>OX421846.1:18302462-19669962 GCA_949127995.1 Suillia variegata
TTTTATTGATTTTCAACACGTATTTAAGTTGTTTAATTTTTTTCAAAAAAATAATATTAGTTGTAAAAATGTTTTCAAAGAATAATGCTTGCGCTCGTTTTGTAAATTTGCAACTTCCAAAGAACAACAAACAAAAGAGGTCGTTGTAAAGGTCCCAGGCCAAGACGTTGTTTCACGCCTTTATGCTAGAAAGGCATTCACACTGTGGCCACTGAGACAGTTTGAGCATATTTTATGTATTTTTAATGCCATTTGAATGTGTGCGGCACTGTTAGACGACATTAATTGAGCATTGTTGTTGCGATACTCTTTTCGAATACTCTGGAACGCGGTCTTTGTACATGATCACAGATTGAACATTTATTTGGTTATTTGGCAAAAGAAAATCAATTGGGGAATAATCATCGCCTATAGCAAATCCTAAATACCCCACACCGTGGAAAGTTACTTCTCAAATATTATATAAAAAATGGTGACTTGTAATTTGTGACTTATTCTTAACTATATTTTGATACCCGCCGTTGCCCGGTTTTATTTTGAATATAAATATGTATGTGTAAGGTAATTAGATAGCGAAACTTTCCGGTACTCCCCGTTGCAGCCCATTTTGTTGTTAAATTATCGACAATGACCATACAAACTCAAATACAAAATTTCATTTAAGTGGGCGCGGCTGATTTTTTTAAAAAAAACCTTCGCGGTCGCGAGCATAGCAGCTCCACAAAATTGCATCAATCGGATGAACAGTTTAGACGTGTATAGGGTTTAAATAAAGAAAGAACATGTTACAAAACTAGTTTAGAGTAACCAGCATTGTTCGTGGGTTGTTTTTATAGAAATATGATTCATACTTGGTAGGCGTGGCCGAAAACCAGGCCATCAAAGTTTCCTAGAGTTTGCTTGAATGGTTTCGAAATGCATTAGATACATAATATTAACATACCAACAAATACACATTTATTTTAATGCAAATAGATAAATTTCACGTTTTCAAGACTTACCTTACTCCATTTTTAAACTTTACCTAGTATCGATCTACTTATATGTATGTATTTTAAAAGTTTTCTCGCAATTTGTTAATGTTTTCAAACGACTTAAAATATACTTTATAAACTTAACCACAATATCTTCGGTTATGCCGAATCTCAAATACTCTGCGACATAAACAGATTTTGAGTGCTATATTTCTTTATTATAAGTGGACATTGTTCTTATTTTATTACTCCCGTTTAGTTTTGGAGTAGTTTTGTCAGAACTTGCTCATCTTAAAATTTAACCTATGCTTGGAGAATGTTAGCTTGATATCTCTTAAACTATCACTGGGACAGATAGATGGACGGGCATTGTTAAATCGACTAAGAACTTTTATATATATTGTCATACTGACCACGTCTACTTATGGGCGTTACGAATGGAAGAACAAACTGAATATACTTCGTTACGTGTTTGTCTGAAAACAAGCGATGACTTTTGTACATGAACTGTAAACAATTTAAATATTTATAGAAGTAATTTGAAACTGGCTCTAACAATACAAACAAAACGATTGTTTCTAAAGATTTGTTGATACATACCAATTTCAAATGAATGGCAAAATCCACATAAGTGCAAATCCGAAATATCGACAATTTCAGCTCAAACTTAACTACAAACTAGGAAGAGAATTATCTTCTGCTATGTCGAAGCTCAAATACCCTTCGCCATTGTAAAGACAAAACAAATGTGTTTCTTTGAGCACTCCTATACCGAAGGGTATATTAAGTTTGTTCTTCCATTTGTAATGCTCATAAGGAGGCGTGGTAGGTATGACAATATGTATATATAAATTTTCAGCGTCGAATCTAAGTAGATTTACTAGCTTGGAGAGCGGTATAAAAACAGAAAAAAATTTAGATTGCCTTGCACACATTGACGGCAGTGATGACCTAATACACAGAAACTTTATTTCTGTTTCCCACCAAACTATGTGATTCTCAACATACACTCGAAATAACATTTTTAGGGTCTCTCACGATCCTTCAGAATAAATAAAATCGTCGGAAAAGACTCCTATCCAACAATCGATATGAATTTTAGAAGTTGCTTTTTTGACTCCATTTAAGCGGTTAATATAAGGTAAAAAGACGAATCTGGAAATATTAATTTTTAACTCATACCCGGCAAGTATAATAAGTCCTAAATATTCCTTTCTGGCGATTGTATCCTCTTAAAAAAACACAGAAAAATTGTCTGAAAATGAAAAAAGTTTCTTATTAGTCACAATTAAAAGCGCCCCAAATTTGTTTTGCTGGGATTCAACTTAAAATATGTCCCAGCAAATGATTACAAACGTTCAATTAGATTTGTGCTTCAAGCGTAACGAAGAGTTACTTACAATAACAAAATGAAAACCGTTTTTTATCCGACTTCATTTTTCGTATTCCAGACAGCCCGGTCTCTCCGATGACATCATTGCTACCATTGGTCTTTGTGATTGCAGTCACCGCAACCAAACAAGGTTATGAAGATTTCTTACGATACAAAACGGATAACATTGTTAACTGTTCGCCAGGTATGAATGAAATCGCTTAAAAATTCCCATGATAAACCAAATTACTAACTTTTCGTCTCAAATTATCTTTTCAAATCATCGCAGTTACGGTCATACGTAATGGCGAGGAGGAACACATCGAGTCACAGTATGTCTCACCGGGTGATCTGGTGGTGGTGGAACGCGATTGTGATGTGCCATGCGACTTGGTACTGATGCGTTCCTCAGATCCTCATGGCAAGTGTTTTATAACTACGGCTAATTTGGACGGTGAGTCCAATCTAAAGACGTTAATGGTGCCGCGCGATCTACCGACAATGGAGATCAATAAGCTGCATAAACTCGGAGTCATCGAATGCGAGAGTCCAAAGACTGACCTCTACAGCTTCAATGGAAAAATCGAGTTGGCCGGCGGTGAGGGACGAGTACTGCCGTTGTCAGCGGAAAATGTACTGCTGCGCGGTTCGCGTGTCAAGAATACCGAATGTGTGATTGGGTGTGCTGTCTACACGGGCATGACGACCAAATTACAGTTGAACAGTCAGTTGACTCGGAACAAGACGGCGTCCAGTGAAGTTTACATTAATAGGTTTTTGATTTTCATTCTGGTGGCGCTGATTGCTATCGTAACGATTCTGTATTTTTTGAAACGGTATGTCGCCCATGGATTAATGCTCTGCTTTGACGCAACTAATTGTTTATATCTTCTAATTCTTACAGTTACAATGAGCTCTATGTTATTCCAAAATTGTCCTACCTGGGCCCAGCTGCCGACGGCTATAGTGTGAAACAATTCCTACAAGACTATCTCTCATTTTTGATATTATTCAACTATCTGATTCCGATTTCGTTGTATGTGACCATTGAAATGCATCGCGTACTGGGCGGTCTCTTCATGGAGTGGGACACACAAATGTACGATGAGATTACCGACCAGCATTGTATTGTGAATACGTCCAACTTGAATGAAGAGTTGGGGCAGATTAATATACTTTTCTCGGACAAAACGGGTACGCTGACTAAGAACGAAATGATCTTCCAGCAGTGCTCGATAAATGGACGAAAATATATGTATAAGAAGACGCGTCTGGAAGAGGAGGGCACAGGCGCGCTCTTTGATATTAACAAGTTTAACGTAAGCTAAAATAATTTAGCAAACTGTGACATAAGTTAAACTAAATGAAATTTTGTTTTTTGTTTGTTTTTTTAGAACGAGCAGAAAAACTTCTTCCAGGCACTTGCTATATGCCACACTGTTCAAGTTGCTGGCGATTCCACTGGAAACACGGCAGATGAGGCTAAAACTAAGTCCAATTCTGACGGCAACCATGTACCTGGCAGCGGTTTAGCCAAAATGTACTCCATTTCCGATATCACCGAAGAGAGCCACAATTCTAGTCAACAAAGCGATGTCAACATTATGGACAATACGACTACGTTAGAGACGTCGCTTTCCACAAATCCAAATGGCGCACCGAATTCGATAACTACATCCGATGTAAATCCCTTGCTGGATGATACTAGTAAGGTGGAACGTCGTAAACGTCCACAAATTGTTAAGCGTAGCCCGAATTTTGCGCGTCAAACTTCACGAGTACATCCAGTGACGTTGTCTATGCCGCCGCCGGTCTCCACTGCGTCTAATGGTGGGAGCATGGAGATGGTAAACGGCGCAACCGATCGTCCTGTACTATTCCCAAGCTCAATGCAAAATTTGCCTTGTGGGCGCCCCATATCGTTGCAATTTAAACGTTCAACTTCGGAGGTGGATTTGCCTGAGACGCATGGACAAGGACATAGGCGCTCACATTCGTATGGAGCACCGGGCGCTTATTTAACTCAACAGCAGCGTAAGTTAGCTTCAACACAATTTTAAAGTTTAAATATTGTTGCAATATAAAATTTTAACTTCCCAAATATTTTTTAGCGAATCCAGCATTTGTTTTCCGCACTCCGAGCACGGCCTCACGTGAATCGTATGCGGCTCCAAACTTTCAACGTCAGCCAACAATTCTTATACGCGCCGAATCACAGCGACGTAAAAACGAAATCGAGCAGGTTGTGCAGTGAGTATTTGAATTTTGTTCGCGCTTAAAGGACTTGCTAATAAGCCTTGAAAATATTTTTCTAGCACACTGGACTATCAAGCCTCCAGTCCCGATGAAAAAGCGCTCGTTGAGGCGTGTGCCCATCTGGGTCTCGTCTATCTCAGCGATGATGACGAAGTGTTGCGTGTACGCGTAGTACCCCCACACATGGACTACTTGCGACCGTTTAGTGTCGGTAAAACTAATGAGATACACTTTGATCGTCTTCACGTGCTGGAATTTACCTCGGATCGCAAACGCATGAGTGTTATAGTGAAGGATGAGAATAGCACAAAGTGGATTTATACAAAGGGTGCGGAGAGTTATGTTTTTCCGTTATGTGCGAACAGTTCAGGGGATATGGTTGCGAAAACCGATGCACACATAAGTGACTTTGCCAAGCACGGTCTGCGAACACTGGCTGTGGCCAGAAAGCGTATAACGGAGGCGGAATATCAAGAGCTTTTGGTTGGTTTGAATGCGGCAAATAGTTCACTTGAAAATCGAAAGGAACTAAGCGAGGAGTGCTACGCTAAAATAGAGAGCAGTAAGTTTTAAATAAATAATAACGATGGAATTTGTTAATCATATATCCTCTTATAGATCTTGATCTACTTGGTGCCACTGCAGTGGAAGATGCGCTACAAGACGATGTTGCTGATACGCTGATTTCACTACAAGGCGCTGGCATCAAAATTTGGGTTCTCACTGGCGATAAGGTGGAGACTGCATTAAATATTGCGCTTTCATGTGGCCACATTCCGCAGAACGCGCTCAAGTATTTCATCATAGATTGTTCACGCAAGGAGGATATGCTAATTCATTTGAACGCACTGGACCGTGAGATAATGTTCGGCATGGGCACCGATTGTGCGCTGTTAATCGACGGAAAAAGTTTAGCTATTGCACTAGCTGAGACGCCTGATGAATTCCGTGATGTGGCTATCAAGTGTACGGCCGTGCTCTGTTGCCGCTTGAGTCCATTGCAAAAAAGCGAGGTTGTCGCACTGATTAAGACTGCAAAGGAAAACTTTAACACTGCCTCCATTGGTGATGGTGCGAATGATGTGTCTATGATACAAGAGGCGCACATTGGCATTGGCATTATGGGAAAGGAGGGTCGTCAGGCAGCACGTTGCGCTGATTTTGCCTTTGCCAAATTTTGCATGCTCAAGCGTTTGTTGCTGGTGCATGGACATTATCATACGACGCGCCTGTCGTTCCTTGTGCTATACTTTTTCTATAAGAATATATTCTTTATGGGCATAATGTTCCTGTTCCAGTTCCATTCGTTGTTTTCTTCAGTATCAGTTTATGATTCCTTATTTTTGACGCTATATAATGTGATTTATACATCGCTACCGGTTTTCTTTATATCGCTCACCGAGAAGCCATATACCGAGGAGACCTTGATGAGGTAATTATTATAAATATAAGAAGGTAACTTAACAATGACCTTATCCTTTTTTTGTGCAGAGAACCAAGCCTATACAAGAAAAACACAAACAATAGACAGCTGCATTGGCCCTTCTTTCTTGCCTGGACACTGTATGCTGTTTATCACTCGCTCATTTGCTTCTACTTCGCCTTCTTCGTGTTCTCTACAAACGATGTAATATTAAATGTGGGCCAGACTGCAGAGTTCTCCTGCTTCGGTACTATTCTTATACAGCTTGTCGTGGTTGTGGCAAATCTGAAATTGTGGCTGGAATCGAAATACTTGACATATTGGTATATTGTTACCATTGTTGGCTCCATTTTGGTGTTTATGGCGACCACCGTGATATACAATGTGATCGATTTGTAAGTTCAATGCATTTATTTATAAGTTTTTTTGTATTAACAGCGATCCTTTCTCTCTACAGCCATTATGACACTGATATATACTGGGCGTACAATAAGTTACTTAGTTCCATTCCCGTGTGGCTCTTTACGATACTTACTACAGTCGCTTGTCTTCTGCCGGACTTTACATTTAGAATGGCGCGCAAGGGTCTTAACTGGCCTAAACGCAGCTTTTATCCTGGCAAGGAGCGCCTTCGCATGCTGAAGTTGCGTCAAGTTGAAGTCAATTCGACACATTTGTAGGTCGAGCCGGATACTTTTCGTAGCTAAAATGTGTTGAATAGTTTTAATGTACATTTAAGTTGTAGGCATAACTAAGAGTATTACGTATAATAAATAGGTATAATATTTTGTTCTTGTAAATATGCAAAGACCTCAAGACCAGTGCCAAATATAATGTTAATTAAAAGTTTAAGTGTTCGTAGAGTATATCTAATGTATTAATTTATACATATAATTTATTACAAACCATGACGCAATTTTTAACTGGAAAATGTTTTTGTAGAGTAATGTTAAAGACAGTTTTAAAAATAAATAAAAAAAAATAAATCTAGTATTTAAAAAATTAATTGAATTTAAATTTCATAAGCCATACTTAGTGTTGGGTATTTAAGCCTCGGTACAACCGACGATAATTTACTTTCTACTTTACATTTCTTACATTAAAAAACATGTTGTCATTTTTTTTTTCAAAGAATTTTATTGAAATGCAATTAAACGTTTTTGTCGTGTGTACTTTTTTTAACAAAGTTCTTAATTGTATTAATAAAAATTCAAATTGAGCAAAAGTATGATTGAGCGTAACATTTTTGTAAGTTAAAATTGTATTAATAAAATTCTACAACAAACAAATTGAATGCAACAAATGCATTAAAAGTAGTTGCCACTTAAAATTGGTGGTACAATATTTTCTAAAAGAATCGTTTTAACAACATTTTTGATTTGGTTTAAGATACTTTTTTTTGTTTTGTTTTGATTTGAAATAGAAATACAAACGAGCAAATATGATTGTTACAAAATACATTGTTTCAAGTTGTTGTTGTTGTTGTCGTTAAAATTCGTGGGTAATTTTATATTTTAGTACTTTAAATTATTGAGTTTGAGTAAAACGTTTTTAAATTTCATAGTAATGCTCTACGATTAAAGGTGCCTATATGCAGAAAAATTCCAAAAATATTTACACTAAATTTATGAGTAAACAGGTCCAGCTGTAACCGTACGTTTTGAACTTTCGTTTCTTATTATATCTCACTGATTGTTGCGCTCTTGCACAATACCCTGAATCGTTACCATATATACATGTACTTATATGTTATATATAAATACATATATTTATATATGCTAAGTATGTAATAAATTTAACTAACTACAAAGGAATATCTATTAAAGTGATATGATGTAGACCGCTACAAGCAAAATCAGGTACACCCTCCCATTTACATATTCGAGCTTACATATACATATCTTAAGAGCTTAATATAGAGTTTAGGATTTCCCCATATATAGTAGCGCCACAACGTACGAATTTATGTTCCCATCATTTTCTGTATCACATTTTCTGGAATCGAATAAATACACAGAAATATGAAATAAGCAACGGCAAAGAAAAGCAAAGCTTTGATTATGATCCACTTGTAATTTGTCCAGACGATGTATCGGATTGACTTTAGCGGATTTATGAACCATTTGAACGATGCATCCGGTCGACTGTATTAGAGAAAATGATATATAATATAATATGTATATATAACTTTACAAACAGTTGTAACTCACTTTGGTTTCTCCAGTGCATCCGGTTCGTTGCGTCCAAGTCCAACGGGATTCAGTTCAGCTTCTTCCTTCGTCAACAAATGGAATTCGGCCTCGACTTTCCCTGTCAATTCCATTTGTTCGTTTTGCTTATTTCTATAGATTGGCCACCAGCCACGGACACGCTTTTGTTTGAATATATTTACAGTTGGAACATTATCCGTTTTAAGCATGTCGAGCGAGCATAATTTGGCCGATTTGGCCGCTCGCGGAAAACGATTTAGATCGAACGAAATCGCACCTAAAGAGAACACAACATTTTGTTGTTAAATTATTTACTGACTTTCGTATTAGGGACGTTAGAACTCACCCAAAAAGTCATCACTTGTGATCTGATCCGCATCCCAGACTTGAAGTTCTAAACGTGCTGGGATCTTCACCTCAGATTTATCCCAACTAATAACCGACTCGCGTTTGGTAAGGACAATGCGCTCTTCGGCCGCCAAGTACTCGAAGGGGTATATGAAGCGCCAATTGAAATTTCCTTCGCCCGTCAGCGAGCGATAGTGGACGTCGGTTTGTTGTAAATCCTGATGTTGGTCCAACAGCCAACTTGAAGGAGGGAATATATATTAAATTAACTGTTCCCCTAGCATCTATGTGTGAATGAATGCTCAAGAAAATGTGGATACATACCCTTTAACATAGATGTCCGACATTTTCTCACCGGTAAAGAAAGCGTCATCCTCAAGCACCACATCGTCCGTATTCCAAATGATTACACGCAATTCATAGGCTTTTGGTTTTCGACGGGAGATGTCAATTGGTGGTCCTGGCAAAGGCATATCCATGGGAAACATGTCGACCCACATCTCCACTTTGCCTCGTTCGATACCACGTTTGTCCGGATGGTACAAGGGACGCGACTCAATGTGCTCCGGTACTATCTGTAATATGAAGTTGAATTAACAGTTGGAAATAGTTGTAAATGAGATACAACAGTTTAAATAATATTTGAACATCTAATGATCTACTTACCTTACAACCAACTTTTGGTATCTCGCTCCATCTATGCAAGACCGCCAACGCCAAGTGCTCATCTCGATTTTTACAGGTCGTTGGACCATTCCAGGCAATAACCTCTTCATCTGAGAACGTCATGCAGTATTTTCCAATGGACACACGATCTTGGAAATAGTGCGGAGTGTCTAATTTATTTTCCTTGCAGAGTTTGGACAGGATTTGTGTGGGTTTCATTGGATCGCGCCATTGGTTATAACCGGAGCTGCAACATATGTGTTAATTAGATAATCACCAGTCTGAAATGGTTACTTACTCTTCATAACCCAATGCTAGGCCACAGGTAGCTCGATGTTTACTGTAGAAGCGATTCTCTAAATCAATGCGTGTTTCGCCTATTAAGTCATCCGTTTTAATTAAATCCCAATCAATGACTTGCACTATTAGCAAGGAGTCCTGCGGAAATGTCGCCTCTATTTCATAACATTTGCCAAAAATTGGATTCAATTGCTTGCTGATATAGTTCTTCTTATCCTTGATTGTTTTGTCGCCCAACTTAAGAATTATATACGGATCAGCTTTGCCATTTTTATCGGCGGGATGTAAATCGGTACCCTTGACTATATAAACACGCACAAGTACGTGTATCGGATCATTGGTGGGCAAATTAGGTACGGGAAATTCGGTTCCCTTGGGTGGTGGTAGTCTGTACACCGTTACAGCGCCTTTGAAGAATCCAACCGTTCGAATCTCATCTTCAGTGTCGTCACCGGTTTTCTTGCCGCGATACAGTGGAAATTTGTGCAGCCACTCAAGGAAATAATTGTATTCCGGCTGTGCTTCCAACTCATTTGGATAAATCTGAAAGTGAGGACTTCGGCTTGCCACCTGGCGAATTCTCATCGAATTCGTTTGGTTACTTACCTTACACAGCGCCATCGAATTTACTTTTTGATTGTTGGTGGGTTGTACGGTATAGGGCTCTTGTTTGTTTCGCGCTTGACTGTGCATACTTTTAGGACTCAACTTCTGTACAAACTTAGATCCTTTAATGCCGAATTTTTGATTATTGCTTGTTATGTGGTTAGGTGGTATTAAGAATCTGTCAGTGTTCGAAGTTTTTTCAGCTTTTGTGTTAGTAATAAGGCGCTCATAGGACCAGAAATACTTGGTCCACCAATCTCGATTGAGGTCGCCATCCGAGTTCATGTCATTGACGATTTCATTGTCTAAGTTGTTACCCATATGAGCTGTTTTCTTTTTTGGAGCTTGTTTTTTGACCCTAAAATTTTTTTTTAGAAAATTAACAACGCCATTTGAGTTAGTTATATCTTTGTGTTTGTTAGTTTCAATCTTACCCACAACATAAATCTTTAAAAAAAGTTCTATATAAATTATAATAATACGTATTCGCAAATATAGAAGAGTAAAACAATTCACAACCTTGTCACATAATTTAACTTACATTTTTGTTACGCAGGCGGCACCGTAAAGTGTAAATTGGTCACATGATGATCTACGATTCCCATAGATGTCCTTTGTAGATTGTTGCCGATTTGATGTAGCTAACGCATGCATACCAAAACCATCAGCAAAGGTGCTCGAACCTTCCTCGTTAAGTGGTGCAGAAAGAATTATTTGGCCTCCTATGGCTTTGTATTTGGTGATGTCTTCTTTTGCTGGAGGCTTGTACATGTATTTGTGTATAGATGTTATTTGATGGGTCCCTACCAGAGACACCCAACCGAATGAACCAATTTTAACGCAACGTATCGTAATTGGCGGAGCATAGGCTTCTTCTACTGGCAATTCTAGTTCTATGGACTGCAGCATTTCAGGGAAATTCGGATTCTCTTTGACATCCTTTATCACGTTTGAACTCAAGATTTTGCCCGAGCATTCAATGTCAATGCGCGGCTTACTGACTGTCTGAAAGTGATGTTTTTTTAAGTTTCTCATGCCCCAGAAAAGCACTTCCAATTTGAATTTGGCCAACTGCGGGCGCACTTCCTTTGGTACGGGGAAAATTGTACCCAATGCTAATGTGGTACTATTTTCATTCTTTGATTCAGTTTCCTGAGATTTAGGCTCTGTCAGGCGTGGAATATCCTTAGAACCTATCTCAAGCATTTCGAAAGCAGCCAATAATTCTCCAGCGTTGTCAGGTCCACGTACAATATCAAACCATTCCAGGGATGGTATGACATAGGGATTTTCACATAGTTTAATACGTGGTTTGGCAATAGCTCGTCCAATAAATTCGGATTTACCCACTTTATCGTGATCGTAGATTTCTATAATAATGGTCGGAGGATCTCTTTTGATTTCATCTTTGGTGCCATATACTAAAATTTCGTCGAAAACCAAAAGTTCGTCCCACGTGGGACTTAGAGTTTCCTCTATTATTTGTGTTGTTTTGGCAAAATCTGTTATATAAACTTTGGCATAAGGGTCACTAAGGCCGGATGAATCGGAAGCGATGAGTGCACGCGCTTGATAGATGTGAGCGCGTAGTTCAAAGATCTGGTAAGTTAGATTTTATTTAAAATATATAAATCTTTAACTAAGAATTAAACTAAATTCTTACACATTTGCCTAGATAGTGAATATTGGAGGGAGCCATTGCACCTGGTCGTTCAGCATTCCGAAGTTCTTGTGATAAGTCATAGCCAATGGGCAAGCCTTCAAAGAAATGACCCTTTTGACTTGCTAATCCTAACCATAAATAAATGGAGAGTTTGGTCTGTATGGTCCAACTTGCAGGACCAGTGGATTGTTTACCAGGAAGCTGATAGTAAAATACAAAATATTTCAAACTAGAATTTATACTTTTTTGGCAATACTAACTTTCAAGAATATGGTTTGTATTTTTCCGCAATGTATGCCCGATTCCTCTTCAATTGATGAATACATTAGATCACGTGCAGACATGCGATGATAAGCGTAACGTTTGCCATTGGCAATCAACCAAATAAAAATGTCCGGCAATGAATGTTGAGGCTAGAAGAAATTTTTTTCATAAAGAAATCCACATATATAAAAATAAATAATTTAAAATAAGCTCACATCGTCAATCAGAAATTTTAGCTTTTGCAGGTATGTCTGCGCGGTCTTAAAGCGTTCTTTTAAGGAGCTTCGTGTAACCAGTGCTCGTAGATTTCGTGCCAAATTGCCCAGATTCTCCTAAAAATGTTTGTATTGATTACATATATTGCATCTGTTCTGCACGAGGTGAAGAATTTAATTTAACCTACAATTTCTCGTTGACATAGCTTCAGGCGTTCCTTGTCTAACTTTGTTTTGCCGCTGCCGGGACCTAGCGCATTTGCCTTCGTTATGGTTTGATAACGCACGCAAGCAGTTGCTAGATCTTCCAAGGTAGACCGTAAACGAACTTCTGCTCTTGGATCTTCCATGTCTATTAACCGCTTGATTACAACATAACCATCTTCCTAAAGATTTAGAAAGGGATAATTAATTATAGTAATCACTTTAAACACACGAGTGCACCTTCAACCTACCAACTTTTCAGTCATTTTAGACAACATATTACTATTGTACATTCTGCGTCTTAAATCCGGCAAGGAACATCTCACATCCATGCTTGGTTTATAGTCCCAGTACGGCAAATAATAGTGTGACTTATCGTGGCTTGTTGGCTTAGTCGTGGTTGTCGTGCTACTGAAAGAAGATATGTCCACTGCCTGCAAAATTTGGACATCCTCACCGTTTTCCTGTGCCACGGAGTAGCTCTCGTTGTGACCGTCCAACGAATTACCCGCATTACCCAGACTAAGCTCAAAAAGTACACTTTTTTCGCTAATCCTTTTGTCTACCATTGAAGCTTCAAAAATCGAACCGAAAAGAAAGAATTCCTCATTGCGCGAATAAGAAGACTCAGAAATGGGATAAGTCGGTTCCAGTTCGACATTCTTCTCGGTGGTCATTTCGAAATTGTCAGTGATTTCCGTACGTATTGCAATAAGTAATCGGGCGCGATAGCTAACACCTTCTCCAAGTCCTGTATTCAGTTGTGAATGCTGATCCAAAAGCGTATAATCCCGAGTCGACCCATAGAGATGAATGAATGAAGGTCCAAAGGTGGGGAGAAAACCCTTTTCGCCATCATTTGAGATTTGCTTGAGATCAATGTAGTGGGTGCCTATAATAGACGGCTTCATCGGATCGGCATCGCGCAGTTGAATCTTAAAATTACGGAGGCATTATTTATATGCAATTTTTTTAAGACATATCTACTTTGTAAGCTTACCTTAATTCTCTGACATAATGGTGGAAACATTTCCGTGAACACCAACTGTTCATTCCACACAGGAGCATATGCGTTTTTCTTTACCGACGTTTTACCCTACACAGAAAATGAATTTGTGCATATTTTTGAATATTATCTCTTAAATGTGATCAATGAGTCGTACCGAAAGTCCAGCAAAGGAAATCTGTACATATGGGCTAACCAAATCTTTTGATTCGCCAGTGAAAGCCTTCTTCATGTTAGCCATTATCGAGGAGTTCATGCGCGGCAGACCGTCCGCTCGGTAGATTTTAATAATAAATTTCGCTCGTTGACGATCAATAGGCACGCCAACTGGCAGCAAGAGATTACTTCAGTATGGCAAAAGACAATGCATTGTTAATGTATTGTCAATGTATTAATCCATTTCGCAAGGTTCTGGTACTTACGCTTCGATGTCATCGGGATCTTTTTCAGATTTTTGAGGCACCTTAACGGTGTCACCTTTACCAATAATGCCAATATCACACTTAAGATAGCCCTTGGCTCCACTAAAGAAATCTTCGGGATCGGAAAGTAATGCCCACTTGTGGTAAAACTGGTGATCTATTTAAATAATAAAAAACTGAATTATTTTCAAACAACAACAATTTGGTTATTTATTACATGCAAAAGATGGAAAATAATTTAAAAAAACATGCCTTGTGCGAGATTGGTGATAAATTGTGTAATCGAAAAAGAAGAGTTTAGAAATCTTTTTTAAGTAGTCCACAGGAGATTATTAAGTGTGAATATAGTTTAGTTATACATTTAAATACATACTCGTAAAATGATATGAGCTCTTGTATTAGGATATATAATAAATGGTTTACTTCTATATCGTTGATCAAATTTAAAGACATGAAAAAAATTTTGGTTTTTATTTGAATAACCGAATCAAGTCAAAATTTTGTTCGATCCGATCCTAATTCCATATGCATATACACTATTTTGTTTAGTATGGGTAATGTTAGTAATGTTACACTACTTTATTTAGTTTCATAAAACCGAACAAACATTTTGTGTGAGTAGCGTAGGTACGATTTAGCAATGGGGGAAGGTGTTGCGTTGACACTAATTCAATGAGGGTAGCGTAAGTCTTATATGATTAGGTTTTATGTATGAAAATATTTGGTTGTCGCATTTGTAATTTAAAAATATAATTTCTAATTAAACTATCCCAGGTCTCTCAAACAATTTCAAGCGAAAAGGAGAACGAACAAAAATTCGCAGTAGACATTAGATTTATGCCTTACGGACATTTAAAGGCTAAAGTACGTGTATGTACTGGGCGTACTGTACCACTGTGCGTTAGTCTGGGTTTTGTAGTTGTGATTATTTTTATAATTATTGTTTTCAAGTGATTCCGATTCTAATAGATTTTCCTTATTAGGTGTATTAAAGATTGTGAGTTAATTACTTAATGAGTTATCACCAAAATTAGGAATTACTGTTTCGATTTGGCTATACTGACTTATCCTTGCGGTGTTTGGACAGATTTAATTCGATATAATTATGATATTTTAAATATTTTTTAATATAATCTATTTTGTTCAAAAAATTTTAATTGTAAATAGTTTTAAATTCTTCAAAATTTTTTTCAAAGTTTTTAATTTTGAATTGAATTTGAACATCATACTTCTAACTATTATATATAAGTATAATTCAACGTCTGTCGGTCGGTCTGTCTGTTGTTCCGGGTAAACTCGAGAATCGCTGAACCATTTCAATTTCATTCAAATTTGGTAGACGTAGCCTTAGTTTAGTCTATATAAAATCTTCCACGTTCACATTTAATCAAATTAAATGGAAATGTTCGATCATCATGCCAATTTAATGCCTAAAATTATTATCTGATTATAATTATTTGGGCATTGTCGAAAACTTTTCCAAAAAAGTATTGTTGGTTCAATTTTTCGCCCACCATAGCTTAGGACATTGACGCGCTTTTTGGGAAACTCCGGAAAGAATAATACCTACGCCCACAATTTGTGAAATTATGTGAAAATTTTCGATTTACTTTCAAATATTGCGCTAAAATTGTTATCTTAGTTTGTAGGGGCACTGTCAATACTTTTACCGCAAATGGGCGTGGTTGGATCAGTTTAACCATCTCCATCGTAACTTGTTTTTTCACCAGTGTCAGCTGGGGTATTATCGTAATGCAAAAAGTAGGCGGCAGAGTTGATATTTTTTCTGGTTTCCCAATAAGTTAGCAAGTTCGAAAACTTATGGAAAGCAATACTAAATTTCATGTGATTATCTCCTAACTACAAATATTTTAATTTAAATTGGTTTTTAATGTATGATAATTGTATGTGATTAAGTTTTAATCAAAGGAAAATATAATTTCAAGACGATATCTCTTAAGGAACGACTATAATCGCTCGGGCAGACAAATAACTGACATCATTAAATCAACTAATAATTCGACTCAATCATTTATATATACTCGTACATATCTACAATTGTCTATAATAATATGTCTCCTTATACAAAATGTATAGTCAAACAAATCAAGGTACCCTACCGTAAATGCTTTTATGTGGTGTAAATGTGTGAAGTGAGAATACAGTTCAGATTGCCAATCCGGTATGCATTACCGAATTGACTTCAAAATTTGGGACAACATTTTTACTGCAACAAATTAGTTTCTTTTTTTTTAATAAATTCAAATTTCAAAATGGACTTCGATTAAAGTGACAACTTATTGAGGAGCCTTTAATGCCCCACATTAAAACTAATGCTCAACAATTTGTTTTCCAAATAAGTCGGAAAGGTGCGAGTGTGTACTTGTAACGGTATGTACCCGTATAATTGTGATTACCTTTATGATTCCAGACGGTGGCAATGTCCAATTTAAAATTGCCAATCAATTTATTTTTACGCAGAACACTACGACTTTGGAGCACCTTGGGTTTGTTGTAAAGTACGGTTGTTGTTGGTTGTTGTAAATGTGTGTTTTTTTTCAAGTTGCATTGGTATTGTTTTATGTATTGTTTTTGTTTTGGAGTATTTTTTATAATGTTGTGTTCGTTCGTTATTTTTATTTTTGTTTTTGTAATTTATTTTGGTTGTTAAATTGTTTTTGTTTTTTTAAGGTGAGTTGAGTTTTTATATTTTATGGAATGAACGAGAATCCAGTGGAAGATACATACATAAATACATAGCGAAAAACAAGAAAAGGAAATTTACAAAATAGAAAAGAGAAAGAACAAATCCAACATTTTTATAATTATAGTATAATAATAAAGTTGAGAAAAAAGGAAAAGTTTAATGTTCATTTAACTTTAAATGTTCGCATAGAGCATATCAAAAAGAAAGAAACAACATTCTGGATATTATGTAGTTATGTATCCTGAAGCTAAAAGCTTAGGTTTGACTGTCTGTCTGTCTGTATGTAGCTGTGTAACATATAAACCCAGCTGGGAAAGCTAATGTATCGCCATGTAAAAGTTCATGTATGCGCCATACATTTATATTAATCTAATGTAAGCTAACACATAGTTTACTATGTAATGTGGAAGGTAATGAATATAATAAACTTTAGATTTTTCCCGGGTAAAATATGTTTTTTACACTCTATTGTTCCATTACCCGGTCGCTTACGCTTACATGGTAAACTAAGTTCCAAAAACTATACTTGATGATAATATACAATATATAAAATGACATTGCAAATGCTACATAACCCGTTCGCTGACATGGTAACGTAGATTTGTAGATTACCCTTTCGCTAACCAAATGTGATGCATTGCGCACTTCCCTGCTGGGTAGGTAATATTACAGAGGCTCTCATATACGAGAAAGTACTTTAACATCAACGAAGTAGAGTAGAATAGGAGAGGTTAGTGATATGAACAAACTAAAGATAGCGTAAAACATTTATTCGGTTCATTGAGGAAACACAGCAACATGAATTATTAAGTACCGGGCGCAGCGTAGACTGTAGCCAAATCTATCTTAAAGGAGCCCAAAAGTTTGTCCTTCCGTCGCAGTAATTTCCGGGGTTGTATTACCTAAGAACAACCGTGAACAATTATACAAAGTTTGTAGTTTTATTTAATGATTGAAGATCCTATAAAATATTTAAAATTTATATTTGCCTTCACTTTAAGATGAAGTTAAAGATT
This sequence comes from Suillia variegata, assembly GCA_949127995.1. Classification (NCBI taxonomy): domain Eukaryota; kingdom Metazoa; phylum Arthropoda; class Insecta; order Diptera; family Heleomyzidae; genus Suillia; species Suillia variegata. The sequence goes on from OX421846.1 coordinate 18,320,115, forward strand.
TAATGAAACACTCGTACGAGTATTTTAGAATTGGTTTTTGATATCATTGGTTTGCAGTTTCAGCTATGCGGGGAAAGTACGCGTCCTTAATCGTTGCGTTGAGTTGTAATTCATTTAACAATTTGAACGCAAGACTGAACTTCGTTACGTGCTACAAAGGTGTTGCGGCGTTCAAAGGTTATTTGAACCGATATACTCTTGCTTTTGAAGACAAACTTATTTGTAAAATGCAGTGAATTATTTTATGGGAAATTATGCTAAAGCGGAAAATCTTATATGGAAAATTGAATTAACTTTTATAAGAATTCAATATTAATAATATGAGTACTAAAAGTTAAACCGTAAAGAACGAAATCGCCTCAGGACAATAAACTAAAGAGATTTCTCTGAGGTTCAGTTTTAGTTAGAGTGGAAAGGAAATTTATTTTTATATATTTCAACAATTTCAAATTCAACGAACACTTTTTTATTCATTTAAGGATTCAAATATTTAACTCCAATTTTTATGAAAAATTGTTGACACAATTTATTTGAAATATATTCTTTCTATTTACGAGTAGAAGAAATGCGCAGGTTAGTAAAGAATTATTAGAGAGCAAATTTTATGAAGAAAATTAAAAATTAAATTATTATTTTGGTGTTTAAACATAGAAAGTTAGAGACACTGTGCAATACAGTAGATACTCTTATAAGTGTATCTTTTACGAGTTCTTTAACCGAATTCTTTGACATTGTGGTATTTAATAGACACAAATGGATTCCTCTTGTTTATAACTTGAAACATAGTATAATAATAAGATTTAATTAGTTTAGTAAAATCTTTATCTATACTAAGAGAAAAATCGACATATAAATTTAAGAACAATCGAGCTCTATTTCAGATTGATTTATTCTGACTTAAATTATGATTTGAAATACAAATATCTTTGAGTATTCGGTTGCGTATTCCTAAACTCATTTGCATTTAAAATGTTTTTAAATATATAAATTATAGGATATTAAGAGTTTTAGAGATTCCACGACTTTTGTCAATGGATTTAAGTCTACTTTTCCAGAATTAAAGTGTTCTGTAGAGCTGTTCTGTACGAAGAATAATAAATCTATAAGAAATTTCGATACATACATCAAATCCCAACAAAACGACAAAACTTGCGAGTTTCAGTTGTTTTTTATTATATCATATTTCAATTTTAAAAGGTTATGGGACTGTCACTTGTTCTATAATTAAAACATTGACAGGTCAATATGATAAATACTCTCCAGAGTTGCTGAGCTGAAACTCAATTATTATCACTTTGTTAACGTTTATTATCATATGTGATAGTAGTATATATGAAACTTCGATTTACTTTCCACTGCAAAACTTAAATTTTAACTTTTGCTTAACGGTTGGAGCTCGGTAACTCCACAACTGACTGAGTAATAAGTGACGCTGTGTTTCTGTGTACTAATTTATGCCTACACACCTCGGGGGCAGGCGAAATATCGAGTTGATGTGTTTTTTTTTCTTGGTTTTTTTTTCTTTCGTTACTGCAGTAGGTGGAGGAAATTGTTTACCAACTTAATTAATGTTGTTGTTTGCTGATAATTAATTTGATGTGGTAAACATTACAACTTACCGAAAGAGTTATGATTTTATCGAAGAGCATCAGACGCGGCATATGAAAATCAAAAACGAAATACTTGTAAAAGATAAAAAAAAAGAAGAAGAAACATTTGTAAATTCAGAAATTCAGTTTATGTGGCAACAGCGTTTATATTCACCTCATCGTAGTAGGGGCAATTGGTGCTCTCTTTGACGCTGGAATACTTTTTCTGATCGCCCACTTCTATGCAGACCATGGGATCAATATTTAAGCCGGACAGTTGACGCGCCTCGATTATGGTGATGCACACTTGAAAGTCCTGCGATATGAGGGGATCGTCGGTGCGTTTCATCGCTTTTAACCTTTGTTGTAAATAGGTTTCATATAAGTTTTTTAGTGTACTAACATAGTCGTATATACATATAATATACGTTTTTTTTACTTAAAATATATAAAAAAAAAAAAAAAAGTATCTTCGAATACAAATGTAATATGTGCTTTATATTTCTAAATGTAAATTTAAATTAACTTAACCTCTTGGGTGAAGAAAATCAAAGGTATTAGCATATTTTTTTAATGATTTCCAATAAATACTTAAAATTCATTTCGAATGCATTTTTTCTGAGATTTATGTATGCGAAATATAAATTCAGATTTATGTCTCTAAATAAAATAATCTTTTCAAATCTCAAAACATTTTCCACAACGACTGTTATATCAAATCGAGGTCTAGATTGGATTATGTGAGGCATTTATGTCGCCACACTAAAATAACCATTTCTGTAATTATAATTTAATACAAATCAACCTTGAGAATATTAAAAAATTTAATTCACTTCTAAAGGAAGTTATTGTCGTTTAAAATTTTCAAAACTCTTAAATATTTGTACGTAAAGGTTAAATCACCGGGTGGTATTATTTTTAAAATTGTATTTTTTTAAAGAAGAACAAAAAGTTAAATAGCTAAAATATTCGCTCTAGCTTAAGGTAGACCAGTAAGAGCATTTAAGTATAAATTTGTAGATTTTGTATGTATGTGGCTTACAAATTAAAGCGTTTCAAATTGTTTCACAAAGTATCTTTCAATAAAATTTGTTAGAGGAACTTTTCTCTTTCACTCACATTTTGCCCTGATCAAATTGTTGCATTTCCTCGATATCACTCGATTGATTCGACTGACCGCTGTCGCCCGCTGTCCTGCCCAACAATTGACGCTCCTGTTGCTGTAGTTCGGCATCGTCTAGATCTGCTTCGGTAGCGGAAGCGTTTGCCATTGTGTTGTCGGCTTCGAGAATTAACGGAGATCTGCTTGGGCGGGTGGTGATGCATTTAAAAAGAACAAGATAATAATAACAAGTTATAACGAAGGATTTCGGTGATGTGTAGAAGTTGTAATAAACCAAATGTTTGTTTGTACTATTTGCCCTATAGATATTTGCTTTACAAAAATATCACTACTTCGGAAGTTATGATATTTTAATTGTACAATAATGTTTGCTTTTTGCCATGCACAAATTTTATCTGGATTTCCTTTTTAGATTTTTCATGAAACTATTCAAAACTTTTGCCGCCAACCAAAACTATTTGACAAAATAACCGTCAGTTCAGATAAATTTAAACTTAAAATAACTACTTTATTTGCTCGAATTACTTTATTATAAATGTGTAAATTTTATGTATGTACATACATATGTATATAATAATTATTTATTATTAAATTCATTGTTAGCACGTGTATAGGATTAACGCGAGTATATAAATGCAGATATAATGAGGACAATAAAACACTCGTTAAGCACATAGATACATTGTATAAATATACATAAGTATGTATTATACATTATCTTAAGTGCGCCTGCCTTCGTCTGCTTCGCGTCTTATGTGGTCGGCGTAAATTAAGCTCTTTCATAATCAGTTCGAGGGAAGCTAATAGCACCGCTATTCCGTACTTTGGAAGTCTAATTGGAGGGATTAATGCGGAGTGTGCTTTATTATGTATGCGTGTTCGTTCGTTCGTATGTGAGTGTGTTAGAATAATTTTAAGAAATTTTTCTCAAAAACAATTTTTTTATGTTTTCAAATAATTACATATAATAAAAGTAGAAAAGTTGAGGTTATTAATTTATAAGTCGCCTTTGCAAAGTTCCTCAATTGAGTTTCGTTTCAAATGTTAAACTTGTGAAAAGAGTCAAACACTTTGTGAATTTACTTATTACTAGTAAATACAATATATGAATGTATGAATGAGAATGGCAAATAAAAATATCTCATTTAAAAATTTGTATACCATACACAAAAGGTGAGAATACTGTAGTTTAAGAAATATCGACTTAAAAGAAAGAAAAGTCAATCTCCCCCTTGATATGGTTTCTCTCTTTTAAAATTGCCGTGGTTGCTAGAAAAAAACTTCAAAATAAGGCAGAAATTGAGGAGTTCTTTTGTAGACGCAATGATCAAATTTGTTCATCAGCCTTTCACCTGTAAGCTGTCAAAATCAGCTATCTCGTAGTTCAAGTAAGTGCAATGGAAAATATGAATTAATGTACTCGCTTTTTTTTGCAGCTAAACGTTAAATGTTTCAAATTTGAAAATTTAAAAAAATGAGAAGTTTGTGCAAAATCCGCAAATATAAAGACAAAATAGAATTTTTTACGGTTCCAAAAGTCGAACAATAAAATGTTTATATAAGTTTATTTTATAGATAAATTTATCTACATATGATTACTCTACGTTGTCTTTTAAGTACACAATATATTGCGTAAACTTTAATCCGAATAGTATATAAAAAATAAATTCAAATATATATTATTTGTTGTTGTATATTAACCGCATATATATACAGTTAAGAGATTGAATCTTATAAACAAACTAAAATAAATAAATGGTTACTTAGGTACTTTGTAACCACCTTCACTTCAACACTATTCTATTATTTCTTCCCTCCAGTTGTTTCTCCCTTTTGACAGTTTATAAGTGCTGCTATCCTACTTGATGCGTGTATTGTGTCCTAACCATATTATTTAACCATGACTCCCATTTCCTCCTTCTTTTTTTTTGCGAAAAATCAAAATAGTTGCAGTGCACATAACCAGATCAAATTCAGTATTCAACACTTTAGCGGGAGCACGAAACTAATGACAAGAATGACCGTGTTCGGATAAGGGTAACGGCAACTTCGAATCGAAATAAAAAAGTGTGGGGTATTTGATCTTCGGCAATTTTAAAAAACCTCTTTTTTGTGCCATGCCATGTAGGAGGAAGCTACGGCGGTGAGGCTAACCAAGATACATTTCCTCTGAGGTTTGGTAATGTGTTGTCTTTAGCGTTAAATTCGTTTTTGCTTTTCCAGTTTACGTTGTTTTTTGAGGTTTCTAAGTAAATGTTGTTTGTTTTTTGTTTTTGTTGGTTGTATATACAACCACATTAATTAAAATTAATTTCATGTTAGAAAATGGAAATTGTTGTTGAAAAGCCCATTTAATACTTCGAAACTTAGTACTTAAAGTTAGTTATTTGAGGGGTTAACTAACTGGGTATCGACAGATCCAATTCAGATACTAGGCTATAATCCGATGTGAATCCAGTGACAATATTTCGTATTATCAAAACTAAAAATCTTATTGAAAACAAGCCGCTAAAGTCCTTATGTGCTTGTGTCCTTGTGTCCTTACATGTCCTTATTCAATTTTGACATTTTGTTGTATTCAAAATGCTCTCTTGGACTTCAGTTCAATAAATTTTAAATATTTGACTAAAGTTATCATTGATTATTCACAATCAAATTTAAAATCCAAACTTTTACGAGTATGACCGAATTGTGGTTCATCAAATGTCTTCGCAAAATTTATTTTATCTTTTAACAGTTTAAAATCGCTTACAAAATGATTCGCATTGAATGGAAATTGATTTTCTGATTTTTGTTTTCATATCGAATTACAAATAATTAAAGTAATTAAAATAATTTAAAACTGTTCGTTTTATATTTTGTGACTTATGCAAATATGAAAAAGCAAAGTACTCGAATTTTCTTGGAATGGCCTTCGGCCTATTTTGCAACATTTCACATTTTCACATTTTCGAAACCTTAATTCCAAGAATGTCGAAGTGAAGCGAACTGGACTAAGTTTCGTATTTTGAGTGGGCCTGGCATTGGAAAGAAATAAAAATGAACAAAGGCTGCAAATGAAAAAAGGTTAACGTAATTAAAATGCAAAAAAAAAAAATGTAAAAAGTGAAAAAAAAATCTTTAAATTTGTATTATACATTCAAATGCACCACTCAGTGCTGTAAATTGTGTTTGGGCAAATGCTTGTAACTTAGAGAAAATATCCAGATAGATATAGACATATATATGTATATATATATTTATTCTTGATTATAATTAAAACTGAGTCGAACTAGCCATGTCCGTCTGTTTGTCTGTCCCTTTGTTTGTTTCTTGTAAGACGAGCTAAAATTGTTATTCTTATGCTCTAGACGAACTAATTTTGGAACAAATCCGCCCATGACCTCGCCCTTTATTGCAAAAATACTGATTTCTTGAGAACCATTAGAGATATTGGGTTGAAACTTAAAAAAAAAGTATGTTATGCTTGAGAATTGATTAAATTTTGAAAACGATTATTGTTAATAAAGGCTATAGAAGCACTGCGGCCTGATAGATCCATTGTGCAGCATCGTTGCCCTACAAGCACCATTCTAGACTATTTATAAATCTTGCAATAAATTTTTACTATATCACTAGGAACCAGAATCCCATTTATATTATAATGAAGCCCTTATGAAAAAAATTGTTTATTTTGTTACACAAACTTAACTAATCTAAAAGAAATATATAGTATTATAATTAGGGTGGTTCATGATTTATCAAATTAGGGAGATTCCTAATTTAAAAATATTCATCATAAATTATTTTTTAAATTAAATATTGTATAATTAAAAAAAAATACATTTTTTGATGTTTTAAAATCACGAATCACCCCAATTTGATTGAGATATTTAACAATGTATCGCATTTATACAACCGGTTGTACCGATTAAAATTGCTTACTTTGTTTTCTAATGCCGAATAAACCGCGACAAATTTGCAAAAATTGGTTCGGCGTGTTCAAACTTTTAGAGTGAGAAAATATATCAACAATATTTCAAAATTCATGATAATATTTTCGTGATATTACCGAGATTTGTTTTGCGCATTAAAATTCTTTTATAAAATATTTTAATTAATGTAGTCAATAATAATATTAATAATAATATGTAGTATTTTAATAATTATAAGATAGATCAGCCCATTCTCATTTAAATGGACAAGCATGTCAAATTCAACCTTTTAAAAATATTTATGATCATTATTAGGAATGTTTTTTAGATTATTATCAAGGAAATTATATTTTGCAAAAGGCAAATCACGGCATAAATTAATCGTCCTTCTGGATCAGGTTTTTAATGCGAGCACACCCTGATCAATTATATCACACGCTTATGACTTTGCATTTGCACAATCAGAAATGGGAGGGCGTCGAAATGCTATTAAAAAGCCACAACAACCAACACCTGCCATCGGCAGTGGAACGCTATTTCCCGTCCTCACGGATGAACTTAAATTTGTAATGAAACGAGGCGGCGGCGGTCGTTTGAAAGTGCAGCTTAAAATAAATAAGTGCATAAAAAGATACGCATACGACGCGGTGTTCCGCTAATTGGGTCAAAGTTAACGCGAACCTGTTGCGCTCGACGCCTCCATTTAAGTTTGCTTGTGTGAAGCAGCATGTGCGTCAATTGGCAAGGGATTTTCCGTCTCAATGTGGGCGTTCTACATAACAGAAATTGGGAGAATCAAGAAATACGACTAATGTCATGGTAATCGAACATGAATGCATTTCGATATAGTTCTGCATCATTGAAGGTACAGCCAGTTGGAATGGCATTCAAAGTTTGTATAGCCTCAGCGTTAAGGTTATTTATGGAGCGGTTTATGCATGAAATTCCTATTGGGTGTTGTAACTGCGTTGGTACTCGTACTGGGCGGCAGTTAATTTCGGATATTTGCTTTGCTGTGATTGTTACTAAATATACATAATAAAACTGTTGTTGTGTTATGTGCATACAGGGGACAAGAGAACATTCAAGCAACATTGTATTTAAAGTTAGGTCTTGAAAATGTGCTTATAGAGTAGTGGGCAGCTAATGAAATTTATTTCATACAAAAAATTTAATTTTTCCAAAACAAATGTCATGGCATTTGCATTCGCCTGCAACATGGCAAATTGAATTTTGAGAATGTTGTTTTATTTTCTGTAGGGCAATATTTGCAATTTGCATGTGTATGTGGTCAGTACACACCTACACTCACGGGCCCACATTCGCATAAACACGCACACGCACACACACACGCACCAGTGAATGTTGTAATGGAAAATCATGCATTGACTGGCTTTGAAAAAAGATGAACAACTCAACAAAAAAGAAAACGAAAAAAAGAAACTATGCCTAAAATTGTGTATACAACCTCCCTCTGCTACGTAATTAAGTTTATGTAGTAGAAAAAATATTCCAATGTCAAAGTAATCGAACTTCATATAACCTCAAGTAATCCTTTTAAATATTCGAAGAATTTCACATCTTTAGTGACACAAAATTAGAATTTAAAACTTTTTGAAAACAAAATAGAAAAAGGAGAAAATGTGATAAACTAACAAAACTAACAAATATGCGAGATAACAAATTTAACTATTCTCTTATTAATTCTTGTTTTTTCAATATTTCATTTTATTTAAATGACAACATTTTAGCGTAGTTTATTTTGAATATAAACTATTAAGTTAAGATTTAAGAATGTCTGAAAATGTTATTTTGTGTTCTGTAGTTAAGTTGATTTAGTGGAGAGGGACACTTTTCTACACTCCTCACCTTATACATATATATTACACAATGGTATGTAGGTAAGGAGAAACTCACCCATGATATGTTTTTATGCCGTATGAAACCTCTTATTTGAATTAGTTCTAAAACCTCGATTATTTATTTGCAAATATTCCCAAATTATTTCCTAAACCAGTCTAATGTAGGTGTCACACGAGCGTAAAGAAACATCTTAATTCACAAAATAAAAAATTACCATAGTGACAACTGATTTCAATGGCTTTCGGTATTTTACCTGACTTCATCCTCGGTGCTGCTGTCGCGTGACTGCGACGTTTGTCGACTGCGTCCTAAGCGCATTAAATTCCGCACCGCGCGCATTGTCATTCGCTTCTCTTTGGGCGGTCGAAAGTCCACTTCATTGTTTTCGCTGCCGTTTCCATTGGTATTGCTGCTGTCGTTGCCGCTGCCGCCGATTCCAAGCGCCAAACCGGCGGCAGCACTTGTTGATGCCTCTGCCATATTAGGAGCAGTATATGTTGTTGTTGCTGCTGTTTGTGATTTGCCATACTTCTCGAAATTTATTTGGATTCTTTGTCGGCTCTGAGCGGAAGTCGACGCACCCCCGCCTCCACCGGGATGTGCCGCTGATATGATACGCCGCAGGACGTGGCGCTTTTTGGCCTTTCCATGCGATTCGCTACCACTCGAAGCGGCACCACTGCCTGTGGCCACGTTGCCGCCGGATTCTACAAAAGATATTTGAAGTTTTTTCTCTGTTATTATTTATTTAATTTACTTCTTTTGCTACAGTGCCTTGGCACAAACATACACACACAACGCCTAAAGGCATGCTACAATTTTATTAAGTTGTTGTCTCTGAATGCGCTCTTTTGTGGAATTGCTATTGTTTCATTTAAATTAAGGTATTTCAATGCTTAAGCTTCAGTATGGGCGCGATTTTCAGTTTCTGCGTTTTTCTATTTGAATTTCGTTAAATCTATTCAACGCCATTTTGTTGTTGATTTCAAATATTTACGTGCGGAAAATTCGCAATTGAAGTGGGTACATATGCAAAAAGTTCTTTAAAATTTGCAGACTGTAACTCAGTTAATTAACGCTGTGCTTAATAACATTTAACAATATCCAAAACTCAGTTAATATTGTAACATTGTAAGCTCCTTCAGCTTCATTTATTGGTCTTATAAACTCCTCCATTTTTGATACTGTTTTGCTGGGTACATCAACTTACAGTCTGAGTTTTGTTTTAATATGTCTTCCGCAAACTCATATTTACTTTAAAAACAAGAACTTCAAACAGATATTAAAAAAAATATATATAAGAGGTTGGTCCGATATGTACTTAACCTACAAAAGAAAAGCAAAAATTTTGGAAAAGTGGTTTTTTATTAGGTTGTTAGGTGAGGCTAAATGCAGAAAAACATAAAAACGTTAGAAAAATATAAATGTCCCGGAGTCGAGCGGCATTGTCAGAAGAACTTTCGGACTGTAGTGGGCTTAAGGGTCTTGAGTTGAGACAACTCTCAATTCTGTTCGATATAAAAGTGTTTTTAAATATACAAGGCATTATTTTTTTGGTTGTTTGTTGTTTGATATTTAACATAAAATACTTCTTCTTTAATATGTATTCAATGTTTCTGTAGCAACTATGGTAAATGATATTAGATTATATTTTAAAATAGAGAAACAATATCGAGATGATGAGTAAAATTTTGTCTACTTTCCCTCTTACATTTCTTACACCATGTTACAAAATTGTGTACGTATATATTTAGTTAAGGCAGAGAATTTTACGAATTCTGGGTTTTTGTTGAAAATGCTCAGAATTGCAGCTCAGAAGTTTTAGCTACATTATTAAGCGATTTAGGCATTACAAAGTTATAATGCAATATATTTAAAAATTGCTCTAAACAGAGTTATACAAGTTATAAAATGTTTGAAAGTTATGGGCACAACTCAAAAATGTTTGAAAATATTTTTAAAGTTGGAAAAAGAAATGTCCAACTGCGCCGAATTTCACTGCATTACAACAATTCACACATACCGAAGTAATACTTTGGGTTAGCTTCCATCTCGAAGTTGAATTCGTAGTTTTAGGTGTTACTGTACACATTCGTATAATTATTCGAACTTATTTTATATTTCACGATTATTTGCTCGTTTAACTTAAAAATATTTTAAAATTTATTTCAGTTATGTTACACGATTCAAATTTGACATTTTTGGAATTGTTGAAGCTGCAATTGGACGCTTGTGTCTTGTACCAACGTGAATCGCCAAGGGGACATCGCTAAATATCACTGCTAAATGTATTGAAGAGACTTATAAGTAAATATTTGTTCAGCTACATTTACTAAAAAAGTGTTGACTTTAATTTAAATTTTTATCGAATGACTTTTGGTGAAAATGTAGAAACATTAAAAAAGGTTTGGATGAATTTTCTCAGTAGAGGAAAAACTAATTAAGATAAAAGCATGTAAAATAAAATTTTGTTTGGATTTTCCTTAATTTTTTGTGTCATTCAAGAACGCTGGAAACTCTTTTGAAAATGTGAAACATTTTGTCGCAAATGACACAACCGACAAAACTTTCTTTAAAAATATTCCAAAAGTGGCACAACTCTGAGTGAAATGCTAAGCGTATATCATCAGTGATGCTGACACCTTGAAGTGGGTGTGTGATATTTTTGAAATAAACAAATTCGTCTTCTCGGCGATTTTAATACTTTTAAAGGAAGTTAGAATTTATGGAATTGTTTGAATATTTTATTGCAACTCGTACAGCGAATTTTCTCGTTTGAAAAACTTTTTGTTTTATTATTCATCATGTATTTAAATATTTATGTTTAAATTTTGAAAACAAAACAGTTGCTTTAGCACGTTCTCATTTGGTATGCGCCTTAAATCTTTTGGCATTTTACATTTACATTTGGTATTTTGCTATTTCCGTTTCACATATCACTTTCACTTTTCACTTTTCACAATTTGCTTTGTTAGAGAAGCGCATCAAAAATTCCGTTTGAAAACGATTCAAATTTCAGTTTCGCTTAATCCGCACTTGCGACAGACAGACAGACCGACCGACCGACATATGATACTGGCGACATTTTTTCAAATTCAACGTGCAAATGTTGCCAACAAAAATGTATATTTAAAGTTAATTGCACATTTTTCGGGTATTTAAATCGCAGAAGAAAGGATTTATGCGCTGTACTGAATTTTTGGAATTTTTTGGAATTTGAATGTAAATAATTTAGACGTTATTCACCTCGATTCAGACTGCGCTCCAGATTCGCTATGTTCTGTTCGATGTCGAGAAGCATCTGTTGATCATCGTCCAAACTTTGGCTGCTGCAGCTCATGCTGTGCAGCTGTTGCTCCCGAATGGGGCCCACTAAATTTGTCGGCTCAAAGTTGCCAGCGGCGTCGTCGGGCGATGTGTATCTCGCTTCAAACACCACGATGGCCTGTAAATGAATCAAGGTAAAGAGAGAGAGAGATATATATAGAGAGAGAGATAAAGTATTAGGACGAGAGATAAAGGGGAGCAAATAAGAGAAAGGTTCCATGGGTTATAAGCAGGTGAGAGCGTGTGTCTCAGTGCGTACACGCACGCAACGCACACAATTCGACCCCAACACGCACAGTACTTATTAGCCAAGGTTGGCAAAACCTTGACAAAAAAGATATAATTTTTAATAACTTTTTGTAGTTATTCCTTTTTAATTAACGTAATGGAGATACAAAAAGAATTAATTTACCTTTACATGAAAATGTCAGTTTTGTCTATATATATATATATATGTATTAACTTAAGTATATACCAGATATTCTGTTCTTAAAATTCACTCACCAAACATTTAAGTAAAGATAGATTTTATTTTTTTATTAATATTTTAGAAAAGGTGAAGTTGCAAAAATATAGTAAAATGCAGAATAAATTGGTTTTTAGCTTTTAAAATAAAATAAAAAGATATTCTATTCTCCAAGCCGAGGATAAGTTCTAAGATGAGTAAAATCGGAAAAAAAATTACTCCCACTCCCATACAAACTCTCCATTTTATGCGGAAAAACAAAATTATTAAAATAATCCCAGCTCAAATTTGGCATTTACATTTTAGTAGCACAGAAAAAATGGGCGTGAACGGATAAAAACCACGTCCACTTCCCATACAATTTGCCACCTTGTTTGCGTATTAAAAAAATTCTTCAAATGGTTGTTAAATACTTTAATAGTAACACAAGACTTCTAGCCAAAAATGGGCGTGATTTGAAAAGAACAACGCCCGCTTTCAATAGAGACATGTAGCACTTATGTGCTAGAAGAAGCACATTTTTCGGTGTCACTGAAATGGCGGAGGGTATTTAAGTTTCGGCATAGCAGAAGATAATTCTCCTACTAGTCTTAATTTATCTTCATATTTTATAAGGTCGCAAAATACTGTGCATACTGTATGAGCGTGTTAACCTCGAAATGATGGCAATGAGAATATTATTTATTATTATGAGTGCAGTAAAAGTGTCCATTGGAAAAGCAGTATCGAGTATTTTTTTAACGAGTCTTTTTAAAATGTTTTTGCATTTTAACAAAATTATAATTGTAATTCAAAATATTTTTGAAATGCAATCTAATGAATCATATAATTTTTGTTGTTTAAATTCTTGTTAATTTGTTAAAAATTTTCTGCCTTTAAATTTAAATTCCTGTGTTTAAAAACAATAACAATTCTATTAAATTTATTTAAGGTCGTCGATACTGTTTCTTTCGTTGATGTTGTGTGTTGTGGGTTTTACGTCTCCATTTGCAACAGGTTAACAAGTTAAACGCGCGCAAATGTTAAAAGTTAGTCCGGCGTGGCTCTCTTTCATTTAATGTGATGTCATGGAAAGGGTTCTTCTGGCAATTTGTGGAATTTGTTTGGTGAAACATGTTGAAGGTCTGCGCAGACAGACAACAGGTCCGGAGCTAAATTCTCGTTGTATGACTTTAATGAGCACACTCTTAAACTCTGTTCAGTGTTCGTTAGTTCAGTCATATTTCAATCTATGAAATAGCATTTAAAAATGTTCATATTCTGCAATATTAAAAGCAGTCTTATATGAATATAAATTTTTATGCAAACTTCTCGAATCGCTCCAAAATTAAGGTCCAATTATCAAGAACCAATAAGTACAAAATCGTTTATCTGCAGACAAGGGAAAATCTTGTTAGTGCATAATTGATAAAAATAACAACTAACAAATATTGTATAACAATAAAAATGGCTTTGAAAGTGAAGCTCGTATTTAAAATAATTCTTAACTGATCGATAAATTTAATACAGACCAAACAAATTTCTTTATTTTAGGTATTCATTTATGACAAACTTAAAAAGAATGTAAAACAGAAAATATTCAAATGTCACACGCTTAAAAATTGCTGAATTGGGTATAGGCTATTTTGATTTTAGAAAATAATTTCATAAACGGATCGTACGAATGGAAAAGGACCTACTGGATGCAGTGTAATTGCAGCTAGGGATAACTAAAACCTGGTCACTATTTGACATACATGTAAAAATATAGTTAAAGTCATGGTTGAATAATACTATAAGTTTAGCAAAGTCGAAATGAGACCGCATATTGAGCGAACTCACCTCGATTTCTGCCTTATTTTTCTGACTTATTTTGAAGTTTTTTTTTTGAAAAAAAAAACTACATTGTTCTTTTTATTTACTTGATAATTTTGTAGCTATCAATGCAATTGTAATACTCAACAATTTAATTTTCAGAAACAATATCGAGGTGGAGAGGGAAATTTTGTTTACTTTCCTCACCTTATATTTATTACGTATACCATGATTAAAGTTGGAATTGAGGACGAAATCAGATTTTTGTTCTCAATAAAGATTTTTATGCATTTATTGATTTTTAATTAATGAATATTTGTGTTTTAGCTTCATAAATTAAAAACTTGAATCATGGCTTGGCTATCTTAGAAATTGCTTATCTTAAATCATATATTCTTTACTGAAATCGTTCTATTTCATTTTCTATGGCTTGTAAAAATATAAAAAGTTAACGTTATACATATAAGAACCTAGCTTACAAACTGAAAACGAAACATATTTAGGAATTCTTGAAAGGGGCAATACTAAAAGTTTAATATACAACACTGATACCTGGAGGATCGACTCTCAGTAGTTCGCCTACAATAACGTGTTTTTTTTTGTTAGAAATAAACATTATTATTATAATTAACAAATCAAATATTTTGATTATTCGAGTACATACGAGTACGTCTAAAGTGGTTATTTCTTTTTATTTAAAATCACTGACAAACTATTTTGTAGAAAATGTATTCATTTGTTTTTGATTGGGAGTGTAAACATTTATGACTCTTCTCTGTTTTTTCTGTTTTTACGATATAAAGTTGGATTTAAAAACAATATGAAGTACTCGAATTACTCTTAAGAGAAGTTTTTAAATGAGAAAGTGCTCTTAAATGTGCTGTACTCGCATTAAATAAATGTATCTTTCTATCTTATCACAAAACCGTGTATCCCTCGAACAAAATAAATACCGGAATACAAAGTGGTGTAAAAGAAAATACACGGAAGCGAACCGTAGTCAAAACAAACCGTAAAAAATTATAATAAAAGCGCAACAGACCCTCGTCTCTCATCCATGACACACGCAACCAAACACACAAACTGACAGGCGCACAGCCATATACATACATACATATACTCGTATATGCTGGAATGGTGGGAGGAAGGGAGGAGGGGAGTTCAGCTAACATGAGCAACAGCGACAACAATAATGGACGACTGCGAACTGACATGAATGAATTGTCAGGGCCAAGGCGAAAAAGTTCGTGGCAAGAGAAGGCGGCGCCTTTTAACACATGAGCGGGAGTAGATTGGTTTTGAGGCGCACAAATTAAAGTCTAACTCAAAACTTTATCTTTCAGATTATAAAATTTTTTTTAAAGAAAATTGAAATGTGTTCTTATAGTTATAAGATAAATACATATTTAAAAAAAATTAAAGTTATGGCCGTAAAAAAATACAAGAATACTAAATTTTTTTACGGAAAAATAATTTCATAAAATATTTCTAATAAAATTTAAGTATAAAGAAAAAGTTTTTTTGTAACTTTTTCCACAATAATTGAAAATTTGAAAAGCAAAACCAATTTATAGCAAGTAAGAAATTATGGTCGGTCATACCGACTATTACAAATGCACCACATTGTTAAGTATCAGAATAAAATTAGGGATTTTAAAAATCTTAAACCACCCTTATTTGTTTACTGTACTTATTTAAGATCGTTTGAGCACCAAAATATTCTATTAAACTATAAAGGGCTTTGTTTAAACAAAAAAAAATGGACCACCCTAATCATTTCCAAAATTTAATCAGCTGTTCCCAAGCACAATAAAGTTTCAACCCAATATCTCATATGGTTATTAAGATATTGTGTTAACAAGTATTCAGAATTTTTTGCAATAATTTCAGCTCAATATCTCTAACGGTTCTTTCGCTACCGTGTTAATAATAAATGATGACAGACATACGGACATTGTTAAATCGACTATATATACAGGGTGGCGCAAAATTAATCACCCTATTGGAAGATGCTCTCATTTTTGCAAATGGCCGCCAATGTCAAATCTGTTTTGACATTTGTGGACTAGACAGATACAGAATACAAGTGAGTAACCCATGGAGCGATACACTCCCCAAGAACGCGGAATAATTGTGTCTCTTTTTTTGGCTAACAATTCGTCTGTGGTGTTGGCAAAAATCATAATGAGCGATGAGGCTCATTTTCACCTCAGCGGGTACGTGAACAAGCAAAATTATCGCTTCTGGGGAACCGAAAATCCGCGAGTGATGCACGAGAAACCATTACACCCGCTCAAAGTGACTGCGTGGTGCGCTGTTCACGCTGGAAGGAGTCATCGGGCCGAACGCCGCGGGTCAAACGACAACAGTGGACGGTGCGCGCTATAGGGCAATGTTGACCGAGTTTTTTCTGCCCGAACTGGACGAATTAGGACTGGTGGACATGTGGTTCCAACAGGACGGAGCAACAGCACACACTGCACGAGCCACAACCGACATTCTGAAGGCCGCGTTTCCGGGTCGCTTAATTTCGCGTTTTGGCGATTTGCACTGGCTCGCCAGATCGCCCGATTTAACGGTCCCGGACTTCTTTTTATGGGGTTTTTTGAAGTCTCGTGTTTACATCAACAAGCCTGAGACCTTGGAAGCCCTCAAGGAAAAAATCCGACACGAATGCGAGAATTTATCGTCCGAAACTCTCGCCGAAGTGATGAAAAATGCCATAAAACGAGCCCGTATGGCAATCAATTGTGACGGCGCCCATTTATTTGATATCATCTTCTGGACTTAACACAATTAATTCTAAAGGTCTAAATAAACATAATCAAAAAACAGAATCGAAGTTTTTTATTTAGAAAAAATATAAGAGCCAAACAACATCGGATGACTTCTTTTGCGCCACCTTGTATATATATACATATATATATATATATATATATATATATATATATATATATATATATATATATATATATATATATATATATATATATATATATATATATATATATATATATATATATATATATATATATATATATATATATATATATATATATATATATATATATATATATATATATATATATATATATATATATATATATATATATATATATATATATATATATGTACATATATATGTATATATATGTATATATATAAAATTATAAAATAATACTTTTGACAGTCATTTTGTTACAAGTTTAAATTAATTAAAAATATAAAAGTGCAATACAAAAAATGTTTCAATATATGCAAAACCAAAAATTTATTGGAAAATATGCTTTAACGATTGAATGACTTTTAATAGGATATCATATTAAAAGATAACATCGCATTTTGTTCCAAATTTTGTTTATATATTTACTGATATATATATATATTTATATATATATATATATATATATATATATATATATATATATATATATATATATATATATATTGAATACAAAAAGTAAATATTCATTTGAAATGCCCGCCTTTGGCTTTCACGCAAGCCTTAAGTCGCACTGGCCAATCATCAATATCTGGAAAAGTGGCCACAGAACTAATCAAAGCAATCTTCAAAGAATCAATGTTGGGGTATCTATTGTGGCAAATCAATTTCTCTAAAACTGTCTACAATTTGTCATTCAAAGAGCTCAGATCCAGGCTGCCAGAAGGCAATTCTTCAGAGCAAATGAAAGCTGGCAAATTGTTATGAACCCAGGTCTGAGTTCTTTTTTGAGAAGCCTTGTGTGCCGGCGTTGAATCCTGCTGAAGAGTTCATGGCTAGGTTTGAAACAGTAAAAAGTGGCTTCCAAAACGGTTTCTTGATAAAATTTTGCCAATGTTTTGATTCAGTGTTCGCAGAAATGGAAGTCAGTGATCCCTTTGTAAGAGACACTAAACCACTAAACCATTACTGAAGCTGGGTGATGAATATTTATTTATTGGTATTAAGGAATTAGTCATGAAGAAACCAGATATTGGTAAACAAAAATTGGAGTTTGGTCAATTGTTTTCTCTAGAAAAGAAAATTTATATAAAAAAATAAGGTTTTTTTATATAAATTTTCTTATACTTTAATTTTATGTATAACTTTCACTTTTTATGTGAACATAACTTTTACTTTATATATAAAGTTTCTTTTCTATAATTTAAAATTTTCGAATTTTTCAAACCAGTCTAATGTGACATTAGAAGCACGATGGCGATGAAGATGTATCGTTAATCGACAACTGGCTAAGACTAATGGCATAAGAACGTTTCTTTTGATGCAGACGAAAAAAGTGCTTAGCTAAGCGGATCTGTCAGACTGCCGCGTTGTTGTTGTTGTTGTTGTTTGGTTTTTTTTTTTACTAAATTGTAAAGTGTCAGGTTTTAAAATTACTTCTTTGACATTCAACTCGTTATGCTTGGCATGAGGAGTGTGCAATGGAGGCAGAAGGAAGTCTAACATGTTGTTACGCTGTTTACAATTTGTTTGTGGTTAAATTTTTTTCCCCTCGAAAGGCTAACGAATAATTGTTTGTGGGTGAAAAAATGGATTCTTTGACGAGTGCGCCACGAAGCGAGCGATTGGGGTCCTTTTTATTCTTCACCATTTTTGTCTTCTTTTAATGTCAAGTAGCTGCGGGGCACATCCGATGTATTTGAAGAGTAGCTAGGGATATTGTTGTTGGTGGCAGCAACATCAACAGGAAATCAAAATTTTTCATTCAGTGTCTACAATAATGAAAAAATTTAATACTTTTTTAGTTACTCTAAACCTGAAAAGAAGAAAACGTTAAAGCACCGCGAACAAGATGAAAACAACAAATGCTTTCAATTTATTAAGAATAATTATTACAATAATGGGAGAAAAGAAAAACGAAAAGGAAAATTGGATAATTTTGGCATTCGCCAAAATCGTTGTATAAGTACGCCTTTGTTTTTGTTGGTCGTTGGGGCGCGGCTTTGATTTCGCTTGAGTGCTTTTTCAGTATTTTCCGATTTGAGATTTTTTGTGTTTTTGTGCCTTCTTGACAGTTAATGGCCACACTTTTATTTAATGAAGCGAAAGCTAATAAATTATTTTGATTCAGTTTCTTTAGTTAATTTCATTGATAAACAACAAATTATCAATTTTTTTTTTAAGTTTAAACTCTTTTGTGCAAAATTATTATTTCAGTCAAGATAAATTATATCAGGTAGACGTATTCAGACAAAATCCTTAAAATGAAAAAGCCATTACAATTATTTTTTCTTTTAATGAATTAGGCTTCGGAATATAAAACTAAAACAACAACAAGAACAAAAAAGTGCCTCACTAAACTTTAACATTTTACTTTACAATTTTGTTTCTGGTTTATATCTTTCTTTGTACTCCAAGCGCATCTAAATCGGTAATTTTGTTGAATTTGGTATGCTTACGCCCGTAAAGATTATAGGCTAACCAAAATCTTCCACGCCCACCTAATGTGCCTACGATTTGTAAAATTAAGTCAAAATATTCGAATAATACGCAAATTTTGTTTCTGAAAGTCTGAAATTTGGTATCTGATGAATTTAACGCCTACAACCTGGGCAATGGGTATTATAAGCTAGTAAGGTGTATCATGTATCATTTGGATACATTTCTATATATAATGGATTATGTATGAAGTTTTGTATCAAACAATTAATTTCATAGGTAATTAAAAAGAAGTACGGAAAGTTATGTTCAAAATGTTGAAATATTTAAATCTAAAAGATTTGGTATCTATACTATTTGTAATTTAAAGGCCAAAACCGAAATTAGACATTGAGTAGGGCAAAACTAGCGATCATAAAGTATGCAATCTATATCAGCGATTAAATTATGAATGTGTATGTAAGCAACAATTTTCAATGGCCTTGGAGCACAATTAAAGTAAATTCTTTAAGGCATAGTTTAAAGTAATTTTGTAGAATTTTTTAATGTCAATAACATGAGGAGTTTGCACAGAGCACACGCATCAAAAAGCCAGGGATGTCCAAACTAACCTAATTTCGATTCATTTACTCTGTAACTAATTTTTATTTGATTTAGTTTAATTGAATAATTCGACGTGATGTAATTTATGTTTCAAAAATCAAGTATAATTTATTTTAACCATTGGACCACATAACACTGTGCGAAAAACTTGTAGGACATTCGATTTGAAAAGACTAAACCTTTTTTAGTAAACGAGTTATGGGATTGCAAAATGAAAAAATATTTTATATATATTTAATATATCCAATGAATTCGGCAGAGCACTGTGGGGTGAATTCTGAATGCGATAGCGTTAACTTGTGAATTAAATAATCATTAAAGATCCAGAGGAGACAGCAAATTAAATGCCTGGAAAACCTGTGTTAATTATAAACTTAGTTTAAATACAAAAAATATATATATATAGTTATATAGTTATATATAATATGATTCAGTGTCTTTGTCTTTATGCAAGTTAATATAAACTAAAAAATAGAACAAGTTTAAAATAAAAATATTTAATTTTGTATTTTTATTTCGACATCCCTAGCAGCGCAATTTCGAGCAACCACCTCAACTATGCAGAGCGACGGCAATGTGCCATAATAACTTCTTGTTTCGGAATTAGGACGCTTATTACATTGCGAAACAAATTCAAGTAGCTGCGAGAGGCACCTGCATCGCGCTTCAAGCACATAAAGACCGACTTCCAAGACTTTGAGGGCATCTCGGGAGACTGGAATTTTGCACATGAATAACAACAACAACAACAACAAAAATTAGGAATAAAATGACGGCAAACTGTTGAAGTTTTGTGGGTTATTTCGTTGCTCATGGCAAACAATTTTTGGAAATTTTACTCGTCTTGAAAACAACAAAAAATTATTCCGGCTGAGCCTGATTTTGGCTTGGAGACTGTCAAATTTTCTTCTTCCTTTTAAAGGTTTTTGTACGTAAATAACAAAACGAAAAGAGGATTTAAATGAAAATAAAATTTAAATAAGTAAAAGTATAAATTTTAAATAATAAAAAAAGCGCGGAAGCGTTTTGGCCCAAAAGTTTGTTTAGTCCTTTTTTCGTATGCTGGCTAAGAGGGTGAAAAACACTTCTTCCCCTTTTTGTTGCCAAGTTTGTTGTGTGCGCGAATTTAATTACCCGACAAGGTGCTTACGGAAAATTGCATGTTATTGGGGTGGAAGGAATACGAGCTTAAATCTTAAAGATAAAACAAGTTTACCAGGAATTTTCAGTTATATTCAAAACTAAACAACAGAAAGTAAACAGAAGATTGTACAAAAAAAGTTTAAAATATTTTTGTTTAGTAAAAAAAAGAGTTTTTAAAATAAAAATAAATTTCAATTCGAATTGCAATCTATATATATAAAAATGAATTCTTATTTCTTTCTTTCTTTCTTTCTTTCTTTCTTTCTTTCTTTCTTTCTTTCTTTCTTTCTTTCTTTCTTTCTTTCTTTCTTTCTTTCTTTCTTTCTTTCTTTCAATGTATCAAATAGGCGCCTAAACTATTTATCCGATAGTGATGAAAATTTGGGAAGTTGCTATGCTCACGCAAACTTAGGTTTTGGGCAAAGAAATTTGACACGCCCACCTATTACGCCCACAATTTGTAAAACTATTATAAGTTAAAATATTCGATTATTTCGCTAATATTGGCCCTTAAAATCTGAAATTTGGTATCTGAATTTGTATTGGCACTGTCGATAACTTTCCCTAAAATGGGCGTGGTCGGATCAATTTAACGACCACTTTCAAAAAAAAGGGTTGATCATTTTTACGCCTAACACCATTTGCTCAGAAACTTGAGGTGCTAAATCGAAAACATGTAACGGGATGCACCGGGAAGAATAACAGGATATACAAAAACTGTCACGCCCACCTATTACGCCTACATTTTGTTTATTTAAGTGAAAATATACGATGACATTGCTAAAATTTATCCAAAAAATTTGGTTTAATTTCACAGCCGTAACTCAGAATCGCTACAACGGTGAATACCGAGAAGTTCCGCTACTAATGGAAGTACCGGGAAGTTCTGCTACCATTTTTTTTAATTGGCATTGCAACGCATGTCGGGCATTCGCTAGTTTTAAATAAAATGTTCTGTTAGTTTGTTAGTATAGGAAAGTTCACTTTATTTTTTTTTTGGAAATTGCTCTATTCCAGTTGCAAAATCTATACCACAGGCATACATTAATATGAATATAAATGTGGCATAAGACATAAGAATGATTCGCGAAAATAATATAAAATTACATTATGTGGACATTGTTTCACGTCCATGACGGCTACTCTTGCGAATGTTTTGAGTATTCCACAACGGAAAGAATAAAACTTCAAAACAAATAAAACGTAATTGCATTTTTCAATTTTCTTCTCTTTTCTCTGGATGGATTATGGAAAGTAGGCTGCTTCGAGCGAGGCTTCTCCTGACACTGACACATTTTAAGTTGGTTGTACGTTAATGCAGAAAGTTTTTCAATTTCTCTGAATCGTAAGTAGTTTTTTTTTATTTGTTCGCTTTGTTTTTCAAGAAGGTGAATTCTCTTTTGTGACTACCTTAAATAGAACTTCTCATAAATAGAAAACCTTACTTAGATGATATATATGTATATGTCTACCCAAACGCATCGAACTTAGGTTAAGTTTAAGTTCTGGTCCCCCAATAAAAATGGTATGTAATAATACGTACAAATAAATACCCAGTTCTGTCTGTCTATCCGTCTGTCTGACCTGCAATTTTTTACTCCTTTAAATCGAAAAATAAAATACCTTCCAGTAAAAGCCCGAATTTCAAATGGCAAACATGTAAATGCAACTAATTGTGTGTAAATAATGAATTGGGTATATAAAAAAACAACAACGATCCTTTTTTATATTGTATCAATAAACAGAAAATGTTCTTATGATGAGTACAATTTTGTAGATTTATATTCGAAAAATACTTTATTTTAAAATAGGGAAGAATGTTTTAACTGAAGGTCTTACAATTAGTAGTTATTTCCCACTTAGTGGAACCAATTGTATCTATTAATATATTTAAAGAATATATGTAAATATAAATATTTATCTATATATATACATTTTCTTAATTAAAATCCGTCCGTCCGCCTGCCTGTCATTAGTTCTTGCTGAACAAATGTGAGAAAAATCTGAAATTTCGAGCTGAAATTTTGCATACTTGTTGCTTTTATGTCTCAGACGAAGTGATTGAA
This sequence comes from Suillia variegata, assembly GCA_949127995.1. Classification (NCBI taxonomy): domain Eukaryota; kingdom Metazoa; phylum Arthropoda; class Insecta; order Diptera; family Heleomyzidae; genus Suillia; species Suillia variegata. The sequence continues at coordinate 18,343,383 of OX421846.1, forward strand.
GCCAATAGTCCATGACCATTATTGCAAAAATGTTTCATATCTTGTTACTTGTCATTAGGGTGGTTCCTTATACAATATATTAAATTTTCATAAGTTAAAATTAAACTCTTATTAGAAAACAATGCTTTAACATTTTTTTTATTGAAGTACATTTATAATTTTTATCTTGCTTTGTATTTCGACATTAAAATAAAGTAAAAATAACATTATTTGAAAACCGTTAATGTTAAAAAGTTAAAAAAAAAAATGGAATAATAGTAATTAAAATATGCGATCGATTTTCTAGTTAATTACTTCGCTAGAAATTAATATTCCTTATGAATATTATTCCTTTGGAATATCTCAGGTCAATTTGTTAACTTGGGTTGGATTAGAAAAACATTAAATTTGTGCAATATATTATTGACTAATAATGCCATTTAAGGCATTGAACAATGCTCTAAGCCAATTTCTTGAGCAAAATGAATCTTTCTATAGCAGAAATTAGTTTGAGAATTAAAAACAGTTTAGACGAGTGTTTGGTATGTGGTATGACATAGTTATATTTAGGACCACAACAATTACAAGACTTATAAATATTCTAGAATTGTGTTTGTATGGTAACTAGGCTACATAATAGACCTTTCGGGTCACTGTGCTTCTATAGACTTTTATTTAAATTAATTAATTGATTTGGTATATGTGGTAATCGACCCTCCAAAATATTGAAAATTTTTGTTATTTTACTTTCATTTTGATAAATTTCATATTAGTATTGAATTCAAAACTTTTACTGCTGAATTCTGTAATAATTTGATCAGTAGTCAGTCATTATGTGGGTGTGGGTGTTCCATTCTTATTTTACATAAGAGATTTTTTTTTATTGTGTTGAGTTTATTTTTAAGGTATATTAAAATGTTTTGTTGTTTTTTCTGTTAAACGTGAACTAGGATACAAACTGTCATGGGTTTGGTCTCTGAACTTTAAAGTTGTAAACGTATTTTGAAATGTCTGTAAACTTATTTAGATAGATGAATGATAACATTTGCTTTTAGAAAACAACTCTTAAATTGTTTCAGAATTTTTGAAAATCATTTTTTGCTTCGCGCTTTACACATTTTTTTTGCTTTCGAAATTATTTATTTGGTTTTCAGTTAAATTTTTCGAAAGCAATTATGTATTTCAAAAAAATTACAGATTTCTTTACCCCAGATGGGACTCGAACCCACAATCCCCGGCTTAGGAGGCCGATGCCGTATCCATTGGGCCACTGGGGCAGGTAACCACAATTCATCTGAAGTATTTCTATGTTCCGGAAGCATGTAATGTTCTCTTTCACTGTTGGAATGATCAATTTAATTTTAAGATCGTCAAACAATTGTTTGTACATTGAAGAGAGCAATCGTAAATTCAGCAGCAGAGCATCTTTAGGCACATACGATGAATGACATGAAAGCGAAAGTGTATACGAAATTGTTAACTGAAGAATTATATTCACTACGCAAGAACTACCCTAACAGGAAAACAGAATTTCCAAGATATTCCATAGATACTCAACTGTGAATAGATACAAACATACAAAACGGTTTGTACCTGATAAATTCGATTTTATTTTCGATTTTGTTTTGCTACGCACTTTCGCTTGTTTACGTTTACGTTTACTTTTGTTTTTGTTTTTGTTGTTGTTGGCTTTGTGTATCTATCGGCTACACTAACATGTTCCACTTTTGATTAATAAATGCCTTAAATAAACTCATGGTAGCAGCAGCTACAGCTGTTGTTATTGTTGGTGTTGTTGACAACAACAACAACAACTAAGAACACAACCGAGAACAGACGGAACGACGGACCGACCGCATTTCTGAGTTTATTTAACTTTTTCGGGTTGTCGTACGCAAAGCAAAGATACAATTTATTTTGGTTGTGTTGCGTTGCGTTGTTTTTGGTTTTGTTTGGTTTGGTTTTGGTTTTGGCTTGGTTTTGTTGTTTTTGGTTCGTGTATTTCGGCAGCGTTTTGTATATTTTACGTAAAACAAAATTGTTTTTGTTCTATTCTTGAGATACAATACGAAAAGAGATTCTTAACGTTGCACGTTGTTATTCGCTTTGAGCATGTGATGCCGCAACCGCCCCAGTGGCCCAATGGATACGGCATCGGCCTCCTAAGCCGGGGATTGTGGGTTCGAGTCCCATCTGGGGTAAAGTACAGTATATATTTTTTTTAAATATTTCTTTTTTGTTGCTATTTTTTAACCTTCATAAAATTAGTTTTGGTTGTGATTTACCTGAATTGGTCTTCTGGTTGACAAGTCCACCAATTGGTCCTCAACTTGAATTTCGCCACTTTGAATTAATCCTGTAAAACAAAAATAATTAATTGTAATATATAACTTTATTTAACTATGTACTTAAATAACAAATGTGCAAATCTTATTTGACAAATTGTTTTCTTAACATTTCCGATCTTTTCAAAATATTGTCGAATGATGAAAGTAAAGTTTTCCAAAGGGTAAAACCTGATATTAAGAGACTTTAGACCTCCTCTGCTAAACACTTTTTCTCCATGAGAATTCTAAGTTCTTTGGAATTGGAATGGTACCTAACCATTTTGTTGTGCGTATTAGTCCACTTTTGTGGACCCGGGAAAAAGTATTATGTATTTATGTTGTCGTTTTATTGAAAAAGGTTATAGGAATTGTAGAGAACGAAATAAAATTTTTGGATTCGTTTGCTTAGCTGGTTGGTTGGTTGAAATGGTGATTAAGAATTCTAGTAGCACTTTAGCACCTTTTTGTTGCCACATTCTCGCTATCGACTTGTTAAAAATGTTGTTTTTGACTAAACCTGGTCTTGTAAGTCTACTCCGGACCGCTCTTTGAGATTCCCAAATAGCGGTCTACCTAATGTTTACGATCTCTTCCTTTATTTCCTTCCTATATTGCTTAAATAACAGCACATTGGTCCGATTTATTTATATGAAGGTTATTTTCATAAAATAGATGAGTATAATTTTGAAAAGTGACCAGCTCTTCTACCAAGGATATGGAGAATTTTGGTGGTATTTAAAAAAAAAGTACTCTATTAAAACCAAACTTGTAAAAAATTAAGAATCTATATATAAAACACTCTGGCACAAATTTTGCTTCATCGCTTAGAGCCTCAATGACTTCAACGCGAATTGAAAGTAGACTCGCAGACGAACAAAACCCAAAAAGAGTTTCGGAAAGTAAGCTCGATTTTTGTATGGCCTCTTGAAGTTGGAGACATCACTACAAATATCGTATAACTAAAAAAAATAGTTATGTATTACAATTGGGACAATTATTTATATAAATTTTTAAGGGGAATTACAAATTTGCTGCACTGGTTGCTCTAAAAGAACTTTCTAGATTTCGGAGTCAATCCGCCTATTACCACGCCCAATATTACAAAATATACTGATATCTCGTTCACACAATATCTTGATAACCATTGAAGATATTGGATTGAGATTTTGCACACAATTTCCGTTAATTTTTGGGGAAAAATTGAAACAATTAGGGTGGTCCATATTTGATATTTTTTAAAATATGTTCAAATTAAGCCCTCATAACTTTAATTGGCTATTTTGGTACACAAACGTTCATAAAAAAGTACAATAAAGTAATCTACTTAGGGTGGTTCATGAATTATGATATTAGGGTGGTTTAATATTCACAAATTTGTTAAAACAAAATATTATTCTACTTATTTTAAAGTAAGTCATGAACCATATATAAATGTGATTTTTAACATTGTGGAGCATTTGTAGTAGTCGATAGGACCGCCTATAATTTCTTGCTTGTTTTGATTATTTTTTACAGAAAAAAGTAAATAAATGAAGTTGTTTATGCCAATGTTTATATACAAATTTTATTAAGATTATCAAATTTTTGATGTAGGAGTTGCAAACTTTTAAAATATCACACGCTTTAGAAATTACTTCGACGTGGACGTAGAGTATAAATATTTTTCACTTTTAAGTAAATGCTTTCGTTTAAGTCAAAAGCTGCAAAAACCAATTTGACTAGTTTCAGGAGCGTGTGGATTAAAGAGGAAAGCAAATGTATTTCGCTGTATGCATGCGGCTTGTTTGGAAGCATGTTGTGACAATGACAGGTTGCCGATTTAATTCGGTCCTTGCGGGGATCGTGGCAACTTCAAAGCGACATGCAAACGCACGGGGCAATACTGACTGAATCCGTTTACGCACTTAAAGCACCAGAGCGAGTGCATAGAGAAACACGCAGATGCGTGTTCCGTGCACTCTAATGCATTGCACTTCGAGTCGGATTACTTTTTCAAAGTAATGGACACGAAAGTCGTCCAAAATCGCTTCGGCGGCATTCGAAGCGCAGCACCGCTGAGTGAACGTGTTCCACTTTGAGCGCTGCGCGTTGAGGCCGTTTTCCTCTCGGAACTTGCAATATGACAAAAATAATTTCTGATAGGCAACCTCGACTGCGGCTCCTTTCAGGGTGATGCATTATTTTTAATTTAAATTGGCCTAGCGAGTTTGAGCCACATTGCAGCAGCAATATATTCATAGAACAACATGAACAACAACAACAACGAGTGTTAACAACTAAATAAAAAGTGGTTAGTGGAAAATATCGCCGCACTTTGTTCGTGACCCACCCGCAGGGTTTATTCTGGTGACCTTGCCCTTGCTGGGAAAGCGTTTGTTGTTGTTGTTCTGTCGTTGCTTGAAGTTTTTCTGGGTCACCGTCTTGCATATGTAACAAAATGATTTTTTGTTTGTTTGTTGGTTTGTTTTTCTGCTTGTTGCATTGCTCTCGAGTATCTTGCGTTGGTGTGGCTTTTGCGTTTGCATTTTTGATGAACCAAAGTTGTGGTTTAAGGATTCTCGGAAACACTTAAAAGGACACTCAAGCAAACATTTCAACAAAAACCGAAAATGAAAATGAAAGGATTCGGTCGAATTGCAAGAACTTTCATCAAATGTAAATGTGAACTTTGCAAATAATAATTCCCATTCGCAAAGTTCGGTTGCTTTCTAAGGATATGCAAAAACTTTGTCTTCGGAGTAAATTTGTATTTACGATAGACCAGATTCAAAATTAAAAACGGCTTAAATGCTTAATTGAGTAATAAAAATATATGAATAACTAGCGAATGCCCGGCATGCATTGCAATCCCTACAAACTCAGATACAAAATCAGATTTTAAGGAGCAGTATTAGCGAAATAATTGAATATTTTCACTTAGTCTTACAAATTATGGGCGTAATAGGAGGGCGTGGCAAATTAAAAGTAGCAAAATGCAACCGTTCCACCAAAGAGGTAAGAGAAATAAATTGTTTGTTGGTTTAATTTTATTTAGGTTTCAACCTATGTAAACATCGTACATTTGCAAAAAGTACTAAAATGACATATAATGCATCAAAACCATGAACATGAATTCTATCTGTCTCTATTTCCTTACCAATGTCTGTGTGTGTGTGAATGTTTGTGACCTTTTAAGTAAAAATTAAAAATAAAAGCTTGAGCTACATGAAACAAGTTAAAACGTTCCTGAAACAGTTTTCAATAATTGTTTTTTCTCTTCGAGTTGAATTCAGATTCTTGAAGGTGCTTAATCGCCAAAAATTAAGTTCATCGGTTCACCGCTGTTGTCGAAAGTTGTTAAAAAATAATCGCACGAAAATGTTCATGATTTAATTCCACCTTTTGGCCAACATGATTTTTGTAAGGAATGTAGTCGCTAATCGGTGTTTTAACCGGAAGGGATTATTCTTAACAACTAGTGTAGAAACTGCAATGAACCGGACGAAGAAGAAACACTTGTACACCTATTTTACCATTGTCCAGCGCTAGCCAAATGCAGAATGAGGATTCTTGGACAACCGTTTCTTTGAAATCTCTAAGCGATTTATCTGAAATAAATATTTCATACTCAAAAACTTTGCCTTGAAGACCAAAACTTTCTTAATGGACCAATATCACGAAGAAAGGTCAACGTTATGGACCTAGTCTATGTGAGGCATTTGCCGCCACTCTAACTTAACCTAACCTAACTGTCATTTAAGGTACATTCGTCTAACGGTTTTCTCGCTCATAAACAATATAACTGTAATGTAATGTTGCAACAATGTACCTTTGCAACCTAGCAAAATATTCGTGGAAATATTACATAAATGTTTGTAAAACTATGAAAATACGATGGAAATGAGATAATATGAGTAATGTTAATATGCTTCGGAAAACTTTTATTATTTTGCTATACAAATACGAGTATATACGTACATAAGAATATATTGCAATTTGTTTCACTGATAACGTTCTGTTTTTCCATTGATACACATACATTTTTAGTAAGCTTGCATACTTTAATGCTGGAATCAGCAAATATAAAATCAAATAAATAAAATAAAATGAAATTGCTAACAATGCAAATAAAATAAAAATAAAGCAGCTGACGATATTTCCGCTTGGCGTACGAATTAATTTTTAATGAATGCATTGAAAATTAATTTTATTTGTTTGCTAAAATATAAAAAGCGAAACGGAAAAGTAAAAAACTGTGCCGCAGCAGCTTTAAAGTCACTTGGTTTTGGTAATGGACACATTTTAAATTTGTTAATTATATATCGTTCTTATATACCTTGCATCAACATCACGTACTGGCCGACGCATTTGCTGCAGCTGGTGATTGTGCCGCTCGCGCCACCGCCGACAAGTCCGCCTGAAGCTTGACTTAGTCCGGTTCGAATCAGCGTTTTTGTAGTCTGTGTGCGCAGCTGCACGGTGAGCGGCTCTTCATCGGTGGCCGGTCGTGCCAGGGGCCAAATAAAGGACTACAAAATTAAATAAATGAAATTTTTTTTTATTTTATTCACAATATAATGTTTATTTAATTCTACGAAATCTTGATTATTACTTGATAAATTGTGATAAGCATTCACTACATGGCAAAACAATCAGAGGTACATGGAGGTACAAGAGTGAGAGTGAGTGTAACTCATCTCAACTCAACTCTCAACTACTCAAACTCAACTAAATAAAAACTAGGCGTCGGATCAGAGCATTTCGATTGCGTAGTAAGTAATGAAAAAACTGGCGACTTTTTTGTTTATTTGCTTCTCCAAATATTTGTATTTAATTTTTTGATTTTCGAAGTTGAGGTCAAGTTGAATATAAAGCAGAAAGCAAAATGAGTGAACTCACCTTGATTTCTGCATTGTTTTCAAATTTGTTTTTTTTTTATATTTGACAATAAATTAGGTTGTTTTTATAAATGTATATTTAATGTTTTTGTAGCAACCATTTTAACTGCTTAAAAAATAAATTTACAAAGAAAGAAACAATATAGAGGTGAAGAGGGAAATTTTTCTTCATTTCTCACCTTATATTGTATATATTACACCATAGGTAAATTATACTTCTATAAATAAAAAAGTACAATTGTTCCATCGAAAAAGCAAACCCTGATGTGCAATGTAAAAAGTACATATCTTAGTAGATTTGAGCTTAAGCGGAGCGAATTTTAAAATTTTTCGAAAAGTGTAGTAAATTTAATACGAATCGAGTCAGGTTCAAACCCTTTGTTGCTTTCTTGACAACAGATTCTGATAAATGTTCCTTGCTTATCAAGAGAGCGCTGTCATTACTGCAGGTACCTGAAATAGTGATGTCATGATTCAGTATAAACTGATCGGACTATTTTTATCGAACCATAACAGCCAAAACGAATCACTAACCACAAAATTAAGATTTTATCGGAGAAAGTTTTTCAATTATCTTTCCGTTTAGCAGATGTACTCAAATATATTAAATTATTTATTTCGTTTTTGAAATTTGCTAATTACAAATCAGGAATAAAAGTCTCGAATAAACAAAATGGCTGACTGGATATTTGTTTTTTTTTGCTCTTTCATGTTGGTGATAATTAATGCCAGTGAATGACTTTCAATATATATTTTTAACTGAATAGTACAATATAATTTCTACCTGCGACATAATGTGATTATGCAAAAGAAGTCTTCAAAGTACTTAAAAGTCAGAACTGGAATACCCCTAAAGTAACATTTGATTACAGAGAGCCGAGAAGGCGAATGAAAGCAAACGTAAGGTGCTTGCTCGAGCGCATATAAATCATATTAAATCTTAACAAAATAATAAAGTTGGCTTTCGTCACAAAAGAAATCTGACACAAGAAAAGAAAACGAATGTAAAACGCCTCATTTTGTGAAAAGAACTTTTTGAAGAAGCACCCCGCATCGCTTCGGCCATTCCCGCTACCTCAGGGTACATGTACATTTGACCCAGAGCGCGCCAAATTCACACATAAATGCACAACGACAAATAAAAATATTTATATGTATGTACGAGTATATGTACATGTAAACAAAGAAACGCAAGCGAGCGGGAACCGAGTTTCCAAATGATGACATCTTAATGAAATTACCGTAATTTCGCACTTTAAAGAGGAAGAGGGAGAGAGAAAGTGAAAGTGAAAGTGAAAGTAAAAGACGAAAGGACATTTCTCCAAATAGCATTATAAGTTTCCCAGCGGGAAATGTGCTCAGCGGTGGGAATTAAGCTCTGGCCAATCAGACAACCTGCACAATTAATCACTGAATTCAGGGCTTAGAATTGCTAAAGTGATTTCAGGTTCAACTTCTTCAGCTTTGAGTAAATTTATTTGTATTCGTTTTTTTAACTTTAATTTATTTTCGAATTTAAGAAACATTTAACTATTGGATTTAATTATTTTTTACAATTATAAATTCTCAACCAGCCTAAAAGGGAAATTTTTAATTTTGTTAGTGCAGGCGGAAGGAAGCGTAAACTTAAGTTGGCGCGAAACTTTATGGGAAAGTATAACTTTTTTATAGCATGTGATTTTTTGTATGTCTATTTGTCAAGTGTGCAAATGTGCAAATGTATGCATGTGCGTGTGTGTGTGTGTGTGCGTGTGTGTTTGGCAAATAATAAGAAAACAAAGGAAAGTTCAACATTGTTTATTTAATTTTGTTTTTGTTAAGTTTTTTTGTGTTTTATGTTGTTGGCCTTGTAAGAAAGAAAATACAATACAATAAAATTGCTCCAGTGCTGCCGAGGGGTCTTTTGAGGGTTTTAGTTGTTGTTGTTGTTGTTGTTTTTGTTGTTATTGTTCTTGTTGTTAAAAGAGCCTTATGATCATTTGGCTACACTTCCATCACAAGTACGATAGTAAAAATTTTGCTAACAATAAAAACTATGGCATGTTGCATGTTGCTGAAATATGTTGCAACTGTTTAGAATTGAGAATTTATTTTATTTTTATTATTGCTTTTTTATGTGCTGCTAGTAAACCTATTTTGTAACTTTGTTCTGATCATGCGTCTCCGACCTTGCTGCACAACATTTTTGCAGTAAATTGTATTTATATCTGCACATAAACACGTTTTCCGCTTTATCCTCCGCCGGGTTTAAAGATTTGCAACACATTTGCAGCGGTAGTCACACAAATAGCTTGCACAGTTCTTTGGTTGACTTCTTCTTGGTCACCGGAATGTTTTATTAAGCCGGTAATTAAAATAACATAAATTTGTTTCCGTTTCGTTTTGCTTACCTGATTTACATCGATCACATTTGTGCTGGAATTAAGTTCGGATGTAATGTGGGACACACCTGCAAAAAAGAAGAAATCGAAATGAACAATAAATCCTTTTGTTTTATTATTTTAAATCAAAACTGGTTAAGCGAATATAATTCTTAATATAAGTCATCCTATAAATATATATATCTATATACAAGGGTAGTCCGATAAGTACTTAATCTACAAAAGAAAAACGAAAATTTTGGAAAAGTGGTTGTTTATTTCTCAACATAGTCTCCTTTTAGCTCGATACACTTAACCCAGTGATGCTTCAACTTCCTTAACCAGTCTGAAATTATATTTTCTTGAGGTCTGCAAAGTAGGCCTTCATCGGGCGGTAAGGCTAAGTAATTATCGGAGCACCTTCGTATGACATTGAGTTCACGAACTATTGATGGGTGTAAAAATTTATTGGACCTATTTCTAAAAGTGTACGATAAATTGGCCCAACCATTTTTTTTTTTAAACCTAATTCATACAAATGTTTTAATAAAATCGATTATTGACTAATATTAATTTAAATTTGATTTTTATAAGGATTCCGTAAATAATCCTAATCGAATTTTAACGCGATTGTTTCAAAATGTGTTATTAATATTAAACGAAGGATTTCTGTTTATATTTTTTGAAATAATGGCAACAAAGTTTAATATCAAATACCAAATTCGTTGTTTGCAGTTTTTTGCAGCCGCCGCAATAACGTCGCCCTCTGTTGGTTGAGCACGCAACTTTTTACAGCAACTCAAACAAATGTCAACGCCAAAATACACAAATCTAATATGAAGCACAAAATCAAGTCCACTTTTTGTTTTGTTTTGTTTCGTTTCGTTTTTTCACATTTGCTTAGTGCCGCCGCACGTGATTGCAGCCGACTTTTGTTGGTAAAAGTTTACGCGGCGCCTGAAAAATTTCAAACTTTACTGGCGGCGCTGAATTTATTTGTCATTCCGAAAGTTTGCACAGAAATGTTACCGATTTTTGTATGTTTTCAAAATGAGTTTTGAGCTTATGAAAAATTTAAAATATCATGCTTTGAATTTAAATCGCCAATTTTATTTGGATGAAAAATAATCTCCAATTAAATTCATGCTGCTGGTTAATTAAAACAGTTTGATAACGGAGGACGACAAATATTTACATTCAATTTGCTGCTGTCTCTTAGATAACTCATACGTCGTGTGGTACCATTTGCAAAGAATTTCAAAGTTTCCTAAAATCACTCCACTAGGGCGGAAGATCAGTCAGTACTGAGTGAGACACTTGAAACTTTTGTGCGCCACTGGAAGTGGTTGTTCTTGTTGTTGTTGTTGAGCTGCCTGCATACAACGCAACGTTTACTGTATTACGTGCGACAGTCGAAAAAGTAAAGTTGAAAAAGTTGAAGTGAAGGAATTTTAAGTTTATATTTATTTTGCACTTGCGTCAAGCTCAAAGAGAAATTCCAAATGTCGCTCAAAGTGTAGCTCGGACATGCTGGAATTAGACGACGAAAGGGTTGATGGTAAGCGGGTACAACGGTGGTCGAGTAGAATGCCAACTACAGCACCAGCGAGCGATAGATAGACGGACAGGCAGGCAGGCAGCAGAAGAATTTTTGAGCAGAGTGCTACGGAATTTTATCACTAACAAATTTTAGTCACTATCATTGCAATATTTTCTTAGGTAAAATTCGTTTTTTAAATGCTTCGCAAAACTCTCTGAAGTTAGATCTCTCACTTGTGCTTGACCTAAACAATATTAGAATTATTTATTGGTATATAAAACTGTTCCTACATCTACACATGAAAGACTCCTAAGTTTTTACTGTTTAATTTGAAAACCTGACATTCGATTAAATGAGAGGCAATAGGCGTGGCCAATACTAAGTATTTGTTTGGTGGCAAATGTTAGCTACTTTATAAAACAGCAAAAGAGTTACAACAAAAAAGTACCGCATTTATTTTCTTAAATTATTATAATTATTGCGAGTAAATTCAACACACAAAATATTAATATTACAATATCTAATAAGTCCGCTATTTTTTGGAACGCACTTTACTGGATGGTTGCTTCAGGAATCCTTGAAATTATTGGAAATTTCTTCACTATTTTCGAGGTGGAAATATTTCTTTGAAAACGCTTTCAGCTAAAAACAAAACGAAAAAATGAAAAATTATTGTTGCTGTTGAACTTTGAACCAAAGACGCTTCACGATTGTCAAGGAACGCTTGGCATGCTGCCGCCTGAAGGCGTAGCGAGCGTTACGCTCTACTCGAAAGAGAAAACGAAAAGAAGGAAAAATATTTTCAGGCGGCAACGGTAAATTACGAAAAAATGTCTCAACGCTTCTGCTCCTATTTGGATGCACTACACTTTGTGATTGCATATCGTTATCAGATGGTTTGTTCTCTATATAAATGTGACCTTCTCCAAATTTATTTGAATGTTTCGCCCCTTTTATAATTTGGGTTATAAGTGAAACAGAAGTTTGAGTTATGGTTAAGTGTATCTATTTCTTAACTATGTTATTCCAACAACTACACCACTCGTACGCTAAGACTTCGGGCATATTAAGTTTAGTCTGAATCATAACTGCTTCATTTATGCACCACCTAGACGTAAATTTCTTAAATTTTTAAATCATTTCGGAGGCAATATTCAGTAATTGGAATATGTATGCAAAGCTCTAACGGTATACAAAAACATAAATGCACAATTATGTTTGTATGTAGTTCATTCGTACTTGTCGGCTATGTTGACAATGACATTTTGAATAAATATTGTAAAGGTGGAGAGATTGTGTGCGTAAGTGATATCACTTATAAGAGTACGCCCGTGACGCGTCAGCGCGAATATTGTCGGTTAATGCCGCTTTCACTTCACTTCACTTCAGTTTAGTTATATTCCAGTGAACGTGAATAAGTTAGCCATAAAATCGTACTGGCATATAAAATGACGCGCTTCTTGCGTTTTGACCATCTTTCCGGCGGTTTTTCCGAGTGCGTTATAAAATATAAAATACTTTTGACATAAATGTCATCGTCAGACAGCTGTCACTTTGGTATTCTTCGTATTTTACGCGGCACTTAATAAAATGAATATCGTTTTTTTTATGATACTTTTTTAACTACACGAAATTTTAAGTTTAATAAAAGTGATATTTGCTTACCCCGGAATTCCACGCGTCCGATAAGGTTTGATTTTCCCTTCGGCACTTGAAACTGTAGAATTTTAACAGTCAGTGACATTTTGTTGCTTTTGTGGTCTGCTCTGCTATGTCAAGTGTTGCCTTTAAACTTTGTAGACTTTCTGGAAATTGTTTTTCTAATATTTCAATGTCCAATGCTGTACTCGGATATGATGTTTAAATCTGGAAAATAGTTAAATATAAATGAATTCATTATAAACAACTGAATAATTTAAATGTTTGAGAATTTGAACTAACGCCCAACTTAGGTTTTCCATTAAAGAATTCTAAATTAAACAACGACATTTTAAAAATTAAGTCATAGTTAGAATTTGTGTGTTTAACTTTATTTAATAAAAAACAGTCCTTCTGCCAAATGATAAGATTTTGGACCTAAAACGTATCCGACCATTACGTCGTCGTCGCCAAAACGGAATTTTTTGTTTTCGTAAATCAGATTTTTCAAAGTGAAAAATCTCATATCTAAAGCAAACTTAGAATTTTAACTTAGATGACTTAGATGGTTGTGTATCGAAATGAAAAGGTATCTAGTTAAAAAAATGGGTATGATCGAATAATAACAAAGTGAGAATGCACTACATAAGCAAATTTTTGGTATTACAGAAGAGGTGTAGGGTATTTGAGTTTCAGCACAGCCGAAAATTATTCTTTTATTTAGAAGTTGAACATTAAATATTTATTTTTAATGATCTTTACCTCTTTTCCAACAGAACTTCAGGAAGGAGTCAATTTATTTTGAAAAGGTCACATGTACTTCAGAAATCGTCATTCATTATTCAGATTAGTAATAGGTACTTCAAAAAGATTCCAACAGTCAATTGTATTTCAGAAAAATATAAAAATTTTGATATTTACTTCCACACTAATTGGATTTAAGATAAGTCAAATGTATTTTCGAAAAAATCAAATGTTCTTCCGTTTAGTGAAATGTTCTTCAGAAAACATTAAATGAAATAAAAACTAGTAAGATAAATACCCTCCGCCATTTCAGTGACACCAAACAATTTGGTTCTTTTAGCGCATATTATCTGAAACACAGTTGATAATTTCAGAAGTACATTTGATATTTCCTAAAGTAAATTTGATATTTTCTAAAGTTTATTTGATGCTTTCTGAAGTACTATTTTACATTTCGAAAATGAAATTGATACTTTTTTGTAATACATTTGACTAATCTGAAATCTAATTGATGTTTTCGTACGTAAATGTAGAATTCTTGAATTCTATTGATGTTTTCTGAAGTAACCAAGTTAAGTCAGATAAGAGGTTTTTCACTCGGAAGAACTTTTGACTAATCTGAAGTACATGTGACTATTCTGATATAAAAATTACGCATTCTGAAATTAATTTAACATTTTCTGAAGTACTGTAGTGTTGCCTGTAGTATTTCGCATTGGAAAAGGGGGCTTAGCGTTCGAAACTTAGTTTGATTTTTTTTTTTCATTTCTAACATCTTAAACATATTTTTAAACTTTTTTTATAAATAAACATGAAAAACCCAGTTCACTTGACGAACGTAAAGAGGATTAGAGTGGGGTTTTCTGTTTTAAAGCGGACACAATCACAAAAGGGCATATTACTTTATATATATATATATATATATATATATATATATATATATATATATATATATATATTGTATATTTTCTTTCGGTAAAACAGCGAAATGCATAAACGTGGTGAGTAAGGACAAATAAAAAAGTTAAAACTCTATAAAAAGTTGAGTTGGAATGTGAAAGTTTTTTTAGTTAACAAACTTATCTTTTCATAAGGTTTCCTCTATTTGTGCATTTGGCTTTATTTCTTCCGTCATGTTTTGAAACTTTAACCATAAATGTATGATACACATGCGTTAAAATGTACTCAGTACGTTTTACTTCAGTTCAAATTGTTCTTGCAATGTCCGGAAAAAAGTTTCATTAGATTTTAAAATTCAAACATTGACGTGCAACATTTTAAAGGGCAAAACTGAACAACACCAAACGCACACATGCATACGAGTCAAATAGAACACACATACAGAAACGTATGACGAGACGATTCCAAAACATACGAGGAAATACATTCTCATTCTCGAAAAGAACAAAATTTCTGAAAAAATTCACAGGAAAAATTCAAACGCAACCGCTACAGACAAAAGTCCCAAGAGAATCTTAAATTGCAGATATGTTCAACTGATAGCGTGTTTTCTTTTATGTATGCGGAGCAGACTGTTTCAAACTATCAAACAAAAGTATTCTAATTTTTAAAACGTTATTCTTTTGACTTAATTTAGTTAATGTGAAAAACTTTATCAATCATTTTTCCTAAAGTGGTCGTGAACTGGAGTAAGGACCTAATAGGCCATGGTGCGTCTTCGAACAGCTACTCCATCTATCCGGACGGAATTCTTACTATTTTTATTATGAATATCTTTGTTGCTTAAAGTAAAATTTACTTGAAAAGTTTTGGCTTTAGTACAGTATTTACTTTAGCATTAAGACGCATCGGATTATTTTTGTCTTGGACTTATCTTCAGTAGTTACTGGTTGACTCCAATGTTATATAGGAGTGAATAAATTTGGAACAGTTTAATAAAGGTTTTCTACGTACATTTCCGTTTTATAGCCCGTATGGCGGCACCATAGCACATGAATATTTCCGCCATTTCGAGTTTTGTGTGTATTTCACCCAAACAAAAAGGATTCGTACTAATTACAAACTGAGGTGGATGATGTGCCACAAAACCCTTTAGGAATAGTAATAAAAAACTCGAATTAATACAATTTTACAACTTTTTGATGCACTGCCAGAAGGGATGAGGCATTTTTAGGATGCCACAAATGTACACGAATTTTGAGGGCCATAAAGTGAAAGGTTCATGTGTTGGAGCACTGAAAAAAATAATCGTTACTTTTTATATGATATATTTTTAAATTTGATTTCACACGAGTTAACTGAACCAGAAGAAGAAGACTTTCTGTCTGATTATCGGTTTTGAATAATTTGGAATACAAAAAAAGTGGGGGCATTTGTATTGGAGGTGGGCGTGGATTTTATTCGATCATTAGTTGCGTGTTTCTACTAAGATTGCGATGAACTTCTGTATACAAAATTCATAAAAAAATTTTAATTCGGCATCAAAGTTGAGCAAAAGTTTTTCGAATAAACAAGTGAAACAGAAGCGAGTTTGCAGAATGGATCTTTTAACAGAACATGAAAGGATGTAACAAAGGATGAAACAGTTTTTTGGTAAATGTGGTCATTAAAAGATAGACTGACGGCGGAAGAACGATTCCAAAAATTATTTTTAAGGTATTCTTAGGTGTTTGTGTTTATGGTGGTCCTAACTTGAGCCAAAATATATCTTTCAGCCAAACTTGTATAAACAAAATTCAGTGGAATTAATATAAGTCGTAACAATGACACCAACTTTATCTTGGTGGAAATGATCAGTTTGCTTGACCAAAACAAATTATAGACTTTAGAAGCATTTATTGATGTCAAACGTTTTAAAGTAAAAGATTCACAGTTGAAACTCGGAATATAAATTACCAGTAAAAATTTTAATTTGAAAAGTAATAATTAGGATTGATCTTCTACTTTATAAGAAGGAATACTCAAACGTTCTTAAGCTGGATGATGAATGAATTTGGTTTGCAAGGCAAGTTTTTCAGTGCAAAAAATGAGAACTGCTGGTACGTTGCTCTGCCGGTGAATCCTTTAAGTGGAGTTGCAATTTAAATTATTTGTGCGGATGTTTTTATGTGAGTAAATTGTAGCCTTAGGCCGCTCTGATTTACATTTTTGTGTTTGTTCAATAAAATATTCGGAAGTGCGCCTGGCTATGGAGGCATGCCTTAGTCTATTGGCTTAGAATTTTTAATTTACATTTGACACGTTATCTAACTAATCCCCAGGACAGATTTTCACTTTGTATTTCGGCCTCATACTCGTATTTGTGCGCTGACATTTGCTCGCTCTCATACTCGTAGACATTTGAAAGGCCAATTTCCGGTAAACGCACATTTCACGTAAGCCATCGAAAGCCATCGGAGTGACAGGGTCGAGGTCACCGACAGGTTTCGTAAGATTTTATCGACTTTTTTTCATGCTTTCGGTTGGGAAAATCTATTTTAAGTTTACTAGCAAAGCCACTGCATAGCTAACTTTATCAAAAGTAATCACAAAATAAAACATTGTTTTTTGCTTTCACCTAAACTGGTTCATGGACATATTTTATTTCTGTATCCCGATATTGTGGAAATGCTATTTTGATATATCTATAAATGCAGCGAAAAATATATTTAATGAAGTTCATTTGAATTTCCATCTATTTTAAAGTTTAGCTGTAATGATTTGATATACACGTACATAAGACAAATGGATAATATGAATTGTTTTCTTTCAAAAATTATAAATTTAACAAAGTCAATCAGATTCCGCGCTCATTTTTCAACCAAAGGAAAAAAACTCGGCCAAGCTGAACTCTCTCTTACAAATGTTGCAAATAAGCGTTTTTATGTTTTCCTTTTTTTGTATTGAATAATCCCTTTTCGGTGCTTTTATGTACATTAGACGCATCCTAATCCACTTGCCCATTGTGCTTTTACATCCTCCCTGGCAAATCTGTAGACATTTTTCATTTGGCATTCACTTGTCTCATATGAATTCCGCGTCCGTTTTCATGCACCACCTTTGAAGGCATTTTGGTCTTGGGTAGACGTTGGCAACAATTTCGAAATACACAACATAATTAGGAAATATTATTAAGTTAATTAAAAATGGCGGTTATAGCCTTAAAAAGGTTTTACTGTTTGTTGTGATTGAAATTTATTGGTTCCTTAAAATACTTTAAAAAAGTTCCACGGCGTAAATACAGGGTGGCGCAAAATTAATCACCCTATTGGAAGATGCTCTCATTTTTGCAAATGGCCGCCAATGTCAAATCTGTTTTGACATTTGTGGACTAGACAGATACAGAATACAAGTGAATAAGCCATGGAGCGATACACTCCCCAAGAACGCGGAATAATTGTGTCTATTTTTTTGCGTAACAATTCGTCTGTGGTGTTGGCAAAAATCATAATGAGCGATGAGGCTCATTTTCACCTCAGCGGGTACGTGAACAAGCAAAATTATCGCTTCTGGGGAACCGAAAATCCGCGAGTGATGAACGAGAAACCATTACACCCGCTCAAAGTGACTGCGTGGTGCGCTGTTCACGCTGGAGGAGTCATCGGGCCGAACGCCGCGGGTCAAACGACAACAGTGGACGGTGCGCGCTATAGGGCAATGTTGACCGAGTTTTTTCTGCCCGAACTGGACGAATTAGGACTGGTGGACATGTGGTTCCAACAGGACGAAGCAACAGCACACACTGCACGAGCCACAACCGACATTCTGAAGGCCGCGTTTCCGGGTCGCTTAATTTCGCGTTTTGGCGATTTGCACTGGCCCGCCAGATCGCCCGATTTAACGGTCCCGGACTTCTTTTTATGGGGTTTTTTGAAGTCTCGTGTTTACATCAACAAGCCTGAGACCTTGGAAGCCCTCAAGGAAAATATCCGACACGAATGCGAGAATTTATCGCCCGAAACTCTCGCCGAAGTGATGGAAAATGCCATAAAACGAGCCCGTATAGCAATCAATTGTGACGGCGCCCATTTATCCGATATCATCTTCTCGACTTAACACAATTAATTCTAAAGGTCTAAATAAACATAATCAAAAAACAGAATCGAAGTTTTTTATTTAGAAAAAAATAAGAGCCAAACAACATCGGATGACTTCTTTTGCGCCACCTTGTATAAAAGTTTTTAACGAACTGAAAACCTCACTAACTAAAATAAGACAAATCGGACATTAAACAAAATACTTTTATTTTTAACTAACTACTTACCTAACTAACTGACTAACTAACTAACTAACTAACTAACTAACTAACTAACTAACTAACTAACTAACTAATTATCTAATTAACCAACTGACTACCTTACTAACTAACTAATTAACCAACTGACTAACTTACTAACTAAGTAAATATCTAATTGACTAACTGACTATATTAATTACTAATTAACTACATATTTACTGTATTAAACAAATCGGATATTAATCAGAAACATTGTGTTTTTATTGTATTTAATTTTTTTTGTATTATCAAAAGGACATTTCAACCAACCAGAAATCACTGCGGACAGTCGACCAGACTGACTCTTTGTGTTTGTGTTTTTTCTGGTATTTAATTTCGTGCGTATCTGTTTTTGCAGCTGTTGAATTGTTGCTTCTGCAGCACTAACTGCGCCCATTTGCCATTCTGCAGTGAGGATGTTTTATGCATGGAGCTGCTGGCTGGCTGCCTGATTGAAATCGCAGCGCAATATTGTGATTTTATTCGCTTTTGTTCATTTTTTGTTGCTGTACGCGTGTGGAGTGCCTTAGAAAATGTATTTTCGTTGCTATGAATTTATTCCAGCAAAGAATCGCAAATGCCGAATAGTCGTCATAATAAAAAAATTAGTTTTCCGAAATTGTTTTGTGTTAATTTAAGAAATAATTTAAGTTCGAATTAAAAGTAAATTTACCAATGAAAAATATTTAACCGCAATTATTTATAAGAATAGTAAATGATAAATATTAAATTTGTAATAATTCCCGTAGAGCTGGAAATTGTTGATATTGAAACGGAAATTTTAACATATCAAAGATGATAAATAAAAGTGATATTCATTGTTTCCAAACTTAAACATATTAACAAGTTTTAAACAAGGTCAACTTCTATTAAACGTATAAGTTAATGCCGCCTTACAACTTCTGCTCGCTCGTGGATATTTTCATTTTTAAGCTTGGTTATTAAACGTGAGGTCAGTTACAAAATCAGAAGAGCTCTCGATGGAAAGTATTCGGCACAGTTCAGTCTACTGTACAATTTGTTTTCCTTTTACTTATCGCAAGACCTTCGAAAGAATTTGAATTAAATTGGGCAGAAACCGCAGCTGCGTACCAAAACCAATTTTTGAAATTTGGCGGAGGTCACATTGGAAGTTGAGTTAAATTAAGCGGAAAAAGCTGCCGAAAACAGTTATGTGGAAGTACCCAGTAGGAAATCTCTAGAACGATAAAGTAAATGACTAGTGAACTTTGCGGTGGTAAATTAGACTTGAAATGTTATCACTAAATTTAGAACTGAATTTCAGTCTGTAATGGAAACTGTTCAGATTTTAATCATTCAAGGTCTTTTTCGGGCCTGAATAAACTATTCATGCGCAAAAGCATTTGTAAGAAAGTTTATCAAGGAATGCAAATTTATTAAAAAAAAATTTATATATCAGTGCAAAATTCCATGATAATTACAAAAATTAATTTTCTACACGAAATTCATTACATTAAATTTGCAAGCATTTTGGCATTTGTGTTTTAATGATTTCGTTCATAAAAATGCTTTCCATTAGTGGTTGCCATGCGGCTATTTCTTCTGGCCAAGGCTAGTTGTGGCATGGACGCTATGCTTTTGCATCAATTTTAATGTTTGTTCAACTTCGAATGAAACACAACAAGACGCATTATCTGAACCTATTAAATTTACGTAACTAAGGACGTCCGCAGGATGAGGCGAGTTACCTCAATTTTCGGCAAAAAATATGAGTGAAATTTACAATGATATATCCAAGATTTACGTGAATTCAAATCGATTTGTGGTTGGAATTTAATATTAATATTTGTGATATATTACTGGTTTGATTGCGATTACACAATGAAATGAACTATTACAGAAATTAGAAATTATCGATTGCGATTACTGTAATCGTAATTGAAAAAAAATTATTGCGATTACTGTAATGCACTGATATATACATACATACATCCACCCAGATACAGATATCAAAGACAGACTAGGATAACGTAGATTATATTTGCTCGTTCACAAAAGCCACAAGTTACACAACCAAACATACAAAAAGGCGGACACAAACACAAATTGACGCACTCACATAAAGAACAACCCAGTAGAAAAGTTGTGAAAGCAAGTGCTATGCTTGTAATGTTTTCCCTGGGAGTGTTCCCTAAACTATTTCCCAAGAATGCGGAGAGTAATGTTCAAATTGATTTTGGGAAAGCGAGTTAAGAATCCTTCAAAGTGTGGTTTTGAGGAAGCGAGAATGCAACGCCTGACAAAGAGTGTCACTTCATATAACAAATAATTAAGGAAATCATCGAGCCGGTAAGGTTATCTTCCTCCCACATAAGTACTTCTATCACTGCTTCTTACTGCTTCCATTTACCGCTGGTGGACTTATCTTCTGTCTGCGTAGCACATTCAGAAGAGATTTGCGGCAAGTTGTCGTAACACAAAGTTAATTATTACATTTGTGTAACTTAATTTTTTGTTGTTGTTTGTTCTGCAGCAGATTATAAATCACCGTTTAGAGTTGTTTTTAATAGATTTTCATTGTAAGTATTTTTAAATTGTTGTTGTTAACTGAAGTCGCAATAATTGCACACGTTGCATGCTTTCCCAAAGTATCTACTCCCGGTTGCATGCAACATGTTGGAATTTGTTGAGCGGATTTCGGTGCGCTTTGCATTGTTTTAGTGTTTGGGTCTGTTAACATTGGCAGCTGACCTTTGCATGTTGCACAGCGCGAGCTTTAAATAATTTACGCTCGTGAACGAAAAATGTGTGCAAACTTATTTGTATTTTTGTTGTTGTTAAGTTTAAGGATTTCGGAAAATTTATCACGCAGCTGCACATGTTTATGCACTGAGCAGAATTAAATATCTGTTATTAGTTTAACTGTAACAAAATGGATCTAGATCCAATTTGCAAGGCGTAACATAAATTTGTGGAGTGAAAGTTTTTTTTTATTTAGATTTTAAACCCAAAACCTTAAACAAAAGGCACAAACAATTTTCTAGATAGTCAATTACCAATTCTGGTATAAATAATTATATGTAAAAAATCTTCGCGTTTCCACTATAGGATCTATTTTATTTCGTACTGGCAGTGCAAGTTCAAATTCATGAAATGATTACAGAAAATTACTTTATTGAGCTTTATTTATCGGCCAAAATGCAGATTCTGTAAGCTCTTATAGTGAACACGCTTAAAGTTTAAATGTTTTCTACCAAACTTTAAGTTTTAAAATTATTTAAACATCTTAATAAGAAAAAAACTAAAACCTTTTGTTGTGTCAATTGATTCTTTAGGACTGCAGCATTTTCGGAAAGAAATCTAACAGCGACTTTAAGCAGGGACCTACCAAAATTGAGACTCCGTCAATTGTACTGCCAAAGAATTAAACATTTTTCAATTCGGTATGGTGTACCATCCTCTTAAGCAACCAAAAGGAAGGCGTTCCACATGTAATGGCAATTACGGCGAACGCTGTTTCTTTACGATTTAAGGTCATCAAATACTAAAAATGTCTTAAATTGTTCTATTTAATGTAAGAAAATGTGAAAAGAAAAGTTTTGCGTATTTTATTTATAATTTGCAGCACTTGTGTAACAGTTTTCGTAACATAAGTATTTTGCAGTTACTCGTATTATGCACATCCAGCGCTGGCACAAGTGCCCACTTTGCATAAAATTGCTACATATCAACCCCGCGTCGCATGTTAATTACAACTTTCCACTGGGGGGTGTAAAATTTCACGGTTGATGCATGGCTGCATTTGGCGCTTCGGCATCCGGAGGCGCCGGCGTTGTCGGTGACATTAAAATAAAATAATTTCTGCGGTTACTGCTACACGCATGCGGCGATATTCAGCGTATGCAATATTGCAACATCAAGGCCGTCCGCTGGATGTTCGCAACGAGGGTGGGGGGGGGGGGTTAAATATGCAAATAATAAAAGAAAACAACGACTGCTACTAAATTAACAAAACAACGAAATTTATTGATATCAAACGATTTGAATTTTTTGTTATAACATGATTTTTGCTCAATTAGAATATATCTTTTTAGTTAGAATATATCTTTTTAATAATGAATTCTGACATATTGCCAAGTAGCAAAAACAACATGCTAACGCGTTTAGTATGATCTAAATTTTAGATTAAACAACATAAGTTGAGCAATTGTATCAGGTTCCTAAGAAAACATTTTAAAATATGTTTCGTATTACACCAATCAAATATATAATAGGTTGTACTGGCTGACCGAAGTCACACACAGATCTATTAGGTCCTTAGCGAAACCATGTTGAGAACATTTAGTATGCGAGAATGATTGGCAAACATTAAAAGACCATTAATACCTATTTTGGAGCTCCTTGATATCTTAAACGAGTCTAAGATAATGCTAGGCAGGAACAGAGAAGATCCTCTAGATCCTCCCTCACTCCGAGTTCCGTGCAGCTTCTGCATTCACTATTATCAGTTAATTTTAGTTTGAGCGCAGACGTTGCCACCATGCAGTGACCTGTTAACACGCCCACTAAATTTTTGCTATTAAATGAAATGAGAGAATTTGCGAATTTGGTGTTGAATTTTCTACATAACTTTCTTAATAAATATTTCGATTTATTAAAATTTATTAATAAATTGAAATAAATGTATTACATAACACAATCCATGATTGATTAGCTATGCTAAATCTTAAGGGAATATGCCCCTTAATGGCCTCCATCAGAGACTCTGCCCCTGCATATAATAAAGTAGCAGCATTGCTGGTGTTTGCTGTTGTGGTTGTTGTAGCCATACACTGCTTTCGATTTGAGGGTAAAAGCGGTCCATTATCATAAACGCGCAAATTTCATGTCGACTTTAAGTTTTAAGAAGTAGCAATAGGAAATATAAAAGTTGTGCGATTTTCTACTGAAAACTAAATAATTTGCAATTTAAACAAAAGCACGAATGCATTCGAATATTATGAAATGGAAAGTTTTTCCGAGTTAAAATAACAATGTGGCAATTCAATAATTAACGTTTCTTTCTACTGGCGATTTTATAAGAGACAGTTTTAGAGACCATAAATTCCAATTGAATCTACAACGAAACACTTCAGCGATAAAGCAACACCTTCATTAGCCATTGAAATTGTATAATGATTATTTCAATTAAAATGTTTTTTTTTTTTTTAGATTTTGATTTGCGTACTCCATTGAGCGTTTTGGCAAGAAGTGCTCTGGGTGTGAGCAGGGGTGCCTGAATTATTAGATCGCTTAATAACGCTTGAGTTACAGCTTTGCTCGTCACTTTAAGAACTTCCAACGCTTTTGTAAGTATTGTAATCCAAAATATTAGAAAGCCCTGAGCTAAAATCGGAAAACATCGACGCGCTATTAAATTTATTCAAGTGTGAAAATGTTGTATCGATTTCCCAGCTAGAAGTTTTTATTTTTGCTACAGCAAAACTGAAACACGCGAAAAAGTGTAAAAATAAACAGAAGCGAAAAACATTTTGAAATAACGCCAGAAAGAAAAAAACCAAAACAAAAAAATCAAAATGCTTCTTGAAATATTGCATAACACATACATGCAAATATTCATAACAGGTATACATATTTATAATGTATATATGTACATGTGTAGTCAAATACACACGTTATTATTTAGTATTTATATAATTTATGGAAAACAGAAATATTTGTTCTGATTAAATTTATATTTTTCAATTAAAAATCGATGAGCGATTCTTTATTTTTTTAAAGGAATTGAATAAAGTGACGGTCAAGTCAGGTCAGATCAGGAACTTCAAATTTTATTATGTTATTGTATTTATTTCATATAAATTTTGTATCTTAAAGATCTACATATTTCTTTTGTCGACGGTTAAAAATGGTATGACCAGTAGAATATAATAGAATAGATTTTCCGGTCTTGCTGACGGTTAATACGAGAGCACATCATTTCAGCGTGTGCTCCTTAAACTTCCGAATCACATCTCGACGAGTTGTTTAGCTGAGCAGTGAGAGTGAGCTGCGGTCCCACATGATGACGATGAGGATTCGTTTTGAAAAAAGGACATTGAGGACATGCGAATATTCATTGGCATTAAAATGGACTTTTGCCAATGACTTTGATTTTCACTCCACACGAGAGCAGCTGGAAAAAACTTGGCAATACATGAAAAGTACGACACAAAAAAAAATTGAAATCAAAGTTATTTTTAAAGAAATTTCGATCATAAAAGTTAAAAATTTTCAGTAACAAACATATAAATAATTTTTTAAAAAAGAAAATTTTCGTATAAAAACGAGGCTTTTACAAATTTTCGATAAATTTGCAAATGTGCACTCCCGCAAAGAAGTGCATGCGACCAGGTCCCATTACCAGCAATGGGTATCTGAATTTCTTGCGCGAATTTCGAAAGAAGAGATGCGGTCTGTCGGCGGTGGACACAGTGCGTTGCGGTGCCAAAGAATGGAATCGACTATCGTGCGCACAAAAGGCTAGATACCGGCGAATGGTGGGTCAACCTGCGCCTTGGTCACTCGCGTCGTCCGTCCGTTCACTAATATATCCGTTTCCGTTTCTGTCTTACTTTTTTCCTCGGTCACAGGGCAACAAAGGTGCGAGAAGAAAGCGTAAGAGCAAATGCGGACGATCGCGCAAGCGCAGACCGCGCCGACGAAAGCGCAGAGGTTGCCGGCCGAAGCGTCGCAGGCGCAGCAAATGCGCCAGGCGCCCGAAGCGACGAAAGCGCAGTAGGTGCCCCAGACGCAGACGACGTCCACGACGCCCCAAATGCGGCTCGCGAAGAAAGAAGCGCTGCTTTAAGCCGGGCCCCGTCACCAACAACGGTTATCTAAATTTCTTGCGCTGGTTCAGGCAAAAAAACTGCGGCCTCAGCCCTGTCGAGACAATTCGACGCGGCGCTCGTAAATGGTGCTCGCTGCCGCAGGAGAAGAAGGACCGCTTCAACCGAATGGTGAGCACTGGCATTTGTCTTTTTCAAATAATTTTCCTTTTTTTTCCCCTTTTACATTTTCTCAGACAATTTGTGATTTGAAAATAATTTTGCATTATGAAAATGAAATAATTTTCTTTGTTTTTGTTTTCAGGCTTGTAAAGTATCGACAAGTAAGCGCAGGAGGAAGACCCGGCTCTGTCGTTGTGCTAGAAGATAGTCGCATGTCTTTTTGTAAACCTTTTCGAGTGTCGTCTAAATTTATTGTATGTAAAATATATATTTCGAAATAAAAATGTGTAAAAATGATAGCATCGTGAAAAAGATCGGCTTGTGTCTTGGCAGTGGATTACTGGGAGATTTATTTGAAAATTTGTGCATTTGATATTGAATAGATTAGCAACCTTCGAATACGTTCTATGATAAAGTTTAAGAAAGACATATAAAAAGAGGTACAAAAAACTCTTTGACTGCAACTTGAATTTATCCCTTAGACTTAGAAGCAACAATTCAAACAATTTGACACAGTTTGCTGAAAGTTTCTTGCCCTAAATGTGTTCTTTTTACATATTTTGACATTTTCATTATCTAAACCCAACGTCAAAAAATTGACACGTGTAAACAAATAAATGCTAAAAAAAAACTGACAGCTAAAACTTGACATACTTTGATGTTTAATTTTTTGTTTATATCTTAAGTAAACCAAAATTAAGCAAACTGATTTTAATATCCACTTTTTGGTTAGCTCGATTTGCGAAGGATGCTGAAGTTGTTGCTTTGATTAATATTGACTTACGGTAAGTAAAGAAATCACGTAGCTGCGTTAAAAACAATTTCAGTTAGGCACAATGCGTACCATAAACGATTTTATATGTACCCAGCAGAAGTTGTGTTGAGCGCTGATGACCAGTTCAGCAATGAATTCAGCGCTGGCAAATCAGTTCGAAACGATTCTGAACCTAATCCAGTTTTGAACTGTATCCTGGCTCTAGATTTAGAATTAAATCTTATTATGGAAGCATCGATTATACTTGATTATGTTAATCATCGACGTTTACGGTTGATTGTTGAATATTTTCAATAATTTATATAAGATCTTAAGGTATCCTACAACACGTTTTGCTAGGTATACGCCAATATATATCTTCGCCACTTGCTAGAAATTAGTATATTGAGTTTGTTCTTTCATGTCTTAAGCCCTTAGGAGGAGTGGCATGACAATTTACATATATAAAAAATCAGCTTCGAATTCTAAGTTTATATTATACGATGTCCCTCAGTCCCAGCAATTACGGCCGTATTTCATTAAAAATCGAGCAATAAATATTTTATATGTGAGCTCCTATCCTCTAAGCGGAGGTTAAGTTCTAAGATGAGCAAGATCACACTAAAACTACTCCCCATTCTCATTCAAACTGTCCTTTTACATGCGGAAAAATAGTAAAAATAGTTCCAGTATAGAGAACCTGTTTAAAATCGGTATTTAATACTTCAGAAGTAACAAAATATGAACGTGATTAGATAAGAACAAAGCCCAATTATAATAAAGGCATGTACATAAGAACATTACTTTGCGGAGGGTATTTGAGCTTCGGCCTGACGGATATAATTTTTACTAGTATTAAATTAAGGGAACTATGATGAATATTTCACTTTTTGTTTATTATTTTAATTTAAAAAAAAACACATCATCTGTAAGTTGCAGGGTAGCCATCTCCAGTATTTCTGAGAAGAGTCTGTGTAAGTTCAACTATTAAAAGTTGTCTTACTGCTGAAACCGATTTGTATTAAGAAGTTTAAAAGTAAGAATTTCGAGATGAGTTAAGAATTTTAGTTATTAATACGACTTTCGTTAACGAATCGGTTAGATTCAAGACCGATTTTTTGGAATTAAGAGTGTTTTTCTATAAGTTAAGCTCCAATTAAGATCTAAAGGATAAAGCATATGGAAAAGATTTTATTTTTAATTTTTATTCCACTCAAATTTCAAGTTTGAAATCAGAAGGACTTTCGCATGAAAACTTCAGATATGATTGCGATTTAATTTGTTTCCTGGGTTTGTGTACACCTACATACAAGTATAAAGATACCCAAGTATTTGTTTATAAGGTTTTATGGCTAAGAGCCACTTAAGCCGCCAATGTCGGTTACCGTTTTTTGATAGGTTGGATTAAGAGCAACTTAAAATGCGGGATATGAAAGTTCTTTAAGTTGTTTTTGTGATTTTCATGTGTTTTTCTTTTTAGGTGAAATGCGTTCGTTGAAAGTTGAGCAGATTACAAATGAATGTATTTTAAAGCTGAGCATTTTCAACTTTTTTTCTCAAAGGGATAACATACTCGTATAATGAGTTTTTGTAGCACTGTATTTAGATGCTCATTACAAACCGATGATGTATCTGTCAGTATGCGCAGATACATTATCTTGCTAACATTTATGCTCTGTCAATGGTTGAAATTTATTAAAAGCACTTAACTACAACGTAGAATTAAAACTTGTTAAACATCTTTTAGATGTCAGTTAGCCTCGATATGGTACAAACAATTTATTATTGAATAAAACAAACATCTTCCAAGCAATTGGAAATTACTTTAAAATATTTTGTTAAAGTATTTTTTTATAAAATAATTTGAGTAATACGAGTATAACGAATTAAAGTCGGGGTATATTCAATACTTTTTTAAGTTATTATACAAAATCGTAATATTCACCTTTAACAGACATAATTAAAAATGTATAAAAGAACAAAAGTAAACGATTTTTTATTTTAAAAAACAGTTAAAATTAAAGATACATATATTATAAAAAATCATGTGAATTTGAATGTACAGATCTTATGTATAAGAAACATTTGTGAATACATTTTTTTTAATTACACCCAGTCGACTAGCAGACATCTACAATTTCATTACGTCACTTTGAACAATTTTCCATCTCGAAAGATGTCTTGTACTTGCATGGAATGTTAACAAAGTTTTTTATTTTTTCAATTTAAAATTTCTCTTTTAGCATAAATTATAACATTCATATTTTTAATTAAGTTAACGTCGACACTCACACATCTATACAATACATACAACATTTGGTGCAAACTATTCGCGCGTGCATAATAAAACTAATTTGCTTGTTATATTTGTGTATGTGTGTGTGTGAAAGTATCTGTGTTATTTTACAAGAGGAGCAGAAAATTGGATTCAGCTGACAACGTCAAAGCAACATCAGAGCAACCAACCCAGCATAGCCAACATAGACGTTTGCAATGATTTTTCCATCTTGTGCGTGTCGGTTGTTGTTATTGTTTCCCTGAAGTAGGGAAGAATACTTTTGTTGTTGGTCTTGTTGTTGTTGAATTTCAACAACCTTGAGATAGCTTTTGAGGGAAAGTATCCTTTTATTAATTCATTAAAAAAGTATTTGTTTGTTTCGAATAACATATTAATTATTTTGTAAATATGCAAAAAATTAAGTTTTATATTTTATTTAGTAGAGAATGAAAAGAAATTATTTAAATAAAGAAATATTCAAAGTGTTGTGCGATTTCAATGAAAACACAAACAATGGCAACCGGAAATACTTTTTTTGTTGAGTTTTTGTTTGTGTATATACATAAGTAGCTAAGGTGATGGCTCCGCATAGCCTAACGCGTCCACAAGGAATTCTTCTCATTCGCTCTTGATTAAATTTTAATTTTAAACTGTCTTATAGTCTTGCTTGGAATTTGTTTAAAAGAAACAAGGTTAATCAATTGAATAAAGTTGCATATTTAATGAACTGCCCAGTTTTGCCCACTTTTTCTGGAATTACGGCTACTTTAAAACCGAATTTTAACTGTATCATTCGGACCTTACCGTTCATAGTCCTGTTAGTAGATTAATGTCGCCGTATATTACCACACCAAGTTCCAGCACGACAGCATTCAACCTGAAGATAATCGCTTTTTTAATCCCGGGTACTACTACTTAAAGTGGGCGTGGCATATGTGGTTTTATCATAGTGTTGCACCACCCATTACGTACACCTTTTGTGAGTTTCTAAGTGAAGTGGGCGTTAATTTGATCCAAGCACTCCCATTTTTGGTGAAGTTGTCGATAGTGACCATACAAATACAAACCCAGATACCAAATTTCATATTTTTAGAAGAAATATTCACAAAATAATCGAATATTGACACAAAACTTAACAAATTGTGAACGTAATAGGTGGGCATCAGACATACATACATACATACATACATACATACATACATACATACATACATACATACATACAAACAAAGAAAGAAACATTCAGTTTCATATATTTAAATTTCAATAATTTGCGTCCAAGTCGAGCAACGTCGCGCTGCGCACTTGCAATAAAGAGATTTCTTTCATGGTCTACTTTCAAGCAATTTTGCTCTTCATTGGACTTTGTGCTTTAGGCAACTGGTTACCCTCTTTTAATAATGAATGCTAATATTATTTTGTTACATTTCGGTGTTTTACTTGCAAAAAAATTGCCTTGGGTTGAATTTGCCCAGGCAGAACGGAACGACTCGATGGGGTTGTTTTATTTCTGAATTATTGATCGCCTAAAATTATGCTGATTAAGGCAATTGTGTTTTTTTTTAATCCAGATTAAAAATTAAATGCTGGTATAGTGCATTAAATTTTATCGCAATTGCACATACAGTTTGCATACAAACAAACAAATATTCGTACATATATGCACATTAACAAACACGCACGCACGCACGCAATCAACAATTAATACTTAATGTTGGACTTGGGATTGGGATTATTTTGCTAGTAGCTTTCGTGTGTATTTGTGAATATCTCAAGGCAAATTGGAGCAATAACAACAAATAATAATTACAAATATTTGTATGTATCATTGGACCAAGTAAAGAGCTAAATTTGTGTACTTTCGATTGACGTCATACAAGCTTAAACCGACTACACCGCATTACACTTAAATAAATCAATTTACTCGAACGTTTCATTATCGTAATGGTTTTCAAATATTTCAGATTCAATGTTCACCATTTTCTTAGCATAATCTCTCCTTGTCCTTTTCTTATATATACTAAACAAATTTTTGTTGTGACTTTAAGTCGGTTTTGAAGCATTTTACACTTTGGTTTTTTGGTTTTATCAGTGTAGGCTCTTTTCTACTTCCTGTGATATTGAATTCCATTCGTCGAGTTATTGCGGCTAATTGCACCCAAATGAAAAAAGCAATCTAAATTCCGAAGTTGAACTGCTTAGTTGAGGGTGCCCTGCTTGAGTCGAGACATTCACATTAATCCTTGTTGTCCCTCGTTATCTGTGTACAATCACCAAAAATGTAAGGATAATCAGCGTGGAATGCAAATAAAATAAAATTGTGCCATGAAAATGATTAAAAAAAGAATCGTTTAGAATTTGAAGAATTGGTAGAAAACCTATAAATCTAAAAACGTAAACAGGTTAATTAGCGGACCAAATATTCTATTCAATTGCCCGGGAGTTGAATTTATTTCGCTTAGATTTAAAGTTGCTTAATAATAAATATAAGTATATTGTTCTAAAAATATTAACATTTGTCTTTTAAGAATATAACTAGTAAGATAATTATCTTCAGTTATGCCGAAGCTCAAACACCCTCCGCTATTTTAGAGACACCAAAATGTTTTTTTTTGTAGCACATAAGTCTGTCGCAAATGTCTCTATTATAAATGGGCGTTTGAGCTCTGAAATTGATTTTGAACTGGTTATCTACACTTTAACGTTTTGTTTAATTGTTGTTCGTATAAAATGAAGGAGTTTGTTTGAGAGGGGGGCGTACTTATGATCCGATTCTGATCATGTAGACCTCTGCTTATGGAATATAACCTCATATACCAAATTTAAGTTCGATATCTTTTAAACTGGACAGACGGGGACATTGTTACAAACGGACATTGTTAAATCGACTTAAAATTCGACGCTGATCATTTATATATATACGACTATATATCGTCATGCCTTCCACGCCCCCTTATGGGCGTTACAAATGGAAGAACAAACGCCCAAACACGTACCGAAGAGTGTAAAGAAATTGCTGATGCGAAAAATTGTTTTCCATGCTTTGAACATTTTCGTTGGCGAGTGTGAAAATCGCATGAAAATACCGAAGTTCTTTTATTTTGGCTTTGTTCAGGGCTTAATGGATAACCAAGGAGTTTTGTTCAAAATGTGCCAAAAAGCAGAAACAACAACAAATTTAGCGCCAAAGGAACTTTTCCGGCAACGCCACCGATATTGAAAAATATTGACCAAGTCTGCCGTCTGTCAGCATTAATTAAAAGTTTTGTGCACAGCGCCAAAGTTCGGCATTGTTGTAGAAATTTCGTTAAAACATTTGCGAAAAGTAGCCGCGAATTTAATTTTAATGTATGCGAAAATGTTATCGCAAAAAGAACATTTGTCCGCGAGGCGCATGTTGATTTGTTTTTTAACTTTTTTTTTCCGGTGGGTGGCTTTATATTATAAATAATGCAATTTGTTGTTGGTAAATTTATTGCATTGCATACATATACTGTACATTCCGGGTTGAAATAATTTAATATATTTTAAGTGAATTAACATAAATTAGATTTTTTTAAATATTTTTACAAATGTAAAGGAATGTCATTAGAGTTTGTATAGTATAATGTATAGGTATATCATAAAAGTATAAGTGGATATTATTGACCATACCATACCATTTCATTTCACTTATAAATGCGACTAGGGCGTTCTTAAAAGAAAGTTCCACAAATTAACAACCTGTGTTTAAAAAAAAATTAATCCCAGTGGCAGGAGTTGTTGTTTTCGAAGCATACTCGTATCATTCAGAGCAACATATACACTCCTAATGGAGTTAAATGAAGTGAATATTTGAAGTACTTTGTTTGAACATATGTGTGTGTGTGTGTATACATTTGGGTATGTGTGTATGTGTACGTTTGAGCTCCATTACAATAAAACATCGTGTAAATAAATTATTAATGCCCATAAAAGTTGCACTTTTGTGTTGACACAATTCAACCACTGGAAACAAAGCAAATTCGAGAACTAAAATGAAATACATACAAGCGCAAGCGATCACATATACAAATGCAAATTCGTTTTTAAGCTCAATATGATTTAAGCATTTTGTGATTTGCATTTTAATCGTAATTGAATTAATTGATTTATTTGCTAAAATGTGAAATTATGCGTGCTAAATAAATCGGAGAAATCATTTCTGGCGTTGTGAATATTTCTAAGGGCACAGATGCGGATCACAGGGCGTATGAGTGTTATTTGGATGTCAGATGCTTCATGCAAAATTTAAATGCTTCCAGAACGACATGTTTATAAATTAAGTCAAATAATTATTTGTCTGCAGCATAATACGGCCTTAATTTCCCTAGTGACTTGGGAGTAAGGCAAAAGTCGTTCGTTCAATAGTCAAAAGAGTAAACAAGGCAAGCCTTATCGCACAATGTCGTCTTCTGCTAAATTAGAGAAATCCTGATTAGCAACTTTTGGTCGGCGACAGGACCTTACACCAAGGGACATGTTTCTTATTTTCACACATCACACATAATACAAATTTTATGTTAAATAATGTTTTATTAGAATTTAAAGTTTTATAGCAAACAAATTTTAATTAAAGTGACAAAATAGCACAAGAAAGAAGAATATATATAAAATTGAATGTTTCTTTCTTGGTCACTTATGCGCGTCTAAATCATCTATCCGAATGCGATGCAATTTTAAAGAGGTGTTATGCCCGGGAAGGGTTTGGAAAAGATCTATCACGCCCAATATTTGTGAAATTCATTGAAAATATTCGATTATTTTGCAAATAATTGGTAACTGAGTTGGTAGGGCAGGGTCGATAACTTCACAACAAAATTTGCGTAGTTGGATCAAATTAACGTCCACCACCGTAACTAAGAAATACAACAACGGGGAGTAACATGAAGTTCCACTAATTAATTACATATATTAAAAAATGCTTTGTTTAACAAGAATTGCACTGCATGTTTATGTTTGTTGTTGAGTCTCCCAAGCAATTTCCTTTGGAAAAATCTTTTGGAGTTCAATTTTGGTGTTTGTAATGGAATTTTTGGTATTGTGGCATGCCAATTTCTTGAACACATACTGCTCACATGTGTTTGTACACACCGAATTACGCACACGTCACGCACAAACACAGGAGTCCAGCTGTATGACACGAGGTGCTCAGTTCCACACGCATTATCTTGATAAAAATTGCTACAGAATACAGCAATACCAACCTACCAACCAACAGCAATAGGACGGCAATTTGCACACACGTTCGTTTATATATACACAGATACAAAGCATCAAACATACATACTAAATATGTTTATTAGGCCGCCTCACTAAAATTTTTTTCTTTTTCCCACATAAAATTAACTTTGGTTTTCGTAGTGATTTTAATATTTCTTTTGATTTGAGAGATAATTTGTGGCAAGTAAGACTGTGTTGAATATAACAGCTGATATCCCAAATTAGAAGAAAACCAAATTGTTTTTTTTTTATTTTATTACAGATTATGTGCAAAAATGTGAATCTTGTTCTCATAGCTCAGGCGATTAAAATGTATGTAAATAAAAATGATGATAAAAACTAACCAAGGCTCTTGTTTTTATTTAGTTGAAATTTGATCCGTTAATGAAAATGTATGAAAACTTCTAAACATGTAGAAATATCAAAAAGCCTTTTTAACCGAAAAAATATGATGATGTATCTTCATTTGTAAGAGTCATTTGATATTTTTCAGGTGCTACGATTCTAACTAAACGATTAAGTTAACGACTGTCTGAAGTTAATAATTGCCGATACACGATCTTTAATTTTTGTGTTAAAAATCTTTATATAATTAATTTTATTAGGTATTACGTTAATCGGCGATTAAGATTAGACGATATTAATCAAAAATATGCTATTAATTGCGATTACGATTAATTCAAATCGTTCCATCAAACTTACAAAGTAAATATTGGGTTGTCGAAAAAGTCTTTTCGTATTTTGTCAATAGATGTCAATGGAGGCGTCTATCTCCAGTGCTATCAATCACATTGTGTCATGCCATATGGTGTTGGAAAGGTGACATTTTAAGCAAAAAAAAATTAAATTTGGAGAAGTCGAAAAAAAGTTACAGCTGTTCAAAAATGAGGGAAAATAATGAAAAAATTCGCTATATTTTGAAATTTTTGTATAAAAAAGGGAAGAATGCCACGCAAGCCACCAATTAAATTTGTGAAGTTTATGGAGACGATGCTGTATCAGTTTGTGTAGCACAATAATGGTTCGCTCGCTTCCGTTCTGGAAATTTCGATGTGAAAGATGCACCTCGCTCTGGTCGACCTATCGTTGAAAAAGTCGATGAAATTATGGAAAAGATTGACCAGGACCGTCACATAAGCAGCCATGACATCGCCAATGAACTAAACATTCATCATCAAACGGTTTTGAACAATTTAAAAAAGGCTGGCTACAAAAAGAAGCTCGATGTTTGGGTACCACATGAATTGTCTGTGAAAAATTTGATGGACCGAATTAACATCTGCGATTCTTTGCTGAAACGAAGTGAAATCGAACCATTTCTGAAGCGAATGGTAACAGGAGACGAAAAGTGGATCAAATACGACAATAATGTGCGAAAAAGATTATGGTGCAAGCATGGTTAAGCTCAACAAATGGTCGCAAAGCCAGGATTGACGCCTCGAAAGGTTATGCTGAGTGTTTGGTCGGATTGGAAAGGAATCATCCACTATGAGCTGCTCCAGCCTGGTCGATCGATTGATTCTACACTTTACTGTCAACAACTGATGAGATTGAAGCAAGCAATCGAAAAAAAACGGCCAGAACAGATCAACAAAAAGTGCGTCGTCTTCCATCACGACAACGCTAGACCACACACAACTTTGATGACTTGGCAAAAACTGGGAGAGCTTTGCTGGGAAGTTTTGATGAATCCACCATATAGCCCTGACCTTGCACCATCGGACTACCATTTGTTTCGGTCAATGCAAAACTCCCTTAATGGAGTAAAGTTGGCTTCAAGAGAAGCCTGTGAAAATGACTTTTCGCAGTTTTTCGCCGAGAAACCACAAAAGTTTTACACTGATCGAATAATGTCTCTAGCGGAAAAATGGCAAAAGGTGGTCGACCAAAATGGTACATATTTGGTTCAATAAAGTTCATTATAAATATAAAAAAAAATGTGTTGAACTTTGGTTAGAAATACGAAAAGACTTTTTCGACAACCCTATAACTCAATCAAATGAGTCCAAATTTCGACTTTCCGCGTTGTCAACCTTTTCCTACCCGCAAAAGTAAACGTTTTGCTTTATCAAACCAGGAAACATTTGGTTTATGCCACCAGTTTTCCCCAGAACAAACCACAGTGCGGCGATCACATTTTTGTTGGTATGGAGCGAGAGGCAACCTATCGTATGTATATATGTGTGTATGTCCATGTGTTGTCCTATTGTGTATTTGTTTGTCGTTTAATTTTGCTATGTCCACAGATAATAATCATTTAATTTGTGTGCGTGTACTTTCATTACAATAAAAAATTCGCTAAAAGCTTTGTTGTAGTTACAATAAATACATACATATGTACATGTGCACATACGTTTTAATATAGTTTAATGTTTAAAAATAAATCGCATGTATTACTAGGTTTATTTTATTGATACAACAGTATTTACCTTGTACTACCACTTTACATTTACCTAATTGATTTACAGTTAGTCCTGCGGTTTAAAGTATGAACTGGTATTTACACTATACACACTTTTATGTTATCAAAATGTAAATCTCGCTTACACTGTCAATGTCTTTCGAAATTATTTTTAATTTCCTTCAAAAAACGAACTGGCGAAACAGAATGAAAATACCTTTTCTGTTGGTTTTTGTTTTGGCTAATATACATACATTTAATTGCAGTCCAACAAGTTCCCTAGTCAAAGATAATTTTCGCTTTAGAAAGCTTTTTGACAAAGGTTGATTAACACAAGTGAATTTGTTTCTTGGTTTACGTTTGTCTATTTGTATGTGACAATTATTTCATAACAACAAATGTTGAAAAATTAAAGTTAGTTTAAAAGTATCTCACTTTGAAAATGTATTAGTTAACCATTTAGCACTCTTTCCAATTAGTAATGTTTGACCTTTTTTTTAAGAATTTGGTATTATATCCAATAATAAGTCTAAAAATGAAAATGTTGATCATAAAATTTTGGGCCAATACACATCCAAAATATGTTAACCTGATTTCTACCTACTTGGATAAAAATATGCGCGGATTACTTTGAACGTAGTGAGGCCGGGTTCGATTCTTCTCCTGGCATCGCCAATATTTGGCATTTTGATAAATTGCAATTTAAATTGTTTTTTTATAGGACTCATTTACTGTTATGTTTTTATAGTCTGAATTTTATGATTTACATTTAATTGTTCGAATTCATTTTGCGCGCTTAAATTCAGTTTTACTGCAGACACTTTTTTCAGAAGGCACATATAAATTTCATTAGATGACTTAATTTCCATAAGAAATTTCGTTTCAAGAACATTTTAATTTGTATTACTTAGGAATATTCAATCCAACCAAAATGTGTGCAACAAAGACAAGCACACAAATATCTTGGGAGGCAAGACGAAAAGGTGTCCTACAGTCAGCGATTTGTGGGAAAACATTGCTGAGAAAATGCTTGTCGAGAGTTAAGGTTGTTTGACAACAACACTAAGTGGAAATAGTAAGCAACGAAAATAAAGTCGCTATGTAAGAGAATTTACTTATACAAAGGTACTTTACATTTGTGTATACTAAGATTACATTTGTGTATGCGGTGTGATAAACTGATATAATAATTTAGTTAATTAAATATTTTCATTAGGCTAATAGCGATCAAATCTTTGAATCTCCTAAGTTTATAAAATAATCGGATTTCACTGTCGATTAATCAAAAGAAATGTAAATGTAAATATTTTAATATGAAAATAAATTTATAACGATTTAAACAGGATTCTTTGCTTTTACGCGTTCACACTCAAATAGTTCGCCCAATTGTTGTAGCCACCTTCCCGAGTGGGGCTTAAAATTGTCGACTTTATTGCTTTGTTATTATGGGCCCCCATTGCGAATTCCGGTCTTTGCTGTGCTTAACAAGCCGTGAAAGTCAATTCATTCTTGAGAATTAATTTTGCATAAACGGGACAACTCTTGCTTTTGGCTTCCGCAGCTGTGCTTGATAGTTGGCAACACTTCTGGCAAACGCTTTTCTTTAATGAGGGTTGCCGTTTGACAGTTTTGCCTTGTGACTGTGCGTGCTATTCTGGTCTGGGACAAAGGTTGTTTTTAAAATTTAATTTCAATTAAATTTCGAAATTGGTTTAACAGTGCAACCTTTTTGTTTTGGTATTTTAGCTTGGAAATAGCAAGCAATTGTTGTTAATAATGGTTTTCCACTGTCAATGGAAATAGAAAGTTCATATTTATGAGATTAAAATTGACAAATGGCATAAATGAACGCGAATCCCCAAAGCACCTTCACTTGGGTGATAAGGTACCCGTGCATCTTTAAAAAAAGTTTTCAACAATAAACATGTGTCCTTTTCGAATTCAATATTCAATTGAAAAGTAATATTTCCTTAAAAAAACTATGAAACTCATACAAAATGTTTATTAAGAGAATTAGTTTAATTAGTTAATATTTCAGGATAGTCACATGTACTTTAGAAATCGTAATTTATAAATTGCAGATTAGTCATAGGTACTTCAAGAAATATGAAATAGTCAATTGTAATTCAAAATGAACCAGATGAATTTAAGGATTTTAGATATGCACTTCAGAAAACATCAACTCGATTTCAGTTTAGTGTACTTCAAAATATCAAATGTTCTTTCGATTTATAAAGTTAATTTTTATATAAATACGAACTGGGATGTCCAACAATGAGAATGCATCAGGATTAAAAATAGTAGTACGATTATAGTATGTACGATGGCTTTGGTACAAGCACCGTCAGAAAGTAAACTACATTTAATATGTTTGGATTATTTGATAATTTCTGAAGTACTTTTGAGTAATATGAAAGTAAAAAGATGATATTTGATTTATGAAATTAACTTTAAACTTTCTGAAGTACTGTTGGTGTAGTACGTTAATCAATCTTCTAAACCAGACGTTGGGTAAATTAAAATAAAATTAAACTCAGATACCCTCCACCATTTTAGAGACACTAAAATATGAGATATTTGTCCCTATTTTAAGTAGTCGTTGTTCTTATCCGATCACTTCCATTTTGTGTGTGTAATTTTATGTTACTACTAAAGTATTATTTATCGGATTTAAACTGGTTGTCTACATTGGAATTATTTTTTATTAATTTTTTCCTAAAAAATATGAGTTTGTATGGATGGAGTTCTAAGATTTTGTTCATTTTAGGACTTAACATTCGCTTGGATAATAGGATCTGATATATGAGATCTGATATATGAGAACTTCAGCTCGATATCTCTTAAAATACGGCTGACAGACATTCGGGTAGACAGACAGAAGCACATCTTTAAATCGAATCAGATTTCGACGCTGATCATTTATCATATCTACCTTGTCACTTATTGGCGTTACAAATGTAAGAAAAAACTCAATATACTCTTCAGTGCGTTCTTACACTTGTCGATGAGTATACAAACTATATACTCAAAATTATAAAAAAATTGATAATAAACGTGTATATAGTTGAAAAATGTCCTTCATATTTGTTTTTGATTTAGAAATGCATATATCAAAAAAAAGTATTTTTTAAATATTAAATATTGTATACATAACTGAGCATTTGCTTTCTTACTTACCCGAATCTTTAATTTCGACTTTTAATCCAAATCAAAAGAATTGTCCTTTAGTTTAGTGTTGTTTGTGTATTTCAATATATTTGTCACTAAGTTCACTTGTATTTTAATTATTTAAACAACTTTTATTTTAGTGTACATAAATTACTTCTCTTAAAATTGCAACATTAAATAACAATACAAAAAAACAACAAAACAAAACAAAACAAAACAAAGAAATTACTATTCGCAAAATTTGGAAATGCTCCGAACCGAAATGAATTATTCACACATACCATCAAAGGAGAAGAACACACATTTGCACTGACTGCGCTGTTGCGCTACACTCTGCACGATACGATGCGAGACGGCTCGGCACGGCACGGCACGGCACTGCACGGCACTGTTGCCTTTCGACGAAGCGGATGAAATTGTGTAAATCGAGCCAAACCGCAAAACCTCAAAGCGTTTTTAATAATTCACAATGAACATCAAATCGTTTACTCACACAAATGTAGAAATACGCACATGCACTCACACACACGCTTACGCACATGTGTGTTCGGATTTGTTGTATTTTTTTGTTTTGTACTTTGAAGTTTTTATACCGCTTGCGGTGAACAGACAACCTGCCGGACTTCAGGCCAACTCGAAACTGATGCGAGTGCAATGAAATCCTTCGCTTTTATGTCGTTAGTTTTCACACGTTGTCTGAAAGGACAACACGGTTTGTTGTTGTTTTTTTAAGTTGTTATTTCTTGTTTTTTTAGCGTGACGTTTGTGAAAGCTTTACTGCGTGATGCTGTGCGACAAATTGTATTACGAGCTTTTAATAGGTTCTAGAGTTGCCGTGTCGAAATGTTATGATTATATTAATACAAGGTGGCGCAAAAGAAGTCATCCGATGTTGTTTGGCTCTTATTTTTTTCTAAATAAAAAACTTCGATTCTGTTTTTTGATTATGTTTATTTAGACCTTTAGAATTAATT
This sequence comes from Suillia variegata, assembly GCA_949127995.1. Lineage (NCBI taxonomy): Eukaryota > Metazoa > Arthropoda > Insecta > Diptera > Heleomyzidae > Suillia > Suillia variegata. The sequence goes on from OX421846.1 coordinate 18,383,832, forward strand.
GTGTTAAGTCGAGAAGATGATATCAAATAAATGGGCGCCGTCACAATTGATTGCCATACGGGCTCGTTTTATGGCATTTTCCATCACTTCGGCGAGAGTTTCGGACGATAAATTCTCGCATTCGTGTCGGATTTTTTCCTTGAGGGCTTCCAAGGTCTCAGGCTTGTTGATGTAAACACGAGACTTCAAAAAACCCCATAAAAAGAAGTCCGGGACCGTTAAATCGGGCGATCTGGCGAGCCAGTGCAAATCGCCAAAACGCGAAATTAAGCGACCCGGAAACGCGGCCTTCAGAATGTCGGTTGTGGCTCGTGCAGTGTGTGCTGTTGCTCCGTACTGTTGGAACCACATGTCCACCAGTCCTAATTCGTCCAGTTCGGGCAGAAAAAACTCGGTCAACATTGCCCTATAGCGCGCACCGTCCACTGTTGTCGTTTGACCCGCGGCGTTCGGCCCGATGACTCCTCCAGCGTGAACAGCGCACCACGCAGTCACTTTGAGCGGGTGTAATGGTTTCTCGTGCATCACTCGCGGATTTTCGGTTCCCCAGAAGCGATAATTTTGCTTGTTCACGTACCCGCTGAGGTGAAAATGAGCCTCATCGCTCATTATGATTTTTGCCAACACCACAGACGAATTGTTACGCAAAAAAAATAGACACAATTATTCCGCGTTCTTGGGGAGTGTATCGCTCCATGGCTTATTCACTTGTATTCTGTGTCTATCTAGTCCACAAATGTCAAAACAGATTTGACATTGGCGGCCATTTGCAAAAATGAGAGCATCTTCCAATAGGGTGATTTCTTTTGCGCCACCTTGTATAATATGTATGCATGTTAATTTGCTTTGAATTTTTTTTTTTAATAAAACGCAATCATTAGCTTTATTTTATGAAAATTTCGGATATAATATATCAGAATACTCATATATAGACAATTATTTTATATAATAGTCGATATGTTACTTCTCATATCCATTTCATCATTACTTCTTCAATATTTTTATTGAGACAGGATCGAAGTATTTTTATTCATCGTCTTATTTTTTAAAACTATTCTTAAGAATAGTAAATAAGATGCTGGGAGAAAATTTAAAATTGATACCCCTTGTTTAACTTTACTTATTATTATTATATATATATATATATATATATATATATATATATATATATATATATATATATATATATATATATATATATATATATATATATATATATATATATATATATATATATATATATATATATATATATATATATATATATATATATATATATATATATATATATATATATATATATATATATATATATATATATATATATATATATATATATATATATATATATATATATATATATATATATATATATATATATATATATATATATATATATATATATATATATATATATATATATATATATATATATACATATATGTATAAACTAATTGTTGTTACCCCAGACTTTGACTACATTCCTTCTAAATTATGACAAGACATTTTTCTGTTACTTTTTATTTATTTAAATACACGAATATTGCATTGCAAAAACACGTATAGAGGTCGTGGCAGTTGTCTAATCCTGCCCAATTTATGTGAAGCAGTTCGATTCCAGAACATGACTACTAAAATTAGTCAATTCAGCACTAATTTTAGCGACGATATAGCTTTATAAGTAAATTGGGTTAGAGGACGCTGCAGTTATTTAATCATCCTGCCTACTTTATGTGGAACTGTAAATATCGTAACCATGAACCTGAGTGTAGATTTTCATCCCTTAAGTACTCATATTATCAAAATTATTGGTTTTATATAATCCATGAACCACTTGACGATTTCAATGAAACTTTTAGTTCAGGTTTTATCAAAAGCGTTCCATTGGTTCAGAAGTTTTCCCATGTAGTTAGTACTTTATAGTAGTGCTGCTCGGGTTTTGCCCACCCAAAACTTTTTACCATTCTAAAATTTTGGTAACTGTTGTGTTAAATTGAAAACTCTTGCAGCTCAGTTTTACCATTAATAAATAATTTAATACTTATTAAAATGAAATGGCAGCCCTGTGCTTGCATTTCTTCACCAGCAACCCCTGCACAGACACTTAGTACACAACAACAAATTTCAATGTCAATAAAAAGCTCTTTTTCCGTTTAGTACAACCGTCTTGAATGGAGCAGAGCGTAAAGCCGCACTTGTGAATGAGTACTAAATTACGCACAGCTCAGCACATGGCATACTTTTCGGCGCGAAAGAGAAAATATTTCATGAACGTATAAAATAGTTTAATATTTAATATTATTTAACAAATTCTTCCTTTATTATTAAAAGAAACAATACTTTTAATATTGCTACTAAAGCTAAAATAATAAAGAATTTTTAAATTTTCAAACAAAATAGATATGCATATAAAAGTTACTTTGTTCAACCAAGTTTCCCTTAAACTGGTCATTGACACTCTGTACAATATCTAACAAATTTTCCCAATACTGAAATATTTTAAACGCAAAACTTTAGGTACAGGATAAATTTAAGAATACTTGAATGTCGGCATGCTACACGAAAACAGAACTGGCGATGAGATTAACCTTAAATGTTAGAACTTTAATAGTTCGGGGTGGGGGAGTCTCGTAACGAAAGTGTTGCACAATTTGATTGTGTCTTCTCTTTCAATTGGTCGTATTTATTTTTCCTACAAGTGCGAACTTGATGTCTCGTTGTTGTCGCCTTTGAATAAAATAAAACTGTACGAAATATATATACTGGTGTTCTTACACTCAGAAAAAAAACTTTCTTGGCGCCAAGTTATTGATATTTTTATTTTTCAAAAAACTCCATTTCATACAAACTATACGCACAGAAATTGTTTTTCTGAGTGTATGTACACATACGAGTATACAATTATTTGTACACATATGCGAGTATTTGTGTGCGGTTCACGCATTTTCTCCGGGTGGCTGCAATGCTGTGACAGGTCGAATGACACTTTGCAAACATTGATTTTTATCTTCCATTGAGGACATGTCACTTTAATGTTTTTTAATTGAAGTCTTTTGTATGCGGCGTTCAACACTTTCGTTTGACAGCGTTCAATATTCGCTGGAGTTGACGTAGTCATTAACGTGACACTGTTTGGTGTTGCGCAAAAGAGCTTAAGTTAATTAATTTGGGTGGTCATTGGTCAAATGAATTGCAATTTACCTTTGGGACTTCGCTATAAATTTAAACGAAACTTAATTAATTAATGATAAATGCGTAAAGGGAATATATGATTTTTTAAAGTTGATATATATAAATGTACGAGTATATATATATAACGATTTATTATCAATGAGATGATTATTTTAAGGTAAGTTGCTTTTGTTGCCTTTGATTTTACATTCTAGTTGTTATTTAATCGTATATATAAATATCTTCTGTTGTTCTTTTATGTAATTGCTTTTGCATTTGAAATATGTTTCTTATATAAAATGAAGGAATGAATGAAAGGTTTGAATGAAAATAAACAGTTTCAATATAATGTCCAAATTCAGTTGTATGCATCACACTTGTGACTTGCAGTCATAAAAGTAATTTACTCATACAAATATTTTTATGAAATATGTAGGTGAGCATTATGTCAAATGAGACTAGTTCCGTTCACATATTTAATTCTAAGCCACATTATAATATTTCGTATTTATTAAAGTTACGGATCAACTCGAAAATATATTTTCAATAACGTCAAAAATATTTTTGGCTATAATTATTAATAAGGATTTATGAATAAATTTTTATAAATTGCTAAAAAAAAATGTGTAAGATCAATTATAACTTGGATAAGTTCGATTTCTGTGACTACAAGTACCAAATGCTATATCAATTGCACTTGTTGCTGTTGTTGTTGTTGCAAATGACATCAATATTATTCTAACTAGTAGAAGAGTAATCAGCGTTCGGTCTCATTTGGCGCGCTCTTTTGAATTGCGCTCTCACGTATTGAACGCATTTCTGCGCTATAATTCCATTATCATTTCTTTTCGGCGTTGATAAGAACGATAACACTGGGCGATATGAGGCCGGAATGGTTTATTAATTTTGTGTGTTTTTTTGTTGTTGTTTGTTTCTGTTTCATTTTTGTATATTTTTCATTGAATCGTTTTCCACCCATTTTAACAATTTAACAGAAATTAGTCACTTGAGAAGCGTTTTGCGAATCGAATCGTGCGCGTTTGTATTATTTTTTTGTTGTGTAAAAAGTTTAAATTTTATCCATCAAAGTTTTGATCGGATTTGATTAACGCATTAATTAGTTCTCAGTTCAGGTGTTAATGACATCATCGATATACACATACAATATACATATATAAAGAGTTCAAATGCGTGTTCGTGTGTGTGTTGATATTTGTCTGGGCTGACCTTGACCTTAAATTTAAAATTGAATTAACCTAATTCAAACACACACACACACAGTTCCGCAGTCGGATATATTTCGAAGTGGTTTTGCCGGTTTCCTTGGAATCGAAAGCAATCTGAAAATCATCATCAAAGAAGCGTGTATGAGAGAGAGAGAGTAACATAAAGAGAGAGAAATGTCGGTAAATGGCTTTGATGAGTATTCCGGGAAATCAACGCCCTCCGGCTCCACGACTGTTGTCAAATATGAAAAGTCGTCGTGTATGTTTTGCAATGACTGGTTCGATTCGCAGACCTTTACTGTAAGTTAGTTGACTGTTTCTTATTTATTAATGCATATTTTGAAAACTTATTCAAGGGTTACCTCTTCTATTTCCGGCGTGGGCAACCAATTGTGCTGCCATCTGGCAACTGACGTTTCTATAGTAAAGTTTGAAATTTTTGACAATATACGTACTCAGAACGTTTACAGTAACTTGAAAAATCCATGTCGGCCAAACAATTTTATGAAATTGTGAATATTTTCGTGCGATGAACTCAACAACGGTGCATCAATGAACTTATCAAGGATCGGTATATGTATATCGATGGCTTACTGAATTCAATCGAGGCTGTAGTTCGCTCAACGACGAGTTTCGCGAAGGTCGTCAAAAATCCAAAATCGGTTGTTGTCCTAAACACATTAATTCTGTGCGTGAACTGAAACTGCAAGATCGTCATGTAACTTATCATGAGATCAAGGCAACCTCTCACATTAGTGGTACCAACATACATTCAATATCGCGTTGAATCCCACACAATTTGAAAATCTATTGGAAATTTAATGGAAAAAGTTCTACGAAAATTGGTTCACACATATGCAAAAGTGTATTAATCTCCATGGAGAATATTTTGAAAGGCAACAAAACAATTTTCGATGATAATATTAAATACTTTCTCTTATCCCGAAATATAAATGGCAACCATCGTAGCTATGTTGTTTTACTTTTTGAATAAAATTGTGCAAACAACTTCTGCTCTCACAAAGTACTAAACTAGAAAAGTACGAAAATTCCAAATTAAATTTTCGTTCTACTGCTTAAAAAGTTTTTCTTAAGGAGAAAGTCTGAATAATTTTATTTCGTTTTTAAATTTCTTTAACAATAAAATGCTCACTACTCTCTCAACAGCAGAAAAACTCAAATGATCCCATGCATCTGTGTATAAAAAATATACTTATGATATTCCGGGATGTTTCTAAAGTTCTAAGCGTTTTTGTTTTCTGTTCAAAATATAAAAAAAAAAAAAATATTCAAGGTTTTTAAAGTACTGAAATGTTCGTTTTTGTTTAAGGTTACCCCAATATAAGATAAAGGTATACGAGTATATGTATAAGTAATGCAAACATATTTTGGTAAGCCCTTATCGGTTTGAAGTCATGCGATGAGATAAAGTACAACTTTGCGAGTAGTAAATTCTTACTAACTGTTAGTAAACAGTAACTACAATCAACATTTTTATGTTGCAGGAACACCTTATACACTGCGGACAGGTGCTCGAAGAATGCCCGAACACTTGTAACGTTTTTGTTCCCCGCTTGCGAATGCGCTCACATCTTAAGGAGTGTCCGCGAGGCAAGCACCATCAGCAGCAGCACCAAAGTGGCAGCGTTGAACGACTGGAACAACAAGCGGATCATCGCCTGCAGGTGCTGGAACAGGACATCGGAGTATTACGATCGGTGCTGAATGAAGAGATACGTCAGCGGCTGCATCTCATCACAGACGTGGGCAACTTGCGCAAACAAAATCAAATAGCGGATGACTGGACACGTCGCACGGATGAGACGTTGAACAGCATCAAGCGACGTTGGGAGGAGGAGAATGGCCAACGTACCTTTGAGGTAGAGCAGTGCCAGAACGATTTTCGCTATTGTTATGACATTACGCAAACGCTTAAAAGCGAGCTTCAACACGAAATCGAGGAACTGCAGAAGCACATTAACCAAGTCTCCATCGAGGTGACCGATCATCAGAATCACCTGAATGACAACATTCTCAAATTAGAGGAAACGGTGCTGCAGCATGAAACAATTAATCGGTAAAAAATAAACAGATAAATCAGACCTTAGTTCAAAACATTTTTGGTTAGGTTATGTTATATCCGGGAGATAACATTTTATTGAATCTTAATGTATGCAACAAGTAGGCTCTATTTTATACCCGGTTACTAAACTTTTGACTCAACTTAATTAAACCATTTCGATATCTTGACGAATTCCAATATGAATACAGATTCAAATTGTCATCAAGGGAGTTAAGAAAAGAACTTTCAAGTATTGAAAATCGTTTATAAGCTAAAGTTTTTCAGTTTCAGGATGACTGAGCTTTGCTGTTTGTTATCTATAAAGGAAATAATTGGTGATCACACCAGTTAAAATTTTAAGGCTGTTTCTGTCAAGTGACAATATGATACAAGTCCATTTGATGTTATTTTGGCTAAATTACTTAAGAAATTTAAGTTTTGTTATACTCCGACATTCGAAATCAATATTAGCCTTAATGCTGCCACCATTCGATATGGAAAATTTCGATTTAATTATCTTTAAAATTTATTATTTAATAACCGCTTGGCTAACAGTATAAATTAAAATTCTTGTTACATCATTTATTATATACAATCACGACCTCAGCTTGAAATGCATTAAAGAAATTAGGTTGTATATATGACTCGCCTAGGGACAGACCATTTAAGTAAACTCCAAAGTCAGTTCGAGAAATCATTTAGAACAGTTTTTGAAGATTACTATGGAATTCGCTTAAGGCTCCTAGTTATTTTTCTACTGCAACAAATTATAAAGAAATCTGTTACACCAACGATGCCACAAAATATAATACCATTAGAATAGTTTAAAGAAACTGATCATCTGAATTATAAATTTGCTTTAAGGACAAGAGGTGTTATTAAAAGATAATTCTCTTTTTGCTATAAGTTTCGAGTCGCATGCCACCTACGCCACGAGCAAGCTCGTACTGAAGAGTATATGGGACATATTAAAAAAATAACAGAGCGTTTGCTAAGGCAATGCCCACCTCCTTGACAAACTCCCCTTTTGGGAATAACTATGATTTTTAAAACAACAATTGAATTTATTTTTAGCGATAAGTTTGTGGAAATAGAAGATTTCCTGCACGCCATTAATGGCGATATGAAGACTAAATTTGTGGCCAATAGCGAAATCAATGCCAAACAGATGACGCTCGACTACGAGGTGAAGAGCATGAAGAACATTGTTTGCGAGACTGAGGAGCGTTGCGATAAATTGGAGACTATTGTTGCGAAGGTCGATCGAGATCTGCACCATACCATGCAAAGTTTGGCCGATCTGGAGCATCATTTGGCCACACAACAGCGCCTCACGAGCATACAAAATACACGAGGTAAAAAGATACGATCATTGTAAATTAACGATTAAATGATTGTGGACATATCCAAAATGACTAATTGGGAAATTAAATTGGTTTACTTCACTTGGACATTTTGTAAACTTATGACATTTTCTCATTATTCAAGGTCAGATCGAAAACACTTTTTGTTCTTGTAAATCTCTAAGACTATCTAAATCTTTTTAGGACACTTAATTTGGCGTATTAAAGACTACTCAAAAAAACTGGAAGAAGCCAAGCAATACGATACAATTCTGCACAGTGCCATGTTTTCAAATAAGCCTTTTGGCTATGCATTGCGCGTGAGTATTTGAGTATACATACATTATACATTAAATTTATGAGTAAACAAAAAATGTGCAGCTTGACATTCACCTCAACGGCAAAGGCACCTGGAAGGGACGCAACGTAATTGCCTGCCTCAATGTCATCGCCGGCGAGTACGATCCGCTGTTAAACTGGCCTTGTCGCCTCCAAGCAGATATTGTTATACGTGATCAAAGCGGCAGCGAGGCGGAAGACTATGTCAAAACGATTCTGGTGCGCAAGAAGAGCGACGAATATTTTAAAACCGATCAGTATTTCCACATACCACACAAGGTGATAACCGGGCGCAACTATTTGCGCAATGATTGCCTTTTCGTCGAAGTTAAGGTACTCAAACTATGATCGATTGCACCAGGGGCGCATTCGGAAATACGTTTATGGTCAGCACTAAAAACTGTTCGATTTAACTCTTTTCGTTTTTCGTTTTTCCTTTTTTAAAATTCTTCTTGTACTTTCTGTAAGTTGTTTCTATATGATTACAAATCTATTCTTTTTTTTTACAAATAAAATAAAAGGCGTCGCTAATTTTATAGTTTAAAATTTAAATATATATTTTTGTTGTTGTTTGTAACATTTATAAAAATAGTTTTTAATATAGGTTGGTTGTATGGAGTAATGCAAATGTTTAGAACTGGACAAGTATTTGTATGTGTGTGTGTGTGTTTGTGTTTATAACTACAATTTAATTGTAAATGCATACTGACATTTTAATAGTAATTTAATATTAGGCATACATATATATTTAGTTTTTTTTTAAAGCACGAAGCGTTTATTTTCGTTTTTGTAAAACGTATAAAATTTTAAAATATAGCAGATTCTTTATAAAAAGTGCGATGTAGACGAAAATGTTATTAAAAAAAATTCGAATTTCAAAAATCTGAATTATTTTGTATGTACTCGTATAAATTGATTCGCACACAATTGAACGCGGGTAAATAGTTAAAAAGAGAAAATGTTCACATTCAATATTCGAAATAATTGAGTTTCATTTAGATTGTAAATATTGTATTTTAAAGTAAATATACTGTTAAAATAGCATAGTAGAGGTATTGGCTCAAATACGAAGACACCGTAAATTGTAAAACAAGACAAGTTTTCTCTATATTTATGAAGAGCGCTGCTCGCCAACCAATGCGTATAGGGCGTGCTTGTAGTGACCGGAAGTGTCCCCCTGAAATATGACAAAATAAGTTACACACATTTATATATACACAGCAATTTGTAAATTTACCTTAATCCAGCTCTTTAAACTCTTGCCGTACATGCGCTCAAAGGTCGTCTTAATGTCAGCCATGTCAATCTGTTGATTTAGGTATATAAATAATTATACAATTTGATATTGAATCGTACTGTACGATATAAAATTACCTCGCTGCGAGTTACAATCACGCGTATTAGTTGCTTGTCATTTGTACCGATTCCGGCCATGCTCTTGTGCAAGCGCGACGCAAAGTATTCCGTCTTGTTGGTCACGCACTTGTAGATCGCAATAAGGCCCTCCATAATATCACCGGAGAATTCCTTCTTAATGGCTTTTTCGAGCGAATGGCCAGTCATATTTTCGTATTCTGCAAAAATCTATAAAAATAAAAATAAAAAAATATGTAATATAAGGATTTTCCAGTGTACGAGTATATTTAAATCTCGTATCAATATTGTATCTCATCATGAACAAGTTTAGCGAATACAGTTTATGTATATGATGCCAGTGAATATGCAGAAAATTTGCACACACACTTTTGATATGTTAAGAACTTCTGTAGGAGCCATAAAATCAAGTCCTGTATAGATTGGCTGTTTCGATAATAAATCGGTGTGTGGAATTATTCAACCATCTCATTAAATACAAGGAAATGTCGTTATACATATTTAATGTCTGCCTTCAAATACAATATAACCCAAAATATTCATGCATTCATTTCTATAACTATCTCAAAATAAAGCCGGAATTTGCTTCGATCAATATTCTTAAGATACAAATACAAAACAACAAATACAAGTAAAGATATCGTTGTTGCTCGTTGTTATTTTTTTTGTATAATTTTAATTGAAAAATCTTATATTGCAAAGAAAAGAGTGTTTATTTCAAATGGAATGACTGGTTATTTAATTTTGAGTGTATTACTATGTATAAGCGTTTATATTACTAATTTTAACCTGCATCTTCTTACCATTTTCAATTGCTGATAATTGCGATGGCACAAAATCATATTGAACATGCTTTCGTCGGTACCCACACGCAATTCGCCAGCTTTGAGCAATTCACGCGCATCGTTTTGCGCTGATACAGGGTCAGCGTGTCCGCTTTCATCGCGAGCTGCTGTACAGAGTGAAATGAGGAGACGCTTAAAATTGCCTGAAGTCTCTGATTTCAGTTCGGACTCCAAGTGTGCTCCATAGACTGCAAAAAAAACATGTTGGAAAAATATAGAACTTAAACTTAGGTTAATATCTGAACTGAACTTACGGCGTAAATATTGATTCTTGATGGTGTGTATTTCCATATTCGATAAGGTACACAGGATTTCGATAAGCACATCCTCGTCAGTGCCAATGCCCGCCATGGCATCGTTCATCTCGGCACAGTAGAAGTCGACAATGGGACGCAACAGACCCACGAGCAGTTTCTCGAAATTGCCGCTCGTTTCGGATCTAATATCCTCAATGAGGTCCTTGCCGAAGTGCGTCTTATATTGGCGTTGAATTTCCTGTTAGTAAATAAAGTTGAAAAGATTCTTAATTAATTTAATATTTTGTATAAGTATAAACATAACATTGAATCTTACCTGACGTTGTTCGTTTGATCGGCGACAAATAATGTTTATTAGGGCGTCCTCATCGGTGCCAAAACCTCTCATTGCCTTGCGTAAGTCGTGAGCATCCTTAATAGGATCAAAATTTTGAGCAGCTAAAACAGTTGGAGTGCCCTTAAAGGAGAGAGGAAATATTTGAAAAACGTGAAATAAATCGATAAATAAGAGCACATAAATTTAAGTTAGTTAAAATTGTTACTAACAAAATGTAAAATTGAAATAAACTTTGCAATCTGAGTTGAGCGAAGCAGTGCAACAAACTAATTACATATTTACATACAAACATTAATGTATGTAAATATTTTCATTCTGGATTTAATTAAACAAATCTATATAAATAAAATTAATGTGTTTGTCTTTCTTAATATATAAATTTCTTTGTCCCCTGTCACAAATCGAGCTTTGAAAAAGATTTTGTCTTCAAATCGAATTCAGATTTTTTCAAATGTCTGTTTTAAGATGTCCCATACAAGTCAATTTGACTAGCAATTTTTCAGGCCGGTAGTCTATATTTTTCAAAAATAATTCTTCTGCGCTTACAATCTCAGAATTACGATATAAACGAAACACCCTGTATGTGATTTTAACAATGCACAAATCGCATGTTTAATCCGTTTTTTGTTTTTGTTTTACACGATTACTCAAAATATCAACTTCGAACAGTGCAATACACAACTGTCATTTAATGTCATTTGACATTTTACTTTACGTCAAGAATTGAATTGTGGGCGTTAATTTATTGCACAAAAGCATTATAGCATGTAATACGAAATGTTTTCATTTGAAACGCTTAAATATCAAGTACTTTGAAAGTTAAAGTTCTTAAAAATTAAAATAAGAAAAAATTGCAGTTGGTCCTACCACTTTTAAAATACACAGCAAGCAAATGTTTTCAAGCCGATCGTTTTTAAATGTAATAAATTGTTCTCAAGAATTATCAAATATGATGAAAACGTTTCAAACCAACATCTTCATTAGTTGATAAAATGGGAGTTATTTATTAAATAAGGCGCGGTCAAGAATTGATCTAATAAGTTTGTCCAAGGCATGAGAGCAACCAGCATGCAAATAATATCTTACTACTTTCACGATATCGTGCTTACAGGATAATAGACAGGCTGAAAGATAAACAGATGGACATGACTAGATCGACTCAGATTCTGATCATGAATATATTTATTTTCGATCTGTAGTGTCAAATAAGTTTCAATGGAAAACATTTTTAATTTGAATGGGCTGAAAAATTTACCATTAACAGATCTGACAGCGCTGTTCCGGAATACGCTATTATTTCTCATCAGACATTTTAATTTGAACTGATTTGTCTTTAAATTGCTATACCTATTTTTGGGAGAAGTCATTAGGTCAATAGATCATTAGAGGATCAGATGATAAGTGTAAACACAATCGCCTGATATACGCCCATATTGATATGATCGGAAGGATTTTACGTCAATTAGCACTCTGAGTAAGCAGAAAGTTCAGTGCTGATGAAATGTTTGCTAGAACCTAGTAAACACGAACACACACACACACAGAGACAAACTTAATTAGTGTTAGTTATATATTAGTATATCGATTAATGCTAAAAAAACAAGCAGCAAGAGCAGAGAAGTTATAACTTAATTAATCATATCAAAGGCACAAACCTCTTTGCGGGCAAAGTGGTGGTGGTCATGATGATGAGGAGGAGAACCATGACCAACATTACCCTGACGATGGGCCAACTCGTCGAAACAGTGCGCCATATTACCAGCTGGCGACTCATATCCACCCGATGTCATTACTGGCGTATATCCATGGTTGGGTGCGTACGAGGAGGGATGCGAGGGTGGATGAGTCGGGGGATAGTGATGTGGTGTGTGTGTGGGATATGGAGCAGCATTGCCGCCACCAGGAGAAGTGGCTGGCGGATAGGGAGCATGTTGTGGATTATGCGGATAGGATGAACCCGGATAAGGAGCTGTTTGGCCACCAGGTGGATATGGTGATGCAGTTGGATAGGGTGACGAACTTTGATAATGATGTGAAGTGGCATTGGGTGGATAGGGTGATGAGTTCTGATGATGATGTTGTTGTTGCTGTTGTTGTTGAGTGGGCAACTGTTGATAGTGAAGATGAGATTGTTGGTGATGGTGTGGTTGTGGTGGTTGTTGTTGTTGATGTTGATGATGATGGTTTTGTTGTGAAGGAGAATGCTGAGGTGGCGCAACCCAACCAGCGCCAAACGGTACGCCCACAGGCATACCCGGATTTGAATTGTGTGAAGGATATGGTGAATTGGATTGTGGCTGTGGCATACCGGAGCCCTACGAAAAAACAAAATGCGTCTGAGTTGAAATTTAATTTTAAAACTGGATTTACCAATCAAGAGAAGCAAATGAGGCGGTTAATTACAAAATAACAGTACGATGGTTTCGGGGGAAAGTGGCACCAACACGGAAATCTTAAACTAAGCTACTGGGGACTTTTCGAGTCTGGGGATAATGGCTCATTAAGCAGTTGTGAAATTGCGCCAATGAATCAGCACAGATTGCGATAAACATTCGTTCAATGATCTCTTTTGCTAAACGATGAATCACGCCAACGGATTTATCTCTGTGTGGTAATACGTTTTTCTAGAGTAATTACAATTGCTATTGCAAATATGTAAATAGCTCAGGTGGTACACAAAATGTTATTATATGAAAAAAGTTAACAAAATTTTTAGGTTTGGAATATTTTAAATTGATAAATTGTGGCCACACGAAAAATCGATTTTGACTGCCACACGTTGTCTTTCCATTTTTAATATTTAAGCGGAATTTTGTTGTTTTTGTAGTAAAAAGTGGATTACATATCAAATATTAGCTTAAAGTCACTTTGAATGGAAATAAGTTCGGGTGTATAGGATAAGGTTAAATGCCACTCACAACTCCACACCATTTCAAAAAAAAAAAAAAACGAATTAAAATTTTGACATATTTTGTTCAAATATTTTGACAGTTTGATTAAAATAAAAAAATGTTTGCACAAATGTAGACTTGACGGCAATTTGATAAACTTAACAGAAACAGAACTTGCGTACATATTCAGGCACATAATATTAAATTACGTATATTTAAACGTTTTTTTTTTTGCTAAATATTTTTGTATCTAATCTAAAACATTCGATGCAAACATTCGTTAGTAAATTTGGTTAAGGTAATATACATACATATCTACGAAAATAATTTGCAATTATAATCACAATATAATCGATAATATACTTACGAATGGATACATGTTGTTGTTGTTGTAGTTGTTGTTTAGGTGCTTCTTAGCGAATGAAATTCAAAACGCTGAAAATGAAAATAACAAAAAAAAAACATTTATGAAACTCTTATCACAATATGTACATATGTAGTATTTAATTGTTAAGCTTAATTGTTAAGGTGACATTGTTTAATGACATTAAAGTACTCGAAATTGTTTTTATCGTTTGTACACAATCCAATCGATAAGAGGCGAACAACGACGACAACTTTGCCGCGATAAAATCGTTAAAATAGATTAAACAAGTCATTGCACCTTCAGTGGCCGGTTTTCATTGGCAACGTGCCGCATGTCGGTCGGATATTTCGTGCACTTCACACACGATGTCGCCAATGTACACTGTACACCGGTGACGTCAAATTGTCGCTTTGGCAGCACACACAGCAAACGTGAAATAGTCAGACAACTTCCATTGAACTTGTATCCGATATTGCTGAAACATGTTGCACGAGAAGTGACGATTTAACCGCTTTTGCGAATTTCCCTTCAAAGAGTCTAAACTAAACTAAACAAACTTGTTATTTACATAGGTAGACTCACTTTGGGTGCTTATGAAATATTTGAATTTTCGTTCCATTTCTGGGTAAATGGTTTTTAATATTTAAATTAATAAAATGAATTGTTCTTGCAAGAAATTTTGATTAAATTTCGCAAGCAAAATACATAATATATACATTACGTCTCGATCCGTTCCCACCAAATTGTAATGTAGTAATATTGGTGTGGTGAATTTTCACTAGTTGGAAAGACTTAATGAATTTTTTTATAAAGTTGTATTTGCGAATTATAGCGCGATGAAAGCAACAGGTTGTTTAAATGCATTTATTCATAGAAAAAGTTGCAAAGGAGGTTGAAGAAACATATCGATAGCTCCAAGCTAATCTAGTTCAATTCAAGTTAGACTACTTTAATACGGTGAGTGTCATGATTATTATTATTATTTTTTTTTTAATAATGCTCAACTAAATATTTAGAAATTAACACACATTCAGCTTCGTTTGCTTTCTACTTTTGCTCGTACATAAAATAGATCAACAAATTAAATCTGTCAGGTGGTAAATGCGAGAAAGCAAAGCGAACAAACAAAATACAAATATTTGGAACTTTGCCAGGCAACATTTATTCGGCAGATCTGTGCTGCATATCAGAGAATACTGATGCATATATGTTTTGTCTTAGCTTCAGCTAGAATCTGTTCGGTCTTTGGCAATTGTTTCTGTTGACGATCTGCTTTTAGCCAAAATTTCATTTGAGTCTTCTATCAAGAAATAAGCAATGAATAATGAATTTCAACATATTAAGAAGTCAATTCAACCGAATTGAGACAAGTCTTCTCGTTGCGAACAATTCCAAAACTTTGCCAAACCAATGTAAAAATCGAAAAAAAATAAATTTTACCATCTCCCTAAAGTGTGTAAGCTTGGAATTTGTTTTTGCGTGACCAACTTGTTTCACATCAAATGATAGTAGGCAACCCTATGTACATATTTAACAAGAATGAGTTATGTCGCTATTTTTAGTTTGGTAATACAATAAATAAAAACTAGCTAGAACGAATAAACGAAAGAGAAGAAAAGAAAAGAACATAATGCAGAACCGTCTGCTGTAGAAACTTCAGTAAATACTCACTACATACCTACATACATATATGTGTATCACGAATATATTATTGAATTTTGTTTATAGAATGACGTGTTTTTCATATATAAAATAATAATGACGTAAATGTATTTATTGCAAAATATCGTTGAATAAAAAAAATAAATAAAAAACCCAGTTTTCATAAATTTCGGTGTTGAGACAATTTCGCGCCGGCGGAATTTAAATTAAGTTTCATCAACTCAAACGCGCCTTAATTGTGTCTACAATATTTTGTTGGTGACGCAAGTTGCTCCTACCTACCAGTTCATGATGACACTTTTTCAATGCGAATATTTACAACAAACAATTATGAAAGTAAACAATGTGAAACTGAAGCAGAGACAAAGTAATTGCTCAGTGAAGGAAAGTTAAAAAAGGCGTGTCAAATTGAAACTGTTTCGTGTTTGTATGCCCCATAGTACGGAGGAATATATACCTGAATACATCTGGAGGGTAAACTTTTTATTTCGTCTCAAACTTTTTCCTAGTATAAATCAAGTGGATATACAAATTCTGTTTAAAATTAGTAGACGTAATTTATTTTACACTATTGTAAACATGTGAGCATGTTTTACATTTAGTTTAGTTTAGTTGGATACTCGTAATAACAATTGATAAATAATGATTATCATTTCCTGATTACTGTTGAAATGACTGTAAATATCGTGATCGAATTTAATTTGAGTTGTAATTAGCGAGTGGCTCTAGCTGCGAGTACAACAATATTTGCTTTGAAACAGGGTTGATAAGATTTGTTTGAATGAAAACCGGCTAAAACCGGTTTAAACCAATCAAAAAATATGCTTGAAGTACTTATAGAAAAATTCTTATTTACATGGTTGGTTTAGGTTGGTTTAGGTGTTGCCTGAAGAAACACAAATTCAGGCCCAATTAGCACAATAGCGCCATTTTGATACACCACTTGTGGTACCACTGAGGTCAGGTCGATTCAAACCATCTTGATTTGTTTATTTACATACATAGATATAGAATATTGATATATGGTATAATATATCAAATGCCAAACGAAATTATTTTCTCTTACTCCTCGCTCATATAAGCCCAGCGGCGACGTGTAATCTGCGTACAAATTTAAAGTGGGCAATAATTAAGCGTAGACTTTAAGCCATTCGTAGTCAATTGCGTCATTGTCCCAGACCAAAAATTCTGTTTACTGAATGATGGTCACTTTGGCGCCGCTGTGGAGCTCTTTTTGTGTGAATAGAGCGAAAAAAAGAATGGATATCACATTAATTAACCTCCCGTCATGTCTTTGGAATTAATGCTAAGATTTTTATTCAAAAAATGTATACCTTATAGGTATGTACATATGTTTTTCTATGTAAGCATAGTATTATTTTTATTATAAAAAATTCAATTATTATTTACTTTTTTTATACTTTTTGCTGTTGGATCGAATAATCAAACTATTTTTTATAGATGAAACAGTTTCTATTGTATACAAAAACACTTTTTATTGGCTCAAACATTTATTCCTAGAAAATCGTTTAAACAATCAACTATAAAAGCAAATGTATGTATATCTCGAAGTAACCAAATAAAAAATTGTTCTCGTGATAAAACAACACATTTTACACATACTCGTATATATCGGTAACTTATGTAATATTTGTAAATTTTTATCATTAACTAATTGTTAAAAATGTGCTAATTCACATAATTGAAATGATTGTGTACACTACAGTAGTGCACAGTACATGAATGTTTTGTAAATGTACACTAAAAAAAAGAACAACATCAAAATAGAAGAAGAGGAAAAACCCATAAAACCGGAACAATATTCATGTGAGACAGAAAAGAATCAGACCAACGATTTGTACTCGTATGCCTTGAAAGCTTCTGGAGTCAACGCATGAGTCACTTCATCTCGAAGTAAAATTGAAAACCAAGATGCGATGAGCATTTGAACGTCTACAAATATTCCATGATACATATGTCGGTATGTAAGTATATATTGTATGTTTAAAAAGAAAAACTTGTTATCTGCATTTGTTGGTGTACTTTTGATTAAACAAAATACAAAATAAAAAAAGTGAAAGTTGAAAACACAACAAAATTCCACCGATAGGATATTGCACTAAACAATTAAAATATATACACGTTTATACTACATATGTATATGTATATATATATAAGTGTAGTATAAAAATCTTTTCGACGCAAAATAGTTTTCTTATTTTTTAAACCACATCAAATCCAACGCCACGGAAAAGCGACTGGCACTAAGTAAATGAAATGTGGTTTCTATTCTTTCTTTTCTTTCTTGTGTTTATCGTTTTTATTCTTTATTCTTTTCGTGTTTTTTTACGTACACGTACACTTCAATACCAAAACGAGAAATTACTTTAAATTAAACAACAAAGCACAATTTTAGTTATTTTGTTTACCGATAAGAGACTGACGCACTTTTCTTGTGTATTAGCGGTGACACGAACGCCACGACGAATGAGATTCAACTGAATCCAACGGCTGGAATAGTTCATGAAACAAGTTGTTGTGGCACACGGTTGAATTTGTGACTTTATATTGCAACCATGCGCTGACAGTGTTGTATTCGGTCGTAGCAAGGCTTATCAATATATTCATTAGTAGCGTTAAAACAGCTGTTTTATTATTTTTGTCTAATGGCTTCAATGTCAAAATCGTTGTTGACAATTCGCTGACATTTGTTTGTGATTTACGTTTTCGGTTTAATTAAAAAAAACAAAAACAAACGAAAAAAATAAATGAAAAGAAGAAATGTGTCTCATGTAAAAAAAATCAAATGCTTTGGTATTTTTACTGATCTTATCATAGGTAAACAAAGAATTAAGTTAATGATAAATTTCGTTCCTTCTCTAAATAAAGAATTATCATCACTGTTAGTGTACTTTTGTAAGATTGAAACAAAATAATATCAAGCAATGCATTTGAATATTCGGTACCATACTTTAATGAAATTATCAAATAAGAACGAAGAGTTTGTATAGGAAGGAGAAGAAGTTTTGGTTCGATCTTTGCTCATCTTAAAACTTTATCTCCGCTTGGAAAAGAGGACATACCAAATTTCAAATATCTCTTAAAATACGATCTCTGGGACGGAAAGACAGATAGATTGATCACCGGACAGAGGGACATCATTAAATCAACTCAGAATTCGACGCTTATCATTGATATATACATTAATTTCATAATGAAAAATTCTTATAAATGCATCTGCAATTTAATAAATATTGACTTGAGCTTCTTTTCTCCCAGCAGAGGTTAAATTCTAAAACTACTTAATCATGCGACTCGACGTTTATTGTTAATAGAAGTATTAAAAAAATTGTATAGGACCTGTTTAGGTTTTTAAGAAATCCTGTGGAAGTAAATTATTAGAGAGTACATGATTTTTTTTAAACTTTAATGTCAATAAAAGCGACACGCTAAGGTTCTGGAAGCATTCCATGTAACATTAAGACCAGCACCAACCGGAATTCAAAATATAAATATAAAGTCCAAATTATAATTTTTTTTATGTTTATTGTTTCTTTTCAAACGCTTTTAAACTTTAGAAAATTTGTTAATTGGTACTTATAATATTCAAATGCAAAATTCTAGATCTTAGCCGGGATTAATTTTACCTAATATAAAACGAAATTGTATAAATAAATCTTTAATATTTAAATATTTGTCAAACTTTCCAATCTGCCAAAGTCAGCATCTTCTGCCGGCAGATTAACAATTAAATAACATTGTTGTTGTTTATTTTACTATTTTCATAAGCTTTAAGTTTATAACTTAAATTGTTCGATATTTGATGTATCCTTTGGATACTCATATTGAGAGGTTGCCTTCGTACAAAGAGAGTACGATTATTTTTTATTGAATAATTGCCAGACTAAAAACAAAACATATTGAAAAAAGTCAATTGAAGGTAGAACAATTCAAAGGAGTATTATAAATTTACCTGGACATAAAAAACGTCTCCTTTTGGTGTCAGCCGAGTGTTATCATTAGACGCTACACTACAAGGGGCCCGCTTAAGCAGAACATCAAAAATGGGTCTCATTATGAAGAAGTAGAATATTTCAACTACCGAGATCACGCTAAAGCCCATCATCAAACTCATAATGCCACCGGTTAGGGCTACTTTCAGATAGGATAGAGTAGAATAAAACAAAAGTTTACTAACAAGTTAGCATGAAGAAGAAGAAGAAGTAGAACTTACACAAGAATTCTGTAAAGCCAGTGTATGGCGATTTGACAAAACTATAGTAAAATGTATCCTGGAAATAGAATTGCACATAAGCCAAATTTTCAAGAAAGAAGTCTTTCGACAGGTTACGAAAGAATGGATCCTGCATGGCAAAACTGTGATTCGCGAATGGTGCGGTGAATAAGTCCGGATAATAGGTCAGGTCATGGCAACTTGGCAGACATTGCTGCTTACAGAAGACATTTCCTTCGTCATTGGTCGCTGATTCGCCGGCCGTCACACAATTGAAGTGTTTGACATGACAGATGCTGGCGTTTGGATAGATCAGCGGCATGTGGTTGGGTATGCAATCACACAGGCGAAGAAAAAACTTGGAATCGCATTCCATTTCACAATTGCGACGGGAATAGTACTTGAAATAGAGTAATTCCGCTTCGTTGTTAAAGAAGCAGTAACGTTGCTTGGGCTTAATGGCTCGCACAGTTTGGAGCGCTTCGTATTTCTTCGCATTGATCCGGAAGCGGGCCTCATGGCCGATTCTGACAGATAAGCCGGTTTCCTTGATGTGCGGCGTATCGATCGGATTGTGAAGTAGAATCTTTAGAAAAATTATTATAAATAATATAAGTTCACATGAGTTACAGTTGTTTTAACTTATTATCATTGAAACGTTGGTCCAAAGCAAAAATATGTTAATTATTCAGTACACCAGTTTAAAATCCAACCTTAATGCCTGGCCCATTTGTGGAAGAACAATAATAATCATTGATGTCGGCGTTCAGCACTATGGTAAATCCCATTGAAACACCACTTCCCGAAGCGACTCTTGGATAAAATCGAGTGGGTAAACCATGTGGATAACCTGTTTCGGGATTCCAATCGATTGGTATGCTTGCGCTCGATAAAGAAGAAGAGTCTCGAATCACTTGATATCTTAAATATTTGTAAAAATAAACACATTAATAACATTTCGATACATTTTTTGTTGCTGTTGAATTTACTTACTCGCCTTTGTATAAGTAGAATGGATGCAAAGTGTTAAAAGTACAACACATACCCTCATCCAATAGAACCTCCCGAAAGAATTCCGAACAGTTTCTTTTCTCTTTACCAAATTTGCATAACAAAATCAAGCTCTCACAGGACTGAGTATTCTACAAACATATGTACAGATGTATATGTAATTACCATATATTGTATATACGTAATCATATAAAATTGTTTAATTTTTCTGACCCGCTCTATAAAATTGGCAAATGTATCATCGACTCCTCTCTGTGATTGATTGTCATAATTGCTGTAATTTAGTTTCTGGTAGCATATCTTCTGTAGCATGGCATAATCCAAAGAATCACTACAATTTGACAAACGTTATTAGGTTACTCAATTTCAGAATATTAAAAATTATTTTAATATACACTGGAAAGCCAGAAACTTTGCTATGCAACGCCTGATTCATGTTGCAAATGGTTATGGCCGGAAATGGATCACTGAAAATTGAACTGGTTCGCGCGTTCATGCCAATTATTACTGGAGTACTCTGCCATCTGTTAAACACGTTTGCACCCAAATTGAAAGCGATTGCCACAACCGCCACAAAAAATATCAAAAAGTATAATCTGTATTAGAAAAAACAAATAAAACAACATTTCTTTGAACTTTCTGCACAATATATGTAAGTAAAGAAAATTCGATATGCACGCACCTCTCCCAGATGGACAAACTCTTGTCGCCAACGTATTTCAAGGAATGCAACACAGTTTCTTTCAAGAACTTTTTTAATAGTATAAAAAAGTACTGTGAAATACTTAAACGAGTTGAACCCGCCATTTTGAAGAGATATTGAAGGGTGTTAGCACTTAAACGATGATAGACCAACTGAAGTGATACCGAGCGTATTTACTATTATGTTAATCAATTATCGACGAAAGTCAATTGTGTAATGATTACCTAGAACTTAATTGGTACATATCCTAATTGAAGTAACTACTGTGAGCTAAATAAAACCTTCTCATATAACATAATTCGCTAATGGCTTAAAATGAACAAAATTAGTTTACTGGGTCATAAACGGAGTGCGTCGAATAAAATTGTCCACTACAAAAAAGATGAAGTTGTTTTTAGATTGGAAAAAAAAAATTAATCTAGAATTAATAGTTATTAATAAAAAGTTTAAATACAGGAATCCCTTCTGAAGACTTTTTTCTTTAAAAGTCTTGAAAGTATTTGGTCACGATTTTTGTTGCCTTCATCTCCCTTTTTACTAAAGCTTTGTATTCTTCAATCGGCTTTAGTTTTGGACATTTTGGTAGATAGACTTATCTCACTCTTTCTCCATTCCGTTGAAACCATTCTACATGATGACATGGTCAGGGTAAAAAATGTGAATCCTTAAAATTGTCGTAAAAATGGAAGCAAACTCTTTTGCAGGCATTCCTTCACATTAGATTATATTTCGTCACGAATGAGCTGCTCCTTTTGCCGCAACTGCGAATGTAGCGTACAATTTTATTCGACTCAGACCTTACTATGTAGTATTATAAATAAATATATATCAATTTCAATAGGAACACCAAAGAGAGAGTTTTTATTTTTGTTTATTTCTCGAATAAACAGCGAAACAGCTTATTAATTCTATTTTAATACTTCCTATTTAAAATATTTAATTGAAGTAAATAATCCAAAAAATTTAGTTTTGATAAATCTTAAAAACTAAGAATCTACTTTATTGAGAAATTTCGAAAAGTAATTTTATTGCACGACTCAGTGAAGCATTTTATGTTTGGGTGAATGTTTGTAATAGAGAAATGCTTAATATAGATATACATAAATCAAAAACTAAGACGATCCTACCATGCGAATCCTGTCTGTCTAACCGTTTGTCCATTTATCTGTCTGTTTGTTATCACTTCTTGTTAACACGATAGCGTACGAACCGTTAGAGATACTGAGCTGAAATTGCTTTAAGGCACAATGGCTGCTTTAATGCCTTCGATGAACCGATTTAAATAAAACCGATATAAATTAAAAAAAAGAGTTTCATATAAAATAGTCGATAACACCAACTATAATTTGTTACTTGTTAAATTTGGTGTCAATTATCCTCTAGTTTATGACAATAAGTTGGTTTTAAAAGAATTCAATGCTAAATTTAGATACAACAGGACTACCAGGAGTAACATAAAGCATCGTTATGTTATTCAAATAGTAACTAATTAAATTTATTTATTTATTTTAAGCCTATTTAAATCTAAAACAACAATGTAAAAAAATGAACGATAACAACTTAACTAAAATCCAGACACGCCGCCATCTTTCCGATAGTCTGCATTGGCAAATATCCTATTTCCGATACGCTCAATACCACAGACCGCTGAACCGCGTTCGCGATATCTCTCTGTTTTATGACCCTTAGCCTCAAGACTCTCAATTATGCTCTGGAGTATACCATATTCATATTCGAAGACATTGGGCTGCAATTGATGATGAAAGCGGGCGGCATCAATGGCTTGTTTTATGTCCTCCTTCAACCAAAGCGTTCGCACAAGAATCTGCGCTAGAGCTGATAAAATTTTGCTACCACCTGCGGCACCAACTACCAGGCGCACTCCGCCATCTCTGTGCGTGACAATTGTAGGGGCCATTGATGACATTGGACTGATGCCAGGTTTGATGCGATTCTTATGTCGCACGCTGGGCATATCAAAATAGTTGGGAAATCCATCAATAGAGAAATCAGCCATCGCATTGTTGAATACTATACCAGTGCGAGAACCCGTGCGGCCACTACCAAAACTAAACGAAAACGTATTTATTTATAAAAAAAAAATGTATGTATATACGTTTTGTCAGTGTATAAGCAGTCACACCCACTAAAAGTTAATGGAACTTGTTGTCGCGACCGCATCGCCATTTGGGGCCAAGACGGATATGTGCGCTGTTCCATATTCACGTCGTGAATGTGAGTCCAGACTTGCGCCATAATGTTGTAAATCATTGTAGTTCTGCATGTCATCAATCAGTTCTGCCAATTCTGCTGCATAATCTGGACAGGTAATATTTTCAAGCAGCTAAATGACTTTTATGAATCTGTACGTTGTTATCTTTAAAAATAAATCAACTTACTTTTTTGTCATTTTGTAAGTCCAGCTCCCATCTTTTGGCAAATCCGAACTTAAGTGCCTCTATAGTGCGATGTATTTCCAGAGCACCCATGTGCCGTGTGAGCGAAAAATCCTTTTCGAATTTACGCAAAATGTTCATAACGAATCCAAGAATATATCCACTGCCTGGCGGTGGTGTTAAATACAGCATATAATTGCCTAGAGGCTGGACAATCGATGGTACCAAAACCGCTTTGAAGGAACTCAAGTCAGTGGCGTCAATTGAACTACCAAGATCCTGCAAGTCCGATACAATTTGGGATGCCAATTCGCCTTTGTAGAAACTCTTGGGGCCATCATTCGCTAATGACTCAAATGTGCGACAGAGCTCCCGTGCCGGTTTAATATGTGATCCAACACGATGAAATTTACCTGTTTCTGAGTCGATAAACATTTTGCGCAAATGTCTATCTTTGGACACCATTAGTACGTTGGATTGCAGAGCGTCACGCTGGTGTTTTGTCAGTACATAACCAGCGTGGCACAACTTAATGGTGGGTGCGACCAATTGTGCCCAAGGCAGCTTTCCGAAACGTTCGTGAGCGAGAGCATAGCCCATCATTTCACCAGGTACCGCTATCGATTTTGCAGATTCGAAGAGTTCGCTGACATTGTGAAGTTCTGCGAACAGTTTAGTATGCGCCGATAGTGGCGCTACTTCGCGGCCAACAATGCTATAGGCTCGTTGCTTACTGTGGATGTAAACATTCATCAGCATGCCGCCGCCCAAGCCCATTGCCTGCATTCCCACCAGTCCATTGCAGAGAAGCATTGCAAGTGCTGCGTCCACTGCACTTCCGCCATGTTGTAATGTGTTGCTACCGATTTCGCTGCACTCATTACTGTCCGAACAAACGGCGGCATTCTCAAAGATGCGCAACACTGAACCGGAGGCAGGTTGTGGACTTTCGGGATTAGGTGGTCTCAGAAATGTGGAGACAGTTAAACAAAAAAATATTAAAACAAGCCAATATTGCACCGTTGATTTGGAAATCATGACAAATCTGAACAGCTGATGTTAAACTCCAAAAGTTCTATTAAGCAAACAAAGAGTACGAATATCCTGAGCATTGAGAACGGTCATGCGCCGTAAGTAGGGAACAATTTTCATTAAGGAGCGGCTTCTGTGACACACAGGTCATTAATATATTTAATAACTAACTTAAATTTAACCTAATTCGAAATCGAAACTTAATATTTAAAACGAAAAAAATTATATAATACATAGTAATTTATATAGATATAAAATTTGATTACCATTAGGAATCCTGTCCAGAATTTGTCATATAATGGACAACTTTTAAAATTTACTGCTGGGCAATGAGTCGAAGCCTAAGTTTAAAGTTTTTAATTGTAATGGCAATTTAAATTCTTTGGTTTTGTGGAAACAAAGTTGCTTTCCAAAAGATTTACAAATACGACGAGATAAAAAAGAGATATTAAGTATCTTCTAGAATATAAAACTTAAAAGACGTTCTCGTGAATATTTTTCGTTTACTTTATTTGTCATTCAAACTTAAGCTCATTTAGCATAATACGCATATTTCGAATATATGATATGAAATAATTATCAATTATTTCTTACGGAATTAAAAAAAGGTAGGTATAAATATAAAAGTGTAAAATTTACAAAGGTAACATTTGAAAAATAAATACCAATACTAACTAACAAAATATTTTACAAATTTGACTTGATTTTTATTCATTTAATTAATATCATTTTGATTAGAGATAGTGCACTGCTTTGTATATTATTAGTGAGATTAAAAACCCGCGATGCCTCCGCGCTTACGATAGTCCGAATTCGCATATATCGCCGTCTGATTGCGAACAATGCCACAAGCGTTCGATCCAGTTGATGTGTAGTATGCGGTTTTATGACCTTTTGCCTCTAGGAGTTTCTTGATTTCCTACATTGAATATGGACATTATTTTTAGTATAAGCTTAAATACTCATTAAAATTGCTTACCTCACTAAAGCCTCCAGCTTGTAACTCCAGTACATTTGGTATCAATTGATGATGGAAACGCGGTGCATCAATAGCTTGTTTAATGTCTTGTCCCAGCCAAAGTACACGTACGGCAATTTCAACCACTGCGGAGATTATCTTCGAGCCACCAGCTGCGCCAAAAACCATGTGGACATCGCCATGTGTATCAGCCAAGATCATTGGTGACATCGATGACATCGGCCGCTTACGCGCTTCAATAAAGTTACTAGGTGACGCAGGCAGACCGAAGTTATCGGTCTTACCCTCGATGGAGAAGTCGTTCATACAGCTGTTGAAGATAATTCCAGTGCGTTTTCCCGTTTGACCCGATCCAAAGCTATGAATGAAAGTTGATATACATCCATTTGCACTATTTACTAGATTACTAGATGGTAACAGCAACTTACTAATCATTTACTGAGCTAGTGACAGAAACCGCGTCACCATTTGGTGCCAGGACCACCGCGTGTGAAGTGCCAAATTCGTCTTCGCCAATGTATTGAGCTCCATAGTCATAGATTGAATTGAGTACGTGCGACTCATTGATCTGTGAATGTATGCTAATTCCCGTCTCTGGATTGGTCAGTTTGCTAACGAGCTATTGTAACAATTATAAACAATTTTCAAATTTAATATAACATTTTAGTATTTAAACTATGTACTCTTAATACCTCTCGAACATCATTGAATCGCAAATCGCCCAATTCCCAACGCTTGGCAAAGCCAAACTTCATGGCCTCTGCAATGCGATGAATGGTATTAGCCTCACTCTCGGCATCAGCCATATCAGCCTTGGTTAAGTTGAAGTTCTCTATTGTACTAAGGATGTTGGCCACCACGGAGCCACTGCTGACGGGCGGTACCGAATACAGAATGTCATTTCCCAATTGCATTGTAATGGAACTAACCAAATCGGCGCCATATGACTCCAAATCATAAGCAGTCACTGTGCTACCGAGTTCCTTTAAGTCCTCCACAATCAGCTTCGATAATGTGCCGTTGTAGAAGTCCAGTGGACCATTCTTTGCTAAAAGAGCGTACGTTTCGCAAAGTTCCTTGTGCGGCTTGAGCTTAGTACCAACAGGATGCAGTTCTCCTGTGCTGGTATTAAGGAATACCTTCCTGTAATGGTTCAACGTGATATTAGTATCTGAATATTCTAGATTTCAAAGAAGAAAAAAAGATAGACTTACTGTAATACGTCATTGTTTTTCAATGACTGTTTGTTGATTTGCCACGAGTTCCACTGATGCTGGCTCAGGTAGAAACCCTCATTGCAGAGTTTAATTGACGGTTCGATCAATGCCTTCCATGGCAATTTACCAAAACGTTCGTGTGCCTTGTGATAACCCATCAGTTCGCCGGGCACGGCTATCGCTAAGCCTCCACTAAAGGAAGCATTGTAATTTTTGTCAAACATTTCGGGGTATGCGGCAAAAGAAGCCACTTCGCGTGCATCAATCGAAAAGGCCTGTCTGTTGTTCTTAATGTAGACATTCATCAACATTCCACCACCGATGCCCATGCTTTGCATTGTCATAATGCCATTGCACAGTAGCGTTGCTATGACGGAGTCAACTGCAGTGCCACCCTGCTCCAGAATGTTGCTGATGAAACGAACAAAACTTATGTTATTAAAGTATGGACAAGTGAAAGCATTAATTTAAAAAACGGATAAAACTTGTCATCAAAGCTTAAGGCGGATAAGAGCTCAATTGGTCAAGTGCGATTGAGTACGGAGGTTGTTGATTTGGTTACAACCCAGGTTTAATTCCCAAACGAAGAAAAGTAAGAAGAGAATGTTTCTAATCGATAGGAAAAATTGACAAATTCAGGTTTGAATCGATTTATAATATGTTATGTATGTCATCTAAACTCTGACTGTCCAAAAGGAAATAGCCCATTGTATACTCAATTACCCGATTTAAGCTAAGATTTATTAAACCAAAATCTTCTTAGGGAACAAAAACCAAGATCAACACTGTCAGGAAACTGAACTTTGTGTACTTCGAAAGCACACGGAAATTATGAGCAGAACTTGTAATATTTTTAAAATTTTCTTTTCGTTAAAAATACGTTTCAGTACAAAAGTCTTTACATTTCCCAATTTTTTCAGATAAGGACATCGACGAGCCTTTCTTCTACGGACCGATTTTCCGTTCACGAATACTTTTCAAGACCGCGAGTTTACAACGAATTTCCCGACAAAAAAAAACAAACTTTTAAATAAATATTTCTTCATCGCTTCGCCTTAAATCAACACGGATCCCCACCTGCCGATTTGACTGCAGACTTCCTTGTCCGAGCAAACAGCCGCCTTCTCGAAAACACCCAATTTCGACTGAAATTTCGCATCCGTGATGGGTACATCCTGCAACATGTGAGCGGTCGCCATCGGTGGGTGTTCTGTTGTTCTAGCTGTTGATGCAGCAATAGAAACGGTGGGAGAGGCTTTCTCGGCTGACACATTGACAGTAGCAGCATCTGAGGTGGTGGATGTCGGCGCGGCTGCAGCATTTGTGACACGCTTATCGCTGACGCCAGCTCCGCCGAATGATGATGCCAGCAAGGTAGCATCTCCGCTATCTTCGTGACTTGTTGAATTGCTTAAAGGCGCCGTAGCATCGTTGCTACCGCTGCCGCTGCCACTGCCACTGCCGCTGCCGCTGTCATCTGATAAAAGAGAAGAGTTAGATGAAGAAGATGAGGTGGGTGTGTTTGTCGACTTTGGCCAGTCTACGAGATGACGGGGATGAAAGAGAGCGAGTGAGAGAGAAAAAGAGAAAGAAAAAAGAAAACAATGCGCAATGCAAGAGAGGAACGTGTAAGTTTGTACAGTGCAATTCAATTTTGTAAAACAAAAAGACAAAAAATACATACAAACAAATAAAAAATTTATTGAAAAATCGCAAACTTACCGCTAAAGCATAAGCTTATAATTACATAGCTGATGAGTGCGATGCCAATGAAGCAGATGAGCACAATGGTCAGCTTTTTCATCCATTTGAGTATGTTAGCGCGCCTAAAAGTATCAAAGACAAAATTATAATTTTACTCTGTTAAGGAAGAAGAATGCAGCCTCGACGTACATTTGCTCGCGTCTCGCCTCTTCAGCTGTTGCGGTGTCGTGTATAAATTCATCGCCATTTTTCTCCTCATCATCCAGACCGGAAGCGGACTTCAGCGGCATTTTGTTCATTGCATCGTCATTGCTGTGTACCATTTTTAAGCCATCCGCACTGCTTGCCGCACCGGATATGAAAGTGAAATCATTTTAATTCAGTTAGTTCATTTGCCTTAAAGTATGCTGCACTGATTTTTTTTATTTCAACGCGAAACACGCAGAGTCTCGCAAGCAAAACGCTCTCAACACACCGGCCGCCGCACACAAACTGACCCGATTGCAGGCTAGTTCGCATGCAAAGAACCCCCACACAGACGAACTTTTGTTATCGTCGTTGTTCTCTTGCACAGTGCTTGAAAATCTCGAATTTATCTGATAAGCGTTGTACTGATTTTCATATTTTTATGAAGTTATTATGCTACTATTGTATTTCGAAATACTTATTTAGTAACCTTTAAATTTTTAGTTTGATTGTACTATGTACTATATAGAAATTTAAGAATATGTGGACAACTTTTGTTTATCAGTTACATGGATTCGATGGAATTTGCAAAAGTTAAAAACTAGACTACAAATTTTGTATACATACTTTATAAAAACATTATTAAAAAAAATATATATAATATATGTATATATTTCCATTTAGGAACTACTTCCAAATAAAAGTTATGTAATTTTTCGTATTTTCACAAATGTAAATTTCGATATCAATTTAAATTCTATGCTGGATACATAATCAAGTTAGTTCTTCCTGCGCCATGAGCAAATCTATTTCAAGTTTGTCCTACTGTGCGTTACCATACGACCAAACTAACACTGAAATCCCGAACTTTTGCTATCCAACAATTTTCGTGATTAGAAAATTGAGTACTCCGATGTAAATAAGTATGTACAATTGAGAAAATATTAGATGTAAATGTGATTTCGTATGAGAAGGTAAAAAAAATTGCACATTTTTATATATAAATCTGATTTTTGGAATCCAAATTAATTTTTTTTATGTAATTAGCTCAAAGGCAAATCCAAACGTTCTGCTGAGAATCTTTTCCTTAGCTTTACAATTATTATTTTTATGAAGAGACATATTTAAAGTTCCCAGAAATTCGAGATTTACTATAAAAGAAAATTTTGACGATTTTCAAAATTAAATACTGTGAAGGATTTCGAATTCTAAATATTTCCAAATTAAACTCCTTCAGTTGGAATCGTTGACCCGTTGACTACATGGCCTGTTTCGCTTGCAACCCAATTCCAAAGTGGAGTCGTATCACGACATGTGTGTAAGTATATGTGCATACAGGCTTACCATTACCAATACTCGGAATATTACTTGCAATTACTGCACAGCGGCGCCGCGCCAATTACTGATGAACTTTCATATGTATGCAGCGAAACACTTTTAAAAAGGAATAGGAACGGCATAGAATAGTTTTAAAATGGGAACAAAATGTGCTCGGAATGTGGGTCAGGTGAGTTTGTTTTCGTTTATTTTTCTTTTGCCTTTACATTACTGGAATAGCTGCAATAGCAATTTATGACTATTCGGACCAAAGCGCCAAGGGTCGAGAGTGGATTGCCGCACGCGAGTTTATGTTTCAATCCGCAGAAAGTGCTAGAGCCAAACGGAAAACCGAAATACTAGCTCACATTCGCTTGCAAACGAACGCAATTAATGTGTGTGCAGGATAATTGATATATGAAATCAGGACAAAGGCGCATGTGGGAAACAGAGTTAATTGCTTTTTACAGAAACAAATGCATCGGAAGAAATTGCAACGTTAAGTGCTTCATTTGGGTTAAAAGTATTTTGGAAAAAAAAGAAAACGACCAACTACTTATTGCGTCAAACGTTTAAGTGAATGCGCTAATTGTGTTGCTTTTTGGAAAGCGATTGAATAATGGTGGGTCGGCTACAATCCTGTATCTCGATTGAAAAATAAAGTTGATTGCATTCTTAACTGACCACATCAGATATTAACCTACCTAAAATAAGACTGACCATATTATCCCTTTATATTTAATATTACGAAGTTATTTGTAGGTTGCAATAGTAAAAATAAAACTTCTAATATTTAGAAGTTTTTCCATACTTAAGCTAGTATCGAAGGGTATATTGAGTTTGTTCTTCTATTTGTATAAAGGATCAGCGTCGAATTCTGAGTTGATTTAACGATTTCCTTCTGTCTGTTCGTCGCTCCCAGCAATTTTTTATTGCTAAATATTTGTTGCATGACGAAAAAGACAAATTTTAAAATAGTGTATTTATGTTATACATATATATACATATGAACATTTAAACATATCTTGTACAGTATGACATAATTTCCATAAAGATTTGTCATACCGTTCGCACACGCGCAAGTACTTACCGAAGGATATATTCAGTATGTTCTTGCATTTGTAACGCTCATAAGGTAAGTGTAAGGTATGACAATATATAAATGATCAGTGTCGAATTCTAAGTCGATTTAACGATGTCCGTCCGTTTGTCTCTCCTTCAGTCTGTCTTTCCCAGCGGTTACTGCCGCAGTTTAAGAGAAGTCAAAATATAGTAAGCTCTTTGTGAGGTTCTATTCCTCAAGCAGAGGTTAAGTTCTAAGATGAAAAAGATGGGTAAAAAATTCTTCTCCCCTTCAATACAAACCGGGGTGGTTTCATGCGGAAACAAATTTATAAAACTAGTTCTAGTTTAAATTCAATATTTAGCACTTTAGCACTGGCCCATATCTACTGACAAAAGTAATCGGATGAGAATAACACCCATTTATATATGCAACAAGGAGCAAATTGTTTATTGGCCCTAAAATAGCGAAGGGTATTTGAACTTCGGTATAACCGAAGATAATTCTCTTATTACTTTATTTTCATATTCCTGACATGACATTTCTCAGTGAGAATGAAAAATTAGATTCGTCAGTAAAAATGAACAGAAAATTACAAATTTCGTTTGGTTTGACAAAGTGTTTCTCTTCCAGTAGATTTAGATTAAGAAGACTTTCATTAATAAATTGGGGTCCTTTGTGTCATAAGTACACTAGAAATGTGCACTTGATTGCTTGACAAGAATATTAGAGTAGAGCAGATTATTAAAGACACAGTGACCAGAGTTAAAACCGCAAACAAACAAACTAATTCAATAAAATATTATATTAATATAGTTCGCAATTTTCTTTAAAAAATCAATTTGTTATTATAATATAATATTATTTAGTGCATTCCATAAACTTGAACAAAATTGAAATATTTTTAAGCGAGTTCCGGAATATACAAAAAGTAAACCTACGATACTTGAGAGTTTCTTTACAAAATATTAAAAAATGTTTGATCAAAATCACAATTGAGTACTCAATCTGAAACTGCTTCCTTGCATGCAACATTTATCGTATGAGCACCACTTGCAGCACTTGCCCACATCATTAGGCAGCAACTTGCAGCGATAAACAAAGGCGAACCGCTGTCGTATATCCGATTTACAATGAAACGATATACTCGTACTGAAAAATAAAAATATGACGAGAAGTGAAGAGAAGCGAAGAGAAGAAGAAAAAAAACGTCAATTTTCCCACAGTAAATCACACTCGATTTTCTGCGAAGGGAATCATCGTCAAACTGGCTTATGACGCCATCAAAAAACCACAAGCACACACACATACATTGACGACGCCTCCGCTAATGTCGCATACGCGAAAGAGTCTTTTGTTTTGGATTTAAGTGCGATGCTTATCGCTGGTTGAGAACTTTCCTTGCATGCAATTAACCTCAAAGTCAACGCAGCAATTTGAGCTCAACGCGCCGTTCTAGCGACAAGCAGACGCCTTGTTGTGCGCGCCATATGAGAAGGTGGCGGCGCAACACAACACAACACATCGCAACGAAACGAAACGCATTGCAACGCACTACACTGCAACATCGCACACAGTCAAGTGCATAGAGGCACAAATTAGGTAGTAAGAGTAGTAAGTACGGTGCAAGCGTTGGTGTTATGAGTAACGATTTATAGAGTAACTACTAACCCGGTAGAGGTACTTGGAACACTGTGACAAACAACCATTTTGCATTCATTAGCCAAGAAATTATTTATTGTAAAAAGATCCTTAATAAGAGGAAAGCGAAAAACCTTACAATAATATTTTACTTATATATCGTATTTTTAAAATCGGTTAATCTATGTCTGATATTTATAATATTTTAAATCACATTTGCTAACTAGTTAAAATTGAATAGAATAATGTCATTCCACACGGAAATAGATCCTTTACATACTTACATATATAAGCCCGGCATGATATAAGCCAGCAATAAATAAACCGATTCGAACCGTAAGAAGTCGGTTTTTAAATACGGTCGATTAAAAGAACAACACTAATCGGCATTAATTGCTAATTCTATTCAGGTCGCAGTGTAGCGAATTATGCTATAATGTGGCAACGCTGCACAGCGTTAAAACTATTTAATTGTACACTTGTTTTAAGCATTTGCTGCCATCCAGCCATAAAAACGCAATTCGGCATATTCAAAATATGGATATGGACGGTTTTTAAATAGGCGCAACGCAACTGAACCTTACCAAGTAAGTATGCCGCATATGGCGCACTTTTACCAGCGAAATTGTCGCTCTGCTGTCAATTTGGATATGACGACTACCGCGATAGGTAAGCAAATGTTTGATGGGAACGTGACATATCCATCACTTTAGACAGTCGCGTTTAGTTGTTAACTTATAAATGTATATATGTATGTATGTACATAGCGCAGTCAAGCCAAGTCGAATCAATTATATTACAGTTAACTAATTAAAGAGAATTAAAAAAATATGAGTTTGTTTTGACCTGAATGACACATTACTGAACCGATTTGGGATATTTGTGCTAATTTTACTAAGCCAGCGTTTTTTTGTTAAACCAAGAAGATGATCTAAATTCAAAAATCATCGATTTATACAAGCTACTAGAATATACAAGTAAATAGAAATATGAGTAAGATAATCACTTAGCATAGCTTCCAGTTACTCCCAGGAGTACAATAATTTAGAATTTTTACCTAATTTCAGAAATTGTGGCAGAATTTTATTCAAATTGTTTAGATAGATAGATAGATAGATAGATAGATAGATAGATAGATAGATAGATAGATAGATAGATAGATAGATAGATAGATAGATAGATAGATAGATAGATAGATAGATAGATAGATAAATACAATAATAACTAAACTTTGGGTTTTCTTTTAATACTACGGTTAAAGCTCAAAATAACAACAAACCAATTAAAATTAATTTTTGTTTGTTAATTTTATTATTTGAAAGATCAAAGTCCATATTTTTTTAATGGCTACGTACATAATAAACAACTTATTAGAAGACAATAGAAGAAACAACAAAATGTCAACTCATTGCAAATTTTGTTTATGTTTAAATGGTAATGCAAAATTCATAATCGATTCTATATAATAGAATATGTAAGAAGTTGTTTTTTTTTTTGTTTGTTCAATGTTTGATAGATTCGATTCAGTTACTTGCGAGAGCTTTTATTGGCTTCAACATTTTTAGATAGCAATTCATATTAAAACATACAGATATTTAGATCTGATTCTAGATATAATTAGTTTCATTGAAATTTGCCTGGATCCATTTAGATCAGATCTGATCGTACATGAATCAAATCTACGCAGTTTGTAGATCTAATCAGATCTGATTATACAAGTGTTAATTTTACATGGAGCTACAAAGGTTTGACATTGTGTTTTAATTCGTGCTGTTTGCGACATGTCGGAAAGCTTGTAGTACACATTTCGAATTTTCCAGCTAACATGCAATTTTAAAATAAATTTTTTCGTTCGGTGTCGTTACAGCAATTAATAGTATTTTTTTTTTTGCAATATTATCATGACAATGCACTTTTTTATTCAATATACAACTTGAATATTTTACATTAAATTGGAAAAGTCACGCAGAATTGCACATATTGTTTAAATATCGCTAACACTCGCAAATGATAGTTAACGTTTCTCATAAAATTGTTTGTATTTTAACGTAATAAGGTGCATTGGAAATTCGAGTTAAAAGTGTAACTTAGAATCCAAAATTTCATTTTTATGTCTAATCGTAAACGTTTTGAGTTTAACAAATCTATAAGCTAAGATGATAAACATTTCAATCATCTAATTTCAAGCATTTGAATTGGTTTGTTTTTTAAGTAGTTTACATATTTACGATTTTTTGTTGTTGTTGTATTATTTTCACTGATTAACTGTGATTTACTCTACTTGGTGTTTTAAGTTTCCAGTTGGGTTATTTAGAATTTGAATATGTTCGCTTAATGAAATTTAGTATAATATATCAATAAGTAAAACATAAAATTTCCGTGAATTCATTTGCACATACATATCACTTTCATTCCATTTCATGACATTTTCTGGTTAAAAGAATCGAATGAGAAAAGATCACAAATCGCTGCAGTTGGCTTATCACTGACAACGAGTGATATCAATTCAAATAGAAAATCAACGCCAAAGCAACAGATTAAGCTTGATTGTTTGTGGTTCTCAAGAACTTTGTTACACAGAAAACTAACACTTGTAGATTTAAACACAAACACACACACACACACATACGTGGATGTATTCACACCAACACAAGGCAGTTTGTCAATTGAGAGAGCGAACGCGCAGAGGCGTAAGCATTGAATCAAAGTTGGCAAAAAAAGATTTTTAAGATGTCAGTAAATGCAAACTTAATGTTAACCCATGAAGAGCCACTGTATAAAATACCTCCATAAATAATTTTGATTCTCTTTTTTTTTAGTTATTGATGCGCCAAAGAAAACAGAAATTTTATCAAACAAATTTAGTTTGATATGAAGAGTTTTTTTGAGCAGCCTAAATTTATGTTAAACTAAAGTAAATTTTAGTTTTTGTGTATTTTTTTTTAATTGTCAATAATTTGTAAAATTTCAATAACTGCAAAAATAGATAAATTCTTGGAGTTAAATTTACTCGAAAACTAAATATAAAGAGAGTCATCCACTTTTATATTGGATTGAAAATAAATACGGTAAACAACTTAACTGATTTCGATATTTTTCTAAGTGGTGAATCATGCTAATTGAAAAAAAATTAAAAAGTTGTTTTCCGTATCTACTGCTACCATGGTTAATGACATTCTGACATAATGATTGTTTTGTTACTTTAAAAAAGAAAAACTAAAAAAAATCTTCAAATATTCAAAATATTTTAAATAAAACATGACGAGATTTTGGAATCTGTATACTGATTATTTTTATACGTTTACTCAAATATTTTGGATATACGAATTTGCTGGTAAATTAACTAGTAAATAACTGCTTCCCTAACTTTTGTTTTCGTTTTTTTCTTACGGGCAATGTATTTGATGTTAACTGTGATGCTCAGAAGGTGTTGAAGTATTACTTTTCAAAAACCATTCAACATCAATCGAGCACCTTTGGATGAAGGGTTAACAAAAGCAAAATTTAAACTTAAATGTAGGTACACAAAAACTCAAATACCTAATTGGGAAAATTGAAATTGAAAAGACGCGCGGGATTGCAGCGGCACCAGCAACAGCAGCAGCAACAATAATAAAAGCGAAAAACTGGCACGACCAGAACAGAATTAATATACACGGATTTGTCACAAACAGCGACGACGCACCAAACAAATCAAAAGTTAAGTATCCGAAAGATACAGATACAGCACCGCAACAATGAACGATGCTAAAAATTGCGACGCAACCCGATGGATGAACCCGATGGTTGGTCGGTCGGACGGAACGCGACGACGACGACTACGACAGACGACGAGGCGGAATTATTTAAGTGGGCGAACGCGTCTTGATGGATTCGCCGGTTCTACACACACGCACTTGCACTCGCGTATCTATTGAATTATTACCAAAAAGTATCTGAGTATCTGAAAAATACCGAAGAAACACACCAACTCAATAAGAAAATAATCACTCGCCGCGCACCAAGTTGTTTATTCGTTTGCTTGTTCACAAACATTCGCTCGCTCAGATTTCGGATTGGATTATGAATTTCGATTTTGGGAGTGTGTCGCGTGTGTCGCCGCCGCCGGTTGATGGTCAACTGAATTAAGAACGGGACGCCAGAGAGCTCAAGAGGCGCGCATAAGCGAAAAATTCTGTTCGTCGCGCGCGCGTCGGTGTGATTTAACTACATACATACAAACATACAAACATACGTTCATATGTTTGTGTGCGCGCAAATTGACATTGCGCGGAAGTCGCAAAATAGGCGCTCAATAATGGCGGCAATAATGGCGAGCGCAACACTTCCAGTTTCTGTTTGCTTAGCAAAGTACACAAAGTCACCGCTTAATATGAACCACACCTTATGCCAGCAGCATATTGGCTCCTGGGTTGAGGTTATAAGTGCTAAGTGCATACGGTCCAAATATTCATCCAAACCTGATTCTAAACACAAATTTGATCATTTCACAAGTTTAAGAAAAGTTTAATTACAGCAAAATATAAAAACGCTTTTCTTTTCTTTAAATCTGCAAAATTTTTTCTATAATCAAATAATTAAATGTACTTATCTATTGAATAGGTCTATTGTATCTAATTTCATTCGCTTTATAGATAACAAAGCTAAACAAAACAAAGTCAATTTCAAAAATGTTTAATATAAAGTACACAAATAAAGTACAACATGACCAAAAACATTAATCGTATTAAGCAACTGATTTGTTGAATTAAAAGATGGTTCAGAATAATACAGGGTGGCGCAAAGTTAACCCAATTTTTTTATTAAAAACTTTTTCAATTAAAAAAATATGATCAACACAATTGTTCTACGCTTTTGCGGAGTATTGCGCTCCATTATTTAAATGTTTTGTATACTGCAGCTGTCCAGTTCACAGAAGTCAAATATGATTGACGTACGAAGCCATTTGCATAGGGTGATTAACTTTGCGCCACCCTATACAAATCTTAAAATAGTTAAGTTCCTTTAAAATTAAAAATTTGTATTTCATTCTTAAATATTGAAATTATTTCAACAAGCAACTCTATAAACTACAGTTACAAAGTTATCCATGGTAAAATTGATATGTCAAATATCAATCATAAAAGTAGAACTAAGGAACACATGCACCCAAAAGAGATGGTGCAGATATTAAAGTTGAAAAGACCCGCTATTATTTTCTACTTGTATTTGTTCCTATTCTGGTTGTAGTTGATATTGTATTGTTGTTGTTGCTGTTGCTGTGCCGTGCAGCGAGTGCCATTAAACCCAATTTGATGACAGTGACACAATAATCACAATCGACGTCTGACTGCAGCGTGTGCGGTTTCAGAAGTCAGCGGATGGTAACCGGCTGTTGAGCGAAGACATCCAACCACAAGCCCAACTACCATCAAAGCGAAACTGTTTTGGCAATCCCGGATTTTTCATAAAGAATCATTAAAAGCTGGATATGGAAAGTTATAGAAAAAGTACAGAATTTCAAAGAGATTCAAACTATTTCTTGTGTTCCCGAATTTTTGTGATTACATACATACATATTAAAATACATACATATTAACATGTGTACATACATGTGTACACAAACACATATCACAAACTTAAATAAAGAAATCCATGCAAATATTTCTGTTTCGCTTAAACAGCAAAGTAAAAAATTTCTGTTTTTCTGGCAAAAAAAAACAACAATTTGTTGTGGTTGTGGCATCAATCAATGTCCAAGTTTGTGTGTCAAATATTTGGATAACATCGGTTATTGAGTATGGATAGCAGAGCAAGGTTTTAAATGCTTAGCTTTAAGCAATGCATTAATTGCATTGCATTCGGGGACTCCCACTCTCCAATACTTATGTAAAATCGGCCGCTCAGTTCGAATATCCATATACAGTAGTGTCTGGATATAGTGAACACCCAAATTTTTACATGGAGTACTCCAAATAGTGAACAATCGAAATGATTTTCAAAATTAGTTTCACTATTTGGAGGTTAGTGAATACAATTTTGAAAGCAACTTCAAGCAGAAAAAGCGGTCCAAAAGTCAACAAATGTCCACCTTGAAAGAATGAACAACCCAGATATAGTGATATAGTCCTTGCAATTAGTTCTCTATATTCAGACACGATTTTGAATGATAAGGTTTTAGAGATATCACGACATGCATTTTTTGTCATTAAAAATAAAAGGTTGGTCGACATAATTGCAAATATCTTGAAGAGTTCTAGTCCGATTAAAATGTTGTCGTAAATATTCGGTTGAATTTTCTTGAAAATTTTTTAATGTTTTTCGGACTTCTTAAAAGTTTTTGTTTCTAGTTTTTACTTTGACCGTCGTAAATATGTTAGAAGAATGGAAGTATGGAATAAAATATCCGGAATGATGCCCTCGCACCTCTGGCAGTTGAATGGGTGATGGAGCAAAATGAACTGGACTTCAATTGGAAGGACTGGACCTGTACGATATGTGGTTCCAGCAAAACGGAGCGACCTGCCACACCGAGCATGAAAAAATCGATTTATTGGAGCAACAATTTCCAGGCCGAATCATCTCACGAAATTTCGATGTCAACTGGCCACCGAGATCTTGAGATTTCTTACTCTGGGGTTTTGGTAAACCAATAAACGGCATACAATTCCAGAACTCAAGGCCGAGGTTCAACGCGACATCGGTGAGATAGAGCCGCAAATCTTCGAAAATTTCATGAAAAAGGCCATGCTTTGCCGCCAGAGCCACGGTGGCCATATGCCGGATATTCTATTCCATACTTAATCACAACATGTCTACTTTATAATTAAATTAAAATATCAGAAATCCCCAAAAAAAATCGTGTTTATTAACAAATTATATATTGCGTTCTTATTGGGACACCCTTTATATAGATAATGGATACTTTGGATAATCAAAAGTTCATGAAAGGCTACAAAATGTTCAAGGTTCCTACCGAATTACTTCGTCCAAATAACTGAGTACTAGATACAAAAATAAAATTTGGTAAATGCTTAAAAACTCGATCCTAAAATAGATTTTTTACAGCTTTTAAGAGCTTTGCATTTTAAACTCAGTCGTGCGTGAGTAAAACAAAAGTTATTGTGCTTTTAATTGATATAATTAATGTTATTTAGTATATATGAATATATTTATAATACATGCTAATGTTTTTCCAAAGTGTAAGTTAGAGTTAAATGTAATTTTAAATTTTTAAATTCATTTTATATTAAAAATATTTTTTTACAAAAATGTTTTCGCGTACAGTTATTTTTAATTATTATTAACCATTTTAATTTTATTTTTGTACCTATACCGATTTGTTAATGAAATCGATAGAATACTTTTTTATATTTATAAGCAGAATGTAATATTTCGATTAACCACAGGATTATTGTAATGCAATTACATATCTATTTTAATTGATTTCGAAATGAGTACCCGCATCAGAGGAGGTATGTATCTAACGTCCCACACATGCATCAATCTGTTGGATACAAATTATGCAAATGATCGTCATTTGCAATGATAAAAATTTACAGTTCATTGGCTCATTAAAATAAAATGCTGACAAAAAAATCAAAAAACAAAAACAAAAACTGAGCGTACAGTAGTTGTTTGTGGCTTCAACGTGTCTGTGCCGGCTGACGTTCAGTCCGCTGGTCGTTCGCTTGCCACTTGATGATCTCTGCTAGCATTTAATACGACACAAAAACAAAAACTGCGTGTGGAAATGTTTGGTGAATTTTTCGTGTTTCAAATTTAATTCATTGCAAAAATTGAATTTTGCAAATATTATAAAATAAAAACTTCTCGTATTAGCGAAATTTGACTTCTATCTTGGGTTGGGACTTAATGTATTGGACATGTCGCAATAACAAATACTAATTTAAACAATCTTCTTTTAATAAAATTCTGACATTCAGTCGAAGTGTGAAACAGATTTAATGCTTCCTCCGAAAAATCTCTTCTTATCAGAATAAATTCAAGGGAGCAAAACAAATTCAGTTTGTTAAAACTGTTAGTTGAAAAAATATTTTTATATTCCATCCTTTAAAATGCACAATCGTTTTCTTTCTGAGTAACTAAGTATTTGAATGAGTAAGTAATTGTTTAATCAGTTATTCTCGTAGATACTTCTTGGAATCTGCTTTGTTTTGCGCTTATGAATGAGCTTTCATTGTAATTTGAGACATTGTGATAAGAATTGACTAACGCATTTATTGGGTCATAGTGAAATTTTAAAAGGCGTTACTAATAACAAAAAAGTCACGCTAAACAAACAAGTAAGAAATTATAGTCGGTCCTAGCGACTATTACAAATGCACCACATTGTTTAATATTGTATCACAATGAAATCACAATCGCAACTAACCTAAGTTCATGATTTTGAAAAATATACCATACATATTTTTTTCATAACTTTTGTAAAAAAAATTGTTTATCACGAAACGCCCTAATTTGATAAATCATAAATCAACCTAATTAGAATACTCTACTTATTTGAGATCGTTTGTGTACCAAAATGACCAATTAAAGTTATAAGAGCTTTATTTTAATACAATATGTAATAAAAAATAACAAACATCAATCACCCTTATTGTTTCCAAAATTTCATCAGTTGTTCCCTAGAACAACAAAGTTTCAACCAAATATTTCCATTTGTTCTCAAGATATCGTGTTACAAGTAACAATAAATCAAGAATTTTTTAATAGTGGGCGTGGTCATGGGAGGATTGGCTCCAATATCTAATTCGAACATCTAGGTTACATTGTATAACAGGATCCAGATTATAAAAATTTCAGCTCAATATCTCTA
This sequence comes from Suillia variegata, assembly GCA_949127995.1. Taxonomy (NCBI): domain Eukaryota; kingdom Metazoa; phylum Arthropoda; class Insecta; order Diptera; family Heleomyzidae; genus Suillia; species Suillia variegata. The sequence goes on from OX421846.1 coordinate 18,426,007, forward strand.
ACGATTCTCTTGCTATCATGTCTAAATCTATCTTGAGTATCACTCTACGTTACAAACATTTGACCAAACCCAATATCCACCATTGTGTGGTGCATAAAGACTAAAAAATACAATGTCCGCTCAGCTAAATTAATATTTTATGAGCAAAACATTAAAATTCAGTACGGCAAACAACGCCAACAGAGCAGCAGAAATGTATATAAGTGCACCTATACAAAGAAAAAGTCATAACTCAAAAATAAGCAATTATTTTTTAAAATATTAACTCAACCATTTAAACTGAAGTTTTATTTTTGAAAATTATGACAATGTGAAAGACTTAATACACCCTTCGGACTGTGCGTTTGGTAGCGGATCAAAGTATTTAGATTCAAAAATATAATAAAAAAGTTGAATTAATCTTCTTTGACAACAATTTGGAGGTATATACTCATTACTCAATATTTAGATTGTAATTATTACTCATTTAATCATGCTGAAAGTAGAATAAATCGAATCGATTCAATTAAACTCACACATTCATTATTGCTGATCATGATTGGTAAACAATAAATTCGAGATGCGAATCTTTTTTTGATTACGTGCGATATGCTTTTCCAAAACAATACAAAACACACTCATACATACACTTATACACATGTACAAGCATATACTAACCCAACATGCATTATTATGGTTAATTATAGCCGTACGCATGCCATCCATTTCATTCGCTTTTATAGCGGAACTCGCCGATTTTAGTTAGCGCGAAAATATTTTGCACATTTGCAAATGTTCACAAATTATTGTAAAGTGTGTCAGCAAACCAGATGCGGCTATTAACCCCGTTGCACGAGAACGTATCTACGTCACGCGTCCGCTCTTGAATGCCAAAAATCAGTTGAAAGCGCTCGCTGCACTTTTCCAAACAAATGGCCAACATTATACATATATAAAGAGAAGAGTAAACACAGCGCCAATTAATCACTGCCATTAACAGACTTCTGTGTTTTTTTTCGAGCTTTTCAACAAGCTCGTGGGATGTTTTTTTCAATCAAGAAATTAGGTGTGAATTTTCGATACGACGAAAACTTGCGTTGGTGTTTGTTTGTCTGCAAACTGTTTTGCAAATCGTTTCAATATTCACGTTTTCCAAAATGACGTCAATTTTTCTGGTTTTCATGGTTTTCATAGCCACCGTAATAACGTATTTATGAATGTTGCCAGTGGCGGCAGTTTTTGTAATAAGCGTTTGCGTTTAATATTCGTAGCTATATTCAAATTGTTTAACATAATTTATTAACTAATTTCCTCCGAGATATTTTATGATAAGAATCATTTTCTCGAAAGGTTAAGAATTTTTATTTTATAGTAATCCAACGAATACCATTAATCGTAATCGAGATTATTAGCAATTTTTGTGATTATTTTCGATAAAAATAATAACAATAATCGTTCAACGATTTTTCTAATAATTTTTTATCGATACATTTATTATGCACAATTTACAACAACAAAGAAATAATCAATGAATATGCTATGTATATCTGAATAATAGATATTAATTACATTAATAAATTTTATATGTTGGCTTAGATAATTGAGCGACTAACCTTATAACATATTTGATTGGATGAAAAATAAAAGTAATACAACTTTGTGGAAATTCTATAAAATCATTATAAGTTTCCTTATAAAGACAACTTAGAACAGTTGAACTTATAAATATTCTTTCAAGGACTAGATAACCTATGCTTAATGTATTAAATGGAGGTCGAGAAAAGAATTCGCGATGTGAATATTTCGGTTGACTTATAGTTAGCATGCTGTAGTGTCGTATATCGCATGATTACAGATGTAACTACATATTTTCTCTTGAATTTCTTTTAGGCTCTAAAGTGTGTCCATTAACTTTCCGAATTCGCTAGCAAAGTACGCATTAAGTAACAAAATGTATTGTCCATGAGCAACGCTACTGTTTCGTTTCCAACTAATTTTGCAGCGGCCTAAAGAAATACGTGGACGTGGGTGTAAGCTAGATTGATGTCAGCTTCGAATATATTTCAAGGGCAACAACTCCAGTTTTCTACTTGCAAACACGAGTTCAAAATTTTGTGTGGTAGTCTCTGAGTAGTTTCAAATATAAGCCATCAAGGCTGATTACAGAAGCATCTTGGAACGCGCCGAAAAACAAACAGAAAAAAAACTAAACAAATTCTGTCAAAATAAATAAGTTAAGAGTAATTGAACTTGTCACTGAACTAATTTATTAACATCAACGCCGAACGAGAACATCTTTATCATGATCGAGTTATAGGAACATGAAATTAACAGAGTCATAAATCAAGCCGAGGAACCTGCTTAATGTTACAGACTCCTCAGCGCGATCCCGCAGAATGCGCCACAAAACCGAACCGCACAAATTACGCGTATCTAAGCATCCGACGGATCGCGAGTACTCACATCTGCTACGCACTCATTACACTTAAATTTATTAGTCTATGCAGCCGAGAAGAACAAGAACAAGTATTAAAGATGCTCCATTTATTGTATTGTACAAGCCGTAGAGAATGAAAGAAAAACATATTAAAGAAAAACGCTCTTCAACTAATCTTAGCTATTTTTACGCTTGCACTACTGATACACTTCAAGGCACTTTCACACACACACTTGTACACACAATTGTTTACTATGCGGGAATTATCTAACATCACGTCATCAACACTTGATCGCGCCGAACGATTCTTGATGCGCAAGTGCCGCCGCGCAAAGGAACGCAATCCGAGCTGCTTGCCCGAGTAAGTGCGGCGTTGGTGTTAAACATCCGAACAACGCGCCGCGCCTTCTTTAAAAATAGTTTATTTCTTCTGTGGGAAATTTAGTTTCGCTTCATTTGTTAACAACAACTTCGTTGATAGTGTGGAAGTGTAATGAATGCACTTGAGTTCTTTACTTCCAAGTGGGCATATTTTGAAATGTATTGATACTGCATATTGACGTTTCTTATACAAATTATTTAACTCTTCCAAGTTTAATGGTTTTAATTTTTTTTATATTTTATTCATATAAAAAAAACAAAAGAAAAGAAATGACAACTAGTAGGAAAATTATCTTCTGTTAAGCCGAAGCTCAAATACCCTAAGCATACAAAACTATATTTCTTTTATCTCCTTGCATGAGTACCTATGGTACAGTGTCCTGTTAGAACACCTACTTAGTGTAATAATATATATTGAGCGTTCTAGATTCAGTTTTGGTATTATAAGTGGTATATTTATCCGATAAGAACAACTTAATATCGGACCACCATTTTCGTTAGTCTAGGGTTACTTCTTAAGTATCAAATATCGAATTTGTTCCAGTAATACTTACTATAACTATTTTAATTAAATTTTTCTTATAAAAGGTAAAATTTATATGGATGTGTAGAGTAGTTTTGGTCCAGACTTCTTCATCTTTCAAATTCTGCTTGGAGAATAGGAGCTCATATACCAAAATCTCGATATCTCGTAAACTACAGCTTTAATCGTATGTATATTAGCACACCTACCATGCCTCCTTATGAGTACAACAAATGTAAGAACAAACTTTGTAGACCCCTCGGTACCAGCTTGCGCGTGTCGAAGAGTATAATTATTAAAAAGAAGATTGTTGTCGCCAAGACAAACCAAAGAAACATTTTTGTCATATGCATAACGAATTTTTCGTCCATTCTTTTTGAACCTTATTATGTATTAAAAAAAATTATTTGCATTAAAATATAGGCCAACAAAAGTTTTTGCACAATTCTTACACTTTAAAATACTTATATAATGTATGGATATGTAGATATATTTTTCAGATTGTCCATAAAAACAACATACTCGTACCTAGTAGCATAGACCATGGATTTAAATTATCATTCGAATACTTTAGAATTTATCATAATCCAATATCAACATTTCATTATCGATTGAAGTCATAAAAGTTTAAGAAAATTTACGATTGCTTTATGAGACAAAAATGTACTGCAGTACTCGGTTGTCTTTACACCTGGCGAGGTGTTTCCAGATAATTAAACAAATCAGCTCATTGTTGTTGCGAAATAAGCGATGCTCCAATTAACAGTTTAATGTAAACAATTTCGATTTGTGAAGTTGATTTTCGAAATGGCACAATTGCGGTAGATATACTTTTAATATTTCACATGTATTGGGAATATTTTTGGAATATTGTGTAAATTATGTACTAGGTACTCAGCTTATAGTATCCGTCATTGCCCAGGCATTTATTTATGAGTTGGTATGAAATCATACCGATACAAGACAATCGACTTAATTATAATTTGCGATAGTCACGATTTAAAATTAAAATATAGATACCACCTAAACTATGACTGTAATCGCAGTTACAGACGAATCTGCATCCGACATTGATCATTTATATATAAAGTATTTTGTCATACCTACCATAGCTCTTTATTTGAGTTTAAATGGAAGAATAAAATTAATATACCTTACGTTGGGTATAAAATAAAACATTTTTACCTCACAATATATATTATTGAGTTGACATAACTTCTTCAGAGGAATACGTATGCAACTTCAATTTATGAAATGAAGTTCCACAATTCGGTTGAAAACTTAAGTTGACCTTCACTTGTAAACACTTACGACTGAATGGACGCATTTGCTGAATTGGCGCTCGATGCACCAACGCCGCATGCTGTGGAATGCATTTTTCCACTTTTCAGTTTTTGCTTCTTTTCCGAATTCGTCGTCGTCTTCCGCGGATTTCGCTTAGTGCGCCAATAGCAAACGCACAGAATGACGTATGCGGTAAATAATTAAAAAGGTAATCGTTAAAGAAAGGAATTAAAATCAAATGCACGCACGCACGCACGCAGAAAGTGTTAATAATAAATAAAACCAGAAGTTGCAACGGCGGCACGCACGCACGCACCTAACAAACAATCCGTTGCAATCTTACAAATGCAAATTTCGACAAATCCGCGCAGTATTTTTTAAAATTTTTTTTTTACTGTTTTAAATTTGAATTTGCACAAATGCAGAACCACGCGTTTTTTCTGTATACGAACGAGCACACAATCTTAGTCGAATTGCAAATGCGCGAAAACGATTTTCATACACTCACTCGCGGGAAAAGCTGAGCGCACAGCAAAACGTTCCGAACGAAACTAAAAGTGGATTTGTGCTATGGAAATTGATTCAGCTGAAATTTTCCAGAGGATCACCGCTGCTGGTGCTGCTCTGAGACAATTGCGGCTATTTGCTTTGACGTGGCACAATTAATTCTGACGCTCTGTGGATGAGTATCTTTGAGATGCGAGCGCTCTGCCGGCGGTGCACAGTACTTTGTTGTAGCTTAAAACTTGTGCTAAAAATTTTTAAGGGGCGTGGTAGATATGACAAAGTATATATAAATACATGATCAGCGTCGAGGTCGGAGTCGATATAATGTCCGTCCGTCTGTCGGTCTGTCCCAGCGATTACAGTCGCAGTTTAAGAGCTTTCGAGCTGAAATTTGGTATGTATGTGAGCTCCTATTCTTCAAGCAGGATAAGTTCTAAGATGGGCAAGATCGGACTAAAACTACTCCACACAAACCTGCCCTTTCTATGAGAAAACAAATATTAAAAATATTGTAATTAATCTGTAAGTAATCAGTTCGGAATTTAATACTTTGGTAGTAGCATAAAACTACTAACCATAAAGGGGCGTTATCCGATAAGATTAAAGCTTACTTAAATCGATACATGTAGCACTTATCTGCCCATTTCTTGGTGTCACTGAAATGGCGGAGGGTATCTGAGCTTCGGCATATCCGAAGATAATTCTTTTACTAGTTTGTTTGCCGGTTGAATTGAATTCCTCGTACTATATTAAATCTACTCACACTCCTGTAACATTTTTGTTTTAAAAAACTGAAATTGGTTCTACGATTTGGCATGGCCACTTCATCAACAATTCAAGAGTACGTACAACTCGCCTCTTAAAATTTAAGTCACTCTTGCACAACGTTAAAGTACTGTGCGCCGTGATGTGAGTTATTCCAAGAGACAATTGACGATCGGCGAGTATCGCCATATGCAGCTTCATTCTAACGGATGCCGTTTGTTTACATCGAAGCATTTGAGAAGTTCTTGCTTCAGTGCGATGTGGTGCGGCGCGTGTGAATTTTACCGCACTGGAAATTACGCATACGCCATGTGCGGCCGACATTTGATCCAGAATTTCCACGAAATAAAAATATTGCCTTCTTTTAAAATTTGTATTTTGTTGTTGTTGTTGTTGTTGTTGTACTTTTCTCCTAATGTACTTTTTTCTTTGGACTGTGGCAAGGCGTTATGTGAGATTTTCCATATGCCGCTTTATCGTTTAATGTGGTGCGTACATTTTTTCCTTTTTGAATTTTTTCTATTTGAATAGCGCTACTTATGCTTTGCTCGGGATGATATTTGAAACAGAGTTTCTGAGGAGGAGGGGGTTGATTGGTGACTGGCTGACTGTTTGGCAATTATGATTGAGTTGCTTACGCACTTTAATTGCCTTTAGATGCGGCCTTCGCGTTGTCGGAATATCTCAGAGATGTGTTCTTAAGTGGATTTAGATGCGGATTTAAGTATGGGATGTGGCTTTGACATTTGACACTTGCGCTTGTCTAATGGAGTGTCAAATAGCTGCCTTATTGTTGTTGTTATTGATTGAATTAGCTTGAGCAGAATGAGACAATGGTGTCTTTTTTAGTTTAGGAATGTGTTGAAACGTCTGTGTATATAAGTTTTATTTCAAAAATGTTGTCTTATTATGGATAATACTTTTGTATTTATTAGAAATACAATTATTTTCAGATAACCGAATTAGGTTTAAAACTCCTCAATAGAAATAAAATTTAAATATTATTCATACAATCTTATTTTATAAATGTTAACATATCTTTTAAGATTTAAGATAAGTAAATCATATTTAAATAGTTAATTTAAATGTTTAATGGGTTCTGCGCCGACCCATACGGCTTAAAAATCCCAGACTTGGTTTCAAAACAATTTGCGAGCTATCATGATGGAAACATGATTCTGAACAATGATGAAAAATTTTAAATAATTGAAGAGTAGAACGAGTAGAAATACAAAAAATATTATCATATAATTTATATACGTTGTACATATGTATATACATAGGCTTTTGAAATTATTCAACTAGATATTTCAAAATTTAAGTTCAAAACACGCACCGAAAATGATTCAGAAAATTGTGCGAATGTTTTGTTTACATTTTAACAATAATCAAAACAACAACAACAAAAACAAAAACACAAATGAAACAGTTTTCTTGTTGCTGAATGAAATAAATCTAAAAATAGTATCGACTAGGGATCCTAAGTATAATAAGTTGAATCCTAAATATTCAAATATACTCTTAATTCATAATTTTAAATATAAATAAATTTATAAAAATTTATTTTTGAAGTATTTACAAGTATAAACGAAAAACTGGAAATCTTAAAAAGTTCCAAAAGTTCAATCCACTTCCGCAACCTTTGCACGAAAACAATTGTGAAATTCCGAAATTTAACAGTCCTATCAACTTTTTCTTTTAGTGTTGCCTAATATAATTTGTAAATTAGTGCTGCCCCTCTTTTTTTTTATAAGCTGTGAAATATTTATAACTGAACAATATTTTGTATGGCTTATTTTTAACTAGTTTTATAAAAGGAAGACTTTTCGAGATTGTTTTCGTGACTTATTTGTCTCGAATATTTGCAAGACTCTCGAAAAATAAAACATAAAATTTATTTTCCAGACTAGAAAACTTGCAAAGTTTCGAGGTTTTCGAGGCATTTTCACGTTTAAGGGAATTGCCCCAATGATTTGAAAAATTAATATTAAACTCTTTTATATAGGAAACTTTATAAATCAAGTTTAAGTTTAACTGACTTTAATCAAATTCAGTTCATTTGTAAAAGTTTACTTCCGTAATAACTTTAAATATATCAACTAACCGAATCACCTTTAAATATTTAAATTATTAATCGTGTCTCTCGAACTATTCGCATCAATGCATCCCTAACGTAGACGTAAACAATGCGAAGCAATTAAAACTTTTGTTTAAACTATTTTTTTTTTTAATACATTCACAAAATAAAAAAAAAATTAATATTAGGAACCGAAAATGTGCGATTTGCGTTTAGAAATTTCTTAACAGTTTTCGCAAGAAGTTGTGGCATTGAGGCCGCAATATTCTTTCCAAATTAAATATCTCCCGAATTGTGCCATCCATACTACGCCATGCCGTGCCGCGCCCAATGCTTGTTGTTATTATATTTGCATGAGGGAGTACTTGTACTTATATATTTTGTACATATGTATTTAAGTATATAGAACCACCCCAGCGAACATCAAAAGTTTAAATAATTGAAATGCGACTATTTCTCATATGGTTAAATTGAGTACGTGTGCCACATGTAAATGACATTTCTGCGATTTTCGGATTGTTCAATCAGATCTTAGCAGCAGATACTCAATGTTGTACGCTGCCATCAACTTGGTTGTCCACACCAATTTGTATTCCAACAGAAGTTATGCCTGCATATACTCGTACTCTCGTATTTCGCATTAATGAAATCGATTAGCAAAATTAATTTTGAATATTGATTATGAGGTTTTTTTTCTTCTTTTTTTGACAGCGCCATTTCCTTTTGCGGCCTTAGTTGTTTCTTTTACCGTAGTTTTGGCCCCTTTAGCCAATGGTTGCGCTTCCGGTACAGTTTAAATAGAATCGTTTTGTGTGTTTTGGAAGTGTATGTTTATTTTGTTGGTTTACTTTGGATTTGGTTTGTTTATTTGTTTGTTTGTTTGTGTGAATTTATTTGCCTCTAACTATTTTCTGGCTCAACTTTTGTTTGTTTTTTAAAAGCTTATATAAAATCTACGCATAGTGGACCTGACCAGCATTGGCTAGATATCGACATATTAATACTGAATTTATATTTTTAAATTTTGCGTGAGATTGTTTTGTTGTTCTTTTCATGGTATGAAAATGTTTAAATTGATTAGTACGAGATTGAAAAAATCAGCATAACTTTAGATCATTGTATTTATAACCAGCGAAATTTATTTATTCAAGTACATTTATTTTGATATACAGATAATTAGTTAGCGGAACTTTCTGGTACTCCACGTTATAGCGATTCAGAGTTACGGCGATGGGCGTTAAATTGTTCCAACTACGCCCTCTTTTTGATGAAACAATCGACAGTTATTTGCATTGTAATCGTATACAATATTTTCGTTTTTTTAAGTCGGCGTTAAATTGATCGAACCACGCCCATATTTTGGGAAGTTGTCGACTGTGCCTATATATGATTTTTATGAGCAATTTTAGTTTTACAAATTGTGGACGTAATAGTTGGAAGTGGTAAATTTTTTTTTGTCCAAAGCTGTCCTTGGCGTGAGCACAGCAGTTCTTTAAAATTTCGTAGCAATAGATAGAGAGGAAGATACATTCATTTGTATATATACAGTTATAGTTTTTTAATAACTAACACAAATTTGTTTATGTTACAACAAAGGAGAAATAAAACAAAATCAATCAATTGCTTTGAATGATTTTTATTACTAGTTACATTGCAATGTACGATGAGTTTTAAATTTGTTTTTAACAATGCATACATAACTGCATGCATTTTTAATAAAATATTATAAATACATATACATCTCATTATAGTAAAAACTCAATGTGTGTATTTGTGCTGCTAACGTTAACATTGAATTTCCATTGATAAATATTTAGGCCAACTAATTTCTTCACATTAGTTCATATAGGGATAGATTTCTGCATCACCGCGATGATCACGATGCCACAAAACATTACGGAGAACACTTTTGAAATTATTACTTTTCGTCTTTTTCTGCATATTAACGTCTCCAAACCGATTCTGGAAATTAAGCTCTTTTTTGTAGGATTTACGTTTGACAGGTGTAAGCCACTAAAATTTTATATATACTTATAAAATTGTTTTTTTAAATAAACCCAAATAAGAGAGATACCCTCTTGACTTCCTCGTGTTTCTTGCGGCGCTCCTTTTGAATAGTACGATTTGCACAGTATGGACGCACGGTGATGTAATAAACAATTTCAATCAGCGAGAAGATGCTGAAGCCCATAAACAAGCCCAGCAGGCCACCAGTGTTAGCTAAAACAAAACAAAATTAAATTAACCCAAAAGTTGTTTAAAGTGTTGGAAACTCATTCATCATCTACATAAGAATTCGGTAAATCCAAACATTTCCGATTTGGTTGTACTACGAAATGTGTTCGATAGGAAGTAAAAATGCAAGATGGACATGTCAGCGATATCAGTGCTGCCATTAAAGAGTTCCGGCGGAAACTCATCTGCACTCAGAAAGCTGCCAAACACGATTGTTGTGGAGGTCAGCGTTGCCTGATAGGTCAGCTCGAAGCAGCCTGGCCAACAGTTGGCACACGAAACATTATTACTGGACGACTCAATATCCGATTGCACTTCGTTCGTGCAGACATTATCGTTGGGTCCACAAATGCGCGCATCCGGAACGATGCGTGGCAGATAGTACAGCACGCACTTGCATTTGTCCATAAGTATTTGCGCCTCGCACTCGAGCTCACAGTTCTTGCGCGAGTAGGTGCGATAGTATACCAAATCACCTTCGTCGGAGAACAAACAACGGCGCACTTTCTTATTAATGGAACGTATACTTCGCATTGCGTTCTGATAGATTGGCTCAATTGGTACACGCGCCTCACGTCCAGCCGTTACAAGGAAGCCATAATTGCTGATTTTGGGCAATTCCGCCGGATTGTGCACAAGCACCTGAAATAAGTTTGTTAATAAACGGTTATACCATGTCATTGAATGCTACCTACCTTAAATCCAATACTCTTTGATTTGCTGCAATAGTATTCAGCCGATGACGAATTCAAGATGACTGTCAAACCCATCCGACTGCCAGTGCCACCTGAAACGCGCGGATAAAAGTATTCCGGTAAATCTTTGCTGGCATAACCATTTTCGGGCGTCCAATCCATAGCTTTGTAATGATTTTCCACGATAGGCAAGAGCCGACTGTCCTCGCTAATCAAAAGCAGAGATTCATTGTGTATAATGGAATTGTAAATGAGAAACTTACGTGAAGTTCCGCAATAGAAATATGGGATCCAAGGCATTGAAAGTGCAACAAAGACCATCGTCTGTCAGCACGGAATTAAAGATAAACGAGCAATTTTCTGTTCTAGCGCCAAAACTGCAGTACAGCAACATTTTGTCGCAAGGCTGTGCGACCTTCAAGCAAATCTGATGAGTTTCGAAGCAAAGCGTAAATTTATTTAAAGTCTAACCTCTATCAATATCGCCTTAAAATATTTCCAAGAGCCGATATAGGATAATGCAACGTCACCGCCCTGGTCGCACAGACTCATCAGCAGAGAATAATTCGCGCTTGGCCTTAAATGAATGGGACATATTTTTACTTAACCACTTAGTTTTTCATTTACCTACCGTTGTATATTTTGCACTTTACTCTTCGAGGCCAAGTTCAAATTACAAATGGTTATGGCCGGAAAAGGCACTTCGGTACTTAGAGTTTGCTTAGCACTTGTCGATATAATTATAGGTGTGGCAGACCATTTAACATAAATATTGGATATAAACATGCCCGACAGCACGACGACCAGTATAAATGATAAACCAAAAAATACCCTGCTAAATAAAAGTAATGACGAACTTGTAGATTGAGGTAGATATGACTTCACCTTTCTGGTATGGTAATCTTGTCTTCCGCAATATATTTCAAGCCATGGAGCGTGGTATTTTGCAAGTAGTACTTGACGCTTTTTTTGATAGCTTCTTTGGAACAAATAAATTCTTCATCACTGGAAAAGTTGTCTTCCTTTGGTTTCTCTGACACTTTATAGCAAAAATAAATAACAGTAATGGACAATTTCTAATTGAGACATTTCGTTAAACTTACTCCAACTTTTGGGCTTTTCAGCAATAAACTTTTTCTTATTATTTTTCGCGAATATTTGCATGATTCTCACTTTGAACACTTTTACAAACTGTAATTAAAACGCTCCAGAGCAACACTTTAAATACGATTTTATGTGACGTTGACAGTCAGACTTTTCAAAATTTGAAATTTAATCGAAAATCATCATCATATGTAATAATCATATTGACTCAGGGTAAATAAATCAGGTACAAAATACCACCGGACATGCAACGCTACATGAGTGTATGTTAGTATTTGTGAATTAGTTTGAGGGTGTTAGTATGGAAATGTGTTTACCTTTATTCTGCTGGCAGACTTTAAAGCACATTTTGCTTCTATTACGGTAGAAATAAAAATCGTTTTTGATAATTAAAACTTTTATAATACGAGTGGAGCAAATGTTTACCCTCTCAAGTACTTAATTAATACTTTGCGAAATAGGTTTCTTTGTTCTGATTATCAACTGATTCGAGAACACCTTTTAGGAACTCTGCACTTAAGTATATCTGATCCATGTTAAGGGTCTTCTGCGGGATTGTCAAATGTTGTTTCGTATATCCAGCATTGAATCCCATACTGCGCTTAAATCGCTGCGATATTGGATGGACCCTCGGCGAATATGGTTTAATTGGAGTCCTTTTAGTGGACTTCACTTTTATAGATTTCGTTTTAGTTGTACGTATCATGCGAAAAGGGCGCAAAAGTGCGTAGAACACAAACTCCGCAAGCGAAATAAAACTGAAGCCAAAGAAGAGTCCAATCAGGCCGCCCACACTTGCTGTAAGAACCAGAAGACAACATAAGCTCATGCCTTACAAAGGTAAGGTGTAAATAATTTATTGTTAACTTACATAGAACATCGGTCATTCCAATGAATTCCGTCTGCTTGAAGCTTCTGTATGCGTACTCATGAAAGTATAGATGCACATTGGCGATATTTCGCTCCACATATGAGTTACTCAGGTTCTTGAGGATCTGGTCGGCAATTTGGAAACCTGAATGCGACAATGGCGCCGAAAAGAAATCGGGTATATACGTCAGATCGAAGCAACTCGGCCAACAAGAGTCGTTGCAATTAAGTTCGTCGACGTCGGTGAGCTTCGCAGTCAGACGGACACGTTCGACACAGGTGGCATCATAGATGCTGCAAATTGAATCGTTGACGTGCATCTTGGGCATGAAGTGTGAAATACAGCCGCAGTACTTGAGCATTAATTTACCAAGGCATTCGATTTCGCAATTTCGTTGAGAGTAGTCGGAGAATACAGTTAGCGTCTCTTCCCGCTGAAACAAACATTGGCGGTAGCGGCGATTAATGTTGCGTAAATCCTGCGTCGACTCCATTTTCTCCGAACGTATGCGCACTTTTGTTTCGCGCCCCGCAGAGAGTAACAATCCGATTTCCCGTACGTTCGGTGTTTCGTTTGGGCTGTGAAGGGTTAATTTGAAGCCAACACTATTCGATGATGAACAATAATAATTATCTGCCTCCACGTTAAGTATTATCGATAGACCGAGGGTTTCGCCGGTTCCAGCAGCGGTACGTGGAACAAAGTATTTGGGTTTAGGATTAGGATAGCCATCTTCGGCATTCCATGAGACGCCTTCATATCCAATACCATTGGAGGCATTTCGTTCAAGTGCAAAGGTATTGCTGTAGTAAGCGAAACATTGTAGTACAAAGCTGAAAGCTCCCATAAACACGCCTACTCACCTTTTATATCGAAATGATGGATGCACCATGTTGAAGACACAACAGAGACCCTCATCAGTTACTATGGGATGGAAAATATCAGAGCAATTGTACCGCACCGAACCAAAACTACAAGAAAGCAACATGCTGCTGCAGGGTTGAGATATCTTAAGAATAAAGAGTAATTAAGTGGAAATGAATCTATCTGATCTGAAATGAAATTCCTACATCATAGATAAAGCTATTGAGATTGCTCCAATCGGTAATTGTGTCCGCAATTGTTACATTTACTTCGCGCTTGCACAACATTTGCAGTGTGGCGTATTCCGTTGAGAATCTGTTGAATCAACCGATCCATAAGATTATTTTCATTTTTTTACTTCAACAAGTATCTTACATTGAATATTGCTCCGCTTTGCTTTTGTATGCCTGGTTCAAGTTGCAAATCGTGACTGCTGGAAATGGTTCGTCAGTTATGAAAGAGGGCATCGGGTTAATACCCAATATAACTGGTGTCGTATCCCATTTATCGAAGACCTTCACAATGAAGAAACACGACAGCAGCACAACAACAACAAATGAAGCACCGAAGAAAAATCTAAAAATTTTAATGAAATTTTGAAACGCACTTCCTTAAGATATTATTTCCAGTTTCGTACCTTTCAATGGGATTCAAGTCGTCATGGCTTAGATACCTTAGTCCATGAAGTGTTGTGTTCTTTAAGAATTCACGTGTATTTTGTGCTAGTATTTGGTTTAGTATTGGACTCGACTTCTTGATGACAGCCGGCGAATCTTTATGCGAACTTAATTTTTTCATTGCGTTTAGAGATATTCACGTAGGTGATGTATTCATTTGGAGGAAACGACGTTGAATAGCGGAACTAACTAAGGTAATAACAACGAAACATGGCCTTTGGTGAAGATATTGATTGATTTCCGGCATAAAGTTTTTAAAATTATATGGTAAGTTGTCGAAGTCGTACATTGATTGCAATTTAATAAGCCAAAATTAGTTAAAAATAATTTTATTAATGTTAGTTTGGTCGATTTGTTGTGACAAATTTGCAGATGTACTTATAACCAATACGAGTAAATAATTATTGAGGGATTAAATGGGTTAAAATAAGGTTAATATCATGTACTCGAATGTATGTCTGTATGTCTGTATGTCTGTATGTATGTATGTATGTATGTATGTATGTATGTATGTATGTATGTATGTATGTATGTATGTATTTATGTATATATATAAACATACAAACAGTATGTACAATATTATATGTTGTTGTGTATGTCTGCTTCTGATGTGTACTTAATAATTGGCATTCGAAGTTAACTCCACGTGCAGAAGCTTGACATTTCGGGAAATAGTTCAAATCTCACATAAATTCTATTATTTCAGTGGCGGCAATAAAAACATTGTCCAAAAATTATATTTTGTGAAAAAAAAACAATAAATTTTGCGATGAACATGTACAAATTGAATATTTTTTTTGAAAACGAACTATTAAATGATCACAATATTCAACTTTGCAAATCAATCATTTATTGATTTTTATTTAGACACACTTTTATAGTTACTTATATGTGTTAGTTTAGAAATATGTATAAATGTGTTCAAATACAAATAGAAAATTTCTGATAGGCTGTTTTCTTTTGATTTTATAATTATTCATGCTGAGCAGATAGGTTAGTATCCATATAGACATATTACATATTTATTAGTTTTTAATATGAAAATTTGTCAATGTATGCAAAGCAATTTTTGCATTAATCGGTTCTTGATTTTAAAACCGGATTAATGTTCTGATCTCTTATATATTAGGAACTAGCGAATGCCCGGCATGCGTTGCAATGCCACTTAAAAAAAATGGTAGCAGAACTTCCCGGTACTTCCCGGTACTTTTCGGTACTTCTCGGTACTTCCCGGTACTTTCCGGTAATTCCCGGTACTTTCCGGTACTTTCCGGTACTTTCCGGTACTTTCCGGTACTTCCCGGTACTTCCCGGTTAGTAAAAGGAACTTCTCGGTATTCACCGTTGTAGCGATTCTGAGTTATGGCTGTGAAATTATCGGCATACAAACTCAGAAACAAAATCCCAAATTTTTAGGAGCAATATTAACAATGTAATCGTATATTAACACGTAATTAATCAAATTGTGGGCGTAATAAGTGGGCGTAGACAATTTTGTGTATCCTGTTATTCTTCCCTATGCATCCCGTTACATGTTTTCTATTTAGCACATTAGGTTTCTGAGCAAATGGTGGTAGGCGTAAAAATGATCCACCCTTTTTTTGAAAGTGTGCGTTAAATGGATCCAACCTCGCCCATTTTTGGGGAAGTTAACGACAGTGTCTATACAAACTCAGATATCAAAGATTTTTTGGAACAATATTAGCGAAATAATCGAATATTTTAACTTAGTTTTACAAATTGTGGGCGTAATAGGTGGGCGTGCCCTAAACCTAAGTTGGCGTGAGAACAACAACTTCCCAAAATTTCATCAAAATCAGATGAATGGTTTAGACGCGCATAGGGGACAAAGATAGAAAGAAAGAAAGAAAGAAAGAAAGAAAGAAAGAAAGAAAGAAAGATAGATATAAGGAAAAGTTCATTTTTATATATATAGATAACCCTTTTGAAACGATTTTTCGCCATTCCAAAGGAATCGAAATTTTTCCGTTTCAACAACTTAAAAGACGATTTTTTAGAATTCTGAGTATGGGGGCAGGTAAGGAAAAACCTTAACTCAACTAAACTATTTATAAGTAAACTATCCTAATTAACACATCAAAAATTGAATTTGTTCCAAAATTTAAAGTTTCTCAATTGTACAACTTGCAATAAACGTGCCTATACAGCATTCATAAAAAATCATTTAAAAATGTTCTCAACAGAGTAATCAAAGTTGGCTTTAGCTAATTTTATTAAGAAAGATAGTAGTATAGTAGTATAAGTGGCGAGAAAACTAGTGGAACTCCATCAGTACAAGTAGCATAATTAATGCCATATTCTACTGCATTCACCACAGATTAAGAAAGATACAAAATAAAAAAGTTTTGATTTTTCAACTAATGACCAATTTTTATTTTGAATGCGTATTTGTGAACATTTAATTTGTTTAAACATCTTTTTAAACATTAATGCAGAAATATGTATGTATCAAATTTAAATAAAAAATAAACTTCTTGATTGTACTTCTTAACCAACATGGGAAACATTTGATTCCATCGCCATATTCCGATCCATAGATGCGGAAATACTTTGAAGTAAGTCTTTGTTTATGTACCTCTTCTCTAACTTAAGTTCAGGAATTGGTAGTTTTGTTGTATTTATAACTTGGAGTGGTAATTTCAAACTTGGATGTCTAGTGAAACGTTTTTTAAAGTATTTCCGAACACCTGGTAACTGGCCATGTTGAAAGTGCACAGGTATTTGAGACTTAACCTCAATCGGTAGAGCAGACTTTCGCAACTTTCTGAGCTGTAAAAAGGAACGAACTGGACGCAAAATTGCAAAGTAAAATAGTTCCGCAATAGATATAAAGCTGAAGCCAAGAAAAAGACCCATCACACCTCCAACATTGGCTGAAAAATGGCAAATATTATTAGAAGATATCACTTTTGGAGATATTAAATATTCTTAAAAATCTTACATAGAAAGTCTGATATACCAATAAATTCCGTTTGGATATTGCTGCGAAAGGAATGGTCATTGAAGTACATATGCACCACGGCAATACTCCTCTCTGCATAGCCATCACTGAAGTTCTCTACCTTCGGATTGACAATGTCGAATCCATCGTGAGAAATTTGTGAAGTAAACACATCCGCCAAGAACGTTAAGTCATAACAACTCGGCAAGCAACTGTCCAAGCAGGATTCAATTGTAGGATCAATACGCAGCCGTATCTTTTCCACACAATGAATTTCACGTATGCTGCAGATGGTGGCATTCTCATAAACTATGGGCATGAAGTGACTGATGCAGCCGCAATACTTGAGCAGCATATCGGAGACGCATTCCATTTCGCAGTTCCGCTGCGTGTAGTGCGAAAAGTACCGCAACTTGCCCTCGTTGTGAAACAAACAATGTCGATACTTCTTATTTATGGTTCGCAAGTGCTCCTCGGTCTCGGTTTTATCGGGCTGAATACGCACTTTGGTCTCTCGTCCGGTGCTAAGGAGAACACCCGTTTCGCGCACATTCGGCGACTCATTGGGACTATGTAGGGCCACCTTGAAACCAATGCTACTCGATGATGAACAATAATATTTATCGTATTCGACGTCCAATGTAAGTGAGAGTCCCAACGATTCACCGGTGCCCGGAGTAGTGCGCGGATAAAAATTTTTGGGTAGATTTGGAGGATATCCCTGTTCAGCATACCAATCAACTGCGGTGTAACCCGGTGTTTTCAGATCTGCAAAGGCCAAAGGAATACTATTTTCCGGTTTATTGAAACGCTTTCGAAAGTATACGAATATAGACCTTACTGGGAGACGAACATAAACGCCGGATGGAGCATATTGAAGACACAGCACAGGCCTTCGTCGGTGACGATAGCGTGAAATATTTCGCTGCATTTATATTCCGTAGCGCCAAAACGACATCCAATGATCATGTTCTCGCAAGGTTGGGATATCTGAAATATACGATGACCAAAGTAGTACATAAGATATTAAAAAATCGAGCCTAGATTGGTTAGTCCAGCCTGTCCTTTATTAAGATTTAAGCCCATAAATCGATTTAAATAAATTTATATGTTTGATAATCCTGTTTATTGGCTTGAGAAACTTTGGCTTGAAGTTTAAGGAATTTTCACTTCAATGAATTTTCTTCCAACTATCTTACGTTTATAATAAATTGCTCTAGCCCACTCCAATCTGTAATAGAGTCCGAAAGTGTTGTGTTGACTTCTTGCTTGCACAGCATTCGAAGCATGGCATATTCCTTGGTATTACTGCAAGTGTTAATATTTAATGAAACTACATTGAAAACAATTTCAAGACATCATTGAATACTTACTTAGAAAACATTATCGCTTTGGACTTTAAGGCCTGGTTCAGATTGCAAATAGTAATGGCAGGAAATGGTTCATTCGTAATAAAAGTCGGCTCGGGTTTGATGCCAAAGATGACCGGTGCTGTTGCCCATTTATCGTAGACTTTAAAAATTAAGCCGGTTGAAATAAGCAAGACAGTTATAAAAGCAATCCCAAAGAAGAATCTAAGACAACAGGTTAAATAAGAATATTGTTAACGGGTTAAAAGAAGCTACATACACACCTCTCAGTCGGATAGAGTTCGTCGCTAGCGATATATCGCAATCCGTGCAAAGTTGTATTCTTGCAGAACTCATCCGTATTGTTCGCCAGAATTCCTCTCAAGGTTGAAGCTTTAGACTGGCTATGCACCGATTTTGCGAGTCTACGGCTTTTCGGTCTCATCAGCGATTTTTGTGGTATACATCTAAAAGTTCCAATCATACTGTCGATTATTCGCGTACTATTTTATTCAGTTCGAATGAGCCAAGTTAAATACTTGACCTGGCGAAGGGCACCACGAAGACAATGTCTGTCTCGCCAGTGCACAACACTTCATTACTTTAATGTATCCGATGCTATTTCTGCTATTAAAATAATAAAAACATTTGTTCGGATAATGGAGCTGTGAGTGTTTTTATATGACGTTGATGTTCCTGATACTAACGAGGATATGGTTTTGTTAGCATTAACCCAGTACAGACAATGTTGTGACTTTTATATGCACACCATGCGCACGCACAGTCCTTGGGGCATTCTCATTTCGGTCTTTAATTTGTTCGGAAAAGTTTATCAATTACTTGTGGCCCCTTTAAAAATTGTATCAAACTCATTAATTTAATTTTTCAATAGGACAACATTTGAGATACAAACAAACAAAATAAAGTAGCAAGAAAAGAAAATATTTCAGTATAAAAATATAAACAAAGTAGAGACTATTTTCGCTAACGAAAAGAAAAATTACATCTAAAAAATTACGAAAATTTACCTCTGGTATACATTTTGAGTTGGACTAAAATGATGATTAGGTTTACAAATGTTGTCTTAACGAAAATACTCGAAACAAAACGATTAAGAATGGATTTTTAATTCCCAAAAATACAAACAACAAAAAAAAAAAAAAACGGCAATTTTTCGTATAAAAATCTAAACATATTATATATAAATCCAAAACTACGAACAATTTTCGGACATAAAATATGTGTAAATATTTAGTTCAATACTTGTACCAAAATTATTCGCAGCCAGAAATATTTCCCTGTACTCGTTAATTTTATTAAAATAAAAGTTGTGGTTGAAATCTTCAACATATTTTTTTAATTTTAGTAAAATATTTGTAATTTAATTTTTCGTATTACTTAAATATTACTCAAATAAATTTACACTCCTTTTCTATAACTTGATAAAGAGGATTTCGACTTCGGTACAGCCAAAGAACAAAAGGCGGCAAGTGACAGAGTTATCAAATTGAATTAATTATGCAGAAAGTATCGTTCTGCATTAAGTTGTATGGAAATGTAATCGAGTGCATTTGTGATGCAATAAAGCGAATTATTTTTAGCCTTTCTTCTTCATACAAAATTTCATTGTACAAAATATAAAAATTATGTCTTAAATATCAAATATTAAATACATGACTATAAGACTTCGACAGCCGAATCCAAGTGTCAATATGAAGATTCAATTATAAAAAATTGGTTACGGTCCCATCACAAACCGGATCGAAATATTTTTTAGTAATTATTTTTGAATATTAAAATCAACATCTGGTATGAACATTTTTGGACAAGAATATGTTTACATACAGTTAAGAAATAAATTAACATTATTGAGGTAATCGATATTTATATTTAATTTCATAAATTGTGGACGTAATAGGTGGGCGTGGCAGATTTAATTTTGCCTGTTATTCCTTTCAGACGCATCCCTATATATGTTTCCTATATGGCGAATTAAGAGTATCTAAGATATGATGGTGGGTAAAAAAGATTGATCCGCCCATTTTTGGTAAAGTTGCCGGCAGTGCCTCGAACACTTAAACTTAATTTTACAAATTGTGGGTGTGTTATTAAAAAACCTTCGCGGTCGTGAGCACAGCAACTCCCCAAAATTTTATAGCAATCGGATATTTTTGACGCGCATAGAGTACAAAGAAAGAACAAAAGAGACATAGAAACAAAGAAAGAAGAATGGAATGAAAGATTAAAATAATAAGACAAAAGGAATAAAAATGATTTTTTTTTAAACTTCAATATTTATTTTTTCTACATAAAGTAATTTGTTAATAGATAGAGAAAATTCCGAAAGTATACGTACTAAAAACTTGTTCACATTCCTATAACATAATGGGTTAATTTTGGCCAAGCATATTCCTAGTAATTTGAATTAAATCGAAATGTTTGTTTGTGCTATTATTAACAAATGAAGGTTAAATCATATTTTAAATATCACATTAACATTTAAATAACAGGGTCAGAGATTTTGTTGTTAACAACACATTTATTTAGTAAAAGTAATGCTTTTTTAATTAAATGTGAATACAAAAGAGATAAGGAATGCACTAAATACTTTATTATTTTAGTAGATACAAATTTATAATAGCTTAGTTAACACTTTTTGAATATTACAATATGCAATAATATATATGTATGTATTAATATATTTAAATTGAATCGAATTATTTTCTATTCGTTTTAATTTTAAATAAATTGACAACTTGTAAAATATTGAAGTAAATATTTCCAACTCTAAATAATGCTTTCCTGCTATTTTTGTATCTTTACAAACGCTTCTGCAACATGCGAACAGTAAAGGATACCAACAAAAATATACTTTATGCATTGGGTACTGATTAATAACACGTTCTCATTCCTGCTGGTTAACTTTATTTGTTCACCATTCACGAGACTAATTCGAGGATGAGTAAATGTACACGTTGACTAGAACCAAACTTGTGAATTGTGTAAATTGATATTGTTTGTTTGTTTGTATGTTTGTTTGTTTAATGAGGTGAACAGTTTCTGGTCACGTTAAGGTTAATATCCCTAAAAGCCGACATCATTATTTATTTATACGGCAATAGGTTATCAGTTTGCTTTACAAATGGTCCAATATTGTGGCTTATTGATCGTATAGTTTTCAGAGGTGGTGGAGGCCATCGCGGCTGCATTGGAAATTGTTGCAATTTCGAAGGATACATTTGTCGAGGCTGACGTGGTTGTATATAGTGGACTGCAGAAGGAAGCGAAACGTGTTTTGCACTTGTGGCATCATCATCCGTGACTCTTACTATGCGATCGTGTCGCTTGATAACGTGATATGGACGTAGCACGGCGTAGTAAAAAAATTCGGCAATTGAAATGAAGCTAAAGCCCATAAAGAGACCCATGAGGCCGCCAATGCTTGCTGTCAAACATATGGAATAATAATATGACATATTAGAAACGAATATTGGACATCTGATCGGGTATTAAAGCTTACATAGAAAATCGGTGATGCCAATGAACTCAGTTTGTTTTTGGCTCCGGAACGTGTTGTCCATAAAGTAGAAATGAGCCACGGCCATATTCCGTTCGGCATATTCATTGCTGACATTCTTCACCAGCTCATTGGCTATGGCGAAACCTTCATGTGATATTGGCGCCGAAAAAAAGTCGGTATAGAAAGCCAAATCGAAACAACTTGGCCAACAAGATTCCTGACAGTTATCCGTGCGTTCAGCTCTACTCAATTTATTGCGGCGGATTCGCTCCACGCACGGCGTATCCTTGATGCCGCAAATTCGAATGTCGTTTGCAATTGTGGGCATATAATGTGAGATGCACTGACAGTGATGCAGTAAGAGACTTGCCCGACACTCCATTTCGCAATTGCGTCGATTGTAGTAGGAGAAATATTTCAAAACAGCTTCGCCCTCGAACAGACACTGACGGTAGACTCGATTGATGCTCTTTAGATTGCGCTCTGCTTCCGATTTATCGGTGCGTATGCGTATTTTGGTCTCCATTCCAGCTGCCAGTAAAGTGCCAATTTCACGGACATGAGGCTTCTCTGTCGGACTATGGAGCGTCATTTTAAAGCCGATGCTGGTTGAAGATGAACAATAATAATCGGCCACATTGACATCGAGTGTTAGCGAGAGACCCAATGTTTCCCCAGTGCCGGCAGCAGTGCGTGGGTAAAAGTTTTCCGGTAAGTCTTCGGGATAGCCATGTTCGGGATCCCATTTGATGGGTATGGCATCATCAGTATACGACGTATTTCTTAACTTAGAAACCCTATTCAAGGTTTAGTAGTTAGGAAGAAAAACATGTTAATGTCAAACGATTCCACTTACTGCGTTATGTACATAAAAGACGGATGCACCATATTGAACACACAGCAGAGTCCCTCATCGGTCACTATCGAACGAAATATCCGACTGCAGTTGTACTCGACAGCACCAAAATTGCAACCAATGAGCATTTCGTCACAAGGTTGTGAAATCTTTTGTAAAACAACTCAAACAAGTAAGTTAATGGACAGGTCTGAACTACGAGTACTTACATTTACAATGAAATCCTCGAAAAGGCTCCAATCGATTGTGTCCGCAATGGTCATATTGACTTCTCGTTTACAAAGCAATTGCAACATGGCATATTCGCTAGAGTCTCTGCAAGAATTGGATATGATGCTAATATTATAGAACCAAGAAGATAACAGCATACTTACTCCTTATATTTCATTGCTCTTCTTTTCGATGCTTGATTAAGATTGCAAATCGTCACCGCTGGAAAGGGTTCATTGACAATGAAATTCGGTACTGGATTAATGCCCACAATGACGGGTGTAGAACGCCACTTAGCATAGACGTTCGATATGAAGAACCCGGAAATTAATACCACCGCCAAAAAGGAAGCCGCGAAAAATATTCTATAAGAATTCGGAATGTTTTTATGCTTTCGAATTTATGTTGTCCCTGTAAGAATTTATGTCACCTCTCCATTGGATAAAGATGCTCGTCGACAACGTATTTTAATCCATGCAACGTGGTGTGCTTACAGTATTCATCGGTATTTTCCGTCAGTACGGTTCTAACGTTCAAAACTTTGTCATTACTGTGTCTCCGAAAACTGGTGTCGCTCACTTTTTTCATTATTTTTTTGATTCGATCGTAATCGACACCAAAAGAACGTCTGTGATTCGTGTATTCCAAACTATTGTCATGAGGAGACTGTCAGGTTTCTGCAGCTTTCAGTCGATATTTTCAGTAAAGTTGCGTGCCTTATTTCGGCAATTGTCCCAATCGATTTAATTGCAATTCAAACAATTGTCGGTTTGTTATTGTTTATTTTTATGATTGCACCAATTACCACTTTTATTGATGTGGGAAAATGAAGCAACAAAAATGTTTTAAATGCACCAAGTTAAAAACTTAGAGATAAGACAATCCCTGGGAGCTGTGTACGCCTGACCAAAGCAACGTAACGATTATTTTACATTTAGAAAAGAATGCCCGTCTGCGGATTTAATTACAATATTAAGACTTGCAAGATGTGGACATTTAATGAACCACAACAAATTCAATCAAAATTGTTCGTTTTTCAAAAAAACAAGACTTTTATTAAGATATCTATTTCGGTTAGCCTTAATGGATAAACTATTGCTAAGTATCTATCGACAGAAGTGAGAATACATCTTATATGGAAAGGGATAAAACTAGTTTGGAAGCTTAATAGTTTTGTTTAACCAAAGTACATATTAACACCTTAAGGTCTATTTAAACTCCAGTTACTAATTGCCGTTACTATAAATAGTTTTTGATAAAAGTTCTTTTGAAGTTATCAACAAATTTCTTTCTGAACTAAATCGTTATTCCATTTTGCCAAAGATTTAGAAACTCATTAAACGATAACCATGCAAGCCTTTAATAAATTCTCGGATTCAAGTTCTAAATCAAGCACTTAAAAGCAATTCGATATCAACATTTGATACTTTATTTTTATATACTCGTATAAATTATCAAAAGCTTGCAAGTCAATTGCCAAAAATTTGATGTCAAGCTGCAATCGATTTTAATTAAAGAAATATTAACAAATAAGCTTGGCAGTTTGAACTCTTAAAAGCACGGACTGTAGGGTAAATTGGCTTTACTTTTCCTTTTGTATCTAAGGAGACATGGTAGGTATGATAATATACATACATAGTTATGTTTATATAAATGATTGAGTCGATTTAACGATATCCATCTAGTTGTCTGCCCGAGCGATTACAGTCGTACCTTAAGAGATATTGACTTAAAATTTATTGTATAAAAAATTTTTAGTTATAAAATAAGAAAAGTCGAATTTGTGCTCTCATGGTTTGAAGATGTTCGTCAAGCATCTCCTCGGACCTAACATCTTGAAATTTGTTATGCAAACTTTAATAAAATCCGATGTTGAGAATTGTTTTTTCAAGTTGATTTACCGATTTCAAAACTGTATAGAAAATATTGGCTATTATATCGACAAATTTAAAAACGATAAGTTTAAATTTATGAAATCAAAATTGTTTTTGTTGTTTTCCTTTTAGGTTAATACCACCGTCTACGACGTTTGTTGTTGACAAATATATTTGTATAAAATATTCTATTTTAAGTAGAATAAAAAAATTACATCGTATTAATGTATAAATAACATTCCGATCAGAATATTTCATATGAAATATTTAAATTTTACTATTGTATGAAATAAACAAGAACAATTAATTTCAATACTTTTTATCAATTTGCTGTTATTTTTATTAAAACAAAAATAATTGTGTTCAAGATGTAAAACCTAATTCAATGTTGATATCAATGCTATGCATTCAAAAACATGCTAAAAACAAGCTGTTAGCTACTTGATATCAAACCATAAACTTTAACGAAAGAAATATTAATCGAATTGTATTCGATTTTTTTAATTTGTAATCATGGTATAAACTATCTGGAGTACTTCACAATGTTACAAACATCTGCCCGAACTGTTCTTTGTACCTTTTACTTGACATACTTTGTTCTGAAACTTCGGTTACTTTGGAAGTGCAACTGACCTCCCTAACATTTTGATAAACATTCGCACACATTAAAGTTTTTAAAAACCACAAATTAAATCTTTACGAGTTATTTTTAAATAAGCAAAGGTTTTAACTGTTCTGTGACCTAACCAAGATCTTATACGAGTATAAACATAATTACAGTTTTAGAATATTTTTTTGGCTTTAAAAAATTTAAATGTTTGGCATAAATATAATGTAGTCTTATGGATCATACTTCACATATCATAGTATATGTACGAGTACATACGCAATATTGAGGCGTGTATTTCTATTTTATAAATAATACTTGTATAATTAAAAACAAAATGGTAATATATACAATATAAAAATCAATTGAAAATAAAAATCACTTTTTATTGGCGAAAATAATCCAATAGTCTAAATATCTAAATGTATGTACAGTTTAAAAAATTATATGCCAATTATTTAAAAATTTGTTTGGTTTGAAATTGTGCAAGTTATCAATTTTTTAACGGAAGGAAATGAGGTTGTATACGTATGAGCAATTGTTCAATAATTTGTGAAATAAATGTTGGGCTTATGGTGATTCTTCTCTGTGTACACGTGCTTTATTCATTGCCTTTCCATTGCCAAAGCAATAGCAAACATGCGTTAATACATTAATTCACTTCACACCGAACGGCATGTGTCAGAATTGTGAGTAGGTTTATTTTAGATCTAAACAACGAAGTTATACTTTTTTTGATTTACAATTTAGCAGCAAATGTTTTAATGAAAAATATTACATAATTCATAAACAACTTTTTAAAATTTAATTTACATTTAAATAACAAATGCATTTTGAGTTTTATTTTGTTTAAGTAGATTTTGGCGTTCTGTTTTAACATAATGATACAAACAGATAGTAAATTAGTGTTTGTGTGTGGGAGGGAAACGAAATCCCTAAATACAAAATCCCCAGCCATAAAAAAATCTACAAACAAAATTAAAGTACAACATAACCTAAGTACAATATACCTAAATTTATCATAATTTATTTATCGATAGTAGATGCATCAAGGAAACTGTAGGCCCAACTTAAGTTTTTTTTTTAAAATTTTCAGCCGTATCCTGACAATGCAAAAAACTGTTTGTGTTTGGGAATTTATTCCATTGGAAGTTTGATTTAAGATTTTGATTTGGATATTTTTTGTTTTGGGTTTTCGTATCCAACCCTTTGTGTTTTCATTCGGTTGTTTGTTTAGGTTATTAAATATTATACTTAGCATATCTCAAATATGAAACATAAACATTTTAGGCTTAACATGATTTGTGGTAAAAAGTTTTGTATATTACGTATATGAAATTTAAAATATTTGCGTGTTGGAAGATTCAACTAGATGAGTTTCATTAAATGTAAACATTTAAACCATTGTGGAAAACTATTGATCTACCTTTGACTTGGTTTTAAACTTTGTGTTCAAATGTAACAATGGAAACGTTTTTTAATATTTAAATGCAATGATTAATTTCAGATATTTTATTTGATTTTAATTAAAAAAAAGGTTTTCAAAATCAACCTTTGGGGATATATTTATTTTGTTAATTTGGCAAAAATGATTAGAAACTGTATATTATGAGGTTTTATTTATCAAAATGTGTTTACTAACTTTTTTAGATCAATAATTTCGTTTGGGTTTTTTTAAACGATAAGCAACCAAACATAATTCGACTTTTAATGACAAACTCATCGAGATAACAAACTCCTACTTAATTGGTGTTAAACTGGAAATAGTCAACGGACAAGTCGAGCAACGGAGGCACCTGTTGCTGTTGATGCTGCTGCTGAGTGACGACATTGCTGGTGTCCTTCATCGTGAGTGCTTCCACGGCATTATCGCTGGCATGATCATAATGCGGCACCAGTGACGATGTCGCCAATAAAGCGCGACCAGCATTGGACGCATCATTGCCTATTGAGCACATAGGCGGATGCATTAGCTTCTTCATGCTGCCTACATCGCTTACAAGCAGATCGTCGACGGCTCGCAACAGACTCTCTTCGGAAGGTGGCAGTAATTTACCGCCTGCCGAGAGATTCAACTTTTGTGCCGCTTCATCCGTAAGCGTATCATCCAGTGACATGCTGAGCGCCGTATAGTCCAAACTGCGTTGTGTATTTAGCGAAGATGGTGGCGCTGCGTGAGGCAAAGTACCGCTTGCATCAAAGTTGATCATCATACTTTGTTGATGATCGACGGAAATCGATTCGATTTCCGGTGGTGGCGCATGTTCAATGGCGGTCAAATCGAGCGCATACTGACCTTCGGGTATGCCTAAAACACGCGACGCACGCGCCGAAACAAAATGTAAACCTGTAGTGTTACGGATAAGCCGTGAGCTGCGCAGTTGAAGCTGCTTGACCAGATCGTTGATTTCGGCTAGAAAGAGATCTGCGCGCTGATCTTCGGTGAGGTGTTGCGAGGAACGTTGCAGTTTCGCGATGAGAAAACGAAAAAGCGTCATGTCGGCTAGTGGCTCTTGTTGATGAGGAACGAATGACAGAGGAGGAGTAGGTGGTGGCGGGGGCTGGACCGATGTTGCTACATTCATGTGTTCGGGATATTGGGCAAAATGGCGCTGAATTCGGCGTCCGAGAAAAATCTTTTTACAGGTGGGACAAATTGATTCAGGCGGCACGCGACGCTTTGTCGCCGATGTATCGGTGGGTGAACTTGTGGCCAAAGGCACTGGCACTTGAGACTGGTCTTCAATAATTGGTGGCATTGAGGGTGAGATCGTAGTTGGTGTGATTTTTGTTGCAATTGCTTGGCTGCAACGAAAGTCGCTGTCTCTGAGTTCGGCGAGAAAGCTGCGCATTAGCTCAGCGCTTGCTACCGGTGGATCGTCCGCGTCTACATTTGCGTTTTCCACGCTTAGTGGTAATGGTCTGCTGTTTTGTTTGATAACGCGCACAATACGTCCGGAGCGTGTGCGCAATTCAGGTTCTTTCGGTGCAACCTCAGAGATTACATTTTGCGGTTTAGTCGACTGCGCTGGGGTTTTCATTTTGCGCTGCGGTTCTAGACGAATGGGATTGGCGTTAAGTTTTTCCAAAGTCAAGTTGTCAAGTGCCGGTTTACGCGGCCTTCCTTTTGTTTTGATTTTTGCTGTTGCTGCAGGATTTATTGTTAGAGATTTGGTGTTTGTGGCTGTGGTGCTAGGTTGTTCGCATTGCTCCTCAGCGGTATTAATTCCAAGCGTTTCTGAAGACAAAAATCGATAAATAGTTTTCTGGTTTGTGCCATTTTCAGTGCGTACGATTTCGTTGCGTTTTCTGGTAAATAAAAAAAGTGTGGAAACTTATAAAAAAAATTTATATAGGAATATTTTTTACAAATGTATTTAAAGTATTGGTCACCATATCTATTTTATAATTAAAGTTTTGAAGTTTAAAGAAATTTAAATTTGAAAATTTTGGTTTGTAATTTTAAAAAACATTTCCAGATCTTGTTTCTTTGCAAGGTCCCGAGTCAAATGTATTTATTTATATCACATTGTACCGAATAATTTCATATTGTTATTTATAATGAACTTTACCTGTCGATTACGATGTGGTCCCGATGCGAGAGTTTGAGTATATTATATGCCAACTTCGATAGGGCATCCCACTGCTTAGGAATCAATTTATTATTCTGCAGCACACTGATTGCAGGTTTGGCGACGAACGGCTCAACATTGTCCTCAACCTCCATGGGTTCTAGTAAAAGAACTCGTCGGGGCGTTGCAGCAATCTCATTAGCACACGCGTAAAACTTGTGAAAGTCGCTGGTGGATAGAATTCGTCCAGAAGACTCCGTTTCGGATATGAAGACGTTGCATGGTCCAGCATGTTCAAGAGCTCCATCAGGCGTTGCACTTATTGTAGGCACGGTTGAGATTTTTTTGTATATACCAGGCACCATGAATGGCGAAGTGATGGGCTGAAGTTCGCCTTGTTCCACGGAAAAAAGGAGTGGATCTTCGTTGAAGCTGTGCGTCTCTTCGGGCGGCGGCAAAAGGAAATCGTGCGTGACACATGTCGGCAGAAAATCGAGACTAGGAGCAACTGTTGAGAGACTATTAGTTGCGAATTCAAAACTTTTCTTATCGTTCGATGTGGCATAAAAAGGTTTGTCGTCAAACGTATTTTGAAAAACTGTGCTGCGGTTCGAATCGATTTCCAAGGACTAGAAAAATCAAAAAATAATATTAATAATAAGTTAAATTTGTTTATATATAACTGCAGATTAATAGAAATGGGAGTACACTTACCTTGTTGAACTTGAGCAGATTTTCGATTTCTTCGAATATGTTGGTTGTGTCCTTGTGGAAGTCCTCAATGTCAATTTGCACTGGAGGAGAATCCATGTGCATTTCTTTTTTCGGTTTAAGCTTACTAAACTTTTTTCCTTTTGTCTTTCTACTCTTAATTTGTATTACCGCAGTTCCAAATTTATGAAATAACAACGTTCGACGCTTACCAACGGAGCCTTGTGATTTAATTTCAAAATTTAGTATGGTTATTTTACTATAATTTAAAATTTTATTTATGCTGCACTTCTTACTTCTTACGAAAAAAATCAAAAATTGGAAGTAAACAAAAAAATGCAGCGGTATTTGGCTATAAAATCAGCTGTTCATGGCAGACAAGGAGGATAGGAATGGAAAGAAGATTAATTTAAAGCACACTGCCATCAAAGTAACAACAATTTCATTGACAGAGTTCACCTCGGCTTTTTTGTTGTTGGTTCAACGAAGAATGCGAAAAGTATGGAGAATAATTAAACAGCTGTTCAGTTTTCAGATTCTTTGTAATTAAAAAAATGCAATTTTCTTTCATTTGACGGGTTAATATACTCTTTAAAGAATGCATTTCATATATTTACATTTTTAACATCTTTTGGTACATATTAAATCATTGAATTAAAACTGAAGGTTTCGCGAAAAGTTTACGGACCGACAGTGTTGTCATAAATATTGCATTAAATTGGGAACAACATTATTACTCCTCCCTTACAAATCCTCTTTCATAACAAACAAAAAATATAATAATTAAAATAGTTACAGTGCAAATATGCAAATCAAATTCGGTATATAACATATTGGTGGTAACATAAAACTACTGGCCGATAAAAGCAATGCTCACTTATAATTAAAACAGCACTTATGTGCTGAAAGAAGCACATTTATTGGCGTCACTGAAATGGCGGTATATGAAGTTCGGCATTGCCGAAGATAATTATCCTACTAGTTTTTAAATAATGAAAGTTTTAATATAACAAATCCCAGTATAGCATAACATTTTAAATAATTACTTTTAAGTTTTTTTTTATTTTAATTGCAAAATTGTATTTAATAATTATTTTCTTAACTTTCGTTTCACAAGTCAAAATTTTCATTATAATATAAGAAAATATTATATAATTATTTTCTGCCCGCTCATTTTAATTTTTCTGTAGATTTAGCCGTTTGTTTGGTTATTGCCGGCAACACTGTCGGCCAGAAAATTTTCTACGGTACCTTTAATATTATTTCAAATATTGTGCACTTTTTACCGCATGAATCTATACTTTATGCATATCGAAATATTCCTTATATTACTATCTTAGAGAATATATTCATTCAATGCTAAAAGAAGTACTATATAATTTTAATTTAACATTAAATACAATTTTTTCATTTTTTGCTGTCGCAAAAATTGAACAGCTGATTTATTATTCACCTAAAATAACAAAATACGCAAAGGCAGCGTCCAACAACACTTCAATGGCGTTGTTGGAATATCTGGTGAGTTTTGGCTGTTTCGGTTATGTTTTAGTTGTTGTACATCAACATTTATTGTGTTTGTTGTAAGAACAGTGTAATGCCAGACACGGATAGTGCTTCTAATTGTTCACCATGGTAGATAACAATTATTGTCGAGAGATGTCGCCCGTCACCTTTAGGTTTGTAACTACAATAAGTTTAAATTTAAAATAACTGTTGCTTAGTTCATAAACAAACAACCCAGCGAACAATTTTATAAAAGCATATTGTAAATGCGTTTGGTTAACAGTGACGTGATTGAATTAAATATTAATGTTGATCGTTTGCCTCTTGCAAGGAGTCCATTGAAACAATTATGGGCAATCTTAACAAATGTAAATGGGTCCGATTCGGTTTTTACAGTTGGATTTTTTTCCGGTAATACAAAGCCAGCTGATATAAACCAGTATTTTTAACATTTTGTGAAGGAAATTTATGAAGTTTTGTGAACAATGTGAGTTTTAGGAGGGAAAAATTTGAGGTATGTATGTATGTATGTTGCCGAGCATTAACATATATGTGATGCACCTGCGAGATCGTTTGTTTTAGGAATTAAAGTTCATAGTGGGTATAGCTGATGCCACAAATGCAAACAAAAGGGTGAGTACAAAAATCATCTAATTATATTTTCGTTTGAAAATAATGCCCCCAAAACTAATTCAGATTAAGAAGCTGAGCACCACAAAATACAAACAGAAATGTCTTTGGAATTATGACCAATTGTTTTAGTAAAGAACTTATCTTTTGATTGTATGCATGTGCTCTGTTTAGGGCTTGTAGAAACATTGAAGCCATCATGGCTGAAAACCAAAAAATAAAGAATTTTCTTTGCGACCTTCTCAAGACGAAGATTGGAACCTCAGTCTTTTGTATTGAAACATATTTTGTAGGAAACCTAAAGAGAAATCTGAAATAGTTTGATCGGAATTTCGGCAGTTTTTCTTGTATTTAGGAGGACCATTTGTACTGAAGCACATTTTAAGAGATGAATTTCGTTTAATTAAGCAAATCGATTCGAATTTTATTGCATCCAGAATGCAGTAGTTACAAAAATTATCATGCAGTTCAACTGCTTAAAGATTTTCTTCAGAAAACCGGAAAAATATAGCCATTTTATCTAGAAATTCATTTGTTTTTATCATAATTATCCATAACAATGAACAATTCCAATAAAGAAAACTTTTGAGATTATTCGGAAAAAAATTTTTTTCGTTATAAGAACTACAACCAGTTCATAATTCAAACTTCGCTATTCACGATATCTAACTTTAACGATAAAAATTATAACCAATACAGTATCTAATATCGTATATAATTAACTATAGCAACTCGGGTTACCAAAGCCATGGAGCCGATGTTTATCAGGTTGACTAGTGAAGTCGGAGCGCTGAGACGGATCACTGTTCGGACCTTTGCTCCGATCGAAGAAGATTTACTATGCTTTTCGAAAAATTTTTAAATCTTCTACGATTTTAAGTTCTTAAATTATATACAATAGCTTTCTTATTTGTTAATGCTTGTGTTATTTTATTATTTCATTGAGAAAAAAGTAGACGAAGAAGAAAAAAAAAAGGTAACAGTAAAACAGTAAAAAAAAAAATGGAGACACAAAAAAAAAAAAATGGTTGTCAGTTTACCCAAAATATTTATTCAGTTCTAAAACACTTTTGCACTTACTTTTTTTACTACGATTTTGTTCATTATTCACCACGCCATCGCAATGCTATGGTCTGAACCCTGGACGGAAGATGTAGAATCTGAAGAAAGTTGGACAAAGCGATACTTCTGACAGGAAAATTATGCACAACAATCCATTTGAAGTGTTTGAAGACTTCTTGACTTTCGAAAAAGCACTTCAAAAAAAAAAACAAAGAAGCTTTTGAGACTTTCGTATTTCCTTACTATACAGCGACTCTAAAAGTATTAATATAGGTAAATTCAGAATTTATACCCTATAACGCTCTAGCGAATGCCCGGCATGCGTTTTTGCTGAAGCTGTCGGCAATACCCAAATTTATTCAGATATAAAATTTTCTTTTTAACATCAATATTAGCAATATAATCGTATATTTTTTTTTTTTAAAGTGGGCGATAAATTGATACAACTACGAACACTTTTTGTAGATAATAGATTTTGTCTTTATATACTTCCATAAAAAAATAGAAGAGCATTGGGTTCCTAAGATATGACGGTAGAGGTTCAGCTGATCTGACCATGCCCTCTTTTTTGTAAAGTGATAGATTTCTTCACCATACACCTCAATATCAAATGTATTATCGTAAAGCATCACATTCATGAGATATGACGGTGGGCGTTAAATTGATCCAGCCACGCCCACTTTTTGTGATTTGGTAGATTTCGTCACCATTCACCTAAAAACCAAGTCTTATGGTTGTAGAGCTCCCCGTTCTCGATTTACGGCAGTGGGCGTAGAATTGATTTTATTTACTTAATTTTATTAATTATGGGGGTAATATGTGGGCGTGGCAGATTTCATAGCATCTATCATTCCTTCCAGACCCATCCCGATATATGTTCCAAGTTGGAGGTCAATCGCTTCAGCCGTTTAGGCGTGAAAACGGTACAAACGAAAATAAATAAATAACGAAATACACCTCCCTTTATAATATTAGTAAGGAGAAGAATATAAACTTTATCCTTACTAAGTTTATATTTTTATTGTATACTAGCGAATGCCCGGCATGCGTTGCAATGTCACTTAAAAAAAATGGTAGCAGAACTTCCCGGTACTTCTCGGTACTTTCCGGTACTTCCCGGTACTTCCCGGTACTTCCCAGTACTTCCCGGTACTTCTCGGTACTTCCCGGTACATCCCGGTACTTCCGTTAGTTAGCGGAACTTCTTGGTATTCACCGTTGTAGCAATACTGAGTTATGTTTGTGAAATTATCGGCATACAAACTCAGTAACAAAATCCCAAATTTTTAAGAGCAATATTAACAATGTCATCGTATATTTTTACTTCATTAAATAAATTGAGGGCGTAATAAGTGGGCGTGGACAATTTTGTATATCCTGTTATTCTTCCCTGTGCATCCCGTTACATGTTTGGGAAGTTATCGACAGTGCCAATACAAATTCAGATTTTTAGGAGCAATATTAGCGAAATAATCGAATATTTTAACTTAGCTTTAAAAATTGTGGGCGTAATAGGTGGGCGTGGCAAAATTTGCCCTAAACCAAAGCTGGCGTGAGCACAGCAACTGCCTAAAATTTCATCAAAATCGGATGAATGGTTTAGACGCCCATTTGGTACAAAGAAAGAAAGATAGAAAGATAGAAAAATTC
The DNA here is from genome assembly GCA_949127995.1 of Suillia variegata. NCBI lineage: Eukaryota > Metazoa > Arthropoda > Insecta > Diptera > Heleomyzidae > Suillia > Suillia variegata. The sequence continues at coordinate 18,460,912 of OX421846.1, forward strand.
ATTTTTATATATAAAGATGGAAAAATAAAATGAATACGCCAATGAAGGTTTTTTCCACATGCCAATATAACTGTTACTTTTAAGAAATAAAATCATAATCGATGAATATTTGAAGCGAACGCACGGCCTTTTTTTCTTTCGATTTCCGATACGGTTGTTTTGCAATAATAAAAGCAAACAAAAAAAAAAAACAAAACTAAAAAGACTTAAATAAAACTAACATTATTAAACACACAAAACATAGATTTTTAAATAAACATTAAAATACAACAATTAACATATAAAAGAAACATACAAGAAGTTCAAAAGATCTTCATTTGCAAAAACTATTTCAAATTTTCAGCATTGACCCCGACGTTCATCGCATATAAAAATATAAAATATTCTAGAATTACTAAATACAATGTAAAAATATTCATCCGGACTAAGTCAACACATTTTGCGAACCGCTACATTTGACCACTATTTGCTAGACTTCGTATCAACGTCGAGGATCGAACTTTACGGATAGCGGTTAATGAATAGAAAAGCCGATAACTTAAAAAATACCTCCATTATGTTTTAAGGTTCACAACAATCTTCGCTAAAATTATTCACAAATACACAGATTCATCGACGATTCTCAAATGAAGAACAATAGCAATATCCCTTCTAGCATTTTTTTTATCTGTTTAAAGATAAAATTCCATAGAAGAGCTCTGCCAGGTGGTGAGAAGTAGAAGTGTTCCGCAATCACAATGTTAGTTAATCAAACAGTTTGCCTCTAAGGCCGTGTAAAGCAAAATAATTTAGACAGGACTAAATGTAAAGCTATGATTATTCTTTTGTTGTTGTATAATCGCTTTAACGTGGTTTGACATATACATATGTATGTATGTTCAAACATTTTTTTTTATTTCCAAAAAGTTTTTCACTCCTTCATTAGAAAAATAAACAATTTTCTTATCAAATAAATAGGAAAATTATCATAAATGACATCGATTTCATTGTTAGGAATAATAAACGCAGTGTGGGCAAATTAAGTTTTAGTTAACATAGAAAAATACTCAAGAAAGATATAATCTCATGACAATGGAGAAGAAGATATTATTGTGACGCGACTAGCGTCCGTTGCGACTAATTTAATAATATTCGTCATGACACCGATCCAAACTATTTAAATAAAATTCGGCTACCGTTGTTCCAACATTTCTAAATATGAGAGCCCACAGTTCGAGGTTAATGTGCAGGTGCATTTGATCTTAGTCGATGTTGTTGTTGGATTGTGTTGGCGCAACAGAAACGTGCCAATTTGATGCTGAAATGTAGCTGTCCAAATACCGCTATCGAGTTAAACATGCGACGATCGCCGATCGAGCGCTGATTATGATGTTTGTAGGTATGTTTGAAGCGCAGTAGCGTAGCTAGTTTTTTAAAAGAGGGGGACACAACGGAATGCCAGCTGCATTGTTCACTTATATGTAAATACAATATATTCTTGATCAAGATCGAAAATTGAATCGATATAGCTTTGTCCGTCTGTTTGTACTCTACCACGCGTAAGCACGTACCGAAGGTTATACTAAATGTGTTCTTCCATGTGTAACGCCCATAAAGAGATATGCTTGGTATATAAACAAATATATTCAAATAATCGGCATGCATTTCAAAGTCGATTCAACGATGTCTGTCTGACTGTTTGTCCGTCTGTCTCAGCGAGCTTATATTCTCCAAGCGTAGGGTAATCTATAAAATGAGCAAGATCGGACAAAAACTACTCCCTCCCATACATAATATCTTAAAAGGAATTGTATTTCCATTTTAATTCTTTATTTCCATCTTTCTCTCTTTCTTTCTTTCTTTCTTTCTTTCTTTTTGTCTTTATTTTATTTTGTTCACGCCTAAACGACTGAACCGATTTTCTTTGTATATCAAGATGGATCTGGGAGGAATGATAGGCTATATGATATCTGCCACGTCCATATGTTACGCCCACAATTAGTGAAATTGGGTAAAATTATTTTTAAATCTAAAATTTAATAATTGAGTTCACTTGACCACTGTCGACATTTCCACCAAAAGTGGGTGTGGTTAGATCCATGTAACGGTCAACGCTAAATCTCAGGAATGTGATGCTACGATGTTAATTTGCCGATTTCAAACTTCAACAAAATCAGAGGAGAAGCATGAACTCCTTTTCGCAGTTCAAAATTATTCACTCTTTTCCCGTTAGGTATTCAAAATTAATTGTTTTTATATTTTTAAAATAAAAAAATGTTTAAAACATCAAATAGTTCTTCTTCACCCATCAAAATAAATACAATTTTGCAGTTTGATTATAGTGGTCAATTCTCCACTTTTGAAAAGCGGGATTTGATAATCGGACCAACTTGAGTTTTTTGAGCCAATCTAGTTTACAAATGTGTTAGCTAATCCAATCAATCAGAGCAGAGTCAAATGCGAAAGATAACTGTATTTGTATGTAAGCATATCATCACGTAGCGACAATTGCTCCTCTGTGCTACTGGATACGGTACAGGGAAAAATAACAACAACAAAATTTTCATTTGACCCAAATAAAGTTTAATAAACCTACGAATTAAGACTCTCCGGCTATCTGTTAGAATTTCTGGTTAATACGACAACGTGAGAATTGATACCTAAGCGATTTGATTAGATTTTGCGGCCAGTTGAGTCATGACCATGTTCCTCTAGCAAAAAATACAACATTTTTGTTAACACAATATCTTGAGAGCCATCGGAGATATTTGGCTGAAAATTTGTAAAGAGTTTTCGGAAGCGCTTGATGAAATTTTGTAATCATTCGGATTGAAATTATACTTTTCAAACTTATATTTAAAAAAACGCATAAACAACAAATGTCCACCTTGAAAGAGCGAACAACTTGGATATAGTGAACAGTCCTTGCAATAATTAGTTCCATATATCCAGAAACGACTGTACATAGATATAAGACCAGAATAAATTTAACATTATTGTTTTTGAATTTGTTCTATAAATATATTCAAATGTGACTTTACACTAAGATTTGTGTTTATTTACGCAAAAGTAAAAAGTAAAACTTAACGTGAAGCGACAGAATCAAGTGAAAGAAGAAGCAGAATTAAGATTTTAATGAATTAAAATGAAGCTGCAAATATTTTCACTAATTTTCTTTCATTGGATTTTATTGCTGCCAAAGGACGAAGGATCAAAATGTGCAAAAATTAAACGAAGCGAATTTGTCCATTCATCACAGGACTCAACGGCGACGACGAACGCAAGGACTTCATCCTTGCTGTACTTTCCAAACTGACAAAATGCTACATAAAATATTTTAAAAGCTGAAAGGCAGACTCCGCCAGCAAAAGGGTTAAAACTGCTTTTTTCCAACTATTTGGCGACCTCCTCTTCGACACAAATTCTCGTATGCAGGATATACCAACGAGTCACTGGGTTGGTCATTAGTGCGGGTGGAATTCGTTTGTTCGGTTGGAGCGAAGGCATCTGTTTGATTTTTGTTTTTGTTTTTACCGTTTTTAGTTTTAAGTTGTTCGTATTTTATATACTCGTACATTTGTTGTTTTTTTTTTGTTTTTTAGGAATGGATTTCATTCACGTCATGTTGCCACTTGAAGTGTTTATGTGGGTTCATCTCATGCGACACTTCATAAAAACAATAGTTTCAACATGCGCCTTAAATGGAAATCCATTATAAAGGGTTCATTGTTGGTGTTGTTGTTGTCGCTATTGCGAATGTGTTTGAGTGTAATATTTTTAGTTATTTAAACGCTTGTTATCCTCGGGACTATCAAATTTATAATTAATTGTTTGAGAGCGGTTAGTTTGATTTGAGTCGTCATCATCGTCTTTTGTCTTAGATGGGATTAAATTGTGCTTGATATTATATAAATCATTATAAATAACATGGATAAACTGTATGATAAAATAATACTTTTTAGAGCATCCTATGATCTCATCTTTGGCTAGACACAATTTGAAATATTTTATCGCATTCCAAAACAATTTATTGCCAATTTAAAATTATATCCATACGTAAATATTAACATAACGAATATACGACTATGTATGCTCCTAGTAGTTTCAATAATTTCCAATGAAATACATTTCGAAACGGCAGAAACTAACTTTGACTGCATTCGAACCAAACTTTCCCTGCATCGGCAGCGCGAACAAGAAAACTCGCTTTGCGGCAATAATAAAAAATAGAAGAAAAAAGAGAGAAAAAACCAACGAAATCTAAAACCGCGACGCGACGCTCCTTGCCGCAACGTACGAAACCGCAACATGAGGCTCACACCGCAGACCGGCTTAGCTGTCAAATTAAATCAAAGCCGTTTTCGATACGGCTGTCTGCGCGTAAAGACGAGCTCAATCGCTGCCAATATTACGGCGTACTATAAATAGTTGGCACAGTCGAGCACAGAGACTTCAAATGGAATGGCGTCGACACTTTGTTCCGTGCGAACAATTGATGACAGCTGCTTAATTGATAAGAAACTAATGAAAATTGATTATGACGGTGCTACGAGTATAATCTAAGGCAATGATGAAATATGAAATGTCTGGTCGGATGAGAGTAACGATTTTTAATTTGCACCAGGACAATGGCATAGTAACCGGAGTATTTTAAAGTTGAGCAAACAAAACAAAACATCTAAATACGAATCGAAGTTTAGTGAACTCTCAGTTTAGAGCGATTAAATCCGAGAGTCAAAAGTTTTGTTTAAAATTGTTATATTTTTTATAATCCTGAATGTGTCTGAAATTCTTCATTAGTTTTAACCTAACAGTGTCTCTATTTTTATCAATCTAACCCGTCCGGGTTGAAAGATAAATGTGGAACCTACTGAGTATTATTATTAAAGAGGTAAAAGCCTAATTGTATTATCCCTATAGAAGAGACAACAAAACATTCCGAACCTAAATGACTTTTAATATACTTTACCTTATTATTATTTTTACGCATGTAAAAGTATCTATCTACATTTTGTTTACTTTACGTGAAAAGAAATAAACTTAATAACAAAACTTTAGCATGTTCCTGTCTTACGAGAAAAGCGAAGTCTAAGTTAATTTAAATATTTCTCAAACTTGGTTTATATCAACAAAAATACCAAAAAACATTTTTGTAGGCGCAATATTATTGAAATAATCAAATATTTTTACTAAATTTCACAAAATGTGGGCGTAAGGCATGAACAAAATTGCATCGCAATCTTTGGATGAATTAGATTGATTTTTTCTACTTTTTACAATAAATTGTAAAATAAATCCGCAAATTTTTAATGTCAAAAGATTATCGGCTAAAAAAGTATGACACATAGAAGTGTTCAGTCTACTTACACTTCAGCGCTAAAAAGTGAATCGCAATTAAAACATGAAACATTATTGAATGTTAATTTTGCTTGGAGTAACTAACTGTTGAAATGTACACCACGTATTATAGTATTTTAGCAACAGAAAGCAATCTTGCATATCCAGAATCCAACATTTTCTTCAAATTCGAAAATACCTGTAATTTAACCAGTAATAACATGCATAGCTCATGCTTTTTCTGCAGCATTTTTATAGTTTGTTTTAAAAGAAATAGTTCAAAGCGATAAATGCATTGAAAGTGGAATATAAAAGAGGCCCGTCGAATTTCGTAAAATAGTTCACGTATTGAAATTTTAATTTTCTCCAATTGCATTGCAATGGGAAAAAGACCAATACTCGAGGCGCTGACATATTACAATGAAAAGTTGCCACACTTATTAATTTCAAATAATATACTCGTACATGAAACAAATATTAAAAACTTTCTGTAAAATTTAAAAAAAAATTATCCAAAAACCAAAAATGATAAAAATGCCGAGGAAAATTTTCAATATTGTTATAAGAGACCGTGAATGATGATCATAGGACACCACCAATGGCTTTGGAACAACAAATAAACAAACTAATAAAAATTTTACTTGTCATCGAGATCCGAGCATTGACAATTACCTTTGCGTATGACATTTAGCGTAATTTAAATTAAAATTTTTTGTATTTATGTATCTTATTTATAAATGAGAATGTAATTTTGCGAAAAAATACAAAACTTTAAGTGTTAATTACTTTCGTTTTTAACTTCTTATATGAAGGCTCTTTTGCACGTTTTAATCATGTTTGAATAATATGGTTGAGAAAGTAGGAACTCACCTCGATTTCTGCTTTATTTTGAAATTTAATTTTTGTATTTATGATTGTTATTTTTATTTGATAATTTTATAGCAACCATGGCAACTGCTCAAAATTTGAATTTTCATAGAGGAATAATATAGAGGTGGAGAGGGACAATTTTCAACTACACCATTATTTTAATTATAACATTTCAAAGCCAACTCAAATTATCTTAATAACGAAAAAAAAAAACCGAAAATACAACAAACACATGATAAATAGAAGTTCCTTTAAGGATTTTTCCAAATTAAAATTCGTACTTGTTCAAAAACATTTGACCATAAAATGCAACTTTCTGACAGCTCAATTAAATTCCTTTTGACAAACTAAAGACCAATTATCCATCATTTCGATCTAAAATCAGTAATTTTCTTTTTGTTCGATGAAATTCGAAGAGTGACATCATCAAATATTCGAAAAGCCACAAATTGACAAGTGTAAGCCAAGGAATGTCGCCGCTTCATGTCTCCGCCACTTTTCTGAGTTTATGTCTGTGTGTGTGTATGTGTGTGTGTGTGTATTCTGTGTGTGTGTATTCTGTGTGTGTGTGTACTGTGTTCAAGTCAATTTCACAAATCCACTACGCCACTTCAACGAACAGATCCAAAGGACCAAAGGACGTACACACAAAATCAGATAAACGCTTTTCGATAGGAAGCAGCAGTAGCAGGCAACGCCATTGACACACTCCCACATTCACTAGGGTGTTTCAAAGTTATATGCTTACAATCACATTAATCGAAAATTAAATTTAAAAGCTTAATAAACCAGATTAAGTGAAGAGGAATACTTTTAGGAATCGAACAGACATTATAACCCATGAGAGAATCTGAAGCGACACATTTTCCACTTTAGTCATAGCACACAAAGTAAATATTGTATAAAATATACAACTTAAAGCGAGAGACTTATAAGAAATATTGTTAAAAGCAGAATTCAACTGATATTGTTTATTATCCGAAAAAAGTCACATTATTTTATTATTTGTAGAAAACAAAAGACTTCATTGAGACTTTTCGAAGTTCTATAAACGATTGTTCCTAATTGCATCAGGAAAGAGATTAGTTTCGTGTTTATGGAATTATTAAGCTAAATCTTTGTTACGAACTACTAAAGGATAAAGCTTACAAGGAACTATTCTATTTGTAGTAAAATACTGAATTTAGTGTCTGAAACACTCTAACTAACTCCCAATCATCGGCAACCATGTCAAAATTGCCAACGACAGAAGGAGCAGCAAAAAGAGAACAAGTATCTTGCCAGCTACTCTTGCAGCCAGCCACTTGGCCACATTAAATTATGGTGCGCACACTAGCGTTGAGATATATGGAATCAATGGCCAAGTCGAGTATTCTGCCCGAAAAATTTATTAAAAAAATATCCAGTAACTTATTCTATATAATGTGACTAACACTTTTATTGATAATATATATTTCTCATTGAAGTAGGATGTTAATTTTTATTAAATAAAAATATATTATATATGAAATTTATGGACATTTCAAAAACTTAAAAAAAAAAAAATTATCTTCGGCTAAGCTAATCTTTACATAAAACTAGTATACATATTGTCTATTTAAATTTATCTGCACTTCAGGTTTAAACCTAGTATCAGAGCTACTTCGGAAATAAAATTACAAACAATCTTCAATAAACACTTTTAATACATATCTGGATGTCACAGAGATATCGAGGGTATCTTTAAGGCGGATTCATTAGCATTAGTGCGAAATAACTGTACCAATCCTTATTAAAGAGACAAGACTAGCACCTGGCAGATTATTGATAGATTGATCGACAATAGAACAAACCCTCAATGGTGACACACCAGTAATTGTCTAACAAGTAGGATTACTTGGCCGGAATTAAACTTAAATCGAATTAAAACAGTTTTAAGTCTAAACAGGCAGGACACTAGGAGAACTATCTTACTGGTCATTGCCCTATCGGTAGATTAGGGGCGTCATTATATTGTATAATTACTGTAGATGTTATTAAGATCCGGAAAAAGAATGCATTCGACTTGGAAGTAATCTTGGAAGTAATCTAGTCATTGCAAAACTCAAAATATCTAAGAATGTATCCACAGGATGATTTGAAGAGGACCCTGTAAAGTACGGTTCAGTTCTCTTTGGTATCACAATTAAACCCAATCTATCCCTAACTATTTAGATATTTTATATAATATATACTAATGTATACTAATTTGATATAAAAATATAATGAAATGGACATTCCATTATAATTGATAATTTAGTGATAATGAAAGGTACATTCGTATTATTATGCATAGTAATGTAAAAAGTTTTGAAAACAATTTTTAATGATTCATAAGTGCGAGTATAATTGAATAATGAAAAGTAATGAAAAAATTATTTTCAACATTATTATTTTCCATGAAAACTTCATTTTATTAGCATTATAAAATTTTTTTTTGTATGTAAATAAATGTATAAATTGTTGTTGTTTGAATTGATATAACTCTATAATAAATGAATTGTTTACTGGGCACCCGAACAAGTTTAACAAAATTTGACTGCCTTAAAAAAACTTTGTTTGAACCGGTTTTTATATCTCTAAAGGAACCACCACCAGCCTTCCTTATTAACTGCTGCGTAACTCACTTAGATTAGGTCAATTGGACTTTGTTGAACTTTCCTCCATACGTTGTTGTATTTAGGTAGGTAGGTGGATACATTCCTAAGCTAACGTGTGTGCCAACGGAACGACATTCTCTACTTTCGGTGTTCGGTGCGCTTCACCACTTTTGGTGGTCATTCATGTTGATACTTCCTTTGCCAGAAGTTGCACATTTATTGCTCGTGTTGCTCAAGTTTTCAAATTGCCGAGAAACGACCAAAAATTCTCGAATTTATTCCGGTTGCCATCCCCGTTTGTCCTCCCCATTTCCTCATCAATATATTGCCGAGTTAAGTGTTTTATGAACTTCCATGAGCGCGTACGGTGGTGGTACATCACAAGGTGCATCCACGTGGCCGACGCATGACGACGCATCGTCAGAGTTGGTCATCACCGACGTAGCTACATTTCCGAATGTTCGTTCGAAGTGACTAAACTGTTTAAGCGTTTGATTTGATTTTACTCGAGTGCGGTTTGAGTTTACTTTGGACACTTTGTACATGTGGACCCAACTGCCTGGCCATTAAGTGTGTCGAACTATGTTCATGCATTGGTCACTTGGCCCATCTGATTTGACTCGACTTGAGTTGACTTGTTCTGCGGTTTTGTTTTATTGAACTTGGCAAGTAAGTTTTTATTTTTTCCAATAGTTTGGTTACGGTTTAATGAGAACTCCATAAGTCATTGGGACATGCTTCTTAACGAGAGGTTTAGATGTAAAGGTTTGCTTTGAGTGTGCATTGTTTGTATGAAGATTACGAAATAGAAAATCTTTAAAGTGAAATAATCATGTTACCGAAAATAATTGTCTACTTTTTTATGAAGTCGAACAAAATTTGTTGTAAGGGATAACGTTTAAATTTTCAGGAGCATCTAAAAAGTGGTGCTCAGTGCTTTGAAATGTTATCATTCTTAATAGTATATGTGTATGATTTCCATGGAATTTAGTTTTAGTGAGCTTTCTAAATAGGGAATATGCCTCCAAAAATTTGTTATATTATTTTGATATATCATAGCATTTGCTCACATCAGTTTTTGATCCTAGGTTAGGTTGGTGTTGCGGCACAATTGCCTATCATACGCCAATCTAGGCCCATTGCGATACTATTTTATCTCACTAAATAGAAAAGTTCGATTCGTGATTTTGATCCATCACGAAAGTCTCAGTCATTATAGCAAAGTTATTGAGTTCTGAGTAGTTTCTTTGAGCTCATCAATTTGAACCTAAATTCTATACATACATACATATATCTAAAAAGAAAATTAATAAATTGCAGAATCGCATTATCCAAGTCAAAGTCAACATAAATAATCGGTCAATTTCAATTTTGAAATAAATGGAAAAATTTTCTACATTAAAAAGTTTGAATTTTATAGTGGAAAATAAACATTCGATTGGTATCTAAAATTATTTACCTATAGGTATGCGAGTATATCTAAATGGTAAACTTTTATTAATTTCATTATTTATATATTAATGATATTTTGTGTATCAATTTGATATTCATAATGTTCGATTTACAATTATCCTTTCAAATCGATATTTTTATTTTTATTTATATTATTGATATTATTATTTGATATGATGATGGGAAAAGCAATTAATGTAAATTTGACATTACTGATACAAATACGACAAGAAAATCATAAATTTTATATTTTACGTGTACAAATGATATGATTTTAATCCACGTGATATGATTCTAGTAAAGATTACATTTTTGTAGAAATATAAAAAAATTTGGAAGAACATTTTCGGACAAAAATAAAAACATGTAGGGTACTCTCAAAAAAATATATATTGGACCACCCTAACGAAATATTGTTTATTGATGTTTATTGTTTATTGTTTATTGATGTTTATGATTTTCTTGTCGTATTTGCTATAATGACTGAGACTTGTCAATTAACTTCAGATTTTTCATTTCTGGGCATTGACAACGAGTTTAAAAATGTAACTAAGTTTAAAAAAGTATTTTTGAAGATTAAAAACTTAAACAACTTTTTTGGTACTTAAATAATTCATCACAACTTTAAAGTCATCAATATCGCATTTGCACTTAGCCCACAAGAGGGCGCCTAAAAGACCCACACACACAATCGCAAAAATCGTTTATGTACGGTACAAAATGTATGAATATAAATTTAAAAATACGGCATCTGCGATTGACAAATTGAACTTTGCAGCGACCGCCGCCGTTGCCATTGCCGCCGCCGCCAACAACACCAAAAGTGTCAAGTGAAGGACGCGCCAGATGGGCGAAAAGAGGCGTTCAAGTAGGGGTGCGCCGTCATAGTCGCTCAATTGTTGTAAACAATAACGCGAAAAGAATGGCTCGATTTTTCGATTTAAAATATTTAATTCATAACATTTTATTTTTTGAATATTTGCGAATGCAATTGCGCAGTTGAGTAGTTTTCAGTCATAATCGGATATCTACTTAAAACTGTTTAATGGCGGTGTGAATGTTATCTACTTAAATTCGGGAAAATACTTTAAATTGTTTTTTTTGTGTCATGTTTTTTTTTTTGTTTGTTGGAAATTCTTTGTGCGGTCCCACATACTCGCACTCGTACTCCTCTACTCGCATTATGCATCATTAATATCCGCATCCGCAGTCAGCTTGTGCAGTAACAGTAACGACACAGATGGACGGACGACAACTGCGAAGCGCCGTTTCATGCAAACTGCGATTAATCATTTTTCTATCATTTTCAGATTTATATAAAAAAAAAATGTTTTTGTTTGTTTGATTTTTTAGTTGAAAGTTTGTTGTTGTTGTTGTTGTTGTAGAACTATGTGCTCGAAAGCGCACATTTATATTCATTTTCGCGAATTGAGGGAGAAATGCAACGTCTGGAATCTCAAAGCGAGTTTCTTACTTACTTGTATTTTGCAGATATGCAAACGCTTGCATAGCGCACATCCCACTCAAACGTGGCACAACTCAAAAAATCCAATTTTCGAGTTAACATGACCGAGCAAACATTCGCACAAATCAGCTCTATTAACAATTAAACGCAAATTTTAACGCAGTTATTTCTCTTTGGTTTGTAAAAGCTAACTAACACATCAAAAAATTACATTTATCAGAAAACGCTTAAAACTACTTTTGAGTTTATGGCCAATCGATTAACTAGTTTTTTTTTTTATAAAATGGAGATAATAACATTTTAGATTTTGGCATTGTGTCTTTCTTTTCTGATTACTATAAAAACAAAATAATTTTATTTTTTCAATCAATAATGCCCATTTAGAAGAACTTTTTATTTCTATATTCATAGTTTGTTATTACGCTAGCAAAAAACAAAAACAAAAACAAGCATCTGACATATGTACGTGCATGTGTGGTGTGATATTCCTTTGTGTTATGCCAAGTCACCATTCCACTTCTCAACCTTCTGTTCAGATTCGGCTTTAAACTTTAGATCCTGTCGTATGGCAGTGAGAAGGAAACTGAATGATGGCTGGAAGAAGTACATGGATTACAATGTATACTCGCACACATCAAAACAATTTCAAGTTATATACATTTTTAAATGAAATATAACTCATATGATTTATCCTTATTTGTTTTTATTATCAGAATTTAGTAAGAGGATCCTAATCTCTTAACTAGATTAGGAATTTGATAAAGTTGCCATAGTAAAGTTGTGGTCTGACTAAAAGTATTTAATATCAGTTTAACATACACAACTAAACTTACACAAAAGCAATAACAAACACTTACAATGCATTCAAATCAAAGAGTAACACTTCGGTGGTGTATAAAATGAATATTACTGCTTAACATATTTACTTTTCCATTTGATATGCTTTCATTCTTTTGTTCAAAGATTTTAACAATGCAGTTAATATAAAGAAACTATCGGAAAAAACTAGTAAAAGTTTATTAAAAAAAAGGCGGTCGCAGTTATCTCTGTAGTATCTTAACAATTAAACCCCTCGTCGAAAATTGAGAGAATTTCTTAACTTTCCTAAATCGCAATCGATCTTGTTTAGGGATAGAGAGTGATCTCGAAATGGTTTTTTGTTTTTTTGTTTTCAGTTTTGAAAATTGTTTTTTTTGTGTTTTGTTGATTTCTTGTATGTATTGGAAATATTCTTTAGTTTGCTTATCAAAGTATATTTTGCCACAATTGAAGGAGTGTGGCCAACCTTTTCCACTGAGAGATATCGAACCGCCCTGAAATAGCCCGCATCGAAAGTTCTATTTATGCGAGGTGCTCTACGAAAAAGCTTCACAGAATTACAGTCGAAAGATGTGAATAAATGAAAATTTAATAAATATATAAAAATTGAGTGTGCCGAGCACATTCAGAGAAGAGTAAAGCGAAGCAAGCAAAACAATAGAAACGAATCGGAATCTGAATGCACGGCAAGAAGCGCACTCGAATTGCCAATTGGTGCGAGATACAATTGCGGAGAAGCGTTAAACCGGATTGCCACAAAGAAGACACATTCGAGGGGGCATACTCACATGGACGTATGTACATATGTAAATACGAGTATGTATGTATGTACTTTTGTACAGCTGTACTTCATGCATTCACACAAACGATCGCATTGCGTCAGAGTGGTTCGTGTACTCCAAGCCGCTCAGAGGCGAGCGATTTGCATGAATGATTGGCTTCTTGCTCTCTGCACGTGAGTCATGGAACTGTGAACTTATTCATTGTAGAATTGCGCATGTACTTGGGCATAAATAGGGCTGCCAAGCGTATTACTTTTATTCAGGTGTTTCCCATATATTCACTTAGATTAGTTTAGTTTAACGCTTTTGTTTATTATTGAAATAAAAATATTTACTTTGGTAAACGCAATTTTAAATTAAAACAAAAACATAATCAAGATATGATGATCTCAAAAATGAGGAGTTGGTAACCCTTTGTGTGACAGATACCCTCATGGATACACAAAAGTTTCGCTCAGATATTCGTTTGCTGAGGCTTCGTTTGTTTGGAATTGTGAAGCGATCGATCGTCTCAATTATGGAAGAGCAACCAACGAATTGGAAAATATTCTCTGGGCTGCCATCAGTGGAGTTGGTTTGGTTGTATATTCGCTTTAAGAACACCATACAACAAATATATACTTCGGCCGACATTGGTACAAATAAAGAAATGAATTTACAATAGTTTTTGTTGATACTTTATTTGGGACAAATACTTTATTGGAACAAGTAAAGTATACTACAGTATTATTAGAATTTATCATAAAAGTGAGAAGTTAGGTAAGATTTGTGGCATACCAAATGAAAGGCAATGGATGCAGCTTTATCCCTATTCTATTAAAATTTGGTCATAATAACGCATTTTACCGAGAAATTAACCCTTGAAAGCCGAAAATCTGAAAAAATCTATATAAATGCTTACATTTTAAAAACTTATTAAGTTATCACATATAAGGTTCTAAATATCTCTTAAATACCTTTAATTTAACACCTCAATTGTACTGATCCAGATAACACTTAGCGAGTATTTCAAATTAAGAAAAAACGTAAATGTCAACTTAAAAGCTTTCCCGCCCCAATGCACGTCTCTCCTTTCATTTTCTTTTACACTCAAAAATTAAGCTCTCAAGCCCATGTAACTGGTAAAAAAAAATTAAAATCGGAGTCACCGTAGCAAACTTCGCTGAAGCCACTTTATTTTTTTATGTAAGTAAGTTTTTAATAAATGTAGTTACAATAGTTCTCTGTACATATATACATATGTATATGTACATTTTAAGATGGTGTACATACTTGTGTAATATTTATTTTACATTCGCAAACTTTTATTTAAATAATTCTACATTTTAGATACTCCAACATTTTAATCTTGCCGCATGCTCTGACCCTTATGGTTCATGTCCTTTTTGACCTATGTCCTGTTTGTGTGTTTGTGTGTGTGTATGTTTGTGTATTTTATTGTCTATTTGTGAATATGCGGCCTGACGCTCTCTTGACGATGATTCTGTCCAGGCCATTGTTTGAAGGACTCTATTATTTGAATTCTAATGAATAACATTTTGTAACTGGGCGTGTTGTGTTGTGTTATGTTGCTACAGTGCAGTTGTTGTTGTTCATACTGTTGTTGTAGTTGTTGTTCTCGTCGTCCTTGTCGTTTATATTTGCTGCCAAATATTTGCGTTGTAATTTAGTGTTGGGACTGCTGACATTTTAGAGATTATATCGAAAATTGAAAAGCACAAAATAATATTGTCAAATAGAAAAGTGCTCGAAAAATTTTGATAACAAATAAATACGTTTTCTGACAGAATTTTATAAAGCGTTTTAAATAAATTTTTAAAGTAGCAGATTTAGTTTTGATTTTATGTATTAGAATTAAAATTTATTTAGGGTGAAGTGGAATTTAAACATCATTTAAGTAATTTTGATTTTGAAGTAAGTTTAAATATATTAAATACTAACTATAAGCAATGCAAACTTTAAAGATGTACTTCTAAAGATGTACTGAAGTGATTCAATTAAGTTGGCAAGATATTAAAGGGTGTCGTAGTATGAAAACCTTTGACAAGCAACTTTTCGATCTCTAAATGATTTATTTGGTTAAATATTAACAAATTTATAAACTTCGCAATAGTTATTGAAACATTTTTGGTGGATCATTACCATGAAATTAAGTTTTCTTAATTAAATGGAGCTTATGGTCTAGTGTGGTCGATGCGGCGTATCCCTTAGCCGCCATTTTAATCTTAACTAAAATTAAAATTGTTTAAGTTAAGTATTTCGATTTTTTGATCGATATTTAATTTCAATTTTTTAAATTTTTCGTAAAATACATACATACACCACGCGCAAGTTTGTGCCGAAGGGTATATTGTGTATATTTTTTTTTATTTGTAACGCCTATAAGAGGGCGTGGTAGTAAGACAATATACATATATAAATAAATAGCTCATATCCGCGGCTTTGCCTAAATTACGACATGAAATTTTTCGTAATGATTTTAATTATTTTTATTGCAATGCAAAAATACACATAGTGGGCGTGGCAGTTGTTCAATCACGCCCACTTTATTTAAAGCAATCAATTTTCGATCCCACAACCTACGTACCAAATTTTGTCAATATAGCACTAAAAGTAGCGAAGTAGGCGAGTGGGCGTTGCTGTTGTCCAATAAATATTTGGCTACCATATACAAAAACTGACAGTTTGTGGAGGTGAAGTCTCTTTCCATTTCGAAAACTCTGTATCCACGATTGTCCATATCTCTTTTAATTGCATTTGCTCATCCTTTTATATTGTTTAAAAACAAGGAAAAATTAAGAAACAATTCGATGAAACAAAAGGATTTCCTGCTAAGCAAAAGGACAGCAAGACAACGTCTCCATCTGTGCGGTTCTTGTGCCGCGTGTCCTCCTTGTGTCATCCAAGTCGTCGCCAAGTTCGACAGCCTCAACTCAATTTGATGGAAAATCACATCATATGCTTTCCAAACACGTCCTCCACAAAAATTTGAGTCACGAAAACAATTTCAAGAATTGGTCTGTTTGCTGTCCTCGGTTACAATAGATTCTGCTTCATTCTGGCAATTGCGTTAAGCAGACAAAAAACAAAAACAAAAACAGAAAACAAAACCAAACCAAACATCCCTACCATTGTACAACAACAGTTTATTTGTTTGCCGCCGTCGCTTAGGATGAAGTTGGTGCTAAGGACCGGCAATACGCGCTTTGGCCATCACCTAAAGACACTCAAAATTCCGGAAAGCGCTTCTTTCCATGGCTCGATTATTAGCTGCCATGAACGTTGAAAATTTGCGCTGCTGGTTGACTTCGTTGACGGACAAAAGAAATAAAATTTCGAAAATATTTAAATATAAACAAGTTGTAAATTTGTGGTCATTTTATTTTATCGATTGTGGCTAGAGAAGCTCGTGCATATGTACAAATTTTTTATTAAGAAACTACACCCAGAAAAAAAACAACCTTGAATGAAAATATCAGCTTTAAATCAAAGTAAAACTTCGAGCAATCTTATTTTAAATATGCGCCCATGCTGAATGTATTTAAAATTGAGACAACTTATTTTAAAGTTGTCTGGAGCTTATTTCAAAAGTGGCTAATTTTAATTTTAAAATTATATATAATCCAACGTCTGTTTGTCTGTTAGTTAATCTCGGGAACCGCTGATCCGGTTTCATTCATGTTTGTTACACAAAACCTTTAGATACCTTAGTATAGGCTATATAGACCCCCGATTATTACGAACACAATTAGTGAAATACTGGAAAGTACACGATTATTTTGCTAAAATCGGGCATAAATGAAATATGATTTTTGTTTTGATATGGTCACTGTCGAAAACTTTACCAAAAATGGGCGTGGTTGGATTAATTTAAAGTCTAAGTTTTTAATAGGTCAGATCTCTTCTTTCTTCCCTCCAAAATTGCTCAGTAACTTAATGCGCTACATAGGAAACATTTATATCTTTTCCGCCCACTTGAGCGTGCTTGAACTTAATTAACGCCCACCGCCGTAACTCAGAATCGCTACAACGGAGAGTAACGGGAAGTTCCGCTAACCAACTATCCCACACATTATATATTCAAAACAAAGCCCTGGCATCGCCGGGCAGTAGAGGCTAGTTTAATATAAATATGTATATTTCCACCTCACATTTAGTTAAAAAAGTGGTTCCCAAACGTAATTGTCATTTAACATTGAAGCGATTTGAAATCAAAGTTGTTCAGTTTCAAATTAAAATTGATTATCAAAAAGTTGCATAACCTTGAAATAACTTTTTTTTATGCGTTTTTTTACCTCAGTGTAGCAGTAAACTTGTCGTTTAAGTACATTTCGGATTGGAAAAACATTTTAAAATTCTTTCATGTTCAAATTTACTGGGCAGCAGAGAACAATCCTCCTTGCTGGGCAGATCAATGGGAAAGAAAATCAATGTCATTCGGTCATGTTGTTGTTTCCTCTTCTCTATAACATATTTTGATATTTTGAAAGTTTAAAAATTTAATTCAATTTTACTTGGTGGTTAATATTGGTGATTGGTTAATAATTCAATTCTTGTTTTTATTATTATTAACCATATTCCATAAACTATGAAATGTTATGCCAATATTTACTATATGAAAAATTGAAACATTTGAGGTCCAACTAATCGTGAAATGAAATTTTATAAATGTTATTTTTGAATAATTTTTTGTTTGTTTTGTTTTCAGGAATACAAAAAAAACGTATTTTCTTTTTGTACAATTCTAGAGCGCTGCCAAAAAGCGTTTGGGTACAAGGCCCAGCAAAGGGTTATCATTACTTCCACATAATTTAATTTCTGCAGAAGTTTGCATTTCGTTTTCTTTCGAAGCGTTGCACAAACTGAATTAGCTTCAAAAATCTTTCATCCTTTTTCAACTCTATTTCAAAAGCATAACAAAGGAAGCAATGAATGCGTCGATTTTGGCATTCAAATGACATTTCCGGTGGCATAAAGCAAACAAAAAAGACAACAAAAACGACAAACCAGCTCCAGATATTCTGCTATCAATAGCGGCAAGATGAAAAAAAGAGAAGAAGAATAATGATGGTGGTCATACAAACACACGACCAGGATATCTGCCAAGGATTGATTTGCCTCTGATGATGAACCTATTTTTTTTTAGTTATGTATTGAATTATGGACAGAGGCAGAGGACGATGAGAATGAAACGTTTTAATAAATATTCGTGGTGAAATTTTAATTTGTTGGTATAGAAGTTGGGTTACAGATATTTGGTTATGTGGAGTAACTTAAAAAGGATTTGTAAAAAACTTGTGCCATATCGATATTTATTACGCAAATTATGTGAATGCATTCGTTTTTTCTTTCCATTCCCACAAATTGTTAGACCAAAAATGCAACAACAATTATTAAGGTTGGGTATGGAAAAATGCATTTGAAAAATTTGATGATTGAAAGGGAAGCAGCGGCAGTACAAAAATGTTATCAAGCAAACGATTCTGTATTTAAGCAAACCAATAACGTGAAGTATCGCTCCTCGAGTCGTTAAATTGTCAAATGCAGTTTAAAAAAAAATACTGCTCTTCTTTTTCTAGCTACAATCATTTCTATTTTTCTAGAATTTCGAATGGAAATTTTCATTTATACGTCATCATAAAAGTATCATCTAGGTACTTATTTCATGAGGACGACAACAAAGATGCTACACATTTCCGTTTTTACTACAATGGCTAAAAAATATGTAAATGTTAAGTTGTTTTTGCCAAATTGAGATAACTTAATTATAAAAAATTAAACTTTAAAGCAAATAAAAACTTAACAAAAACTTTTTGAAATAAAATGCAATAAATTTTATTGACCGTATTTAGCAGCCCACAAATAAAGTGCAACGAGTTGTGATCGTTTGTTTAAACAAGTACACTATTCACATTAATTAATAGAGGATGATGAAGTTCTGCTTTCAGATTCATGGTGATTTTATCTATTTCAGTACAAAAATGGAAGAGAGTGCTCCTTTTAATAAATTTTTTCAATGTCAGATTCTAAATAAAGTGAAAAGTCAACATTTTTTATATCTATGAAATATGATCCTTATGTTTTGTCCCATTAATGTATATATTTATGTATGTATATGCAATAAGATGGCTGAGTATTGTATGAGGAAAAATTCATATTAAATTAAAAAACATTTCCTATAAACTTGTATATCAATTTTCAAATTTGAAAAATTTCACGCGATCATCTAACGATGTTCATTTTGTCTAAAATTTTGCATGGTGGCTATTCAGGCCCATCCTAATGTGCATATGTATGTATGTATTTTTTATTTTTTTATTAACACTTTCCATACCAACTTAAACGTGCGATTGAAATGGCCACAATTCGATGCAATGCGATGCTTCGTGATAACTCATTCAAAACCCTCAAAAGCACAATAAAACTGAATAGGAAATACTCGTATACGAGGAGCTTATAACGTATCAAATCAAATATTTTACAAAAGCCATCCAACACGGGTATTAAGACTTATGTATGTATATATGTATGGTATGTAAGTATGTTTCATAATACTTATTGTTGGCGCAAATGCAAATATTGCGAGCGATATTAAAAAATCCGCCAGCGCCGATGAACGCCACTAAGCGATAATAAATTTGTATTTGTATTATTTTGAATGCATTTGGAAAAGCGTTTTAGATTTTATTTATGACGATGCATTTTTATGACTGCCCTAGAAATTAATCAAATTTAAATCCGCGTGCTGCGTTTGACTCCCAGCAGAACTTTTTCTAATCGCCCAACAATTCAGCAGTGAAAGCAAATCAAGCCTTAAACTTCTGCGCTGAACTTTGAATTTTTATTATAAAGATTCAAGTATGAATATGTGGACACTCGTATTAACTTTTTATAAGTGTCTCGAGACCTTACTAATTGTTTCTGATCTGAAAATAGACCTGACATTTTTAAACAACTGTACTACAATCTAATTCTGATAGTTTATGTACCTGCTTCGAATCGCTCCTGAAGGGCCACAAAAATAAAAACAAATTTTTTGAAGATCATTGCTGAATTGAATGTTGAAATTTCAGGCCTTTGAATTTACTGCTGAATTTGTCAACAGTTTAGAAACTTTCTGCTGGGTTTTGTTCTACTGTTCTACACACACACACACACACACACACACACACACACACACACACACGCAAGGGTACTCCGAAAGTTTGGAGTAACGGGTGTGACAATCCCGCGTACCCTAGTTATTAGGACTGAGACCAGTAAAGTCCTAATTATGGTATACTGGAAAGACGATTATGATTAGATTGAACCCTGGGCTGACGGTTGCAGTATTCTGTTACCTGAGTATGTAGGAGTGATATCCCACAGAAATGGCTTTCAGGCTAATGCTGTAACCGCCCCCGTCCCGTTAAAACCTTGGCAGGCCTCAAAGTACGCTCGAGTTCGTCACCATTAAGTTGGCAGTGTAGGCTCAGATGTCCCACTCCTGACTAGCACCAGATTCGGCTCTGAACTCAAGCTCTCATAAAGGCTTGAGTCAACCCTTCGCGTGGCCTCCCTGCTTGCAAAGATAACCACGGAATCGTAGGTGACTACACAAACGATCAGAGATAACGGCTTTGAGTGGGGACCCATATAACATGAATAATACAATTCAAAAAATTATTAACGAAGATAAGAGTGGAGCCAGTAGTTTAGGTGGGTTCAGCACCGGAGACCCTTTCAAAAGGTCTTCAGGACTGCAAAGAACGCCACCTTTCACACCCGTGGTGTCTGAAATACAGACAATTGACCTGGTGAATGAATGCAATAGTCCAGTCCCAACTATTGCTGACACAAATAAATCGGCATTCTGTAAGCTAGGGCAGCAGATAAGGATGTTGATAGATTTTATGGAAGATGGTAAAAGACGATCTATCCATCAGCCTATGCGAGATGCAATCGAAAGTATTAAAGTGCTTTACGAACTCGCTGCAATCGAGCAACACGATGACACGGCAAAAAAGGTGATAAGAAGTAATAACTCTTCACAAACGTCTCCATGGTTTAAACCTGGCACGGAGTTAAAAAGGCGACAAGAGCCTGATCTGGGAAATTCTCCCACTGAACGCACAACTCCAGCGTTTCAGTCCGTTAAACGGAGAAAAGGTAAAACTAACCAATCAGCGCAGACAAAATCCAGCAATGCATTCGTAAGCACAAAACCGATGGATAAAGTCACAACACCCATACAGGGCAAGGTAGTTCAAGCACCGCCAAAACAACAGCAGGAGTGGACAAAAGTAAAGTCCAAAAAGCAGAGAAAAACCAGGTCTAAACCCGACGCCCTGATCATTTCAGCTACAGCTACGGAAACATACGCGGATATTTTACGCAAAATTAAAAATGACGATGCTCTTAAGTCACTCGGAGAAAATGTTAAGGCTGTTCGAAGAACTGCTAAAAACGAACTGCTGCTGGAGCTAAAGCGAGTGCCGGAAGGCAATGCTGGGTCTTATCAGACAGTAGTTGAAAAGGTACTGGGCCAATCAGCTAAGGTGTCTGCGAAAACCCACACCATCACAATTCAATTGCGAGATCTTGACGAAGTCACAACGTCAAGTGAGGTATGCGAAGCTTTACATGCACAGTGTGGCATACGACGTCCGGAGGATACTTCAATTCGCAACATGCGAAAAGGGTATCATGGTACACAGACAGCTTATATAAGTCTTCCAGCTGTAGACGCTGCGAAAGTGTTAAAGGCGCAACACATACGCGTGGGATGGGTGTCTTGTCGTGTTCGCGAGAGTGTATCACCAAAAAGATGTTTTAAATGCTGGGGGTATAACCATGTGGCACAAAACTGTAAAGAGGGGATAGATCGCAGTAAACTTTGCCGAAAGTGCGGTGAAGAAGGCCATATTGCAGCAGTTTGTGAAAACAAACAAAAATGCGCAATATGTAAAGGCGATCATGCTGCTGGCAGTTCTCGTTGCCCTGCACAGCAGAGGGCGGCCACTATAGGAAGGCGATGAAAGTGGTCCAACTAAACCTTAACCACTGCATTGCAGCACAGGATCTTCTGCGGCAAACAATTGTCGAACAACAGTTCGATCTTGCCCTCCTGTGCGAGCAACACCACAACGTAGACAGTTGTGAGTGGACATCTGATACTCCAAACAAAGCTGCGATTTGGGCACCTAATGGCAGGTTATATCAATGTAAACCACTGGTGGGTAACTTTGGCTTTACCTGGGTAAAATTTGATGGGATTTATTTCTTTTCGTGCTATGCACCACCCAGTTTGGACATTTCTCAATATGAAAAAATGCTAACAGAGTTAGTAGCGGAAGCTAGGGGAAAAATTCCGTTCATTATCGCGGGCGACTTCAACGCCTGGTCAACAACATGGGGTAGCAAAGGCACAAATCGCAGAGGTAGGCTTCTGATAGAATGTTTTGCGATTTTGGATGTTGAATTATTGAATAACGGTCAGCACACCTTTGAGGCTGGAAAGAAAAGGTCAGCGGTGGACCTTACTTTTGCCCACACCTCAATAGTTCGCAACGTCACATGGAGCGTCGCCAATTTCTACACGCATAGTGACCATCGCGCTATTGTTATTGATATCCAGTTCCATCGAGCCAGTCGCAAGATAACTAAGTCCCAGATCAAGGGCTGGAAACAACGTGTCTTCGATGCCGAAGTTTTCCAATTAATGTGGGCAGAACAAGAGTCAGTTGCTATTGGAGCCGTTAACATGGCGACGAATATCGCACAGCGATTGAGTGTAGCATGCGATGCTTCAATGCCAAGAAAGACACAAATACCAGTCAGGAAGCCAGTATACTGGTGGAACGATAGTATTGTTGAATGTAGAAGGCGATGTAATCAGATGCGGAGGAAAGCGCAGCGTTCGCGCAACCTTCCGACGTATCAAATGTTACATGCTAACTACAAAGCATGTCGCCAGGAACTTAAAAAAGCAATTCGCTCCAGCAAGGACTCCAGTTTCAGGGAATTACGCGATAGTGCCGATATTGACCCCTGGGGCAAGGCGTATAAAGTAGTAATGAGCAGAGTGGGAGGGCGCCGAGCTCCACAACCCTCAGATCCCGTGCTTATGGATAATGTGGTAGCAACGCTCTTCCCTCCAGAGGAGGGATCAGTCCAGCTCTTTGATCCACTGTCTAATGTAGGTTATGTTCCTGTCGTGACAAACGAAGAAGTGTTACTGACGTTGCGAAAAATGGCCGACAACAAAACACCGGGTTTAGACGGCATTCCTAATATTGCAATGAAGGCAGCCATCAGGGCGAACCCAGAAATTTTCGCTCGGATGTATACTGCTTGCTTCAACGAGGGAATGTTTCCAGTTTTCTGGAAACGTCAAAGGCTTGTGCTTTTGTTAAAGCCAGGAAAGCAGCCCGATCAACCATCAGCATATCGGCCCCTGTGTATGCTCGACTCGTTAGGCAAGGTACTGGAAAGTATCATCGTCAACCGTTTACAACAATTTCTTGAAAAGCCAAGTGGTTTATCCCCACAGCAGTTTGGATTTCGACAAAAGAAATCCACAATCGATGCAATCCAAGCTGTCATGAATATAGCTTACGACGCCACAAGTGGTGAAAGGTGGAAAGGGGGCGACAAACAATACTGCGCAGTAGTTACACTTGATGTCAAAAATGCATTCAATTCAGCGAGCTGGCCTCGAATAATGCAGGGGCTACGAAGTTTTGGGGTACCAGAGTACTTACAGAGAATAGTTTCGAACTACTTCAAAAACAGAGTGCTGTTTTATGACACCGATGATGGTGTCAAGCAGTACAAAGTTTCGCGAGGTGTTCCACAGGGTTCAGTACTTGGACCAACACTGTGGAATGTCATGTATAATGGGGTTTTAATGATAGATCTTCCAACTGGGACTACACTGGTCGGCTATGCGGATGACATTGCCCTAGTGGTAGTAGCGAAGCATTTACACACACTGGAGTTGTTGTGCAGTGAGGCGATATCAAGAGTTACGGCGTGGCTGCGCAGCAGAAGCTTAGAACTAGCAGTAGGAAAAACGGAAGCGGTACTTCTTAGCTCCCGGAAAAAACGAGAAGTTTTCACTATAAGAACAGGGGGATTTGAGATTATTTCACAGCCATTCCTGCGGTATCTGGGGGTATTGATTGACACCCGAATGTCCTTCAAAGATCATCTTTTAGCAGTTAGCGAAAAAGCCTCACGGGTTAATGGGGCTCTCTCACGTATTATGACGAACATAGGGGGGCCACGATTTAGTAGAAGGAAACTCCTGGCAAGGGTTACAACCTCAATAATTCTCTACGCAGCACCAATATGGGCAAAGGCGATGCAGAAGACGTACTTAGCCGGTATTCAATCAGTATATCGTTGTAGTGCATTAAGAGTAGCCAGTGCATTTCGCACTGTTTCCGATGAAGCAATAGGAGTAATCGCGGCCATGCCGCCGAAAGACATACTTGCCTACGAAGTCGAACGTATCCACGTAGCTGGTGCACTTGCATCAAAGGTATGCGAGAGACGACGTAGTGTTAACGATTGGCAACGACGTTGGGAAAACACGGATAGGGGACGTTGGACATTTGCCCTTATTCCAAATATTGATAGCTGGGTAAACCGTAAACATGGAGAAATTGATTTTTACATCACGCAGCTGCTTAGCGGACATGGCTGCTTTAAGCATTACCTTCACAGATTTAAGTTTGAGGATGATCCGTTCTGTCCGATTTGTCTTGATGAAATTGAAGATGCCCGACATATTTTGTTTTATTGCCCGCGGTTCGACTTTGAACGCGCAAAGATAGCAGAAGCTTTTGGGGAAGCCCCCACCTTGTTAAATACGATTACGCACATGTGTGATACACCCCATAAGTGGGAGACATTCAAAGCAGCTGCAGCGAATATTATGATTTCACTACGCAGCATTGAACGCTCTCGAAACCTGGAGCGCATTCGTTCACGTAACGTAAATAATATCAATACAGTTGATGGGAGATAGGTTAGGAATTAGACTGACAAAATACTGACGTTTGAGCAATATGCTCTTGACGGCCTTCTGACGAAATACTTAACGGTTGTTCCAGAGGGAATATTCCGTCCGGACTAGAGGAGACTTTTAGCAGGTTAAAGTCCTGCACTGACTGGGCTTTCGATGCTTTTACTCCTCGTTAAAAAAAATAAAAAAAAAAAAAAAAAAAACACACACACACACACACACACACACACACACACACATACACACACACACACACACACACACACACACACACACACACACACACACACACACACACACACACACACACACACATACACTAAAAACGGATAAAGCTCCCGGCCCAGACAGAATTCCGAATCGAGCGCTGAAATTGGCAATAGGCAGCTACCCAGGAATGTTTGCAAATATGTACAACGCTTGCATAAGGGAGACCACCTTTCCTGACATATGGAAAATTCAGATGCTGGTTCTGATTCCCAAGGGTAACAAGCCGCTGGATGAACCGTCTTCGTTCCGACCCCTCTGCATGCTGGACACAGTTGGAAAAATTTTTGAGCGCATTATTTGCAACCGTCTTGATGCAGCAATAGAAGATAGCGGAGGACTTTCGGTCAATCAGTTTGGATTTAGGAAAGCTCGCTCAACAATCGACGCCATTGGACTTGTTAGAAATATTGCACAGAAAGCTATCGAAGGCGCCCGGTGGAAGGGAGGCAGCAAGGAATACTGCTTGGTCACCACGCTTGATGTGAAGAACGCCTTTAACACAGCCAACTGGTCTAGCATTCTGCGAGCACTCGAAGGATTTAACGTTCCAAAGTATCTCCTCCAGATCATTGCTAGCTACTTCAACCAAAGATTACTAATTTTTGACACAGATGAAGGACCAAAAACATATAACGTGTCAGGAGGAGTGCCACAGGGATCAGTGCTTGGCCCGCTACTATGGAACGTAATGTATGATCGCGTACTAAGGCTCAACGTACCTAACTGCGTAAAAATCGTTGGATTTGCGGACGATATTGCGGTTGTAGTGGTTGCCAAACACCTACGCGATGCGGAAGAGCGCAGCAACACTGCAATCGGCGTTATTCGAAGTTGGATGCATACAGTTGGCCTTTGCTTAGCAGACCACAAAACTGAGGCGGTGCTCATCAGCAGCAGAAAGAAAGTAGAACTGGCCACACTAAACATCGGTGGAACTATAATAACATCCAAACCATCCATAAGATACCTTGGCGTTATGATAGATGCTCGGCTTTCGTTTAAAGCTCACCTAGAATACGTAAACTGCAAAGCTGCTGACGCGAGTAGAGCGCTTTCGCGAATGATGTTGAATATGAGAGGGCCAAAACAAGGCCGTAGGAACCTACTCCACACCGTAGTTAAGTCCATAATGCTTTATGCATCGCCGATATGGGCTGAAGCGATGAAAACGAAGGCATACAGAAGGGGAGTCGAATCAACTTACCGCCTGGGTGCGTTGAGAGTTTGCAGTGCGTTTCGCACAGTTTCTGCAGAAGCAGCGCTGGTGATAGCTAGCATGATACCAATCAATTTGCTAGCGCTTGAGGCGTACAGGAGACATGGACAACATGCTAACGGACAAGCAACACTAAGAGAGCAAACAATTTCAATGTGGCAGGACCGCTGGGATCAAGCGTCGTCAGGTCGGTGGACGTTCCGACTCATCCCCAGGCTAGATGTATGGTTTAAAAGAAGGCACGGGGCAGTCAACTTTTACTTAACACAGATGCTAAGCGGGCATGGCTGTTTCAGAGCGTACCTGTTTCGATTCCAACACGCAGACGATCCCTACTGTACACACTGTGGTCCGGAAACAATTGAAGACGCCGAGCATGTCTTATTCAATTGTCCTAAGTTCGAGCGGGAAAGAGAGGAGTTGAAAAGAAAGCTGGGTTCAGTTCCAACACCCAACAACCTGATACAACTAATGATGGAGACCAAGGAAAACTGGGATGCAGCCTGCACTACTGCTGAACTGATACTAACAGAACTTCGCCGCGTGGAACGGATCCGAAATGCCGGTAATACAACGGACGAAGACACATCATCAGACTAACACAAATAAATTTGTAATCAGAGTATTTTACTAACAAATAAAGGATTGAATAACTTATTGTTATTAATAATAATGAAAATTTATATACTGTTATATATAGTTATTGTACAAATGAGTAACTCTCCCTACCCGCGAAGTAATGCCTTACGGCGGCTACCGCGGTGACTGGGAATTATACGACAATAAAGTGGATATTAAAAAAAAAAAAAAAAAAAAAAAAAAAATACACTAACACACAAATGAATTCCTATTGAGAGCGTTTCAATAGCATTTCGTAATTACTACAAATTAATCGCATAATTAGTTGCAATTTCATTAAAATACCTGTTATATATAAATATGTATATACGAGTACATATACTTGTATGCTCGTACATTTGTCAATGTATTCACTTTGATACGAACATTAAATAAAACATGTTATAATTTATTTGCTAAACTTACAAAATGATTTGTTACGAATGCTTTGGGGGGTAATAAAAAATTAATTTTCCCAATTGAATATTTGAATAAAAATGGAAAAGTTGGTTTGATTTTAAACCGCTTGTTACATACATACATACATGTATGGATGTAAATTCGTACTAAACTTCATACAAGTATGGAATCGAAGTTTTGGAGTGTTGGTTGGGCAAAACATTTTCATGTTTTGAATTTCAAAATTACAAAATTCTCAAAGACAACAGCTGCTCGGATTTGTTTGGCGAAGAATGGAAGTTTTGACATGCAACTTAAGCAACATCAAAATCAGAAGGAAAAATTAAAATGCCCGTAAATCACAAAAATATGCTTTTCACAGTAGCTCATGAAAGTAATCATACACATCGTATATTGGCTGTTCTTATTATTAAATGATTCTCTTCGTTTTCGTATAACTTTTGAGACGTTAAATTGACATAATTGTAATTTCTGTATAAGTCAAACGTTAAATGGCTAAAAATGTCTTAATATTAGCTGTTTTTTAATTTTTTACTGAATCAAGAATAGTGAAAAAGTTCCATCTCTGAAATACATCACTATTAAACAAAGTAAGATATTATAGTCGGTCATACCGACTATAACAAATGCACCACATTGTTAAATTTCAGAATCAAACTAGGCTGGTTCATGATATAAAAAAAAATTATCTTGGACCACCATAATTAGATAACTCGACTCATTTAAAATCGTTTGAGTATCAAAATATTTTATTTTAAGTTTTAAGGGCTTTATTTAAGCATATAATAAACAAAATAACAGACATGGACCACTCTAATCGTTTCCAAAATTTAATCAGTTGTTCCTAAGCAAAACGGATTTTTTGTGCAAATTTCAACCCAATATCTCATATGGTTCTCAAGATATCGTATTAACAAGAAATAACTATTTTTTGCAGTAGTGGGCGTGGTCATAGGCGGATTGGGTCCAAAATCTAAACAGTTCCTCGAGGGCATAAGAGTAACCAGTGTACAAAATATCAAGTATATCTCTAACGGTTCTCTCGTTATCGTGTTATATATATATATATATATATATATATATATATATATATATATATATATATATATATATATATATATATATATATATATATATATATATATATATATATATATATATATATATATATATATATATATATATATATATATATATATATATATATATATATATATATATATATATATATATATATATATATATATATATATATAGAATACTTCCGACACTTGGCGTTATGACATCTTGCTCAAATTTTAACGGTTTTATGACCCATCCTTCTTAGTTCGACAGGCCTTCCGAAAAAATATTTGCGGCATTTTGCTGCATGTGGTTCGTTGGTCTAGAGTTTGAACCCGTCGCGAAAGTGAATGTGGATATAACAAATGCCGTACACGGTTTTGTAGAGCACGTCACTTCATTCGCTTCCAATATCAAAATGTTAAAACCGGGCATGTCAGTAGATGCGCATCATGTAAAACGCTCACAATTGCGTCAGTATCTGGATGCGGATGTACTCAAACACGATCGCAAAGCAATGCCAAAATTATCCACTTTGATAAAACAGGCAAAAACCGAAGAAGCACCGCCTTCAAAAATCGATGGCGCATGTCCAAATAAGCGGAGTGCCAGCGCTGCTAGTTATCCGGGAAAACGCCGAAGAGTAGAGTTTAAAACTGCTTAAGTCTCTTAATATAATACTAGATTTTAAATATAAAAAATGTATCTTATAGTTATAATATCTTTTCTAGAATGTAAATTTCCTTTCCATACTTTTATTAAAAAATAAATTTAATTATGGAAATATAAAATTTTAAGTGTTGTATTATTCTTAACAAACCATGGATTAATTTTTATTTTTTTTTTACCTATCAGTGGGCTCGACTTTAACCGAATTTCCGGTCGATAACCCTTAAACCATATGTAAAAAAAACTTAACCTCAAAAATATTTTCGGAAGGCCTGTCGAACTAAGATGGATGGGTCATAAAACCGTTAAAATTTGAGCAAGATGTCATAACGCCAGGAGTCTGAACCAAAAGTATTTTTGCCATAAACAAACATTTTTTTTTTTTTAGTTTTCATATATTAATTTTTTTTTTTATTTCTATTCACAAAAGTAATCAAGTTGTGAAAATGTTATTGAAATATAATTTCTAAATAAATTCGTCCAATAACATTTCTCGACGTTTAATAAAATATACAAAAATCACTTTAAACCATTTCTGAAGATAAAGTTTAAATCAATGGCAGTTTTATAACGCACGATATTTTGTTTTATATATGACTAAAGATTTACTTGTCGGAGTGATGACAAAAAATCAAGAAACTATATAAGTAAATTTCGTAAATTTCATTTAAGCTCACTGTGGAATATTTTTGTGAGTTACTGTTTATGATACTACACCATTGCATATTCAAATACTTCCAAGTAAATGAGAATCTGCAACAAGAACTGCGACATACTTGCATACATGCAAGCACTTTACACATACATACTCGTACTTTACAAATATTGAAAAGTTTCTGCGACAAAAAACCAACCGAACTGCATTAAAGACACAAACCCAAAAACGCTCTCGAACCCATTTATGCGACGCTATGGGGCTGTCCTTAAAGTCCTGCTAATACAGTACACGCACAGTACACGCACACATACACACTACAAAACACAACCCCCGCTGCAACAACAACAGCAACAACAGCTAACAAACAAACTCACAAGCATCCATCAACAATTGTTTCGTCCTTTCAATCCTTTTCAATTCACACTTGCCGCTTCGCAGAGAGTTTCTTCTCTGTGGCTGGCGAAAACTGAAAATTCGCTTTTTCGCTTTTGTAATTCAAGTCATGTAACAAAATTCAAAGTGCATATTCGGAAAACTCAAATTTTGAAAATTGTATTCATGCTGCTTGCAGCCCAATGCAGCTTACTGCACTGCAGCACAAGGAGTCGTTGGAAGTAGTCAACGCCAACGCGGTAGGGAAGGCGGTTGGAGTACGGGCGGCATTTATTGGCGAAGAGAGAAAAATTCAATGAAATCGGATTGTAAAAAATTGTGTATGGAGCATTTACTGCATGTGTTTATAATTATGCTGCTGGCTCGTTATGTGCCACGCCCAGAAAATAATAGATTATCACCTAAGGATACGAGTTCGTAGCTTAGAATCTAAATTAGAGACTAAACGTGGTACTCGGAGATTTAAATCTTCAGTTTTGAAGTACAAGTTTAAAAGGCAGATACAAAACTTCATTTTCTTCCAACAAGGCTTAGTGTAATTAACAAATTCTGTTCGCTAGAAGTTAAATTGATTAATCTTAACCAAACGCTGTGCTTAGTGCGGGTTATAGTTATATAAAGAAGTATTATTGAAATTGATTCTAGTTATTGAATCATCGATTAAATCATTGCGATGTCTTCTCTGCTCTTTCTCACTTTGCGATTATTTTAGCGTAGTACTTTCCAATTGAGATTAACCTGTTTTTAATATAAGGCTATGATCCGCCTTTTTGGCGTTATTTGTCATGCATAATTTTTGCATTAATAACCCTTCACCTTTTGCACTTCATTTCGATATCCTGAAAGCGTGCTTCAAGTTTCGTTCACTGCATTTGAGTCATTTCAATTGTTCATTTGAATACGAAAAATTTCAGATTAAGTCGCACACTTTTCTATGCCACCTCGGTCATTAGCAGCTCTTTCAAACCTGAAGTGAACTCATTTGGTATTCTTTTAATACGACATAATTTTTATCAATATTGATTTATTCCTGAATTAAATGAAATACTTATCAATATTAGAAGAAAATGGTTTTTGTAGTTATTATACGAGTATACTATATGTATGTGGCACACTTTTTTTCAACTAAGCGACAACTAAAAAACTTAAGTAGAAAAAGTTTGAAAACATCTGAACCAAATACGTCATATACCTTCGTTTCGTAAAGTACGCAGGATTTATCTACTCAGCTGGAGCACAATTTTATGAAAGAGTGAATCGACGAACTAATTGCCGCCAGATTTGTATATATCCGAAAAAATACCATCCATTCTAGCTGATTTGTTGTTTTTGAATAGCTTTATAGCAGTTCGCATCTAATTATGGATATCCCATGGAATCTCCAGACATCGCTGAGCTGTTATTAGACATTAATTTTGTTGTTTGATCATTATTTGTTCATCTGGATATTTAACTTGATTAAAGGAGAAGAATTAGAGTCGCGAGACATCGAAAACATTTAGAAATTGAGAAATTTTGCTTGCAGATTCTGAAATCTTTTATAACCTGCTAAAGAGATGAATTTAGGTTGTGTAGCGAATTCTACTAATATTAGTAAAATATAAATGTATGAATGGAATTAGCCCAAAAAGAAATGAGCTCGAGTTAATTAACTAAATAGCAAATAACTTATTAATTTCTATAAAATGATTGCATAAATATTATTTTACGGCGTTTTCTTTTTTAAAAACCAAATTTAATAAAATTTCTGCCATTATTTGCGCCGACAAATTATCGCATCCTTCAAAGCCAACTTCTTCATCCAGGACACTAATAAATTTTGGCATTATTTGCATGCAGCCGCGTGATTAATGCCAAAAAATCAACACCGTCCAAATGTGCACAAATTGAATTGTCAGCGAAAAGCTTAATAAAAAAAATCCATTGGGTAAAAAATGGTAAATTATCACCCATCAGCAGCTGTGCTTCCGTTTCCGCTTTTTAATTTGTGCCTCCATTTCTCCTAGCTCAATATTTTACGAACAAGTGAAATTCCACGTTTACGTTTTTGGATGAGTTCCAAATTGCATTCGTACAAAAGTACAAAAGCGTTTGCACATTTTTTCATGCACTCGCATTGAAAGTTAATGAAAAGGACATGAAAATCGTTTTGGCATTCCATTCCATTCCTTGCCAACTACGCCTTGCTTGTGCTGAGAGGATTAATTGTGTCGGCATATGAAAGGGATGCGTCGCATCCGATATAGATTAATTTTTTTTCTCTTAGGTAAACTTGTATATAATATGAGACAACTTATTTAGAATTGTACAATATTTCTAAATTTGTTTACTCAAGCTAGCAACATTCTTATATTTGATTTGAAAACATAATTAAATTTCTTTTAAACTATTGCTAATAATTCACCGGGCCGTAAGGAAGTTGAAGATTTGAGCAAACTGTTCTTAATTGTGAATTATTCTCAAAAGCTTTCTTTTTTTTTTTAAACATCTATAGACAAACTTTATATTTAGGTATTGTTTGAAACGAATTTGTTTCTTCAATGATGTATTTAAAATTCGTTTAACATATCTTAATAATTCTATGATATTTATGTTATTATAGAAATTATAGTCGATTCTTTCGAATTATTTATTTAGAAAAATTTGATTTAAATAAAATGTGTAATTAATTTTTGTTAAACAATATGAGCCACCTTAATTTGATTGCTATTTTAATTTTAGAACGCTTTAGAAAGTAAAATTAAAAAAAAAATAATAATTATAAAAAAGTAATTTGATCATATACAAAATTTATATATACATAAACCATTCTGTTCGTTTTTACCAGGGTGGATTTAACCGTTCTGCGAAAAGAGCCTAATTCTCAAACCCCAGTGTTTAGAGGTATAGCAATAAAAGAAAGAATCGGACAACGGAATCAAATTATATAAATATAATATTTTTATTAAGAGTTGTACCTGTTGTTGGTTTGATCTTTGAACGGAGAATGGACATTTTAAAAACTTATTACACCGGAAATAATTTCTTTGCTGTATTGTGCTGCTACAATTTCATAAGGATTAACGTAGAAAACTTAGCATTTGAGTCAATTTAAAGGGCCTACAAATGACTTTAATGCAAGATACAAATTAAAAGTTAAAAATGTCGTTTTTACTGATTTTAAAAATTTTACCAGATGTTCTTTAGCATAGAAAATTTTATACAAAGTTTCAATTCAATATCTCTAATGGTTATTAACATATCATGTTAACAAGAAATTAAAATTGTTTTGGTTGTGACTGACTCCAAAAACTAATCACCATGTCTGAAGTATAACCCAGCAAAGCATATGATTCTGATAAGACACATAAAATACTTTTTTTTGGGGAGGAGCTTTCACACTTCTTCACAATATAAAAATGTATTGGAAAGAAGCGTTTTTTTAAGAAAATGGACTCTCTCAGCTATAAATATGATTCATGCAAGACACTTTTATGACTTACAAAAAAAAATCATAAATTATATAAATAATCTTCAAAAATCATAAAATCATAAATCATTATGGTGAAAAATCGTGAAATCTCTTTTGGAATTGCATCCTCCTTTAGTTTTTGCAGACAATATTTCTTTTATTCGGCGCATATTCAAAAAACTCCAAATGAATATTTTCAATATAACTTCATCTTCATTAAGCGCATTTGGTTAGTTAGTATTCCCAACTTAGTTTAGTTGGTGGTCCTAATCGATTATTTGCGGTTGTTTTTCGAATTAAAATTTCTTATTTTTCTTAATTTTATAAAAAGTATTTATTCATTTTTTACACACATTCGCTTTGACGCACTTTTTATATATAGTACGAACGTGAATGATAACAGAACTGTTGCTTAAGATTTAATATACATACTAATCACATAAAACATAAACATTTATCCATACACAATATGCTAGTGCATTAAAAATCAGAGGTTACCCCTTTGAACCACAAAATAGCTTCATTGTGTGCTTCTTAGTATATACCGGATATTTGTTATGAATACAATTTTTGTCATTTGAATGTTGTTTGTCGCATCATGCCTAAACAACCGAACCGATTTTTGTGTTTAAACTTTGAAATGAAATAAGGATGCTGGAACTGGATACGCCCATAACATTTTAATTAGTGTGAGCTTGAAGTAAAAGGCTTTCGGCACTAAATTAAATAACTAACTAATAGGTCAGTAAGAGAATCTTTTAAATTCAGAAATTCAAATTCCAATAATCGATAAATGAATTTTCCTAAAAGTTGTGGCAATATTGATTACTTTTGGATACAACAATACAACAGGTCATGGACGGCACAATCGGTGTGATCGGATGACGCAAACTTTAAATTATTTTTTATTCCAAAAAAAAAGTAACATGTTCGGATTTGGATTGGCTTGATGCTGCATGCTGCATGCTGCACTTGTTATCTTTAAAACTACAGGTAGCGCTGCAAAACCAGAACAACAACAATAACAATGTGCTTTGTATGCGGCAACAATTGAATTAAGTAAAAAATAAGAACGACACAAACAACAAAACGCATTTAAAACTTGGCCACAAAAAAGTGCAAAGATAAGCAAGCGGTAAAAACCACGCGGCAGCAGCAGCAACAACATAAAACCGCAAACAAGAACAAGAACAAGAACAAGAAGAAGAAGAAGAAGCAGTTCAAGAAGCGAAATTTCGCAACTGAGAAAGAAAAAGCAGAAAAGAGCGACGAGCAAAACATGAACAAGAATAAGAAAAAGATGAAAAGGACATGCCGGAAGCAAAAGAAATTCAATGAATGAAATTAAATGCACACTTTGCACGACGACATCCGCATCCGCATACGCCAGGCGGGCGGGCGGGCAGATCGGAGCGGAGCGGAGTGGCATTGTGTGGTGTGTGCAACGCGAATGAGTTTTTCTATGCAAATGTGCGAGATAAGTGTGCAACCGAAGTGCTTGGAGGATCAGGAATGCGACGGGGGGGGATCTATGGTAGCAGCCACGTTGCCAATTCAGTTGCGCAGCAATTATTTTCTTTCTACGGTGATACTTTCGCTACGATGCACTAAAATGACCGGCAAACTATCCGTAAGATTTTAATATATTCTCATCATAAAACGTTTTATATATGATCATTGAGAATATGTCAATTGATTCAGAAGATAGGCTTTCATTGTTCATTTTTCTTCACCTCAATCCATTTCTAAGATTTCATTTTACTTCCCTTAAACAAAGTTAAGGAGTTTTGTAACTCCCAAGATTTGCTCCGATTTGACGCCACTGGCGTTTATGCGCGCGAACCCAGCATGTGGTTGGTTGAATGGTTAGCTAGCAAAAAAAAAGTGGAAAATTCCGTTGTCTGCCATTTTTGCAGGTCACTGCGCGAGAATAAAAGCGTCGCGCGGTTCCAGCGTTTGGTCGTTCTCGTCGTCGTCGTCGCTTTCGTCGTCCGCGACTGCATCTTGCAATTGAGAACAACGCTCTGCAAATGACAAGCGTACTCAAGTTGTGCAAAAAAATTAATTTCATATTTAGCTGCAGCCGAGTAAAGTATTTTTTTTTACAGAGGCGTATGAGTGGCAAAAACATCTTCCCCATATATTCATTATTGTTGTTGTTTTTCTTTTTTCAGTGTAGACGACGCACAGTGTAAGTGTTGTTGTAGAATTGTGTTCTTGTTGGTGAAATGTTCGCATAATTGAAATGAAATGGAAATGAAGTCGAATTCAATCAAAAGTGAAATCAGAGTCGATCAGAAACTTTCAAATCAATCATACGGACTTGATTGATTTGGGTTATGTGCTAACATTTTATTTTCGAAATTCTTAAATAACTACAAAAAGTTTCTATTATTAGCATATAGTGCTCGGCATTGCCCGGGTCTTTGTTTTCAATAGAAATATTTGTAAGATATGTAGCAGAAATTCCCGTTTCTACACGATGTGGCGTTTATGAGTTAAGGAAGGTGGGCGTTTTATTGATCCAACCGCGCCCATTTTAGGTGAAGTTATTGACAAAGACCGTAAGAACTTAGATTTTAGGAGCAATATTAACTCATAAGAAATAGCTCATCATGTTCCTGAGCAATAGTTGTGAGCGTAAAATTGACCTGACCTTTTTCAAGAAGTGGACATTAAAATGATTCACGCCCATCTTTGGTGAAGTGATCGACAATAATCCTACAAACTCAGATACGTAATAGGTTGATGTGACAAATGATACAAAGAAAGATAGACACATTCATCTTTATAAATGTATATGGGTACAAAATTCAAAACAAAATTTATCCTTTATAATTTTTCTCTAATAATAAGAAAGTATTTCTTAACAATTTGTAGTACATCCTTTTTAAAAACAAGTTAAAATAATCTGTAACATTAATTTAATTTATTGTTTTGCCTTTAGGTGAAAGTGGAAAAGCTCCCGAGCAAGTGCGCCTCCTTTTCCATAACAATAATTTCTTAATTAAGGCAACCTGATAAATTGCTCAACGATGGTGCAAGGTAACAAACGCTGTAAACGTTGCGACCTTATTATTATTACTATTTGTACAAGACTTTGCGTCCTACACAAAGGAAAACCAAATAAGTCCATTTCAATGAATTCAGCTACATTTAAGTTAGAAAAAAAAAACAAAGAAGAGAAAAACTGCAGCTACGTTGCAATTCAAATATTTGCTTTGGCGGGCAATTTGCTGTGTTTAAACTGCCTCTGCCTCTAAAAGCGCAAAATAAATGACGATGTTATTTTTGTCACGATTTCAATAAATGATTTTTTAAGCACGTTTTTATTACTTTTTCTTTTTTTAGTCAAAACGAAAAAAAAAAAAAAATAGGGGAAATAGAAGGAAAAAAGAGTCGCATTTAGTTGTCACAAATGAAATATTTGTATTTGGCGTTTGAGTGTGCCTGCAGTGCGATATTAAAAAAGGAAATTATTGATTCCGAGCGTGTGTGTGTATCTTATGTATTTGTATATGTGTACTTTATAGTGTATGTATGTGACATACACACAGATATTGGAAAAAGCAAAAAAAAAAAACAATTCAATTCTTATGACTGTGCATAAGAAAAGAAGTTTCGTTGGTATCAAGTTAAAAGCAGTGCATGATTAAGGCTACCAACTGTAATAATTGCTGTCATATTAATTTGTGTCAACAATATTAATATGTCATTGCTTACGGAACATAAATATTCAAAAAAAAAACAAAAATAAAAAAATATTCGATTGTAAA
Source organism: Suillia variegata (assembly GCA_949127995.1). Lineage (NCBI taxonomy): Eukaryota > Metazoa > Arthropoda > Insecta > Diptera > Heleomyzidae > Suillia > Suillia variegata. Next base: position 18,498,777 of record OX421846.1, read on the forward strand.
ATATTAATTTTATATTAACATACGCCTTGGTATAATAAATATAAGGTGAAGAAAGTAGAAAACTGTCCCTCTACACCTCGATATTGTTTCTCTCTTTGAAAATTAAATGTTTGAGTAGTTGCCGTGGTTGCAACAACAAAGTTTTTTTTTACTAAAATAAAAAAAAACAAACTTCAAAATAAGACAGCAAAGTAAGACAGAAATCGAGGTGAGTTCGCTCAACTTGAGTTATCATTTCGACTTTCCTAACCGTATTATTCAACCATGACACACACATTTTTTTAATTTAATTTTTCTATATTATAGTCAGATATAGCCATAATGTAAAACGTTGTTAAGTTCTTCAAATCTCTTTTGTCATGATCTTGCTTTCGAGTCGGAACAACGCTCATGGCTCCACCAGAGCTAGTTATGGCCAGTTAAGTTAAAAAAAGAATTTAAGAAACAAACTTCTCGTGTCTTACTGTACAACAACTTAAAGTAAAGTTGGTTAGCTTAATGCACTGAACTTGTACACGAAAATGCACTTTGCTAATGAAGAAAATTGGCGCTGATAATTTTAGCATTATTCGATAAAAGTGGAATTTGCTTTTTTTGCATGCGTAAGGATATCCTCCTCATTCTGTTATTTTATACTCATGAATTTATGTGGATTGGCTACTTGATTCTTACAATATTGAAGATTAAATTGTATTAACTGAAGAATGTTTAAACTATTCATGAAGTATTTATTTCAGCCTAAGAACAAATTTCTTACGTTGAACTAAAAATTTTAAATATTTTAATAAATATATATATTTTTTTTTTATCAAAAATATAAATCAGCTAATGTGAACAATCGAAAGGAGCAAAATGAGACTCACACCATATTGAGACATATAGGAAATACTTTTAAAAATGAATGAATATTTGCCGGCTTCTTTTGAGTGGCATGGATCCGGAAGATACTTTGTCTCAAGTACTGTGGTTTAAATCGACGCTCAGACAGAGTCGCAGTCAAATTCTGCTTATCCAGCGATATCCATTTCCGCAGAAATATTGTATATCAATTTTTGTAGCATTCATTGCAACTCCCTCAATCCACTGCGAGAACTAACCACAACAAGTATCTGTGCAAATGATTTCGCAGTTTGTCTGTATTTACGCTGCGGATTACGAAACCAGTAAAAAAACAAAAAAAAAAAAAACTCAACGGATGAAATGAAACAAAAAGCATAGAATCACAAATTGTTGAATTTTAATCGGCTGCGCTGCTTGCCGGGGAACAATAGAAAAGTACGACGTCAGGATATTCGCAATCCTGTGCTGAGGATGCCATCACTTTTTTGTTGTTTTTGTGATTTTTTCTCACATCGTTTCTGGCTGCAGTTGGTTGTCGTATTTATTGTCGGGTTCAATATTTCGCGCGCTGATTTCTGCTGATTGGCATTTTAAATAGCATCAATTTTGTACTCGTAGCCCTATATCCCGCAATGCTCCACAATGCTCCACAATGTACCACCATTGTTCGGCGTTCTTCCATCTATTTTATTATTGTCTTTATTGGGATTTGTTGCTGTTGTTGTTGTTTTTGCTCTTGTCATGGGCGTATTTTGAGACATTTTGTCGAAACACATTACAGCGCAACTACATAACATAATTTCCAATTGACCAAAAATCTTGGTTATAAAATGTCCAAAAATATTTTAGAATTCAAGGTGACGTTTTTTATTGTTAATAAAACAATATTTAAAATTTAAAAAATGTTTATGTTTACTTTTAAGTTTTTTACTTACGTTTACAATTGAAATTTGTCCAAATACGCTACTGATTTGTTATTGTTGTTGTATTGTTTTGTACATATTCGAAAGACTCCGCATTTGGCTCAGGCCAGTTTCTTTTTTATTTTTTTTGTCTGTTACGCGAGAAATTGAAATGTTATCGTTGAAAACAACAACAACAACAACAACAACAACAACAACAAAAACAGTAAAAAAAGTAAAATAAAAATAGAAAAACAAAATCGCTTGCGAATTGTTATTCAATCGCAGCTTACAAAAGGATTAGCGGTGCGGATTTGTTCGCGGTTTGAGGTTAAGTGCATCCGCACAAGTGCGCCGAGTCATTTATTGCAAATGTGAGTGGGTATCCGTCCGATACACTAAAGTATATTAAAGAGAGTTCTTGTCTTTGAGGGCCGCTGCTGATAAATTGAAACTAATTGCAATTTTTGTGCACAAAGCTCGCACACTTTGCATTAATTATTTCCCCATTGAAACTTTTGCGCTGTAATTTGAAGACTTTTATTGCTTCGCAAACTTTTCCCGCAAGTACACTAAAACACACTCCTGCAGCATTCCTCACTATAATTTTTATCCTCTTCGTATCGTTTTTTACGTTACGTAACGTTACGTTACTTTAGAGTATGTAGAAAAATGCCTGGTGAGACATTATTTGCATGTGTCGCACGTTTTCCGATAGTAAATATCTGCGTTTAAATTTAAACTTTGTTGTTGTTATTCGATAAGACATCTGCAAAAGTCTATAAGAGGAATTTCTATTTATAGTAGTTAGAGTTTATAGCATTTAAGAGTGAAGTTTGGTGATATTCAATCAAATATAAAGAGTTAAGTTTGGTGATATTAGATTAGTTATTTCAACTAGCGCTTAAGTAACTCCAGGAAATTATTTAAACCCGCTTAAGAACATCAATGCAGTTATATCAACCCGCTTAAGTTATTTAAATAATTAAGTAATATTAGCGATTACGATTGACTTTTGTTATAACAATTAAGTATGTCTTATGTCTTCGTTTTTACTAAGGTTGCCATATTAAAATTGTTCAATTTAAAATGTGCACTTAAAAGGGGAAAACTTAAGGCAACTTTGTCATTAAAGTTAAAGAATAATGGGTGAGGCACTTTAGTGGGAAAACTCTTAAGAAGGAAAATTTAAATTGAGTACTAAAGCGGAATATGCACTTAAGAGGGGAGGGAATACTCTAATGCATATAGCTGCCAAAATGCATAAAGGCCCTAAATAAAAATTTGTCTCACAATAAGTTTTTTTACAGTGTCCCGTAGACTATATTAAATAAAATACGCAACGACCCAAAGGGACATCATCCCAAGAGTCGGATTTGGTTCATTTAACTTAAATCGTAAATTTTTTGTATCCTTCCAAATATGAAATCATATTATATATATATATATATATATATATATATATAGATATGTAATTAAAATCGAATATATATATATATATATATATATATATATATATATATATATATATATATATATATATATATATATATATATATATGGTTTCTTTCTTTTAGACATGAAATCGTAATTTTTGGCTTTAAGGCTCTAATTTTGTATGAGGAGGTTTGTTTTAGGGCGACATGAAATATATATATATATATATATATATATATATATATATATATATATATATATATATATATATATATATATATATATATATATGTGGGAAATATAGTCAATCGGCGGCTTTTACGTTATAAATAGTGTTTTTATTAAAGTTTAAATAAGTTAAAGTACAAAAAGGTTAAAGTAATAATATTAATTAATTAGAGTTGCACGTCTTTTAGCGTCGTTTCGTCGTGTTCAACCGTCGTGTTGGAATCGTCGTATTCCACTAACTCGAAGACAAGAAAAGTGTTGCCAGTAGATCGGTTCAATTGTAGAGTTGCCACAAAATTCATTCCCACAATCGGCCATCCTACTGCAAATTCGTCTCGAATTCATCGTAATCAGAATCGTCGTAATTCGACCAAGGTTTCATATACTCGGCACATGAACTTGTTGTTTTTGGTCCTTCGGCGTTATTCAATTTGACAACGTCGTACGTGTTATTGAATTTGATTTTTGTTACTTTATATGGTCCGAGATATTTTGCTTTTAATTTCAGACCTCCACCAAGCTGCGTCCGTTTAATTGCGACAATCTCGCCTATTTTATATCTTCTTGCTGCTTTACGTCTAAAGTTGTAAGTCTTTGTATTTTCAGCTTGAACTTTCAATATTTGTTGCTTTGCGTCGTTTCTTGTTTCTTCTCTGGATTTGTTGAAATTTTCGATATATTGCTGCTCGAGAATTTCTTTAATGTAAATGTCGTCTTTTGATCGAATTTTCGTACCAATCAGCATTTCAAAAGGTGTCATATTCGTACTTCGATGATAAGTGGAGTTTATCACCTGTTGAACTTTATCAACGAATCTGTACCATTTTGTAGAATCTTCGATACACAGCTTCGATAAAACAGCTATTATTGTGCTGTTAAGCCTCTCAATCTGGCCATTAGCACGTGGCAAACCCGTCGTGATTTTGATGTGCTTGATGTTTTCTTCTTCACAATATTCTTTAAATTCGTCAGAAGTAAACGCTGATCCACGATCCGAAATAATTTGACCTGGATTCCCGAAAACTGCACTTTGTACTCGTAGTTTTCCGATGACTTCTTTTGCTGACGTCGATTTTGTAGGATATAACCAACAAAATTTTGTAAACGAGTCGATTACAGCGAAGATGTGCTTATACATTTTACTTGTCGATTCCAAGGGTCCTAAATGATCGATGTGATACGTATGTAACGGCGTATCTTCCTTGTAAAGTGGATGAAGTTCACCTTCCTGCCTCCCCCTCTTTCTGTTTGAGACAATACATGGTATACAATTGGCTATATACTTTTGTATTTTTTCTTCTAATTTTGGTATAAAATATTCTTTAGAAATTAGATCTTTTGTTCTAACTACTGCAAAATGTCCTTTTTCGTGAGCTTTACGAATTATCTCTTTCTGCATACTTTTAGGAACAACCAACAGCTCGTAATCATTCACTAATTTATGTAAAACATCGCCTTTCATGAAGAAATCGTCATAAGTTGATTTATTTCGTAAAATTTCTCTAATGGCTCGTAGTTCGTCGTCTTGTAATTGTAAGTTTTTAATTTTGTTTAGGACATCATCCGAATGTATCGTCATCACAGGATACCTGCTCAAGGCATCGACGTGTTTCATTTTTGCGCCAGGACGATGTTCGATTGTGAAATCGTAGTCTTGCAAGAATAAAATCCATCGTGCCACTTTAGTGCTTACGTCTTTCTTGTCTAAAGTTTTTGCAAACGCGTTGCAGTCCGTCAAAATTTTAAAATGAGATCCAACTAAATAAATTCTAAACTTTTTTAATGCTTCTATTACAGCAATTGCTTCAAGCTCATAGCTCGTCAAATTTCGTTCTGAATTATTCGTTTTCTTACTCATAAAATATACAGGGTGTAACTGATTATCGTCTGGTGATTTTTGCAGCAACACTGCGCCAAATCCATCCATTGAAGCGTCTGTGTGTACTTCTGTTTCGTAGCCCTGATGAAAAATTTGTAGTACAGGTTTATCGCTAAGTAATTTCTTGAGTGTGTAGTATGAATTTATTTGCTCTTGTTTTATTTCAAATTTGCAATTTTCTTTTGTTAAATCAGAGAGCGGCTTTGAAAAAATTGGTGCGTGATTTTCGTCGTTTAGCACAATTTTCATTTCAACATTCGTCGTTTTTATTTTTTCGGGTTGATAATTGACAATTAAATTTTCTACTTTTTGTTTTGCGTCAACACTCGCGATTACGTCTATATCAGAGTTTTCAGAGTTTTTGTCAATTTGCATTATCGCAAAACAATTAAATGAGTCAATTTTTTTCACATTAATACCACTCGGGGTAATAAGTACTTCAGCTTGCGAACACAGTTCTTCACCAATTATAATGTCAACGTCAATGCAGCCTTTAGGAACAACATGAAAAACCAGATTAAACACATCATCGTCGATTTTCACTTGCTCCTCAAAATATCCAATTGGTTTTACTTTATTGTCATTTTTATTTTTGCCAAAGCCCATTAAATAAAAATTTGAGTCAAATAGTTTTGGTTTTTTTAAAAGTTCAAAAACTTTGTACGTCACTATATTAAATTTACTACCAGTGTCAAATAAGGCAAGCCATTTTTCATTTTTCATTTCAATTTCTTTTTTCATAACATCTTTATTTGAATTAAAAACTCGTAAATTGCTTTTGTCACTATCAGTTTTTTTGTTTGGACAATTTCTTGAAATGTGGCCAAATTTATTGCAACCGAAACATTTCAATCCTTTTTCTTTACTTTCGCAATTAATTGACTTGTGCCCTTTTACACCGCAGTTGAAACATTTTAATTCCGTTTTATTTTCGTTTTGTTTCACTGTATTTGGCTTTTCTTCGTTTTTACGCGTTTCGTTCATTTGTTTGTATTTCGCAGAATACACTTCATAACAACGAAGTTTGTCTTTAAATTCGTTTATGTTTTTTGCACCGTACAGCATTGCTTTATTTATATTTATGTCTTTTATACCGTCAATAACATATTGAATTAATGCACTTTCTTCAATATTACCACGCGAAGCTAATTCCTTCATATAAAAAAAATATTCTTGAACGCTTTCGTCTTTTTTAATTTTACGCTCACACAAAAGCTTATGCAACTGTGCACTGTTTGTTATTGATCGAAACTCACTCAAGAGCGCGTGTTTGAGTTTGATCCACGTCGTAATTCCTCTTTCGCTTTGTGTAAACAATTTCGCTAGACCACGAAGCGACTTTTTTGCAAATACAAATTTTTGGAAATCATCCCAATACATTACTGCTGCTGTTTCTTCGATTTCATTTATCCACGTCTCAATTGATAAAGTTTCCCCTCCGTCAAACACTCTTATTGAATCTTCTACGTCGCGGAAATTTACAGCAAATCTCAGCATATTTGTTGTTTTGTCATTTCTGTCGTTCAAAGAGAGAGACGAGATCGAATGACAGTCGTTGTAGTTTGTTGTTGTTCTTGCATTTCTCCTTTTTTTCGTTTGATTTGTGCATCTTACTTCGTTCCGCTGATCGTCGTTTCTTTCACCAACGTTTCCAATATCGTCGTTTTGCATGCCGTCGTTGCGTGTACCGTCGTTTCGTATGCCATTGTTGCGCATATCGTCGTTTCGTGTACCGTCGTTTCGCATATCGTCGTTGCGTGTACCGTCGTTTCGCATGCCGTCGTTTCGAATATCGTTGTTTCGAATACCGTCGTTTTGCATACCGTCGTTCTCATTCTCTGCGCCGTCGTCACTGGAATTATCGTCGTCGCTGGAATCATCGTCGTCGTCATTTCTGTTTTGCAACAATTTCCCCTTCATCAAATTTTTAAAAATGTAATGTACAGGATTTTCAGCTTTGTAGCTTAAATTTAGCATGTTACAAACTGAAACCAAATCTGCAGCACTCATGTTCTCCTGCACGTAAGCATATTTCGTTTTGTACCTTTCGTCGTTTTCGTCAAACACGAAGCCTTCAAAATGTCGGAGTCGATTTCTATTTCCCCTGTCGCCTTCTGATTCAAACACAAATTTGTGCAGCGCCTGAACAGATTGTCGTTTTGCCCGCGACAAATAATAAGCGACCGACTTTAATTCTTGTAGTTGCGACATAGCTTCAAATTTTGAATTTCGCGACGCCACCGATTAACGAGATTTTACGCGAACGTTTTTTCTTTTAATTCTTTTTCACGAAAATTTTTATTTTTTCTCGCACTTTTTCTTTTATCCGGGACGAGCCTCCAAATTGTGGGAAATATAGTCAATCGGCGGCTTTTACGTTATAAATAGTGTTTTTATTAAAGTTTAAATAAGTTAAAGTACAAAAAGGTTAAAGTAATAATATTAATTAATTAGAGTTGCACGTCTTTTAGCGTCGTTTCGTCGTGTTCAACCGTCGTGTTGGAATCGTCGTATTCCACTAACTCGAAGACAAGAAAAGTGTTGCCAGTAGATCGGTTCAATTGTAGAGTTGCCACAAAATTCATTCCCACATATATATATATACAATATATTACTTTTGTCTCAATGTACCTATAAAATTTCAGAAATGTTGGTTACACATTGACAGCGGTTTTTTATATTTGCAAATATTTCTCAAATATGTTATCAGACAATAATATTATATAGCATTACTTTCAGATATTCATATCATTGATTTGCCCATAAAGACCTTGAACTTAAATAAGAAAATAATTATATAAATAAACTATTATGTTGAATGGAATGTAAATATTACCGGAAATGTTTTTTTTCATTCTTCCTCTCCATAAAGTTTTAATAGAAAAATTCAACATGTCTTCGTTTCCAATTTAGCGTTTAACTGCAAATTAGCAAATGTAACGGAACAGAACAAAGCGGAACAAAGCGGAATGAAGAATTTTGCGTGTATTTCCACTTGAGACATAAATTTCCCTAAAACAGACATAAAAATCCTCAAATACAACAAAAGCGTGCGTTAATTAACAGCTTTGGATAATTGCATTTCGCCTAAACACATGCTAAACTAAATCTCTCGGAATGGAATTTTACTGCATACTTTCAGGCGAACTTCATTTGCTTTCATGTGCGAAGCAGCTAGAGCATCCATTTTTTCGTCTTCTTTTTGTATTGTTTTTTTTATCTTAAAATTCAACTTGTAGAAAGGAAGACAGTAGCGGCTGGTCGAGCACATCTGCACACGCCTATTTTTCTTGGGAGGATGGATATGGAGGCAACATCAAAGAATCGTGACCGACGATGAGGTCATGTCGCTGCCATTAATTATTGATGACGCTGATGATGATGATTTTATTAAGAGTCTCAGATTCGATTTCGATTCGGCCATTGCCGGATCTGCTGGGCGCCACTACGGAAGAAAGAAGCACATCATCAAAGTTTCGCATTGAAGCGTAACAGATGTACATATGCTTGGGGGAGGAATTAGCAGATGGCTTTACGATAAATGTGTGCAAAACATGTAAAATTAATTACAACTTTGAGAGATATGTAATTAAAATCGAATTTTTTGAAAAATTCAAAAAAACTTGAGTCGGTTTGGAAAAGTTTGAGATAACAACAAAAACAAAACGAGAATATATTTAATCGATATTTGACCAACATTTAAATGCACCCATAGCATGAGTAAATTTATTGCTAATTAATTTATTATTCTTAAATATATCTGGAACTTTTAACAACGAAAACGTTAGTTAAAAATTTTTAATTCTTCACAAACTAAATTAGAAAATGAATTTTTCACCACAAGATTAAAACCATGAACAATTTTAGAAATAAGTATTATTCATCGGATATTTCCAGTATTTAAACATTATTCGATAACGAGTGATATATTGTAGTTTAAGGTATTTAGATGTATACAATTTTAATTTATAAAATTGTTAAACATAAATCAATTATTTTTAATTTTTGGATCTCTGAATTGTTTCCAAAATCGTCCGATCAAGCACGGTAACAGTAGGAATGTTAGATCTTTATTGAGTCTTTAAGGCATCATCGTGATGCAGTTATGTGGCACTATAATTGCATAGTATGGCGGACTTGTCGGTTCTGGTTCTAAAAGAAACTTCATAGATCTAATTGTTATTTTTTTAGAACAAATTATATCTTAAATCAGCCAAAATAAAAATATGGATATAAACAGATAAATAACAAATCTAACCAATTAAAACTAGTAAGAGATTTATTTTCGACTATGCCGAAGCTCATATACCCTCCGCCATTTCAGTGTCTCCAAAAAATCTTGTTTTATCATATATGTGCTACATCTCGCTATTATAAGTGGTCGTTGTTCTTATCGGATTACGCCCATTGTCAATAGTTTTGTGTTATTAAAGTGTTAAGTAATAAATTTGAACTGGATATTTCCACGGTAACTATTTTAATAAATTTTCTTGTTCGCTTGGAAAAGTATGGTTTGAATGGGAGGGGGTAGAAGTTTTTGGTTCGATCTGGCCCATTTTAGAACTTAACCTCCACTTGTAGATTAGGAGCTCTTTAGCTCGATAGCTCTTAATCTGCGGTTTTCATCGCTGGGACAGACGGACAGACTGACGGACATTATTATATCGACTCAGAACTTGACGCTAATCATTTATATATACACTTTGTCATGCTGACCACGCCCCCCATAGTGGCGTTACAAATGGAAGAACAAACTCAATATACCCTTCGGTAAGTGCACTTGTCCTTGGCGAAGGGTATTAAATACAAGAGTGATGTTTAAACCAAAATCCGCTAGTCCACTTCATTATATTTAAGTATAAGTACGAATATACTTCGAAACTGCACCTATTCAAGCAGCCCGAACGAACAACCCTGTCCAGTTAGACCCATCTATTTCTTGCCATGACAAGATTTCAACATATCTCGCTTAATTAATTCTTTCGTACTTTGTCGAAATGTTGACAAGCTAAAGACACCTCACATCCAGCTCTTTTAAATACGCCTCATCCATATTCATAAAGCAATGCAATCCATGAATTAAGGCACCCCTCGAGTGTTGTTTCTCACAAATTTTAAAACCAGTCTTACTTACAAAGTTATTCAATGATAATTGAATATTAAAAACAAATATTGAGATTGTTTTGTTTTGTTTTGGTTAGCTCCATTTGTCATTTGAATTTATAGATGTTACATTATGCCCATATTTCTACAAATCTTCAAGATTAAACCGCACATCACTTCAAATTAGTTTAAAATATTCATTTGAGCCCCTATCAAAATAGCCCAACTTCCTGCCTTGCCCAAAAGGCATTTTCACACTTTGTTCGTTTTATGTATACAAATTCCATGAAACGTTTTTGACGTACTCTCTCAGCCCAATATTAAATCTTTGATACTTTCCCAAAGTCGTTGTGACAAATTGACTCAAATAAATCATTATGCGGCGCGTTTGTCGTGTCCTCCAGGAATAATTTTTCTGTTCTTTTTTATGTTGTGTTGCTTTCTTTCTTTAACCTTATATTCGCCATTTTCGTAGGTAAACAAACTTAAAAAGAATAAAAGACGGTGGAGTAGCAAAAAAATAAAAATAAATAAAGTACACAAACAAATAAAAATGATGAGAGGCAATATTTGTGGCAGCAAGCACCCCGGGGTATTTCGGCGTGTTTACTGTTCGTATTCGTGTTGTTGTTATTGTTGTTGTTGGGGAAAATTAAAGCCAAAATTGTGGTCAACTTTTACCACTTTCATGCAAAAATATGCGCCAACTAGCCACGAGGGTCATTTTGAGTGCAAACTGCCAACAACAATAACAACAACAATGAGGGGGAAACAAAATAAAAGAATAAGAGGAAGTATTTTTTCTAAAGCGCCAATGAAAGGTCCTTAAGGAGACTTATAAATATTATTATTGTGTGTGTGTGAGAGTGTGGGAATGGTACTTGAGTTCAAGTTGTGGTTGTAGATTGTTGAGACGTCTTTTTGTTCGTGTCGTAAGCTTATTTGTTCTTGGAGTTGTTAACACTTTAGGTCAAAAAGTTTACTAATCAACGTACCAGAAGATACAGTGGAACAATTCTTAAACAAACGAAAATCGAGCGAAATTTTTTGACAAGTTAAGTTCTGCATAAAACTTCAAAGTAAAATATTCATAAGATCTGGTGAATATTTTACTTTGAAGTTTTATGCAAAATTTAATTTGTTTAAAAATATTTCTCGATTTGAACTCAAACAAACTCACAAATTAAATATAGAATTAGTGTGTATCCATATTAAGTTAATTTGTTACTTTTAATTTATTCTCACAAATATAAGTTAAAAGATACAATAACAAAATTATCTTTAAAGTGAAAATGAAAAATAAAAAATTCAGTAAGAGTGGATTAAAAATTTAAATAGTATTGTGATCAAACTGATCTGATCAAATATTTTGATTTTGTTGATGAAAAAATTGTTTTCTCGATTTTTAGAAATGTTTTGTTTGGTTGGCGATCAAAATGCTAGGAACTGCATTAATATGGTCATCTATTTCTCTACGATCACTTGTAGCATTGCCCAAAACAAAAGATCAAAGTGTAGTACTTTTGAAATAGTTGTTACAAACAATCCAATATATCAATATAATAAATATATCATCACTAGAATAAGTTAAAATTTTAAACAAACTATATAAACAAAACATTTTAACAGTGTTTATAGTTGGTTTTCTCTAAATATTTTAAATGTATTTCTTCCACGGTGTCAAACGAGGCAAATCGCTCTTAACCTCCCCGCCACAACATTTGTTCCTTTGTTTTGTTTCCTTTGCTTTTTCCCAGCCAGCTCAGCGCACGACGAACAACACAGAAGACCAATAAAACTCACATTCTAATGATTATTTTTATTTCTTTGCCTGATTTGTAATTCTCACGGTCCCTCAGGTTGTCACAATAAAAACTCACCCAAGGCATCATCGTTCTCATTCCGCCCCATTGCATCGCATCGCATAGCATCGCATCGTTCCCAACGAACGTTTCGGAAGCAGCAAAGTTGTGCCACATAAAAACGGCCAAACTTCGAAACTAAAGAAGGTCATAAAAATGCCCAAGTGAATAATCATCAAAGTGACTGTGTCGTACATCAGTTGCGTCCCGGAATGCGCATCCTGTCGGCTTGAAGTTGTTCCAGCTTCAAGTATCCTTCCTCTTTTGCTTTAGTTCCTTAGTTTAAGCATTTTTGCATAGAAATTCCAACGAAATTAACTTTTATTGTGCGCTTAAGCGTTCACGAATTTTAGCAAAGCACAAAATAATTAAGCATAATTGAGTTGGGCTACTCTTCTCCTTTCTCTTCTCTTCTTCTCTTCTTCTTTCTTTTATTTTTTTGAATTAGTTTTAGTGGAGGCATTCAAATAGTTTCGATGAGCAAAGTAAAAAAAAAGAACTAGTACGGAAACTATCTTCGACTAGGCCGAGATTCAAATACCCTCCGCCGCATATGTGATATATGTATGTATCTATGATAAGTGGGCGTTGCTCTTATCCCATCACTCCTATTTCTTGTGAGTTATTTAATGTAACTACTAAAGTTTGAAATATCGATACAGGTTATATTTAGTACAATCATCTTAGAACTGTACCTTTCTTCGCTTGAAGATTAGGATCTCACTTACCAAATTTCAATATCTCTTAAAATACTCTCGGACTGACATACGGACAGACATCGTTAAATCGACAGACAGACAGACTTTTCTAGCATTCCCTGCCGTAAGCACAGAAATTCTCCAAAATTTAATCCCAATCGACGCGAAAGAAAGAGATATTTTCTATATATTTTTCTGTATATAGAAAGTGATATGATAAAACCAAAATGTTTAAGTTAATATTTTACATAACAAACAAATAAAGATTATCAAATTTACTAAAGGCTTATTATTGTTTTCAAAATTATCCTTTGATTTTGAATACTTTTGTTTCAAATTGGACTTATAGATTTTTAGTATATGGAACTAGTTTAGTTAACAAAATATATTTTAATTTTTATTTTTGAGTAGTGGCGATCATTTGTTTGATAATAGCATCAAAGCTAAGATAATTAGATGATTAGATGATTTGCGGACACAAATGAGATATTTATCTAAGGATTTGAGATTAAAATTTGACATGACTTAAAAGGAATATTTTTTGGAAAAAAAGATAAGAATTTTTGTTGAGTTATTGCATTTATTTCCAGTTAGAGTAACCACGTATACTTACTCCTTCAATTTTTAGAAGCAAATACATTTTGTATTTTTCAGGCCGGAATTTTTTTTATAAATTATTGATTCTAATTCATGATCATTTGATCAGTTGGTTAAGTGCTTTTGGATACTGAGCACCCTCGGTGTATTAAGAACCAGAAGTTCAATTCTCAAGTGTTGCAAGTGCAAATTAAAAACTTTTTTCGACCTTTTGTTAAGAAAAACAACAATAACGTAGTTTGTTGTCAAAAATTAAAAAAAAAACTTCAAAATAAGGCAGAAATTGAGGTGAATTCGCAAATTGTGTTCTCATTTCTACTTTCCTAACTTCACTTTTCAACCATGGGTAAAATTTAGATTTTTCAATTTTATCTGCCGAAAAGAGCGAAATTTCAAAATCTGTCAATTGGATTTGACTTTAAACTGCAGATTCAGCCATATGTACTTATGTAAGTATGTAAAGTGTACACAAATACATACACGTACGATATGGAAGTTATCAAGTTGACGCTTTTCACTAATTGAATAAGTTGAAGCTCTAACAAGTTCCTTCTTACCTTCATGATTTCTTGATTATTAATGACGATGATTGTGAAGTTCTGATTCAAAGAAATAGTAGGGCACTTCTACCCTATCCAAAATCTAATTCGTATTTAAAATTTAACCTTTTAAGTGGATAATAATCAATATAAATTGGTTTAGAGGTAATTTAATTAGTTTTATATTAACACAAGATACAAGATAAGCTTTCGAATACATTTAACAAAAATTTCCCAACAAAGCATGAATTGAAAATATTTCAAAACAAAAAATTATTATGCGATTTTAACAAATTTTAAAGAAACTTTTCCAATTCATTGAACAAAAACCAATTCCAACGAGAGCGAATTAAGCTCAATTACCAACAATTTACAGCATCAATAAAATATTCCCGAAAAGCACTCGACAGAAATCACGGCAACAATACGAACGAAAACAGAACAACAGAAATAGATAATAAAAAAAAATAGAATCAAGGAAGTAACAAATGCCAAACGGATGCTGAAATATGAAGACACGTACTCACAACATGCTGCTCCAACTAAAAGCAACAACAAAAACACCAAAAATTATATTCACTTCCGCCTCTCTCGATTTTGATTTTGATTCTAGCCAAACATAATAACCGAAACTAAAGCAACAACAATCAGCCCCAAAAAAGTGTGTCTGTGTGTGTAAGTGTTGCAAAATATGTTGACGCTCAACTCATCAAAAGCGAAGAGCAGACAGACAGGCAGGCATACAGACGGACAGACATTGCTCGGCTCTTAGAAGGAATGGGTAAATGTTTCGTAATTGAACTGACACCCACGCAGGCACACACTCACACATACACACACTAACATACAATACGACGAGCACTTCCGGATGCCTATTGCCAACGCTTGCTTGTCTTCCATATTTATGGGGCCCGAGATTGGGCAAGGAACGAACGGACCACCTTTCGCAACAACAAAGAGGAGGATTTCCTAATGAGTGCTTCATGAATGAATTTCTACCACAGAATACTAATGCGATGGAAAATTCATTTTTCCACACGATTGGCAATTAAAAGGCAAAATTCTCGCCCGGCGTAAAATTCTCTCGAATTGATTACACGGCGAGAAATAAAGTACACAAACTTTCAATGATTCTAAAGATTCGAAATCGTTCATCCGAGTATCAATTAAAACTTCAAATGACCCAAAGTTAATACCAACAAAATCAATTCAATTCAAATGAAATTAAATGAAAAATAAAAATTTCTTTAAGTGTAGAATTAGAACAAATTAATGAGAACGGAGTGTGGGTAAAGTTGGAGAGTTGTGGCAACATCAAGTTGTCAATACGATGACACAACAAAAAGTGACTTTTTTTCTATATATTTGTAATTAGCCAAAAGTATGTAAGTGAAGTTTAATGCAGGAGCAAATAAATTGCCCATTGAAGTGGCAATAATCGCCGCTTGAAGAGACGTCATAAAATTCAGTTCAATTTTTTATTTGTTTTTTTTTATGTTTCTTTTTTGTATTTTTGAATTTTTTCCCCTTGCATCGCTTTCAATCGCAACATTCAAATTGAATCAATGCAATGCCGGAGCACATCTTTATAGTGTGTCGCTTTGAATTAACCAGAAACAACAATAACAACAATAACAACAGCAACAACAAAACATTGCACTTAATTCGCTTTCAATGTTTTTCGTTTCTTCTTCTTATTCGATATTGCAAAGAAACTTTGTAATCTAATAACTCAACTAAAACTAAAACTACAATAACGAAACAATAAATTGCGAACAAAAAAAATCTATCAAAAAGAAAAGTATAATAAACTTCATCAGTGTGGCAAAAAGTTTGCGACCAACTTGTGCGCTGATTGCAATCCCGCGCGTTGCATAGTTTAGGGTTACCAACTGAGAATTGAAATGTTAAGTTTACTTGGACCTTATAAAAAATACCCTTCGCAAAGTGAAAGCGCACGTATCGAAGTGTATAATGAGTTTGTTCTTCCGTTTGTAACGCCCATAAGGGAACGTCAGAGTCAGATTTTGAAACGATTTAACGGTGTCTATCTATCAGTCCGCCTGCCACTCTGTTCCAGCGATTAAAGCCGTAGTTTAAGACAAATCGAGCCGAATTTCTTCTATTTTCCAAACGGAGGCTAAGTTCTAAGATGTGCTAGATCAGATCAAAACTTCAACACCCTCCCATACAAACCACCCAGTTCAGATATCCAGTTCAAATCCAATATTTAGCACTTTAGTAGTAACATAAAACTGCTCGCGTGATCGGACAATGGACCAAGCCCATTTCCCACACAAACTATCCTCTTTTGCGGAACAAATATCATCGAAAATAGTTACAGTATAAATAATCAGTTCAAATTCGTTATTTAACACTTTGGCAGTAACATAAAACTGCTTACCAATAATGGCCGTGATCCGATAAGAACAACGCCCACTTTTAGAAGTAGAAAATTGATGTATGTCGGCATAGCCGAAGATAATTCTCTTACTAGTTTTACAATGTTTTTAGCTTCTCCTGTTTCAGAAATATTGGGCTTTTGTTCATTTTGACAGTGAATTGTTTTTTGCGTTTTTTATATTAAAAAAATTATATTCTTTTTAATATAAACATATATCAAAAATACACTTAGAACATTTTTAACGCAAATACATATACCCGGCTGTATATAAATTGGGTTGCATTACCGTATGTGTGCTAAATAGGCTTAGAATTTATACTTTTTAACGGTTGGCCACCCTACATAACGTCGTGTTTTTACTTTGACATAAAATCTTAAAAGATTTGCTTTGTTTTTATGTGAGTAACACAATAAAAAGCAAAAACATTGTCTACTCTGCTTAAAAATGTTCAAGCGAAACGGAAGCGTGTATCTCGTAAATTACGCAAATTGTAATCGATAATCCGCATTTGCCACATCCGTTTCCGGTTCCATTTCTTCAATTTAGTTTCCTTGCTTTATTCAAATTGGCCTCTTTTAATAACAATGATTTTGTTGATTAAGGTGTCAATCAATTGGAAAATGATATGAATACAATTACTTAAACTAATCACACATTTTAAGCATGTCGAAATGTCAACACGAAATGTTTATCTTACGATTAAAAATCCAATATAATATAAATTATTTCTATATTTTAAACCTTTGCACAAACGCATTTAATTAAATTTAAATTTTTATGTTTTAGTTAGAATTTGCGGAATACATCAAAACTTTTCACATCACAATAACAGAGCAAATTTCCAAATATAAAATTAAAATAGTTTTCACAGCTGCGCGCCAACGATAAATGCAAAAATTACACTCGATGGTATTCAAAAGGATGCCCAAATGCCCAACATCGGTGCACAAAAAAAACAACAAACACCAACCAAAACGCCTGCAAAAGGACAAAACGAGAGAACAGGAAAGGAAAAAAAAAGAGAACTTGTGCAATTTCATTTCATTTTCACAATCATGTGTGAACTTTGAACTTTGCGAAAAATTATTTTTGCGAAATTTTAAATTCATACAGAAACGTGCCTTTGTCTGTCCAAACTGATGCGCGCAGGCAGCATCGACAACGCTACGCAAATGCAAAAAGACCGAAGGACCGATGGACCGATGGCGCAGCGTTGAAAGTGCGACTGCGATGCTAAAAGGGACAAAACGAATGTGTGCGGCAACTTTGTTGTCAGCGAAAGAACACCTAAGCGTAGACAAGTTTAAATATTAAGAGGCCTTTAGCCCCATAAACCATCTTAAATTTAATTTTTATAATATTTTAATAGACAGAAGTTTGAACTTTGATTAGAGTAACTATTATAAATTTAGTTTTGTGGTTTGTATAAATATTTTACTTTATTGAGCATCAGAAGAACGTTTTCTTTATTAAAATAAAACGCTCCTCAATTTTACAAAATGTTAGTTCGAATCATGGCGTAATAAATACGAGTTTATACTCGTTGAAAAATGTTCATCTTCACCTCGAAATTGTTTCTGTTTTTAAAAGTTGTCATGGTTGCTATAAAAACAACAAAGTTGTTTGTCTTTACAATTGAAGAAACAAACTTTAAAACAATGCAGAAATCGAGGTGAGTTCACTTATAATGCGTTCTCATTTCCAATTTCCTAAACTTATTATTCAACCATGGATTGAATATGTATAATAATAAATATATAAATAAAAATTTGAACTTTCTTTACGAAATGCTTTTGAAAATTTTTTACCTATCGTTTAACATTAAAAATAACCACACTATATTTATTTATATTAATTTGTTTAATACATTTCATGGTTTTTAGAAATTAAATAACTTTATAAACTGCTTTAACGTTCGTTTAAATATTTAACTGTCAAGTAATCTTATCATATATATACTATAATATATAAGTATAATCCAACGTTAGTTGTTGCGGGTAAACTCAAGAACCGCTGAACCGATTTCATTCAATCTTGGTGCACATACACCTTAGGAACTGAGTAGTATAGGTTTTATAAAAATTTCAACGTCCACCTATTACGTCCGCAATTTGTGGTATTAACTGAAAGTATTCAACAATTTCGATTATAATGCGCCTAAAAATTTGAATTTTATTTATCTGAGTTTGCTTGATCACTGTCGACAACTTTACCAAAAATGGGCATCGTTAGATCAATTTAACTCCCAATTTTTTAAGTAGGTTGGATTAATTTTTCGGCCACAACCATAACTCATGAACTTCATGAAATTAAGTGAAAATATTCCATAATTTTGCTTATATTTCTCCTAAAAATCTGAAATTTAGTATCTGAGTTTAAGAATGACTGTCGATAACTATACAAAAAATTGGCGTGGTTGGATCACCGTAATAACTTAGAAACGCTATAACGGGGATTAACAAGAAGCTCCGCTAACTAGTTATTTTGAACTTATTTATATTCAAAAGAAACGTGGTCAATGACGGGTACTAAAGACTTGCCTAAATATATTATTTTTAAATAATTACACTTTGCAATATTATATCCGGCATGTAAGCTACGCTCATGCGAAGTTTACACTAAAAACAAACTTTTATATGAACATAATTTTTTTAACATATTTCTTTACTTTTTAATACATCAAAAGATTTTAGATATTTTTGAGATATTCGATTACGTACTTAAACATAATTTTTGTGAATAATTATCTTAAAATTTTTAGAAAATAAAGTTTGAAACAAAAATTTTATTAAAATTTTTTACTAAGGCTTGTATTTTGATCGTACGAAACAACTCGCTATTGAAACTTCGAAATTTTTGAATATTATTAGAAAAAAGCTTTGACCTTAAAAAACGAATATTTTTGTTCTGTGCATATGGAAGAAGCCAAACAAAACCAACAAACAAACAAACAAAGCAGAGTGCGGGCAAGAACTTTTTTAGCCAGCTGACATTAAAATTACGAGCATACTTTTGGGCTGCTTAGCTGACATTCGCCGAAATGCAAACTATTGTAACAAAAGCACCACATTCAGATCTCAGTTGGATCGTTGCGCATCACTATGAAAGTGTGGCCCAACTTTTCAGACATCTCACCGGCGATGTCAATTTACTTATAAATCGTACATGGTTTCTAAATTCTAACATCAGAATCATCGCAAATGAAACAAAGTGAACCACCAAACCCACATCCAAACATTTTCGGGAACTCGATGCAACTTTGTTATGGAAAATGGTGAAGCGAAATTTATTTAAAATTTAACAATTTTTTGAAATTAAAAGTGAAAATAAAAACAAAGTAAATGAAAAGTTTCTCAAACTTTCAATTTTGCCGCTTGATTGCTTACACGTCCTCAAGGCTTCGAAACTTGGTTTGTGTGACGATTCATGCTCCTGCATACTTTTTCCAATAATTTTCCTTCATGTTTGCCATTACTTTTGTTCCCGCTTTTCTTGGATTTTGTCACATTTCCATGTTATGTTTATAGCCTTTTATTTTTTGCGTTTATTTGTTAGACGCAACTCGCTACCACATGAGCTCGGCGTGCGTTTGTTTGCCAGTTTACTCGTACAGTTTTAAAGGTCAAAACTTTTTTTCTCTGGCGCAGAGTTCAGGCAAAAGTTTTGATTTTTGTTTTGAATTTTAACAAGTTCTCGATTATTGTTTTTACTGTAGTTGTTGGTTGTTTGGTTGTTCAGTTAGTTGGAATCTTTATTTATGTTTTGAAATTTGTATTTTTCAATTATTTTTGGCTGCCCTTGGCAATGCCAACAAAAATGAAATTGGTTCAATTGAAAACTTAAATGAAAAGTGAAAATGTTTGTTGTTTGATTTAAAGAAAGTTTAACGAAATTTAAAATTAGTTTCGGCACTAAAGTTTTTATTAAAAGTTGAAAAATATTTATTTTTGAATATTTCGTAGGCAGTTTCATAAAACCCAACAAATATTACAAAAAATATATCAAATAAATCGTTTGATTTGCACACTTAAAATCAAACTAGAGACACTACGAAATGTGTTTCTTGTCGTACTTAGGTATTTAACGGGATCACGACCCTTTTTCGTTATTAGTTAAATTAATTTTTTTCATATGAAAAGGTTTGTATGGGAGGAGGTGGTAGTTTTAATCCGTTCTTTCCCATCTTAGAACTTAGCCTTTGCTTAGAGAATATTAGCTTACGTACGAATTTCAGCTCGATAGCTTTTAAACTACGGCTGTAATCACTGGGACAGAGCTCGAACTGACATCGACTGAGAATCCGATTCAGTTCGAATTCGGACTTACATTTGGTGAAGGGTATATAAATAAGGAGGTTGTTGGGAGGATTAGTACATTTTATACGACAATTCTCATTGTAGAACTCATTTATAAAACTCATACATAGAACTTCCAATCGATATATCTTAATGTGTGCATCGGGTGCTCTCTGGATTTTAACAGGGCTGCAAACAAGACCGTAGCAGAGTGTAAATTGAAACTAATCCTCAACATAGTCCTCGTCAGTTGTACATGTAAAAAGTCTAATTTAAGATTCAACGCCGAACGAATGAATCTGTACGGAATCAAATTAGAATCAGAATTCAGATGTATCGCAGAAATACCAACAAAATGAAATAATTTGAACTTGAAGTAGAACACTCTCGAAATACATCTACAAAATAAAACAAGAACTGATGGCTGAGAGTAGCTGGCTCAAACCAAGACTGTCCATAAATTAAGTCATAAATCCGCCAAATAAAACCCGTTCCCGCATAGAATAACAAATTCGCCACATTTGTCCAAAAGCCCAAATGGAATTAACTCGAAACGAGCGAATTTATTAGCTGCGAAAATTGTAAAACCTAAACCAAAGCGACTTCAGTCTCCCCCCTCCCCCACAACCACAACCACTTCTAATTCTACTTCTTCGCCGTCTGTCCAGCCCCTGCTTGATTTACTCTTTGAAACAATTTCGAAATTTACACGCAATTCAATTTAAACTTGTTTTGGTATTCATCAAACGTTTTATAACTATTTTTCTTGTCGTCTTTATTAGCGCCGCGGCGGACAACGACAGACAGCAAAAGAGCAACAAAACAACGAGAGGGAATACAAATACAAAAACAGAACGGAAGTAAAGTGAATGAAGTGTTGCCTCTTATTCGTACGAAAACCACAAAACTGTCTGACTGTCCGTTCGTTCGTTAGTCCGTCTGTCCTCACTCCGGAGGGACTTATTTTCGGATGCCATTATCGCAGCCATAAAAATATAATAACCCGAATTGGCAACACTGGCAAGACGAGCAAGACGAGCAGACGCAAACGGCAGTTAATGGCCGCGTCTGATGAATTTGAATTTTTCGAATTGTCATTTTGTGAAATTTTGAATAATTTTTTTTTTACTCTTGTTGTATTCAGCAGCTAATCCAGATGAAGTGGCGTCATGCCGTCCGTCCGTTCGTTTGAACGTTTTCAGTGTAGCATTTGGAGCGATTCTGTTTTTTTTTTCGTTGGGACAACAAATTTCAATTGTTCGTACGTGTTTGTAATTTCTGATGAATTATTTCGATTGAGCGACTTATTTAGGTTAACCGGAAGTGACGACAATTTGTGTGTTGTTATTTTGGCACAATTAAATTAATGTTGTTTACTTAACGAATCAAATTTCCCCAACAACTCGAAATGGCAACATATCTTGTATCCTGCCTGCTGAAGCTGAAGCAGTGTTGATTTTTAACGTAGTTTTCAAAGGCGCAAAGTACTTCGATGTATGGTCTAAAGTATTTATTTACTTAATTAAATTAAATAAAATGTAATAAATAATTTAATTTGATATTAATTGTAGCTATCAAAGGAATTATCCTCTGCTACGCTGAATCTCAACTATTCTCATATATTTCATTTTTTTAATCCATATTTAACTTAAAAAATTTGCTTATTAAGGCATATTTTTATAAGTTGTTGTTACCCGATCACGCCCATTGTAGTCGTGTTCTGTTACCAGACGAACATTAAAATGCGAATTTATAAGTTTGCAGAGTTTTGAAAACTTAATACGATTGCTTCCATTTCCAAGAATTTTCGTAATTTTTTTAGATTCTCCGCGCTGCTTTGTCATTTCTGAACTTTCATGCATATCAAAAGATGCTCGAATTAATTTCGCGATATTGAATTGAACTGGTGCCACTAAGTCGCTCCGCTTTTTTCGTTTGTATGTATGTATGTATGTATGTATGTATGTATGTATGTATGTATGTATGTATGTATGTATGTATGTATGTATGTATGTATGTATGTATGTATGTATGTATTCCTACATACATATTTGCACTCTGATATTTAATGAAATCTTTTGCATAAACATTTTCAATTCACTTTTTTTCAAAGCGTTTCGTAATTTCTTGTTTAAGCTGCAGTTTTGTTTTTGTTTTTGCTTTTGTTTTTGTTGGTTTTTTTGCCGCGCAATTAGTGCTGCATTGTTGAAGTTTTTTTGTCTCCATGACTTTCGACTCCTTTTGAAGTGTAATTTTCCGTTTTATGTAAAAGTATTACAAATAAGTAAACAGAATCTCTTTTAAATATTTTGTTTTTGAACTGTTTTTTTTCACTTTGCTAGCAGTGAAAAAATGTGCAACAAGCAGCAGAAAAAACGCTGGCTGGCTGGGTTGGTCGCTCCGTTTTCAGGTTTAAGTGCATTCAAAGGGGATTTTTTTCTTCTATTTTCTTTTTTGTTTGTTCGTTTTTGTGTAGAGTTTGAAGGATTTTCTCGAGCATACTTTTAGGTGGTGAAGTGCTCTTTTTGGTAACGCTTGATTAAGCTATTGTGCGATTTTTAAGTGTTGCAACACTTTAGAATCTATCCCAGAGATAAATGCTCTTTTAAATGGTGTGGATGATTTTTGGAAAATTTTTATAAATTTTTGTGAGTTGTCGCTGCAAGTAAATTAATTTCCGAAAAAGTTATACATTATGTATTTAAATTTTAAATTATGTATAAGAATTTTACTCTTATTAGTTTTCATGTAACACAAATGGGAGGCCATTTAATAGCAATGCATTTATTTCCATTTGAAATTTAGTTCCAAGTCAAACTTGAAACATGTTAGATTTATTAGAATCGATACGAGTTATACCGCTAACTGAACCATCCTGTACTGATTATAAACTGAAGAATATTATTTATATTCGATTTGCATATATCTACTAGGCCTACAAAGAAATGTTTCCTCAGATGTAAATATCGTTTATTAGCCAAAGCGGGGCATGTTCAAAGAAGATGTGTTATAGTTTCTTCCTCCTCCTCATCTCTATAGCTTAAACAGAAGTCATTTGAGAAAATACCTTGTCTTCTTGCATGGGTACCTATGATACAGTGTCCTATCAGAACGCCTACTATGGTGCTAATTTGAAACCTACTTAGAGAAATTAGATCGATTGAGCGTTTTTGATTCAGTTTTGGCCATATCATACGCGAGGATATAATTCTTTATATTTTATAGGTAAGCACAATTCCCGATTTAAAATCTCGATACAAAACCCGCTCCTCTTCTTCTTTATTGATTAAAAATCATCGCTTCAAATATAATAATACTTCTTTTAATTTAGCTTATATCTAATTTTGGTGATTTAACAAATTTTCCTTAAACATGTTTTTGGCACAACAACTTCCGACAGAGGGAAGACATTAACCCAAAAACAACATCTGTTGCGTGTTGACTCACATACGGCCGCAGATATGTTGTATCTTGGATTCGTGTCACCATCGGCCACTTCCTTAAGCTAAGAGAGCAAAAACAATATCCTTAGACAAATAGTATCAACTTACTTCAGCTGAGTGAAACAAAAATCATTCAGACAAACAAACAAACAAACAAACGAACATACGAACAACCTTGCGTACATACTCGTATACCTAAGCTAACATTGTGAACAGACTAAAGTGTTGGCATTCACACTCTTATGCTTACTGATACACACACACACATACACACACATGTATGTGTATATCCTTAGACACTTTTATAAAAACTACAAATCGCAGTAATGCCAACAAATCCAAAATACATCATAACACCACGTTTCGTCCGCCCGCGTTGTGTGCTGCTCGAATCCTTGAGCAAATATTTTAACATTTCCGACATTTCGCACACGTCGAAAGGATTTTCCAAATTGTACAACTCAGAGGCAATAAAAAAAATAGAAATAAAACGACAAAAGACAAAAAAAAAGGAATGTCAGCGCAAATATTTGCCAATCGACATTGGCGCAAACGAGCAATGCGAGCGTAGCAGAAATTCCAGTCAGAAGGATTAAACATTTTTTTTTTAATTTTCTACTATATATTTTATATTTATAATTGCTTTCGCTAAGTGTCTTAGTTCCATAATTGCTGACTACGCCCATGTCCATGCTGACACAAGTACGTGGATGAGTTGTGTTGAGCGGCCGTCGCATACAGGAAACTGGCGGCGTTTGGCGGCTGCGAAATGCTGTCACGGATTCAATAAACACTTCAAATAAACTTGGCGATTTATTGCCGAAGCGCACGCAACGTTTGACAGTTTTTTGACACTAGTTTTTTATGAGCATTTCTGATCGCTTGTATTTGTATAGTATGTGTGAGTGTGTGCGAGAATGTGTGCGGTGATAGTTGGCATTCGATTGAGTGTGTTTGTGACTGTGAAGGTGCGTATATCGAAAAAGATGGCGCACGCCATGAATTATTAATTCCATTCTCGTGCATCATTCACTCATACGTACACAGACACATATATTACACAGACACTCATGCACATATGTATGCAATCGTTTAACTCTGCTGACAAATGATAAATTTATCATTTGCACACAACTCTCATCGCCATCACAGCCACACACACAATCTTCTCGGATCTTTGTCACATCCTCATCACAGCTTCACCTCTCACGGACACATAACACGGCACTCTATCGGAATCAAAACTAGATTACTCGATTTTTGAAAAACAACCAGGACCAAAATAAAGAGAAATATTTTTGTACGAAACTATTCAAATATCTCAAAAACTTAATAAAATTTAAAATTAACTGTTCCCACTCTTCCTCACAATCACAACATGTGGACTTGATAGGTTTTGATTCCAGTGTACTTGCTTATATTTGTATATGTGTGTCGACTTGTGAGTTTCACAGATTAAAATATGTCTCAATATTTATTTAGTTTAGTTTTTCGCTTCGCACTGAAGCAGTTTCGTTTGAATCGATCACGTTTTCGACGCGCTAAGCAGGTCGCCTGCTGCTGATAATCACGTATCGTGTATGATTAATCACCTTCTTGCGGGATAATCACTTTGCAACGCAACGGAACGGAAAGAGTCACAGCGCATCCTTTTCGCCAGGGACCACTTTTGCCGCTTGTGCCGTGTCGCTCTGCGTCCTGCCATGTCGCAGCAAGTTTCTCGTCTTTGGCAAAAGTTTTGTCGGCGAGTTTGACAACCAAATTAGAAAGTCTAACATTAAGAAAGCAACACAAACACAAACAAAAACAAAAACGTTGCTTACAAGCTAAGACTAAAGACTAAAGCAGATACCTAAGTAAGTGATATCTCTGACAGTTTTTCAGTTATTTTGGTAGCCGCTTATCTTTTGGGTGGAATATGGAATAGTTTGCAACTTTTAGTTTCATCTGTTCGGTTTTGTTGTTGTTCGTTATTTCGTTGTAGGGTTGAATTTTGAATGGATTTTGGTATCAGTTTGTGGTATAAAATGTAAGTTTAAAATTTAGAGTTTAGTTACATTTGCAATTAAAGTAATTTATTTTTTACAATTGAATTTGTAAAAATAAATGTTTGTAAATACTTCCTTATTTACATATATTATTTATGTATATGCCATTTGAATACTTTTTTCTAATGTAAACATCGTATCAATTGATATACAAACAAATTAAAAACAATATACAAACAAAAATTGGAATAGGCCAATTATATTAAAAATTGATTTCGTCAAACTTATTATTCTAAAAAAAATATACTTGTGTCTAAAAATAATATATTCTTAAAGCTTGTCTGGAAAATTCTTATTTGGGAAATATATTCAAAATATACCAACTTACTTCAAACATATTATTTGTAGGAAAGTGTACGAATTAACTTGGAACAAATATGTGTACATACCCGTCTCAAATATACTTTTGTTTAATCCAAATTAAATAAATTTGGCATAAATAAAGAAATGTAGCTGCATTTTCATTTGGGGCAAATACATATTTTATCCGTGTACCCAAGTTTTGGATTGTAACCATGTCTACCTGTCAGAATAAAGTCCTCAAATGCTTTTTAATAAAAACTGCTCCAGCTTGTGGCTAAAGTAGTTCTCTTAGAAAGTGCGGCAGGAAATAAGAAGCTTAGAGTCAACTGAATGAAGTGATTGTTTTATTAGGAATACAAATTTATGTGAAAATTATTAACAATGTAAATCGCAGAGAATCATTGCAAACTGATATAATTAAGTAACAAGTAGAAAAGTGAAGAGTTCAAAGATTGGCTAGATATTTAATTGGCAAGTTTTGCATTTGAAGGAGGTTTCTGTCAATCGCTACTTTGCAATACGGCTCGACCTCTTTATACGAATTGGCTCTGCCAATATTAACTTTCCTTGACTTTGAAATACAATGAAAATGTTATCATTATGGAGCAATTGGTTATTGAGCAATATCGTCCTAATTTATTGAACTTAAATTAAACATAAATTACTCTAAATAATTTGAATAATTTTCTGGCATATTTTCAGCAATTAAATTCGTCTTCTCAATCAAAGAATAAGATTGGAAAAAAGTTTTAAAATATTAAACAAAAAACTGGAACAGTTCGGGGGAAAAAAAGAACCAACAAAGCGCATAAAAACCCATTTTCAAACTTACTCGTAAAAGGTGAGGTTTCCAAAAAAGTTCAGGCACACTACCCTAACAAAAACAAAAACCGAAACAACAACCCCGACGACCCTGAACAACACCAAATGGGGCGAATTTTTTTTCCAGCCTTTTGCACTTTTGCGAATGATTGCGAAAACACATGAGCACGAGGGAACAAACAAACGTACAAACGAACAAACGAAAAGAAACGAAACGTGTAGCATAATTTTTGGCGCAAAAAGTGGAAATGTTATCATAAAACGATTTTCTTATTTACAAAAACAAAGCAGCGAAAAAAAAGAACACGCAGCCGGTATCTTGGCAGAAGTAGTCGCAGGCAGAAAAAAACTAAATTATTGCAAATCAATTGCTTGAAGTAGCAGCTCCAGCGGCAACCCTGCAACAACAATAACAGCAACAAAAAAGGGGCAACTGAGCGCAGCAGCATCTGGTTTTATTTTACTACACTTTTTTCTTTTTCTTTTTCCTCTTTTTCTTCTTCTTTTTTTTGGTGATAGTAAAAGGCCTTTAAATGTGAGTCTGGTATTTTGAGGGTATCAACATTTCCTGCGTCCTTGTGTTCGGTTGCAGTTGTTCTCCTTGTTGTTGTTCTTGTTTTTGCTCATAAAGCACATTTTATTGAGTTGTCGACTATAAGCACGGGAAAATGACACCACACAAAAAATATCAAAAAAAAAATAAAAAATAACAAAAGTGAAAGAGGCAACATTGCCAATTGCCAACGTTTGGTGTTGCCAACACGATGATAATATTTAGTCCCGCCGAAAAAAGTAGGTGGACTTGGTGTCGTTGTTGTTGTTGTTATTGTTACCCGTTCACATTGAGTAATCGTTTACAGCTGCTCGAATGCGCAAATAATTTGGAAGGAATGTTCCACGAGCTATAACAACAATAAAAAAAATCGCGGCCATTCTAAAACTTAAATAAATACATTTCGCTGTTTTAATATTTTGTCCGCATTGCAGTTAATTAAGTGTTAACTTAACTTCATTATCTAATCCAATATTCCAATATTCAACATTCAGTGATATCGTTTATAGTTCTCCTAAAAAATTAGATTTTGGAATATGTCGATAATTTCACTAAAAGAAGGCGTTGTTGAATCAACCAAAATTCCACAACCGTAAATAAAAAATACGATGAGTTAAAATGATCAATTGTTGACGTTGCGATGAATGGTGGCAAAATGTGGCTCCATGAAGTCATCACCAACAAAATCAAATTAAAAATCAACCAATCAAATTGAGCGGTAAATAAAAATGAAATAAAGTCAACAAATTAATAAAATATCACCCACACAACAATAGAAAATTTAAATCATGATATCTTTTAAAAAATCGGTGATTTGAAATAACCTCCAATGAAATACGTCCCAAAAAAAGAAAATAATTTCCTAGGAAAAAAAATTAAATAAATACCAAAGGAAATTAAATAATTCCAAAAATAATTCGGAACCGGAGTTAAGCTCCTGTTAAAGAGTTACGTTTTAAACTTCCACGTAGGAAAACTATAAAGTGGCTATTGGTGATTAAGCGAGTGGCTACTCGGAGTTAAGCCTCTCTTAACGGTATGTAGAATGGATTCGATTAGACGGTAACACCTTACTAGTAATACCTTACCAGACAAAATTATTTTGGTCTATTTTTCATATGTAAAAGTTGGGCGTTCTTTCAATATGAAATATCGCCCACTGTAAATAGTCTATTTTTAACCAAAAATCATGAAAGAAAACACCTAGAACATTTGCCAGTACAGTATTATCCGCTTAAGTGCACATTCCGCTTAAATACCCAATTGTTGGGGAATTTTTATTTACATATAATATAGAACCCGCTTAAGTAGGCAGCGGCACTGTGTTGTCCACTTTTTTTTAAATTTGTTTGGGAAAATCATAGTATAACGATTTAAAAGAACTATAAAGAACTACTCATAATGTTAAATAAGTAAAAATAATGTCCATTATATATTCAATATATACATTGCCAATGACTTTTCTAAAGGTGGCTCTACAATCAGTTTTTTGTTGTACCACGCAAACATTTAACGTATGTATGCATATATGTACATAGTACATATACAGTATTTATCATTTAATATTGATGAGGCAGTTCAATTTGAAAATGAATTTCACTTATACAATGTTGATATTTTTACATTATTATTTTATAAATATATACATATATAATTTTTTTTAGAATGGCTATAAAGCAAAATTAGGAACCGAACCAGTGCTGAAAAAATAACATATAAAAATAGCTGAGAGTGCAGCAGCGCCCAAAATGAAATCATCATCAGGCGTCTTCATCGATGTGATGCGCGCACTAGCAAAGTGGACCGGGCCGGGGGTCGGTAGCATTATTACCCTGTGTGCACACCCCCCCAGCACAGCACAGCACGTCTCATTAGGGCACATTACAAGAAGCACTGTTGTTATTTGTGCCCTGCTCTGCCATGCCATTCTCCATTCCTGTTTGGAGGATGGGGAGGGGGGAGGGGAAGCACATTCACACAGAGCAGCATGTTGTCGAACGTCTGTCGATGAGTTTGTAATGTTTAAAAAGGGATTTATTTTTTGCTGCCGCACTTAAGCTTCTAATAATTTACTGTATTTATTGTTTACGCTGTTGGGGCGTTAGGGCGCCATTGCGAGGGCGTGTCGACACATGTGCTTGTTGGGTTAGCAATATTCTTTCTCATTTAATAAAACTTTGTTTTATTAACGCAAATTCGTAGTTTCATTGAAATCATTTTTGTTTTATCAAATTCATGTTTAGTTTTTGTTGTTATTACAATTATAAACTACAAATTAACTTTTTTCTATGGAAAACTTAAAATTAGTTTTTGACACCTTTAGTGGGAAAACTTTTGGCCAAGAACAAATTCTTTGGCGTGCATAATTTGTGCGCTTATTACGTGACGCAAAGCTGTCGCCTGTGTTTGTTGTGATAAAGACAAGTGTCGCCGGTTCTTGTCTCGCACAATTCTAGTTCTAACTATGGGGAGAAAGCGCAGTCGAAAAGTTTTTTATCGCACCAAACTATGCCAAAACTTTTAGTGCATGGATAGATAGGTAGGAAGGTAGGTACCTATGTATAAGTACAAGCCACCATTGAATCGAAAAAATGATCATTATTTAACCAGACGTTTTTGCATAGTAGATGGTAGCATACAATTTTGGCAGAATTTAGTATTGTAATCCGTACAGTAAAATAAAAATATAAATTTTAATTTTAGAGACAATATTTGTTTAAAATTATTAACTTTTAATATGTAATTTAATATCTTACATTGAATGCATAAAGGACAAATATCTGATTTATGCAAGTTTTAAGAATCAATTTTTGTATAAAGCAAAACAAATTTCTTTGTAGATCTCAGAACTTTTTTTGACTACCTTAATGGTCAGATTAAACTCTGACCAGTTTCTTAACGATATTTTAAGACTATTCTAATACAAAATGTTCATATTTTGTGAAAGAACTTAATACAAAATTTTTCGTGATTTTGAATGTGAAATAGTTGTTTTTCAAAATAAATATTTCTTTATTCTTTGCATGTGCTCAGTCGATGGTTATTCGAATTTAAAAAATGTTTTTTCAACCTGTTGGATGTCCAACGGTTGCATTGACATCCAATATCATATCGATGGCTCATGTGAGAAATATGATGTTACAAAACTCTTGCGAACGATAATATGTTTGAGCTTAATAAGAATTGATTCAATTGCTTTAACGACCAAATGATGTTTTAGATTTTGCAACAAGTTAAGAATACGATATATTATTTTAAGAACGAAAGATAACATTATATAACTCGTAAAAGATTTGAATCATTACATTCTAAATAAGAGACGTCGATATGATCGTATAAAATGTTAAGTTTGATTGTAAGGTTAAATACATTAATCGACTAAATACACCAAAGTGTCTGATTTGGTAGTCTGCAAGTTAAAGTAATTCAGCCTAGCAGTCTAACGATAATAAATTGAAATCGTTCACCCTTTGAAGAAATACTTGAACATTTTAAAGGCTTAAATAATTACGAACAAATTATAAATGTAAAACATGTTTTTACATTTTACTCGTGGAATATCTTTTTATGCAACAATATCGCCCATTCTTTATAAACAAACAAACTAAACAAACCAAAACCAAAAGCTAACACAACAAACAAATGTTGCAATTTAACATGCTTTTGTTGTTCTGTCTATTCATGTATGTATGTACGAACAACGAACTCATTGTTGCAATCCCGAACTGACCCACCAACATCGAATACATCCGGATACAAATACATTAGAATACCAACTGTTCTACTCTACTAACAATGAGAATTGTGATTTTTTTTAGTCTTCAAATTTCATATTTTTTTTTATAAATTTCCTAATATTTTCGATATTTAAGCGATAAATTGTATCTTAAAAAGTTGCTCGTTCGTGAACTTCTCCATTATAAAAATTCAAACCTTGACAAACATTTCACGGTGCTTTTGTATTAATTCTTATGTTTCTATTGGAAATCCTTTTTTTAAGTCAAAGTTATTTTTAACTGTTGTAGTAATTGTCGGTAGTATTCCGGAACTACCCAAATAATAGATTACAATTTGTAACTTGGTACCTCCAAGGCAAATAATGGTGTAGTATATATAAGTTGAGGAAAGTAGAGAAATGTCCCTCTCCAGCTCGATATTGTTTCTCTCTTTAAAAACGAAATTTGTGTGCAGTTGCCATGGTTGCTACAAAATAATCAAGTTAATAAAAACAACAACATAGTATTTGTCATAAATAAAAAATTTAAACTTCAAAATAAAGCAAAAATCGAGATGAGTTTCTACTTTACTAAACTTTTTATTCAACCATGGTTTAAACTTCAATAAGTGCGGAGTTTGTTTAGGGGCTGGAGTAGTTATTGTCCAATCTGAACATTGAATTGAACCTCGAATCTTAAGAATATAAGCCTACATACTTAAATTAAATTGATATCTAAACTCCTACTGTAATTGCTCGGACAGACAGACAGACAAAAGTATCTTAAATCGGCTCAGAACTCGTCTTCTACGCCTACCTATAGGCATTACAAATTATATAACATATGTGCATGTTTAAGTAACTTTTAGTTTCTTATTGATTTACATACATACAAATTTATATAAACATTTCTTTCTAATATTTTAAAAATACGAAGAGCGTTCTTAAATTTAAATTTGGTAATCCAGGTTATTCACGTTTATAGTAAAGTCGGTTGCCTAAGTTCGCAACACTAAACCACCCTTGCAGCTCGAACGGTGAAAAGCGTAAGTGTGCAGCGTACGAGAGAAGTGCTGCGTTGTTCACTTCGGCGTGGACTATTAAACGCGCGCGCCGCCGTGCATGGAAAATAACAGCCGACAGTTATTTTGCAGCTGGCGCATCAATATAGACGCCTGGCACGTCCGCTGCAATGCGTCGACCATGCTGTAACACTGCGGGACGTTGCGACGTGCGATAATTTACAAAAGTGGTTGGTCTGATGGAGGCGGGTGGAAATTGGTCGCAGGTGGTTACTGCTGTTGCGGTGCCGTGCCGTGCCGTGGCGTCTGTGCCCGAGTTGCATTAATAAGCCAAAGCGGCGCTTCGGAATTTCAGTGTTGCTCACCCACTTTCGTTTTCCATGTTTTTCCACGCACTGTCACTGTCGGCCGCGCTTTTCACCGCACTGGCGCCGCACCGTATCCGGATGCAGTCTATTAAATAATCTGCTGCCTGCAGCCATACAATCGCCATTGCTGTTGTTGCTGGTGTTGTTGTTGTTGTTGTTTGCGAAGTAAATTAAATGATTCTGTTCTGCCCGTTTTTCAGTTGTTTTCTTTTATTTCTTCTGTTTGTTCGTTTGTATGTTTGTATGTTTGCGGATTTTACCTCCTGTTTTTGGTCATGTTTTAACGGTAATTCATGGTCGTGTTTATTTTGATTTTCTTTTTTTTTTTTCTCTTTGCTGTGTTCTTTTTTCTTGTGGTTTTCGTTTTTTGCCGCTGCCATTGCCATCGCCACCGCCATTTAAAGTGTTGTCCTTAGTCTGAAGTCGGTTGGTCGGTCGGTCGTCCCCGATGGCGTAGGTTGCCGTGTTATCCTCTAAAGTGTTTAGCAAATATTTTATTTAATCTTGCCGCAAATTCAGTGCGGAAATGCTGAATTACTGGCGCCACCTACTCAGGTCGTTGTTTGGTGTTGTGGCCTTTTGCTGTTGTGTTGTTTTGTTTTGTTGTTGTCTTTCATCACTCTTAAAACGCTTGCGTTAATGGAATTGTTCTGGCGTACTCGATGTGATTTGGCGCACCAAGTTCCGTTAATAACCAAGCTAGGGATTCAATTAACTTTTTACTCTGAATCTCGGCGTTAATTAAGACTTTAATGCGGATATCTGAGCGAATGTTCGTTTTACTTTTTTAAATTAAAAACAAAGATACAATTGGGTTTTTTTTTTCATTTATTTTAAATAAAAAAAAATTGTAAG
Source organism: Suillia variegata (assembly GCA_949127995.1). NCBI lineage: Eukaryota > Metazoa > Arthropoda > Insecta > Diptera > Heleomyzidae > Suillia > Suillia variegata. Next base: position 18,532,691 of record OX421846.1, read on the forward strand.
CCATACTTAAATTGAAAAAAAAAGTAAATTGTGATGGAATCTGGTATCAACTTAATAATATTACACTAAAAGTAAGTGCCCAGTCATTAAATCCACAGGGCTACAATAAACAATTACAGTCGTATCTGGGTATAGTGAACACCCTATGTAGTGAACACCTCGATATAGTGAACACCCAAATTTTTACATGGAGTACTCTAAACAGTGAACAATCGAAAATAAATAAATAGTGGACAACATTTTAAAAGCAATTTCACGAAGGAATCAAAAATGAAAGAGTATTTTTCCCTAATTTGTATATTTGCTGTTGATTGTTTCAAAATCAGCTGTTAGGAAACCTACACTGAATCCGATATTGATAACTAGAATTCAATTGAAGATGACGATGAGAAAGATGCCGAAAATATTGTAGAATCTGATGATGACGACCAAGACGAAATACAGATCAGAAATCCTGTAAAAGCTACTGAAGCTATTGAAAGTTTCAATAAAGCTATTACATGGGCTGAGGACAACAGACTGATTATGCTGGTATACAAGCGCCGCGTAGTCTACGCGAAAAAGCGGTTCAAAAGTCACTTCGTGGGCGCGAGAAGCAAACGTCTAAGTATTCGCCAATTCGTTCAATAAGCATAAGTATATTTATGTTTTCCTACTAACTTATTTTAATGATCTCTTGAATTTATATACACAAAGTGTATTTTGGGCAAAAATTTTAACCTTGATATAGTGAACAACCTCAATATTTTGAACAGGCCTCGCAATAATTAGTTCACTATATCCAGACACGTTTGTATATCCATTTATCGATATATTTTAAAACAGATAGTTTTTGTGGGATATATCAAACAATAGTTTGATGTTATTTAGTTTTTGTTCATCAATTTCGATACTTCCAATATCGGTGTGATTAAATTGGATCCGAGAAAACTGTTCCAAGATACAATTTTCTATAATCAAGATCAAGTTCCTGTTAAAATTTGTTTTCCTAAGGTCTGAAGGACATTTAAATGGTTGATTCTCCTATTAAATTGCATGGTTAGCAATAATAAAACTTTAATTTTAACAAACAACCTGCGTTGCCCGGGTTGTGTTTTTAATAAAATCATAAGTAAAGTTTCATATTAAAAAACTTTCCATTCTTTTCCTCTTTTTTCTGGAATTATATTTGTGTGTATGTGTGGAAAATTTGATACTTTCAAACGAAATAGCTAAGCATGCGGAACTTTATTTTACTTCCAGTTTTTGGTTTTTAATAATAGTCATCATGAAGAAACTCACATTTTTGAGTTACGGCAGTGGGCGTTAGTTTGATCCAACCACGCCCGCTTTGGCAAAGTTATCGACAGTGACCATACAAACTTAAATATTTTAGGCGCAATAATCGAATATTTTCACTTATTTGCACAAATTGTGAGCATATTAGGTTGATGGGTCATACTAAGTTCATTGAAATGTACTCACAAATTATTGGTTGAAATATAGTTCATGATTACCCAAATGCTCGTAAGTGCTTCTCCTTGGGGTGCAACAAAATGTAGTAGATAAATGAGATTTGTTTTTGAAAATACACTTTAACAACCAAAATAAATCGTTTTGACATCCTGCAGAATACTCTCAAACAAACACACACACACATACACATATGCAAACAAAGCACAAATAATCTCATGCCGCATATGCTGTTCAAATTGTTGCGCTTACTATACAACATTTACTTGAAATGTCCTGCGACACGTTATCTCAATGTGCGTCATTTCACCCATACAAAAGCACTCTCACACACACACACACACACAATAAAAACCGCTGACAATGAGTGTGAAAGCGTTTGAAGCGCGCGAGCGAGCGAGGCGAGCGCCATGCAAAACTAAAAGAAAAATGTTTAAATATTTCCTGCCTTTTATTGTGGTGTGAAAAATGCACAAAAATGAAAACTACAAAAAAAAAATAATAAAATAATAAAAGGAAAGAAAAAGCGAAAAAGTGGCAACGCTCGCGCCAACGTGTTTATTCGTTTTGTTTATGTTGTTGTTCTGGTTGTTGTTGTAACTGCCATGCATAGAAAAATATGAAAAACTTTCGACAGGAAGCACTGATAAGGCCATTTTTCTCCCGAAACACCATTTGTGTGTGTGTTTGTGTGTGTGTTGTGTGTTTGTGGCTTTCAACACTTTTACTGGCACGATGTACTTGTCGTTGTTGTTGTTTTTTTTCACTCTGTTTTTTTCTTGCTTATGCTACCATCGTCGCCATAGTCATTCATCTTGCCGCGCTTTGCAATTTTTGTGATCTAAATTTGTTGTGCTCCATAATTATAACACCATTTAAATCTTTATGCAAATCGGGTAACAATATATTCTTGTAGAAATTACGTTATTCTATTGTAAATAACGTACCAGTCTTTCTTTGTTGAAGAACGATGCGGATGACAAGACGATGTTGCATTTACTGTATTAGATTTTCCTTAATCCTGTTTTCATTTTCTTTAATGTTACTTCAAGGTATATAGCAGCTTACTAAAATTCCATCATCATTTTTTGACACTCTCTCTTATTGGTGGTCAACTGAATATCGTTTAAAGCTAATACTTGACAAACTTAAATATGTTCCCAGTTTTTCTAGGTCTACAAGGATCCAGAGAATCTTCTTAATAAAGAAAATTTTATATATTTAAAATTATCCTGATTTTTTAACAAGTTCATTTTTATTCATTTCATAATAATTATAACAATTGAAATCTTTAAATTCCTGAGGGTTTCATCATTTCCAAAAATAGTCAAAGCTCGTTTTATAATTATGAAATAATCCATTTAAACTGAACCGTTTCACTATATCTTCTTAAACTATGGACGCATCTTTAACATTTATTTGTTCTTGTTGTTGTTGCCGACTTTACCCTACCTGATGGTTTTTTGTTCGGTGTCCTTGTGCCGCCGCAACATTGTGTCACACGGTTACTTCGGGACTATTTAAATTTGTTTTTTTCTTTCTTCTCTTTTCGACATTGCAAACGTTTTTAAGTTTTATGCATGCAAAAAATGCAATGAAATATTTTTTTATGATTTGTTGCAAGTGCTTCGTTTATTATTGTTGCAACAATTTGCAACGTGATGTTGCCAACTTCTCTACTTTGAGTGACGATTTGCATGCCGGATATGTATCCACTTGGTTGTGTCGACGTTGGCGATTCTACATAACTCCACACATACATAGTTATATAGTTATGTGTGTAATGTGGTATACTTTATGGTTGCACAAAATACTCCGAGCGATTTTTTCCTTAGCAATTTTTAAACTCATAATAAAATGTGATGTTTCATAGCTGAATTATTAATATTTAAAAAATTTAATTTCTGCGCTCTAAAAAGTAATTTAAACTCATAATAATACTCGTAAAAGGTAAAATTATTATGTACTTGCATATATAAAATGAGACTGTATTCCTTCGTTGGCAAATTAAATGAATTAAAGCAATTTCCTTACTTTTAGTCGAGCTTGCTTCATTTCGTGTTCGACGCATTTGCTGCATGCAAATTTAAAATTTTCATCGAAATTTCGTTGGCGTGACATTTCGAAAATTACACCATGCTTACAATACGAGCAAGAACAACAATAACAGCTCAATGTCCCAGTTCTCAATACAACAACAAGTGTGTGTGTGTGTGTTTGTGTATGTGTTTGCATATGTGTATGAGTGGTTGAGTGTGTATTTAACATCACTTGAAAGTTTGTCGCCAACACATGCAAATTGAAATGTGCGCACACCACAAACACATGCAACACGCTTTCGTGTGTTGTAGGCTGGTCCGCCAATTATTAAACAAAAAATATTCTCAAGGAGCTTTTGTATGAGTACATATACTTGAATAACAAACATTTTTCTTTTCTAATATTTCAACTTTGTATCTTCATTTTCTTAAGTTATTTTCGAAAGTTTGGATTCCTCACAGGCAGAATCAGGCTGAGCAGATCAAATCTACGCCTAATAACAAGAAATCTTACTAGACAGAAATTGTTAAAGTACCACTTCCACACGGAATGTAGAATGTGTCTAGATGATGAGGATCCACATCGTTTTCGAATGACCAGCTTTGGCCAGACTTCATCTTAATTATTTTTAGCTGGGTTTTTCATCGTCAGTTTTATTTGTCAAAAGTTCGATAAGGTCATTCATTCAAAAGCAATACGGAAGAGATTCTATTTAAGTAAATGGACTTTGGGTACAAACTACTTTTATGGTCTTAGGTAACACTTGTGGGTACACAGATTTTGTTTTCACTTCGCGTGGTATACTTGATGGACAAGGAAATTCGCCCTTGCCTCAACTTAACGCCCCATCTAAATTGATTGATTGATTGATAATCATTTTCGAGGTAACTCATGGCGAATTAAATCTTTAGCGTATTTTCACCGGTAACATAATTTTATTTTTCAATTATGACGAGCTCTGTTTTTTTTTTTTTAAAAAGACCATTTTCGAAATTGATAACTGAATTCTTTTTTTAAGTTTTGTAGGAATTTTAAAATGAAAATGCAAAAAATACGCGCATTTGAGAAAGCAGAATAAAGACCAGCCTAGTTTGTTTGTGCCTTTATACGCAATAGTTGGCAACACGTACTCTGACAGCAGCAACAAAAGCAACACCAAAAACTGCTGTTGCTGTCGACAGCTGCTAGTATTTGTTTTTGTTGTAGGTGTTGGTGTTGGTGGGAGTTTGCGAATTTTACACGCGCGCAGTTTTGTTGGTGTTCGTGTGGCACCTTTGCAACACCTTCATATTCAAAACTCTCACAACACACACACACAGAGCTATAAGTTTGTCTGCATTTGTTTGTACGTGTGAATTGAACATGAGTTTAGAAACAAAACTTTGTTGTTTGCCGTTGCCGTTGTTGCTTCTGCTGCTGCTGTTCTTGTTGCTATTGTTGGCGCTCCTGGGTATATTCTCATCTTGAGCATATGCCATATGGTAATTGCATCCTTCAGTTGTCAAACTTTTGCTTTACATCATCTTTTTTGTAACGAACCCTTTAATCAGTTTAACACTTTCTATTTTAAATTCGAAAAATAATTGAAAGAAAAAATACATTTTATGATTTGGTTATCGCATAAGATCGAATAAGAAAACAACAAACAAAAGTTACTCTGCAATTAACTAACAACTAAGCAACTCCAGTTCTTTTTCAAGGCAACAAATAATTTTGTTTTGAAAAGTTATTTCATGCGCAACTCTCACAATCACTGAGATGCACCTTCAGCATCCACCACGCTTCACATCCACCCGAACACAAGTGAACCCAACCCAAAGTTGAATCTGTCATTCCGGTGACAAGTTAAATGCGCCGCTAGACTGCCTTGCCTGATGATATTTGCAACTTGAGCCACTTTGCCAAAGTGTTGACAGCATCAATTTGGTCGCCATATTGAAAATTGACATCGTCCGCCTAACTTAAGTGACGGTGTCTACAAGCAAAATGTCTGCGTCACAAAGTTTATCCTTAGAAAATTTGATATTTGGCGGTTATGTTCGGAATTGGTAATAATATTAAAAGGGGTGCAATGAATTTAAATGTGCCACAATTCGGATGCATCACTTTTGACACTGCACTAAGTACGAAAGTATTGAACTTTTATTGTCAAATTAAAGTTAGAGAAAATATTTAAAAGGTTATTGTGTAGAATATACGAAAAAGAGTTAAACTTATAATTGGAATGTCTATCTGATAAATCCGCATCCTGAAGCCTTCCATGCATGAGCAGAACGCCATCGTGTATGAACGGTGATAACATTTCGATCGGATTTGATAACCGTGAAAGTTAATTTGCCGAGCTGAAGTAATCGAATGTCATCCTTGAAATGGTCGCGCTGCTTCTACTTAACCAATTGTATTAAAGCATCTTCTAGTTCCTTGACTCTTAGAGGAGATATATTTCTATCTATTATCGGTATATGACAATTATTTATGAATATCAGTATCCAAGCTGTTACTCTTGTTACTCTTACAAAAGCGTTTGCTCGTTTATACCCAGAGCATTTATGCTTGCGACTTTTTGAACTTGACAAGATTTCTTTTGTGTTTAGAAAATGATTTTCACACTGTCGCTGTTCTTTTGTCAAAAGTGATTTGTATCTGGAAACATCTCCGATTCAAAACATTTATTTACGAACTGATCCATATTTCGATCCTTTTCACGTGACGTGTTCTCTTAATTTCTTTATCGCTAGTCTCTGCAACTCCTAATCTCAACCAGACAGATTGACGCTGAATTTGGATAGCTGCAAGATTGACTTTGCTCCGAATTTCGTTCTCGACGCTGCTGGATGTGGCTTGTTCCCCATCTACTGAACTTCCATCTAATAATAGCATCTTCGGTATTTTTTGCTTCGCAAGTACCTAAAAATAAATCGCTTTAAAATTATAAAAATGTCGCTCAATATTGCTCAATTCGCTTAAATTCACACAAATCGCAACCGAAATATCGCCTGGAGCTTCTTGGTGAAGTTTTGCTCTTCTCTTTGCCGTTCGGGGCATATTCGCATCCGGTTCGAAGGTTCAAAATGTTTTTATACTCCTTTAAGCAAAATGCTTCCTTTTTTTTCAAATATTTATTTATAATGACAAAGTACAAGGTGGCCCAAAAGAAGTCATCCGATGTTGTTTGGCTCTTATTTTTTTTCTAAATAAAAAACTTCGATTCTGTTTTTTGATTATGTTTATTTAGACCTTTAGAATTAATTGTGTTAAGTCGAGAAGATGATATCGGATAAATGGGCGCCGTCACAATTGATTGCCATACGGGCTCGTTTTATGGCATTTTCCATCACTTCGGCGAGAGTTTTGGGCGATAAATTCTCGAATTCGTGTCGGATATTTTCCTTGAGGGCTTCCAAGGTCTCAGGCTTGTTGATGTAAACACGAGACTTCAAAAAACCCCATAAAAAGAAGTCCGGGACCGTTAAATCGGGCGATCTGGCGGGCCAGTGCAAATCGCCAAAACGCGAAATTAAGCGACCCGGAAACGCGGCCTTCAGAATGTCGGTTGTGGCTCGTGCAGTGTGTGCTGTTGCTCCGTCCTGTTGGAACCACATGTCCACCAGTCCTAATTCGTCCAGTTCGGGCAGAAAAAACTCGGTCAACATTGCCCTATAGCGCGCACCGTCCACTGTTGTCGTTTGACCCGCGGCGTTCGGACCGATGACTCCTCCAGCGTGAACAGCGCACCACGCAGTCACTTTGAGCGGGTGTAATGGTTTCTCGTGCATCACTCGCGGATTTTCGGTTCCCCAGAAGCGATAATTTTGCTTGTTCACGTACCCGCTGAGGTGAAAATGAGCCTCATCGCTCATTATGATTTTTGCCAACACCACAGACGAATTGTTACGCAAAAAAATAGACACAATTATTCCGCGTTCTTGGGGAGTGTATCGCTCCATGGCTTATTCACTTGTATTCTGTATCTGTCTAGTCCACAAATGTCAAAACAGATTTGACATTGGCGGCCATTTGCAAAAATGAGAGCATCTTCCAATAGGGTGATTATTTTTGCGCCACCCTGTAAAAACAATAAACACAAAAGAACTACAATTATAAAATTCAAACCAAAACAACAAGTTCAAACGCCAGAACAACTGCCGATTCTGGAACTCTCTTCTATTCGTATGTATACGAGTATTTATTTTGATACTTTCATTGCAGATTTTAGTATTCCGTGAACTTCCTGGTACTCCCTATTGTGGATTTAAATAAAGTCATCATATACCGTCGCATTAAGTTTCAGTTTATCATATTATCACCACCCTTCTAAATTACGACTATCCAATTCGTCCAATATTTTGTAAAGTTGTTGAGAGTGACCATCTCTCAGCATGCAGAACTTTACCAACTTACGAGTTTATATAACATTTTAGATTCCTGAGATTGTGGCGAAATTAAACATTTTTGTCGCTGGATTTCGGAACTTGTAGACGTAATAAGTGGGCGTGGCAGGAAAAAAACCTTCCCGTAGATGCGATTGTTCAATATCGTATTTAAACGGTTGTAAAATTTTAAATAAATTTAAAAAATTCACTTCAATTATTATTTTATATTAATTTTTTTCTATGAGTAAAAATAGAAGTTATTTTCAGATTTATATTTATTTTTGGCAAACCTTTAAGTAAGTTTTTTATTTACTTTTAATCAGCAACAAATTGATTTTTTGACTAAATTCTGCTTTTTGGTCAATCCGCCAATTATTCATTGATAGGGAAAGGAATTTCATGTGATTCTTTTAGATTAATCGTATACCAATAATAAAATACCTAAAGGCTCTATTAAAGATCCGATTAGCCAACAATAAAATAATTTGTATATCTTCTGAGAATTAATCAAATTGTATTTGTTTTAATATTCTTTAAAATCTTAATACTTGTAATTGTAAATAAATATAAGTAAGTTCATCTATCCGAGATATGTCGACTTAAAATTTGGTATGAAAACTTCTGTTCCTTAGTGAATGTTAAGTTGTAATATATTTTTAATAAAAAGATTTTCATTTTCGTTTTTTAGTACATCCTTTTTTTTTGTTATTCTCGTACTCGCATGGGCAGTCGAAACTGGAAATGTGTTCCGACCTTTTAATTTGATTTTTCTCCAGGGGATCATGATTCAGATGTGCCTTATTATTTGGGTTGTTACTTAAATTAATAAGATCTTTATTAATTGTCTATCTTCTTTTTAAAAATATTTTACTACATATAAAACGTTGACCTTGAATTCCAAGCTCAGGGTCACATATTTGGTGACTTGTTTATTTTAGCCATGAAATCTTCATATGTATTACTAGGTAAATACTAGGTAGAAGGTCTTATTACAACTAATTCTTTCATGAACTTAAAGACAAATTCGCCTAAGGTCACACACACACATGTGCATATTAGTATTTACTTCAAAATAGACAAATATTCTTTTAACCTACTTGAATCCATTTTGACAACGTTAACGAAGAATTTCCCAACCGATTCGCATGCATGAAGCATGTCTTTCCCTGTAAGTCTTTAATCAACCACTAAAATTACTGCTCGAATCTGGCTGGATTAGGCGCAAACATAATTTCAAAGAACATACGTTAATGCTGTCAAGAGGCGCCCCTTCTCCCCCACACACACCCAAAACAAAAGCCACCAAAATGCCACCACAGCTTGTAGCAGTTGTCATACCATTTGTCAAAAGAGCCGCGATACTCCTCCTTCGAGCCAGCAGTGCGCATGTCCGGCGCCAACATTTAAAAGAACATTTTTGCTGCCCTATAACGAAAAGGCAGAAAAAATGAGTTCCACCATGTGCTGCTCGGCGCCACGTGGTGGAACCCATTCGAAAGCTAAACAAATCCCAAATTCCAAATTCCAAGTTCGAAATTAAATAGCGACTCGGTTCGGTTCGAAGGATGCGGCTGCTCTCGTCTCAGCTCGGCTGTTGCTCATCACAGCAACCGAAAAGTCTACGAGCGCTAATGACGAGTCGGCTTCGCTTTCGTCGGTTTTGGAGGCTGCCTCGATTTCGTTTCAAACGAAATTCGGTTTCAGTTTATTAGCGCCGCTGCAGACATTTGGACGCGTCTCATCTCGTCTGTGCTCGTCTCGTCTCGTCGCATTCGTTGTGCTTTATCACACAGATTTTAGTTTAGTTCGGTGGTGATACAAAGTGATGTGATGTGATGCGCTGCGCTGCGATGATGTTGGTTAATTTTGTGGTCGGTTGTGCGCATTAAACAGAAACAAGCCGTTAATTTTAAATAACGCGGTTTCCGTGTGTGAAAATTTTAAACTCATTTAAGTGTTTTATTTTAATTGATTAAAATAAAAATAAAAAAATTATCATAATTAGTGTTTTTCAAATAAAATGTTAAAGGATACATTCATTTTGTAGTGATAATGCGCACAATTAATTGAAGAAAAAATCCAACGAATTTACAGTCAAACAGAAAGTGCGTGTCAGTTAACTATGAAATTCATTTCCAAACTGAATCTGTACAGATTTTTTCTGGGCCTCATCAACAAAAATGAAAAGATGATGATCGTTTTGCTTCTGATCATTGCAATTGTTAAAGGTAATTTAGAAATTAAAAATGCAACACTCTTCCACTCTGTTTTAGCCGATCAAGCCTCACTCATTGGATTAATAAAAGTTTATTGATAAGTAATTAATTGAATTTAACCCAAAAATCTATATTTTGTTCGTACAATTGTTTTGTATATGAGAGCAAAGTTAGTTCCGTAACAACATTCTAAAACCATTTAAATATGTCTATTTTCCATATACCACGGAAATTACTAACACTCTACTTCAAAATATAGATCAAACAACTTACATAAAGATCAGGCCTACATTTTTATGTATGTGAATGTTGTTGTCGTCCAAGTGACCGACTACTAAAAAAACAGTCGTAATTAGATACTAGCACCGTTTTAATCATTAATCCTTGATTGATGTCATGTTTATAGATGCGGTTGATACAGGATAATGTTGAGGCTGCCTTGATTTCGAAGTGTAAGATCCACTTAGTGAGATTCAAGTACAGGAGCATTTTCTTTATTCCATATCTGTGATTTTACCAATGTAATAAAATAAAGTTTGAGAAAAAGCGGTCAAAGTTGTCTGAATTTTCACCGTCGATGAGTTTCGGTAACATTTAATTTTGTCATTCAAGCCAAAAGTAAATATTAAAAATACAAATTCTTGTTACCCTAAAGTGTCTCAAGTTCAATCACGCGAAATTTAATTATAAAAGAGTTGAAGTTGAGCTGTTTTCGAAATACTTCAAGATTTTTAGTTTTAAAAATGAAAATATTTTCTTTATATCAATTTTGAGGTTGTTCTATTCGATCCGATAAATTTAGTCGATTCAGTTTTGATATCGTATCATAAGCCATACTCGAGCTTTACTGATTAAACGACTTTATTTTGTTAGAAAGTTCCCATCGAACATTTACAAATACGAACAACATTGAATCATCGTAGTAAAAGACGTTCTTAAGGAATTCAAAGTGATCAAACGATTTGTAGACGTGGTAATTATGTTACAACAGTTACTTTCTTTAAGATTTATTGAGATATATATATTTTTACGAGTTTCTTGAAAGTCGATTCAGAAGCTTAAATACATACGATTATATAAATTGTTTTTTTAGAACATAGGAATTAGGAAGGAATTTTAAGTAATATAACATTATGAGTAATTTTGGTATTTTATTAAAATAAAAGGTTGATAAATCATTAATAGAAATTATAACACTGAATAGTAGAACGTTAACTTTCGATTGTAAAGGTTTTATGAACCACACACAATTTCGATTCCTCTTTTAATTCTGAATATGATGCTATCGAGACATTTCAGATCTTTAACCGTTTTACCTTCAGGATATGCAAATATTTATTTTAACTATCAACACATCTCGACCAAAAATATTTATTTATATTCTTAAAAGTCCTTAATGAGATCCGTACTTCTAAAATATCAAGAGAAATTTTGACTTTGACTGAGAAAGGTAAAACTTTTGAATATATGTATAATTAGCTGCATATATTTCTGAAATGAATAATAGATTTATTGATGATTTTCGTATTCTTCATAACTTTTTGTTACCCAATATTTTGGTCATACTCTCAAAAATTCAAGGTTTTTTTTATATAAATATAACTCATATTTATATAAGAAAAAACTTCAAACTTGATTTGTTTCCGTTCATTACGCTCTTTCGCCGACTTTTAAAAAAATCTTTCTTTTTCGTTTATTACACATGAAAACTCCTATTTCCAGTTTTTCAAAAGTAGTGGAGTCATTGTATTGAGTATCTTCTCATACGCCTTCAATGATCAAAGTATATTACGGGTGTTCCTTTAAACTGAAAAACTTAAAAATGTCAAAGAGTTGCTAGTTACTTTTTGGTAATGCACCTTTTTACGATCTCGAAAACAATTTTGAAATTCAGCAATTCGACAGTTCGGTCAGGGTTTCGTTGTAAATATTACATCATTTTAGTACTTTTTGCAAATGTAAATATCGTATCAGTTGCTATAAATGAATGAAATACTTAGTATTGCCTGTCTTTGGCTTTGATTTGAACAAGTATTAAAGCTTTGAAACATTTTTATTTATCGCTAATTTTAATCAATTTATAAAGCAAAAACCAAAATTTATTTTAACAGTTCTACACTTTTTTAACTTAAAGTAAACAAATGCCCTTATATATATTATAAATGGCATTAGAGGTTTTTTTTTACTTACAGGCAACACTGAAACATACGAACAACTTTTCGAAACTGTTTTCGAAACTAATTTTGCCTTGAACATTTCGAAACACTCGAAAACTATGTCTCATAAATTTTTTGACAGTTCTTTTTCCTGGCTCGCAAACTTGCCAAGTTTCGATGTTTTCGATTCATTTTCGCGTTCAAGGGAATACCCTGTATACGAAACATGTATTGGTCAATCGTGTATACATCCGTATACAAATAATTTGCGTATTCTTATCAAGTATGCATTTGTAGTATACAAATACAAAATTAACCATAATTTAATAAACGAGTACGAACTTTATTAATTCCAACATAAACATTATAAATAAAAACAACAACAACAACAAGAGTGAAAAAACAGGTAAACAATATGCTTAAATGAAAATAATAAGTAATTAACTGAAAGTATTAAACCAAAACGTAAATCAGAAGTATCGAAAATTCCGACAAATTAAATAAAAACGCATTAAATTTCATCGGAGCGTTTCGGTGGCGCGCTCGACGCTTCCTGTCGGTAAATGAATTATCCTGCGCATATGGGCGATAAAATAATTAACAACCGTTGCGGATGCGATAAAGTAGATCCCTATCGAAAACATTAATTCCGTATTAAAAACTCATAAAACAACGCATTGTCTGCTTTTTTCTGTTGTTGTATTCAGTTTGTTGTTTTCTCGTTGTTTTTTCATACAATGAACACTCAATAAATTGCGAAATGATGAAATTTTAATTTCTGCAGGGATGCAGGAGCGGAATTTTCGTATTTAACTTATCCAAGCAGACATTTAAATAATTTTCGCAACATAATAAACAAAAAAAAAGAAGTTATACGTAAAATACTTATACTTTGGCATGGTGCGAGTGTGTGCGTGTTGGTGCCTGCGGCGCATCCCTCGGCCTCTTCAAATTAATATTGAACAAAAAATTTGTCTGATTGCCTTTATTTATAAAATTAATGCGAAAATACTTGAAAATGATGTTGTTGGTGCTGACATTGTTGTCGTTAAATCGGTGTTGTTGTTGTTTGTTGCTGCTGCTGCTACTGCTGCTGCTGCTGCTACTGCTGCTGCCACAGTTGCACGAGAATAAACAAATGCGGACGCATAAATAACAAAAGTCATTTTTATTGAAACATAATTGACGGCCGCTTCAACTCTCTCTCCCCGCTTCTGTTTATTTATTTGTTTGTTAATTTCTTTTTTATAGTAAATTTTTTGATTGAGTATATATGTATGTCGGAGGAGGCTTTAATGATTTTGTATTACGTCAAAAATATTAAATTTATCATAATTACCAATTAAAAAAAGAAAACAATAAATGCAAAAAAATTAAAAATATATTCCAACATTTCAAAATAATTAACCTGAATTATAAGTGTATCAAATTGATATTGCCTCCAAGTTGTTAACAGCGCAGCACAGCTCGTTAGTACAAATATTCACGGTAAAATTACATGGTCTTTTGGTAAATTATATACATGAGACAACATTTGTTAAGATACAAATACTTTGGAATGTTTTGTCCCATGTTACAGAAAGTTTGGATAATTGGAACATTAAAGTAGTGCATGTTGATTGGTTGGTTGGTTTGCAGTGGTGACCCGAGCCTTATTAGCGCTTAAGCACCGTTTTAATTCCTCATCCTCAGTTAATCGTAATATCGTGGTTGTAAGACCTCCGGACTACACATGTCATGCTAAGTCAACCCGACTCTCTCCCACTGACCCAGTCGTTTATGTTGCAATGAACATTAGGAACCGGCAGTATATCCTTCAAAATAATTCCAATTCTTGACAAAATTATCAAAAACTTTCACCTCTCATTTAAAAGCTAAGTTTTACCGGTATTTTAACCAATATAATATCGAAGTAATAAAATTTAATTTTTTCAGTACTTCAGGGTAAACTCGAGAACCGCTCATTAAAATTTGGTAGACATAGCCTTTAGTTACCGAATCTTAGTAAAGACTATAAAAAAAATTTGATACGCCAACCTATTACGCCTACTTTATTATTGCTAATATCGCGCCTGAAAATCTGAAATGCGGTATATGAATGGATATAGGCATTGTCGATAACTTTAACAAAAATGGTCGTGGTTAGACAAATTTAACGCCCACTTTTTACAATATTGAACATATACATATATGTATGCAACTGGATATACAAAATCTGTCAAGCCCATTTATTATACCCACAACTTGTGAAATTAAGTCATAATATTTGACAACTTCGATAAAATTGCGACTATTAATTTGCGACACGCCAATTAACGCTCACCAGCGAAATTTAACACTCACCAGCGTAAATCAGGAAAGCGATGCACTATTATGCTATAATAAGATATGATTTTTAGTAACTTGATTTTGAACGCATTGGCAAAGTGTTACAAAAATTATAGTTGAATTGATATGGTGGAGAAACTTGATGTTGCGGTTCATGATCACTATATCAATGTTAAAAACCAACAACAGTAAAACTAATAACATTTACTGTTAAATTATCCAATTTGCCACATATACACACAAAGTTAATTCCAAAATGAAAGGGCAGGAGTAGACAGTTCATTATAAATAACAAATCAATTGTCACTTTTTTTTTGCATTTCGAAACAGTCAAGACAAACGACGACATAACGTCTGAATAATTATAAATACTTAATTTCTAATTACTATATAATCAATTTATTTGTGTATCCTCATAGTAAAATCGCGCACTAATTTCAATATACTCAATTGCAAATGTAATCGATTCTAATTATCCGAATATCAAAAACTATGCATTAATTGGAAGGTATTCATTTTACCCATTTATATTGTTAATAAATCGTTTAAAAAGCATAAGAGTACTTAATATGTTTAAAGTAATCCTGATTTTAATAAATACAGATTCAATGAAAAAATTCAAATGGATTAAAAAATACGGCAAACATCTTAAAATTAAAACAATAAATAAATTGCTTATTTATTAAAAAATGCGATTGAAGAAAGTTCCGTTCGATATCTCCACCCCTGAAACGTTATCCCCCTTAAAATTTGGGGTTCATTTTGCAAAAATGTGAGAATGCAATAATTGATTACGATTAGGTTCATAAGGTATTTTATAGATTTTTGTGGCCTCATATTTTTAATGCGATAACTTCCAAACACTTCAAGATACAAACACCACTTAAAACATTAAGTTTTAACAAAAACAAACTAAACTTGTCACATTTTTATATTCCGCTCTTCTAGCCTTTATAAAAAGAATGTTTTGATATTTAAAAGCGAATTAATTTAATTAGCTATTAGTATAATTTAATTATTTCAAATATTTAAGCTGAATCGTAAATAGAATTAATTACTTTAAATTACATCAAACTTAAATCAAAGCAACTACTTAGGAAGAACAGAATTTAATTGAAAATGAAAAGTGCTTTTAGGCTGCAGCGATTCCCTCCGATAATTGCAAATTTAAACAAAATAATTAATGTGGAAAATAATCGGAAAAGTGAAAATAATTTTCAATTACAGCAACATTAATTGCGATCATAATCCTAAACAAATACGCCAAATAGACTTTCATTTATGTTATGAATGTGTGTTTGCGTGTTTGTGTGCGTGTGTTAATATGAGAGCAGGTTGGACTCAATAAAATCACAATTAATTGCCCAGATGCATTCATACGGTAGGAAGGTAGGTATGTATGTATGTATCTACAGGCCAGCGCAACCGTATCGGTGCTATAAAAATTCGACGTGAGCCAAACTGGCCCGAACCGCCTTACCACGTCAGCCTTGCAATGCAAATGCAAATACAAAATAACAACAAATTGTCGCACAGAAATATTAAATGCACTAAACGCGCTTCAATCGAAATGTGCAACACGCCCAACAAAAACAACAAAACATCAAATAAATAAAAAATAAAAGGGACGAGCACATTTGAATGGATTGAGTCTCTGCTGGGATTTAGTGACTTAATTGAAATAAAAAACATATGGAAGTACACTCATACACTCAAATATTGCCACACATACATACATGTTAGGCTGGCTTAGACAATACCTAGTTTATAATTATTTAAAATATTTAAAATATTTATTTTCAGAACAGCTCCAGCCTTAAAAAATATGTGCCGATTTATCAAGGGAAATCAAAAGAATCAGTTTACATTTTATATATTGTGGACATGATTTACACCACGTTATAAAATTTGTATTAAGTTGTATGTAAAACGAAATATTTAACTTATACTAGTTTTTTTTTATCCAAAATAAATATATTTTATTCTAAAAAAACAGTAATTAAATTAATTTGGATTATTTTTGAATATTATTTTCATATTTTATTCAATGAAAGGTCGGTAGGACCATTTCTGGTTTCTAAGGTTATATAGAGGCTATGAAGTTTATGTTTGATTGGTGACATACATTATCAACAAAAATCAACACACAGGGAGGGAGAGGGAGATTTATTTCCCTCTCCTGAATTGTTCTCTTTTTCCATTTTAATAACTCCATCGTCCTTTAAAGAAATTGTATGGAATGGCTTTAACCAATTTGGCTTTGCTTCGAGGTAATTATAGAAATCATCGCATTCAATTTTCGGATTACATTTGAAGGTCAGAATCGCATTCAATGTTATCGAGTTTTGTCTGAATTTCAAGTTTTACCTATTGAAGAAAAATTCGCCCCGCCAATAGAGAAATTCCTGGAAAGAATATAGTAAACTATATTCTAGGATCGTAGCCAATTCGTTAACATATTTTCAAACGTTGTTATTGAGATGGTTGAAAAGTTACACTAAGCGATTCATAATCGACATTGCCGCTTAGAAGCAGCGGAAATTAGTTTAGTAGGGATACGATCGCTATGTATAACTCATATTGCATCATGATTTACATCTCTCTTCAATTTGCATACTAAACTGAGAAAAAAATTTTATTTTTATAATAAAAGATCGGTTTATTTTAGATCAAGCATGGTTAAATAATGACGTTAGGAAAGTAGACATGAGAACACAAATTGAGCGAACTTACCTCGATATCTGCCTTTAATGTAGTTTTTTTTGACAGCTAACTATGTACATTGTTGTTTTTATTTACTTAATAATTTTGTAGCAACCATGGCAACTGCACACAAATTTAATTTTCAAAAAAAGAAACAATATCGCTGTGGAGAAGAACAATTTTCTGCTTCTTCACCTGATTAGACCATGAGATCAAAAAATTAATATAATAGATAGATTTAAAATTTGTAGTTGTAGGTTTTATATCTCTTTGATAAATTTATTTATCTAGATATTAATGAAATCAGCTCTGCTCACATTTTATATGAGTCTTGATTATTTCGTACGATAATAAGAATTAGTTAGTAAGTTGATTCATATCAAATGTTATCATCATTTCAAATTGTATAAATTTACATTTAAATTAAATGCCGATCGCAGGTCCTTGAAAGTCAATATTTAAAGTATAATATTGTTTATTTTTATTTTACATATTATACATAAAAATATTTTGTTTACTATGGGATGAAGTGCAGAACCACTCTAGAATACACATTCGTTCTCCCAGCGGCACTTTAAAGTTCGACCTAAAATGCGCACATGTGACTGCAGCGCGGTTGTCTGTCCAGTGTCCATAGGGATGCGCTCACTAAACTCAAAAGTCCATTCGTTTGTTCATCTGTCTGCCGATACGTCTGTCCCTGCTGTTTCCTGCGGTTGTCGCTGTTGGGGGCGACTAAATGCGAGAGTCTGCAATGTCTGCCACGAGGCTAGACCGCGAATCCTCCTCGACCACCTCATCCTCCTTAACCGCTGACCGACACTTTTAGCTTCGTTTTTCGCTCTTTAATTAAATTGTATTAGCACGCACTGCACTGGACCAGCAACTAAAGTACCCGGCAAAAATGCACAGCGAAATTGTGAGAAAAAAAATTCGCCACAATAAAGTTCAATTTTAATGATTCAAGTTGCGTTATGCTTTCTTTTACTTAAGAGGGGCATTCAAAAAAGTGGATTTTCAATTTATTCTTGAACTGACTTCATCCAAAATTTAAACGAAATTTAACCTTCTTTGTTTAGCATTACTTAAAAAATTTCTATTTAGTTGTTTATAAGAAATGTCACCTTTACTTTGCTTTAAACGATTACTATCAACGTAAAGTGAAATAAAAGGAATCTTATCAGTAGAGAATATTGGTAATCAGTTTGCAATGACTATAGGAACTCAATAACTTTATTTGAGGTACCATTGATACCTTGTAATTTAAATCTCAACTCTCCAAAGTGAATTCCTAACAGTTAAATGATCCGTCCGCCCCAGCGATTTCAACGATAATTTTTAAATGAGTTGTAGTGAAAATGACCAATTTAATTCGGTATATAACATTTGAGTAGTATCACGATACTACTCTCGAAAAATGGGAGTTAAAAAATAATAAGGTCTATAAACTATACATGTGTAAAGGTACATAAACAAATTAATTTACTCTGAAATGAAATAGGATATTTAAGCTTCAGCATAGCCCAAAATATTTCTCTTACCAGTTGTATGATTCTTAGTTGTATGATCCTTAGTTTTAAAATGAAGAAATGTATAACTATGAAGCAATGTTTTCAAGTAGCATATTTATTTATATATATATTCTTAAATGTACTCGTACCTTATCTCATACACAAGTTGATGGAAATGCTAGATATCAACTAGAGAATTGTATATTTATCCAAGATTGCATAAAACGTTTGTTGCATTTTTTCCAAGAAGGTATTTTATATTAATTAAAATTTTAATTAAAATAAATAAAAAACCAACGTCGGATGAAGAATTTCGGTAAATTCGAAATGTATAAATTATTTGTAAGCTTGAAATTTCTGTAAATAAATTAATATTTTAATTAAAAAGTTAAATACTGTATACACTTCCGGTTTTCTCATATAAAGTCTGGAAATAATAGCAGATCCGCGTGAGTTCAGTACTCATTGACAATATATTCAGCTAATCCTTCTAATTGCATTTCCAGCTGCGTCAACCCGTTTTCGTCATGTCTTGACTTTAAGAAAAATTATATTTCAATTTATTCTGCAAATTTATCTAAGTAACAGCACAATGGTTTATGGTGACTAAGTGCTTTGGTTACATAACAGCCCACACTTAACTCTTACCTAAGTAAAACTTAGAACTTCTTGATAATGGAAGCATTTTCGTTTCCGCTGCATAGTGTTCAATCCAGTCCCTCAGGCCCATCCAGTTCGTTTAGGCTATAAATTTAACTCCAACTTCTGATCTTGTTGTTTGTTGTTTAACACTTGAAAAAATATCTGTATCTTAAATATTGTTTGGTATTTAAGCTTCGATAAAACTTTATATTCCACTTTAATAGCTCAGTGTATTTAAGAGCGTTTGAATTCTGATCATGCTCTGTTCAATTCTTACCAAATTTCGTTTTTATAATCTCGGAAAGTTACGAAAACCTTCTCAATCCACCTTTAGCATTTAACGCTACGCAGGTACGATCTACAGTAAGAAAAGTAAGGGATGAAAAGAGTCCCAAAAGAGGTGGACTTACTCGATGAACTCCCAAATACAAACATATTTTATTTTCATATTAATAAAATTAAAGATTTTTGTCGTTCTAATTTAAAAAAAAATTATTAAAAAAAAAGGTCAAAAGTGCTTAGATCATCAGCTTTTTATACCCTTGGAAGAAGTTTAGGGATAAGTTTATCAGTTTCCCTTCTCATCCAAATGGGTATAGTACAAAGGACTCATTGCTCTGGTCTCTATACTTTAATATCTTCTTGTTCAAATTTAATTGAGTCTTACAATGAGCGAAAAAGTTTTCTTGTTTAAATTAGAATTTTACACGCATAAATAAAAAAATTACTCACAAGACATTAAAAAATTTTACAAAGAATCAACTCGTAATGTTATGTAAGCACTTCCGGTGACATTATTGTATATTATTGTGTATTTAAAATATATAAAAACAGAAAAAAGAAATCGTAGGCAGAACATGAAAAAGTAAATTACATACCACACAAATCCACCCAACTCCGATCATTGCGGTTTTGTCATAAATTCCTGCAGTTGTCAGCCACATGGGAGCCTTTTCATTTCAATTTCATTTTATGCTTTATATTTTCTTTTCTGTTTTACTTTTTTTCATTTAGTCCAATGTCAATTTTCTGGGCTCAACATTATCAAGTCCTGTTTTCATGTCCTTGAGGCAGTAGTCCACACACAAAACGAGCTGCTTCCGAGCGGAGCATGGCAGCAACAGCGCCCGGCGGTAGGAAAACTTTAAATCACAGAACGACAACACGGATTTACCAAACCAAATTTATTGTTAAAGACAATAGGCGGCAACGCGGGCATCAGAAGTTGGAAATTGCACCACGACCGTCAAGATAATAAAATGGCGAAACAACAACGACAAAAAAAAGAAAAACGTATCCCAAAGATACAAATCTGCATGACACCTTTTTTTATGGCGATACACATCAGCAGCGCTAGCAGCAGCCAGTGGCGCAAGGTAAAATCCCTGGCCGGGAAAATCCCTCGCAAAGCAGCAATGATATGTGATAATGGGAAATATCACAAAATCAACGACAGAGCGAAAGAATGAACAGGGAACGAACGAACGAGCGTTACTCCAGAGCGCGCGCAGATAAACCTGAAAACTAAAGTATCCCATGGATAATTCTTAGCGAAACGCCAAGATAAAGCTTCGTTAGCTGTTCGCTCTTAAATGCATTAAAATGTCGCTTTGACTCTAGTCGCGCTATTTGTAATATTTTGGCCAAATTAATGCAAAATTCTGGCGACAACAACAAAAAAACAGAATCGGACGAAACTCATGTTGAACGCAGCCAGTAGCAGCAACAACTGCGAGAAATTACTTCCGACCAGATTTGGTGGCGGTTGGTCCGTCTGTCGGTCGGTCGGTCGGTTGGATGTTCAATCGATTTGCTGCACAGAACTTTTACAGTTAAAAAATTCTGCTAAAATTCTTCATTTCTATCCTAGAGTGAAGAGTTTTCGTTTTGAATTGGTTGAGCAGGTTTCAGCGGTCTTAAGAAAATTTAAAATTAATTTGAAAAGAAAATAAAAGGTAATCTGGGTTTTTCGCTACAATCGAGAATTGAAATCAAATTTGAACATGACCAAGTGTACAAATTTTGTCCTATTAATTAATACCATGGATCATCCAAACTCACCCAGATCTGAGTTGTGTGTTCGCTTATGTTGTTACAGAGACGCTGAATACGCTGAATACTTATCACAACAAGTGACAAATTTTTAAGTTCAAATATACTTTTTTTTTAAGTTTTAGCTCACCAACTCGAAAGTTAGCTTCTGTAACCATTTTTCGATCAGTTCCTTTGGCCTGTAAAGTTTCTCAATATCTATATCTT
This sequence comes from Suillia variegata, assembly GCA_949127995.1. NCBI lineage: Eukaryota > Metazoa > Arthropoda > Insecta > Diptera > Heleomyzidae > Suillia > Suillia variegata. Next base: position 18,554,371 of record OX421846.1, read on the forward strand.
GAGAAAATCAACATTTCGACGGAAATCAGTCAAGAAAGTCGACAGAAATTAGCTTTTACTAATTATCTAAGAGATTTAGCTGAGAAGTACCTATCCCGATGCAAAGTGCATCATGAGATTAGACTCTGGTGGGACTCGAATAATACTTGGAACGTTTAATGACACTCTGCGACAGTAAAGTATTAATTTCGTTAAGACAGAGCTCAAGTTGTAGGTCTAGTCAAGTAAAAAAAACTGCAAACTCAGAATTGAAATGGCCCTTAAAAAACTGGACCTAAGGCCCAAAAACAAATTTTTATTAGGTTGAGGCATATACTTGCCGTTAACTTTATTAATATTCATTCGATGAATAAAGAAGACATTTTGGTGATATATATTTAGTTGGAGGACCATTTTAATTCTAATTTACGTACATACATATGTTTATTTATTATTATTAATAAAGGCTAAGATGCACTGCGAAAGATCTATTGTGCAGCCTCGTTGCCCTACAAACTCAATTCTAGACTATTTATAAATCTCGTAATTGTTGTGGACTTGATTTTTACTATGTCACTTGGGACTAGAATCCCTTTGCCTAAGTAGTCAAATCTGCGTCTTGCCATCGCTGGACAAGTACGCGACCTCTTGGCAGAGTCGGCATGAATCATTTTCTACCATTATAATATATAAAAATATTAAGGGTTTTTGGGCCCTAAGTTCAGATTTTGAGAATCAATTCAAAATTCTGAGTATGCAGTTTTTATCTGCTTTAGTTGATCTACAACACGTGTAAATTTCGAAGAAAGTATATTCAATTTTTTTTAATTTGTCAAAGTGTGTAATAACGAACATCAGCAAATGTAAATTAGAAATGCATTATTCTCTGTTTCTTACAATCTTTAAGATACTTTGACTGCTTGCACCTATTTAGTTCAATAGAGATTGCTCGGGATACTTCATAAATGCTGGTTCCATAAATTAAAGTTAATTACAAATTTGAATGTTCTTAAAAAATACACATTTGCCAGATATAAAAATTGTTTTTTTAATTGATTTGTAGACGCATTTTTTATAAATTTGGTAAAATTTATTTTTTACTAAAAACAAAAACAACAAACCTTACTGCTATGCAGATTTCCACATAAAGCCAATCTATAGCACTGTGCGTTGGCAAGTGACTGTGGCCGGAAGGAAGCGCAATGTGCGATATTACAATTTGAATTTTGCAAATGTACTTGCCTCGCACTCAGGCGCACTTGTGCCGCATTTGGCGGCGCCGCAAGACGCTGCTCGGCGCGCGCTAAATCTGGGCAAAAGTCGTCGTCTCAAGAAAGCCACGTTAAGCACTCCGCTCGCATTTAATTCAATTTGTTCTTACAAATGACACACAATTAATTTTTGTGTTTGTTTCAATTTGTGCAAAAGTTTCAACGCAAATTTTTTCAAACTCCTTTTTTACAATCTTTTTTTTATGTTTAAGTGTTGTTGTTTTTTCTCTGTTTTACAGATGATTGTGAAAAGGGTTTGTGTCGTAGTTCCAATAGTGATTTTTGTCTTTTGGCAGTTTTTTGTTGCAATGTAATTTTTTTAATTGATAAACTTTTCGAATGGAAAAAGTTTCTAGTTGAAATGGGTTGCCGACATTTTTTATTTCTTTTATCAAAAATTGTTATTGGCCAAGGATATCAGCGATTTATTTGAGGTGAAATCAAATCGAAGTAAAGTTTTACTTACTTATTCAAATATCTCATTTGGCCTAAAAATTATAAATTAAAAAATGTTAAAATGACTTAAAGACTTTTTCAACTATTTAAGGCTGGCTTAAGTCGAATACCAGATAAATCCGGCTTATTCTATTGTCATTGCAATAAAACACTTAAAAAGATATTCTTAGTGAAGTAAATATGCAGTAGAAACATAAAAAAGATTGCTCCTTTAAGTGGCAACAAACTTTACGATTTGCAATCAATTTCATCGATTCCACTGCTCCGCACTTCTTTACCATACGCCGAAAGGGGAAAGTGAAGTTCTGAAACTGAAAATTATGAAAAAACTAGGAAAAAAATAAAGTTTCAAAAAAAATGTTGGCAGACAGCGAAAAGAGTTAAAAATACGCAAACATAAATAATTTAGTGAATCATCGAGTTGTCGCTGCTGAAAGAAACATTTCATTTGCAACTGCTGCTCAAACTTTTTTGCAACATTCCGGAAATTCTTAAGAAACTATTAGGAAATGAGCCTCAGCTTAACTGAAACGGAAATACTCCGCACTTCAGTTGTTTTTGTTTAATATTTTCCAAGTTTAAGTTATTCTACCACTGAAGCAGTATTAAGCAATAATGTAAAGAGATATTTAAGTGATATACGTAGCAAGGGTTAATTTGTGGAGCTTCATACTCAAGGGTCGTGAATTACTTTAATGTATCGTAATGCTTGTATGTACGGAAAAATAAGAAAAACGTTCGTGCTACCATTTTTGAAAAGGATCCCAACAAAGGTACAAAAGGATTGATAAATTTGTATGAAAAAGCAGATGAAAATAGCTGAAGTTCAGGCGTGTTGACGGCTTCTTTCATTTCATTTAAATAGTTATACTTTTTATTGCAGCTTTAATAATAATTTAAGTTAGAACTACTTCACAGCTTGATTATTTTAAAAGTAATAGTATAAAAACGATGGCAACATCGTATTTTACATTTTCTCAAATTTGTTTCGTCTATCACTCCCACCTATTACGCTCCCAATTCGTGAAACAATTCGATTATTTCGCTAATATTGCCCTTACAAATATTGCTCTGGAACTTAGTATCTGAATCATTTTATCGCTCACGTCCGTAACTCAGGAACACCACAACAGGATAACTTACGTATCTTACACTTATATCTATTCCAAACAAAACCTGGGTTACACCGGGTACTATAAGCTAGTATTTTTTCAAAGAAACATCAAACTATTCTTATTTCTATCGTTTAAAAATTTGAATCTTTTAACAAACTCGAAAAGTGTTGGGTAGAGTTCTTAATGATTAGCCAAAATCTTGACGTGGTAATAAATCCAAGTCTTTGAAAAATTGGGAGTTCCAACTGAATCATTCTTAATATCAATGAAATTATATTTTTAAATCGTTTTTAACGACCAATTTGCATGTACATATTTAGACCTCCAGTGCGGGGTAAACAAGCTGGCACATTGGAGGAAATACGAATCGATTTGGCGGCAAGGACATAAATAATGCATGCAAAAAGTTTTTAAACTTAAAATTTAAATATTTATACGCAAAAAACCAAGAATGTGAATTCAAAAAAAAAACAAAAATAAAACAAAAACAAAGGAGCAAATGTGTTGATCCAACAACTGAAAATCTAAAGCGAAAAATAAAAAAAAAACCGCTGAATCGAAGCAATTGACCGAAAATATGATTTATTGTAAATTCTTGCAGCAGTCGTCGCTCTCGCTGTCGATCTATGGATTCGACTGGTCTGGTCTATTCGGGTCGACATGCAACCGAGTAAGTGTGCTTTCATACCACCTCTTGATCCAACTTGCCAAAAACTTTAAATTCTTAAAAGTAGTGTTGAAATGCGATTTTATCCTCCAGTACAATTTCATCTGAAGGAGCAGAGCCAAAGAGAAAAAAGTGTTATGTCCGAATTTCTGGAAATTATTAATGACTGCGTTCGTTCTTCGTGTACGTGATGACGACCATGACGACAAGGACGGAGCACAGGGTTGTACAGTTTTGACGGACGACCCAGCCAGTCAGCCGACCAGCCAGCCAGAATGCCTGCGTCTTACTTACGAAGCTCATTTAACAATTTTGTTGAATGGTAATGGAGGCGGCTGACTGCTGTCGCTTCTGGTTGCGCTACTGTGGCTGATGTGAATTTCGAATGTGCCAAAACATATGTTTCCTGTTGCCAAATTGGCCACGACTTCTTCTATGTCGAGTGCTCCGAACTGGAGCAATGTAACTCGAACACATTTTAAGAGCACAGCTGTTTAAATGCTTACAAAGTGTCTAACAAGCTGCTTTAAATGCGGACTTTTTCGACGAAATTTTCTACTTAACGCCAGTTTGTCAATTTAGATTTTTATCTTAGCTCATTTATTTTTAGCAAAAGTTATTTGAAAAGTTCTGCCTAGCTTAGTTTTAAGTGAATATTTTAAACTAAACATAAAGAAACAGAAAGATTAGTCAATGTGTGTAGATTAGAGGGTTTTCTTTTTGCTTGGAATATCAAAAGTATTTCAGGATCTCACTTCACAAGGCTTTTTAGAATTCTCACGAAATTATAATATTTTTAAATTCAAAATTAAATGCACAACTTTCCATCCCAAAGTGATTTAGTGCAGCAACTTCAATTCCGGAATTTCATTATTTTGCCTTAAATCGAATTCAGTGAAATTATCGAATATGACAAAATTTGTTTTAAATCTATATAAATCGTCGCTGATTTCAGATATATAAATATTTTTGGTCTACCTTATACGATTTTAAGATATTTGCAAAAAAAATTTATTTGTTTATCTTAAAGTAATTAACTAAACTAAACAAAGTTAAACATTTGCTTCGGTGTATTTTAAATACTTTGGACTACACAGAGGAAAAGAATTGATTTATTCCAAATTGAACTGCAGCATATTCGATTGTACCAAAAATACTTTATTCATATCAAACATAAGTATTATTGAGACAAGTATTCAAATATATTTATATATGCATATATTGCACTACATTTATATTGTATTTGGATATAGCCACTTGATTACTGGCATACAAATTATTTTTAAGGCTATAATGACTTAGCAAATTTTTTCAAAAAACTTCTTAATTTTTCTTTTATGGCTTATTTAATTGGGAAGTGAATTCAAATATTTTGTGCATTTATTGCAGTAAATTGCCTTAAGAATAAATTTTATGCCCGAACCTAACCAATGCGATACCTAGAAATTATGTTCAGAACTTTGGTGAAAATATCATTTGGTGGTATTTTTGAACTCTCCAAACATGATATTAACAGTTTTAGAAATTGTGATTTCAGTCAGAAAAAAAAACACTTTTACTTTGTTTTTATTTTAATTTATATAAAAAATCATCTTTTATAATTTTATTTGCCACTTAAACATCGATTTAATATTGTGAAAACTGCAATTTTTTGTATGCGATCCTGTTGAAGAAACTTAATCCTCTTAAAAACTGGGAACCACAATCAGTCGATTTAAAGTATCTCAATTGTAAACTAATCGTTAAGGTTCCTTTTTCAATCTACAAATATATTTCTGAGTGTAAATACAATAAAAAAATGTAAACGAAATACAAGTACAGATGCATTTGTAGCATTCGACTATTTTCTCTGAAAGCTGTGTTAGTCCATAACTAAGTATCTGTAGCCAAACAGACTTCCTTCCTGCTTGTTCTATTCGGTTCTGTTCTGTTCCGTTTTGGCTTGGATTGCTTGAGTTGGCTTGTTTGTCAATCTGTTCATTTGTTCATCTGCTTTTTGAAGATATTTCAGAGCAGTAATCCACTCTGATCTCAGATTCAACTTGTGCCACCGAAGCTTGTGTTCCTGCACGTCTTTCACTTTTCGTTGTGTTTGTTTGCCTGTTCGTCTGAATGTTCGTACAGGCGGCGAGGGGCGCTACGCAACATGTACAAAGGACTGGACCAACACAATTGAACTGCATAACTGTGTTGACAATATGCAACGGCAACAACAGAAATGGCAGCAGCAGCAGGGATTTGTATCTCTGTTGCAATTTACACTTGCTCCCCTGTTCCCTTCTCTCCGTGCTTCTACATACATACATATTTAACAATTTCATTTTGTGTTTCACTTTTTTCGAATACAAGTCCATATGCAAAGTTTTTTTATTGTAGTTTTTATTTTTTAATTTTTTTATTAGTGTTATTGTTGCATTGTTATATCCCTTAAAAGGCTGAAAATTGTTTTCGCTAACTCCCATGCGAACAGTTTTTATATTAATTACACTGAAATGGAATTGGACTAACCAAACGAATATGTGGATTGGTGTTTTTTTTATTTTTTTATTTAAAAACAATAACAAATGTTTAGCTGCCTTTCACATATGAAATTTCTTTGGGGAAATGAATACTGATAAAATAATAGGTTTGGTTTTCCTTTCAACCTTACTAAACTGATCGTTTATCAGAACAAAAATTTCATTGAAATTCTAGTTATCATCAATTTCATTTACTTGAAATAACATGAGGTTCCGAAATAAATGTTTAAATTCTACCCTATCTAGGATTATATACAATATATTCCAATTTTGAATGCCATTAAATTAAGTCCCATTTTAAACAAAAAATATGTATATCATGTTATCACATATCAGACCATAACATGCCATTACAAAGCAAAACCTTGTGTACAAAATTTTATGTCGTTCAGTTAACATGCTAAAAAAAGTTAATTGGTTCATTTGGTCTTTTGCATTACCAAATCTGATTCCATGAATTACCAGTTTTTGATTTGAACTGATTATATCTAGGATCAGAGATGATTAAAAAAATAATTGATTAATAATAAAATAAATAAAGTTCCAATAAGTTGCTTGAGCTTTTTTTAAAATTCTTACAAGGCTTACAACAGACAGAAAATTATCTACCGCTATGCAAAAGCTCAAATACCCTACGCCACTTCAGAGACAAAATGCGCTACCTATGCTAAATATCTATTTTTTTTTTGTAAGTAATTTTATGTTAAAACCGAATTTGAACTGATTATCTATACTAGAACTATAGTAAGATAATTATTTTTCCTCAGAGAAATTTTCGGTTTGTATGGGAGCGATTAGTAGTCTCAGTGCGATCTTGCTCATATTAGAACCTCCGCTTGGTGATTATCAACAAAACGAAACAATGTATCCTTAAAATTTTATTTTTTATTTTGAGGTTGTTTGTAAAAGCAGTTTAACAATTCCCGAAAAGCAAGCTAAAGAAAACTTAGAAAGCTTTGATATAAATATTTTAAATAATGTCTCATTGTGATTAATAGTTTTTTTTAAATAAAGAAAAACTTTATAATTTATTGAAAAATGAACTAATTTCATAATTTTAATGTTTTTATATTAAGTCGCAGAAGAGGATTTCTGTTTTCTTTTTTGCAAATCGAAACCTTGCTATGCGATAACATTAAAAGCTAAAGCTCCCATTTCTTCATTAAAGTGAATATCCATAAAGCTTGAAATTATGTTAATTAGAAAAAAAATCCAATAGTAAATATTTAAGGAAAAGTAAAAAAAAATAAAACTGAAACAGAAATAAAACGATAGACAAAACTTGTATTTACACCACAGAATCGTTTAAGATAGTTCATATCCTTTGTATACTTTTTATATTGTACCATTTTATTCATGTTCCTATTTATGTCACAATTTGATTACAGAAACATCCGCCTTCCAGCCTGAATTCGTGGAGAACATCACCAACGTTTCGGTGGCGGTGGGACGTGACGCCACATTTACATGTCACGTGCGACATTTGGGCGGATATCGGGTAAGTAACAGAATTACAATAACTAGCATCAAGTTCGGAAAAAACACTCCATGTGATTTAAAGTGGAGCATGTCGCGCTGGCACGCGGATTTAATTGATTAAGGTTGCATAATTTTAGCGTTCAACGTGGCAGCAAGCATCTTTAAAAGCAGCCGTTTGAGTCGCTGCAAATGGCCATTAATCACAGCCGCTGCAGCCAAACAATATCACAGACACAGACACACGCACACGCACACACTGAAACACTAACGCACACAAGCACACTTTGCATTAAATCATGTTCATTACACTCTATACCCGTACATACTATAGACTGCCCCCATTTACCCCCTCGTTTTTTCCCACATTCATGGCTCGCCGCTGTTTATCAGAAGTTTTACAACTGTTTTGCGGCATGTTCACTTAATGCATTCTCCTTTGTCTTTTTGTCTTTATGCAATTTTGCTGCTTTCTTCACACGAATGCCTCACCGCTCCGCTCCCTTTAACGCACAGGTTGGATGGCTAAAGGCAGACACAAAAGCCATCCAGGCGATACACGAGAACGTCATAACGCACAATCCACGCGTCAGCGTTAGCCACTTGGATCAGAACACATGGAATCTACACATAAAGGCGGTGTCCGAGGAGGATCGAGGCGGCTACATGTGTCAACTGAATACGGATCCAATGAAGAGTCAGGTGGGTAAATGCACTCACTGAAAAAACAACCACACTAACAAGACTAAAAACAATAACAACGCTCACCAGTGCTGCATTTTAGAAGTTTATCAACAAAGTTAGAAAATTTATGTTTAGGAAACAAATTTTTAACTTGTTTGTCCTTAAACTAACAAAATTAAAATAAAACCGAGAAGACTTAATCCTAAACGCGGTTTGTTTTAACATGGAACTAATAACAGAAATTAAATAGTGCTTATGTGACTAATCGAATTGAAAACTACGTTTTTTAATTTTTCAAAAGATAAATTTAAAATTTGTTAATTAAAATATTAAGAAAGATTTTCAAATCATTAATTAATTAGTTCATTATTTTAAACTTCAACTAGATTGTTTTTGGTTACTTTATCCATTTTTATTTTTGTTTGTTTAATTGAAGTAGTAACTGTGGACATGTCACTGTGGACATGTCAACACCTCAGACATAGATTTTCTGATTAACGAACATGAAATTGTATTTTGTAACAAAATCAGCAGATGCCTTTTTCATTAAAGATTATAGAAACGACAACGTATGGTACTCTTATACATTTAAATATTCTTACATATGGGCAAAGTAAATGTGCAACAATTTTTATAACATTTCAATGCACCAGATAAATATTGTACGAGTATTTGATGAACATTTTCTTCTAGGAGCAATATTAGTGAAATAGATTTACAAATTGTGAACGTAATAGGAAAAAATTTTGTTTTGTCCAAAACCATTCTTGGCTTGAGCACAGCAGCTCCCCAAAATTGTATCGCAATCGGATGAATGCATAGAAAAAAATTAGAATATAAAGAAAAGAAATTATAGGTTATATGAAATCTAATACGCCCACATACTACGCCCAAAATTATTGAAATTAAGTTAATAAATTCGAATATACCACATCTAAGTTCTAAAATTTAATACACTATTTAAATTAACATGACCATTGTCGACAACTCAACTAAACTTGGGCGTGGTTTCATCAATATAACACCCACCGCCATATCTCAGGAACGCGACGCCTTACTATGATATAAATTTTCATGTAAATATGTTATTTGGTGACAAAATCTACTATCAACTAAAGTGGTCGTGGTTGAATTAATTTAATTGGGATACAAGGAACTGGCTGGACAGTTTTAAATCTTCATCTACTAGTAAACTTAGATATGATTTAAGCTAGTTGGTGTACAAATTTAAAGTGCTTTGGTTAGTCCGCAACTGTATTGAGCCTGCGAGTGTAGTTGGTTAAATGTGCGCGATGCTTGCAGCTGTCGCTCTTGATTACGCGTATATGTATGTGCTTGCATATACTAGTACATATGCGAGTGTGTCCTGCGGTTTTTATTGTTCATGTCTTAAAGTGTGAATGTAGTGGTTAAAGTGGAATTGGATGCAATTGTTGCGATAAGCGCTTCAGAGCCCATTGCAATATTTCTTCATCATTAAAAATCTAAGCATCTATTTCTTTTCTATTTGAGAATAAAGGTTTTTTCAATTATTTTATTTTTAATTAAAATTAAAAACACAAACAAGTATTATTTATTTTAATTTAAAAAAAGTATATAAGCAAATATAAATTTTGATCTCTTTTCTATTTGCTGTTAACTTATGTTTGCAAATAAAATAAAATTACGTACATATGTATGTATAAATTAGGTTCATAAATGAAACGTCTTGAAGTAAATATAAATAGTGCAGTTTCAATTTATTTGTATCAAGTTGGCGCAATAACACTGAGAACCTGAGGCGTATGAGTAACATGAAAACAAATGTCCACTTCTATTCCGAATCACTCATACGCCATGAATGTAATTTCAATTAGTAAAATTGCAAGCAATGCTCACAAATTGCATTTTTCCAGCCGTAGATCTTCGGGCTTGTTTTTACTTCCGGCTTTGCTCGTTAAACTAAAATAAAAATACAAACAAACAAACCAACAAAAATTACCTTTAAATAAACATCAAGACACTTTCTTATGGCCGCATAATATTCCACAAACGAAACTAAAAGACACAACGATGAATTTACGGCCTCGCCTCTATGGCCACTAACACAAATGCAGCAACTACAACAGCAACAAGACAGTAAAACTAACAACAACAAAACGACAACAACAGAGCGCTAACATTTTTATTACAAACGCAGCGCAGCGATAGCAATGGCAGCTGACATGTCCGCCAGACTGTTTCCGCTGCACACACACACAGACACACATACTCTCAATACCTTTTCGGATATCTCAGAAAACCAAAAATTCATTCAGTCGTGCATTTTCAACGTCCACCAAAATAGAAAAAAAAGAAACAAACAAACCAACAAACCAACAAACACAAATGGTAGAAACAAAACGAACCGAACCGAACCAAAGCAAAGCAAACCAAAAATTCATTCCATTATGGTGCAAAAGTGAAATAAAAATTAAGGAAGCATGAAATACATTTTATTGGCGCCATAAACTTCACTTGGTTGGACACTGAAGAGTATAAATGTGTATGTGTGTGTATGTGTATATATTAGCACTCATGCATTCCTACCTACACACTCGAACACAATCGCATTCATTTGTTTGGTTGTTTATGAGGCGGTGACGCTTAGCCAGAATCGTATTTTCTGCTCGTGAGTTCGACACTTGCGTATTTGCTGTGAAAAGATGTTTTTCACGTGGCAGCAAGATTGTAAAATTTACTTTTGATTTAAACACAAGTTAAACTACAAACGAGAGCTGATTCATATCTAAAATCAGCGAAAAGTAAACCACTTAATGGCTATTATAAAAAAATGTTCATAAGCGTTTTGGCGTCGCTCGTGTCATTAAACAAATTGGCTGCTGTTCCCCCATAAAAACTGATTAATTTCATGACCAGCCACGCCTACCCGTTTTTGCAGAAACATGACCTTAAATATTTGTACTGACAATAACAGTTATTATAATTGTTTTTATTTTTAACCAAAAAAGCACAGTGGAGATATTATTGTACGAGCAGAAGTGCCTCAAGATTTCTATTAAATAAGTTGAAAGATATTTTTATATAATTTTTGTAAACATTTGATTTGTTGGAAAAATAAAAAAATGTGCTCAGATTTTAGATAATTTTGTAAATTTAATCCTTTTAAACGAAGTTATTGACAGTTCATAAATTCAACAAAAATCTATTAGATACAAGAATTTCATAAGTTCTTTGATCGTACAATAATGAAATAAACGCCATTGTAAAGAATATGTCAAGGATTTCATAAACTTTTAAAATGTTTTCTTATTAATGTGGTTACTCTTTCTTACACTAGTCTTATTTCCGTTTATTTGTGGACAAGTTTCGACTCATGTTGTTAAAAGATGGAATTGCCAAATATGTTTGCCACGAATTTTTAAATAAAGTAAATATTGAAAATCATCTTCACGTTACACTCCGAAAATCTATAAATTCTTGAATATTTAAACACATTTTGAAGAATGATATTGTTGTTGTTCACAAAATTAAAAGACAGTACAGCCTATTAAAATTCGTGTTTTGATATTTTCCAAAAAAACAAAACAAAACTCAAAATGCCCCATATTCGCCACAATTTGGCATCTCTGGTCCTCACACATCCGGGCTGCTTAAAATTTATTTTATATAATCTGACAATTTACCATAGAGATTACTAGGTTGCAGGGCACTGTGGTATTGCTGCAAATGAACTGGTCGACCAAATGTCCAACGAAGGTTCTGCTATTTTTACATTGGGTTCAGAGCCAATAATTGGTATAAGTTCAGCGAAAGTTATGCTTTGGATAAGCGTCTCAATGGATTAAATTCATGGTAGAAGGTGGTCGGACCTACACTATTACAAAACCACGAAGTGTTTGATGAAACAGCTGAATAGGATATTAGCATACCTTCTTCTAAAGCCAAGTATGAATGTCCTAAAAGTATTGATCAATGTAATCAAGGGGCATAATACATGTGGTCAATATAAGATCAGTTTTGGCGACATCAACGATCTAATCTGTCAGTCCCGCCTTGAAAGCGACAACACTACCTCCACATGTGTCCAGCTTTCACAAGCGCAAGACTGCACTAAATGTTTGGGAAATCGCGTATGAACTTATCTGCTAATATTCCAATCTTAACAATTATTTTCTATATCTCTACTTTCGTATTCCGACACCATCCTGAGTTTAGCACAATGGTTCATGAGGATTGAGTGCTATGGTCCCAATAAGGAATCCTGTACAGCATATAATTACTAGTGTAATCAGTAATCAATCGAATACAATTATCATAACTCTGATGTCGTGTCATTATCACATTGAATAGATATTTCTTTTGATACCCAGAATCTTATAAAACAATTGGCGAACAAATACTTGTACATTGATTTAAGAATGACATTCGAATCTGTAGAATAAACCAAATTAAATTTTCATCAATATAGGGACTCATAAATATAAATTATGTTTTCAGAATTCTGGAAGTTTTATTTGATAAAAGATTTTTATTAGATTAGATTAGATTAGATTAGATTAGATTAGATTTTTATTCATTAAATATAATTACATTTCTAAAAAATATAAAAATTAATTTAAATTACGACAATAATAATTTATATTGTGTGTCGTTTAAATATATACTTATTCTAACATTATTTTTGTTATTTTAGGATTCAACAATTGTATTCATTTATTATAAGTTCTCTATATTTAAGGGAGTACGATAAAAATTCATAAAGCGCTTTGGAGTTTGGTTCGTTTAAAATTTTCAATACTTCAGCAATTCTAAGAAATTTGTTGCCAAACAATCTTAGTCTTATATTACAAAAAATAGGACAAACACCAATTAGGTGAAACGTATTTTCTATTTCATCCAAATTACAAATTGAACAAGAACTTGGTGGTAAATTTCTAAATGATCTACCATTTAAATCAAGCAGCCCACATCTTGCTTTAAACACAATACTAGCAGCATATGCTGATTTACTGACCGTGTAGTATGGAGCAATGTCATGACTTAATTGTGAGTATAAGTCATGATATTGGGAATTTACTGCACATGAGACATGTTGTTGATATTGATATTTTTCAAAGTTTTTCAGAAGAAGATTTATATGAGCATCTAGAGTAGAGGGAGAAAAATCTTGAGGCATATTAATTTCTAACTTCGCGTGCAGCTTATTCCAATCATCTGCCCAGAAGACACCTTTTCTTAAAACCTCTTTGGCTAGTCTCAGTGGTAATCTCTCATGATTCATGGCAAATACTCTTTTTATGTAGTTAAAATGCAAACGTAATGTTACCGTAAATTGTGTTTTAAGACCAGTTTCTAAATGTAACATATAGTTGGGCGTATTCGTTGGGAGAAACAAAAGTTTTTTAACAAAAAACCGAAATAGTTTTTCAACTTGTTCATAATGTTTGTAACCCCAGATCTCCGCACTGTAAAACATTATGGACCTTGACGCAGAATAAAAGATTTTTAATTTATTTGCTATCGAAATTTTAGGGTTATTGATGTAGCTTAACCACGTAGCATTGATAGCTGTTTTTGCTGTAGATAGTCTATTTTCTAAATGTCTGGTAAAAGAGAGGTTATAGCTTAAAAGAACACCTAAATATTTATATTCATTTACTTTTTCTATTATATTTTCCCCATATGACCACATGAGATTTACAGAGAATCTAGAGCTTTTCCTGAATATAAGTATCTTTGATTTGTTTATGTTTACCGATAACCCCCACATTTCACAATAACTGTATAAAGCGTCTATCATTCGTTGTAGTTCCTCTGGTGTTGTGGCAAGTAAAACTATATCATCAGCATACATTAACACCTTGATAGTCGTATCGCTTATATTAACTCCTCCTGGTAGGCAATCATGCAAGTCATTTAAGTACAAAGAAAAAAGGACAGGGCTGAGAAGACAACCTTGTTTAACCCCCTGGTTGGATGGAAAGGATGCTGATAGAGATATCCCATTCCAAATCTGGCTTGTTGTGTTACTATAAAGTAAAATAAGAGTTTTAATGATTTTACTAGACAGACCAAGAACAGAAAGTTTATAAAATAGTGAATTCCTTGGGATTGTATCAAAAGCACATGAAAAATCCACAAAAAAAGCAAACGTTTTTTTATTCTGACTATGATTAAGATGAACAATAGAAGTTAAGTTGAAAATGTTGTCAACCGTCGAGTAGCCTTTGCGAAAACCCGCCTGGTACTCGTTCATAATGTTGTTTATAGATATCCAGGAATTGATTCGATCTAGGATCAAACCTGTGAATATTTTGTAACATGTATCTAAAAGAGAGAGACCTCTATAATTAGATACGTTGTTTGGATCACCTTTTTTATACAACGGAATGATGATTGACTTACGGAAAGCTGAAGGAATATCATTACGCAAGAAAATTGTGTTAAAAATGAAAAGAACTTCTTCTAGGAAGCATGTAGGGGCGTTTTTATAAAATTCGTAGCTAATCCTATCTAAACCAGGCGCTTTGTTGAGTTTAGACCGTTTCACAACTAGGCTGATGTCTCGGAGTTCGAACGGAGAGTCTAAGAAAGGGTCAACAAACATTGGTAAAGACCAAGATATGGTTTGAACGTAGTGGTTTGCTGAGAGCAGTGTTTGAAAATGTGTGCAAAACTCGTCTGCTGACAGTGAGTTACTAACTGCCCAAGACGATTTTTTCATTGAGTTAGCAAGTTTCCACCAATCACTAATGTTTTTAACCGTATTTTTTTATATAATTTAAATTTTAAGCATAATTAAAAAAAAAAACAACAATGCAACTATCATGTCAGAATCGAGGTTTTTTTTTAAATATATCAAAATAATATAACTAATTCTCTTCTTCAAATCGCAGATCGGTTTCCTTGATGTCGTCATACCTCCGGACTTTGTAGCTGAAGACACGTCATCCGATGTTATCGTACCCGAAGGCAGCTCTGTCAAATTAACGTGTCGGTGAGTGAATTAGCAAAACTATTACAAATCCATTTGTCAATATTAAGAAAGGTTATTATTGTTAACTCTAAATTCAAATTTATTAAATTCAATTTGAAAGCGTCTCAATGGACGAGTTACTGCGCACATTACGTGGTCAATAGAACAACACCACAAACATAAAAACAAATATACAAACATTCTTGAGCGCTCATGAAAACAGCTATAACAACAACAATAACAATATCACTTTCATGACCAGTTCCTAAAAAAACTGTCCACTCGTCTGGCCGAAATGATATTAAATGATGGCGAAATCATTTCGCTCGCCGCAGAGAGTCGTTATAATTGCGGATTGAGGTTCAACTAAGTTAATCATTTGTTTAGCTCTGAGTGCACCGCACTGGCCAATGTAATAATGTCGGCAAATTAAATGACAGACACTTCATTCTTCTTGATTTGTCAGGAAACCAGTGCAGGACTTAACATTCTTCCGAAAGAGTTTGAAGAAAAACGATTTATTTTAAAATTATCCAAAATATTTTTAATAAAAAATAGTTTTTTAAACCAAATGATCCTAAAAGTTTATAAATTAAATAACCATTTTTAATCAAAATCAAAAAATAAGATACAATCAAATTTTTTACGAATTTTTGGATGTTATAAATTTAAAATAATTTTATCATCCTTGAAATGTTTCATGCACAATTTAAAATTTGAATTTCCGTTTTGAATGTTTCCATAATGAAATATTCCAAGGCCCACCAGTGTCTTAATCCGGCAATTTAATAGCTAACCTACGAAGCAACCCTAAAAACGTTAAACTTCACTCGTTGAATCGTTTGATTCTGCCACTGTGGCGTAATAAATATGTGCGGGAGTGTGTGGGTGTGTGTGCGTTAAAGTTTGTGCCTTGAGTTACTTTACGCTTGCTTTGCTGCTGATTTATGAACTTGACCATCGTCGCTCTGCGCGCAGGGTACGCGCCATGATGTATCCTTGAGGCATTCCACTACTTATTTCACTTTTCACGAGTTTGCTAGCTTCAATGTTGACGTTGGCTTCGTTTCTCGCTAGTTTGTAGGGTTAAAATATTTTTGTTTGCATTGCGGTATATTTTTATAACATAGTGCAGAACAAAAATGTGATAATTTAAAGACAGTGTTGCCATGCGAAAGCCAAAAGACAAACTTAAGCAAATTTCAACTTAATCTCTGAAAAATCGCTTCTATAATGAATAAGTTTTTTAAATTTGTTGTCTTAATTCTTTTCACTTTTGTACAAGAAAGACCACAAATATACAATAAAGTCAATTTAATTTTTAACTTCGGTCAATAAAATGTTTCAATTCCAGTTTCCAAAATTTTACTAGTTATATACATAAAATGTATAAATGACAAATTTGCTCCTTACTACAAAAATGTGGCGCAATTTAGCGACTCCTACCGAATTCTTCTTAACTTATTAAGAAAGTGGTAATGCGACGACACTGACTGATTATGGCTTAAAGTACAATTCGATATAATGCTATTAAGTATTATGAATCACAAAAGCTCAAGCTTTAATGCATGAAAGTAAATTTTCTCGAAGAGTTCCGTTCTAAAATTTTTCTTTCTTTTCATAATAATCTGAGTAAAAATTTTAGTACCCGGCGAAGCCCCGGTTTTGTTTTGAACCACACCCATTTCTAGTGAAGTTATTGACAGTGACCATACAAACTCAGATATTAAGAGCAATATTAGCAAAGTAATCTAATATTTTCACGTTGTGAGCGTGACAAATTTTTTATAACCTATTATCCTTCCGGTATATCCCAAATAGTGCATCAAGTTTCTGACCTATTTTAGTGGGCGTAAAATTTATTTGAAATAATTCTAAAAGTGGGCGTTGCGTTGTTTCAACCAGTGAAATTGTCTATAGCGACCACACAAAATCAGATGGCAAATTTTAGATTTGTAGGACCAATATTATTGAAACCAAAGATTATTTTTACATAACTTTTACAATTTACATTTTTACAAATTGTGGGCGTGGCAGATTCTTTTTAGTTCAAAATCACAGCAACTCCTCAAAATTTCATCTCAATCGAATAGTAAAGAGAAACATTCGATTTTTATAGATTTATGTGTATTTTAAAATAGTTAATGATGGCAACCCTTTTTTATAAATTCAAGGCACTCCACTGTTTGCTTTTATTGCAAAACTTTTCCTCACCAAAAAAGAAAAATCCATTATGTAGTAAAACGGTAAGCAAAACTAAGAAAACATGTCTGAGATAACAACTCCCAGTCAGTCAGTCACTGACACTTAGAATGGACCGAGCAGATTCAAATTCAGATTCGCCTGTGTCAGAGTTCATGCGCCACCCCAGCCGACATTGTTCTTGCCATATTTTTCTTTTCATATTCTTTGTTTTTGTTTTTTTTTACTTTTGGTATTTTGAAGCAGACATTTTCTTAAGCTCGCAGAAAACATTCAAGCTGGAATGCATACATTAACTGACATTTAACAAAAGCTGCAGCAGAAATGTGTTGCTGACTTTTTTTTCCCCTACGCCTTGGGAATTTCCGAATCTGGATGCGGCATGTGCTGTTCAGACTTTATAATAAATATTTTGATTTGCTTATGTTTGAGCTTAAGCTTGGTTTAGGACCCAAGGTAGAAGAGCTAAACTTTTCACAGAAAGTTTAATGAAATTCTATTATTGGAACACATTTGGTCCACTACATTTGAATATTTGAGGCAAATGATGTTAGTATAAGATATAGAAAATTCTAACTTTTATTATAATCTGCATATATGAACTTTAAGCAAATATATTTTTTTTATTTTTATTTACAGAGCGCGCGGTTATCCGGAGCCTATTGTAACATGGCGGCGTGAAGACGGCAACGAAATCGTACTTAAAGACAACATGGGTACAAAGACCTCAGGTTAGTTGCAACTACTTAACACAAAAGTCAATAAAGAAACCCCAACTAATCCATTTGAAATGCACTCCAATTCTTTTGTTTCAGTGTCCTCCTATCGAGGTGAAATTCTAAAATTAACAAAGATCTCACGTAACGAAATGGGTTCATACCTCTGCATTGCATCAAATGGTGTGCCGCCATCGGTTTCGAAAAGGATATCGCTAAGCATACATTGTAAGTAAACATACAGCAAGGATAACAAAGAGAAATGTGCATTAGACTGTTTCAAACTTGAGCATAAACTAAATACAACAATTTTTGTTTATCATCAAGCCAAGAGATTGTGTCCCTATGTAACTTTCTGATTTTGAACTTAAGCTACTTTAGAAGCCGCAAATTTCTTTTAAACTCGAACCTAAATATTTTATATATTGAAATAGAAGAACTAAGGTAAACTTTTGAAAATCTAAAACAGCCCAATGTACTTGTGCTTCTTTTCTGCGCTAAGTACCCGCTCCTTATCTTGAAGCAGCTGCTCATTAATTACCACATTGCATTTTTTTTTTCGTGATTCCCTTAACCCGTTCGGTACACATGCGGTCCGACACATCCGTCACATTTGCCGTTTCCTCTGCTCGTTTGCTACAATTTTTGTTTTAGTTATCATGTGATGGTGCTGCTAAGAAATATGTATAACAAAAAAAAAATTCGCATATGCAGCGTCTGTCCATGTATACCTTAACTGCATCGCCTTGTCTCACTCCTTGCCCGATTAGCCCAAGTTAGCGGGTCTTGTGTGTTTGTTGCTTCCCTTAGCTGCTCGCTTAAACTGCTGCCAACTTCATTGTGTTGACATTGTTTGAATCCTGTTAAGCTGCTGCAGTGATTCCCACTCACTTTTTTTGTGTGAAATTTTTTTCTGCACCGGCAGCAACAGTTTTTTGTCAAGCTGTCTGCAGCACGTGCTGCTACGTTGCCACCGGCTTCTGTGGCAGTTCACTCAATCATGTTGCTGCTGCAAGAATCGCCCCAACATGCCTTGTCGCAACCAAACCACGTTGACTTTTCCAACGTTTTGTGATGCTGTTGTTGTTGTTGTTGTTACTAGCCTTAAGCTATCCCAACCAGCATCCAGCGTCATTAGGTTAACGGCTTAGGTGACAAACAATGCTTTCATCGCTTGCATTCTGGCATTACGATAATGTTCAGGCTTGTTTGCTCTTTTCTTCTCGTTGTACTTGAATACTTAAGTGTTTTTGAACTATGACCCATGTGAGGTAATGCTTTTTTTTCTTCTTGTATGATATTCCGGATGTACATATATACTTGTATGTCTACTATAAATTTTGATAAAGAGCAGTCTCCAGAATACTTAGAGTAATATTCGTCTGAAACAATAATCGATGAAATGTGTTGACTCAAAAATCTCCAATTTTTACAAATCAAGTTTTAACATTATTATTATTTTTCAGTATATTGGTTTTATAGTTGGTCGGTTGAAATGATGTTTCCTTAAGAGGAATCCAACTGGCGTTTACCCGCCTTTTTGTTGCCTCAACCTCGCTTTCAACTAGATAAAATAGTTTTGTATACTAGCTTTACTAAATCCAGTCAGTGTGATTTAAGTGCCTTAACAGATCTTTGATGTCTGTACCAGACAGCTCTTTGAGACTTTCAAATAGCGAGTTACCTTGAGTTTGTAACCTTGTCCTCCAAAAGGCTGGACATTCACTGAGAAAATTTAAAATTGTTTCCTTCTTGTCTGGTAGTTTACAGCTAAGGCAGTTAGTGTTATGTGGTATTCCCATTTTGGCTAACTGCTCTTGTAAATTGGTATGAAGTCATTAAATTCATAGTGTCTCACTTTAATTCAATGTTTAAATCTTCCATTAGACAGTGGTAAACAAATAAAAATATATCTCTTAATTTCAGATATTAAGTGTTAAGTACGCTTTGTTATTAGCGCCTAAGTGAATAACATACTTTCAATGGTTTAAACAAATAATTTCCCGTTAAATAGGATTTTAATAAAATTATATATTTTCAGCTGAATTTATTCACTTACAATAAATTTGTTAATAAAATTCTCTCCACCAATAAACAACACTTTAAATTATAAGCAAAACTTTTTTTTCGAAATACTGCTTGTGGCAGATAAAAGCAGGCAACCCTTTACTTACACAATGAAACGTTACGTTCGCTAAACATTTTCCAACTGATATCAAGAGCAGGAATGTAGCTGCTGCATCTTCAGGTAGCTGACTCAAGGCTCTGCAGCGGTAAAAGTTTTCCACACCGAAAGTGAAAACAATGACAAACCAACCAACCAACCAACTCTGCTGCACACGCTTCCTGACAAGAAATTCATTTTAGCGCTGCATAATTTGCCTACTTACGAGTTCCCACGAGCAGGAAAACCTTTTCAGTTCACTTCGTTTCGTTTCTTTATGAGTCTGATTAATTACAACATGCGAAGGTATTTTGCGGTTCTGTAACGAGTTGAGATGTGGTTATGGAACACGCTTCTGACTGCGGGGCATTCTTGAACGTTGCAAAGGACAGATGGCTGGATGGATGAAGGGTAGGCACATTTTCCGGATATGCAAATATGCTACAGTATCCGACACAAATTTGCGAGGGAAGTAATTAGCAGCGGCAGTCGATATGAAAGCTTTTTTTCTACATGTTGTTATTTATGACTTTGATTCATTGAGTCTGGCAATCCGGCGGTGCTAAGGTTCTTCTTCTCCTCCGAAATCCGCATAATTCAATTCAATTCAAATAACACGGTTTCAAAGCGAGAACTCATCACGAAAATCGTGAAAAATCACGTCCGAAATGCTTCAAAGCACGCACATTCATTACGCGGCGACTCCAATTTGACATTTCATCAATTTGCACATATACTTATACATAGGAACAGACATAGTCCTCTATAAATCCTGACAAATGCATGTCCTCGGCATACCTTTAGTATGCCGAGGACAATGTCCGTTTGTCCTTTCTGATTCACTTTTAAACGTATGTCATTGCAATATACCAACACATTCATCCATTCTAACAGAGTTACTCACACACTTGCGTCGAAACTCACGAGGAACGAGCTGGTCTGCGACGCATTCGCTATCCTGATTAATGTTTCAACATACTGCGCATGGTGTTTGCTCTGTCGGTCATTATCGTCCGCGTTGTGGTCACTCGAAATCCGGAGCGCACATTTGCGACTTGTAAACGCTGCACGAAGGTTATACTTTACGCGACTTTCAGTTATAATCAACTTTGGCCACTCGCTTCGTGCTTCATTTCGTCTACACTTGTTAATTTTAGGCATTTTGTTACAGCAACGTCGCGTATAAATGAGTCAGTATTGCCGGGCAATACTTTGGCTTTTCTTTTAGTACTAATTGTACTTAGTCCTAAAATTATCCACCGCTTAGAAATATATTTAGATGGGCGGAAATTGATTTTGTTTTTAATATGGATCTATCGTAATCTGAGGAATCTACAAGCCAATTTATATTTTTTTAATGAAATCCAGTTGAAAGTTTTTTAGATAAACCTCACTAATAGAATCATCATAATATAGGAAGAGTAAGATACTTTTAACTATGTGGAATACGATTAAATAGATTAATCATTCATTTGCTCTTCGAAGTCAAAAAACATAATGACTGGAAAAAAAGTTTAAAGTAACAATTTTGTTTGTTTACAACAGTAAATTAGGCAGATACTAATCGAAATTTTATTTAAAAATGCTACAAAGTTTTATTAATTTTATCATAATGGATTGACCTAACCATGCAGTATAGCTTAACATAATTTATACTCATTCTTAAATAGCTCACGTGCGATTTCTTTGCTAGCTCGCTTTACCAAGTAGAAGTGTATTGAGTGAGTGAGTCGTATGTGAGCTATTTTGCAACTCTCAATTTTTATACTTAACTAGCGAATGCCCGACATGCGTTGCAATGCCCCTTATAAAAAGAAAATGTCTGTTTTTTATATTTATTTATTCAAATATAATTAGTTAGCTGAACTTCCCGGAACTGTGGGAGTTAAATTATTTGACATTTTATTTTAATAGATTTAAATCTGAAGTCGAACCTTAGTCTTTACATGGTTCGAAATAGCAATTGTTAATAATTGTTCTATGTGACTTTTGATTAAGCATTGACTTATAACTTGATGAGTTTAAATGAATCGAATTTGTAGAAAAACAAAATTTAATCGCAAATTGTGTACTCAGAAACCCTGTCAATGGAACATAATTTAAAACAGTTCCCCCCCAGCCCTTTAAACAAACCCTTCAGAAATTAATGTCCAACAAAATGTTTTCTACCGCTATGCAATACAATTTGAATCAAAGAAACTCAGACAGAAAGACAGACAGACAGACGTGCAAGCAGTAAAAACGCAAAGTCAATAGAGCTGAAAAAATAGTGCTTTGGTGTTGGTGCTAACTGAATTCAAAACTTCACCGTACACACTCACTCAGAGGCACAGATACTGCAACACATTGATTCAGACGATTACGACGACACATGCAAAAACTCAGGCACTCGACTTCATGTTGGACATCGGAGGATGGTACATGGACCTGGCCTCGTGGAACAACGTCATTAGTGCATATTTGTGGCTTTGTTTGCCGCAACTGAGCTGCACCGAGTAATCATGCCAAAATATGTTAGCAAAGGAGAGGAGACACACTTCGGCCGGAAGTTCAAACGGAGCTGTGTGAATTTTGAAATTTCGCTACTAGAGAAGAGACTTTCGAATGTAAATACAGTTGAGTTGTGACCAGACCGGGCCATGTCACGTTCAGTTCATGGCGATTTTTCTATTGCCCAGAAATTTCAACAGCTTAATCAAAATGCCAAAGAGTCATTATCTATATATAAAAAAAATAATATTAATCTGTTTAAATGATGTGATGCAAATTAGCTTTGGATGTGATATTTTCTTTTATAAGTATATGTTACAGAGAGATATAGTATCAAGGCCTTAGACTGGTATATAAAATTTAATTTAAAAAAACTTTACTAAATTTACTTTTAGCATAAACATCCACATAAATGTCCTTTCTGCTGGTCATCGTCGGGCGTTATTCGTCGGCAGCGTGTATAGATATTTTTCGTAAAAAAGTTTTATATAATATTCTTTGTCAACTTTTAATTTCTTATGTTATTATGACCTTCGTAATATATTCCTTTAACAACGATCTTCGCCTCTGGCATTTATATGTTTTAGAATATCTTCTCACAACGAACTGCTAAGTAGGTTTCCTCCATACCATCATTTTCTAATTTGTATTTACCTGAAAGTAATTTTATCTAGTTTAAGAACTAGTCAATTTACATGTTTGACAAAACTTGTCCTTGTTGGAACCAGTTGTCTACACTTCTGCAGGCAACTTACAAAAACACGAAAAGCAAGTTCAAATGTCTTCTAATTTAATTTGACAAGTTAAGACCGCCGCTCTTAAATTTTCAATTAAATCGGCTTCAATACATACTAAAATGCCAACACACTCACACTCACACTCACAACCGCAAGACGCACTTTACACACATGCATACACACACACTCACATATGATATGCATCGGCAGTCAGGCATAGAAATCAATTAAAATCACATCTCTTCAATTTAGACGAAAAATATTTCGAAATAACCAAACATTTTTGTCACATCGTAAGCGGAGCTTTGTAAATTTCTTGTGAATGCGAACGTAAAGTGGACAACTCCTCAACGAATCAGACCACAAATTTAAAGTCTTCCAAACAAAGCTTTCAAATGTTTTTCGTATCTAATCCCATGTAAATGACAATAAATTGTTCAACACACGTTTTTCTAACCCATCCAAGTCTGATCAGATCTGGTCTGGTCGGGTCGGTCATCTTTGTCCATCTTTGCTCACCTGACCTAAAACTTTTCCGCTTGCATTTTCTGCAAAAGCAAGTAAGGACAGAAGCAATTTTTAGGGAGGGTTCATCAAAACGTGCTGCACAGATTGCATCCACAAATATTTATATATGTATGTGCATAATATATTTAAGGGTGTCACCTAATTTGTGAATTTTTTTTTTTAATTTTTTATGTAGCTTGAAGTTTGAAGCTTTTTTAGCATTCAATTTCGACTCCTCTCTAACGTCAATCATGATACCATATCGTATGTTAGTGCATATATATATTACGGAACCTTCAAATTAAAGCTGAACTCAATATTTTCTACTAATTAGTCTTTTACAATAAGTTGCATAAAATTGATAGTTAGGGCTTAAGCGATTAGTTAACTCAAAATATAATGTATACATTCCCATTTTGAGAAGTTTTAAATTTTGATATCAACTTGTTTTGAAATATTTAAAATTTCAAATTTAAACCATCGGATAGCTATCCAAAAGAACATTAACTGCTGACTGGGATTAGAGAGTAATGAATACACGTTTTAATAATTACACAGACTTTAAATTGAATACAATAATCAAGCAATCAAATCCAATGATTATACAGATTATTATTCTTAATTAGAAATTTTCCACTATAATTATATTTCTAATATGAAATGTCGGCATCAGCGTTACTGACCGTTCTCTCAAAACTAATGTCATTAGTCTATCATCCTTGCTCGAGCCACTGTCCATCTCTTCAAGACCAACATTGTGTGCTTTGTCTATATATATTACGCTAATTCCTCATCTGATTCTTAAGAAAAATATGGATCACCCTAAACTGCACACATGTTGTAATGCATTCTAAACACTCAACAATCAGACTCATTCCCTTTCCTTTGCTTTCCTTGCCATCCTCATTCAGCAATAATAATAACAACACAATGTCACTCGCTTCGGTTGTTGGGGTTTCATGCTCCAGTATTTTGCAACAGAATATTTTCCAAATTGCATCGAAGTTCAATAGCGTTTGTCCTTGCAATTGATGAAATGCCACCACCAACTGCCGTCGCAAGGTGAGGTGCGAGGTGAGTCAATGTGGAGGCATGCACCGTGATGATGTCACATGAATTAGTGGCGCGCTGTAAGGATTTCTTTGGTTTCTCTTGTCAAATACGTGCTGTAGTCCGTTTTGAGTGTACCTTAGTATAGTACTGGTCACCCTACTCACAAAAAAACCGCAAAATATTAACTTGTCCATTTGTAAATGGTTAGGCTTAGGTCAAAACTTCAAAAGTGGCTTGTGTTAATTTGAGACAAATTAACATCTTCTTTTAAAGAAATTTCTTTTTTTTTCAAATCAATTTTTAAGGTAGTCAGTAAAATCAACAAGGTTGATGCACTACACACATACTAGCTAATGTTTTTATGTACATCTCAGTGGTGTATAATGTACTTATTTGGTCAAATGTTTGTAATATAGAGAAATATTCTAGCTATATATATGCTTAATCGGAATCCAGAACTGAGTCGATCTAGCCATTATTCATATTAACATGATAGTGTGAAAACCGTTAAAGATATTGAGTTAAATATTGAGTTAATATCCATGGCCACACCCACTAATAGTAAAAATAATTTTACTGATTAACATGATATTTTGAGAACCATTAGAGATATTGAGGTGAAATTTGTATAAAATTGTTTGATAAACTTAAGAACATCGGACTAAGTTTTGGAAATTAGGGTGGCTCATATTTATTACTTGTGTATGTGTGTAAATAAATAAAGCCCTTATAACTTTAAAATAAATATTTAGGTACACAAATAATCAAATATAAATATAGCAATATAATTCGAGTGATTCATGATATATCAAATTAGGGTGTTTCGTGAATTGAAAATTTTTTATATGATATATGAAATTTTTTGATGAAATATATACAATTTACTATATATAGAATCTCTTCTAAAGTTATTTGCAATAATTTTTTAATAACTCATTTAAGAACAAACTTTAAACTAGAGCAATGTCAATATTCCTTTTGTGGCACTGAATTCACTGGAGGCCGAACCGAATAAAGAATTATTAATAAAAATTATTTATTAATATTTTGTCTTCTTTTTGCGCCAATTCGTACAACAACTTTAGTAGGCGCAATTGAAATTCTTATTTCCTAACATTTTCATCTAAATTGTTCACTTTATAACATAAATTAGGTTTTTTTTTTTTGTATATTTAAGTCTATGATTTATGGTTTTTTCTTGCAGTTCATCCTGTCATTCAAGTACCGAATCAATTAGTTGGTGCACCGCTTGGCACTGATGTTCAGATCGAGTGTCACGTAGAGGCCTCACCGAAATCAATTAACTACTGGATTAAGGACACTGGTAAGTTCGCTCGCCGACTGACGATATATTTTTGCATTTTATGGACATTTCGGACATGTGGCGTCGTTGTCATTAGTCCGTTCAGTTGTAGTTAGACAAAGTACGAGAGTGTACGAGTACGAGTATGTACAAGTACGGGCATGTGTAAGTACGAGTATATGGCGCTGCGTACATACAGATGTGTGTCAGTGGATGTATGTACTTGTATTTGCATGTTCATGTTGATGGGCCGGTGCAGATTTACTTTGTAATTTGGCTATAAGTCAGCAAAGTCATGTACTAGCTACTAACTATTTGGCAACATTGTGTGGTGCGGCAATTTAAATTTAAATCTAAAGTTTAGAATAGAAAATAAGTACAAAGATACGAAATAACAAATTAATGTTTGATTCTTTCGTTTGATATTATTCTATAACATATTTATCTTTTATTCTTATAAGTTTATAAAGTTTTTGTTCTTAAAAGAAGAATCTTTCTAAGAACCACAATTCCTCGACATATCTACTTTACTACATACTCGTACGGTTCTTGTGAATTTGCTATTTTTGCTACACTTAGTTGGAAATCCATTTTAGCCAAAAAGCCTTTTAGCTATGAAAACATTTGCTCCAACGCCAAATCGAAGTGTTTCAAGTGTTTCGAAAATGCCAACAACAATGAGTGATAATAAATGTCAATAGACATTTAAGCACAACAACAACACATATTCATGGCAATCGTCTGTTGCGGCATTGCCGGCATATTCCAACACTCTTTAGAAGAAGCATTCAAACAATGTTTACTATTTCTCACTTCAGTCGTTGTTTAATTTTCATTGGGAAGTAATGCCTCATGTTTTCCCAATCATTAAGAGTCTTCTTGGAGTGGTTATCTAGGGAAATCGCATTTAAACCAGGCAATGTTGTCTTTGGTTGGTTATGATATTCTTTGCGAAATGATACTTCATAGTTTTGCCATTGATGTGTAGTTAAATAAGTAATTCAAGATTGATTGTTAAATATTTGTTGAGTGGAGAATTTCTTCCTTTCTTGCGTTTATGATTTTTTACTTTACTTTAATTTTGTGTCGTTTTAAGAGTCCTCATATATTTGGAGTAGTTAAACATATAAAAAAAATTAAGTTTAATTATCTAATCAGATTTTTAATGACTTTTTGGTGTTTCCAAAGTAGATACGTTCGTATACATACACGTTAGTATTATATATCTTCTTCCACGAAGGAGTACTCTAAAATATTCTCATTCTTTGGAAAGTTTATTTTAAATTCATATATAATGCTCGTAGAGGTGATACCATTCTTTGTTTATTTGTACTTTTTATTAAACAAAATTATTCGAAAAGGATCATGCTAGAAAACTTCGGATATGAGCACCTAAAACAGTTCCAATTTAAAACAGTTAAATTGAAGCATTAAGTACTTCTGGAACAACATTTTACTATATTTAAAGAATGGAATATATTCAAAATTCAAAAAAAATATTAACGACAAATTTGTACTGTACACTCTGGAGTATTCCGAAGCGCTCTTCTTCATGGTGTAATCATTTAAATATCCATAAAATACCTAATATCATTATATATTGACAACCTAACAGATACACTATTTAGTCTGTCATTCTAGATTGGATAAATAATATCTCATTGTTAATCCATTTCACTTCATATGCTTTTCGATTAGATTCTTATCCTTTTTCTAAGTATATAAAGAGATTTTAGAGGAAACACTTAAACTGAAACTGGAACTTTTTATTTCAAACATCCATTCTATCCGATACTAACCTTGTTTTCGTATAGCACACAACAACGTTTTCCATTGATGAGTATCATATCTTCTGATTTTACTATCATCTCGATATCTGCAACACAATTGACTTTTTTTTAGTTATTTCTTTTATCACTCAACAACTCAAATAGACTAACGTCACTTCATCAGCATGATCCAAATGTATTTTGTACCTTCAACAGGTGAAATGATTGTCTCCTCGAACAGATATCATGTGCAGGAAATGCCCAAGTCCGTCTACGAAACCAAAATGACGATGATTGTGCGTAAGTTCCAGAAGGATGATGTCGGGTCCTATCGCTGCATTGCCAAAAATTCACTCGGCGAAGTCGACAGCAGCATCCGGCTTTATGGTGAGTTTTAAAATGGTCTTACTTGCCTTGACGCTTTTTGTTTCAATTACCGACGCCATTTTTATTGCATACCACCGTCACATCACATCACATCCCAACACATCGCATCACCTTTTGGCCATTTCCGTTGATTAACACCCACTCACATATACTTTTCGCTTTTCACTTTTATATTTACGCTTTTGCACCGATTTCACTGCCGTGTGTCGTTGTGTTGGCTCCGACAGAAATCCCCGGACCGAATCGTAAAAATCCCTCAAACAAACATGGCAGCAGCAGCAGCAATGGGCAGGATGCCGACACAAATGACATTTTAAAAATGAAACAAGTCAAAGTCACATATCAGCCCGACGACGAGGACCTTTACGGCTCGGCAGAGGATTTCGATGACAGCGATTCGGCAGCGGTCCCGCCGTTATCACCGAACGTGTACTATGCGAATGGCAATAAGCCGCCAACGCATAAACCCGCCACATCCGGTGTGAGTGCTGGTGCCGGCGGAGGAGGTGGTGGCGGCGGCGGTGGTGCGGAGGGACGCCATCATCATAATTCTGGCAGCAGTGCCAATGGCGGCCACGATTTCAATGGCGGCACAGCTGGCGGAGCATCCGCATCGAATGGTGCCGTCAGTAATGGCAATGGCTTTGCTACTGGAGGCAGCGGCGCCAGCAGTGGGGCCAGTATAACGCGAATGCTGTCCTTCTACGCTAAGACGGAAGTGCGCGGCGCGGCGATGGACAATAACGAACTGGCATCGGACGAAAGAGCGGCGGCGCGGGCGGCATGGTGGTGGTGGTATTTCAGCGGCGTCGACAGTCATCGCCGATGGCAAGTTTTAATAGTTTTGTTAGTTCCTAGTTTAATCACTTCATTCTGCTGGAATTTATTATAATACGCGGTTGTTAAATGCACGCACGCCCTGACTGCCACTCGACGATGCGGCAGTCATCGCCTCTGCCGACGTGACAAAGGACCTCCTGCTGGCCACGCCGATGAGCCCGTTGCAGCCGATGATCTCGTTGATGTCGACGCGTTGAATTCGCTCCTGTTGTAGTTGCAAGTTGAGTTGTTTATACAAAATTACACAAAGGTAAATATTTATTAAACAATTGAATGAAAAACTAGTTTAGCGCTCCATGAGCTCTCTTAGACTAGTTTAATATTAAATTAAAAAAAAAAACAAAGCAAAAACAAAACGAAAACAAAAACAAAAAACATGAAATGCAAAATTCACTAAACAAAATGTTATAAAATGTTTCATAATTACTTTGTAAGTGTAAGCGTTAGCGTAAGCGTAAGCGAGATGTATAAGCTCTGTTCAAATAACAATCATTTATGTTTTAGGTATGAATGCCTGTAACTCCTTAATTGTAAATATCTATTAAGCTAGGGAGTATATTTCTTTTATTTATAAACTTTTCGTATGACATTAAATTTTAATATTTGTTTTCATATTTCATATGAGGTATTAACAAATTATGACTCAGTGAATTTTATGATCCTTCATCCTCAGTTTTGCTTATATAAAATATAAGTGATGTCATTATTTTTTTATTAACGTTGCTTATTAAACGAAAACATTAACGCTTATTTGTGTCAAGAATGCCAAAACTCAAATTTTGTTATGTAGAATCAGTCTAGGGCCAAGTACCCCATACAACATTGCACAAAGATGGATAATAATACAACGTTGAACTGGTTTCCGAAAGTGGATACTAAAAGGGTAGGGAAATGAAGGGTGGCTCATGGCAATCGATTTGCTGCATAGACAATTTAGACAGGAGAAACTGAGAGAAGTGTTATGCCTTAATGATGACCTCATTAAGCTCCATATGTTTTTCAACTCGACACCAATTGCCCAACGACCAACAACTAAATCATAAACGAAGAAGAAAGGACACAGTTGAATTTTCATCCACCACAACAAATGAACGGTATTATGCGAAAAACTCCCAAAAGATTTGCAAAGTCTTTAGAGAGGGCGACGGTGCGCCGAAAACAATTCAAAAGCAGGCGATGAGCACACAAGCTTCGCAATGCAAGCTCAAGGAAGCAAAGCAAGGTACCGTATGGTTACACTATTTAGCACGCTGTACTACTGATCTTCTATTGTTTCACAACAATCATTCATACATAAATTTCACTTTTACCTATTAAGAAAAGTTCTTAATAGGAGGGCAAAGTGTCAGCAATAGGTAAATCAAATTGACAATAGCTTTTGCTGACAGTAAGAATTCATTTTAATATGGCACATGTCCTATGAAATGTAAAAAAATCTTCTTTCTTTTCCCTCTATAAACGAGTTAGCAATAACAAACAACGTAAATATTCTCGTTTTGCTAACGTGAGAAGCAGAAGAGGTTACAGTGACTTCGATTACGAACTGACCTCCGCGTTAGGTTCAGGGCAGATTTTAAGCAAAAATACTATTTTACTCTATTACTAAAGTCTGGAAAAGTGAAATGAAATATCAAAAAATAAATGTTTGCTCGATATAAGCTTACGAAAGTACCAATTTTAATTTGTCTGTGAGGTAAGATTACATTACTCGAAAATTTGTTAGAGTTTGAATTAAAATTGCCTGCTGTAAACAGATGAAAAAATAAACTTCAATCATGTTTTCTAGGGAGTAGAAAAATTTGTTTATAATTAATTAATATAAACCACATATTAATTTTAATATTATAAATTAACCCTTAGAACTTATGTTCATTACAACATTACAACTCAAAAGAATTTATTAATTTTTGCGAGCTTGGAAAATTATTTTTCATATGAGTGAGAAAATCAACACAATTCTGATTCTGTCATGGATATAAGCGTTTCATAAGGGTTAACAAATGAGTAAAAAGTAATTAAGATTTGATTCCAACAAAGCAAGCATAGATGAACTCAGCAAGAAGTCAGAACTGCCTTTAAAGGTCGGTATTAATCTCCAAAAATAGGAAGAACATTGTACAAAGAAAACTGTCGTCCTTTTCTTCTTCAAATTTTAAAATCTCACCTTCTGATGTTTCCAATAAAAAAAGAGTTTTCCATACGCTCAAAATTGATCCGTATAGAAATAGCATCCAAGACATAATATGATTTATTTTCGCTCTAAATTATCTCCGTTGCCTTAATCCTTAAAATAATTGAAAAACTTAAAATTGTCCAGGTTATTCTTTTGCTTCTAATTTATATTTCCAATTTTACTTTTAATTACGAATATTGATTATAGAAATAAATATTGATCAATTAAAAAACTGAAAAGTTCCTCTTTCTTTCATATTTCATTCTGACATTTTTTTAATGCTTTTTCACACCTTTTCTACAATTGCTTTTGTTTCCTTTTTTACATTTTGCTAATCAACTCGAATCTGTCATTGAATTTTCGGGCATAGCGGAAATGTCAAAAGGTATACAACAAAATAACAAAACCGAAATCGAAAATGAGAACGAGAACGAGAACCCATTGACCCACAACTTGTTTTGATGAAGGGTGCATTGTGAAAGAAAAAGGATTTGTCTACAATTGCTTTGGAAAAATGTAATTTTTTTTTTGTTTTTACTTTTAATTATTTACACTAATGAAATTGACATTCCCTTTCTCCAGTTTTGATTAATATTATTTTTGTGATAATGTTGTTGTTGCTATTCATTTGAAGGGATGAGGGAGAAGAAAGCGCTGAATGAATTTCCACTTCAATGAACTTCATTTTCCTTTAATCAAATTGTTAATTATAAATTCTTTTACTGTATATATCGAATACGATTTTCAATGTTTTTCGATTTTTCAATTTTTCGAGTTGACAAAATAAAACGTTACCGCATTTTCATTTAGCAGTTAAGCAAAACTTTTCTTTCTGCTGAAGGATAAGAAAAACCGAAGTAAACTTTTTGAAAATAATTTCGCTTGATCCTTGACGCATCTGTCGAAAAACAAGAAGCAAATGTCAAAAATGTTTATAATTTATGCAAATTAAACGCTGTGCATGGTACGAGGAGTACGAACACACACTTGTCATTCAACTTGACATTTCAATGCAGTACTCCGCACATTTTTCATTTTTCATTACGCACAACGCAATTCAAAAAAGTGTCACAACTCAAAATTGAATTTCGCAAACTGCATATGTGTATGTAAACATGCATATACTCGTCTTAATATCTGTATATATAAACTTAAGTTGCTTTGGTGTAGCGTTTTAAAGTACAGTTAAAAAATCAGAACTGTCAAATGAAAAATAGTTTCGAATTGTTTTACTTTTTGGAATTGAGCGCGATATACCAACGAGAGAAACTATTTAGCTGGTCCGTTGGTATAAAAGGAAAATTTAACATATAACTTTATTATACACACTAGATATACTAAAAAATACAACAAAATATCAATATTGCAATCTCCTAAACTGAACAACTATTTGCAAATATTTTCGTCTGCTTCATTTTTGTGATATTCTGAAGTTTTGTATGAGAAAGTAATTTTGATACCTAAGAGTTGTGTTTTCTGTAAAATTGAAGTAAAATTCTAAAGAAATTGAATTGACGCCACGTTTAAAAATCATACTTTATAAAGTGGATTGTTAAGGGTTAATAAACGTCGAAAGGAGAATTCTATATAATTCCAATGCACATAATTGTACATTTGCATTGATTGCATTTAATTTTGAAGTTGTTGTAATAAATGTCTTTATTTTTAGAAACATGTTTTCTATTTTTTTTCCAGATAATAGCTTTTAAATGGCATTTAAAAAATATATATTTATATCTTAAAAATAATATCCAGATATATATCTAAAATGGTATTTAAGTAAATGAAGATATCAGTATGCAAAATCTTTAAACATGTTGTTCTAGTGGAACTTCAAAAATCTTGTGCATCGTACCCCTTACATAAAACCAGAATCTTTTTCTGCGGGCTTGTCCTTCGTTAGAATCATTAAAACATTCTTAATAGCTCAATCCTTTCTCTATGGAATATAATTTCTCAGAAAATAATAATAAAATATATAAAAATATATCACAGATAGTAGAATTTCCATTTTTACTATCGATATGACCTAATTTTAAATTTTCCGTTTAACAATATTTAAAACAAAATTAAATTGTTCTTCGATATATTTAAGTGTGATTTTAGAGGACCACCCTAAGACATGCACATGCACTAAAGGCCAAGAAGGAGATAGCGTCGAGTGCGAAGAAAAAAACGATATATATATAACGAAATAGCAAGTAATGCTCGAATGCGGCGCGTGTGAGTAAATATGCAAAAGGTTAAAAGCTTAAAAATGCACTTCATACCGAAAAGGGAATCTTCCTTCCTCTTAACCTAAACGATCCAAATGAAGATGTTGCTGCTGCTGCTGCTTCTTCATAATAATCTCACATCTCACAAAGCATCAACAACATACAGAGCTGTCTTTCAGTCAGTGTGTGTGTCGGCCTGTCTGTCTGTCTGTCCGTCTCTTTCATCAACTCAATTTTTCAGTTTCTTCTTCAGTTTACTTGATAAAAGTTTTTGGTTTTTTGATGAATTACTCGCAGTTTGTAGTTTGGGTAAAATTTGTGTTGCTTGTCGGTATCCCACACACACATACAGACACACTCACACACACACATATTCAAACTAACACTCACACACGCGCACACTTTTTAATGAAATAAAAACTTCTTGCCAAAGTGAGTTTCACTGTAAAGACACAACAACGACAACAAGAACAACAACAATAACAACAACAACAACACTGACTACAGCAACATGAAATTGTTGTGTTGTGTTACCAACATGCAATGTTCAAAACCGCCAAAGGATGCCACTCTGCTGCCGCTGCTACTGATGATAAGACGACGTTGACACAAGTGTTTCGAATTACAAGTCCGGAGACAAACCAAAAGCGAGTGTGCTCCGCTATTTTGCGTACCACTTATTTTGGTATTGTGAAACATGAAATTGCCTAGGCCCATGGCCGTATCCTGAACTTAACAAAAGAAGGGGACGAGAACTATGAAATAGCAAAACAGAAAACAGTCAATCAAAATGTATTTTTTTATTATAAGTTCCGAGCTAATACCGACAAATCCAAAATCATGAAATGAAAAGCAAATTAAAAACCGACATATCCAAATCCTGCCGTGTTATAATAAAAAAGACTCCAAATACATACTCGTAATTTGGTTCAGCAGGAAACAGTGAAACACACTAATAGACATGCTAACGGGTCACTGCCTGATTGGGCACCATGCCTTCGGGGTGGGAGTAGTTGCAAACAATTAGTGTAGAAATTGTTGTAAACCAGAGGAAAAATATAAAAAGTAATATCTACTTTGTCACTTTCCGGCTTTAGACAGATGTAGAATGGCCTTACTCGGGCAGGCTACTTTTAGATCTCTACAATAAGTTGTATCGCTATGGTATCCAAATTGGCCTATGGGAGGCATATATGCCGCCACACTAACCTAACCTAAAGTCCCCCTTCAAATACGGTTCTGCCTAGGATACGGATATTTGTACTTGTGCTTGTTGTTCATTTCAAACTCGTATTTTGTGTTACTCGTATTATTGTTCTAGTTCGTGTTATTGTTCTTGTTGCTGTAATGATGAACATATTGTTGGTGTTTTTATTGCTGTTTTTTTTTCTTGTTTTTTCATTCATTCTCATAGGCAAAGCTTAATTACTCTGTTTCGCACTTTTAAAATTATATTTAAATTTTACTTACATTGTTTCGTTTTGTTTTGTTTTTCGTTGTTTCGTTTTGTTTTGTGGTTACTTTCTTTATTTTTTGAAGCGCATGAACTGCGCGTTCTGCAGTGGATTGTTGCTTTTGTTTTGCGGTTCGACGATGAAAACTTGCTTATATTTTAAATTTTCTGAATTGTTGCTGTTGTTGTTGCAGTTGTTGTTGTTGCTGTTGATGGTGGTGGTGGTGTGGCAACATGTTTATTTTATAACCACCAAAGGCAATTCAGGAAGGCAGGCAAGTGTTCTTTCTACGCGTCAAACTTCATGTCGGAAATATAATTGAATGTTTAAACTGGATCAGGGAAGAAGCGAAAGAGCATCCCGGCAGATTGCATTTAAGTTTTTCTTTGAAATTAATATACAACGTGGAAAAAATATTACAAAGTTGTTTCAAGTAAATCAAAATTATTTTACAAAAATGGAAATTTTAAATTTAAATCACTGGATACTCAAATGTTTGTCCATTCATGTTGCCCCTTCTTGTATTTACGATGCACGACAAATGTTTGCGCTATTTGACCTTTGCTTTTTTAACTCATTAATGCCCGTAACTTAACTCGTATTCGAATTTCTTTATCTTAACAAGTTGGTAATAACTTTTATTCTACAAGATATTTAAAAGTGGGTGATTTTGGGTGGCAACTTAAGTTGCCATGAGGCACTTGCATTGTTATATCAAACAAATAAAAATATTGTAAGCTATGTTATTTTGAATAATACGAATAAGAGTAAAATAAATAAAAATGTTAAGTTCAAATATTTGCTTGCGTGATATGCTGAAAAACAAACATCGGGATGAAGTGCGATTTTCCTCTTTGGGCATGTGAACACTCTCCACAACTGATCCTTGTGTTGAAGAGCACCACTTACCTGGCTTCAGCTTTGTAATTTCAAACAACAATACAAAAAGCTTATTGCCTTCGGAACTCCAAAAATGGATTATTGTGGCTCAAAGATCAATAAAGCAGCCTTTTGTGTACGCAGCTCATAACAACTGTCATCCAAAAAACAGTCGCCACTATTGAGGCGAACTTTTGTTCTATGTACATAAAAATAAGTTGACAAAAATTGATTGCAGAGATCAAAGCCATTACTTACTTATTTCTGCATGGACACCATTGGCCAATGACTGATTATAATTGAAGTGATTCAGAATCTGTTTTTTGATTTCTTAATTATCAATTATTCGATTCTTGACTTATTGTATCTTTCGTATTTGCTTTCTCGTTTCCACATCAAGTAAAATTAAGTTAAAAATGGCTAAATTGATATTGTCATTGGCGATAACTTCCTCAAAATTGGTCCTGGTTAGAATAATTTGACGTTCATTTTCATAGCTCGTAAACTTGATTCGATACATTAATTAAATTTGATATAATGGTATAATGGTTACCTCACGCCATCCAATACAAATGAACGAGATAAGACAAGTGTCACGTTTACTTAAGATAAAAAACGAACTACTGAGAAGTTCAGATTGCTAAACATGTTGTAGAAATAATAAAAGTCAACAGAAGATGAGAATTTAACTAATATTGGACTATATTACACTACAACCGATTCCAGTTTCTGTGTATAAAACTTTCAAATTGGTTAAATCGTTTCATCATGTACATATCGTATATTGCTTGGATAAAACAATGATTACTTTCAAATAATCATTAAGAAGCTGTAAATCAAAATCTGATAATAAACAACAAAAAACGTCCTCGAATAATTTATAAACAATTTTCTTTCTGGCAACAACGATACGAAAATATCTCACAAATTGCGAAAGAAGATTTTGATAAATTGGTTTTTGATTTGGAAATTTTGGATTTGTCAGTGTTTGCAAAGTAATGTTCGTATTATTGGTTTAGAAGCAATTAAAAGTTTTCATTGACATTAAAGGCCTTTTAAGCCTTTAGAGAATAACCCATTTGAAATGATTTTTACCAATTCAAAAATGTTTTGGAATTTTTTTAGAATTAAGAGTACGGGGTCATGCGGAGTTTGTCTTAAGTTAATGAACATAAGTTTGTGTGTTTGTAATTCCCTATAGTGTCTATTGTCGGAGCTATAAAAACCCCAGTTCACCATAGGCGCTGGTACACTTCTTATGTGAGTGCCCAGCTCTAGCAAGGGTCAGACTTCACACTCTCCATTTTACTTTCCCAGTTTCTTTAGAAGAACTCGCTGACATGCGACTGTTTCAAATACTTAAATTCCTCAACATTTCAGAGTGGTTTCAGAACTCATCTCATCTCCTATTCAGGGGAATGTGGTATCAAAACGGCACTAACTCTGCTACTTGTGTTGGTGTAGCCTCACCGATTTTCACTTATTTTAATAGATTTATCGGTATTTAATTAAAGCTCATTATTCTTTTATGTATTTTTATAAAGTGTTAGTTCAATGTGTTGCCCATTCAATCGTTTTTTACAAATAAAAGAAATATTTAATAATTATAAATTCATTAGATTTTAAATAATCTGGTCACATTTGTCATAGCCCCATTGACTCTTTGTGTCTTTCATTTGATGTAAGATACGAAATTAATTTTCAATTGCATTTGGCCAAATTTATATACTTAAATCAGTTCATTTCGTTGGAAATGTGATAATTTTAAATGATTTGGATTTGCATCAAGCTAACGATTGTTCGTTTATTCGTTCGTTCATTTGTTCGTTCATTCGTCCATTCATTCATTCATTCATTCATTCATTCATTCATTCATTCACTCGTTCACTCGTTCATTCGTTCGTTCTACACTACTGTTCACTTTAATGCATATCCGTTGTTCGGTATTAAAATAATGAGTTTAATTGCGAGAAGCAGGCAGCTTCCTGTTGCTGATTCGACAACACGTTGTCTGCTGGTCTAGCATACTTCGTTGTATTCCTGGCATTGCGGTATTTAGCGCAGCATAATGGACCTTATTGTCTGCTGCTTCTGTGTGTGTGTTGTTGTGTACGTGTGCGTGTGCGTCATCCTTGAAGAATTATTTAATTTCAATTTAAATGTCTCTCATCTTATCTGGTTGTGTGTACATTTGAAAACTTGATTGTTTCCATGTGGAGTCAATCAGTTTTCATTTCAATTTGGAACATTACACGTAATGCTGACTGATTTATACTTTTATTTGATTGTCTAAAATTATTTCTAACCTTACCTTCGCACTTGATTAAAGTTTAAACGATTGTCATTTGTCATTGCAGTCAATTAAAGCACTTTTTTTTTTGTTGTGGTCAGTTTCAGCAATATTTCCCTTTGTCATAATTTTGCACTCAAGTCGTTAAATTGTTTAACAAATTTTATTTATCATATAACAGTCGATATTGTTGTTGTATATAGCATTTATATTAAAGAATATAAACATATTAGACTTAAAGTAAGGCTTATATATCTCGTACTCAATTTAAACTAAGTTCCCCCGAAGAAAGAATGTAAAATTTGTATTTCGAATGGTTTTTGCTTTAAAATTGAAAATTGATCCTTTACCAAGAGAATAAATCAATTTTGTATTATTTTGTTTAGTACCTAATTGTTAAATATTAAAACTAAAAAGCAATTAAGAAAATGCTAAAAAGTTACAGCAGCAAAGTCTCACTTACGAACCGAATAAAAATATTCAAATCTGCAATAGTATTGAAAGTTTTGGAAAAGTTACGCGAACAGTTTTAACAAACAAAAGGAAACAGAAAATCAAGAAGGAATATTAAAATAAAGGAACGAACCCTAAAAAGAGTTTAAATACAATAAAATTATGTGCCATTATTAGAAAAATCAAATTACAAAAAAAACGTAAAGTAAAGTAAAGTAAATAACTAAACCACGTAGGTCACAATGTAAGAAGATATAAACGAAACAGAACAAACAACAAATATTAAAGTTATAGAATAAAGTTATCGACAAAAAGTTAGAAACAAAACAAAAACAAAAGAAATTATTTCCAAAAAAGGTTTGTAAAAGAAATTTGTTATTGCAAGTTCATGAGAAACGTCATTGAGAACCTGAAAGATACTCTTAAACAAAAACAAAAACAAAAACAGAAAAAGAAAAAGAAAAACGAAAAGTTAAAACTTGTAAAATTGTGCATTGCAAAAAAGTATAAACAAAAGCACATGCGAAAGAATTGTAAATAGTTACAACAAAAACAAAAGCGAAACCAAAAGAAAACCTATCAAAAATTAATTAAGTTAATTAACGTACATATTAAAAAGGTTTGTAAAATATTTAAAAGTTGTATAAAAATGCATTTAACCGTAAATAAGTTATATGAATTACACTCTTGATTCATACAAATTTATAAACGAAATATATAGCTAAAATCTATATAATAATTAAATATATATATATACTATATATAAATATATGAAAAAAGTAATAATATTATATAACAATATATGAAAAATACAAATAAAGGACAAATATATTTATTAATGTAAATTCAACCAGGACGAAAGTGTCTCGTGTTTTGTTCTTCATTCTCCGAAATCGAGCTGGAAAAGTTTAGCACTTTTTTTTTTGCTCTAGAATATAATCCACATCAAACTTTGGACGCGCTCACAAAACGGCGCAATTCGGCGCAAAGTCTGCAGGATATCCGCTTCTCGATTCGGAAACAGTTGTGAAAATAACACAGCAAATAACTTCTAAACCGCAGCAAGCAAGGTCCTGCTCAACTAATGCCACACGCTCTTTCTTTTCTTCTTGCTCTTGGCACTTGGCCCCGCCAACCCGCAAACACCGCAAAGTGTGACAACTCGATGACATTTATCGTAATTTCGTAGTAATGTAGGAATGTCCTTTTTTTCTTCGTCCTGCAGCCATCGCCATCGTTCCAACAGATTTATCCTGTTTGCGCTAGGCGGTTAAGTGTGTGTATGAGTGTGTGGGTTAGTGTAGCACATTTTGTCACTTGTATGTGTGTCTCTGTATGCGTTTAACAAAGTTGCTGCTGCAAAGTTTTGCGGTTGAAATGGACCCTCAACAATTTGGAAGCATTTTTGACATTAGAGCTCGTCATTTCGAGCATCCAAAAGATTAAATGTCGTTCTATTTAAGTCATTTGCTCTATTTATCAGTAGTTTAATGGATTCAGATGCGGCTGTCTCCATTCGTACCCCATAAATTATATCACAAAACTTAACTAAATTTTTTACAATATCACAATAAATAACAAATATTCAGTTCTCCATTAAAAATGTGTAACTTATATATTTAAGAGAGTGAGTTTATTATATTTTATTAATGACTAGGAAAAACATGCATTTAACATATAAAAGATATGCCACAAAAAATTAAAAATTTGCACAAAAAACACGGAACATACGAACTTAAATGAAATATTTTTAAATGAATTATTTACCAAACAATAATATTTGCTCTTCTTAAAAGTTATCTAAATGATAGAAAATGTTAGTAAAAACATCCACAAATAAATAAAAAGCTTACATTTGTAGTGAAATATGCAAAAATATGCACTGACATGCCATTTTAAAGAAAATTACATTTCAGAATGAAACTCATTTCCCTATTAATGACTTAATTTTAAAAAATAATGAAAAACTTAGCTTCGGTTATATCGAAGCTCGAAAACCCTTCGCCATTTTAGACACCAAAAATGAGCATTCTTTTTATTTCTATTAAAGACATAAATTTTTCATATATTACTATTTTTAAGAGTTTTAAAAAGCAAAATTCTTTTAGAAAATTCTGTGACAGATAATTTAAAAATGCAACCAAAAGTTTAGGCTCACAAGTAAACTATCAAAACGAATAAGTCCAGTATTACTTGAATTATATTTAGAAGAGTTTAAAGCAAGCGACCATTGCGAGAAAATCCTATTTAAAAAAGGGTAAGTATAATAGTCTATGAATATAAAAATGAATGTATCTTTCTTTCTTTCTATCTTTGTAGCCTATGCGCGTCTAAACCATTCATCCGATTGTGTTGAAATTTTGGGGAGTTGCTGTGCTCACACCAACTTAGGTTTTGGAAAAAGAAAAATTTGCCACACCCACTTGTAACGCCAACAATTTGTAAAATTAAGTAAAAATACTCGATTATTTCACTAATATTGCTCCTAAAAATCTGAAATT
This sequence comes from Suillia variegata, assembly GCA_949127995.1. Classification (NCBI taxonomy): domain Eukaryota; kingdom Metazoa; phylum Arthropoda; class Insecta; order Diptera; family Heleomyzidae; genus Suillia; species Suillia variegata. The sequence continues at coordinate 18,595,630 of OX421846.1, forward strand.
TGGTATTTGAGTTTTTATGGGCACTGTCGACAACTTCCCTAAAAGTGGGCGAGGTTGGATCAATTTAACGGCCACTTTTAACAAAAATGAATATATGCGATTACATGGCTAATATTGCTCCTATAATATTGCTCCACAATTTGTTTAAGTGAAAATATACGATGACATTGTTAAAATAGCTCTTAGAGATTTTGCTTCTGAGCTTGTATGATTGCTGCCGATAATTTCACCGTCGTAGCTAAGAATCGCTATAGAGTGAGTACCGGGAAGTCTTGCTAACATTTGCTTTTTTAACTGGCATTGCAACGCATGCCAGGCATTCGCTAGTAAATAATAAATATATGTATCACTTCGGCTTTTAACTACAGTATTCCCCTCATACGTACCATCCCTCTTAAGTGCACATCCCGCTTAAGTACTCAACTGTTAGTGATTTTTTATTTTTTCATATTTTACACATACGTTTTCCCGCTTAAGTGCCTTACCCGCTTGACAATCTACTATTCTTTAACTTTAATAGCAAATATACATTTCAGTTCAAAAATTGACACTATATTTGACATCACTCACTTCAATCGCAATCGCTAATTTTACTTAATTAATAACTTTAAGTAAAAACAATTGTTTACTTATCTACCTACGGGCACTTAAGCGGGTTGATATAACTGCATTGAAGTACTTAAGAGGGTCATAATAACTTCCCTGAGCTTCTAAAGCGCTGGTTTAAATAACTGTCTTGAGGTACTTAGGAGGGATTTTTATAAGTGTCTAACCCGCTTAAGTTCCCACAAATCCGTGCATTTTAGGAAGAGGCACTTAAGCGGAGACTACTGTAATTGAACTATCGTAGAAAATATTTCAATTTGTTGACTTTTATAATATTTTTATACTTTTAAGCCACCAAAATCTCACACGAACTGAACACCTTCTCTTAGGAATCCAGCAGCGATATGTCCTTTTCGTGTGAACACCCTTTCAGTCGATCATATACTAAGTATTTGCATCATTTTAGCGAGTTAATAAAAATGTAAAAACAAATTACATTAGTTATCAACAAATTATATTATAATTTAGTTTGTTCATTTAAATATATTTAGCATATTGCATATCATGTATAAATATTTACCATAGTTTTGACCCAATTTTCTGTAATCGCTTCTATCTAAATTTAAAATTCATACATTGAAAGAAAGATTACCTCGCAAATAAAAATGCAATAACATAAAATCCATAACTTTCTATGTCGATCAATCAATTAAGTCGGGTCTTATTAACATTTTACGGCGACCGAAGCGCCGCGTTGGGCAGAACATAATTTTGTGGTGCGGTGCGGTGGCAATGAAACAACCAAAAGTGACTTTTAATTGAAACAATTCAAAACGCGGCGCTATTAATTTCAATTAAAGCGGTTAACCACCCCCAAAGGGCACACGCACCCTTCAACCACTATCACTTCGCTCGAAAGCGACGGGGGTTAGGGCTGGGGTTGGGGATGGGGGTTTTCAAAAGTTGCCCGCACTTGTTTGCAGAAGCGCCAAAGTTGCGTTTAATTGCCGTACGGAGCGGATTTCACTTTATGATTTCCTTTCGCTTGCGGCATTTTCACTTGGCATAAATTTAGGCGTGGGAAATACGTACAAAAGTATGCAGCTCTGCTTCTTCTTCTTCTTCTTCTTCTTGTTTTCTTTTAGCTCGCCTTGAAGGTTGTTTTAATTTTGATGCTGAGGCCGTTTAAAGTTTTGAAATTATTACGCGCCTTGTTGGGCTTTGACGGCGTCACGCTTATTACAGAACTCTTTTTCTTTTTTTGTTTTGTTTTTCTGTTTTTGCAGTGACTTTTGCATATTTGGGGGCGGCGGCAAACTGCCTCCTTAACGCGAAGCAGCAGTTCCTTTATGACTTAAGCAGCCAAGCTGGCAATTTGGCGGGGATGGGCAGCGCATTGATTTGTTGACTTAGCGTGATGCTTGTCGGTCGGCGGAAGATGTTATTTACTTTAGCGTAATTGTTTGCTGTACCTGGTGATGCGTTAAAGTTCACTTCTATTTCAGAAACTTGATTGAATTTTGATTAAAATATGCATAAATGTATATTTTGTGCACAAAGCCCCACTGGGCTCTCAGTACCTCTCCCAGTTGGATTGGTATACTACCCAACAAAATATTCGAGAAACGTTTAAAATTAATTATTGCAGTGATGCCAAAATCCATTGCAGCTTAACTAATTTAAGCCATTGGTAACTCTAATACAAACAAAAAACAATAACTCCACAATAATGTTGGTTGTATTGAAAAAATAATCTACAAATGGGAGGGAATAAAAAAGTTTTTGGCACACCATATTCAGAAGAGCAATTAAATTTTTTTTTAACTATCCTGGAAATGTATAAACCTGACGATTATTAAATGCTTCAAATTGTGTCAAGTGTATATATTTTTTTATCATATAAGATTAAAAATTAAAGCAAATGTCAAAATTAATTTAAATTGAAATAAGCCATTTTAGAAGTGCTCGTAACTGACTTTCATATTTACACCTTAGTAAAACTTAATCCAAATACTTGTAAAAAAAAATCTTAAGAATTACTATGCGAACCGAGTTTCCTCAAGAAGGTCTACTTTAAAAGCCCTTCTATCTATATATTTATCTATCTATCTATCTATCTATCTATCTATCTATCTATCTATCTATCTATCTAATTTTCTTTACTATGCGCGTCTTAACCATTGATCCGATTACTTTGAAGATTTTTAGCTAAAAAACATTTGACACGCCCACATGAAATCTGCCATGAACACTTATTACACTCACAATTTGGAAATTTAGTGCAAATATTCGATTGTTTCACTAATATTGACCCCAGAAATCTGAATTTGACTATCTGAGTCTGTAGGGTCACTGTCGTTGACTTCAGCTCATGTTCGTTCCAAACTTTGCGACTTTAGTTCATTAATATTTTTAACAAAGAAATAACCACTAATCTGGACTTGAGAAAATCAAAAGAAAAAAAATACTTTTTTGTAGTTCTTTTATTTTCTAAAAGCTGTTTTAACAACTATTGAAGAAGAAAAATCTATTTGTTTTAGTGATACAAAAAAACATCTAAGAGCCTCTTGCATTTAATAAAAACGTTCTTGAAATTCCATTTTACTCTGTGGAAAAATCAACTTTCGAATAAGCTAAATTAAACAAATTTGACCAGTTGCTTAGAATATTACAATAACTTTGTTGGTTGTGGAGATTTGTTGAGAGGAATTTTAAAAATACTTCTGATAGACAAACATAGACTCATACATTAATAAATGAAAATAAAAATTAAATGCAGTGTTCAGACCAAAACAATGAAACTTTTCTAAGTATACCATTTGACAGCTTTTGCCTTTTTAACCGGCTAAAATGAATTGATCTGAACAATTCACTAAGTGCACTTGGAAAGTTTTTAAAGATTTTAAAATTTTTTAACTAACAAGCAAACATTTTAAGGATATAATTAAGCAAATTACCAATTAAACTATACTTTAAACTTGCGTTAAGATTTATCTAATATTTTCTTAAGCAAATATTTTAATTTGCATTTTCCTTTAAAGCATTCTCAATACTCAAATACCCAAAAGTAAACTGCTTAATACAAAGAATGTTTCTTAATTCTAATAAATCTCTTTGTGAATTTAAAAAATTTCAAATCTAAATGACCAATTACTTCAGCATAATTTAATTCCGACAAAGCTTCGGGCACGCACAGGCACCTTTTAAACAGAAGCTGTTAAACTGAGTTAATTAAATGCGCTAAAGGAACTCATTAAGCTTAAACAAAGCAAAAAAATCTAGCGAAAAAAAAATCAACTATACCAAAGGAGAAATTCGAAAATCAACGCAGCAGGACGAATTTCGGCGCTTTGCCAAAGGAAAGCGAACAACGGAAGGACAAAATAAGTTTGGTGGAAAAGATTATAAGGCCAACCCACTCTCCAATGTACTCGTATACCGAACTTATGAAATATAGCAAAATTGCAGGAAGCTTGCCAACAAAAACTTAAAAATCAGATTAAAATTTGCCAAGCAAAAAATTTTGAGATTTAAAGCCATTGCAAATACGATTTAAATTCGGAAAATTAAAGAAAACCACTTTCGCAATGAGAAATGATGAAAATTTGCTAAAACTACAACAACAACAACAACGATAACGAGTTAACGATTTTTGTTTTTTTAATCATCAAATTAGCATTTGTTTAGGAAAAACATAAAAAATAGGGAAAACATTTGGGGAAAAAAAACTGCACTCAGCATTCGAATGCAATTTTCAGGCCACAGGCGCAGACCTAGACAGAACACTATCAACACCAAATCGTCAAGGACAAGGGCGATTCCAGCAAACCAAATTCTAAGTAACGTTTAGCCGCATTTGAATTATAGACAAACATTTTTTTAATAAAATTTCCATACAGCATAATTTAAAAAAAAAATAAATTATTTTAAAAGTTAAGATTTGGTTAGATTACACTGGCTGGCAGAAGCCAGCCAGCCAGAAGCCCAGATCCAGGTTGAGATTTTCTTTGACTACTTTTAAAGTGAAGCTGATGTCATTCAGTATGCGAGAAGGATTGCCAAATTTTTAAAGAGTGCCAAATCCTATTTTGACGACTTCATCTTATTGCCCAATCTACTCGTAGGTGCTTCTAGATATTTTAAATGAGCTTTCGATAATGCTGGGCAGGTGCAAAGAAGATGCTTCAGAGTTACCTTCAATATTTTCCAAAAAATCATTATTTAATTTAATATTTTGAGTAATTATTCGAATTTATTGATTTATTTTTTAAGTTTCGAAAGTCTTCTCCGGATCCGACCAAGACCAAAGAATAAGAGACAAACGGACAGACAGACGGCCACTTCTGTTTCTGGCAATTTTATCTTCTTTGCGCTTCGCCGAGAAGACGGCAAAAAATATTCCAAAATTTATTTACTATTTTTAGCATGGATAGAAAAAAATCTACCGAAATGCAAAAGATGCGGCTGCATTTGCTGCTGCAACTTTTACCGCGTGAACTTCGCATTCCAAACATTTTGCAGATAAAATATGGGACAGACCAGTGGCAAAAGCAGCAAGGATATGGCTTCTGTGGTTTGAGTGAAGCTGGTGGTAGAACACTCACACACACGCACACACACGCACACACACGCAAACACACCCAGACACTCACTCATGCACAGTAATGCAAGTGGCTCACAAAACTGGCAGCAGCAGTCGCTGCGTTTGCAGCATTTGCTGATTGCGAAACAAATTTGTTTACACACCAAGTACGCTGCCCGTAACCCTCCCCCCACCCAACGATGAAAACAAAGCAAGCGAAGCTGGATGAACAGGATGAACTACAAACTTGAAAGCACTTTTGGCATTCTTTAAGATTTCAAGAGAAATAACCAAATAAATGAATACAACAAAAACAAGAATAAACACCAAAAAAGAAAATGTTTGCTGGCATTCAAAACTCTAGCAGACGTCCACGATTAAACGTGGGAATGGATCCACACACTGCTATGAGTACCCAGCGCAGATTGCCCACATCCACAGTTGTTAAGTATTGAATGCTGTCTTTTTTTTATAACGTGTGATGGTATTTGTAGGAGATACATAAATGGACTCAACTATTAAAAATATTTAAATTTCATTAAAAAATTTGTAATAAAGGCAAATGACCTTTTCCACTTCCGAGCCAATGAACCGATTTTGATGAAACATGTACCAAAAGTTTCGTTAATACTACGAAATCGTTACGCGGTGCATGAATTTTGCCATGCCTATATTATACGCCAGACAAAAATCAGAAATGTCTTTAAAAAATAGAAGTACAAAAATATATTAGATTAGACAACTGTCACGCCCACTCGCTTACTTTACATATTTCGCTATATCGTCGCTAATGTGAGTGGTAAGCTGATTCTGAGAATAAAAATGAAATGCTTCACACAAAGTAGGCGGGATCGGACGACTGCCGCGCCCTCTTATTTTTTTGTCCTTAATTCACTCCATCACCTAAAGTTTACATGAAACGATAAATACGTTAAATTAAACATTAACATATCGAATGTTTGCTTTGATATTGTAATTGTGATGTATGGCAAGGAAATCTTCCGTCTTCAAAAAAGTGGTTGGATCAATTTAACGCCCACCGTAGTATCTCTGGTATGACAGTGTATGGTAACTATATCTACCTCCTCACAAAAAAGAGATCATGATTGCTTTACTCAACACCCACCGCCATAGTTCGGCAATGTAACGGATTGCTATGGTGGTGAAACTTGCTGAGGTGTTATATGATTACTTTATTTAACAACCCACAGCGGAGAGTAATGCGAAGTTCTGAATGCGAAAATGTTAAAATGTAACTTAATACTTAACTTAATTGAAACATCACAACTCAAAAGAGACAGACAGTCAAATAAAATGTTCAATGAAAATTTAATTTTGCGTCCAAGTGTTAAAATGATATGATAGTATTATGTTATTTTAACAAGATGCGGTGTTAATTATAAATGAATTGTAATTTTAAGTTCAGCCATTTTAAAAATTATCCTGAAGTTAATGTTAATTTAACAGTTTTTGTGATAACGTGTTAAACAACATCACAAAAGAAACCATTTTTAAATAAACATTGGGTCCCTTAGGACCAATATATTTTCGATTTTTACATGATAACAGAATATGAAAAAAGCTTCTGACAACTGAATGAAATTAATAACATTAATAAACCTTAAAATTTTATTTGTAACTTGTTTCAAGTATTTCTGTCAGTAGTTTTAACATTTTGATTATGCGGTTTTTGATTTAAAGCTCCGTAATCTTATCATCGCCAGTCAAATCAGATTTCCTTAAATTTTAAATAAGACAAGAAAACATTAAAAAAGAGATTTAAGCCATTTTCAAACCAAGCCCTAACATTTATTTACTTCTCCCGCTACATTCGCCACTGTTGCCATTGTTGCCACCTAATAAAGTATGCTTATTTGCAAAGCATCCTTTCACTGCATCATGCCAACATTTCAATTTCGCTCAAAGCGATTTTTTTTCCTTATCAGCTGCAAATGGTTTCTTGGTCACGTAAGTATTTGGCTCCATTGTGGCTCCATTCAAGCTAATGAAATACGTTTTTGAACCACTGAAAAAGTTAAAAGATTTTTTTGTTAAACAACCAAATAGCTAATGTTTATCATTAGTTTCATTAGTTATTAATATAATCTAATAACTTAAACTTTTTGTGCAATAAATTGTATGGTTTAAGCTTAAACAAAGATTATGTTATAACGCTAATACACTGAGGAGAAAATCAAAATCCGGTTTTAAGAATATTTTTATGTAGGTAAATATAAAGAAATCATAAATTATAAGAGATATTACTCAAAAAAACCTCGACAAAATTTATATATGCAGATCAGCCAGAAAATTTAACATTAAAAAAGTAATTAAGAAACTGTCGGCAGCTGTAGGTCATTTTTATACACTCACCACATGCAAACACGGTAACGAAGGGTATATTAAATTTGTTCTTTCATTGGTGTGGTGGCTTTGACAATATATTTACCAGTCCGTCCGTCCATCTCATCGATTACAGGTCGTATTTTAAAAGATATCGAGCTGAAATTATGTATTCTCTAAACTTAAGATCTAAGAAGAGCTAGATCAGACAAAACCTATTTCCCGCTCCCATACAAACTCATCCTTTATATGAGGACAATATCTTAATAAAAATAGTTCCAATATAGATAATCAGGTAATTAAATTCGATATTTATAATATTTATAAATTATTCACAAAAAAAGGGCGTGATCGACTTAAAACAAAGCCCACTAATATTAGAGCCATATTGAACATATGCGCAACAAGAAGCACATTTTTGAGCTTCGGGTGAGTCGAATATAATTCTTTTACAGGTTTTCTTTATATTGTATTCCGTTCCCGAATAACTTACAACAAAAAAACGAATTTCAAAATAAACAAATGTACATGGCAACCGTTTCGCAGCGTTGACACCCGGTTTTATCGATAAACAAACATTTTCATTTGACAGTTTTCAAACAAGACGTCACAACACACAAAAACCAAATTTGACAAGCCAAAGTCAAATAACCAAAATTCAGTGCGAAATTTTGGATAAAAACGCAAATTTATATTTTTAAAAGCGGCGCGCGACAGGAAACAAACGAGAACCAAAATGGTAAGTTATACCACCGATTAATCCCTTTAATGAGGAAAACGAGTGAAAGTGGCAACAACAAACAAGATGCACAAATTTAATATAAATAAGTTCAAGACAAGTTAAGTAAAGTGAGAAAGCGAGAGAGAGAATGACCATTTTTAAAGTAAATACGATGTTGTTGTTTTTGCAAATGTTGTTTCGATGCAGTGCATCAACGATAGACAAAAGGTAAGGTGAGAAGTAGGAGAAAAGAAATGTTGTTTATCTGCAGCGACAATGCATCATTTGTATGCAACGCTTTCGCTTACGGGCAAGACTGTAGCTAGTAGCTACTCTCTCTCTCTCTCTCTCTCTCTCTCACTCACTCGCTTGACTTTCCTTTCCATCCGGCCAGTGTTGTCGTAGCGATAAGGAGTACGCCACCGTTGCCGCATACGCCACTTGCTGCTGATCGCTTCTGTTGCAACTGCAGTTTGCAGCAATTTTTCATATGCCACGCGCTGCTGCTGTGCCGAGTGCAAAGTAGAAAAATGTACGAACAATTTATGGAAAATCTCGCCCGAAATCCATTCAATTTACTTAGGGCTCGCGCATTTGTCCTGTAACCGGTTTTCGGTAACCTTTTTATCCGCGTTTCAAACTAGAAAAACTTCTAAACTACGTTTTAAATTATTTTTTCGTTCGATAAAATTTTTTTAACTCGCCAATATAAAATTTTGTGATCCTCGAATCTCGTATTCAAAGTAGACTTTTTGTGTTGATTATTTTGGTCATAATAACTTGTAAGCTACATCCCCGATATCGATGTAACGAGGAGCGAATTTGATTGCATTTGAAGCAATATTTTGAAAACTTTAAGGAAGAGCTAAGCGAATTTTTCTATGACATATCTGGAAAAATATTTCCAAACTCAAACATTTCTCATTAAGGACTGAAACTTTCATGATGGACCAATATCACGAAGTAAGGTCAACGTATTTCTTCAATTAAAGGGAGCATGTGGTATCGCTATGGCCCTTGTTTGGCTCTATATGAGGCATTATCCTTCGTCCTAACATAACCTAACCTGAGTCAAATTTAATAAGGTTTAAACGTCCGAAAATTATAAATGTTTAACTCCTTTTTTAATACAAACATGTTTCAGCTAATTCAATAATCTCATCCTCTTTTTCTGAAGCTATTGAAGATATCACCATTATGTACTTTCCCAAACATAAAACAACCAAGGTGGTCGAGGCACTTGTCTTACCTCTGTCACTTTTCGTAAGAAAGTAGATTTTATTGATATACATCCATTTTGTCATCGAATTGCATCACTTTCCTGAACTATTTTAGTGGGCGTTTAATTCATTCAACCACGCCTACTTTTACTACACATTAAAATACTCAGTAATATTTGATTCTGCCAGCTTAAAATACGCTTAAGAATTTAAATAAACTAGAATTTTTGTACTTTCGTCATCTTTTCAGACTCGAAATCGGTTTTAGTATACTTTTAGGTGCTTTGAATTAATTTAATAAATTTAAATATTTGTTTCATTAAGACTTTATCGATATTATATGATTATCGTATTAAATATCGATAACGTATGATATATCGATATCGTATGATATATCGATATCATATGATATCGATAAACCGATTTTTTAACCGTTATTCGATATGAAAATAATAAGAGACGTTCTTCTTCTTTTGGCGCGAAACAATAATTTGGAAAAAAGAATTCGCTCAGCAGCGAAGAGCGGTGCGGCTGAGGCAAACGAGCGTTGGAGCGGTGCTAGCGGTCGGTGGTGACAAAATTGAGGCGGGCGGTCGGAAATTTTTGAATAATTTGCAGTCATAAAATATGCAATAAGCCAACAGCTGTTGCGAAATTGTTTTGAAAGCCGCGCCATCGCATTATTTAAACACTGCTTCCGTCCGTTCGTCCGTCCGCATGTCTGTCCGTTGCTTCATCCTTTGGACCGTTTCGTTTACCGTTCTGCCCCGCCCTCCTTTGGTCCATTCGCAGTCGCAGTCGCGAAAATCACAGCTTTTGGCTGCTCAACAACAAAAACAAAAAAAAGCAAAACAAAAACAACAGCAGCAAACAAAATTGAATGTTAAAGAGTTTAAAATTGTGTTGTAGTAGTTGTTGTTGCTGCCGCTGCCGCTGTTGTTATTTTTGTTGCTGTTGCGGATGTAGTTGTGCTGCCAACACTCACACTTATTTAAAATGAAAGTGAAGACGAGTTTTTTATTTATTTATTTTAATTTAATTTTTGTTTTTGTTTGTTTTTTGTTGTTTTTTTGTTGTTGTATTTTGGCTTTGGCATAAATATTTTTATTTTCCAAGGACATGAGTCGAATTCGTATCCTTGCCTCAGGCTGACCGCCTTCGTGCGGCAACGTTCTCGGCTTGTACCGCACAAATATATTAAATGATTTTATTACTTGTAATTGGTGGGAAAAGTGCCATGAGGCATCATAAACACACGCGCACACACACACACATATACACACATGTACACATATAAATATATGTTTGCAACTTTTATCTTTGTTGTTGGTTTCCGGTTGATATTCCTTCCGAAATCAATAATACATACTGACATATTAAATATAAAATAATTTTATTAATTGTCCACCGTAATTTGCGGCGCACTTTTATGTACCTACATATGAATGTATGTATATACAAGGTGGCGCAAAAGAAGTCATCCGATGTTGTTTGGCTCTTATTTTTTTTCTAAATAAAAAACTTCGATTCTGTTTTTTGATTATGTTTATTTAGACCTTTAGAATTAATTGTGTTAAGTCGAGAAGATGATATCGGATAAATGGGCGCCGACACAATTGATTGCCATACGGGCTCGTTTTATGGCATTTTCCATCACTTCGGCGAGAGTTTCGGGCGATAAATTCTCTCATTCGTGTCGGATATTTTCCTTGAGGGCTTCCAAGGTCTCAGGCTTGTTGATGTAAACACGAGACTTCAAAAAACCCCATAAAAAGAAGTCCGGGACCGTTAAATCGGGCGATCTGGCGGGCCAGTGCAAATCGCCAAAACGCGAAATTAAGCGACCCGGAAACGCGGCCTTCAGAATGTCGGTTGTGGCTCGTGCAGTGTGTGCTGTTGCTCCGTCCTGTTGGAACCACATGTCCACCAGTCCTAATTCGTCCAGTTCGGGCAGAAAAAACTCGGTCAACATTGCCCTATAGCGCGCACCGTCCACTGATGTCGTTTGACCCGCGGCGTTCGGCCCGATGACTCCTCCAGCGTGAACAGCGCACCACGCAGTCACTTTGAGCGGGTGTAATGGTTTCTCGTGCATCACTCGCGGATTTTCGGTTCCCCAGAAGCGATAATTTTGCTTGTTCACGTACCCGCTGAGGTGATAATGAGCCTCATCGCTCATTATGATTTTTGCCAACACCACAGACGAATTGTAACGCAAAAAAATAGACACAATTATTCCGCGTTCTTGGGGAGTGTATCGCTCCATGGCTTATTCACTTGTATTCTGTGTCTGTCTAGTCCACAAATGTCAAAACAGATTTGACATTGGCGGCCATTTGCAAAAATGAGAGCATCTTCCAATAGGGTGATTTCTTTTGCGCCACCTTGTATGTATGTATGTGTGTATGTATGTATGTATGTATGTATGTATGTATGTATGTATGTATGTATGTATGTATGTATGTATGTATGTATGTGTCCATGAGTTTGTATTGCATTACATGTGTTTGTGCATGTGCGTACCCAGCAGAAATTTTAATGATTGCTGAATAATTCACCAGAGAGTCCAGTGCTGAAAAATCAGAATTAAAATTCAACGTTTAGTTCAGCGTTGATATTTAAGCAGCAGTAAAATTCATTTTGGCTTGAATTAACTCTGATTTAATTACATTAAATTTCGGGCCTAAATAGGCGAACAATTGTATGAAATTGTTATCAATATTTTCAGACTCGGATATTTATTTAAGGCCTGTAAAGAGGGGCGAAAAACGTATTAAAATATCTAGGGCCTGAAATTTTATTCAACCGATTCAGTATTAGGCCTATGAAATTCAAATTTTCTGAAGTCCAGCGATAAATTCACTTAGGAAATTTCAGGCCTTAATTATCAGCACTGAATTCACCAGTTAAGATTTAGCGATTGAGATATTGTGTCCTGGATACGCAACGCGCACTCACGTCTCGTCGGCTAGATTTATTTTTGTTTTTCACTTCCATTATGACATGAAGTACATAAGTTTATGTATTAGCACATCTGTTCGTTCATCGAAGCAAAAACAATTCATTTAATATAACTACTTCTTTTTTCTAAGTGTAGGGTATTTAAGCTCCTTCATAACCAAAAATAATGCCGAATATTTTCAAGTAAATAAAATCAGTTAAGTGCAAACAGAAAGTATCTGTGGCAACTAAGCAACGCAATTAAAGTAGAATTTAACAATTTTTAGTTTTGCCGAATAAGCTGTTTAAATAAAAGTTTGAAACGTTGTTAAATTAAAATGTTAATAATATTAATAAAATTGTAAATTAAATACGATCACGTTTATTGGCTAAAGTATTTGAGTACTTTTGTTAAATAAAGTATTTGAAGTAAATTTTGCGGATAAAATACGTACAATCTTAAGAAATTTAAAATGTTTACTAAAAATTCTCGTGATCGTGATTATCCTTAATATTAACAATATAAATAACAAAAATAATAACAAAACTTATCACAATTCGGAGTAAATGAACTCCTTATCACTCGTCATTAAGGCGAAGAAGTCTTAGAAATATGTGATAATAGCAAAGTTAAAAAAATTGTAAGAGTTATTGTATCCTTCTTATACACTTCTTATCATTTGATCCTTTTATTAATTGTTTTCTATATTCGACAGCCACCAAAAAAGAAGGGGAAGAAAGGCAAGAAACAACCAAGTAAGTAAACTTAGTTTATTTGTGTGATTTACGATTTGAATGCACTCGAATACAGAAAAGAAATTTTACCAATTGCGTAGATGCATTAAATTGTATTTGTTAAAAGGATTAAATATTTTATAAGCGCCGTTATGTCTTACAAAAACAACAAATATAATTATAAGCAAAAAATATAATTAAAAACGAATATAGCTTTTAAAAGCGATCAAACTTTGTAAAACCCTTTTAGGGTTTTATTACTCCTGGCCAGTACTATCGACCTGTTTAATCGCTTCTCCCTTAAAAAAATGTGTTGCACAGTGTTACCTAATAAAATATGTGTAATATGTAAAATATGTGTACCATATTCCATATGTGGGTGTTAATTTTATAAATTTTTGTTTAATACTCATACAAACGATTTTTACTTGATTACTACAATATATACTATAGCTCATACTTTTTTTTTGGCATAATATTTTCCAACATAACTTAGTACTCAACTTTTGCAGTGGCCACACAAATTTGAGAAGTAAAGAAGGGACTTAACAAATGATGATAGACTTTTCATTGCAATTATAAAATTGTTTTTTCTAATTGATTTAAAAATTTTATTTTCTGAACTTTTCATTTTCTCTGGGTAGAGAGATTTATAAAAATAAACCCAATTTGCAATACTTTTCTGTTCTAAAAATGAATCTTGAGCTTTTGATATCGGGTTTGCTGATTTCATAAAAAGAAGACAAAATTTAAGCGCTTAAAAATATTTTGCATAATTTTTTTTGCTAAAATAATAAAAGAAATTAATTTCATTGTCAATGCGGAATATTGACCGGCAAACAATAAAACAACAAACTCAAAAACAAAAACAAAAACAACAATGCAGCATATTCCACAGACGACAAGTCAAAAACCGCATTGACAACAAAAGGACAAAACGGACACACACACACACACGCATATATATAAAAACAAAAGCAAAAGCAAAAACCAAAAGGATAAGGATAAGCACAAAGCGCGTTCCATCGCTTGTCTGCGATGATAATATTTTTAACAATGCAAATTGTAAATTACTGAAACGCATTCAAGCTGCAGCGAGCTGTCAGCAATGCAGCGAGCTTCTTACTATACTAGACTTGTTTTTTGTATTTTAATTTTTGTTGTTTTTTTTTATTATGTATGCCATTTAGCAGTGTTCGGTATCAGTTAAATCCGGCGCTGTTAGCTTTTAGGCTTGAGCCGCCGCAGCTTTTGTGCGCCGCAACAAAATGGCGAAATGTATTGGCAGCAATGGCGCGTTGATAATTTATGCTTTTTAGACGCGAAACGATGGCGTCGCACAACCGGATGCGGATGTAATCAAGTGCTCCTCTAAAAGCATAGAATGGCAATTTGAAAGCCTCGTGAGCATTACAAAAAATATCAATTTTTATTTATATTGTATTTTTTACTTGTTTTAGTCCTGCAATAAATAAATTGCATTTATTAAAGAATGTTCTGCAACCCTTCGGAATGCAACTTTAAACCGTTGAAAAATGCATTTGCAGGGCACGCGCCATAAAAGTAAACAAAATTGCAGCTCATATGTGCAACATATTGCTGCCGACTCGTACACATTACATAATTTGTGAGCAATTTTTGTAAAATACTCAACAGACTAGTTTGGGTTAAACGTTTTTCTTTAAAGGTTTTCATTTCAGATTTAAAAGCAAAGAAACAGTTTTCAAGAACCAGAATTTGTTAACTATTCTAATTCGTTATAAACAATTTACAGACATTTTCATTATGGTTTGTAAGTCCTTTACATGTGAAAAGAATAGTTCGGAACGGTGGGAGACAACTTCTAGACATCCATGGATAGAAGTAATTTACTCTAAAAATATTAGTTTTCAAAAAGTAAGGTGAATTTTTTAGACCACTACAGCTTTCGCGGGAAACGTTCATTCGGTTATTAATTCTTTCGTTTTGTTATGCTTGGATGTTTTTATCTCTTTTTGACGTGCTTGGGCGTTCAGAGCGAGGCTCGTCATTGGTAATGTCCATAGCACTTCGCATAGCACTTAAATTATTCTCACGTAGCTCAATTCGTTTAATATGCGTCTTATATGTTGCATAGCAACATAAAATTTTACCAATATCACCAGTTTAATTATATTTATTAGTCTTCAAGCTTAAAATGCCTCAAAAATAATTTAATTGAATAAACTTGTCTACTTGCCTTAATTGCAAAGAATATTTCAAAACCACTTTAATGCTGTGCAACAAAAGCAATACAAAAACAATTAAGCCATAATGATAATGTCGCAAGTCGCAATATACGCTACGGCCCAGTGTACCCGGCACCCACCACACATGAAACTCAAAGAGCGAAAGAAAAAGTGACCACATGCAGCAAATGTTGCATACAGCATGCTAAAATTGCGTACGGCCAATGCGGCTTAATTGCCACTGTTGCCCTGTCCACTCGACGAGGACGAGAACGACGACTACGCAGCTTTAGTTGACTTCATTTTCAAAACCGAAAAGGCAAAAATATGAAAAAAAGAGAAAAAAAAAAAACGGCTGCATTTTAAGAACTTGACCGGAAGTTGTTGCCAAGTATACGAGTATGTGTGTGTGTGTACATGTGTCTGTGTGTGGTCAGCAGCTGCCTTCACTTAATTTTCACGAGCGAGTGCATAATTGCTGCTGCTCTTCTGTCTCTTCGTATTTTGCGTGCGTCGCTTTTTAAGTTGAAAAAACAACAACAACAAAATTCCATGCAGGCCGCCATCTGATGTTGCCGCCAACATATCCAGCAATAGCAAATATGGACGCGCCGTTCTACTGGCACTACAAGCCCATTGCACGAGCGACACTAAATGCCACGCCTCTTCATGCCTTTCCCCATCTACAGTTATATGCACAGCTTCTGACAACACTCTGCAAAGTACTTTCTGCATGAACAAAACTTTGGAACATTTTTTAATGTAGTTTTAATTGTGTTCTTTGTTTTAATTCAACTTAAACTTAAAAAATTTTCAATTTTAAAAATTTAAATTTAAAAAATTAAAATTCAAATAATTTAAATGTTAAAAATGTACACTTAACACTTTTTTGTCACGTGCTGCAAAGTACGTAATTGAATAATACAATCTGGCCATATTTCAAACGCCTTCGACTTCTGTCTTGTTTCTAAGCAACTCCGAAGTACTCTACACGCTGGACAAATGTAGTTGCTACTTGTTGTTGTTGTCGTTTTTGTTGTTGTTCTTACGCAGGACATCGCACGACAATTAAACAAAACAATTCATTGCGACAACAGAAATAAAAACCGTCTCCAGCAAAGTGGACGCACAATTATTGGCCCGCAACTGTAAATTACTCGAGTGCTTTAGGTAATTAAAATTTTCTATCGCATTTTGGCGGTCCTCCTCCTCCTCCCCCTCCCATGCTGCAATAGTTAAATGCATTTTTTCCATTATCATTTTTATTTTAATTTTTCGCCTGTAGTCTCTGACCTCGTTGGCGCCGAGGCGCGCGCGCTGTACGCAGGCGTACCAAACTTAATTTCTCATGCGTCTATTTTGGGTTTTTCATTGCTCTTAATTGGAAACGAAATAATGTCCCTTATTGCACAAATCATGACCGAAATTAATTAATTGTTCTTTCTGACCGAACGTTGCTAACGCAGAGCAGCGGTCACATACGTTATTTCAGTAACTCTAGCACATGTAATGGAGCGGACATCGAAACTTAACGAATTTTACAATGGCAAACAAGTTTTGTACTTAAGTTCTGTAAAAAATTGCATAAGTACTTATATCTAGTTTTGCTTTCAAATAAAGTAAAATTAAAAATAAAAATTTCTGACGGAATAATATTAACCAAAAGACAATTCTTCAAATATGTTTATTAAAAAAAATTATTAATATATGTACAGTATTCCCCGCTTACGTACCTCCCCTCCTCAGTGCACATCGCGCTTTAACACCCAATTGTTGGGAAGTTTTTCTTTACCATAAGTACTTTTCCTCTTAAGTGCCTAACCCGCTTAACTAACCACTATTCTGCAACTTTGATAACAAACTTAGCGGAAGTTTTTCACTTTTAAGTGTCAAATGTGCACTAATTTAATATAGCAACCCTAGTCCAATCGATCATTTTGCATACCTAAAACATGCATTATTGACATCACTAACGTCCAATGCAATCGCTGTTATATTTAATTAAAAATTATCTTTTAAAAAAATGTTTACTTATGCACTTAAACGGGTTGATATAATTGCATTGAGGTACTTAAGCGGGTGTTAATAACTGCCTTGAGTCATGGTTAAGTAATAAAATAAGGTCAGGAAAGTAGAAATGAGAACGCAAATTGAGCGAACTCACCTCGATTTCTGTCTAACTTTGCTGTCTTATTTTGAAGTTGGTGTTTTGATATTTTACAACAAACTACGTTGTTGTTTTCATTTACTTAATAATTTAAAAGCAACTTTGGCAAATACACACAAATTTAATTTTCAAAGAGAGAAAAAATATCGAGGTGGAGAGGGACATTTTTCTATTTTCCTGACCTTATATTTATTACACCTTACCTTGAGCTGCTTAAGCACTGGTTTAAATAACTGCCTTGAGGTAATTTTTTAATACGATTTTTTAAGAGCTTCACCCTATTTTATTTAACTATAATATTAATACCAACTTTTTCTAAACTTGTATTGTATTCTATATGATAAATTGCACACACGAGATAAAGTTCTAATCTCTTCGAATATATTTATATATTCCGTATTTATAACCATTTTTGGTGGTCATATAACCATATTCAAAATAGGAAAGGGAAAAAGAGATCTTATAAAAGCTAATTGAATTATTTAATGTCTCAAAGATCGTTGATCCTTCACTTCAAAGCTGTTTTCATGGAAAGTGAAATTATTATTAAAAAAATTATGTATATTTTTTGACTATTATAAAAACTCTGTGCCAAATAAAAGAGAAATCTTGAATAGCTTAGCTTGAAAGAATAGCTGAACTTAATTTTAATAGCAAAAGATTAGCGAGTGTCCCAAAATTGTCTTCTTTTTGTTCTCCCATTTAAACAAACTTTTTAAACACTGTACCGTGGAAGATAGTTCAATACAAGAACATATTGTAGACTTGAATCTGATTATGAACAAGGGATAAATATTTTAAATTTTCATAATTCGGGGAGAAGAAAGAACTTTGGACTTATCCACACCTTTTACTACTGAATTTCCTTACCTTGGACCATAACAAAAGGAAACTAACCAATTTTTTTAAACGAATTTAAATTATTGGTTAGTTTTAATTTTAATAACTTATTAAATGTCAGTATAGTTCAAGTAACTCAATGGTTTTTGATGATATGTCGCATCTTAGACTACAATTTGTAACCTTTAAACCTTTTTACATACTAGAATTTCAGCTAATCATAACCATTCAGAAAATGTATGCATCAAAAGTTTAGATAATTTAAAATATTCACTTTATAAACTCAAAATGTAGAACAAAATTTAATTGTGAACATGTGTTAAGTTCCTCTGTAAATGTTACAACCGAAGAGTGACTTAAGAATGAAGCATATCCTCATCAAGCACACAAAGAACGATGTGGAGAACAAAACTAATTCTATTCTAATTAGGTTTAATTATTTTGAAGTACCACTTATGCTCGACTAATATATTTCTAATCGGGAACAATTTAATTTGCAGATTGTTGAACATCATGACCAACTATCCTACATACACCAACACACGAACACCATACCAACACCAACACCACATCACACCAACACAAGACCATACCATAGCATACCACCTTGAAGCAAATGCCTTTTAAGTTGTCACATACACACACCGAGAAACTTAATTCAATTTCCTTGCAGTGCTCATCGATGGCGTGGACACGTCCAGCATGACGCGCGACCAGCTGGAGGCGTTCGCTTTACGCCTCAAAGCTGAAATGGAACGAGAACGAGAGGAGCGCAACTTCTTCCAATTGGAGCGAGACAAAATCCGCACATTTTGGGAAATCACCCGAGGACAATTGGGTAAGTAAATGTGGTAAACGGTGCCAGGACAACAGGGTTACAGGGCGAGGAACAAAGCAAATTGCCACTTAATTAACTGGGAGCACGAACAAGAGGAGAGCAGATTTGCTGTTGGCTACCACCACATTGCAAAGTATTTGTGGAACGTAATTAACTTTGGGCATTTGGGTATGTACTCCGCACAGAGGAAACGCGCACCGAACTGCGTGAGAAGGACCATGAGGTCGAGATGGCACAGGAATTGGCCGATGTGGACACCAAGCACATCATGCAACAGATGAAGCATTTGCAATATGAGAATCATACGAAAATCGGTGAAATACGTGCAGAGGCAATGACCCAGCTGCAGTTGGCGCAGGAGGACCATGTCGCACAGGAGCAGGAGCTACTCAAGGACAAGCGCGAACTGCGACGCTTGTTGCGTGAACGTAACGAGATGTATGAGCTGCAAGTACAACAACTTAAGATGCAACACAACGAGATTTTGTCGTAAGTATCGGCGTATATGGACAAAAGTTTTAAGTCCAGAAAAATAATTTTGGCTCCTCCATTCGTAACGCCCATAAGGAGGCGTAGTTGGTATGTAAATATCTGTGTATTCGTATGTAAATAATCAGAGTCGCGTTCTGAACCGATTCGTAGGTGTCCGTCCGTCTGTCTGTGAGATTAAAGCTTTAGTTTTAGAAATATTGACCTGAAATTTAGGTTTTGTACGTTTAAAAAGCAGAGACCGAAAATAAATATTAACCAATAAAACAATTCAGCTTTGCCGAAACTCAAATACACTCCGCCATTTCAGTGACACCAAAAAATGTGCTTCTTTTAGCACATAAATGCTACATAGCTCTGTTATAAGTGGGCGTTGTTCTTATCGGATCACGCCCATTGTTTTGTTGTAGTACCAAAGTGTTAAATAATTAAATTTGCATTGATTATTGACACTAGAACTATTTTTTTATGATATTTTATCGGCAAAAATGAGAGGTAGGCGTGGTTCTTATCCGATCACGCCCATTTTTTATGAGTAGTTGTTAGGTAATTAAAATGTTAAATGACAAATATGAGCTGTAACTATTTTTAATAATTTTGTTTCCGCTAAATGGCGGAGGGTATTCGAGGAGGGTATTTGACCTTTGGCATAGCCGAAGGTAATTCTCCTTCTAATTGTTTCAATACATTATACAATTTTATTTCCTTATTATTAGTGAGAATCGCATTCGCTTCGAGAAGGAGGCTAAGGATATCGAACTGCTACACGATGAGAAGATGCAAGCGCTCAAAGCCGATATCGAGCTTATCTTCCGGATGCAAATGTTCGAAGTGGAGGAGCGAAAGAACACTCAAATCCAGCGCCTAATTGAGAGCCACGAAACGGCATTCAACGACATGAAGAACTACTACAATGACATCACGCTTAACAACCTCGGATTGATCAGTAGCCTTAAGGAACAGATGGAGGCGCTACGCAAACAGGCCGAACGAAGTGATCGCCTCACCGCCGAAATGATGAACGAGAATCGCAAGCTCAAAGAGCCTCTCGAACTGGCGCAAGCCGAACTTACCGATTTGCGACGCAAGCTCGAATTCTACGATCGCGATCGCAATCAGCTGGCGCGACTAAAGGCGCGCAACACTCACATCGAGAAGCAGCTGACTGCACTTACGTGGGAAACGGAAGCACTACTGCTGCGCAACGACACGCTTGTAAAGGAGCGCGAGGAGCTCAAGTCAAAGTTCGAAGATGTCGTGACGGAACTACAACAGAAGACGGGCCTAAAGAATGTGCTGCTCGAGCGTAAGATTGCGATGATGGAACGCGAGGGCGAGAAACGTGAAGTCATACTCAAGGAGACGCTGGAGGCGTGTGGTGCGGCGGGCGATAATGCTCCGCAGATACTAGAGAAACGCGTTGAAACGGTGCTTGACGACAAAAATAAACTTATCCAGGAGCTGCGCTACGAGTTAGCGCGTACCTGCAAGGCGCATGACGATCTTCTGGCCACATACGAGTCCAAGTTGGCTCAATTCGGCATTCCGAAGGAGGAGTTGGGCTTCGAGCCGATGCGCACGACTACCAAATGGAGTTATTTATGCGGGCCTGCCGGATTGGTGGCCAAAAATCAATAGTGACCGAGTGACGTGCTGGTTTTTATTTGTATTATTATTTTTTTAAGTTTCTTCATCTTTGGCGTGTGACCGGATTCTATCTCAGAAAGGAAAGGTATGAGGCCCGCCCATTTATGTGGGTAATGAACTGAGCTGTTTTTCTCCTGCTAAATGAAATAAATATACATGCAATATTTTTTGAATGTGACTTGTTTTTGTCTTTGTTCACCGGCTGTTTCGAACTTTCGCTGTTTGTCCAAATTTGATTTAGTGCCAGGACGATGTGAGTATGCGAATGAAGAAAAACAAAAGGTATCAGACGAAAGAACCGTCGTCTTTCGTTGCGGAGTCTATTATTCACTCAAGTGGCATACTAGGACTTTGGCTGCGCTTCTTGGCCAATGGCCAAAATGCAGTTAAGACAATGGTTTCGTATTTTAACGTTATGTGGCATCTGTGAACTTGAATACTAAAGCAAGTGGGTAGGCAAATTAAAGCTAAAGTTATCAGAAATAGGCACACCCAGATTAGGAAAATCGTACTGAAAATCTTTAACGATTAAAGTCTTTTTTCTACTTTTCTATAAGAAAATCAATTAGCTTGAAAGTATTCTTTCAAAATGAATTTTCCCCATGACGCAAATTCACATATTAAAACTAACGATATTAAATTATTTTCAATCTTCACATTTATTGACGATTTATTTAAAATTAATTTATTTTCAATTATAAAATTAATAAAAAAGGTTATTTTATTTTAAACTAATTCAATTTTAACTAATTTAGAAATAGTAATATCAAAGCATATTTTGTCCGTATAGTTGGCGACGTTTCTCATTCTATAAATATGTCGAAATGATTTAAAAATAAACTAGTTTTAAATTTATTGAAAATATATGCAGAGGTTTACAATTAACATGTTAAGCGGACATTGTAAGGTAAAATATGCATTTAAATGAAAGTATGCATGGTTGATTAATACGGTTAGGAGAACGCAAGTTGAGCGAACTTTCCTCGATTTCCCCTTACAACCATGGGAAGTACACAAATTTATTTTCAAAGAGAAACAATATCGAGTTGGAGAGGAACATTTTCTATTTTCTCATCTTATATATATTACACCATGAAAGTATGAAGTTATGCAAATGATTGATTTTAAACTAATTCTCCATTATATTGTTAAGCCGGCTATAGTAATTGATAAAATGCTGATACAGATTCTTAAATCAATTTTGTTGGTATTTTTAATTGAATATGTATTGAGAATACGTTTTTGTTTTATGAAAGATATTTTAAATACGGTCTTCTACGACTAGTCTTTTCTATTGGATTTGGTTTTAAAGGTAGAGAATTACTCAAGATAGATATAGATATAGACATATACATATATGCATACATATATATTTTTGATCACTTAGTCAATCTAGCCATGTCAGTCTGTCTGTTTGTCATCATTTCTTGTTGACACGATAGCGAGAAAACCATTAGAGATATTGAGCTGACATTTTGTAAAAAAAAATCTGTTATAACAGGGAACAACATTTTATTAAAAAAAGTATTATTTAAAAAAATTATGCAATAGAATGTGTTAAATCACGAACCACGCTAATTTGATTGTGATATTCAACAATGTAGTGTATTTATAATAGCCGGTAGGACCGACTTAAATTTTTTAATTGTTTTTTTTTTATTTCGTTCGAATAAAATCTTTAGAGATTTAAATAAAATCGTCTAGATTGACCAATTGTTGTCTATATTTAACGGATCGAATAACGACTAAAACGCTTTCATATGTACAAGGAAGGTCTGATAAGTACTGAGCCTTATTACCCGATGGAAGCCTACTTTGCAGACCTCGAGAAAGCGTATTTTCAGACGGGTTAAAGAAGTTGGAGCATCACTGGTTCAAGTGTATCGAGCTAAGAGGAGACTTTGTTGAGAAATAAATAGCAACTTTTCCCAAATGTTCGCTTTTCTTTTGTAGGCTAAGTACTTATCGACCACCCTCGCATGTATCTGCGTGTTTAAAGAAAGCCCGTTTACTACAAATGCTGGTAAGGAATAAAACAATCGAATACTTTTTTGAAGTATGTAAGTAAATTTTTATTTTTCAATTTTTGTTTTATTAGCTTAAAGTCTCTACGTTTCGATTTTAAATTTTATTATTAATAATATTAATATTATTTGTAATTTAACGCTTTACTAAAACATCGATGCTAGAATTTAGTAAAATGCAAAGTCATGTAGTAAAACTGTATATATGTATTAATGTTTTTTAAGTGTTAAAAACAAAAAACGTATTTGATAATTTGAGGCAGCAGGTTTACTATTCGTAGCTAAGTTACTTCAACTCAAAATAGTAAAGCCAGACACACCTGAGCCGGCTTCAATGGAAAACCAGCGACAGTCATTGAACCATTACTAAAATTCGAGTTCGTTTTTGTTTTTTTAAATATTCAGTGGCATTTTTAAATACATTCATAGGTTTTTTTGTTTTCAATTAAATTTAATGATTTTCAATTACGCTATATAATTTTTTAGTTTGTTTTTAATTAGCTTAAGTGAACTGTTATGTAGTTATTTATTAAAAAAAAAAAACAAAGAATAATTAAATGATAGAAAAAGGATCTCAAAAGGAAGTCTTATCTAAAATAATTGAGTGAAGTGGAGTGGAGTGTGGGTTGGGGAGTGTAGTGCAACTTCAAAAGGTTTTTGCGTTTTTGAAATATTTATCACAAGAGTTTTCAACGGTTTCTTTTATATTTACTTTTGTTTTGTTTTCATTTTTATTGTTTTCGGTTGTCGTTTACAATGGGTGACCATCGACTTTTCAAGTCATTAACGACTTGACATCTTACTTCATTTCTGTCGTAAACAATTTGCGCAATCGAGGATATTTGTTTTCATTTTTTAATTATGCTACTTTACTCAATTACAGTTATTTGAAACAGTCTAAAATGTTGTAGTTTCGGATTTGGGCTTCTTAATTTTCGATTTCAGCTTTAAATTATTGTACATACATACAAATATCTAATTTAAATAAAAAAAAAACGAAAACAGTTTCAATATAATAATGCTTTTTGTGTTACGTTTCGTTCATTGCTGCTCGATTGTTTTTTGTTTTTGTTTTTATATTTTTGTTTTGTTTTTGTTAAATGGATTTAAAGGTACGTTTCGGTTGCGTTTGAATTTGTTCTTTCGTAAATTATGTCTGTCGGTTCGGTTTCTTTTACTCACTCGTCTGTCTTCCAACGTTTTTGAATTTTTCAGATAATTTCAGTAACAAAAACTATTCTCCTACATGTTTTGTTTCTTGTTTTTTGTTTGCTTTTGCTTTTGCGATCACAACGGTTTTTCACAGATCAGAGTGTGGAAATTTCTATTTCGAATACATGATTTACTTAAATTTACACAAATTTCATTTAAATTATAGAAGGACTTTGCTATTTTCATATATTTACTTTCTGACAAATCTGCAAGACCTTTATTCAGTGGTCTTGTTTTTTGTTATTTTGTATTGTTTAAATTTTCAGTAAGTATTTTGGCATGTTTGTTGATTTGTTGGTTTCTTTGTTTAACAATTTTTTATGTGTAAATTTAGTTTTTGCTTGTTTTGTTTAAATGGCACAAAGTCTTTTGCCAAATTTAGTTTCTGAAAGGCAGTCATGGATTCAATTTAAATTTAACTATTTTTATTTTAGTTTATTGTGGCTTGTTTGTTGTTGTTTTTTAGAATTGCTTAACTATTTCATCTTTTCAATTAGTCTAAAATGCTGAAGTATCAATTTTCAGGGTTGGCAGCATT
Source organism: Suillia variegata (assembly GCA_949127995.1). Lineage (NCBI taxonomy): Eukaryota > Metazoa > Arthropoda > Insecta > Diptera > Heleomyzidae > Suillia > Suillia variegata. Next base: position 18,620,679 of record OX421846.1, read on the forward strand.
TCAAGCATATTTTCCTTTATTCTTCAAATAAAAATGAGAACTTAATCAAAATTATGCTAAATTTTATATTTTTTCTTTTTAAATTTCGCATTTATTTTAAATTATTTAGTACAGTAAAAAGTGCATGCCAATTAGTTTTTTAGTTAGTTTGAATAAATATAAATTGAGTTAATTAATATAAATTTATTTCATATTAATGCTTATTTGGCTAATTCAATTTTTTATAGTTTCTTGTTTGTTGTAAAAAAGAAGAGATACACCAGCGAATCCAAGATTTCAAATTGGGTGGGGAATGTGTTTTTGCATATAAACCAATTACAAAATTGTTTTTGATAGGTAGAATTTTTTAACTTAAATTCATTCCCCTACGATTTAAAAGTTTATTTATTTCATTTAAAAAAAGCTTTTTTAAAACTTATTATTAAACAATTTACTTTGGAAAATGTGTTCTTTAAAAAAAGATACGTTATTTAAAGTTAAATACTTTTCGATTTTAATACATGTGCCAATTTAAAAAATTTATATTTAAAATTGTATTTTTTTTTTTCAACGCTCATTTTAAAAATTCAACTTAAAACTTTACGTGTCTAAAATTCTAAATAATTTAAAAAAAAAATGCATATTATAAAAAATTGAGTTCGGTATAAATTCGTGTATAAATATTCCAAATTTGAGATTTCAAACAAAACTAAACTTAAACGTAAGTTTTACATTTTCGCATATTTAAGGCATTTCAGTTTAGCATCCTTAAGGGTTGGTTTCGTTTAAATTTTGGAATTCGTGTTTTGTTTAGATATTTATAATACAAATTTGTTAAATTAAAATAATAACAAATCAAACATTGATAATAAAAACAAGAAAAGTTCGAGATTATTAAAAAAATAAAAAAGGTTATTCTTAAAAAAAAGAAATACTATTCTAAAATGTAGTACAACAAAAGTTTTTTTCGGTTATGTTACTTAAGCGTACAATTTAAATAAAACAGGAAACCAGTAAAAATGTAATTCAATAAAAACTTGAAAAAATGAATTGCCTGTTAAAATGACGATGAGCTCCAATATGACAATGTTAATATTATTATGTTAAATGTTAGTTTGACATTGAAATATTATTATCATACTTCTTAGTTAGAATTAGCATTAGAATACGTGTGGGCATATGAACGCATTAGGTAACATACACTTTTACATGTATAGATGTAAATATGTTCATGTGTGTGTGCGTTTGTGTGTTCGAATAAATGTTGATGATATAAAAACGCTCTAACCAAAGCGATTCAAAACAAAATTATTTATTAAACCCGTGGTGTTCTCGTCGAGGCCACAAATCTCTAAAATATTCTCGTTGCGCGTTGTCGAGTATTTCATAGATTTTTTAAATTTCAGCAAATCAATGATGACGTATCTGCAAAAAAAAAAGTATGTCGAAAACAAGATTAATTATAATTTATATTAATACAATATTAGCCGAAATTATATAAACTCATAATAACAGTATTTATGTAGCCTTAAAAATTTGTGGAAAAACATTTTATGAAAGCGCTTTTCTGGTTTTGAGTGTGTTTTTATCAAAAATATCAGATACAAAATATTACTCTTACATAAAAATCAATTAAAAAACTAGTAAGAGAATTATCTTCGGCTAGCCGAAGCTCATATACCCTCCGCCATTTCAGTGAAACCAAAAAATGGGCTTCTTTTAGCACATAAGTGCTACATATCTATTATACGTGCACTTGCACGTGGCGAATGGTATAATAGTTGCACTTATTAAAGAAACCGTCGTCAACGATTTGTCAACTCTTGAATACTTTGTTAGCTACGGCAATGACGGCAATACTGCAAGCATGTGTGTTTTTTTAACGAAGTTTTTACGCTGTCCTAGTAAACTTTTTAGTATGAAAAATTAAAACAGCTGATTTTTATAATATAAATTTGTAACGTAATCGAGGTATACGAAGCAGAAACAAGCTTAAATGAATATGGCTATTATGTTAATCATAAAAATTACTTTGCGTGTGGATTTTTTTTCTCGCGATATTTATCCAAGAATTTACAAAGAAACTCGGAATTTTGTTTAGGATTGCTGCGGCCAGACGTTGGCACGATCACCACAAACACATCGTAGACCAGTTCCGACACCAGCGAATTCATAAGAGGATTCACGAGGCGTTGTGAATTTTTATCATTCTGCAATGAATAAACAAAGAAAATACACATTCAAAAATCATATATTAAAAAGTGTTTAATAAAGTGACAAACCGTTATTTGATCGCAACATTCGGTTGCAGCTTTTATGTCCATATCCTTTGTCCATGGCACCTTATCCAGCTTAACTGTGCTGTCAACCCAGTGGAATACATCAACTTTACTCTCTTTTTTGAAGTAACCAAAAGCCAAAGCCACAGACGCATCGTAAAACGAAAGTTTCCTCTGATTCCTAAGAAATTCTGCGGGATTTACAAAAATTTTAGTATCAAAAAAGAATATTTTTTTTTAGTACATTAGGATAGTTAAAATTGATATTATTTATTATTCACTACTAGCTTATGGAACCAGGCGTTTACTGGTGTTTTTTTTTAATATGTCTAATTTAAGTAATTGTTTAAAATTTAATTGTCCATTCCCACTTATAATTGTGTGTATACATATTGGACAAATTGACTACTATTCAAGTATTATAATTTTAGTGGTGCAATACGTTCCTGAGCTATGTCAGTAAGGTTTAAGAATGAAAAAAAATGAAAGTATCTTTATCTATTTCACTAAAATTGAATGGGCGTAGTTGGATCAATTTAATGCCCACTTAAAAGAAATAAAACTATACGATAACTTTGCTAATATAGCTTTTATAAATTTTAAAGTTTGTATCTGAGTTTATATGGGTGTTGTCGAAAACTTCATCAAAAATGGCTGTGGTTGAATAAATTTAACGCCCACTTTTAAAAAAGGGTGGATCAATTATACGCCTACCAACATTGCTCAGGAACATGATGTGCTATATAGAAAACATGTAGAGGGATGAACCATGAAGAAAAACACGATGTACAAAATCCGCTACTCCCACTTATTACGACCACAATTTGTATAATTATTGTTGTTTTTATATGGTTATGTTTTTATATAGTTACTGCCGGTAATTTCACCGCCATATTTTAGAATCTGTATACCGGGAAGTTCCGCTAACATTTTATGTTGCTTGTAGTTATGTAGTTATGTCGTTGGGAAATTTAAATCAATGTTTCTTAATTGTTTCTATGTTTATCAATAACATTCCAACTAAGAAAAGTAAAATATTATTGAAAAGGGAAGTAAAAAACAGCTTACTTTTCTTGTAGTTCGTCTGAAGATTCATTGTAATGTGAAAACGCAAACCAGTGGCTTGATTGCGGCCAAAGGACTGAGTGTACAGCTGCTTGAAGTATTTCATTTTCATGGCCTCCACCTTGCGGGGAGCATACTAAAATACAAAGAAACACAAATATAAAATAAAACATTAGATTTTGATGTAATCCGCATTTCTACACACCCGTGTTAAATCGCCGCGTATGCCCAGCTCGTGCATCTTCAGCAGAAAGTTAATCGGATGAATGTCGCTGCGCTGCAGCAAATTTTGGTTATCTAGTATGCTTTGGCATAGCTTTAGAATCTTTGGATTCTCAAAGTGGTTGAAGCGTGCCATATTGCGCCAGCACTTAAGCAGCTGCAGATACGACATGCTTGGAATGAGCGCCTCCATGATGGGAGCATGGCGCAGAAGGTGATTGGGAACTTGGCTATAGCGTAGCTTAAATTTACGAATGATCTTCAGTGCCTCTACTTTATTTTTAGTGGTGCGCAGCTTGCTCATCGAAACAATAATTGAGGGCGACACTTCCGAGGAGCTTTTTGTTTTCTCGACAGAAACTTTGTCACTACAAACACCACCTTCGATGCTGTCTTTCATTTCAATATTATCTTCTTGCTCGGGATTGTTTGGTTCGTCCAACGGAATATCTTCCACGTCGTCTATAGATAATTCTGCCGTGGGTTTTTCAGGTGTTGTTTTTGACAAGATTAAATCACTCGATTCAGATTTCTTCAACAGTTCAGTGCATGTGTTAAAAAAGGGAGTGACCATGCCCACAGCGCCAATTGTCTCATCGTTAATGTGACAAAGCTTGATAAGTGCGCGATGTGTGTAGCCGTGAGCACCGCGATGCGTAAGCCACATGTCACGGATGGCCTCGGGTGGCTGCAGTTCGTACCACGCCGTAAACGCCTTTCGCAGCGTTTGCGAGAAACCTTTGCGTTTCTGCAGCTTAGCGATGAGCGAGGCATACTTGCAGAAAAGAAACAAATCGTTGTCGCTATGAATGAGTGCAGGAAAACCCTGGCGCAGCGCTGTCTTCCATTTTATGTCGTTAGAGGAGAAATCTCCACCGCTAGACAAGCAGGTGGCCAACGCAAAGAGGGCCTAGAATCAGTTTATATAGTTTGTTTAACCTATCTTTCTATCAATAAAACTAAAATTTTAAAATAGCAAATTGAAATACAAAAAATTAGCAATCAAAAACGAATTTTAGTATAAAATACTGATTTTTTTTTATAAAATTTAAGTCATTTAAAAAATAAAAACAAAAATGCAGCAAAGCTTAGTTATGCTACAAGGGCGTTACACTTATCTTACGATTTCTGAATCATTGACATTACCTCATCGCGCCTCACAAGGTTAACTGACTCCTGGAGAACTTCTTTGAAAATTACCAAAAGCTCAACTTCATCCAGTGCTTTGCAAATGTCCAGCAGGCGTGGAAAGAATTCGTTCACATTAACATTTTTACTCCGGTAGACATAAACTGATTCCAGAGAACCCAAAAAGCAAAAGCGCCGCAGTAGAGTTTTGGCATCCAGTTCCATAGCGACGAACAGGAAAGTCTGCTGCGTAAAAGGGCGTGTTTCGATTGATATGAATTAATTTAAAAAAATAATTCACCACTCACCGATTCACAGTTGCTAAATCCAATTAGAATTGCTACAAGAAGAACAACGCTCAGCAGAAATTCGGCTTTTCTCGCTAATTTTCGTTTTGGTTTTTAGCTAAGCCGCCGCTGCCAAAGTTTGTTGTTGTTATTTGGCAAATACTTCTTTCGTTTTTGTTTTTGCTGAATTTGCGAATGTGTATTTTTTTACTGTTTGCAGTTGATTTCTGTTTCTTATTCCCGTTACGTTTCAACAAAGTACCCGAACTCGCACTGAACTTTCTCGCCGCTAAGCATACAAATTCACAACTATAATTAAATTTTAAAACGGTTTTATTTTGCTTGAAAAATTAGAAAATGAGAAAAACGGCAAACGCAAACTTATTGGCCACAATTCATCGTTCCTCACTGACATCTTTTTTTCAGTTTTTCGTTTCGTTTCCATCGTTGTGATAGGCTTGCCAGAGTACAACATTAGAAACGAAATGATAATATCGTGAATCGAGACAATATTTTACAACCGAACTCTCCAAACATTTCCAAATTTTATAAGTCGGCTTGAAACGATTTTTAGCCGACACCGATGAATTTCGATTGCAAGCCGCTTCTAAAAATATCTGTTCGGCTTTATTTTCTGTTCCTATATACAAATTCTAATTAGTATTATGGACAGTGTTACCAGTAATTTAAAAAAATGTGTATCAAATTTTAACAAAAAGTAGATATGCATCATAAGTAAATTTAGCAGATACAATATAATAAATCCAATTTATATCTTTGAAATAAGAAATTATACATAATTTAATCTTATAAATGTAAGTTTTACTTTTATGCCACAAGTGTAAAATTTGAAATTTTTTTTATGATATCAAAGTTAATAATTGAACCAAAAAATAGAATCTACTAATAAATTTAAAATGGATCAATATTGATCCACTTGTATCAGTTCGGCAACACTGGAATGCGTATTGTTCCTTAATCATGTTCATTAATAAATTCGTTAAATCGTAGGATTATTTTGCATTAAAAACAATAAAAGAAACTAAGGAAAAATGCGTGTAAGTTCAAAAATTGGTTATAAATATGTAAAAAGAGATGAAAAATATGGAATCAATGTTTTTAGATTCTGCGGTCTCAATATTTGCAGTACCAAAGAAGCGTCACTAAAACGACGACCTTGACAGCGGTAAGTAGAAGAAAAATTAATCACTGAAATGTGTCGCAATAACAAATAGCTTCAAATGAAGAAAATTGTGTTTTATCTTTCAACAAGTACAAGAAGCTCAACTATGATGATAAACCCAATTTCTCTGGTGTCGTCGCAAACGATGCCGCCAGAAGGTCCTCGACTACAGCTACAAAAACCACAACCATTGACAAAGTGGCGACCACGAGTGGAGGTGATGTCAAAATTATGGGACCATCCCAACGACGGCAATCTATCTTTATATCGGCTATTCCCATTGACCAGAACCCCAAAATTGCTTCAAGTCCGAACCAACGTCAGCAGCGTCTGCACTCTATGCAGTCATTTTGCGAAGCTGTTACGCACGTTCAGCAGCAGCAACAACCTAAGCTGTATCTAAACTTTCACAATATTTCGTCAACGACGACGCGCCACATCAACATTGTTCTTCATTTTTACGATGAGAAAACACGCTGGTACACACAAATCTACCGCAGCTATGAGAATCTCGTTTGGCGGCGCATTCCACGCAACAGCTTAAAGAAAACCCAACGCTGGCACTTCAAGTGTCGCATCTGTAAGAAACTCATGTGTTCGTTCGAGTCGCTCAAAGGCCATCTCAACGGGCACATGCAATTTTATCCGTATCGCTGCGATCATTGTTCAAAAAAATATGTATCGCGCAATTCGCTCTGGAAGCACACGCGCAAATTGCATCTGCTTGGAGCGGCGATGCTAACCCAAACATAGGCGAACGATAGACGTTCTTGAAGAGGCATCAGAACTTTTTATAAATGTATTTCTGACTTGTCTTTTATAAGGAATTTTCAACTATTTTTTTTTTGTATTTAAGGATGACGCAGTTTTATTTTTACTTTCGATTTAAGCGCAAAATGACTAATTCAAATTTCTTTTTTTGTTTTGATTTTTGGACTTTATTCTTTGACGATAAAATTGTATTTTGAACGGTTTAGTTTTTAAAATGTTAGACCAATGAAATTAATGACCAACCAGTTATTGTATTGTAGATTCTTGGACAGACGTCCTCATAGGCTTCAAAGCTCTATAAAAATGTATATTTATCTTATTTTAAAAAAAGATACTTCCTAAATTTTTTGTATCCTTTAAAAAAGTTGTATTTTTTTTTTTGTTAATTTCTGGTATTAACTTAAAATGACTAATTTTTTAACTGCCTAATTTTTTGTTGGATTGAACTACATTTGAAATAAAAGTCGTCCAAACATTTAAAATTCTGTCAAAATTTGTAACTAACAAAATTATCTTTTGAGAAGATGTTACTCAACTTTTTTGTATATAAGAATGACGTAGTATCTGAACTATTATTTTCTGGTTTAAGCTCAAATTGACTTATTTGTACACTACATAACTTCGTTTTGGACTTTGCTATTCTGAACTATATTTCTAAGCATTTAAACAATTTAAAATATTGTAAAAAAATTTAACTAATAAATTTGAAAACCAACACACAACAGCAAAGTAGACTTATTTAGGTCTTGGGTTGCTGTCTAATTCGCCTAACTTTGTCAATTCTAAAGCAATTTCATAAAATAAAAGAATATATTTATGTATGCATATAATTGTATAACAACTAAAGCGGCAAATTATACAAATTAGAATGAAGCAAAAAACAAGGATGCGTTTAGTATTGTAAGAAAGGAGAGAGAATAGTGTAGCATAAATACGATAGTGAAGGAGAGGGTAAGCGAAACTAAAAGAAGTATTCAAAAATTGCATGCATAAAGTTTGCTGAAGCGGGTGCGGATTTAATGTTTCTTGTTCGGCAGTGAGTTTCATAATCGAATGGTACTGACGAATCACAATCTGCTTGAGTCAGTCTGCTTGAGAAGGTGAAACTGGAGATCAGAAGGGGCTTACTTCTAGATTTACAGATTTGCAGTTTTTCATAAAGGTAAAATGGAATTTTAGTGTGAATAAGTTCGAACTCTTATATGATTTGGTAAATTACCTTCACGTCCTTTTAAAGGATTACAGTCACAGCGCGGAATAACGAAAGGTATAATGTCAGGTCCTTTCGTTGTACCGAATAATTCGTTATATCGCAAGGTTTATTTAAATATGTTTTATTGAATTTATAAACAAAAAACAACTTGATTTGTATTATAATATTTTTTTAATCATATTACCTTAGATGTTTGTTTTGGCACAGCTTTTAGACTTTTTGAACCTTTGTAAAGCCGATGTTGTTTAATTGCCTTCATTCCGTATCTTTTTTTAAATCAATCAATCAACAACCCGTCACTTGCATATGGTGCTTCTTTTTAAAATCTAAGGATTTTAGTTGCATTTAATTGGAATTGGGACATGTTTTTTCCTTTAATCAAGAAACCAGTCGTAAAGTCTTCTCCGCCGCATCCGTGGAAATTTATCCTTTCTTAGTGAAGGACGCGTTTTTGACCCATTGTTGGTTGCTTGCAAATTCGAAACAATCGTTCGTTATTTCGAGCATAATTTTTTTTTAATTGTTCGTTATATACTCGTAGGGTAGTCAATGTTAAACATTTGCTCGTTTGTTTTATCCAGCGTCGACTGAATTTTAGATCTTATTAAGCTGAATAATTTTCTAGTTAAGATTTTCCCTATTTAACGTTTTTTTTTGTATACATCCTCGATTCACAGACTCCAATAAAACAAGTTATGTATTTTTTTTTTGAAAGTGAAAGATAATAAGTTTATTTTATTCTTTTATTAATAATAATATTAAATTTAAAAGTATTTTTTTTCACATATTTGTGTCTTTTTGCAATTTTGCTGCTTGCGTTAATAAAAGAAAACAAAATAAAGAAAAGGAAAGCAAAACCAAAGAAAATTATCGAATTCTTGAAACCAGAAGAATTTCCAAATCTCGGTCTCAAAGCGTTTTTAGGCAATTTCATCACTTAGCCAAGCGCCAAACGATTCTAGCCAAGTCAATAGTGAACTCATTTAAATAATTCGAAATTTATGTTCGAATTTTTGCAAATTTATTTGTAGTACTTTTCTTAATATCAGTAAAATTGTTATTGCTCGCTTTTCGGAAGACAACAACACAATTCAACTCAAGCAGTTCAAAGTTGGGCAAAAAAAGGGGTATAAAAAAATAGCCACACTTTTCGAAAATCGATTGCGAAATTTTGAAGTTGCGCTAATCGCAGGCAGAGAGGCAGAGAGAGAGAGAGAGAGAGTACGAATTGAGCAAAATTGTTACCGTTATTGCATTTTTAATTTAATTACGATACATTCCTTTTAATTGTAATTGTAATTTATATTTGATTCTATTCTTTTAAAGCGTTAATTATTTTATTTTGTTTTGTTTTGTTTATAATTGTTTGAAGTAATGCTGCGCTTATTTGATTCTCGAATTGAAAACAAACGTTTTTTACATACATAACTACAACTTTGCATTTTGCATTTTGCATATTGCATATTGCATATTTGCATATTTGCATTTTACGGTTTATAAATTTGTTTCTTGTGATTTTGTCAATTTTTGTTTTAAATTTAAGGTAAAAATTTCGCTAAAATTGTTTTATGTAATTCAATTGTTTAATTAAGTTAATCGTTAATCTACAATTATTATTGCCAGCTTCGATAAGAAAATACTATAATTTGGTTTTATCATCATTTACTGTCATAAGTTCTTTTTCTTTTTCTTTTTTCTTTTTTTGTTTCACTTTTGGAATTTTCTTTTGACTTGTTTTTATGGAAATTGGAAATTGCGCAAATGTGCTTTTCGGGTTTAAACCTCTTCGAAGAAAGAAGAAATTTCTTTTGTCATTACTTCGATTTGATTAATGTGTGTGTGTACGTGTACATTGTGTGCGTACTACCATTTCATTAAACTGAAGCCCGAGTAAGAACAAATGTAATGTATTCGTTTGTAAGCCCTGAAAGCACATTTTCGAAATTTCCACTCTAATTTTTATTTGAATTTTCTTTATTTAAATTCTATTTTAGCATTGCTAAACTTTTTTGACTCTTCTTAGTTTATAAAGTAAATTTAATGCTTTGCTTTTGCTGAATTTTTTTTCTCGAAATTTTTTTGTTTTGTTTAATTTTTTGAGTAACTTCGTTTTATGAAGTTGTTGTTGTTATTATTATGATGTATTTGATGAAAACTATTTTCTTAATTGCATTCGTCGCTATGTGCTTGGATTTCTATTATTTTATTAAATTTATTTAAGTTTTAGCATTTTGTTTGGCCATTTTGTTTTACATTTTGTCGTTTTAAGTTTGTATGTACGTATGTATGTATGTATATAGTGCAAATTGTATGTTACTGATCTCGAAGTAAAAGTTGAGAAGATTCATCTCGAAATATTTCTCGCCTCAATGTGGCTTACTAAATACAACAAAACCATCCGTTATGTACCCAAAAGTTTACATATTTCAAATTTTAATTTCGAATTTCATATTTCGAATCTTAGTTTAGTTTCCTTTTAAGTTACTCGACTCGTATTAATTGTTATACCTACAAAATTATTGATTTTGCACGTCACCTCGTCGCGATATCAAGATAAAATTTTCTTTTTTTTTTTAGCAGAAACATAAAAAAACGCTAAAAGCTTAAACAATATTAATTAAAATTTTTTTGTTTAAACAAAATTGTAAAACAAACGCGATCAAAATTTGATTGATATATTGAATGAAGAAAGTGCTTCAATATTTGGTGAATATCGTTTAGAGATTAAAGAGGTAAATTTTTTGATTTATTGGTTTGGTGTTTTATAAATTAATTAATTTGTTAATTTAAATTAAAAACCTGCTCCTTGAGTAATTCTATCCTACACCAAGTTTCGATTTTCAAATGAAAATCTCCAAGTGCAAAGCCAAATATGTTAAAAAAAATTGCCTAACCCCAGCTTAAATTTTGCTTATACATATAAAGACAAAGGCGCAGAAGCGATCATTCATATAAGCATTTAGCATTTCCCATTTCTAGTAGTGATACTACTAGTTGTCATCTAACTGGTGTAGCAACTAGTTACAGAAGAGCAGGCTAACTTTGAATAATAATACATCATTATGCTTCAAATGTCATAAAACGTAATATCCAGATCTAGAATACATAAATGAATTCTATAGAATTCATTCAAAGGGCATAATGTAATCGTAAGTGCCCTGCAGAGAAAAGCAATCTAGTTACAAAATGTTCTAGTTCTGCCACCGGTCCTATTCGAACGAAAATTGAACTAGTTTAAAAATTACTGAATTACTACTAGTAGAAAAACATGAACCAAAAAGGGCTCATAATAAATAGAATAAGTTAGTCCGTCTGCCTGTCCCAGCAATTACTGCCGTATGATAGTCTGTATGATCCGACAGAAACTATTCCCCCTCTCATAAAAACTCCACCTTACAAACTATTGACTTTTGTCCCAAATTTGAACAAGAGACTTTCCGTCGACTAACTTTCCAGTTCGAATCTAATAAGGACATCTTCATGTTTAATTCACCAGTTGTTTCCATGGAAAAGAGAGCGAGAGAACGAGGACCAGTGATGGTGCTAGTAATTCGCTTCTGATAAACTACTCTTTTTCCCTGCAGGATAGTCACGCTCAAAGTAATTGTCAGCAATATTAAAGGAATAATGCATGGTTAAATAATAAGGAGGGTGAGGAAGGTAGAAATGAGCACTCAAACTGAGCGAACTCCCCTCGATTTTTGCCTTATTTTGAACTACACAAAACCTTCAAAGAGTGAAATAATATCATTCACTCTTTTACTTTATTCACCTTATACTCGTTTTTATTATAATACATCATGAAACATTTGTAAAATAACTCGTTCGAAACAGTTAAGACAGTTGTAAACTTATCACCGGCATTCGTCCGTATTCTATTCTGTTCAACAAGTTGTAATGTATTAAAATGTAGTGCATTTTTTTAATTGAATATTCAAAAATTGTTGAATTAAATTTATTCAATTCGAGGTCGATTTTTTTACAATAAATTTCTATCTATTTCTTATATGTGAATAATGGGCGTGGCAGTAAAATAAACACTAAGGTGTGAATTTGAACTCTTTAATGGCACATAAACGAATCCTTTTTGTGTATTGTTGAATAATGTAAATAAAAACTTAAATAATATAATAACTATTTCACTCATTGTTATTTTGTTTGTTTGTTTGTTTGTTTGCTTGTTTTGTTTTGTTTTTGCAGTTGAGGTCCAAGCTCAGTTTTAACAATTATAAAATTCGAATTATTTAGGACGGAATTACAAACCAAAAGACAAAAGACAAAAACAAAAGCAAAAGCAAAAGCACTTACTACCAAAATTCATATAAGGCCAACAGAACCGATCAACTGCCAATGGTTAACTAAACAGTTGCAGTTGTAATTACTAACAATGCACTTAACTACTCAGTTAAGCGGTTTAAATATTGCATTAACTACTGTTATATTGTACATATTGTATGTACTGTATGTGTGTATATGCGTTTACTAATATAAAGAATTGATTTTTTTTTTTTAATTTTGTATTATTTTTCATTTTTGGTTTAACTAATATTTTAGTAAGTTTTCACTTCTAATTTGTTGTTATTTTGTTTGTTTGTTTGTTGTTTTTACAAGAAATCACAGTCCGATTGTGAGAAAGAATTAATTTGTATTGTATTGTATTAAATTATTCTACAACTATAATTTTTCGCTACAATTTTTTTAGTTTTCTTTTTTTTGTGTGTATGTATTGTAGTGTAGAGTCAACTGTAAATGTGTGTGTGTGTGTGTTGAGTTTGTAAGTGTGTCTAATTGTCGATCAAAAAACGAAGCTTAGCTTACAAACTATTTATATATTTGTTTATGATTTTGTATTTATTTTTTGTTGGTTTTTGAATTAACTACGAAATATTTTACAATTCGAAAAAAGGCATTTTCACAATTTAATTGTTTTTTCTTTTATTATGTTTGTTGTTATATATAAATTTAGTACTAAGTAACGCTTTGATTTTTTGTTGTTGTTTTACTAAAATTATTATTATTTGCTTTTGTTTGAATTTAATTTGATTTGATATGAGATATTATTTAATTGTTTGTTATAAAGTTGCGTCGGTAATGCAGTGCCTATAATTGTTGTTTTTTCTTTTTCTTTTTTTGTTAATAATATTTGTTGTTTGTAGTAAACACTTTTAGGAAAATAATTGCTGAAAATAGTTTGTATTTAAAAATTGTGGTTTTCGTAAGTAAATTAGTTTAGTTAGGTTGTTTTTGTTTTGTTTTTTTTTTTTTGGTATAGAAGGTTTGGTTAAATATATTATTGTTCTATGAAGAGGATAGTCTTATATTGTCGATAAAGCAGCAGGAGAGAGAATACGAATACACAAGAAAAAAGTCTTTATTAAAGATAGTTTTTATGTATGTTTAAAGTTTACATGTTATTTATTTATTTTTTTAATTTTATTTATTTATTGTGTTTTTTATTTAATTAGGGGGCCTAATAATTATAACATTTGAGTTAAATTTCTTAATTTAATAATTCATAAGCACTTAATTGCAGTGACGATCGAAGCTCTGATCACTTTCGAGATATAAAATATTCCAATTCAAATGTCGACTTTACAAATCAATTTTTCCCTTTTCCTAATAAATATTCTGGTTATAGCTTAAGCGAAACTTTCAAAAACCAATTCACAGTGAAGAAACTACTTTTGTCTCCAATTAAAGAGATGAAATCGAATTGTTAACATCTCCAAAAAAGAGCTTGAAGCCAGCGGATGAAGAGATACGACACGTCATACTTTTCAACTGACAGCTAGCATGAAATACATCGAGTCTGTCTTTTCCGTCGAATACGTCGCTCTCACTTGAAACGTACGTCTTAACGTACACGACGTGTCTATTCAGTCACTGGCTTAAGTTATTTATTAACTCATTTTAAGAAATGAAATCGTATGACATCCAATTTTTTAAACATTTTAAACACTTTAATCGGTTATTCTCACTTATCGATCCTTTAGAATCAAACTAAGAATCAATTATTCAACTTATGTAAATGTCGAAAAAGTAATTAAGATTTTGAATTGTTGACCAAAGATAAAATTTTTATGATGCGTAAAAAACCGCACAGCGATATTAGCTCAATACCAAGGTCATCGATTATGTCCAAGAGATGAAGAATTCGATCGAATATTCAAGAGTTTAATTTCACTATTTGATGGTTTATTCAGAACTCTAAACGCTCTTCATAGGACATTTAAAGTTATTTTAACATTTGCATTTGTTTTTAGTTGAATAGGAAATTTAGTTAAATTGACAGTTAAGATTGTCACCTAATGAAAGGTAAAATTTGCTAAGTCGACTTGAGAAGTTTAGCATTTTCGCTAATTTTTAAACCGTTCCTGCCCAAATTACCAAATTTCTTTCTCTCCCCCGGAAACAAAAAAATGTCTTGTCTCGGCGAATCCTCGCTCGGTACTAAGCCGCAATCGGGTTTGCTCCGCACAAATGCAATGTTACTTTAAAAAGCCATACTCGTGCGCCGCCCGCCGCCACCACCACCACAGCTGCTACGAAAGCCGCCGCGCGGTAAGCCGCCATGCGAAACGCTGCGACCCATACGCGCCTCGCTGCCACGACGCTCACGAGCCCTCCGCAACAGATCCGAAGTGCTCGGACGACGACTGTCGCTTGCGCTGGATGTACCGCTGCGTTTCGAGACAATGTCCGAGGTCGACGAACGTCGTATATTGCCCGACGACGACGCTCCGGCGCCGCCAAGTATCACGTGCGGCGACAGGAAATACGGCGAGGGTGAGCTTGCCTGCGATCGTGACATTTCGTAGCGACTGTTGATGTTGATGTTGCTGTGTAGCAGCTGCGAACTGGAGCGATTATCCTCGCTGTTGCGGCGCGACGAATACGGTGATTGCGGATAGTCGAGCAGAAGACTCTCCGATTCCTCTGCGTCGACAGCTTCGATCTTCAAATATGGCGGCATACGATTGCGAACGGTCTGCGATGAAGTGCCGCCGTCCCGACGACTGGTTGTATCGGTGTCGCTGTCGATGGAAATGTCAACGTTACCGTTCGCATTGGCGGCAACTACGCCGCCATCACCACCACCGATAGAAGACGATTGCGAGTGACCGTTCTTGTTGCGTAGCCCCGAGTAGAGGGATTTAATGTGAAAGTCAAAGGATTTAAAGTTGAGCAACGAACGGCGCTTTTGTTGCTTCGGCATCTGTCCGTCCGATTCGGGTGAGTCATCACCGCCACCATTGACGCCGCCGTTTGTAACGATGTTGTTGTTATTGCTGCTGAGTCCAAGCATACCGAATGCGGTATTTGTGCCTGGAATCGGGGCTTGTATTTGGACCGAGTCGGTTGTTGGTTTTGCCAGAGCAGTTGTTGTGGTTGCTGTTGTTGTCTTACTTAAACTAGTGTTGTTGTTATTTATCGAATCTATTTGAATAATTGTTGTTGCACTATCTAAGCGAGTTGTTGTTGTATTGTTAAGATTATTAATGGTTTTATTAAGTAATAAATTTGTATTTGCTGAATTTTTGAATAAAATTGAAGTACGTTGTTGTTGTTGTTGCTGCTGCTGCTGTTGTAATTGGTGTTGCTGTTGTTGCTGCAGCAGCATTAGCTGTTGTTGTTGCTGTTGTAATTGTAAATCATGCTTGCTTATTGTTGTTGTCATTGTTGTACTACTTAAGCTAGTTTTACTACTAATCGCTTTCAAAAATTTATTATCGTTATCTAAGGACTCCTTTCGTCACTGAATAACACAGAAGCCCTGCTTCGATGCATCCTTTGCATCGGCACCATCTTCGCAGAAAGCCTCCTCCTCGTTCTTTGGTGATTCTGCCCCGCAAGGACCGCCGCCGCTCAGACTAGGCGGTCCCTGAGGGCAGGCTGATTGTCACCGAAGCGCCAGCGTCGATATCATTGGCGGTCGCACCGGTTTATTCTCGAGTATACGTTCCAATTCCAACATGACGCTGGTCGAAAGACGTGGCAGTAACTGTTACAAGTAGGAAATCCATGTATATTAATTTATCAACGAACTACATGCGACCACTTTGGCTCTACTAACCTGCAATGACTGCAAACTCTGATGAAGCTGTTCCGCCGATGTTGCGCCCAAAAGTAGACACTGTACCGCTTCATGCTTCAGTGACCAGGCAATCGACAATTGCGCCGGACTGCAACCTAGCTTCTCAGCCAATGCGGCGAGATCTCGCAATCGATCACAATGTCGCCGTCCTTCTTCAATGCGATCCTTGGTCCAGCTTCCCTGTGGCGATAATGCCGCCTACAAATGAGAGAAACATTAACCAAACGTCTTTGTTATTTATACATACTCGAATTCAACAACACTCACATTCCGATTGACCTCATCCTCGGTCCACGAATAGCTGTGACTCTTCATTTTAAACGAACCCTTTGGCAGGAAAATCTTCTCGCCATTTTGCGTATCGCTGAGCGCCATCGATAGCGGTCCCCATGCCATAAGCCCAACTCCGATCTTGTTGTACATCTCCGGCAAATAAAGTTCACACTTTTCGCGACAGAACATATGGTACTCGGACTGCTCCACAATCGGCGTTATGCAGTTAAACTGACGGCAGTTAGTGTAGGCTTCCATAATCTCCACTTGCGACCAACGCGCTGTGCCCCAGTACATTGCCCAACCTTGCTGAATCACGTAGTTCATGGCGCGCACAACTTCTGCGATCGAAATTCAAAAGATAAATGACTTGGTGGTTGGTGTTGCGAAAATAAACGATCAATAATACAGACCTTCCATCGGACACATGGCATCTGCTTTGTGTATGATCACAATGTCAATGTATTGTAATTGCAAACGCTGCAAGCTCGCCTTTACACATTCGATGATGTGCTTCCGTGAAAGGCCACGTTCTTCGGATCTGTAAATTCAATTCAAAATATGAATAGTTGTGCATCTAACTGTGGTCATAATGAAGCACTAAGGCAGATCGTATTTCACTAAAATGTCGTTTGGACGGATTGGATACATATAAAATCCTTGTCCACGTTTGAAGTTTTGATTAACTGCCTTTCCCGCCTTTAATTAGATCCTTAACATTGAATATAGAATAAAGGTAAAGTGGATTCAATGAGGCATGATTGGTTGGTATCCATCAATTTGTTTTATACATAAAAGAGGCTCTTAAAACCAAAAGCTGATAAACTACCAGAAAAACTCATAACCAAAGTTTGGTTCCATACTAAATACCTCTACGAAATTTTTCTGGATTTCAAGACAATTTTGGGTTTTCGTTTTTGAAGTTTTCATGGCGTTTATTGATTTAACGCTTCCTTATCAAGCTTTCATACTTTCAGCATTACTTTTATTCTATTAAATTACAAAATACCATTTGCCAGTAAGTTTTAAAAATGTGATAACTCGACTTACTTGGTACTCCAATAGACTTTTGTGGTGATAACATAAGCCGTACGCTTCCAGCCCGTTCGCTGAAGAATCTTGCCAATTTCCGTTTCCGAATGAGCTTCCGAGATGTCAAACAGATTGATGCCGCTCTCGATGGCCAGCTTGAGTATTGCTTCGGCTTGTTCGTCGCTAACGCCGGGCGAGAACACTGGCCAAGTGCCCAGGCCGACATTAGAAACGCGCAAGCCGCTCTTGCCGAGATTCTTGTAGCGCAAACCCGGCGTCGGCGTAGAGCCATGTCTCAGCGGTAACGCCGGATTCGAGCCAAGACTTATCGAGCGGCCTATGTGTGGCGACGACAGCATCGGTATGGTGAGGAGCATTGCGGACGTGACGCGTATTGACACAAAAAAAATACAAATACAAAAAGAACAACAAAAACTCTTAGTGAAATTGAAAAGTTTTCGGGATATTGCTAAAAGGTTACGTGCAAAACCGAAAAACGACTACCAAGTACAACGGTTAGAAAACAACAACTAAAGTAAGGAATTGATAAACGTAAACTTATAACTAACTACAAAATACAACAACAAAAAATACAAATAATAATAATAATAATAGAAAGTGCTAATTTGATTAGGAAGAAGAGTGGCAACTCCGGCAGTGCAAGAAAATTACTTTGGCAAACAAATGGCGGTAATTAATTACAAAATTTGTACATTACTCAGGCGTGGTAATACATTTTGCTTTGCTCCCCTGGCTTTACTCACAAAATACAAATACATATACTACAACTATTTTTTGTTTTGTTTTTGTTTTTGTCGGAGTGGGAGTGTATATATGTGCGGGGCGCGCACGTAAGACCAGCTGCTATTACAATAAATGCTACTTTTTCGCGTACAACAACAACAATACATATATAATTGGTTATTTGAATATTTGAATTCAAGTAGTAACAACAATTAATACAACAAAAAAGAAAACATAAAGAAACAACAACAATTTAGTTAATTTTATATAAGTAGATAGTATCAAAAGTAATCTATAAGAAAATGAGTAATAAACTGAATACACGAAAAAAGTAAAAAATATAACAGTTTTTTTTTTTAGTAGTAGTAAACACTAAACACAAGAAATTGGTAGTGAGAAATTCGATACCGAAATCAAGATGACCTCCCGTACCACTGAACTCCTCCATGCAGTCGAGTGACGCTATCGGGGCCCGGCACCTAAAAGTGGACGAAAAGTCGAAAAAAATATTTAAAAAATTATGTAGAGTAAATGTTTAGTTTGCTTTAGTTTTTTTCAGTTTTGTTTGCTTGAGTTTCGTTTCATTTTTCATTTTTCGCTGCGTGCCATTTTGTAATTAATGGGCAACGAGCGTGTTGAAATTGTGCTTGCAGCAGTCGAGTACGGTTCGCTTGAACCTCGTTAAAAAAATATGAATACTTCATTTAGAGTACGCTTCAGTTAATGTTCGTGGGGCCTTTGACCACTTCAAGTGTTGAGTTTTAAGTTGGGTATTTTCTGTCGGAGTATGCACATTTAAAGTTGATTATCAAATGGTTTAAAGTCTTGCTTTAATATAAATTATACTCATTCATAAATTATTGTTTCTTCAATAGAGAAAAAGGTCAACAATAGATTTTATTTATGCAACAAGTTCAGTTCTTAAAATATTTCAAAAAATATATACTCGAAGATTTTGTGTCGAAAAAAAACTAGAAAGTAAATCTGTGGTTCGGATGTGGAGTTAAGCCAAGGGCTATTTTTTAATTTCTGCCCGAAGCTAGAAGAGTTATACTGGCCAAAACAACATGTAAAACATAAAAATCGTTATTTCAAAATAACTTCAAAAAAGCCCTTTAAAAATTTGATATTTTTTTTTTGGTTAAAACATCAATTTTTTAAAGAAAAGAAAAAAACGGCCCGTTTTTATACGACTTTTTGCCCAAAATATATTTAAGCGTTATGGTCGTTTCTTATGTGGTCTTTTCGTACAAAGCTAATATGGGCCTCATTTCACGCCTCCATAAAAATGGGGTAAATTAAAAACAGTTAAACAATTTAAAATAGAGTACAGAATTTTTATATAAAATATATATAAATGTTTTATGTAGGGTGCAAGCAAAGCTTTTCCAGGCAACATTTTACTCTCAGAAGATTTGCCAAGAGCTTGTTAAGATGAGCAGAGGTCGCACAAAAACTTTTGTATTTCTAATCGAAAAGTAACCGTTTCTGATTTATGATGCTACCCGGTCAAAGATTGGACCTGGGACGTTTCGTTTCGAAAGCGACACGCCGCTGAGCCGTTGCACTGCTTAGAAACCTTAGAGTTGCCTTATCAGTTCCTTTTTTTTTGAAAATTATTGCACCCGTGGCATTTGCCTGTACGCTACATAATTAAATAAAAAATATTAAAAAATGGAAACGCTAAAATTTGGCAACATTATCAGCTATTTAACAAAGCGTGAAAAAGTATGTATTAAAGTGTTTTAGTTCCATTCAGTTAAGCTGATCTCGACCGTAAAATGTCGCTGCAACGTTTAAGTGAATTATGCAAAACTGTTGTTAGAATTAAATGCAAAATTTGCGGCACATGCAAATGTGCCACGCGCAACACTTCCACAAACGCTTCTTCCTTCCCTTTCCGCTTCTTCGAGCCTTCTCATAACCTACAACAACGGATTCACTGCCGCAACCACAGACAGCACTTCCGCATATGTGCATGGGTCCATGGGCGGCAATAAACGGGGAGCAATAGCTAAACTGTAATTATACTGACTAAACTCCCAGCTTGAATTTGAATACATTTTCTATTTTAACGTAAATGGTCAACGGAATTTCTGAATTTTTCTAAACTTTTATATGAGTATATAAATACTTTACAAAATTCTGATCACACACCCTTAAGTTTGATCCTGGATACGCCCACTGATGTCACTGTGCATGTGTGCGTGCGAAAGCGTCACGTCACTTGCAAATCTGAGTTAATTGAACCTGTTCGCGCGTTTTGACAGCAGCAGCTTTTGAAATGTCATTATTCTGCTGTTGCTGTTGCAGTTGCAGTTGCAATTATCGTTTTGTTGGTAATTGCATTTGATTTTAAAATATTTGTTGTTGTGGTTGGATGGTTTAATTTATTATTGACTAGAGCTTTAAGAGCTTTCATAACGTAATAACTATTGTTGTTTTTATTTAATTATTCTACGAAATTCATAAATACTTATTATAAACAACAAATTTATTTTTGGCAAATTATTTTTTTTTTGACCATTTGCTTAGTCAAAAAACTTAGTTTACTTTTAATAAAGAACCTCTTTTGTATATTATCATTTATAAATGTTTCGTAAAATTTGCCAATAAATTATAGAGAGAATTTTCTTCTGAAATACCCTACACAATTTCAAAGAAAATATTTTGCTTTCCTGTGTTTCAATGATGCCGTCCATTTCGGCACTAAAGTTTTGTTGTTGATCAAATGTTTAATACAAAGCTTCAAGTTGGTAATTGAACTACTAGCTGCTAATTAAAATGTGTCCTAAAGAAAAAGTGGAAATTTTTCTTCAAATTTTGTACATCTTGGAAAGTAAAAGCTCACATACAAAACTTCAAGTTAATACCTCTTTAACTATAGTTGTAATCGCTCATACCGACATGGACAGACCGTTAAATTTACTCAGAATTCGACGCTGATCACTTTTTCGAGTATATACTCATATGTACATTAGGATGAGTCGGTCCCCATATAATTAAAATTTGCAAAAATCTTAAATGGCACAAATAATTTAAATAGCTATAACTTGTTTGTTTATAAACTAATTTAAATAATTGGACAATAATTCAATGATTTTTCGAGAGGTTTAATTCTTTGAAAAAGAAAAAGAAACAACTTTTAGTACAAGAAATATGTCTAACATCTAAAAAGGAAATGAGGCAATAGTCGACCATAAATCGTTTATAAAACTCGGACATCGAAAAATTCTTCAAGCGGTTTTTATCGGTGTCGACATAAGTTCTCAATTGGAGATTGTTTTTTTCATACTTTTTTAGACTCGCTCTGTTGTACATACATATTGCATTTACATATTGTCATACCTACCATGCCTCTTTATGGATGTAACATATGGAGAACTAAACTTACTATAGCCTACAACCTATGTGTGTGAGTGGTGTAGGGTATAAAAGTATGCAACGACGCACTTTACTCCAATACCACCATTAATTTGCATTTCAAATTAACGTGCGTCGCTCTTGCTCGTACGGTTATTTTTGTTTTTGCATGTGAACTCATCTGTAGGAAGTGGCGTTAGTGGCGTGCCGCGCAACCATAAGCAACAATTTGGATTTGATTTAACTCAGGGGCGTGTCCAGACAAAAAAAAAACTAAAAAGTCCTGAGGTACAAAACAGGAATTTAAAAACTTAACAATTGAAAATAATTTCTGGTACCGAGTTCTTATTTGATTTTCGAACCTAACGATTCATTTTTATGAAGAAACAAGGTAATATACTCGTATAGTATCCGGCATTGCACGGGTTTTGTTTTGAATAAACAAATGTGAAATAAATTTAGTTAAAGGAACTTTCCGTTACACCCCGTTGCAGTGTTTCTTATATCCGACGATGGAAGTAAAATTGATCCGACCACGCCCATTTTTGGTAATGTTATCGACAGAGACCCTACAACATCAGATACCAAACTTGAAATTCTAAGAGCAATATTAACAAAATAATCAAACATTTTCACTTAATTTAACGATTTGTGGGAGTGGCAGATTTTGTTCAGTGTTATTCATCTCGGTGCAGTCCTATTTCTGTTTCCTATATAACACATTAAGTTTATTTTTTGTAAATTTATTTAATATTTGTGTGTGACTTAACACTCGAAATAATTTTTCTTATAGTCAGGTATTTGTTTCACTTCAAAGTCCTTTTAAATATATATAAAGGAAAGAAGTTTAGAAGTTTACTCCTTCAGTACTCCGAAGTTTTCCGTTTAAACATTTCAAACTATCACTTGTAATACACAAAATACTGTCTTAACGCTTTTAACTATTTACGTTTCAGCTTAAGTATAATTTAACACTATAAAATAGACTGAAGAGCATTCCGGAGTACTCCATAATAAGAAAGCGACGCGAAGTACTCTTTCTTATCACATTATTTTCATATCACATTTTTTGAGAGTACTTTCCATTTTCTGATTTGTTCTTTTTTTTTTTGATACTCCCTGTTATAATTGCAATATGGAATACGAAGGAACAAAAAAACGAAATTAACTATCCCACATCAGTGCAGGGATGTGATCTCAATAAAGTGCGCCAAAATCTTTTTAATCAAATTAAGGAATACTTTTTCATTTTATTCATTTTCTGTGGTTACGTTTTCTCGCACATGCATTTCGCATTGTTTTAGTTTCGACGCGATTCAATTTTACCTGTAAATGGTGACCGGATTTGAGTCCTCGCTGGTGTTATCCATGTTGTTGTTGTTGTCGTTGCTGCTGGCAATGCCGATGCCGCCGCCAACCAGACCGACCACAGTGGCGGCGGCTGCGGTCGCGTTGACGTTGTTACCAAATGTGGTCGCAGAGGTGGCTGCAACGACGGCGGCGCTGGTATTGCCAATGCTGCCATTTAAAATGGCGGCAGGCATGGCGCCGGAAGTGGAAGTGAGTGCGCCAACAATTGCAGCGGCTGCCTGTGTTTCATTGCCAGCAGTTTGAGGGACAGCAGTGGCGGCAGTCGAATTTGTTGTTGTCGCTGTTGTTGTTGTCGTTGTGCTGCCATCGACACCGTTGCCCTTTGCAGTTGTTGTTGCGGTTAAATTGCACAATGCCATCGACATTGCTTCTTCGTCTTCGTCGTCTTCTTCTTCTTTTTCGTTGCCTTTTGATTCTGTTGCAAAAATGATAGCAACAAGGCCGAGTGCGAAGGACGTCAGCCAGCGAGAGGTGCGAGAGTGGGTGGAACACAATTTGCAACACGTTTGAGTGGTCGCGTGTTGCAAATTTAATTTCTTCTTTTGTTTGCGATTTTTAATATTTATTTATTTATTTATTTAAAATTGCGCGCCATTGTTTATTCTGCTTTTGTTCGGTATTCGCTTACATTTTCCGCGTTTGTTTCATAAAGTTTAAACTGTTGTTTTCTGTTTGTTTGTATTTCTCAATAATGAATTTGCAGTTTTTATATTGCGTTGATTTATTTTTATATTAAAAAATTACTTTATTGATTTGTTGTTCTTTTGTTTCAATTATTTAGTTTATGCATTTTCGAGTTGCACTAGAACGCTCCCTACACACACCTTTGCATATTTAAGCTTAAATTTTAAAAACTATTTCATATTCGATTTTACGGTATTTGGTTGAATATTTGTTACCAGATTTTCTGTCGTTTGTCCTTTGGCTTTTTGCATTTGTTAGCTTCATAAGCAGCTTGTTGTTGCTGTTGTTGTTATTTGAGTATTATAAAAGGTTTTGGTTTTTTTTTTCAATTTTTACTTAATGTTTTTTTGTTGTTTGCTTTGTTTTTGTGAGTGTTCTTTTAGTTTTCGTAGGCATAAATTTGTTGTTGCATACTTTATGGCAGTTTGGCTTGTGATTCTTATTGTTTACATTTGTAAGCTTAAGCGTACTCGTAGATACTTCTGCAGTTACAGATACATAAATATTGGGAAATAAATAAATTTTCTTCTTGTTGGTTTTGTTGGTTTATTAGTTAGTGCTTTGTTGTCGTTGTTGTTGTCGTTGTTGCATTTCTATATTGTTGCTTAAGTGAAAATTTTATGTTTTTGTGCTATACACACGAAGGCAAAACTAAACGTTGTGTATGTGGTAGTTAGGTCATTTATAAACTGCCTGTACATACAAACATACATGTTGATAATTACTCACCCATAAAAATAAATATTTCAGAAATTCAATTTAACTTGTTGTTGCACTTTTTGTAATCCTTAAAGTTTAAAAATTTATAAAAGCTTTTAATGCACTTAAAAAAGAAAACTTTTTACTTGTTCGATTGCAAAGGACAACTAAATAGAAATAAAATACGAGTATATACTCGTATGTATTATTTATGGAGATTAGAAAAACGAAATCTAAAATTCTGCCGCAATCAAATCCATACAATCCCAAGCGTTTTCCGACTAGGAACGTACAAATGTTGAAACTTGAAACTTTCCTCTTATAAATATTTAAGAAACTTGTTTATGTATTAAAGATTCTTTTGAATATTTGATATCAGAATTCGAATAATTTTTTTACAACTTTTTTGATGCACCTAAAATGCATGGTATGAAAAAGTAATACTTAATATAAACTTAATTAAGGTAAATATTTTTTTAGAGAAGAATGTTTCATGATGATGAGAAAAAAAAGAAAAATTAAAATTTGACAGAAGTATTTTTTTTATTTTCACTTTAAGCAAAGGTACTAAAAAATGATAAACTGATTCGTTATTTTTTTGGATTTGCTGATTCTAAATCTTCGAGTAAAAATGTCAAAAACCGAAATAGCGAACTGAAAGTTACTTTTGCATCACTCTGGTTCAACAAAATTTAAAAAAATACGATCAAAGTTGATTTATTTATATTATTGATTTTTAAAATCAAATATAAATTTTGAAAAAAAAAAAACAGAATGGCGGGCCGGAGTTTTGTTTTTCGCTCTGGCGAAGTGATGTACCATATTGAAACGGCTTTGTAAACCAAAATAAATATTATACAATTCTTATTTTATTGTATTTTTTTATATTATTGGCCTCAAGTGAATAAGAAACAACACAACAAAACATAACAAAATGTAAGCGCCACTTCGCGCAAGAAAATGCGAATTATGACGGTTGCATCAAATTTGTTTTCGCTTTAACTGTTTGACGGGACTTCATATGGATCTGATTATTTCAAAGGTGGTCCGCATATGATAAAAATTTATCGATTTTCTTAAAAAAACGATAATCGAAAAATAATCATTTACATCATATTCGCTGTTATGAATCGATATCATGTATTTTTATATATATTTTTTCAATTTAGCAACTTTCAAACTTTCTCAATTAACTCTCATAAATAAATGTATTTATAAATTTTATGCTAAACCAGAACGTTTAAGATTAAATCATCAAAACGAGCAATTCCTGCAATTTGTACATACAAAATATCATTGATATCAGCATACAATGACTCTAAGACAACAGACAGACAGACAGACAGATAGAATTTGTTTGACACAAACACAAACAAACCATGATAAATGCAATTTGCGTGCACTTGTTAAATTTAAATAAGTTTGTGGGTGTGTGTGTGTGTATCTGTGTGTTGACCGGCTTTGGGTGAATTTCTAACGAAATATTTCTCTCGTTATTTGCTCTTATTGTTTTTGTTTTAGTTGTTGCACTTGTTTCTGGTATCACCTGAAGTGTCCCTGCGCAGCAAGGAAGCAACGATGGCGAGTTGAACGAAGGAAGGTAATGAAGTATCCACGTCTTGGCCACAATTGAAAGCTGACCACAGAGCTCATTAAAATTTAGTGCAGCTCAGGTGAAAAGTGTCGTTCGTGCATGTTTCTTCAACGCCAGCTAACACAAGCAAAGTCATAATCACACACACAAACACAAACACACACACACATGTAAAGTACCGGTCCACAAAATTAAAATTTTTAATTAAAAATTCACCTAAAATCGACAGAATTTGTTGACAAATCCCAAAGCCACATGTGGCTTGCTACTCTTCGTCGTCCTCTTCGCCCTCTACTTTGTATCTTCTGATTGGCAAAGATTTTGAATATTTATTGGCAATTTGGTTTTACTTCTTAAATTAAATACATGATAAATTGGCATCCTTTGGAGAAAGTATTATTTATAACTTGGCAGTAAGTAACCGAAATTGTAATTGAATTTATTGACTGTAAATAACAGTCTTACTGTAAGGGATCGTTTATTAATCACAGATTCACGATTCAGTCAATTTTCAACTCCTCTCCTCTGTAAGATGGTTTGCAACTTGTCCATTTTTTGTCAGTATTCAGATTTAAATTTATGTTTCTCAATTTTAAGCCATGCTATATATTATATATAATATATATATATCCTTGATGATTTAAAGAAGTCACCATGACATTTTTGAAGTGAGGAGCGCCTTAATGTTTTATATATTAAAATAGTGAATGTAAAATGTAAAGTGGTTGAGTAAATTTAAAAATTTACAAATAAACATAAAAGTGTGGTTATAATAAGATTACTGCTAAGTTGTTCATGTCATCATAATGAGGAGGTAGTATATGGCACTCCAAACTACAATAATACATAAAGCGGGTGTGATTAAACAAATACCACAACAAATTGACATTAGCAGAAATATCAGAGTCGGATTAAACTTTTCATGTTAAGCTGCTGAAAATAGATTTTTTCTTTTTTAAAATAGAAAAAATAAGTTTGAAATTGACCAAACTTTAAAGTATAAAAGCTAATCTTTAAATTAAGAAATTGCATAATTACTTTTGCTTCAATCTGTGCGAGCATAATTAAGATCGGAGCATTCATCCCTTTCGTTGAACACAATTTAAAAATGCGCAAAAAATGAGCGAATCTTATGTGTACTTTTTCTTGTTGTTGTTGATGTTTTTTGTAAGCTTAGTGGTTTGTGGTTAACGGTTGCCACTGCGGGGTGCATAAATTTAATTTAACTACATTCAAGCATTCAAGGACATTCAAGGCATTGGCAACATCATGTCCATACGTCCTTACGCAAATTAATTTGACACAGCTCAGCGTTCAACTGTTGAATTTTCTTTTACTTCTTTTTTGTTGTTTGATGTGGTTGCATAGCTGACAAATTTCGTTTGGCGCCTTTGCGTCTGCTTTTGTTCTTTGGTCTCCAACTTATTTAAATTACGAAGAAAAAAGTTAATCGAGTATTAATGCAAATTTCGGTAATGAACCAACCAACATTTAATTTAAAGTTTCAAGTTAAAATTTAAAACAAGAACTTTTTCGAATTGTTCGTTACTCATACGCAGTGGCAGATCTGTAAAATTTGTCAAAGAGATTAAAGTCTGGTAAAGCAGTAACTAGATAGTAAATATCGATATATTTTATTTTGACTATCTACATCTTAAGTATTTGATGGAAAGTAATACTAAGAATTTGTCATATCGCAATTTTTATATATACTCGTAGGCGCCAGGATTCAAGATAACTCAAGAAAAAAATCTGTCGTCTATGGGAATGTTTTTTTTTTATAAGCAGTTCTCAAAAATACAAAATTAACCGCCCTAGTAAATAGTCATGACCCAGCTACCCGAAAATGGCTTTTATTAACGCTGCACAATACAGAACGACGCAGTCTACCGAAAATATTAAAACGTCTAAAAAGAAGACAAAATGCATTAGCAGAATTAGCTCCTGCGCCAATAAGCAAACAAACACACAAACGCACGTACGAACCCATTCACTGGCAGCTTAACAAAGGGCTTAAAAGAATGGAATGAAAGAAAGGAAATGGGTAAAGTGCAAAACAAAACATTTGCAAAAGGCGCTGCCAAAACCGAAACAAAAAAAAAAATGCAAAACAAAGTAAATAAATAAAAAATAGCGCACTCTGCGGCTAAATCTGAATTCTTAAAACAAAACAAACGAAAAAATCTAGATTTCGCACATTTTCCATAAGCCAAATGCCAGAGCAGGAGATGAGGTTGCAGATGGATGAATTCCGCAGAGCAGTGAAGCATCGGCATTCGATGGCAGGGTTGCTGACTGTCTTAAACAATAAACATGTTAGTTTATAATTAAAGACAGCAATCGAAATACACACAGATACTTTTTAAGATAATTTTTAAGTGCATATATTTAGAAGTGGTGGAAACTGATTCATGCCGACTCTGCCAAGAGGAACAGGTAACGGCTGAACAAGTTCTTTATACTGGTCCAGCGGTGGCAAGACACAGACTTAACTACTTAGGCAATGGGATTCTAGTTCCAAATCACAATCCAACAATTACCAGATTTTAAAATTGACTAGAACTTTATTTGTATGTAGGGCAACGAGGCTACACACTAAATCTGGAAGTCCGTAAGCTAACTTTAAGACGGTCATTTGGAAATTTTCAAATATATCTTAGTAAATTTTTTACACTTCAAATGATAATTTTTTTTTATTTTAATTGGTAAAAAAAATTTTGACGTTTAGTTCGATTAAGTTTGAATTAATATTAAAAAATAGTGACGATGTAATTGAAAGCTCTTTATTTGTTTACTAAAGTTTTATTACGAAGATTATTTTTTGGATATGAAGTTCTGGAGTTAAAATCCAACTTTGAACCAAATTTAAATTAGGTTAGAGCAAAAATCTTTATTTTTATATTTTAACAGCGGAATAGCATTAAAAGTTTTCAACCCTGGTTTTAAGTGGCAGAATGCAATTTCAAGCCTCATGCTGTCATTGTTTGCATTTATCTGCTGCTTCTGTTCCTGCTTCTGCTTCTAGTGCAATTGCCAGCCAGCATGACGCGTGACTTCATAGACTAAAATTCAGAGGAAAAAACAACAAAAACAAGTGAACCAAGTAAGCAGAGCAGGCAAAAAACCTGAAGAATTCAATGAACATTTCAGAGTATCCTTTCGTCCTTTCATCCTTTCGACCGATTAACTTAGAAACCTAAATACTCTCGCCAGAGTTGAATTTCGCTCCTTAAATGTGTAAACTAAAAGAGTGAGTGCGATAGACACAGAGAGACAGAAAGATATTTAAAGAGAGGGAGAGAAGAGAGAGCTTTGCTAAGCTTTACACCACACCGCTTTGTAAAGAAGTTTGGCGCGTAGCTTCTTCTTCAAAAAGGCAGAAATTGTTGCCGGTTGTCGTTGTTGGTTGACTCGAGTTTAACGGGCCACCCGATGCGGTTACTTTGCTGCTCTCGTTGGCTTCGGGTCCTCTTGGCGTCTATACGCCCAATCGACGTCACAACAAGGCCGTCAGCACAGGCGAAGCACATGCTATGCCGACTTTAAAATACAGCAGCGACAACGAAAACAACAACAGCTAAAAGAAAAACAACGAATGATTCACACGACTTTAAGGATATATGCTAAACTTTGATTTATATACCCCACAACACGCGAATGTGAAATCGTAGGTTATACTCAGTTTGCGAAACACAACTTGATAAGATTCCATTTCATAAATTTTTTATTTTATTTTGGGTATTTCAGTGACTAAAATTCCAAGCATCTTTATGAATAATTTTTAAGTGAGAGCACGATTTATCCTATGAATAGGTAACATAAATAAATCGATCTACGTCCGCTGTGACTTTCTTCTTAGGCCATTCCTCAGCTGAATTTATCATTTCGAATCTACATATAAAATAATAATCGCTCATAAGGTCGACTATGAAATTTTGTTTTGTTGTATTTTATATTGCAAGAAGTTGCCTTGACTGCCATCGTATAAAGCTGCGAGCGTGTTTTCGTGTTTGTTTCCCTACTCCGGCGTGTTCCAGTCATGCATTAAAATTGCACGAAGCATGTCCGCTGCTGACTATAAGCGAACGTGTAGTATTCATAGCGTTTCGATTTGTGGATTGCAACTGCACTGACATTGTAGATGAACTTTTGAACTCATACAATAACAACAACATTAAATAAAACATTTTCTAATGGAAAAAAAACAATTTGTTAAATATTATTAATTTAAAGTTGATTATAAAATGAATCGGAGAAAATTTGTTGCTAAAATCAAAATAAATATTAGAAAGAAAAAGTAAAGTTAACTAATTTAAATTTTTAGATCTACAATATCTTTTTAATTTAGTATTTCACAGTTTTAAGAGTTGGTTCCTACATCCAATGGGAACTCTATGACCCATTAAAAAGTGCCCAATAGGAATTATCGATATTTATTATATTCGATGTCTGTTAATTTGTTTGTTTATGGTCGAAATATTGGAACTTCATTGGAACTTCCTTGCGAATAGTGAACCAGATCGATTGGATGAATTAAATAAGACCGACTGGATTAAATAAAGTAAAACAGTTGAATGAGATCATTACTCTACATAGCTGGTCTAAATACAATATGGTAGGTTAGACTGGTCAGTGTAACTTGGAGAATACTTTCAATCCAATGATGGTGATGATGTTGTATAGAATTATTTTAAGGATAGAAGGCAGCAGCGAGGATACGATTTGAAAAGGGTTTTCAAACATCGATTTTGAAAAGTTCTTTAAGCCCCTTAAAAACCTTCACAAACTTATCTTTAATAAACAAACATATTGTATATTGCAAATCTTCATCGAGTCTTTACTAATACAGACAAAATTAAACAATTGTTATTACAATTAAAACTGTTTACCCATATGAAGACATTTATTGATAAAGTTGGAATCACAAAATGTTTCTCGAAATAGATTTAATAAAACTTTTGAATATAAACTTAAAAAGAAATGTTTCTTTTCTTTAAATTTGCAATTTTCTATACTTGTGAAGCATTTTCAATCAGTTTGAAATTCCAAATGAATCCTTATTTACATAACGAAGAAGTGAAATTATATTCACAAAATTTGTTTAAAACAAGTAAAACTTAATTTCGCAAACATTTCAACACAAACACTTAAAATAATTAATTTGTTGTTAGTGTTAGTGTTAGTGTTTGCAATTTCAATTTCAGTTCAGTTTCACGTGACTCGAGCACGTTTTTCGCCTTAAAATTTGCACACGGAAATAATTATACAACAATTACAACAAAAACAAGAAAAAATTTGCATGTACTGTTGCTGCCAACACAACCAGAGCACACACACACACACACCGATACATATATATACAAATACACACTAACACACACACTCAGAAAACCTTTAATGGCCAAAACTAAATTGAGGCGCGCTTCGCTCAAGCGGCGCTAAATTAAAAAAGGTGACTACGCCAAGAGCCAAGTCAAACTGAGCCAAGTCAAGTTGGCCCTGGCGCCTACTGGCGGGCTTCGTGTGAAAATCGTGGCGGGGAAGGAAAAGGTGCTGCTGACTAAGCCAAGTTGACGGCGCTAGCGTTCACATGCGTGTGTTGTCTGTGTGTTAGTGTGTTTGTTTGTTTGTGTGTTTTGGTGTGAGTGAAACGGCAAATAGGAAGCGGATATGACGGCGTTGTTGTTATTTTTGTTGTTGTTGGCGGCTTCGGCGGTTTATGGCGTGATAACTTGCTGGCACTGCTGCAAAAAGTGTAGAGCAAGCGGATAAGAGTAATAAGGAAGCGCGGGAATGAAGACGGAGAGAAACGCAAGGCTGGAGAGGCAAGAGGTAATTTTGTAAGGACACTGTCGCCGCTGTGGGTGCTAAGGTCTGCTGCGACCGTGAAGCGCGATGCCAGTTTGAAAATGAATAGGGGTATTCCCTTAAACGCGAAAACTGGAAAACTCGAAAACCTCGAAAAGTTGCAAGCCACTTTTCGGAAACGATATCGAAAACAATTCCGAAATTCAGCAATTTGACAGTTCAGTCAGAGTTTCAATGTTTAATACGCCATTTTAGTACTTTTGAAACATACGAACAACTTTTCGAGGTTGTTTTCGCGAAAAATGTTTTGCTTCGATTATTTGCGAGGCACGCGAAAACTTTTTTTCAAACACCTCTTGAGAGAGTTTTTTCCAGACTCGAAATATTTAGAAGTTTCGAGGTTTTCGAGGCATTTTCGCTTTTAAGGGAATACCTCTGAAATCTTCTTAATTGCGTGGCTCACATTTGCCATTTATTTTCAATAAATATTTAATCTAAGCTTGTAATCGAGATTAGCCAGCAAAATTGTATTCAAAATGTTTTGTGAAATTTTCACTTAGAGCCATTTTGATTTTGCAATTTAAAACTCCGAACCACGCTAGTGTACATATGCTTTTGTGTGTGTGTGTGTATGTATGTGTTTAGTGTTTGTCGACGAGTGCTTGTGTTGCTCTTGTTTTTTGATGTTGTTGTTGGTGTTAACAAAGATTCCTTCCGTTTGCGACATGTCGTTGAGAATTGTAACACTTTTTCCGCAGTAAAGTGTTTTTTTTTAATTGTGTTTTTTTTTGCTAATTGCCGCTCAGCATTGCCAGCAAGTTGCAAAATGTATTTGCGTCTTTCCTCGAAGCAGCAAGCTCAAAATAGTTGAGCATATTTGCTGCACATTTTTATTTTTATATCGCCGGATTTCAAGGCGACAAACGCAGGAGTTGTTGTTGTTCTTGTTGGCGCTATGACGTAATTTGGCGCCATATTGAAAATTTGTCAGCTGCCGCACGCGTAAATCGTTTAAATCGATTTTTGAAAAAGACAACAAAAAACTTCTGAAAGATCAGAAATTACAATTTTTTATATTTTTCAACTTGATTGCCTCATTTTTATATAAACTATAAATTTCATATGAGCAACGCACTACCGCCCCTTTGCTCCTGCCGCCATTATCCATCCACGAACCTACTTTGGCATCATTTTCAAAGGATGCAGTCGTGCGGAAGTGGCAGCAGATATGCCTTCTCCGCTGATGTGGCAGCCGCCATAGCAAATTAATGAAATAAAAAATGAACGCGTCTGACAGTCTGGCAGCACCACCAG
This sequence comes from Suillia variegata, assembly GCA_949127995.1. Classification (NCBI taxonomy): domain Eukaryota; kingdom Metazoa; phylum Arthropoda; class Insecta; order Diptera; family Heleomyzidae; genus Suillia; species Suillia variegata. The sequence goes on from OX421846.1 coordinate 18,653,783, forward strand.
CAGAGAGGTCAGGCCATTGTTGGCAAATTTTCCATCGATAACAATTTTCGTTATGGCGTTAGCTGTAACGGGTTAAAATGGAAAATGTCAGTTGCGTTGTTTTGTGGCCAGGGACGAATTAATCAAATGCGAAAAAAATTTAACAGGCAGGAACAACAAAAATTCGATAGAGTCAACTGTAAACTAGTAAGAGAATTAACTTCGGCTTCGGCGAAGCTAAAATGTCCTACGCCCATTATTAGGAGGCGTTGTTCTTATTCGATCACAACAATTTTTAGTAGTTTCGTGTTACTACTAAAATGATAATGCGTGAATTTGAACTTGTTGAGAGTAAAAAAAGGAGAGAGTAATTTGTGTCCCTTTTTGCTCATCTTGGAACTTACACTTGGCTCTGAGAATAAAAGCTCATAACCAAATTTAATTGAACTGCGACTGTCAGACGGAAATCGTTGAATCGATATTATATTGACATATGTACCTAGCACGCCTCAGCATGGGCGTTACAAATCGAACCGTCGGTACATGCTGGCGCGTGACTGAAAAAATATTCTGCAAATTGCTTTGTGCTTGGAAATCGTCGGTTAGAAATTGTTGTGATTTTTTTCGAATTTGTGACATTTTCATTTTCATTTTAACGGTTTCAAATCAATTTCAATTAACGTTAACGCGTCTTTGTGGGCTGCGCACAACCCTTGACACGTGCCTAATTTAATTAGTCGCATTTAATTAATGTAATTAAAAGTGACAATTGACGTTGTTCGTAATTACGACAATTTTATACAACTATAAATAGAGAAACTTTAAGTTCCATAAATACCACACAAAAAGCGAAGAATTTACAACAAATACGAAATATAAGTTTAAAAAAATAAAGGGTAACGCTTCTTTATCAAATTGAAATGCATTTGTTGTTGTTCACTTGTTTACAACAACAAAAGACAACATCTTTTTTTGTGACTTTTTTTTAATATTAAGGCTGGCAGCACTTGGTTGCATGCATTTTTTTTTGCTCATCAACTTTTGCATTTATTAATTTCCCAAAACATAAAAACAAAAACAACAAAAACACGAGCGCAAATTGTAAAACTTCAATAACCAATGTCAATTTCCGCCTCCCCTTTTCCCTTTTCCCGTTTCCCTTTCCCTACTTCCTTAGTTTGCTTTTGGCCTCGATTTTGTGCATTTTACAGTTCTACCTTCATTTCATTTCGCATATGCGACGGTTTGCAATTTGTTTTTAGTATTCGTTCGTTTTTTTGTTTGTTTTTGTTTTTGTCTTTCATTTTTGATTTTTCACACAAAAGTTGATATTTGCGAGGCGACAGGGACGAACGCGATCGAACATACACTTTGGCAAGAACACGAATTTTGTATGTAAGCCAAAAAGGTCAAAGCATTTTTAATCAAAAATCTCGTGTCGCCGGCAGCACTGCCGCAATAGCGTAGATTTACAGAAAAAAGAAAGAAAGAGAGAAAGCAAAACCAGCAAAGAATTCATTGTCGCTATTTTAAGATATTTCAAGCGTTTTTGGAATGTTAGTCAGCGTTTAGGATATTGCTTCATATCCAATATAATAATTATTTGGATCCCCGATCAGACTGTTCTTCAGGGTATCAAATCAGCAGACGTGCTGTTCAGAGAGAGATATTCTCTGGTGGAATTATTGCTAGACTACGTCAAAATCGCGAATACTTCCAGCTGTAGGTAAATCAATGTTTTAGAATCTTCTCAAAAGCTATAGTGATTTAAAAAATAATGACCTATGCAAGACTAGGTCCTTAGAAGCTATCAAACCTAGTCAAGGATGCTGTACGAAAGCTAAAGCGATCTAACAAAACTCCGACCGATGTAGAACTATTAGATAGCAGCTGAAATAACAGGTGACTAGCCTGTTAAAAAATGTGCGTCCTAAATTTGAAAAAAAAAAAACAAATGGCGGGAGAAAGTAATAAAAAAATTCTCAAATTCAAAAATGCATTTTCAAGAAACTACATTATAGAAGACAACTGAAAGCTCCTGGAACCAGGATTACAGCTTAGTGGGCTTACTATTCGATATGTTAGAACTCAGATAAAGCAACATCAAATCATGCGATATAGTTCCATTTTTATATCCCACAAGACGTCTTTACCAGGCGAAACGTTAACAAATATTCGATAACATGTCCCGCGGTAACTCTTTAAAAATAAATAGTTATAGGGGACACGCTTGGGTCCACTTTCAGTGAATTATTAAGAGCACATTGGTTTTCTTCTAATCCATAAAAATGTTCTAAAGGACACATTGTCAAAAAAATAGAAACCATATCCTGATAATTAATTATTTTGTATATATGAGATCTCAACTTTTCAGTAGTCAACAAAATTTTACTCTAAAAATTCAATTTTCCTTTAAGGTTATTAAAAATTTGCTCATTTCCTACAACACAAATGAAAGAAAATACGATTGAAAAGCGCAAAGTTCTTCTTCTTTTCTCTTCGCTTCGCTTCTCTTCGCTACTTTAGTTTTGTGTTTTTGTTTTTTGTGTGCTTGCTAAGTGCGCACGCGGGGCGCATAACAAAAACGTTGAACCCGAAATGCGGCAAGCCACGAGCAAACAGGGTTACCAATGCAAATGCCAAAGTGGCGGAATAAGAGGACGACAAAGAAAGGCGTAAGTAAAATTAAAGTTGCCGTGTCATGCCAAACTGGAGGAAACAAAAAAAAAACGCGCTAAAGGGGCGCACGAAAAATAAAAATAAAATACGAAAAAATAAAACACTAAAAAATACCTAAAAGTATAATAAAAATGCTACAAAAACGCCACGTGACTAACAACTGACAAAAAAACAAAAACACGAAAAACATGAAAATAAAGTTCAAAACATAAAAATGGTGGCAAGGAAATTAATTGGAAATGGCTTCCAGGGGAGACAGGCTGACCAACTGGAGCTATTGCTATGTTTCATTTATTGAATTTATTTCTCGCAAAATTCGGTTTTTTGCATTTTGCTAAAGCAACCAAATTTAAGTTTTGGAACAACTTTACTTAAAAAATGGTTGTTATTAAAACTTTTTAAAGCATATCTTAGAACTTTAATTAGTATGAATGTATTTGTAGATATATTGAGAATATATTTTGTGCGTAAAGGATTTATTGATTTTTATTATCATAATGGAATACATAAAAGGAAAGAAAAATTAAAAAAAAATCCAATCCACCTCGGTATTGTTTCTCTCTTTAAAACTTTAATATTTGTGAAGTTGCCATAATTGCTACAAAAACATTAAGTAAATAAAAACAACAATGAACAATGAATGAAAATCAAAAAACAAACTTGAGGTGAGTTCGCTCAAATTGTGTTCTCATTTATAATTTTCTAACCTTATTATACAACCATGATCGGATACTTCTAAATAAGAAACAGACAAAAGCACATTTCAAATTTTAAAATAATGTAGAATTTTAAATTTAAGCGAAGTCGATACATCGAATTTAAAATATATATCCACATCAACTAAAGCACAAATGCACATCTGTGGCAGCATTTGCGATAAGTCACCATTTTAATATATCCGAAATTCTAATAAATCGTTTTTTGAAATACGAAATCAGTTTTTTGTTTACAATATCTACAACTCTCCGCCAAAAATTTTATGACTTTTACTTGAAAGTCCTCCTATATGCAAAACCTACAAATACATACAATGCAACAATCGCTTCAAGTTAATGTTGGGCACCCTAGCAGTGGGCGTTTGGAGCTCGTCTTAGGGTCGCGTGGTGCGAAGGAAAATGCAAATTGCGTTATGACTGCCGTAACATTGACTTTGACTATTTCTGTAGCAATAATAACATAAATGACAATAGCAACAACAACAATGTGAATAACAAAAGAAACAACACTCAGTAACTTTATTAGTTTGGCCCCAAAAAAACCCAACAAAAAACAAAAAAATTAATGGAAAAAAATGGAAAAATGGTGTTGCCGTAAATATTGCCAACAACAGCACAAAATAATAGTATTAAAAATAAATAAAGCCAAGATAAATGGTGCGGCACCAGAGCAGACCGAAAGAAAGAAATTAAGTTATTGTTGCTGTCGCTTTCGTGTGTCTCATTACGCTCATGCGAAATGTGCCGTAAATACGCTTAAATATCGGTCGGAATATATATATTTTACTTTACTTTGGTAATTGTACCGAGGAATATTTTAATCGTCCTGACAGAGAGTACGATTATACGAGTATGCATATATGTACATATATGCGAATGTGTTGCGAGTGTATGTGTGTGTATGCCATAAGCGCTGTCAACGAAGATTTCTATCAGATCAACTGGGCGGGTAGGGGGAATGAATGGAATAATCTTTGAACCGAAAGCCATAAAAAATAATGAACACATGCAGTTATCGCTTCGTAACAAGCCAGGCAGACAGGCAAGCAGGCAGGCAGGCAGTTAGGCAGTCAGTCTTTAAGGAAATCCTTCGACGAAAAAAGTTCTTTAATAATTTCCTGAACAAATTCTTTCAAATTTCCTTCCAGTACTGACATTTACACCAAACATAAAATGATAAAACTTCAAGAAAATGGGACGTTTATAATTTATACTCGATTTTCTATGTGTTGTTTTTTTTTTGGTTTTCAAAAATGTTTTTTCTATATTTTTATAATTTTTTAATTTAAAAAGCACAAGTTTCAATTCGTTTTTTTTAATTGTACAATGCTCGATTCTGTATTTTACCAGAAAGTTTTCAAAATGTAAAGCGAAAATTAAATCTTTAACTATTAAATAGAGCGAAATATTTAACATTTTTCGTTGGGCGTGACAAACGGAAACAACTACTATGATACATATTGGCAAAATTTGCTGACATACAAATCATATGTATGAACATAACATTGTAAAATATACAATGTGTATAAATGTATAAGCAGATATTTGTATTTGTAAGTAGTATATAGAAATTGTTGATACTGCTGTTGTTGTTGCTGTTGTTGTATGATACTTAGACGACAAATAAGCGCGTCAACAACACTAAACATTATTATGACCTGAAAGATGTGTTGGCCAACACCGAAAGTATCAGCAGCAGCAGCAGCAGTGCCAATCGACTACACTAACAACAACAACAACAAAAACAACAAGAACAACGAAACAAGTAAAAGCATGTCGCACAGTAGTTGCTCGCAGTCCGCACGAAGGAGCACACGCGCAAAGGACGTAAGCGGCGGTAAGTGTAAAGGATATGAAGGTCATTTGTGATTTTCCTTTGGGACGAAATCGGTGTAATAAATCAAGTTTAGTTAAACAATATTATATTCTGTTCTTTTCTTTTCTGTTGTACTCGTTGTTGTTGTTGTTGATGTTGTCGTTGTGTGCATGTGGTATTTTGAAGCACGCTTATGCTGATAACCAAACACGCAAACAGGAACTTACACACACAAACACGCACTCAGAGCCGTAGCTTGTCATTTATGTCTACGGAGATACTTTTTGGATATTCTTTTTTATTGTAAAGTTTTTTTTTATAATAAATAACTTTAAACATCATATCATACTCCTGTAACTAATCCAACGTCTTCCTCTCTGTCTGATTTTGTAACTGAGTTCGATAACTTTACCAAAAATAGGCGTGGTTGGATCAATTAAACACCCATTTTTGGAAATAGGTCGTATCGCTTAACGCCCATCACCATAGCTCAGGCATTAAATCCTGTACATAGGAAATATATATATATGTATGTGTAAGGAATTATAGGCTATATAAAATATGCCACGCCCACTTATTACCATGATATACGATTACTTTGCTAATATTGTGCCCGAAAATCGAAAATTTAATATCTGAGTTTGCATGGTCACTGTCGATAACACACACAAAAATAGGCGTGGTTAAAACAATTTAACGCTCGCTCCTTGAAATAGGTCGAATCTATTTTGCACAAACTACCAAAGCTCAAAAACTATTCACGCTTTATTAGAAACATTTAGAGATTTAGATGGGTCTGGAAAAAATTATGTTCGCATCGATTATTTCGCTAATATCCTAGATATATAAAATTGTATATCTGCGTTAGTATATTTGAAATCCCACAACGGGGAGCACTGAGAAGTAAATAAAATTTGCTGTGAAAGCATTCAATTTGCCACATATACACTCAAATACTTTCAGAAGAAGAGGGCGAGAATGCAGAGTTCTTTATCAAAAACAGAACCCATGCAACGCCGGGTACTTCAAAATAACAATTTAAATTTTAAAATTAGTTCAAATAAATTTTCTTGTTTCTATGTATGAGGTTCCAAAAATACTTTTTTGAATTACAATAAAAACAATATTCTCAATTCTTTTTTTTTTTTTTTGAATTAAGGAGTATCAAAACGCCTCTTATTACACACACACACACTATGCTTTCATGCATGTGTGCGATTGTTATCTTTGTATTGGTGTTTCAATACTGTCAAAATGAACGATACAAAAAAAAAGACAAAGGATCAAATTAGAAATCGAGAGTTTTTTCCTTTTTTCCGTCGTTTTGTGTGCCAGTGTTGCCGTTGCTGATGATAATATTTTGCCCCCGATGTGAGATTAATGGCCACACTTTATTTTCGGGCCATTTTTTTTATGTTTTTTGTTGTTGTTGTTGTTGTTGTTGTTACAAATTGTTCGTCATTTGATTTGATTTTGTTTGCGTTTGATAGCGCAGTATCTAAATTATTGATTTATATTCGGAAATAACTTAATTCAGATGAGGCGCTAAGCGTGTAAATATGTTTCAACTTTTTTTTTTGCTGACTAAACTAAACTTGTTGAATCGAAATAAAACGAAATTAAAGTGACAAGATTTAAAACACGAAATATTTTTTTATTTATTTGCGAGTATAGCTTCAGATTAATAACTAAGAGCTTGTTTCGGCTTCTTTTCTATTAAAAGTATTTTTTAAGAAATTGTTATGTTAAATTGTTGCATCACGAGAGACTACCAACAGATTCTTATCTACACAATACAAATTTTTTTAAAATAAATTATGGAGCTACATATCGATTGTTCGTATAAAAAATGGGTTTTCGAAAAACTCTGCTGCGCACTTCCTGAGCAAAGAAAACTTTAAATTTGTATGTCTCGTCATTATATCAATTAACTTTCCCAGTATCACATTATCATTACCTTTAATTGTCGGTGCACTTTTCCAATCATAATATTGCATCACCTCTCATTATTTACATGCCTTTGGGATTAATCTCTAACAGTTTTTACACCAGTTACTGCAATGAAACGGACGAAGAAGAAACACCTACTTTGCCATTGTCCAGCGCTGACCAAATGCAAATTAAGGATTTTTGGACCAGCTTTTTTTCTCTAAACGATTTATCTGGAATGAATATCTTCGTTAAGGACCGAAACTTTAAGGAGCATTTGGTATCGCTATGGACCTAGTTTGGTCTATGTGAACCATTTGCCGCTACTCTAAACTAACCTAACCTTCCTAATAAAAGACGGTGGATGTCAAATTGATCCAACCACGTTCATTTTTGGTAAAGTTATCCAAGTTTCAGGTTTTTAGGTGCAATACTAGAGAAATAATCAAATATCATCACTAAACTTCGCAAATTGAAGGCGTAAATGTGGGCGTGGCACATTTCAATATCAGTAGAATATATTAGAATTAGAATATTTCCACTTAATCTCACTAATTGTGGGTGTAATAGATTTAAGTGGCCGCCTAATATAGCCTATACTAAGGCCCGGACCCTAAAAGTTATGTCTACCTAATTTGAATGAAGTCGCTTCAGAGAATCTCGAGTTTACTCAGAACAACTGACAGACCGACAGACGTTGGATTATATATAAATAAACAAACAATAGAAACGTTTTTAAGAAACTTTTGAGTTTAATATTTTCTTATTCAAACTTCAAAACAGTTTTCTTTAGTTTCAAAAACAATTTTTTTTGTATATTAAAAATGTGGTAACTAGAGAGAATAAGAAAATGCTTTTGCATAATTAATATGCAATTGCATATTTTGCATATTTTGCTTGATGCAACCTTGCATATTTAAGCATATATAGACATAGTTTATAAATTGATCTCTATCGCATATAATTCAGAGACTTTTAGCATTTTGACATACAATTTTTATTACATTAAAACTCGAATTTGATTTAAGAACATATTTGGGAGTATATTTTCCCATTTTTCGAGCATATTTTGTAGAAGAAGTTTTAGCAAATGAAGTGTGAATTCTTAATAAGCATGTATAGTAATATTTCGTTTGTAGAACTTTAAAGAAGGTTTCTGAAGATACCGATATATGATTATATGGAGATGAACTTTTACTTTCATAACACATCAATAAATCCATTTTTGTTCTTTTTTTTCGCGAATATTTCAGGTTCGAATAAAATTAAATTAAATTTTTACGCCGCTGTGAAACACAATTAAACATTTGCCTCATATGAAACAACGGCGTTTTCAAACACACATGCACACTCATACACTCACAAAAAAATATGCATTTTTAAAATCGAAACAAAAAGCTGCAACAATAAAGCTAAAATGTCACTGAAAATTAAAAACGAAAAAAATAGGCAACTGCATAAATGCGGTTTGGTTAAAACCAGCACAAAAAACCACATATCGCAACAATGAAAAAATGTATGTGTATATGTACACATTAGACTGGCTCAAATAAGTTAAATCGTGCCGATTTTCAATTTTCGGGTTCCAGTCGAATCAGCTCTTTCCTTAGTACCTTAATAGCTAAGAAGTGGCTTAAAATAAGAGAATGGCCTAAATCCATACAAAAAGTCAACTAATTAAAATTTAAAGAATAAATGAAACAGAAAAAGTCTATTAAAATTTCACTTAACTTTGTATACATAGGCAGTTCAGGTGTATAAAAAAGATTTCGGTCCATTCAACTAGGTCTAAAGTTGAATTTTGTCTAGTGATAACTGAGGTCAATATGAAACTTTTAGACAACTTAGTTTTCACAAATCGGTACAACTTGACTTTTTCCCTATCAAAACCTATCAAAACCAGAACCAGTCAGATGCATATATAAGTACATATATGTATATGTTATGTATATTAAAATCACAAAAGGGTATACAAAGTAAAGGACAAAAAGCCAAAACCAACCCAGTTGACTGCAACCTCATAAAAAATATGCGTTTGTATGTTTTTGGTATGTGAATGTGTGTATGTGTGTGTGTGTGTGTGTGTTTGTTTGTTTGTTTGTGCACTAAAGCGGCACTTGCTGTGCCCGAAATAAAAACGAACAAGCGTATGACAAGCTTAATTCTTTGTACGCTCTTCACAATTTTGAACTTTTATATATTTTATTTTATGTGGCAACGCTAGCGAAAATTTGAAATTCCCTCGTGGTGGCGCCACAAAATGTGGAGCAATGCGGCAAAATATCGCTTCATGTATTTAAATACTTCTTTTCGAGATGCATAATTTAAAGCGACGCTGGCGAATTGGTTTGTCTGACGGATCATTTCGGAGTACATAACGACGAAGAATCGGTCCGACAAAGCCTTCTTAAAAAATATCGCTTAATAAATACTATAAAAAATTAGAGTTACGTAACACTTAATCGTACATTCTATAAACTTCCGAATTTAACTAAACCAAACTTTCGTATTCATAGAATACTACAGAAGCCATTACTCATAAGAGGCATTTGTCACGGTTTTTATGTGTTTCATTGCTGTGGTCTGAGAGCAGCTGTCAAAGCGCCTTAAAAAAGTTGAAAGCGTTTTTTTTGTTTGTTTTAAACTGTGCGCAAATGAGGCACAAAAAACTTCTTGAAAAGTTTCCGCCGAAGCATAAGCGGGAAATGAAAGAAAAATATTCAAACGAAAAAATTTAAGTATAAGATGTGAGAAACTAATTTACTAGCTGACGTGTAAGTAAAGACTTTCTTTAAGTTGATAAACAAACAAACAAAAACAACAACAACAACATTTTGAAATGCTTGTTTTATAATTTGTTTGTCCACGTTGTGCTAGAGTGAGTGCGTTGTGGTAATTCGGGACATGTTGGAAATTTCGAAGGCATCTAAAAGTACGACTCCTTTTTAGTCTATCAAAAATTTAAACAAAACTGAACAAAATTAAATTATGTGGAAAATACAATCGAAATATATAAAATAATTTACCAGTTAAATTTAAAAGTTATTTTTTAGCATATCATTTGTTTTTGGATGCTGAACCCAGTACTCAAGGGATGTCCCCCATAAATGTTGATTTGAAAATGATAAAAGACTAGAGGGAAAGGGGAAATAATTGTAAAGGGAAAGTTTATATTTTTTAATTACTCTTTAATTGCTAACAAAAACTACAGTTACTCATGTTCGACACCGAACAAATAATTCCGCCTATATAAAAAATAACTGAAAATAACAACAACAACAACAACAAAATTTTTCATTTGGTGTCGCTTTCTTCATTCGCCTGTTCTAAGCGATTCTTGTATTTTGAAACTCGGGAGTTTTCTTTAAATTCTTACTTGTTTATAAACCAAAGAAGCTTATAGACGGATATGAAAACATAAAGCTTAACCAAGCAAACGACCACTGATGATAATTTCTTCAATTTGTTTGTTGTTGTTCACGTTAAATTAAAAATATTTTCCGTTTTTATTCATATTATTATTAATATTTAATACTAGCGAATGCCCGGCATGCATTGCAATGCCACTTAAAAATATAAAATTTTTGTTTTTAAAATTAGTTAGTGGAACTTCCCGGTACCGGTAGCGAGTTTGAGTTACGTCGGTGGGCGTTAAATTGTTCCAATTACACCCACTTTTGGTGAAATTATCGACAGTAATGATACAAACTCAGAAACAATAATGAAAAATAAACCTAAATCGTCATTGAACACGTTGAAGTTTCTACCGGATAGTGGTTCATTTTATTTACTTTTATCAATATAATTTAATATTTTTAATAATATTGAACGATTTTGACCTTACGTTCGTTACTAAAGATATTGCATTATAATACTTTTATATGTAATCGAAATTTCCACTATGCCCAGTCCTTTCAATTAACTTCGCTCCATCACTCCGTGTTATATACCGAATATTATCAAACAAAAAATTTTCAGTTTATCAAATGACATCATCAAACAATAACTTAAAAATTTACACTAAGAAGACAAATGAACAATTATGGTGAACAATGAAATGTCGTAACCGACAAAAGACAAGCATCGCACATTTTAGCTCGCCTTGCATGCCTCGTATGTATAAGTACAGTCTGATTTAAGTTCAATTATGTATTTTGGCTGATAATAGAGAAAAGTTCATTTGTCTCAATATTTTTAGTGTTTTATACGCCTCTCAATTAGAAATAATATATTTTTTTTAGCATACTTTATCGATGCACTTCCCATACATACATTATCATGTGACACTGACACTCATTCACTCACACTGTGACACTTGCGTGTCATCGTAATTTATGCATTTGTTGCAAACTATTTGTCAGCGATGCACAACAAACTGCAGCATAGCAACAACAACAACAATAACAACAAGATATTGATGTAAATTTAACATGAGCCGTTGAGAGAGTGTCAGTTTGTCTAAAGAGAGAGAGAGAGAGAGAGAGAGGAGAGAGAGAGATGTATTAAATTTGTGCGTCACAAACTGACCAGACTGACGAATAGATTTATTTATGCATTTTATTGCATTTTTTCGGTCGTTCATTTTTTATTATAGCGAACTAATCTAAAGAATTTTTTTGTTTTAAATGAGACACACTGTATTGTGATTGTGATTGTGATTGTGTTGGTGTTTGGGAGTGATTCATTTCGATTGTAAAATAAATTATCAAATAAACAGAAAAAAAAAAGATAATTTGCTTCAACTATTTGCAAAGCAATTTTATATTTTGCAATGTATTGAAGTGTATTTCCATTTAATTTATAACATATACATACAACGTAAATATTAACAGAACCAGCTAACTTAATGGGTAAACGTCACTTTCAGTACGCTGGTATTACCCGTACAGTGGGTTCGATTTGCAAATTAATATTATTTTGTCATTTTATATTTTGACAATTTGTTCATTTTAAAGAAAGATATTTTATGAATAAAGTAAATAAAAACAAAACCTTAGCTCGTTGTCAAAAATCAAATTGTTTCTCTCTTTGAAAACAAAATTTTTGTGTAATTGTCATGGCTACTACAAAATTATCATTTAAATGAAAACAACAACGTAGTATCTTGTCAAAAATAAAAAGATTTAACTTAAATGTTAGGCAGACATCGAGGTGAGTTCGCACAAATTGCGTTCTCTCTGTACTTTCCAAACCTGTTTATTCTCGTTCGAAAATGTTTTCAAAAGCGAGCTCTTAATAAGGACTTTTAATTTATAAACCGATATATTATATTTTAGATAAAATTAATTTTTTGATTTGATAATAAAGATAAGGATAGTCTTCACCTGACCTCATACTCGAACTTCTAAAAAATATTTAAAATTTATAAAACGAAAATATGTCGATCCTTTGGAGAACTTAAAAATTCGTTATCGTTGGTATATACATATATTTTTAAAGCTTAAGCAACTTGGATATGAATCCACTCTCTATTTGTTACTCAAGCTCTGTAAATATAAAATTAATCATAAGGTTAGAAAAGTAGAAATGAGAACGCAAATTGAGCGAATTCACCTCAACTTCTGAGTTATTTTAAAATTTGTTTTTTTTTTATTTTTGTTGACATCAAAATACGTTGTTGTTTTTATTTACTTCATGTTTTCGTAGCAACCATGGCAACTGCACAGAAATTCAATTCAATTTCAATTAATACTACCTCATCTTATATTTATTACACCATGATATTGAGTTTTTGTTAGCTCTTTAGTTTTAGTTTTTGTATATTGTAATTTTTACCTATCGTCTTAACTTAATTAAAATATGTTTTGATTTCTAAAAAAAAACGATAATTAAATTATGTATGCGAAATATTCTAACAAGTAAATGCTTTGTTTTGCTCTTTATAATTTAAAGTTCACCATAAAGAAACAACTACAAACCCAGTGTATGTGTGCACTCCTACACAAGAAACCAACAAACACCAAACAAGATCGACTTAAACAGTTTTGCCCATCAATTTAAGATAACCGCCTTTGCAGCCGTTCTTCTTGTTGTCTTACTCAGCAAAGGAGGCGGAGGCGGCGGTGGCGGCGTCGCTACTTTCGCTTAATTATTCTAATTGTAATTAATGAACTCGAGACGTGCCACTTCGAGTCTCGAATGCGCTTCTTCTGCTTATGGTTTAGCTTCTGCTATTTAAGGAAATAATTGATACCGTTCGTTGTTCGTTGTTCGGTGGTTGCTCGTTGGCAGGTGAAGCCACTCCAGTACTCAATGACCTTATCTAGCGCGACGAGTGTCGTGTCAATGCCTGTTTCCTGCCTCAGCTATTTTACTTTCCTGTCGGGTTTTGTGTGTGTATGATTGTCTGTGTGTGTGTGTGTGTACGATTTGTTTTGTGTGTATGTAAATGTGTGAATGTGTAAATGTGTCTGTAACCGCAACTGTTTGTGTTTATTTTTCTATTTAATTAATAATTTAGAACATTTAAGGTTTGCCGTGTCAAGACAGCCCAGCCCCCCTGAGGCGTTCTTGTCGTGCGTGTTTATTTACTAATCTGCGGGAAAGGTCAAAGACCAAAAATTTTAAGTCCACTTTTTAAATTACTCAATTGATAAAAGGTTGATTTGCTTATTATTGTCATTTTAATAGACACAGTGGTTAACTATTTCTTTTATTAATATAAAAAGTTCGTTGATTAAGAATAACTATTTCAAAAAATATCGAATGCTTCACTAAAGACCAAGTAAAGTTTCGTTTATTATATTGTATATAGTAAATGTATATATATATATTTTTTGTTTGTATAACGATTTTATAATTTATTTTTTATCGAAATTCGACTTTTATGTGTATTGCTTTTAAACAGCTCATTTCTACGATACAATCGCAAACGACCACATCAAGTATAAGGCTTTTCATATGTATGTATGTATGTATGCATATACCCTGTCCTGTACGAGTGCTTCTAAAAACGACGCTGACGTTGACGCTTGTGTTTATCTTTATAATCGTGGTAGCTGCGTATGTGTCTCGGATTATTTTGGATGTGTGTGTGCGCTTAAACACATGTTAAGTAGTTTCAGTTGTTAATGTTGTTGTCGCAGTAGCTGTTGTAGTTGTTGTTTCTGCTGTTGTCATGATACTTTCATTACATTTTAAAGACATGTTAATTACAGTAAAATACTATCCACTACTTACATACTCGTAGTCGGCGCGTATGTAAGTTTGTATTTGTTTAATCTCATTTGTTATGTGTGAGACTAAATATTTATTAATGTACAGGGTGTTGAAAATAGAATATTAGTTTTTCGAAAGCTAAGGGCTCCATAGAATTGAGCGACGGTAAAAAATACCGTTTAAAGGTAATCAATGCTGATCGATTTTACTTTTTGTAAAATAATCGCTTTTCGATTTCATATTTCTCACACCCACGATATCATTATCGAGTGATATGCTAGTGTCATTATCGATAATATCCAATTCGCTAACGATATTTTTCGAGGATAGACCAAAGAAATTGGTTGGATAGACCAAAGAAATTGGTTGGATATCTTGTGAGACTTCAATTTACCGGTAAAATATTGCCACACTGTTCCAATTTAGGCGCAGTTGGTTCCAAATTGAACAGTTTTTTCTTCGATATAAATACAGATACACCCACACGTTTAAAGGAAATGTTATTTCAAAACAAAAGATTGGCTCAAACACATGCTTTAGACGGTTTCAAAATTATAATATAAGAAATTATTTTAGGAACTGGAATTTTTTTAAGTTTTGCTTAAAAAAGCTGTGTAGGAAGCTCCCAAATTGTTTAAATTAACAATTCTTACTGTAAAAGTTTACTACGAAAAATATTTTTGCATTTAACTAAGCATTTTTTCTAAGTTAAAACCAGTCTAGCGCACACCTGCACAATAGCAAAATCAATGCGTGCAGTTGGACACATTTTAACGCTCAAACGAGCGTTTTTTTTCATAAATTTTGTTGTTGCTTTCAATAATCTAATATCGATAAGAGGCGGTGTTGGGTGGTATGCCTTGCGCTGCGCTTCGCTACACTGCGGTGGCGACTTTTGTTGGTGGCTTTTTGAGGCCACAGCTCAGAGTAAAGTTGCCAAAGTTACAACAATTTCCGACATATCGTTACATCTGACAACATTTGAACACGAAAGTATTGAAAGGGCATTTAAGCCAAGCCAAATAAAAAATTATTGTAAAAATAAACACAAGAACAAACTTAAAAAACGTTTGAATGTATTTGTAAGCTAAGCTGAGCGGGTCAGGACGGTTAGACAATATTAAAGCTGTTAGCTCAAAAGCCATTGTGAACAGGTGTGTGTGTGTGTGTGTTTGTGTGTGTGTAGTGTTGTATCTGGTGTGACTTTTAATCCGATAATACAGCTGCGTGTGCAAATAAAGGGAATTGTGCCACCCTGTGTGACACTCTTCGTGCATGTCCGACATGAAAAATGCATAAAGGATTCTTCCGTTCATTCTCGGAGCATGTGTCAAAAAGTTGTACAAACCGATAAGCTAATAAAAAAGTTAAGCGACATATTAACTTTTTCAATGGAAGCAAACTTTGGCGGACATATTTTTTAAATTATTGAAAATCGTCGAAACTAAAATTTTACTTAATTGTAGTTAGGAAACTTTTCCATTGCATTTATCAAAGACATATTAAAATGGCATAGTAAAATGCTTGTATATGTTTGACATTTTTTTGTGATATCACTCATTTTAGCTTTTCATTAAAACTTAATTTATTCCATTAAGAACCATTTGCGTTCACCCAGCAAAATATTTCTAACTGAATTTTATTATAAAAGGTGCACATGCAATATTAAACGTTAGAATTTTATTTGGGATCCTCACTGTATCCTAGGTATACATGCCTGTAGAATAGGGGCTCCTTTTTACGATTATTGTAGGAGTTGTCAAGATGTAGAAGAGGAAGAAAATGTTGAACACCTTCTATGCAGGTGCATGGCTCTGTGTAGGAGGTTACAAATTATTGGTTCCGGCTTTCTTGACAATTTAACTGAAGTAGCAGATATTAAAATGTCGAAAGTAATTAATTTTATTAAGGCCACAGGTTGGTTTAAAGAGAATCCAGAGGAGGAGTAAGGTGCAGTTTAGTTCCGGTGGTATCACAATGGTCCTCCAACAGGCCTTGGTGTGTATTTCGACAACCACTCTACCTACCTAGTACTTTTTTATAATATTTATTAAAACAGATTGTTGTTGTAACTTGTAGATAAAGTTTAAACTAAACGACGAGTTTTCAAAATAGTTTTGACAGTTCAACTCAAATACACAAATTCATCGAATTACAGAGGAATTAATTCATCGGTAATACTCACTGGCGCTGCTTAAACGCTTTCAGCCATTTGATAGAGCGTGTGTATGTCAGATTTCGTGTTGTTTGTTTGTATTTGTGCATGTGTATTTCAAAATATTTTGAGGTGGCAACACTCTTGCCTCACTTCGGTTGAGATGCTTTGGCCTTGACTTAAACATGTACACGTGTCCCAAAATGGAACGCTAAGCGAGTGTGAGTGTCAGTGGAAGAAGAAGCGTTAAGTGTCGTTGTAGTTGTTGTTTGTCTGTCTGTCTGTCTTTTCTATATTTATTCAAGGTACAATGTGCGAAAGATTGTGTGCAAGTGTTTGCACCAACAAAAAGTTAATCCTTATTTTAACACTAAACTAACGCAGCGATACTGATTAAAAGTTTAGTAAGTATCTAAGCTATTAAATGTCAATGACAGCTTTTTGTAAAATTTATTAAGTAATTCGAGTAATTACAGGTGAATAATTAACAAAGATAAACTAAAAATTGTCTCCAGGGCAACATCCTCGATTACTTAAGTCTCGGAACAACTTTTCTTTATGCTATAGTAAAAACTTTGGAGCATACTTTTGCAGTAGAGGTCGAATGTACTTCTTTGTTGCATAGATTCGATTTCAGAAGAGCCGGTGGCTCGGGAACTCATTTCAAACCTTTCCTTTCTAGCGAATATTTAATGGTATATGCTCACAATAGAAGCACAACCAATTCGAATTCACTTAATCAAGTAAATTATTTAGTTAATATATTTTTAAAGATTTAAGTGTTACAGTCTGATCTTTGAAATATTTGAAATAATGTTGTTCAGTTCAATGTTCAGTGCAAATGTTCGCTTGCATTGAAGAACATTAATCTTGGCAAAATTTTTAGTTACATTTTGTAATTTATCATTCGGCTACTGCACGGAAGAGGGGAGCAAAAGGAGCACACTTCAACTGTAACAAGACAAATAGGCGCAAATAAAATTTTTTTCTTATTTTTGTAAGCGTGTGCCATTCATACTACATCCTTTATCTCCTGCTTCAGTCCCACTTCTATAAATACAAAATTAAGCCATATCTGAGCTTTACGAATCGGATCAATACTTAAAATAAATATAAAAGAATAAAGCGCAAATTTGCTGCAGCTTAAAATTGAAGTTGGCGGAATTTTTCTACCCCTGCTCTGTTGTCCGTCCATGATTTTGACCATCACTTCGGGGTGGTTGGCGATTGGCTTTTCAACCTGCTGCTACCCTGACCTACTCTGCCGCTGTTCACGATGTTAACTTTGTGGTCGTGTGTTTGGGTCAAAGTCGGTCTAAACGCAAATGTGGACTTTGAGTGAATTTCGTTGTTAATTTTCACCTTTCGCTAAGCTGTAATTCGATTATTTGCGTGCACTGAGGCGTATGCGCAACCATATACGTACGAGTGTGTGTGTTTGTGAGGGTGCTTGTAGATGTGTGCTTGATTTTGGCCAGTTTGCGGAGTTACCCTAATATTGAATTGTTTCGATAGTTAAATTTGTAGCATGTTTCGTTAAAATGATCAGAACGATCAACTTAGTGACTTCAAATAAAGAATTATTGAGAGCTTCTTGATTTTGTTTCGTTTGTATTTTATTGTGGGCGTATTAGATTTGTTTACAGCCTATAATTCTTACAGGTGTATCCGTATAAATGTTTCGTAAATAGTGGAAAAGTTGCGTATGGGCGTAAAATTGAACCAAAGCATTTCTAAAAGTGGACATTACTCCAACTACTCCCATTTTTAGTGAAGTTGTCGACAGTGTACTTACAAACTCAGATAAAAATAATCAAATATGTTTAACTTGTGGGAGGAATAGGAATATCTTAGAAATCAACCCAACCACTTTATAAAAATATATTTAGCTACGTATCGATTTCTTGCGTTCATTTCTAGTCTGAACTGCGGTGACGAGATAGGTCTGAGGGTTAGCTGAAGAGTTAAGGGTTCCAGGCAGAGTTGGTAGAACATTAACACTTTTGATTCCGGGTCAGTTTTTTTGATCCATTTTTCTATGGACAGAACATACTGAACAACTTTAGACTAATTTTACTGTTGTGTTAATTTGTTCTACCTTATTGACAATAAGCTACGTTATTTCTTATTTATGTATTAATTTTTATAGCAATTACTAAACATTTTCAAAGAGATAAAAATTCATCCTATCTCACCAAATTGCCCAAATCTAAGAAAGTCCATTGAATATAACAAAAACAATTCCAAAATTTCAAGACGAAACTAAAAATATTAAGATTAAAAAAAAAAAATTCAAGGAAACAAAAAAGTGAAAACAATTAATAAGGAAAAGCATTTGATTCCAAAAAACTTTGCTAAGTACTCTACTTTTGGTGTTTGCGAAGCAATGCGAGTCATTTCTTCTTTTGTTTGCTTAGAATGTTAATTTATAATAACTTCTTAAAAATACTTGCAACGTAAGTCGACTTGCGACAGTTTTATGAATTTAGGAGTGATCAGAATAAACGGTTTGAAAATAATGTCCATATTAAAACTAATTGCTGTTTTAATAAGTATGCAGATCATTATACGAATACTTAAAAAGAAAAGCGACATTTTGAGTTGCTCTCGAGCGACTTTTGTGCCTCCGATTTGAACAATTTCGCTTGATGCCTTTTTAAAGCGTCAGCAAAAGTGGCGAAACCAGAAACAGAGCAAAGAAAGGATTCGCGGCGAGGGCCAAAAACAAACTTAGCACACGGTGTGACAAGGCAGCGAGCGCACTCACACAGACACCCATACTCACATTGAGGTCAACAATATTAAAACGCGCAAAAACACTCACATACACACATTCATACATACATATATAAGTATATACAAACACATAGAAGCACAAAGAACAACCATACGTTGGAAGATGGCCTCCAGCGCCTATGGCGCCGACCATCGTGGAACCGGAAAAAGTTTTTTGGCGGCGTTATCAAGACCGGGAAGAATATCTCTACGGGCAAATTACAGTTTCACTTAAACTTTTTGTGTGACTTGCACACACACATTCACAGGAAACACCACCACACACTTACACACTCAAAAGGACAGTTAAACGGACCGCCCACAATGATGCTCAAATTTGTGTTATTTGCAGCCCGACAAGAAAAGTGCTGAAACAGGAACTTTAAAAATTAAATAAACCCTCGCAACGGTCAATGAGTTATGTAATGAGTTATGTCACTCTCAAGTCAAATACACACAAACACACATACACATTTACATTCACACTTAAACAAAAAAAAAACAACTTTATAATTTGGAATTTATTGAAGAGAATAATTTAAAATATCAAACTTTATGAGGATACAAATACTAAAGAAAAATCCGCAGTGGACAGCGAGAAAGGGAACGCTTTAATCCGAAATATATGGCCAAGTCCTAGGGGACCTGCTAACTCTTGGGATTTCCAATTGCATCCAGCTTGCTTATAAAAAGGGGCGGCTGGAAAGGCATTTTGAATAAGCTGTGTAAATAAGCACGTAAGTAACAATGGGAATGTTACTTCGACATCACTTCCACTTGACGATGGTTCACTAAACTTCACTTAGAACTTTGTTAGAAATTAAATGCAGACATGTCATCTGTGTTTTGTATTCTGTTACTTACACTCCCTCTTTAAATATGTCAAAACTCTCAACTCGATAGATCAATGACTACAAATCTTGTGGTTAACAATCCGCTGTCAATTCCAAATTCAATTTGGTTGTCATTTTTTTAAGTTCATGTATTGCTATGTATTATTACTATGTATAACTATAAATTGCAAAATAAACATCGATTCATTGATGTGTCGATATTTTTACGCCAATATCGGCATTATCATTCCGATGTTTCAAATCACAATATAACAATACTATCGCATTTTTTTACCTGAATATATTGGTAGTTAATTTTTAATAAAAAAAAATTTATTTGTTGTAATTAAAAACTTGCATTATTTAGAAAAGATTGTTGGCTATAACTTTTGACAAGTTACAAAAATACGTTAGAAAGTGTTCTTTTAGTTTAGAATAATCAAATAATGTCATTTCAATGTGAATGACGTTTAATTTAGTAGATGTTAAATTAAGTATCGAGTATCGATAAAATATATCAAACAATCGATGTTTTTCATCAAAATCGATATAAGCATTATATATTTTACTTTGTTGGATGCTTTATCCCTAAACCTTGTCAACTGTGAGATGCTAAGATAAAGATAAATTTATCCTAAAATAAAGAACAAGTAATTTTAATCATTTAGATACATTTTTGAGATATTTCAAAAGAAAAATATGTCTTTGGATTAAAAAGTTTAAAAATTGTTGTTGGTGTGAATTAAAATTTACTATTTCAAGTTTTATTCTTCTTCTCTGATAACGACAAAGGAAGGTGTAAAAAGTTTAATTTGTCTTCAGAATAAAACGGCTATTTCTCAGTTTTTTCCAACTTTTAACTGGCGTAGATTGGAAAAATTCATAAAATACGAAAAAAGCAACAATGCAAAAAAAGAGAAGAATAAAAAAGTAAGACGCAAAAGCATAAAAGGCGGAAATAAAGAAGAATAAAAACTTGGAACATTAACGAGCAGAAAGAAAGAAAGCATTTGTAACCGCTTCGTGCTGAGCGTTGTTTGCTTTTATGGCGATCGATCCGGGTCGTTTGCTTGCCCGCGCTGTGCAGCGTTAATAAAATCGCATTAGCGTGCAGATTCATCAAAAGCGCAGCACAGTGTAATTTTACGCAATTTACAAATTTCTTTTCCCGCTCTCTTATTCACTTCTTTCTTTATCGGGACAAAAGCGCAGTAAGTGGCCATTCATCAAAATGTTTCTCCAGCAGGCGAAATACCAAACGCAACGACGACAGGTTCAAGAGTCCACTCAATTTTTCTTGCTTGTGCTAACAAGTGAAAAAATACATCTGTACATAAATTCTGTAGTTGTGGTGGTAATTTCATACACTTTTTTAAATAGCTTCGATGAGAGCAAGAATAAATAAAATTTTTTTGGTTTTTAAAATGACTTTTTTGGTTCCTTTTTATTTCGCATTGCTTAAGCACACAAAAAGGAAAATAACGATGTTTATTTGTACAAACATAATGTTGAAAATTGACTGAATTATAAAAGTAACAAAAAATCTGATTAAATACTAAAAAGTTGTTGTTTCTTTTAATTTAAAAATGTTTGTCTTTACTGCCAACATTTTGTCTTTGATATATCTAACTGTATGAATACTTACTATACACTGACTTTCTTAAATTATTTTACAAAATCGTTAATGTTGCTAGTTAGTTTGAATTGTGTTTAAAGCTTATGCCTCCAGATAGGCCGAGGCTCCAGACAGGAAGGCGGATTTAACAGGCACTCTCACAGCACCTATAAATCATACAATTTCGATCTGAATTAAGGAAAGGCATGAATATAATAGTATAAAAGTAAGGAAGTAGAAAGCCTTTTTAGAGATACGAAGCTGAGACGTGTATTATGCTATTGAACTTTAAAAACGTTTCTTTATTTTACAATTACTTTCTCCTTCTCATAAATTTCGGTTATTTGAATTTGAATTTTCGACCAGGACCTTTTTTATTCGCAAAAGTTCTTTCATTAATGAACAATTAAATAATTGCACTTCTTGCAGTCGCTCTCGCTCAAACTAATATTGTAATATATTGCAACAAAGTCCGGCTTTATTAACCGCTGATAGCAACAAAACTACTTTGATTTTGTAATAACAATTTCGCGACCATACTTCATGAATGATCACCATCGAATTCTGAGTCAATTGATCGATGTCCATTCCTCTGTTTTTCCGTCCAAGCAATTACAGTCTTAGTTTCAGAGATATTTTTCTAAAATTGGATCAGTAGGCTTCTTTTCTCAAAGTGGAGATTAAATGTGTCCCTATTATAGCAGGAAGTCGTTCTCATCTCTCCACTCAAATTTGTTTCCTTATAATTTCGTGTTACTTCTAAATGATTAAAAAAAAAAGAATTTTTGTTCGCATAAAAGGAGGAAATTTGTATGGGAGGTGTGAGTACTTTCTGTCCGGCCCTGCTTATCCTACCAATAAACAAACAAGTCAAGTAAACTATTAACATGCCTAATTTACATAAAAATATATTTTTAAGTAAGAGGAAATTTCTACAACTCGTCCCAAAATACGAGAATAGCTGAAAAACACTTCACTTTATTAACATATTATTGTTGATGTTAGAAAAAGTACAAATAAAATATTTGTGAAAAGAGAAAACATACAAAAAAAAACTTATTTATTTGAAATGTTTGTGATATTTGCATACAAAATAAATAAATATTTATTTAAAAGTGAACGATACACATTCGCATTTATGCATAATAAATCAGAATAAAAACATTAATTTCATTTTTGCAATGCTTTAGTCTTAAATTCACGCCTGAATGAATGTTGTAAAATATGCGAATGATTGATTATTAAATTCGAAATTGAGTACTTACACATATAGAAAGTGAGTACCTAACATTTACAATGCAGGGCAGTAAGTAGAACGAATGTATCATCATTTTCTCTTTTAAAACAACATAAACCCTCACATGATAAAAAAAATAAATATTTAAAATCGTCTATAGCAGTAATATTTTAATTTACCACACTCTAAAATGCTTAAATATTAACAATCAACGAAAGTGAATTAAACTCTTTTGTAAAGGAACTATGTTGAAATGTATCTTAAGAATATATAAGTATTACATATACTTGTATGACTTAAGCCAACACAATTGTCAGAGTAATTTAGTTAAAATCATAAAAAAAAAAACACAATCGAACCTTTTTTTTACATTAGCTAAAAAATAATTGGGCTTTCAGAATAAGATACTAAAATATTTGAAATAAGGGTCTTTATCGAAAATGACCTCTGAAAATTAAATAAATTTGGTTTTAATTTAAAATAACTGTAAATGCAATCATGATAATATTTTCTTTATAATGGCAATAACATAACTTTCGTGAAATCAACATGAAAGGAGTTATGGAATTTTGAACTGATAAACAATGAATGGTCAGTAACTTCAAAAATTAAATAATGATCTTTAAGCAGTTTTACCAAATGAAAATTCGAGTAATTTTGTTTACTGATATAAGAAAGAATTCATCACACATGTTCTGTAAAATGTAATATTTTAACCTAATAACTTTAAACAAAGCAAATGCCAATAAGAAAGAAACATAAATTGAGTTACAATTTACTTTAAAATGTTATCTAATAAATTAACGAAACTACAGATACAACTTTTTTGACATACATTGACCCAACATCTTTTCCAACAGTACTTCAGAAAATGTAAAGTTGAGTTCGTATATAGAATTATGTAATAGTCAAAGGAACTTTAGAAAATATAAAATCAAAATCATTTATGAATTTGTATATATACTTCAAAAAACACCAATTAGTTAGTCAAGTGTATTTCAGAAAATATCAAATGTATTTCGTAACAGTAAAATCTACTTCAGAAATTAAGAAATATAATTGACACTTTCATAATTACTATGGCAAAGTTGCAAACTGGTTAACCGACACTAACTTGTTTCGGTTATCGTAATCGGTTGAACAGCACAAATCGGGTTAATTGAAGAGGCTTAATTGGAAGCACTTCGGTTGATACGCTTTCATATTGGAGCTTAAATAAACAGTTCGCATAGTAGTTCGAATGAGACCTCGGCGCTCATAACCGTCATTAATTTGCTAAGGCTGTGTAGGTCGTTTCGTTTCGTTTGTGTACTGTACTGTACACAAGCACGCATGATTGCACTTTAAAGTGTTCTCGCTGCATTAGTGTACAGTACAGCCTATATAAAGATAAGTCCATACATCCGTGCAGATGTCTAGTGCATATTTATTTAACAGTTGCATGTAGTTGCATTCAAACAAAGGAAAAATCAATACCGCTGCAGGCGCCATTTTGTTTTTCATTATACTATATACATCCTATTCAGGTTGTTGTATATATAATTACTTTTTTGCAATTAAAATTATTTTATGTCTTTGGCATATCCAAGTTAACTCCATTACCACACGAAGTCGTTTTATATTTATGATTAACACTTGGTCTCCCAGTGGCAAGGACCCTTCACCGCATCTCATCCCAATGGCAAATCGCAATTATTTGTTACTTGAAATGCAACTGAAATGTGAAGTAGGCAGCGGCACATTTCTGTTTTTTTATTTCAAGAATATTAAATTTTGTAATGAGTGCAAAAGTTAGAGGAAGAAGGAGAAGCGCTTTACGAGTAGTTCACCACTTGACGGCGCTTGCGGTGCCCGACTCGAGTCATAATGCCGGGCGAGCCGAGGCTAAGGAAAAGGTAATAAAAGTTTTTGACTCATCTTTCGCGGCGATTGCGCTTAATTGCGGAAGTATTTCAAAAATACAAAAATTATAAATTACCACAGGAAGTGGCGTACCGACCATTTTTGTATCTGATGACACAAATAGTAAATATCTTTGTGTTAATTAAATATTAACCCTGCGCTAACATGTTTATTATTATTTATTTACTATCTTGATTTCCTTTAAAGATATAGAAGTAAAAATAAATTTTATCCGATAAAATAATTTTATTGAAAATAAAAAAGAAAACGTTATTTTGCTGCAGTAAGTCAAAATTTTTCAACGGAAGCTTTTCTTTTTCGCCTTGCTATAAAGTTAATTGCCGGGTATTTTAGCTCTGATCTAGCCAGTGATTTACATACTCCATAGTTACAGTAGTTACACCTTTTCTCCATATTTCGTATAATTAAAAACGCAAATTTTGCGCATTCGCTACCTGCTCGCGTCCGTCCAAAGCACTAATTAGGCACACGCACGGGTACTTTTCGTAATTATGATTTTCGTTCTTTCGTGGAAATATTTTTTCACAAATACTTTTTCATGGCAACCAAATCGCGTGACATTAAAAACTAAAATGTAACAGAGTACACGCACACACACTCTCATACATGTACAAATAGTAATCTACTTTCAAATCTAACAACAAAAGAACGTGTAGAGCAGGATTACAAAAAAAAAAGTGAAAATAAAAATACAAAAAAAAAAAAGAAAAAGGGCCAAAAATCGTTAGAAAACTCATTTGGCAAAACATCAACAGCAAAAAAGAAAACCAAACAGAACCAAAAGTCAACAACACATTTGGAAGCAATTAAACGCGCGACGCGACATTCGCTCAAATAGCTGCAGCGGAAACGGAAGTGCGGACATTACGATCGCCATTTGTCGCCGCCTTTTTTCCGTTTTTTTTCCTTTTTTTTTTGGTTTTTTCAAACGATGGGTGTGAGTTTTTTCGTCTGTTTTGAAACAGCTGCAATTGTATTTGGTATTGGTGTGAAACGCCGTATTCATACACACAAACACACCCACAAACATACACACACACACATACTAAAGTCATTAGGTGTGTACGCGCTTCGCCTGTGAAATGAAGTAAGGAGCATGTAGGCGACCGTCGTTTGCTTGAAACCGCAGCATTTGTTTGTTTTGTATTTGTATTTGCTGAATGCGAAATATTTTTTGTGAATGTGTGCCATTTCGTTTATTTAAATGTGCATTGAATTTGGATTTCTATACGGTACAAGTGGGTGACTTTGCTTGACATTGGGTCAGAATTATGCAGGTAATTTAGCAGAGTACTTCTAAACAGAAATGCTGGTCGTAACGCACACAAATCGCGTATCCATTATGACAGCAAATAAAATTTGAATACGTGTAAATTACCCACTCGAGTTGGTGATTATTTAAATTTCAAGTACGTTTGATTTTATTCAACGACACTTTTTGTAGTCTTTCAATTTGATTGTTTCTACGTCAAAAGCAATTTGACAGCATCTACCAATATGGCGAAAATATTTAAAATAAAGCTAAATGAATGAAGTATCAATAAAAAGGTGATCGTGATGTCAACACTTTGCATAAGTTTAAGTTTTTTAGATTAGAATTTATTGAGAATGTAAAATTGTATATTGTATATTAAAATAAAGTGTAGAAAAACTAAAATGGAAGTTAAATGTCGATAAAAATTGTATATGAATGTCTTTGTGTGCAAATAAGGGTCTACTATAACATATTTAATTTCGCAGATTGTATAATAATTGTGTGACTAATCTTCATTATATATATAGAATTTCTCGAAATAAATAAATAATAATGCTAAAAAATATGCTTTTCTGTTTAAATAAGAAATTAAGCAGCTTTCTAAGTTGTATTGCAATAATTTTAATTTTGAACTAAACTTTCCCATAGGGTCGGGGAAAAACAAAAAGTTTCTAATGTAGTTGTTTTTTTCAACCACAACTGGTAAACAAAATACAATACTGACTTCTTTTCATAAAAGAAACTTACATATTTTAGGTCAATTGTCCTCCCCTGAGAATAATGAGAGAAAACCGCCCTGAAGCAGTTATACAAATGTTTAAATGACATAAATAATTATACTGACTTTTTAACTAACTGATAATAAATAACATTTAGTTGAAATTAAACAACTTTGATTTTGTTAATTGATCATTGAATAGAGTACTAACACGATAAAATACTAACTATTCGATTGTAAAATCATATGCTAACTTATAATCTTCCCATCTAAATACTTCATTCCTCTAATTCTACTTTCTTATTTCGACACTATCCTGGGTGCATCGCAATGGTCCATGAAGACCGAGTATTATAGTCACATACCAGCCCACAGTCAACTTTAGCTCTAGCTAACCAATCTCTTGTACTGATATCTTCTTTTTAAAACTGCTAGAGTAAAAATTTAGGAAATCGAAATATAGTTTGAAATTTTCGGCATTCACACTTGAATATACCATCCTTTGTAAAATTGTTTTTTAATTTGTATAAAAACGGTTGTTTTTTATAAAAAAATGATAGAAAATTCGAAAAGTGCAACTTTAACTAGAAAATAATTAAGTTAATTTTGTATCTAAACTAGATCTAGAATAATTCTTAATAAATTGCAGAAGTTGGTATTAACAAAATTCCTGTCGAATGACACCTGAAACGACCGAACAACTGAACAAATCTACGAATAATTAAATTTTAAAAACATTTTTCACGTATGTAGTCAAACAAAAAGTTTCTTTTAATTTAAAAACAATTGAAAAGTTTAAAATAATACAACTTCCATGTTTGTTTTTTTTTTACTTAGAGATTTTAGATGATTTTTGAGCGTAAGGTCTATAGAATGACTTTATGATGAGGACTAAACGGAAGTTCTAAACGCTTTTTTGAATCCTAGATCTTATCTTATCTAGTTACAAGCGGAATTGAAACTTTCCATTGCCAACGATTCCAAATGAGCTTTAATTATGTTTGTCTGTATGGAAGTAAGTAAGCGAATTCGAAAGTTTCTGTTCATCTTTCAACATGTTTAAATTTTTATTTAAACGTAGTTATTATATCAAGTATTTTTTATATATCTGTTGAATAAGTTTTCTGTTTCTGTTATGCTCTGATAAGAATATAACAAAAATGATAATTTCTAACTTTTTTAGCTCTATGCCGTAAATTTCTAATTTTATAAACTAACAATGCAAATTTTCCATCTCACAGCGTAGGATAAATTTAAGCAATGTTTACGGTACGCACACGGCGTGACGTTATTTAATAAAAAAACAACAACACAAAAAACAAAAACCACGACAAAAACAGTTACAGCAGTAAAAAGGAAACTGTTTAAGAAAATATGCCCAGGAAGTCAAAGCAACATTAAAAATGCCGCAGTTTGTTGTTATTGTTGTTGTTGTTCTTGTTGTTGTCCTGCCTGTTACTGAGCCTACTCTCAGTCACAGTACGTTACGGAAGAAAAACAAAAAAACAAAGAAGAGGAAAAACAAAAAAAAATACTTTGAAGAAGAAGAGCACATATTGTTGCGAATGCGAATGGATCTGTTGTCGACAGACAGACCGACAGACAGAACGACAGTCAGACAGACAGACAGACAGACAGACAGACAACACGAAGAAAAAATAAGAGGACACGATATCGTGTGGCATTGAATGAAGAAGACAGTAAAAAGCAAGGCGCACAATAGCAGAGGAGGTCACTTTCAAAAGACGACAAAAAGCGAAAGATGAAGCGAAAGAACAAGAAAACGACAACAAAACACAAACAAAAACCGAATCGCGTAACACAGCGAAACTTTAAACGAAACGGACGTTACGCTGCACAACGCAAGAATCGAATTGATTTTCGATATTTGTACAACAACAACAACAACAAAAATTTACTCTATGCGGAGTACGCACACAAACACACACATACACACACATCTATATAAAGGAGAGCAATTTAACTGCATGTGTGTGTGGAGTGGAACAAATAAAAAAAAAACATACGCTTTTATACTATGAACACTTTTTAATGATTAATTTCCTTTAAAGTTTTATTTCGTATTTGGAATAGTCGAATTAACCACTTTTGTTTCTATTATACTATGCGGAAAAAAATGTTTTATTTTTTTTGATATTTCGCGTTTTGTTTTGTTTTGAAATATTAGATTTGAGTTTTTGAATCGAACACACACATATGCGCACACAGACACAGTTAGTCGATTTTGGAAAAGAAATAAATGTGGTCTTCACTCGAGGAAAATAAAACACTGACTCGTTTAACTCATGACGCCGCCGTGGCGTCTGACACACGAAACACGTAACACCGCAATGAAGCAAAACTTTTTGTTGGCCCCGAAAACTGAAAATGTCGCGAAACAAACGAAACGAACGAAACGAGCGAGGCAGGCAGGCAGGCAGGCAAACGCGCACGTGTTTCACCAACGACAACAGACGAGCACGAGCACGAAAACGAACACGAACCGACTAGGCCAACAAAGCGTAAGAGAGAGCGAGAGAGAGAAGGAGAGTGAGCGGAGAAGGAGAGTGAGCGCAAGTTTGAGCAAAAACAGCGCAGAATGGTGAGTTCGTCGGTCGATTCGTTTTTTGTGCGGCGTACGTGGTGAATTGCTTTCCGAGAACAACATTTTCAAACTTCAATTGTTTTGCGGTTGTGCTAACGTGTGCGTGTTTTGACGGTGTTAGTGTGCCTCCTTGTCAGTGTGTGTGTGAGTGTTTGATATTGCCGAATGGCCAAAAGGAAACAGACACCCGTAAGGATGCGCGTGGCATAAGGAAGTGCCGATAATGAGCGTGTTTGTTGGTTTGTTTTTGTTCGGTTGATTGCGTGTTTGCCTTGTGCTTTGTGTGTTTGTTCGTTGTTCGTTCATTGTTTTTGTTCTGTCGTATTTGTTTTAGGCAGATATTTCGGTATTTGCGTGCAGCGTTGCGTATGAGTAACATTTATTTTCTACTTAATTTGAAGTTATTATTACACTCATACGCCCCGATGTGCAGCCAAGCTACTTAAAATACAAAAACCAAAAAACTAGAGGACAGAACTGGCGGTCTTTGACTTTGGTTGACTATTGAACTGCTCAATTTTAGTGTAAAAGGTTAGCATTGATTTCGGTGGTGTTTGATGCCTCACATCTTCCATCAGTTGAACATAAACTTTCGATCATATTCATGATTTCCGTCCTTCAGATGTAAAATCTTTGATTTTCGATGATTTTTTTATTTCTAAATTTCGTAGATGAACTGACTGACTGAAAAGCATTAATCTGAATATTGCTACAATATTGTATGAAGAGAGCAAGTGTTCTTTATTTTGGCTTGATAACATGATAAAAACTAAAAAGTTTAAAGTCTTCCCTACTTCGATTTCATTTAAAGTTTACCGATTTGATGATGATTCCGGCAAAACTGCTTCACAACCTTTTTGAGACAATTCGAAATTTTTGAATATATCTGCTGCAGCTTTGAATTTTATTAAACTTTAATGAACTTTACAACTAAATATGCATAGAAAAAGTTTGACAAAAAGTTTTACCTTTATAACAACAATTATTTGAAGTTTGAGTTTAGAATTACTTTGATTTTTTTAATTATGCAAATAAAATTAATTTTGCAGCGATAAAATATTTAAAAGCTAAAATCAATATTTGCGAGAATAATATTAAACTAAGAGGCCAATGAAACTAGTCAATCAGTTTGTACTTTCAGTTTATGAGTTTGAAATTTTAAATGCGACTTTATAAAAAAAAGTTTTTTCAATAAATAAAATTAAACCAAAACCAAATTTCAAACGTGTTGCACGAGTGGCACTTTTAGGGTTTTAAATTTAACAACTCATACGTCATGAAGTGCGTCTTTTGGTTGGAGCCTCTTTTAAATGAACTAAAAAATATTTGACCAAGTGAGAAGCTTTTTAACAAAAAAGGTAAGAGTTTATTACTTATTGCTTTTCACTATTTTTATAATTGTAAAGAATATTCCAAAGTATTTTACAATTGGTTCTGATATGAAAACAAAAAATTATGATTTCGAATAATGGACGAATATTTTCAATAATTTAAAAAAATTCCAAGATATTCTACAAACACTCTTACAAATTTTTGAATAAGGAAAATACAAAGAAAATTTCATGTTTGATTTAAAAAACAAAACCTATGAAAATCTTCAATTGTAATTTCGATTGGTTTGCTCCTAAAATTCTGAAATTTGATATCTGAGTTTGTAGGGTCACTGTCAATAACTTAAACAAAAATGAAACCGAATAATCATCAAACGATTTTAAGAATAAATAACGCTCTTTATATTAAAAAAAGGTTTAATTTTACTAAAACACTTTCACAGACGGCAAAACAGAATAGGTTACTACTTCATTGCGCACTAAGTACCTCAGATTGGTAGTGAGCGTTAAACTAATCCAATTACGACGTACTCGCTCAGATAGTTCTAAAGTAAGTTAAAGTGAGCTAGGGAGCGTGTTGTTCGTCACCTGTTTACAACCATTCACTCTTTATATAATAATAAATACATAAATAGACAACCCTTCTTTAATTATATACAGTCCTGTCTGGATATATGGAACTAATTATTGCAAGGACTGTTTTTCTATATCCGGGTTGTTCACTCTTTCAAGGTGAACATTTGTTGTTCTTGCGTTCAGAAATTAATTTTTGTACCGCTTTTCACGTAGAATTCGCAGTGCTATTATTCCAGAATCTTTTCAGTTTTTTTGTGTGTTTTTTATTGGTATCTGTTTGAAGTTGCTTTCAATATTGTATTCACTAAGCTCCAAATAGTGAAATAAATCTTGAAAAGAATTGCGATTGTTCACTATTTTGAGTACTCCATGTACAAATTTTTGTGTTCACTATATCGAGATGTTCACTATACCTAGACACGACTGTATAATTTGTTTTCGAACATGAGTTATCAATAAGTTTTCACTAACAAAATACCTCTTCTACAATCATTTTTTTTTGTTTAAAATGCTAATAACGAATAATCAAAATCGGCTTTTGCCAGAACAGAATTGCCATAAAATTCTATATACTATTAGGTGTACAAATAAGTTTCCGCCGTTTTGAGAAAGATGGCGTGGCACGAGGTTTACGTTGGAATTCGCAGATGGTAACCTACTTGAAAATTAGTTTGTTTATTCCAGAACAACATAACCTTATCATGTTATTAAGTTCGCATTAGCATCATATATTTTTCTTCATCTAAAAATGTCTCAATTTGAGCCAACTAAGTGTCATTTGCGGGAACTTTTAATTTATTTTTTTAATTTAAAAAAATCTGCTGCTGAGTCGCATCGATTGCTCGTAGAAGCATATAATGAGGATGCTTTGAGTGAGAGAACATGTCGTGAGTGGTTTCAAAAATTTAAAAAAGGTGATTTTGACATAAAAGACAAAGATCCAGTGGAAGGCCGAAAATTTACGAGGATGCAGATTTGGAGAAATTATTGGGTGAAGATTCGTCTCAAACACAAAAGGAACTTGCACTTAGTTTAGAAGTCACTCAGCAAGCAGTCTCACATCGTTTAAATATTATTTTATTAACAAAAAACGGCGGAAACTTATTTGTACACCTAATATATGACGCAGACAAAAATTGAATTTATTTAATTATATTCAAGGTCAAAATTGGTGTAATTAACGCGACTTATGTTGTTTTGATAATGAGCTCTGTGTGTGTTTTTTATATTTTAAATACTTCTAAACGATTCTAAACACCCAGGAAAAGCTTTCACAGTTAGCTTTTCAGTGCAAGTGCAGCGTTGCATTTAAAGCTTGCAACTGCAACTTAAAACAGACACGTCAAACACACAAAACAAATTTAAATTTTGCAACTCTGCAGCACAGCATGGACACAAACCGGATTATTATTGTGTGTCGGATTTTTTTTTAAATATTTAATAATTCAATTATTAGAAATTATTTATTCCGGATCTAAAGAAATACAATTTTACTCGTTTTTCACTCAATACTTTCTGCAAATGTAACAAATTATTAATTTTTACGATTATTCGGCATAGGGCTGAAGATTTTCATCCCTATAAAACTTTGAAGTTATTTAAAGTTTTGTAGTAAAACTCGAAGAACCTTTGCGAAATCATCGAAGTTTTAAAAACTTAAAATTTACAAAAATTTCGAAGGTTCCAAGGCGTTTATTTTAATATGCCCATACCCAACTTTTAATTATTTCTTTTGAATCCTTTGATGGAAAGTACACTCATAGAAAAAATGTCTTAAATTAATCCGACCCCTTAAATCGCTAAAATTCTTAATAACTGCTTCTAAGTACAAATCATAAAATATAAATATAACTCTTCAAGATATCAAAATTTTAAATTCTTATTATTCGATCGAAACGGTTTTAATGTAAGATTTAACATTCTTCTTTTAAGATGCTTGGTTTTTAAAATAAGATCGAAATTTCTTATTTGAATTCTTAAATAAAAAATTTTAATTCAAACTTAAGATTTTCGCGCTTAATTTAAGATCTTTAAATTTGAAACCAAAACCTCGCAATGTTAATTTGAGTCAAAACAATCCTAAATCATCTTTAAATTGATATTGCGATTTTCTCTTAGTGTAACAGCCCTAAATCGGCAGAGCTGTCATCGAAAAGAATTCGCGCGTAATGAGTCTACGCGGATAAGTTTCACTTTTATGTGCCCAGACGATGGAAAGCAATGCAAAAAAGAAATAGAAATACAATCCATTACATAGAAAACATACTTGTCCAATAAAAATCGATTATCAGCTAAGCTCAGATTATCAAATTGTTTCGCTGGATATAAATTTATGAAATTCAAGACACATGA
The DNA here is from genome assembly GCA_949127995.1 of Suillia variegata. Classification (NCBI taxonomy): domain Eukaryota; kingdom Metazoa; phylum Arthropoda; class Insecta; order Diptera; family Heleomyzidae; genus Suillia; species Suillia variegata. The sequence goes on from OX421846.1 coordinate 18,687,435, forward strand.
CTCCAATGGCAATTACCCAGTGAGAAGCAAAGAAGTAAGCAAATCTAAGTAAAACAAAAAGTTCGGACCACCCTAACGATGCAAGCAAAACTAAATAAAACTAAAATAAACTACGCAACATTTGAGAATCATGTCAATGATTTTGATAAAAGCGGAGATAGATTCGAATGAATGAATGAATGATTTGGTTAAAATGGGCGATATTCAAATGTCACAGACGTCGGATTTCATAGCAAGCGACAAAATGCAAATCTTTTACATATGTAGATGTCAAACAGTGACTCACTGTTGAAATCATTCAAAAAGAATCAAGCATAAAAACAAATCCTTAAGGATTTGTATTGTTTTAGATTCAAATTGTTGAACTCAATTGTTTTATTGTTTTCAAATCAAAAATAGACTGTAAAAAAAATTATATTTGAGATCTAAAATATATACAGTCTGGTCTGGATATAGTGAAGTAATTATTGCAAGACCTGTTTACAGTATTGAGGTTGTTACAATTTTTGCTCAAAAACTTCTTTAATTTGCTCAAAATACACACTGTGTATATAAATTCAAGAGACCATTAAAATAGATAAGTAGGAAAACATAAATGAATGCTTATTGAATGATTTAGCCACTAGACGTTTGCTTCTTACGTTAACAAAGTGACTTTTGAACCGCTTTTTCGCGTAGATTACGCAGGACTTGTATACCAGCATAATAAGTAGTGCTTTTTTATGCTAGTTGCTTTCAAAATTTTGTTCACTAACCTTCAAATAGTGAAACAAATCTTGAAAAGTATTTCGATTGTTCACTATTTAGAGTACGCCATGTAATTTTGGTATTCACTATATAGAGATGTTTACTATATAGGGTGTTCACTTTACCCAGACACGGCTGTATTTTATGAAAAACCATTGTTCACACTTCATACTTGTAGAAATATATATTTTCTACAAGTGATTATTTCTATTATATAATATTTATTAAATAAAAAGTTCAAACTATTTTATTTATTCTTTTTTTGGAAGTCTTCGGTGTCTACACAGATCGAAAAAAAATGTGTCTCAACTACAATTTCAGTTGTACAAAAACAATTGTAAAATTTTTTATAAAATATGAAATTACTTTAATCTTCTTTGCATTTCTACCCTAAATTGATTGGAACTATATATTTCATTTAAATAACAATGTATAATGATTGATACTTAATTCCTTGTTGTATCATATAGAAGTATACAACCGAAGATGTCGCCATATATACAAATTCGTTAAGAAAATAGTTAATAAATCTTATAAAAATTTAAACGTGCGTATGATTTACTGAGTGACACACTGTAAACCATAGAAGGAGAGTGCAAAGCGGTATCAAAATATTTAAACATAAAAATACTTTTTAGCTGAATAAAAATCCACTCATAACTGTTTTCTATTTTCTATTTTCTTCTCTCTTTTTTTTTTTGCTTATAAAAATGCATAAATTCAGAAACAAATTGACACGTCGGCGTAAGTGTGAATAACAGCAAAAACACACAAAAAATAAACAACAACAATAACAACAACAATTTCAAAATCGTTGCTTGACGTTGTCATTTCTTTTCTACGGCTTTTTTATGTTTTTCCTCGTTTTGTTTTTGTTTTTTATTTTGCGATGAGTACGCCTGGCGGCTTTAGCGAGACACAGTTTCCTCATTTCTATTTTATAAAAATGCAACACCGAAGAGTTTTGTTGGCGCCAGCAGCGGTTTGTTGTTGCTGTTGTTGTTATTGTTGTTGTAGTTGCTGCTTCTAACTGCTCAAAGGCTTAAAAGTTTTCTGCTGCAACATGATTTGAGCGAAAGTACAATCGGCGACGTGAGAAGCGAAACTCAACAAAACCATTTTGATGAAAATTTTCGTCAATTAGGGACGACAAGTTTGAATTGTAAAAATATCTTCAGAATACAAATTTATAAATTTTTCTGTTTTTATATTTGTATTAAAAATTTCAATTTCTTTTGTTGTTGTATTTGAATATGCATACATATTTCTCTCTGATACATTTAACATATGTAGCTCAAATTGTAGGTACAGTCAAGCAGAAAAAACCTAAATACTCAGAATTTTGAATTGACCTTCAAAATCTTGACTTAGGATCCAAAAATCCATTTTTGATGGGTTAAAGCATAGACTTGCCTATTTATCCCATGAACAAGACATTTTGGTGCTTATATCGATGTATAAATTGTTAATATATCTTTAGAAGTACCGGAGGATCATTTAAATTTTTTACTTAAATCATTTCTAATACTTACGTGCAAGTAAAGCTTCAACCTTTCAAAATTGGCTTTTTGGACCCTAAGCCCAGATCTTGGGGTCAATAAAAAATTGTGATAATGCAGGTTTTTTCTACTTGATTAGACCTACAACACGTGTAAACCTCAAAAAAATATATTAACATTTTTGAAATTTTTTCACAGTGTTATTAATAAGTAAAATTAGATACATATGCTGATCCGCACCTATTTGAATCATGTTATTGATCGGCATCTGGCGGCGATTATTGCCGCCTGTTAGATGAACGAAAAAAATGAAAAAATTAATTTCAAATATAATAAAAAGAAATCTTCTGTGCTATTTTAAATACTTCATAAGGGAGTGGGCAAATATTTGACAAACGCGTCCGAAAAAACTCGGCCTACACCCTACATGAGATGTATCGATCAGTACTGGTAGATAACGCTACTTGCTTCATCTATTCAAAATAGTTGAATATTTTATTGCTAGATGGCACCCAATTTTTTTTTTAGACAAGGTCTGGAGCTCTCTTCTTTTTTATACCCTTTCTTTAATGTTTATTTTCCAATCGTTATTAAATTTGCCTTTGTCGAGCTTATTTCTTGTGACTTAACAAAGACAAAAAGTGGAAAAGTTGAGTTCAGACTCTTAACTCCTTTAATTTTATGTTTGTGTGAAAGAATTTGCGTTTATTTAAAAACTGAAAAACTGAAACAAGCGCAGAGAAATCTGCGTCATGTGCCAAACGCATTTAAGGCAAACGATTTTCGCACTGCCACTATACAAAAACAAAAAGAAAAAAAAACATTTTGCTGCATTTTCCTCTGCTAGACATTTCGTACTTAGCGCTCCTATGCTACGTCCTTTGAGCTTTTTCTTTTACAAACGTTTTATTAATTAAAAAAGCGTTTAATTAGTTTTTAATTCAAATACCGTAAAAATAAAAATAAAAATTCAACTCGTAAGTTGAAAAGAAGTTTTCTGTTATTCTGTTAGTGTGATGCTTTTTTTTTGGTTGTGGATACTTTCAGCATTTTCCAAATGACAATTTTAATACATTGCGGACTCGGCACGCGGCGTCCTCTTCCTCCGAAATGTAATCTTTTAGATTTATTAGTTTAATGTCGTCGGTGTTGTTGTTGTAGTTGATGTAGAAGTTGTGTTGACTCTCGTTGCTGTTGAGCTGCTGCGACAATAGCTTCGGTAATTATTCGGTTCTGAACTTCGGGAGGATAATTCTTTAAAAGATAATTGGTCCACTTTGATTTGATGGCGAGTACCGGATTAATTGGAACAATGAGCTGTAAGGACTGATTGCTGATATTGACATAGTAAAGCTCATTAAAATCTAGCGCCTGAGTTGACTTTATCTTGCCGAGCTCTTGGAGGATGATGCTCCGGTCGATCTGACATCGCTTGGCATTAATGCAGAGGCAACTAGCGAAGCTTTTTGTGGCCTATACATTACGATAAAGGCCACAACAGTTAGTATATCAAAATAACAAATTCATGTAATTATATTCTTGATGTTATATACGAGTATAACTAATCTCCAGATCGGAATTTATATTTTACTATATATTAAAAACCAAATCGCTAAATATAAAGCGATACTTCAGCCCATTACTATTTGAAATTATGTAAACCAAAGAAATATTATTTGTGTCTTTTTTCTTTTTACATTCAAGCAGTAGACTTGTGCTCGTATTGCAACATATTTACTCATATAACCGATTACTCAATATTCGAATCGAGTTGAAAGCCAGAACCATAAGAAGAACAACTTCAATGAAATTGAATCTAAAAAATGTCCTTTTGCAAACATTTCGAAGGCATTTTGCCAAGTAGTTCAATGCGTGTGCTGCTGGTTTCGGTGCCATTGCCAGCCAGCACACACAAGTGCACACATATACGCATGTATAAGAACACACACCGACTCATGTCTTTTCGCAGCATTGACTGGATTTGGCCCTTATGTTTGTTTGCTTCTCTGTTCACACAGCATCACGAAATATATTGCACTCCAATGATTTTTGTTGTGTTTCTTGTTTTTAAAATTCGCAGAAAAGAAAACTTTCCAAAAAAAACAACAAAAAAACAAGAAAAAAGAAAAAAAAAGCAAAAGGAAAACTGAAGTTGGCCTTTTGTAGTGTTGCCAATTGCCAACACTAACGGTTTTTGTGTTTCTTTGAGATTTATTTGTTTTTTGGTGTGTGCGCAGGCGTATGCGCAACATTTATTCGGTTTGACTTTGAAACTGAATTGCTTTGATTTGCAGCAGAGTTCCTCTGCTATGTCAAATATTTTTTCCTTTTTTCGACATAAATACAATTTTTTTGGCGCATGTGAAATGTGATATTTTGTTTATGTTGTTTTTGTTGTTGTTGTTGTTTTTGTTTTTGTTTTTGTTTTTGTTTTCATTTTTTTTTTGCTCTGCAAGCGAACACATTTATTGGAGCGTAAATGATTTGAGCACTTAATTGAAAGGAAATCGTGTTGAATAAATGTTTCAATAAATTCCAAATGAAAAATTTCATTTCATTTGAATTGAATTGCATGTGTGTGTGTGTGAGAGCGTGTGGGCTTTCGGTACATATGAGTATACTGAATTTATTGTTGCACATGTGAAGAGCTTCATTCGGTGGGCAGACTTAGATTCAATGCGATAACTTCAAATCGCTTTTGCCGCAGCCGAAATTTATGTTTTTCCTATTTAACTTTTTTCTGTTTATTTGGTAAATTGACAAATTTAAATGGCACAAAGTTTTGCAATTAAAATATTCGCCCCCGCTGCCGCAATTCGTTTTATTTAATTGTCATGTTGGCGTTTGCCAACAGAATTACGAGTACACGCAAATGACCACATTCGGAGCGAATTGTCAGCGAGAATTTACAACGTCCAAAAGTAATAACAACACAAATATTGTAGGAGCACAAATTTTTAGGTAATTGCAAACATTTTTTAGTTGTTACTTAAAGCTTTAAGTATTAGGAAAATTCCTCTTCTATTACCTTCAAAGCATCTCTTAATTGGCAACCAAATATAATATCAAAAAACTTCTTTTTAAATGGATAAAATGAAAGTTTAAAACTCAGCATTCCACAAACTAAAATCCAACATTTTAGACTAAGTTTGTGAATGAGTATGCAAGAGAATCCAAGTTGTTTTTTAAAGTATTCACATACAAAATAGTTTAATCTGTCCTCACAGAATATATGACAAGGTTAGTTAGCGATTCGTCAGCGATACAAAAAGTAATTCGAAAATGATATCGTTAGCAAATCAGTAGAGAACATTCACATTCACGAATCGTTAACGCGATTATTTTACGATATGAATAGCTAATGTAAATCCAAGCTCGTTAACGAACCGTTAAAAGAATTCGCTTTTAAAATAATTTTCGAGTCGCATAGTTTGTCGGGTCATAGTAAAAAACAAAACTTTGGTGAAGAGTTCATATAAATCTAAAATTGACGGTTACTTTTATAAATTGTTTATTAAAAAAGTAAAACATTTAATTGTTGGTTAAGGACCTAACTGATTAATATCAGTCAAACTACGAAAATGTTTCTTTTAGTATGCAGACTAAGTAAAATACTTTGCAAACAAAAGCTTTTTGTTTGGTTTCAACAGAGACAAAGGATGGCCCAAAGTGTCTCTTATTCCTTTATGTGAATCTACAAACATTTCAAACCATCTAACTGGAGTTATGTCGTTTTCATACATTCATGCGTTTTAACGTCAGGACTCTTATTTAAAAATGTCTTCTAAATCAATAAAATGTGCCATAAAATATGCAACCAGCCAATGGGCAAATTGCCGAGCGCCAACTGTCACGCACCAAGCTATAAAACGGTTTAACGACGTCGAGTGACGGGCAGCCCACTTTTAATATTTCACACAAGCTTTATCGCGCAGCGTTTTCGCAAGTGAACCGCCGCTCGACCGCAAACGCGATAAATTTTAAATGAGTAAAAATATTTTTATTGTATTTTCTTTTTTTCTTTTGTTTGAAGAGAAGAAAGAAAGCAAAAAAGTAAAATTTGATAAAAATTTACCTCGTTCAAAGAAAGAACCGCAGCAGACGCATGAAGCAAAGTGGCAGCAGCCGCGTTGACGTATTGCACAGAACGGAAGAACGAGGTGCTTTATCCAACCGGAAACGGAAACGGAGTACGAATAACGCTTTCACAAGTCACAAACGAGACACGAAAAAGTTTTTAATCGAATTTCAAAAAATTCCTTTTCGGAACTTTGAATTTCTTCACATATGTTATTGTTATTGTTGTTGTATTGTTTTTATGTACTTCTTGTTGTTGATGTTGTTTTCACTGTTCGATTGAAATTCCACACAGAACTAATAAAAACAATGCGAAAATTAGCGAAACAATAAAATGACAGAAAAAAACACAAAACACAAAAACTGGAAGAAGAAAACTTTTGTTAAATACCAAAGCGAAAAGGAACTGTCGCAGCAGCCGAGCAGTCCAGGCCAGGCAGGACCAAATAAGGCAGTACCCGAGCGGCGCGCTGTCCCAACGCAAAGTGATGTAAAATCCAAATCGTGCGACGAGCAGCGGCAACCGTTGCCATGAAAATTCAGTCGCAGGGATGTTTTTTGTTGTTGTTTTTTTTTGCTTTACTTTCTTTCTATTTTTCGTACTTATGTGTAGTTTTTTTTTTTTTTGGTTTGTTTGAAAACAAAAACAAAAAACAGAATTTTAGTTCCCACACACGTGGTTTTGAAGTTGCGCCTTCGCTCGCCCTCTCCCCAGCGACTTCAACTGTCTATTGCTTGTGTCAGTGTCAGTGTATGTGTTTTGTGTGTGTGCGCCTCCTCTCGTCTTCTAACGTTTGACGTTCGTTACGACTCGACTCAACTCGGTTCTTTCCACTTGGCGTACTTTTTGCGTTGCAAGTTCGTTGTTGAATGAAAGGAACACGCACTGCGCGCATTTATATTTTGTTGCTTTTTTCCATATACTCGGATATATATTTTATTCTCAAATGGCCTACAAACTCAACACAGCAACAACATCTCAACGACAACAACAGCAACAACAAATGTTGCTTTCCAACGATAAAAGCAACAACTAAACGGAAACCCAAATGACACGAAAGATACGAGGGAGACAAAGCACCCGACGGATAAGAGCAAATAACCAAGGAGGTGCGCAAAGGAGTCGCCGCAGCCAATTCGAATTTGGCAGTTTCGGAAAATGTCCTGCAGAGCTTTCGCAGGAAGCTGTGTTGCTCTGTGCAACAGCAAAGCTGCTGATTTTGCTGCGAAAACTGTTAACAGAAGCTTAACTCGCTTTTGAGGAACTGTTAACAACTGTTAAAAACTGGCTACACAGTTCGACAAAAAATATGATTTCAAATTTGTAACTTTTCCAATAGTTCTTCAGCAATCTTCATTTATATTTCAAATTAGTCTTAGGTACTTCAGAAAACATCAAATGAATTTCAGAAAGGTCAAGTGTACTTCAGAAAATATCAGATATACTTTGGAAAAAATTTAAAATAAAATTTAAAAATATGCTTGTTTAATGTATCTTTCTTTCTTATCATTGTACCCTATGTGAGTCTACACCACTCATCCGATTGGAAGGTTTTGGATAGCAAAAATTTGCCACTCCCACCTATTACGTTCGCAATTTGTTTAATTACGTTAAAATATACGATAACTTTGCTTATATTGATATTACAAATTTGAAATTTTGTTTCTGAGTTTGTATGGTAATTGGCGATAATTTCACCAAAAGTTAAATAGTTGGAACAAATTATCGCCCACCGCCGTTTATCAGAATAGCTACAACGGGGAGTACCGGGAAGTTCCGCTAACTAATTATCTGTATATATAAAAATGCAAAAGCATTGCAACGCATGCAAGGAATTCGCTTGTATACTTCGCTTTATTACATTTTAGACACATGTCAATTTAAATATTTATGAATATTAACTTTAATAAATACTATTATTTGAGCTTATACAAACTAATCCTGTTTTAATTTATTCATTGTTATGAAGATTGCAGTTTTAAATCGTTCTTTAGTAAACATTTCAATTTTCTTAAATTTTTCCTCTTATGCATTTTTAATACGATTGCGTCTCGTCTTAGCGTCTTATTGAAATGTCGATATGTATTTATTTTGTTGTTGTTGTTAATGTTGTTGTATGTGTGGCTTTGTATACAATACAACGACAGACAGAAAGTGTTCGGACAGTGTCAAGTGGCAACACTGTTGCTTCTTAGTTGCAATTTGCCTTCGACTCGATTTCTTATTTATTTTGTATCATTCCTTTTTTATCTGTTGTCCTGTAATTTGTATAAGGCGCGCTGCAGATTGCACTCAAACGAGCTGATTTGTTTTTCCGATGCTCAATAGTTGTGAATGTTTATTTGTAAAAATTAAAGAACAGCAACACTGGTAAACTGAAGAGTGCATGTTTTTAAAGAATTGTTTTATATAAAAATTTAGTTAAGATTTTTTTTAGCGAGAAGATTTCTTAACTTTCAAAACATTAAAACATAAGTGCCAATTATGCTCAAATTTATTAAAAGCCTATAGGTTTAAAATATAGGCCATGCACAATAGATCATGTTGGTCGCAGTGGTTCCTGGCCTAGAATAATAATAAGTGCTGGGCTACAATATGTACTGATCTTAATATCAGGCAATCGACAGACACGTAATTTTGGTTCTACTTGGCGTATACGCAACTTAAAAATTTTTCTAAATAATGTTGCTCATACACCACGTTAAAACTTTTTACTTTCATTACTTCTCTGTTGTATTTTGCATTAAGTTAATACTTTAAAAGCTGTCAAAAGTTAATCTCTTCCGAAACTTTTGCTCCAAACAGAGACTTTTTCGCTGCGAATATCTCTGCATGAGTTCACAGACCTTATCGGCTGTTTAGAGCTTAACTGCAAACAAAAGCTTTTACTCTCGCTGCATCACACTCTCTCTCTCTCTCTCTCTCTCTCTCTCTAGAGCTTTCTTTGCATCTTACTAATGCTCTTCAAAGTCCTTTGACAATAATTTATGCATTACGTCGCAATTCAGCGCAGTGTCTTTGCTTCTTCTTCTTCTTTTATTTATTTTTTCTTTTGTTATTTTGTGCTCTTGTCTTTGCGTTATGCTTTCTTTCGTTTGTTTTCTTTTAAATCTTAAGTTTTTTCTATTCGCATTTGCTTCTGTGTGTGTCTGCGCTTTCTTCATTCTCGCATGATAAGAGATACAAGTTAAAATCGACTACATAGAAAAAAAATATACAAAAAGAAAATGGATAATTCGATAAGCAAAAAGAAAACCAAAGTAGATAAAGAGAAAACGTAAAAATCGCAAAAAGTGTCCTCGAGAGAAAACGTTGCGCGTGTCGGTTGTGACGTCGTTTTGGCTAATCCTTTAAATACAAAAACAAATGAAACCAAACAAAATTACTTAAAGAGAAAAAACGTTTGCTAACAAAAACAAAAACAATGCATAGACCTTGTTGACACGCATTAACCTCTCTACTGAACTCGCGCGCTCTCTCAATTTGCCTTTTATTTTTCTGCTTTTGTTCTGTTGTGGTGAAAGCTGAAAGCGCTGCAAGCGTCGAAACGGATGGAAGTGACGTCGTGCGACGGAGCAAAAGCGTAATAAAAGTGCACAAAAACTCTTTCAAGGATATCGGAAATTGTTTTGAAAATGTATTTTTGAGAAAAAGCCAAAATGTTAACAAAAACATTTTAACAAATTATCCACTCTTTAAATACTGTTTTTAAGTTTTCCCGTCACAATTATTAAAAAGTAGTTGCAAGATATAAAAATGTATGTTGTAATGGTCATTTGAGCCAATGAGCCTTTAATCAAAAACCGATAAATTGAAGAAATAAAATATAAAAAACTGTAACAGTTTCAAAAAACAGAATAAGTTCACAAAGTGGGAAACCAAAATTAAGTGTTTAAAAAATTATTTTCAAAATATTTACTAGATTTTGATGTAAAAGTTTGAATTTTCGAGCGAATTCATATTTAAGAATATCTCTTGGCAACAGGTGTTACTTTAGAAAAGGTAGACCATTGGGAACAGATGCCTTCTATTGACGAACAAAGCTAACGCTATACAAGCCACTCATTACACTCGTGCTGCTTATTGATCGACAAAAGTTTGTTATGGTCAATTAAGTAAGCAAAAAAATAAGTAAGTAAGTAAGTAAGTAAGTAACTAAGATAGTAAGTAAGTAACTAAGTAAGTAAGTAAGTAGGTAGGTAGGTAGGTAGGTAGGTAGGTAGGTAGGTAGGTAGGAAGGTAGGTAGGTAGGTAGGTAGGTAGGTAGGTAGGTAGGTAGGTAGGTAGGTAGGTAGGTAGGTAGGTAGGTAGGTAGGTAGGTAGGTAGGTAGGTAGGTAGGTAGGTAGGTAGGTAGGTAGGTAGGTAGGTAAGTAAGTAAGTAAGTAAGTAAGTCAACAAGTAAGTAAGTAACTAAGATAGTATTAAACACCTTTTAAAACTTAATAATAACCGTTTTAAAGAAAACTTTTATGTTTCCCAAAAACCATTATAGAAGTTCTTTTTCTTAATTTTGGATAGGAGGTCAGGTGGAAATTATCCTTTACTTTTGGAACACATGAAAATCTTCTGTTCTTGAGGATTATATTTGAGCACATAATATTTTTCACACGTGAGTCAGAATTTTCTCTACCGAGTTTATTTCATTTTAAAGTTCACCAAATGATTGTCCTATTTTGTTTTTTTGATTTTACCGAAAGGTACAGGCGGCAAAAAGTCGAGGTTTACACATGAAGATCCACTTCAAAGTTAATTTTTTAGTTTGACTAAAGTACGATTTATATTTATATTTGAAATAAAAAGAAGAACCATTGCAAAACCATTTTCGCTTTTGGTTGCCTCGCTTTGCTTTGCTTTGCTTCGCCCCCAAAGAATTTCATTCATTTTCACACGAAACGCTCGCCAAACTGTGGGTGAAGCTGTGACTGATGCTGTGTTAATTAACAGATTCCTTGAAGCATAAATATGAAATAAAAAACAAGCACAAAACCGGCCACCGATTACGTCCGCGTCCACCACGCCACGCCCACTTTGAAGGTGGCTACAGAAATGTGCAACATAGCGTATTGCCAGAATGCGGCAACCGGAACAAAAACAAAAACAACAACAACTGCTGGAATAGCAACCAAATCCAGTTAATTGCATTTAAAATGCAATGCACCAGCAACGCAAAAGCAACAAAAATTTTTGAGAAATTATTTTTGAAGGTAACACAAAACTAAAAATACGAAAATTCTGGTAAAATGTCGAGTATTTTATCAACAGTTTGGGAACAAAAATAAGGATTATCTTTAAGTCTTTTGGGAACTTTTTACTCTCAACAAAAAGCGCCGGTAAAAAAGCTAACGAACACTCAAAGTTTATAAGTTTAAATTTTTTAATTAAAATTCGTTTATTTCGAAATTTTGAAATAATTTTGAAATATCTTCACTACTAATTTTTACAGAAATTTTTTTCACAGTGTATTAAATGCGACCTTGCACAATTTCAAGACGCATTTATCGGGAGTGCCAAGCACCAGCATTATCAAATATAAGAGAAGCGTTTTATTTGTGTACTTACATATTGCCATGATATGCATTCGGCTGGGCCTGCGAGCACGTCACGGACTGCTCCGATTCCGTGGAGTCATCACGCAAGGTGGCAACTCCAAGCGGTAGTATGGGGATTATGGCAGCTGTAGCAGCTGCCGCTGTTGCCGGCGGGCCCGCCACCACCGAGTGTGGTGTAGGCGGTGGTCCAGTGATGGTCTGGGGCGATGGTGTCGTGCTTAGCGGCTCCTTGAAATAGTTAAAGTAGAAGCAAAACAATTTTCTATTAAACAAAGCGTTACTCGGGATCACTCAGTTTGGAATTGAGAGAATTTTAATTAAAAAAATTTTAAAAATGAATAAGTAAATGCAATTAAATGAACTGCTGCTGCTCACCTTAAGTTCGGCTGTTTCTGGCGCTGAATACCGTTTTCGCTCGTAGAGTATATCCCGTTCAATGGAACGGCTGCGGAATGCCGGCGGACACGTACGATCCGGCGGTGTTTGTATGGTAGGCGTGTGGCCACTGGTGCTTGTGCCGCTGCCACTGGGTTGCGATTGTTGTTGCTGTTGTAGCTGTTGCTGCTGCTGTTGTTGCTGCTGTTGCTGTGGTGTTTGCTGTTGCTGTGGTGTTTGCTGTTGCTGCTGTTGTTGTTGCTGCTGCTGGTGCTGTGATTGTCCCGAAGTAGTCGGCGGGCTCTTCTCACTCTGACTCGGCTTCTCCTTCTCCGGATGCGTACGCTTGTAGTCCTCGTGTTTCTTTTCGCGTTCCTGTTGACGTCTTATTTCGAAGTCGAGCAAACGTGCTTCACGCGCATCCTTATCGCGCTGTTTGCAGTCGAAAGAATGAAATAAAAAGAAGAATCGAAAATAAGCTGACTTTCATATCGGGCATAACTTTGACAAGGAGGAGCAAGGGACACATTTCGCTTTACAGAGGACTAAAGGACATTAACGCCTGGACGAACCGAAAAGTATTTTTTTTTCTGTTAGAGTTGTTTCAGTTCAGTTTCATTCAGAGACAAATCCTGATAGATAAACAGTCGGAATTGTCGTTGAGACCCCTGAGCGACTGGTTGAATGCGGCTAAATAACTCGAGGTCCGCCTTCATCTCACCTTGTAATTGATGGCGTCTTGTTCCTCCTTTTTAGCTTCGCGTTCGCTGCGTTGTCGGTCGCGTTGTTTCTCCTCGTCCGTTTGCGATGTTTTGCTGTCTGCAATTCAATTTAAAGAAATCCTTAATTCGTGTTCAGTTAAAAATTGTGTCACTTATTTCGAAAAGAGAGTTTGAGAAATTACAGCTACGTAGAAATTATGAAAACGGACAAGAGCAGAAATTATCAAACTTGAATAAAATCAGACTCTGGCATTCACTTAATACTATCTACTAAATTGAAAGAGTAAACATGCTATTGAAACATTTGTTTAAACATTTAATAAATAAACAATATAGGAAAGCATGCCTAAATTTAAAAAATTCAACGATATTTCGAACTGGTACCTAAATTGATATCATGTGAAGAGAATCTTCTGAGGTGATTCTTGTAGCAGCAGCTAACCACTTACTAAAATATTTGTAGATGTTTTCTTTTATATAATTTAATTTAAATTTTCTGCTGAAATGTTATACATACAATATATTGTTTACTTATTGATTTTAATAATTGATATCTTAAAACTAAATAAATATATTTCGCTTGATTTCAAATATGACGAAATTTTAATGATTGATAAAGCTTATATTTCAATATTTCGAGACGCGTTTAAAGAGTAGAAAACAAAAATTAAAACTTATAATATGTTAAGTCCAACCTATTGTCTATATTAAATATATTCATTTTCTGTTGTTTGCTTGTTGTAAATCACAGTACAAATTTACATGTAACTAAATATTATAATTTTACTGATAGTTTAAAGTGATACAAAAAGATTACCACGCCTAAAAAATGTGTAATTACTTCACAATTCTTAAAATGGACTTATTAAAGTATTATAACTTATAAGTTTTTGTTGAAACTAATGAAATTTGTTAATATAAGTAGAGTTATTGTGGTCACTGCTTTCAGATTGGCCGTAGCATAAACCTACAATCATTATTATTCGATTTGGTATAAAACTTCAATTCAATAGTTGTGATGGACCTATTCTGGTTGGACTGTAAGCAAAAGGTGAATACGCAAATTGAGCAAACTCACCTCGATTTCTGCGTTGTTGTTAAGTTTGTCTTGTGATTTTTGACAACAAACTACATTGTTGTTTTTATTTACTAAATAATTTTTAAGCAACGATGGTAACTACACAAAAATTTTATTTTCAAAGAGAGGAATAATATTGAGGTGGATATGGAAATTTTTCTACTTTTCTCACCTTGTAATTATTACACCATGACTAAGTTAATACAAACACTTCTGTTAATGTAGTGCATTTACATTATTCGGTAAGACGGACTATAATTTCTAACTTGTCTCTTTAAGGCTCTAACTGTGTAGGAATATGTTGGGCATAAAATTACGTACAACAAGCTTAACAATTGTTACACTTAAAAGCCACCCCGAAAATCAATTTGATTGACAATACAAATATACTTAATTATTTAAATTTCGTTATTAATTTTGTCCTAAATAAATAAATTTATTTGTACAGTAAGTACGCAATTATATTATAGCACTAAGTACATACAACAGTTCTAAAGAGAACTTCTAGCAAGAGTTGTTATCATTAAAATAACAAAATAATCAAACTGACTGTAAAGGACATACAATGACTACAAAATACTGTCATTAACTAAAAAGTAGTGCTGTAATAGCTGTACAACAACTTGTGGCAATAAAGCTTATTAGGCTTCATAATTTTAACGTTATAAATAAATAAATTTACTGTTAACAGCTGTTATTCTTCAAAGAAATATTTTGAAGCCATTGCTTGGTGAAAGTTAATATTCTTTTATTACAAATAAAGGCGCTGGTTATGCCAACTACCCACTCTAAAGCAGACAAGGTCATTCTATATTCATTGAATGTTCTAATATGAAAAACAGTACAACAAGAAAACAACTACAACAAAAATAGATAATGGCATAATGGTTAATATTAAATTGACTTAACTAGACTTGTGAATGTGCGAGGTACAACAAATAAAACCGAAACTTCGATGAAGAGACAAATTATTCATCAAAATCCATTTGGGAATTTGTTGAGTATGGATAAGTACGAGTATATGAAGTAATGCGGAAACCACCTTAAGTCTATTAATATGTTAATTTGGATGTTAATGGAGTGCGATTCATTCGATAGATACATACTCTTACATAAAAGACATTTTTCCTTTTGAGGAAAAATAAATACAATTTATATTATCCGGCAGAAAAATTCAGCAATAGTAAAATGTCATCAACAGTTCTATGAGAGTAACAATGCCTATTGCTGACATAAGGCATTCCAATTGATATGGGTCATGATCAATGGAATATTAAAGATACTTGTTTCTATTTCATTAGTAAGTTAGACTGGTAGCAATAATACGCTGACTTCCACACTTAAGCCCTGTTCAAATTTTCAAAAAAAAAGTTTACTCTATTGCCTTCTCTCGATAAGTGGATGAATTAGCAATAACAAATTTACAGCCGAATATGTGGCATACAAAAGTAAGCTATACTCATTTTCCTATTGGGGGCATACAACAAATAAATGGTTTCAATACATTCAAACCGTCTTTGAGGTGAGCAATTATTCCTATACTTATTAATATTTTAATATGAGGTGTTTTTCTTTTTGTAAGTCTTTCTGTATGTCTGTACACTTTGAAAGCTTAAGCCGATTAAAAAAAAATATATATGTCAAGTCCAACTGTTACGCTCAAAATTAAAAATGTCAGTAAATTATTGTGATTATTTCGTACTCGTATAGTACTCGTGTAATTAATGTAATAAACTTGAATTTTGTTTCTATCTTTGCAAAAAGTATCTCAAAATTTATATTTCCCACGAAGACAAAATTTGTTGTAAGTGTATCTAACAAATTCACTATCTGATAAAAATTGGAACAACCACCAAGTTTAGGAACTTGATGCGCTATATATAAACATCAGAATGTCGACCATATCAACCAAAAGATGGCGAGTTTGAATCGGTTAATATAAAACTATGTTTTTGCACCACAACCACTTGTTATTTTTCACCAAAAAATACGGAGTTAAGTCATTTAAAATTTATAACATTTTAATCAAATGTGTATCAAAAATTCGTGCTTTAATTAACCTATTAAAAATTTTGTTGTTCACTTTTCAACGAAGTATTTAATTGGAATGCATTCGAATGTCTCAACCGCATTACAGTGCGCTCCACAAATATGTGGCGTGTTGTCGTGGTGTGTGACACGTGTCATTGGCTTCAGCTGCTGTCGTCGTCGTGACGCTGCCGTATGTCTGCGCTACAATTACTCACATTTTTACTTACTGCGAACGGCCTGATGCGGTCCCTGACGGTGCGACGCCACCCGCACCGCCATTAAATATTTGGTCAAACGGGGCGGGGGCCCCATAATCTTCGTTCCTGCTACTGCTCAATCACCTCAAATTCAAATGTTTTCCCTTTTTTAATAGATTTCAATATGCTTCACATGCGCTTTAATTTTTTATTGTCACATATTCGCTGCAATTCGAAAGTATCGAATGAATTTTCAACACTTTTTCGGTTGATAGCTCACTTTTATTTAGAAATGCGAATTGCTTAAATTTTATTGAAAATCTATTTTTAAAGTTTTCACACGTATAAAAAAAGCCTTAATATTTACACTGGCGAGCAGTAAATTGTTTGGTGGCGCACTCGCTTGTGGCCAGCTCAATTCCACTCACAATCGATACAACGCGTCAATGTGGCACTAATGTGTGTGTCGCTGGACGCGGTTCTGTGAGGGTTCTTTTGACTAACCAACCAACCAAGCAAGCAAGCAAACGACCAACCGGCTGAATTGACAGATATATGCTTGGTTGAATATGTGGAATTGTATGTGGCCGGACCGAACCGAACCGGACCGGACAAAAAGCGCACACAAAAATCACGCGGTTCGTTGTGTTCTGTCCATTTCGCTGCCGTCGTCAATTAACGTTCGATTATTTTGAAAAGTTCGTTCGTTTTGTCCCCGCCAGTGCGACAATTGTCTTAGGTTAGGAGTGAGTGAGTGGGCGGGTAGGTGGTTGTAGGGTGATTGCATACTACGAGGTTGTTTTACTAAGAATAGCTTCCATTTGACCAGTGACGTGGTTCGCGAGGTGAAACTTTTAATTAGTTTATGAGAGTATTTAAATGTTTGCCATTGAAGAAAATGCGATAATCTAGAATTTGTCTAGTATACAAATTTTTAAAATTATTAACGTTTTTTAAATATAAATATTTTACAACGCATTCAAAATGTTCCGTCACTGAGCTCAACCTCAATTAAATGTAACAAAAAATGCAACATTGCTGTATTCGTTACGAGGGTGAAGCATTTATCGAAATCACCGATGTACCTATTGACACAATATTCTACTTAAACCAATGTACTCACAAAGTGCAAATCGTTGGTTTGAATGATGGCCATATAAAAGCAACGCATGTTGAATTTAACTATCGGCCATTCCTTATAAAGTAAAAAAGTACTGAAGTAAAACAGAAATTTTGTTATTTATTTTAAATTTAAAACGTAAAATAAAATACACAAAGAATTTAATTTGTTGTTTACTCTTTACTTGCAAGGACTGTAAGGTATATTGAGCTCGGTCTTCCATTTGTAACGCCAATCAGAAGGCATTAAAGGCATTGAAGGTACGAAAATATATATGAATTTATTTATATTCGAACTCTGAGTCGATTTGATTTTACTCTGAGTCTTTCTGTACAAGTGATTGCAGCCGTAGCTAAGATAAATCGGCATGAAATTTTTCGTGCGAGCTCCTCTTTATCAAGTGAAGAAAACTTCTAAATTATTAAAATGAAAACTACTCCATATCAACTCCACTTCAGTAAAATATTAATTTAAGCGATTTTAGTTGTGGTAAAAATATTTGTTATTTAATATTCGAGTAGTAACAACTTCCAATAAGCTCATTTTGTATAGGTTAAAAGCTAAAAAATTAACTAATAAGTTGTATAGGGTATGTAAGCTTTAGCGTAGCCGACGATAGTTCGCTGATTTACTGTTGTTTGCCTCGCCTACATTTTAAGTTAAAAAAATGTATATTTTGTATTACAATATTTTATCATTTAAAATGCTTAATATTTAATGAATATTACAATTATACAAATATATTCTAATATAATAGCTTACTATTCAATATTTCTGGTAAGACATTCTTCATTTGGAGTTTTTAAATAAAAAGTAATACTCCTCCACTGAAAGAAGATGGATCGAAGAAGATATTTAAGGCTACCCTTTGAACCCTTTCATTTGCATTTCTATATTTTTCCAATATGGCCTAAAGTATCTTCTTACAAAAAATGACAAATAAAGGTGCTTCAAATTTTAAAAATAGCAATAAAAGAGCAACAAGTGTGTACGAGTATTTTCATAGGACTATACAATTTAAATACATATGTACGTATAAAACATTTATGGCATAGTATTTTAAAATGAATTCTATAAAACATTATCAAGTGGGTTAAATTAAAACGTAGTTTATAAATTGAAATATTGTTATGTATTAAATACTTTATGTTTTCATGTTTATATAATTTAACACTAAAAAACCAAGATGAATTTCATAAAATATAGAATGAAATACATTTTTCATATACATATTACGTATGTATATGCACAAATTTCCAATACATTTATTAATGCTTTAGCAAATTCTGTTCTGCATAATCAATCTACCAATTGCTTCGAGCAAAGTTATTTCCCTTCGTACAACCGATTAAATTAAATTGTTGTACAAGAATGTAGTTTGAAATCTAAAGTAAACCGCTTTTGAAAATTAACGCTAATTGTATCTTTTTTCGCACGAACAATGGAATACTAACAAAAGACCACAAAATAATCAATGAACGAATTAACATAATTTCATATAAATGGTTGAACTAATGACATAATAATTACATTGTTAAATGGGGACGGACTGACAACCGTCTTCGCTCCGCTCTCTACTTTTTGCTAGCCTTCTGGAATTAAAGTAGTTGTAAAACTCACGCCCCCACTTAAAAGTACAATGCAGACATTTTCCCAATTACAAATGCAGTCCTTATGTCATACTCCATGTTTGACCTCCTCTTACCTCACCTTACTCCAGTCCCCTACAGCTTGTACTGCAGCTAGTAAAAAATTCAGCTTTGCTTCTTACGCAAATCCTTTTGATATCGTCTCAAATCTGCAAACGCTATTTGTCGTTTTCTTCTCCTTCTTCTTGGTTCCTTTCTTGGTAATTTTGTCGCCATTGTAAAATAGCCACGATGCACGATGAACACAGATAACGCAACGAAACGACGATGACGCATTTGCTGCACATCACATAACATCCCATCGCATCACACTCCACTGCATCCTGCTGCGCTGACAAGAACAGATCCAACGTTTCTGTTCTGCATCAAATACTTTAATCCCGTTTTAAATGTTTAGCTAAGTTGTTTCGTTTCGCTTAGATTAGCTAATTTAAGTTAAGATTTTTGTTTCGAAATAGTTTAACGATTCCTTTGCTACCACATTTAACCGCTTTTGCTTTCAACTGTTCTATGCGCGGCAGTGGTTCCCAACTAACCTGAAAACGTACTTATGTGCAAATACATATTTAAGCTTTGATTTAGTTTCGCTCGAGGACTGAAGTAATAAAAAGTACAATTTGTCAGTAATAACGTTTACGCGCTTCTCATTAATACGACTGAAGATATTTAAAGCTTGACCTGGACAACTGATGTGATAGTTCCTATCTTAACCTATTCATATTTTCCAGCTTGGTAAAATGTCCTCTTCATATGTTTGAAAAAAAAACCTTGGAAAATTACTTGTAAGAGGAACCAAAGTTATAGCTAAGTAACTTTTCGTCAAATTTATTTATTCTTCGAAACTTAATTAAATCATAAATATGAGCGATTTGTACTTACAAAATTGTTGTTTAAACCAAAGTTGTTAATTATAGTTTGTTGTTGTCTAAGCAAAGCACTTCGATTAAATAGTAATTATTATCTATGTAGACAAACTGTGTACTTGGGCTAGGCATATATTTACAGGGTTTAATCTACTTATACGAGTATATGTTGATATTTTGGTTATCCGCAAGTACATACTTTAAAATTCCCAGAAACTTTGTACATTTAGAACATTCACGCAAAAAGCTAAAACGATGAATGACTCAAGTGTCAAATGTGGTTCGAATGAAAATCTTGTATATGGAAGGAGGATGAATGGATGTAGCACATGAGTAAATTTTGTTTTTGTTGTTTTTATTAATTTGGCAACTACTTGCGCCCATAGCACTATTAAAAAATTTATCAAACAAATCATTATTTTTTTTATCAAGAATTAGAAAAGAAAAGATAAACAATGCAAAAGAAACGCAAATAAAAGGAATTACATTTCTATTCAGTAAAAAAAAAAGTATCGAACGAGTTTTGCTACATTATTTTCAAGCCTTACCTCTAATTGCTTAATTATGTAATGCTTGGTCTATAAAGTACAGTTACAGTTATAGACTTGAACGCTTGAACGCCACTAAAATGTGTGTGTACTGTGATTCTAGATCTATATCCCCTAGATAAGGAATATTTAATGAAATTGAAAATGTTAGTTCAGGTTCGTACTAAAATATTACAACTCGATAAACTTAAAATTGATGGTTAATAACTATATAACTGTTATAAATGTGTAAACATTTCTAACTTCTTTTTTTTTTGTTGTTGTTTAAAATTTAGAAATGCACAAGTTGGAGTAAGTAAACAAAATTATACTTAAGTAATCAACAATTAACTTTAACATTTGCTTAGTAATACTTTGATCTGGTAAGGATTGAAGTCATCTAAATGAGGTGAAATGATTGCATTCCAAAACTGATATTAAACAAATTGTGGATTTAAAATGTTGAATTGTAGATCAGATGAATTTTTTGTTTAACTATTCTATGAAGATTGTGATTTTATATGAAAGAAACAGGCTGATTGATTTCAAGCTTAATATCAATTATCCTTATAGCCGCATATTAAATTTATATTTGCTGTTCTTGTATGTATACTGATTAGTCTAGGTTTAGAGTGGCGGCAAATGCCTCACATATACCAGACTAGGTCCATAGCGATACCACATGCTCTCCTTTACTGGAGAAAAGAGTTGACATTACTTCGTGTTATTGGTCCCTCACTAAAGTTGCAGTCCTTAAGTGTTTGGGAATATTTATTCCAGATAAAAATGCTTGTCAAAGAATCCTCAATCTGCATTTGGCTAGAGCTTGGCAATGGCAAAGTATGTGTTTCTTCTTTTTCCGGTTCAATGCAGTTTCTACACCAGCTAAGTGGTCTTTTTTTATATGAAGAAGCTAAGGAGCCCAATTTTTCTTTTACTATATGCAACATTTATAACAATTTAATTTGTCTAGTGTTTCTTAAACATGGTGCTCAATGTCTTTAAAGTTATTAGTGGTTCGTATTTGACCATAACTTATAGGAAACTTAGTTTCCGAATTTTTAAAGATGTTAATTAAATTAACAACAAAGAAGTCAATTAAATTTCCCTCTGAATGATACCAAATGTGTTGAATTGTCACATTCTAAGACGAATTAGGTATTATGGAAGAATTCTATACATTTTAAAACGACTTGTCTTAACATTTTGGAAGTAAACAATTTTCAGTAGGTATTATGGTAAATATGTTTCGAGTAAAAGATGGAAATGATGAAATCCAAAGCAATAACTTATGAACTATTTTTTATTATTTCAATTCAAAACTTGTTGTGGTCTCCTTTACTACCGAAATGATTTAAAAATAATGAATGCAGGTAAATAATAAAAAGCTTCACAAACAACAACAACAACAACAAGATTCCTCAGTTGGATTCGCTTTCTTCATTCGCGTGTCTTTGGTGATTACTTGGGTGTTTTCTTTCTTATCGCTTGCTACCAAAACAAGAGAAGCTAATAGACAACATAAGTACGAAACAGCACTGTCCAGTATGCTAAACTGGAGCAATTTGTTGTTGTTGTTCTAAACATAGATCAGTTGATTATGATTCTTAAAAAGGATTAAAGATGATTAAAAATGTTGATGATTGAGGATAAGATTTAAGAAAAGACAACAACGATAAAAAGATGAAAGATAAATTAAGAAAAATTGTATTATCAAAATACAAAATACATTTGAATCTTTTTTTTTTGTTGGTTTATATCGCTGAAATAATATTTATTATATATGTGTATGTATTTACGACCACATTAGCATAATTTCAACCAAATGCAGTTGCAATGCAACAACACCAATATCAAAAAATAAACATACTTAAACATACATTTGAACAAATTAAACGAAAATGAAATCAAAATTTCAAAACATTAATTAAATATTCGAATATACGAAAGTTTGAAATTGGGATGGAACTTACTTGAAGAGCCTCCGCCAGCGCCTGGTGGCGGATATGAGAACCAAAATTGATGTGCCAGTTTGGTGGGCCCCGATGGGCTTTCTGTAAATAAACAACAAATAGAAAAACGCTTTTAATAACGAAATGCCCAGGGGAATATTTAACGCAGCAGCAACGAGAGTCAATTTTACAAAACGCTTGGGAATACACTCAAAAAAAAACCTGCCCAGGAAAAACACAAGAAAAATAAACGAAACAATTTTGCTTGGAATAAACTTAAGGCAAACTTACACATGTAATCATTGCGTTTGGAATAAGTGAAAGATATGTTTATATAAACGAAACGGCTCCCTTACATTAGGTTTCTGTCGTAAACTTAACAAACAAAACTCAAACATTTATTACAAGCTTATAACAAACGTATTAAATGAAAATAAAAGTATATCTCACCGACGTTTTGAATGTATTTGAAATAAATTTGCGTATGTAAGCTTAAAACGTTTACAACCAAGTAATTCCAAACGTATTTGGAAAATGTTTTCGCTAGAATTTGGAATTAATTTACATATGTTAGTTTGGAAAACGCTTGCTGTAATGTTAACAAGCAATTTATTTTCAAACGCATTTACAAAATGTTTTAGCAATTGTTCGTTGAGTTTGAATTTCAGAAAAAATTTCAGAACCAAAAAATGTAATTTTAAGTTACTTTGCGGTATCATTGCGAAAAAGTAAAAGTATGAAAGTGTAAAACTTTAAACATTTTCGTATAATAAAATTGACTCGTTAAGCTTAAAGTACCCGGCGCTTCTGTTTTTTTCAATAGATATATGTTTCAGTTCATGAGTTGAATAAGATCAATAAAATTTCCAGCCTCGTAATCGCATTTTATGTAAAAACTCATTTTAGTAGCACTTTCCGGTTAATTGAAGTTACCACGCTTATCATTTCCATAAAAAATACATAAAGTACTACGTTTTTGAGATGCAGTGGTGGGCGCTAAATTGATCCTATCCTATTTAATCTTTATATACCTCTATACAATATTTTATCATAGAAGAGAATTACGTTCCTTAGATATGGCGTTGGGCGTTAAATTGATCTGACCTTGCCCAATTTTTGTGGGATGGTAGCTTTCGTCACCATGAACCGTCATACCAAATCATCGTTGAGCATAAAATTCCTGAGATATTGATCCAGTGGGCGTTAAACTGATCCAGCTACGCCCACTTTTGATGGAGTTTTCGACAGTGGTCATGTCAACTTAAATAACAAGTTTTAGAATTTTGTGAACAAAGTTTGTAGTCGTGGCAGATTTCATATAGTCTATCATTTCTTCCAGACCCATTTCGATATATGTTTAAAATTTAAAGATATACAATTGTATTTATAATATTAATAATAAAAATATATAATAATAAACTAATATTTGAAAAAACATTTAAATTATCTTTTTACTTGGTTTCTTTACAAAGAGACATTAATGATAGATATCGATATATGTACATATATAAACAAGTATATCCTTGTTCTTGATAAAAAAAAGTAAGTCGATCTAACCATGTCCGCCTATTTGGTTAACACGATATTGTGAGAACCAGGTTACTTTTATACCTCAGACTAGTTTTGGAAACCGATCCGCCCGTAACCACGCAAACTTTTTCGTTATTTACGCTATTTCCAATAAATCGCTGGTCTAAAGTTTACATGCTTTACGAGTGAATGTTTACAGGTTTCGATGAGAACTCTTTATAACAAATGAGTGCTTTACAAACCAATGCATTTCACTTATAGCACATTCGTTCCGCCCCTTCTCCTGCTTCACATTATCACCATGCTTAACACTTATTCACAAACGCCGCCAACGCCGTCGATTGGCAACTTGCCAAGTTTGTGTGATAATTTCGGAATTTACATGAGAATTGATGAATTTTTTGTTTTTATTTTCATTTTGTACAGCAGGCAAAGTGTTCGATGAAGAGGAGCTGAGGAGAGGAAAGAAGAGAAGAGCAAAGAATCGAGGAGAGGTCACTTGTGCTGCCGCTTATAAGAAGTCATTTTGAGAAGACAGCCGGACACGCAGACTGACAGGCATTTTTATTGCAGCTGTCAAACAATCATCATTGCGAATTGAACACGTTTCGGCTTTTTGCTTGTTAATTAGGAATATCTTTGATTTGTCATAACTGTAAATTATATACTAACGCTTGGAATCGAGTAGTTTCTTTAATTGGACGAATGGTTTTACGGAGAGCGTTTGACTACATTTTTAAAATTTGTTATTCCTATTCTTTTCTGCCGAAGTGTGTCAGATGATGAGAGAAGATGGTCAGTCCCATCTTCTCTCATCAAAGCATTTGAGAGCATCCACCGAGTATGGTCGGACCACAACGTGTACGATTTTTATGCTGACCATGACATAGTCAGATGGATTCAAACTTAGAGTCTGCGATGGACGCTAAGTTTGAATCCATGGGATGGGACGACAAACTCACCTTAAAGAAACAATCACAACTCGCTTTCAGTGAAATGTAACCATTTGCAACATAACATTATGACATACTCGTATTACATTGTGAGTTTAGTCTTCTGTCCTCTGACGTGAAAAAGGCAAAAGGAAAATCTAAACTCAGTCACAGAATTATTTATGAATGTAACTATTGAAGTGCTTTGCGACCTCAAACCCTTCTTTGATTAACAAGAGTCATATGACACAAGTCCACTTTGCAAATTAATTCAACCGTCAGATACGCGCTCCGGTTTGCTGTAACATTTCAACATAACGTGCCTCTAAATTAAGTACTTATATAATACGAATATAAATTTATTTCATTTTAAGTATGTATTTCAGTATAAATAAAATGTTTTTTGTATGAACTCAATTATATACTTTTAAATGATCCGAAAATGGAAATTCTCTCACACTATTTATATTTATGCGACTGTCCAGATTTAGTCAGTCCAAGCCAGTAATTTTATCTATTTTAATCTCATTAAGTGGATCTGACACTTCAGAGCAAGACACGCACCAACGTTACTAGACACTAATTATGACTGTTTTGAAACTGTCGGACACTTAAACAAAACAACAACAACTATTCCGACAAACCATGTGGCGGGGAAAGGTGATTGGTTCATTAGCAATTCCTAAAATCGAATCGAAAAATGGTATTCTAAAGACAATGCACAAATGACACCGTTAGTGACAATATACGAGTATGTGTCGGTTTCGAAAATAAAAAAACGATGCGCTTACGACATCTTTAGCGATTCGTATATGCTTGGTTTCTCGGGGTTTTGTTGTAAGTATAATAAAATATTAATAAATTATTCAACTCTTTCGTTGTTAAGTTAAATAATATTGTTTATAACGATTTTGTTTAATTGTATGCATTTGTAAATGCGTTCCATAAGTACTTGATACCGATAATACCGATCATTGACGTTTTATAAACTTGTGATTCAATTATATATACGAGTAGTTTGCTACCTTCAAGTCTGATTGTGATTAAATCGAAATGTCAGCAATTAAAATATTTTCACACACTTCACAAATTAACGATCGCGAATTTTCACGCACATATACACGCACAATTATTCAAACACTTAGTATGGGTATTAAGACAAAATAAGAACAAAACAAAATTAAGTATCTCAATCGAATAACTTAAACCAACTAAAAGAGCAAATTAAAGCAAAATTGTTTTAAACGGGCACATTGAAAATTGGAAAAAGCACAAAAACATGAACTGAAAAGAATACAACCAAACAACTTTAGTCGGTCTTTTGGATTGCGACAATTGCACCCAACTTGTGAATAAATCACAGCACAGGCAATTGTCAATTTAGCATTTTGCAAAGTAAACTGATTCATCTACCCAGATTCAATTTAGTTAAATGGAAGGCAAAAGTTAATCTTGATAAACAAAACAACATATCACATGTGTATAAGTCTATTAAAATCGTGAATATATCTTTGTGTGTTAAACATTTGCCCAAAAGCAATAAGCTCACAGCGTGGGGTGCAAAACAAAAGAAAATTGTGTGCTTGTTTATTATTTCAGCGTTTGTGTGCGATCAAGCGAAATATCTTTGTTTGCTTGTTTGCTTGCTTTCTTGTTTACAAAATAATTTCAAATAGCAAAAAGGCGAAAATAAACTAAAATTACAATAGGGGTATTCCCTCAAACGCGAAAACTCAACATGCTCGAAAAGTTGCAAGCCACTTTTCGGGGACGCACCTTCTCACGGTCTCGTAATTTGAATTTGACATTGAATTGTGACATTCAGCATTTGAACAGATCTCTCAGCTGTTTTAATTAGTGTTGTTTAATGTTAAATTTATATTAGCAAAATTTCAAGCAATAAAATAAAACAAAAATTTACATTTTTATTACCCAAAGTAAAAAGTTTTCTTTTTTCAAGGTATTAGTAGTTTTTTTATATTCACAGGCAACACTAAAACAAACACGAGCTTTTCGAGGCCTTTTTTCACAACTAATTTGCTCGCAAACTTTCGATGTCTTCGATACATTTTGCGCTTCAGGGAATACCCCTTATGAAAAAACAAACGCGAGTGAAAAATCATTTTTGTGTTTGTTGTTCTTGTTTTGTATTATGTTGTTGAGACTTTTCACATCGTTTTCAAATAAAAAATATTTCATTTCTAGCAATAAAAATCAATTAAAAACATTCAGTATAAATTTGCCAACTACATTTTAAGCTGACTCAGAAGGAAGTGGTTAAGATTTTAAGTTTTTTAGAACTACTTTCACCATTTCTGTTTCATTTTGAATTACATTTGATACATGTGTGCCCTAAAAGAAGACATTCAATTTCATACTTGAAACATTTAAAAATTTTTGATAACAAAAGAGTGAGAACACAAATTCATATTTGGATTAGCCAAAGTCATTCAAACATGGCTGAAAAAAAATTTGTCTGTCCTAAAAACATTTCGTTTGACTAAAAGAAAATATAGTTGAAACATATGATAAAATAGTCACAACTTAGTTGTATTTGGAACAAGTTATGATAATTAAATGGTCCTCTTTTCTTCCAAATATTTGGATATTATTAAAGTTGTCGTAGTTGTATTAGTTTAACGACCATCTTCGGTTTAGTAAAGCACCTTCGATTATAGTTAAGCTTAGTATTTAGTGTGTATCTTGCGTTTGGAATAGATTCTACCTTGAAATTCTGCTGGTATTATTATCGTGGTGTCTATTGTCGTTTGCTGCGGCAGCGTCTGCTGTCGGTACTCTTGTTGCTGCTCCTCGGAATCGTACATAATTTTAAATCGCTGATCTCAAAAGGCAACACTGCCTGGGTTGTAATGAAATTGTATTGTTTTTCTTCGATATTCCACTTTATTTAAGTTTTTATTTAGTTTTCTTTTTAATTCTCATTTAAGTTCGAAAATATGTTTATTTTTTATCATGCTCATACAAAATATTTGACTGGATTAAAGAAAAATTAAATATATCTTTAAAAAGTATCTAATAGTAAATTAATATCTCAAATTAAGTAAACCGAACTTTTGAAGCGAAAATATCAAATGAAAATAGTGTGTCAATTACATTTCATTTCGGATCGGTTCCTCACGGATCGGTTCTTTGGCTCACTTAAATTATTCTTAAAGCGACAAATTTTATTGTTTCGCAAATGTTTTTAAAAGATCCAAAACAAAAAATTATTATTTTTTATTGATATGTATGACATACATGAAATAGAAGAAATATTTATGTGCCAAATAAGATTTTTATTTAATGCAAATAAAATTTATTCCAACCGTATTTATTTATTTGGAACAAATCCATTTTTTCTCTGCACCGAAAAAAAGGAAGTTTTTTATCTCAAATAAATTTCAACAAATACAAAGAGTGTTTAATGAGGGAATAATTTTTCAGTAATTTTCAATTTGGCAGAAACAAATTAACATTTCATTCAAATAAAACTGAATTATTTAAAATAAAAATCTATTTTTTGTCAAACAATTATAAAAGATCCTTCAAACGTTTTGATAATGTTTAATTCGAATTTCACTCAATTTCACTCTATGCAACAACAAATTTTGTTACCATATTAAGAAAAATGAGAATTGTAGGAACAAAAAGGCCACTGATGAAAATATTAAAACAACAACCTAACCTGACTACAAACTGCACAACTCTGTTGTTATTCTCGGAGTAATTTCGTTTCGTTCCGTAATTTTAAATTAAAGAATAACAAATTTCAGAATTTTGTGCATAACTTTGAATTTACTCCAATCCAGTCCAGTAGTGCATATGAGAATTTATCTTTGCAAATCCGACCACTTGTTTTTCGTCGTATACTCGTGCTCGTAAGTGTGTAAATGTGTATATTCGAAGCGGATTTTCACTCGTTTTCACAACAACAGCAACAACAACAACAATAAAAACAATAACAAACACAAAACAATGGCTTTGGCATTTTGTGCGCTGCTTCACGTATGGAAATTATGTAAGACGAGAAATGCCCATCCGCATTTGTAGGATTTCTTGGGCTTCCGCGCGTGTTAACACACCCGGCAAAATAATCAGCTCAACTAAAAAACGAACAAAATACAAAGCAACTCAGTACAGCAGAGTACAACGCAGCGCAACGCAGCAGCAGCAACGCTTCGCATCTCAACCAGCAAACCAGCAACCAGAAGTAAATAGTTTGCGTATTTTTGCGATATTTCTTTTTTATTTCGGTTTTACGGAATGCGTTGGCGGCGGCGGCGGCGGCGGCGGCAGCGGCGACGACGACTGTGGTGCAAACACTTATTCAAGCAAATAAAATACAAATAAAAAATAAATGAGATGTTCCTTTCTTCTCTATTTCATCGGACGCTAAGAATAGCCTCCACGCAAAACAAATTCAAAATATTAAAAATACATATCTCATGCTAACAT
Source organism: Suillia variegata (assembly GCA_949127995.1). Taxonomy (NCBI): domain Eukaryota; kingdom Metazoa; phylum Arthropoda; class Insecta; order Diptera; family Heleomyzidae; genus Suillia; species Suillia variegata. Next base: position 18,716,740 of record OX421846.1, read on the forward strand.
ATACATAAATTTATACATATATGTACATATGTATGTACGAAAAAGTTTTCACTAAAATTGTTTACACTGAAGCTGTACCCTTCGCAAAGCGCAAGCACGTACCTGAGGGTATATTCAGTTTGCACTTCCACTTGTAACGTCCCCAAATTGGCGTGGTAGGTATGACATATAGAAATATATATATATATACTCGAAAGTATAAAAATGAAGAGCATCATATTTGAAGTATCTGTCTGTGCGGCTGTCTAAGCCCCAGCGATTACAGCAGTTTTTAAAAAGAGATATCAACCAGCAACTACTGTCTAAAATGGACGTGATCGGATAAGAAAATCGGCCACCTATAATAGATATATTGCACTTACGAGTACATGCATTTTTCGGTGTCATGTAAACGGCGTAGGGTATTTTAAATTCGACATAGACGAAGATAATTCTCTTTCTAGTATTTTGTTGCCTTATTCAGTAAAAAGTCAAAATATATTCAAAAACTAATTAATTTGGTTTTGGACGTGAAAAGTGGATCTAAACTGGTAATCAAACTGGTAATAAAATCAAAGGCAGCAGCTGAAGAATGTATCAACTAAAAGAGAGTTTCAGTCCTGTGCCTTTGTCTAACTAAAAAAAGCTTTCTAGATATTATTAATAAATCTTCCTAATCTCATGGTTAACGTAAACAAAATACTTTGCAGAAATACTCTTTTTTCGTAGCTTGTTCATAAGATCTAAATCTAAAATAGAGCTAAGTTTAAAAAAATATTCAGACAGAACATGATATTAATTTGAACTATTTGGAGATTTAGTACACGTTGTTCTTATCCGACCACACCCATTTTCGTAGAAGTGTTGAGTTATTTATCGAATATAAAATATTAATGTTTGAATTGATTATGTACTCGTAAACTAGAAAAGTGATAGTTTGTAGAAAGATTCGCTCTGATTCGCTTGGAGAATAGAAGCTTACATACTAATTTTCATGTCCTACACTACGTCTGTAATCGCTCGACGTATATATAGATGGACGATTTCTGGAACCTGATTATTTATAGTATGTATATTGTCATGCCTCCTAATAGGTGTCACAAATATCGGACAAAACAAATGTACGTTTTGTTTTTTAAATCGGTTTAAAATTATTTTTAATACTATAAAAGATATTTTCAACAAATTTACAAAAAAAATTTAATTGTTAAGTTTAAGCAAAACAAATTAACTCATTTACTATACGAGTACATAATCGTAAGTATATAATCGTTAAACAATCACTAAAATTTAAATTATTTCGACCAAATTTGATTTTTTTTAATATTTTAATTTTGTTGTAGTTGCATGCTTCATTTATAAAAAAAGGACCACACTAATCATATTGCATGTGTGCGTGTGTGTTTGTAGACAGGTATACTAATATTTTCAACAAATTTAAAGCTTGATATATATTTCGATAATTTTGCAATTTTTATTCTTTTTTGTTTTGGTTAGAAGAAACCTCTCAACTTGCTAACGGTAGTTTTTTGGCATAAAGTTCTTCGAACTATTTGAAAGGAAAATCCGCACAAAAAGTGTTGCGCTACCCTAACAACCAACCACAAGTCAAAAGAACTTCTAGGGGAGCATTCGTACGGAAAAACTTTTCAGCGTCGCGCGACTCAGTTGGCTGCAAGGCTAAAGCCACAACCCACACACACACTCGTACAAACTAAACGAAACTTCGTTCATGCCTATCATACACTCTTCTATCTTTTTACATCTTATCCGACTGGAACACCCTCACTGAAGCGTTTAAAGCGAATAGCGGAAAAAGTGTTGAACTGACGGCCAATTTTAAGTTTTTCATTTCTCCTTTTTTTTTATTTTTTCGCTTGCAAAAAACGCGAACCTTTTTTTCCAAGCGTTTTTATCCGTAAATCGTTTCTTTACAGCGCTTTTTTTTGTTCACGGTTTCCATTGGCGCTAAACTGAAATTGCGTTGCAGCTGCCTGCGATCAGTGTTGCCAACCAAACATTTCAGCGTTGTTACTCGAAAATCATGAACAGCAACAACATCATAAATAAAACACTGGCTTAAAAATACATTTAAATAAATTGTTGTATAAGAGTTTTCCTCAAGTTCGGATTGTTTAAAATTAGGGGAAAAAAACTTTAAACTCATTCTTCATTTTGGCACTTTCGAAGTAAGCAATGACTTAAAAAATATCTTTAAACAGCAAAATAGGAACAAGATAAATGTATACTCAACTCAAAACTTCCGCTTCCGGTGCAACATTTTTCATTAAACTAATTTTAACAGCAAAAGGGAAAAGGTTTTTATTTTTTTTTTCTGTTTTGTTTTGTATCTTCAACAAAAGCATTTTACACAACGCCAACGCACAGTGCTCAGGCTCAGTGAACAAAAGGAACAAAAATTAAAGAAACTTCAAATTGTTGTTTGTTTAAAAGTTATATTATTTATAATATTGAGAGAAAATTAAAACTTAATAAATATTTACAGACTTTGTCATTAGTTTTGGCTGATCTGATACCCAATTTAATTTCTTTTATTTTAAACTTATAATTGTGTCAACAAAAGCGTTTAAAAGAAAAGCTCACATTTAAAATATTGTCTTTACTTGATACATAAAAATTTAACAAGGAAAATAATATTTATATGTACTATAAGTACTATACAAAGCGAACGGTGTGTGTGTGTTTGTGTGCGGGGGTGGTGTTATTCTTTGGCAAGTGCCCGAGGTCATGGTTGTTTCGTTCGCCGTGCGAGTGTATATGTGTATGTGTGTTTCTTTGTATATGTTTTGCGCGTTTTGCCCTGGTACGAGCAACTCGCATTGATTGTTTTTGACTCGCAGTGTTGATTCGAGTGTTGGTGTTTTAGTGCACCACTATACGCATAGATAAGTATACATATGTATGTATGTATAAAAATTTTCTCGAAAAAAATCCTCATGCTCACAATGAAAATTCACTTTGAAAATGTTTTCAAAGAATTTTTGTTTTAATTTACTTCATTGTTTTTGTGTGAATAATCAATAAATGGCTTAACTCGAAATCTGCAATTGTCATTTTATTTGTAAACTGTTATTTTAATTTGAAAAGTCAAGGCGTGTCTAAATTTTAACTCTGGTGTTTAATTAAAAGTAATCAGCTAACACTGAGGGACATTTAAAGCGTCCATTTATGCATTAGAACGTACTTGTAACAAGACATTAATGTGACAAGTTGCAGATCTTAGGATTGGTTTGTGCCGTATCTAAACAGCTTTCAAACAACAGTTATACATATATAGATTATCATATATATACAATACATTCATATAGATTATCATATATACAATATATACATATGACATAATGTATTATGCTTTTATACAAATGAAAAGAAAACCTCTGTGTGAGTACTGATAACATTTAATGCTGTCGCAAGGTCATATAAAAGTTTGCATTCAATTTAAACATAAATTAAAGATACATACACACGTAACTTCAGTTAACTATACATACGAGTACATGTGTACGAGTATGAGTAAGGTGAGAGTATTGGGGGTGTGAAGTACTTTTTTGGGTCATTGTCCGCGTAATTTGAAGTACAACCAAATGTGATCCTTTTTACTTCTTTGAACTATTTTTTGAATTTATCAGAATCTTTTTTTTTAAGTGTACAATTTCTAAAAAGTTATATACAAAATTTTCCTTTCTTAAATTTTTCGCAACAAATTGAAAGTCTTGAAAAATATAATTTTTTTAAATTAATGAAAGTGACAGCGAAGACGATTTCTAAGTATTTCATTATTATTTAATTATTTTGTTACTTCTTAATAAAAGTTACAACAAATTTCAATGTAAAAAATTCGTACTAACGAAGGCAGCAACAAATTAAGTTGCTAATGTATTAAGAATTTCATTAGCATTAAAGAAGTAATTTTAATGAAATAGATCTCTGATTATAATTAAGAAAAAGTAATGAAAATGTTATCATTATAATTAAATTTATATATATCATATAATTATAATTGAAAAATTCAAAAGTAATGAAATGATTCATCAGTACAGTTCATCTTTTTTTCAGTTGTTTTTCTTCGTTTTATTTGAAGGCTGAAGTCTTTAATTTCGCTTTAAAATTTAATTCAAATTGTGTACTTCTTTTGTACTTTTTCAGTACTGCTTTCGTAATATTTCTTTACTTTTTGTACATCCTTGAGTTTCCAAACAGTTGGTTACGTTATGTATGAGTAATGATAGCGTACGTTCAAATTAGAATCCTTTAAGAAATAATTTTATTCCTGGCAGGATTAAGTGAAGCGGATTTGCTTTTATTTTGTTTTGTTTTGGTTTTATCTCTCAAATCAGTTCGTTCGGTATTTAATATTTGATAAAGTGTTGGCAAAACGAATACACAGAAAAACACAAACTAACAACCACAAGCAGAAGCATAAGCACAAGCGCAAGCACGTCTGAAGCATAATAAAGATATGTGCAGATGTGAGTGGGAATGTGTATGTGTATGTGCTCAAATAGCAACAGACGCATACTTTGATGACAAATGATGTCAGTCGAGGTGAGCCGTAAGCATGTCGCCTGTCAAAATAGTTGAATGAATTTTTCAAAGGACATTAATGACAAATGAAAGAGGACAGCACGTAAGATAAACAAACGCATACACTCACATACACATTCACAAAGAAAAACAAACACAATCACACACTTAAACACGCATACGACAACGTAAATGTGAATGTGAATTGTAAAGAAAATGAAATGCAAGTTGTAACTCTGCATACATATTTAACAACAAATACACATACATACAAATATGCAAACATAAAAACAGCGCAGGACAACTGTCAAGCTGACGTTTGTGTTGCAGTGTGTGATTGTGTGCGCGGTTTAAGTCGGTTGTGAGTGTGAATTTTAAATTTGTGTTGCATTTAAATGAATTTATCCTCAACTGCGATATTTAATGCTGATCATATAATTCTGTATATACAATATTATCCAGTGTCCAGAATTTTAGTACTTTTTCCTATCAACTTCTTTTAATTTATTAAATACTTCTTTTCAATTTTTACACCGACCAATGTAAAAGGAAAACTTTGAGTTTGGGACACCATTGTCCTTGCTTCCCATGTCGTAATAACTGAAGTTGAAGTTCCATACATTTTATTTCAAAACATACGCAGAAGTTACACTATTCTGAATCTTTTGATTTTACTTTAGATAACTTTAAAAATAAACGTTTAATAAAATAACAATCAAGGACACATTAACTCCTTCAATTTTCTCTCTATTCGTTTATTATAAAACCTCATTTGCTTTATTTATGCAAATATAAATAGTTTGTATCTGAAAAGGAAAAAAGTTTTTGATTTTTTAAAATTTATTTTAGCTAAAAAAATTTTATTAAACTTTAAATAACGAAAATCCCCGAAATGCAACAAAGATCTGTGACTGGAGTTCCTATTTGCGGCACATTTGCATACGCAGCGACTCTCGCGTAATCAACGCCAATACATGCGCGAATTTGAATGCCACTTGCACAAAAACTCCGCGTGAACAATAATTCGCCACATTTGCTGGTGTCGCGTAGCTTCTGGATCTGTCGCTGTTGCCGCATATGCCGCGCGACAAATTATTTGCTTGTCAACTCTGTTTTAACCGAACAGAAAAGCGTCAACAGCGAAGTTAACAAATACTATTTCATACTTACATATGCGCTCTGTTTGTATGTATGCAGAATGGGATGGTCAAATACAATACAACTGCATGTGAAAATTTATGTAAAAACCAGTTACTTTTTTATTTTACTTGTGCCATACAAAACTTCTTAAATGAAATATTAAAAAAAATTCTAAATCAGAGGCTCTTTTGTGCATCCTACAGAAAATGAGAAGCTTTGATTAATATTACACAAACAAAGGAACAAAGATAAAGATCTTTTAAGGCTAGAAAATTATATTTCCTTAAAAGTGAAACACGCTAACGCACACTGTAAAAAACTAAGACGGTCAATAGCTCAGTGGATAAGTGCGTTTAGTGTGATGAAATTCCGTGGTATATAACCCATGAACCCAGGTTCATTTGCTACCTAGAACAAAGTAAAAATTGACTTTTTGTTATACAAAATTTCATTTGACTAAAAACTCAGTTTTGATTAACCTCGTAAAAATGGTGAGAAACTTGAACATCCCTTCTTAAATTCTATAAAAATCTTAAATTTGAACCACCCAAACCAACAACGAGTACGTTCGTCTATAGCAACTTGTGTATATGTATGTATGTTGTATGTGTGAACACTTCTCTGCTGTCCCGCTGTACCGTTGGAAGCAAACAAATCAATGTCGCATACAGACACACACACAATGCGTTGTGACCGCATTTACCGACCAACGTTGACATCCTCAAAACGGTCGCCTTTAAAATTTGGGCCCACACAAAAAGGGAAGGGCCATCACCGTTGTGCTATGAAGAAAATGAAGAAAATGGTGTCCTTTTGTTTGGTCTCGACATGTGTAATTTATAATTTATACGTGCACTGATTAGTTTTCTTGGATCTGTTCGGAAGCTCTACACACTTGCGCAATATTCTATTCTCTGTGTTAAATATAATTCTCTAGTTAAACGGAATTTAGTGAATTACTTATCTATGAAAGTGGGACACTCTGAGAACTTAATTGAAATCACAATGTCTACACTGTGTAAGTATGTAAATCTATATTCTATTGTATCTTCAGGATTTTTTCAGGTATTGTTTGAACTTATAATCACTTAATTTTTATATAACTTGTTATCATTGTGAAAATTTAACAGTTTAGGGTATTTTTTTTTTATTTTAAAAGTAGTTCACCTATGGTACAATATCTTTAACAATATAATCCATGAAAAAGTACAAATCTATTGAACAATTCATACGCTATCAGTATTACATGAAATGTTGTTAAGACGGATAATAATTTTTATACTGACCACGAATATGTCATATAAAAATTATTTCTCTATATTTACCTTGCATATTGCTTTGTGTCATCGATATTATCTTGCAACTATTTTGCCTAATTAACGTCATCGCCAAAAGTGCTGTAAGCTAAACCAATTGTTCTCTTCCATGGACTTCCAACTCTAGTGTTTTTTTTTTGTCTTTTCAGCATTCATTCAATTCCGATGCTTTGTTCGCATGCCAAGTGGTTACATAATTTAACATAACCGACCAGCAGAAGGCACCCAAGGAACCTTTATTATGACCGCTTCAATCTTCTCAAGTAGCCATTATTTTCTCGCTTGTTTGGACAGTTGCAGCATTTGAAATGGGACAGACAGGGCCGACAGCGCCAGAAATGGATGTTGGGATGCTACAAAATTACACACATCCATACTTACAGAGTGTACAGTGTAAGCGCAAAGAAAGGAATAAAAGAATCGTCGTTCATTTACATTGGACACTGTTTGGAAACAGTGCCACATAAAGTTATAATGTTGTACGTGTATGCTCGCCCAAGTATGAACGCAGATCGGAATATCAAGATATTAAGCCACAAGTGCCCGTTTGCATTTTATAGCTTGGGTAGCCATTCGTTCGTTTGCTCTTTCATGTGTCTGTCTGTCTACGATTAAAGTTTATTGTTTCGAGGAAGCACAATGAAAGTTATTTCAATGGTTGTCATTTGGTCTTCTGTACAAAAAAATATTTATATCCAAACTATTTGAAATAATAATTTCTGTAAAACATCTAAAGAATTAATTAGTTTTAAATATTTTATCGCTAGTCAAGTTTCGTTACACCCAATTCTATGAAGTTTATTCTGTATATCAAGTTCATTTAGTCCATGCAGTACATTTAATCCATCTAGATCAACCAGTCTCAGTCTTTTGTACGATGGTTCCTATCGACATCCTGAACCTATACCTCATCAACATGTTGTCCACTTTTTAGTTAGTTGTTTGCAGTCAACATACCAAGAATCTTACTGAAATTTATCGTTTTACAACAAATTTAATTAAAATCATGACAATTTTCGTTGTACATTTACATAACATATTTAAGGGTGTAGTAGTTAGTCGTATCAATTCTTTTTTCTTAGACTTAAAACATGAAAGAATTTATTTACCGATTTTCATGAAAACTTATTCAGTGGTTAAGGCGTAATGCGGCCACAAGCAAAACAAATGGATGATAGAATTGATATTGAGGCAAGTTTAAAATAACGACTAGCATTTACTTCTACATAAGTTCAAATCTAACAGCGTAATTTTGTATCTCGAACGAGAGGTCAAACGAACGATCTGTGCGAATGTGAATTTGTCTTGGATTGAGATTTTGTCATTATCGAACTATAGTCCTGGTCGTTGCTGCAAATGTCTCGCCAGATTCAAATTTTGCCAAGTGTTGTTTTTATAAAATTGCAATTTTAAACAGTATTTTTTTATAGATTTTTTTAAGGTTTGTATTTAAATAATCAAGACGGCAACAAAAAAATATTCTACTACTTTTGACTGCAGTAATCGAGTTACTGAAGCGAAAGAAATGCTTTTCCCGAGATACAAAAAGATGATGTATATCTTAAAATTAAATAAAATTAACAAATTTGTATACCATAATTTTTTTTAAACAAAGAAATATAACTATTTATAAAATATTTTAAACAATTCAAAATTAAGCCATTCTAAAATAAACTGTGCGATTGACTTAAACAGAAAGCAATACTCTTCCTTAACAGAAACTAATTTGGCTTGAAATTCATATTAAAAATTAATTTCGAACTAAAATGCCAAATATTTAAATGTTTAATAATAAAATATTTTTGTTGAACCGACTCTGCGAATGGAAATTGCCTGATATTAAAATAAATTCCGTTAATGCATTCCTTAATGCATCTGATTATTTAAGTTTTATGAAATTTATCTCACGCGCAAAAGAGCTGCACTCAACGATGAGAACGTGATTATTTGAAACATTCAAAAAATATCAGGCAGTATATCACAGCAAATCCGGCATTTTAGTAGCGCCATTCAAAACCGGAAAAAACCAAACCATCATCGCCATTTTTTGTTGTTGTTTTTCGTTTTTTTCTTTAAATCGCAGTCTCAGCAAAAATGTAAGATGAGCACGAAAATGATACCATAAAATCCAGACAGACAATCATGACGAACGTGATTTACATACATTCATACATACATACATACATACATACATACATACATACATACATACATACATACATACATACATACATACGTACGAATATGCCGAAAACGTTTTCATGAAATTTGAAAAATTATGCCAAAAATGAAATATGAATTATAAGCGCTAAAACTTTCGCTAAGAACGCAGAAAAACTTGAGCAGCACTCCCGCCCATTTACTCCGCGATGGATGCCATTCGTCTGCACGCAGCGCAGATGATGCTTTAAATGCGCTAAATATTTATGCGAGAAATTTCGTAGATTTCTGCATGCTGAGATTTTGCAAATAAATTCGAAAATTCAAAAATAAATCATGTCGGAAAAGTGTTTGTTCCTATTCATCACGCATAGAGCAGGTCGTTCGACGCACAGTACTACCGAGCATTATAAATAAATAAAATAGAAGTTGGTGAAATACAGAAATTAGATTGATTTCCTTTATAATTGTAGATCATATAAGTGCGCCTACACGTCTTCGCCACGTTTCTGCTTTTAAAGTTTAGTTCGACTTTTCACATTCGGATTATCTATTGCATTCGATCCATTTTGTCCGTATTATCATTTCAATCCAGACAATCTTTATAGTCGATCCAGTTCATTCACTACAGTCTCATCTCAATCACTGAACTGATTAAGGTTATATATCATATAGCAAAAACTGATATTAAGTTATGCTATACATTGTTATGTATAGTATTACTTATAAATTATAAATATCTCTTCATGATTACCAGAAAGTTAGTACTAACTGATATATACGTTATATATGTATTGGGTATTCCTGGTAGTACTACTTCGAATAAGCGAAACAACTATAGCTTTCGATCATCTGACATCACATAAGTTGGAAAGGGATATCAGTTCTACTGTACATTGGTTTCAGGTAGCTTTTTTTCCATCGCCCTTAAGAATCTAATAGAAACTTTTGCATACTGCCTACTGTCGTTAGAACTATTAGTTAAATCACAAGTAATTTAACCAGTAGTGTTCTTGCTATAATCTAACTATAATCACATAATTTTGTGTTTAAGTAAAATTTATTGCTTGTGAGTATTTCATTTTAAAGGTGAGCTCCGGATGACTGCTTTAGCAGTTTTTCCTTTTAGGGAACATATTAAAGGAATATTCCAGAGTGAGCGGAATTTTACAAAACAAGTGAGACTGACATTTGCAATTTTTAATTAACTCTGTAGATTGATAGCTAATTCTTTTCGATACACCAGAGTACTGTGCATTAACAACCGAACGAGCAATTTGATGATAAACACTTTTGTTGCTAACTTGTGAAATCTCGCTGGCGAAAAGAGGACGGACACTGATATTTGTGAGTGTGTGTGTGTGTCGTACGTTTTATGCTTATCTCAGTTATGCTTAATTGAAATTTTCGCATAAATGCTTTAAGTGTTGTGGGAGGGGGCAGGCGTTGTCAATTTTGTTTGAAAAAAGCCTACAAACATATACAGACATACATACACATACGACACAGACATATACCCAAATTAAGTCGTTTTTCCTTATGAAGGGTCACTCGAAATATTGCTAATGCATAACGATTTGGTTTGCAAAAAAGCTCCGTGGAATAACAGACGAAAAAAAAAATTATAATTTACAAACAATGTCTCACTACTTTTTAGATGAATATTACAAAACGTCAACCTGTGCGGACGTGTTTTTATTTAATCTTTCCGTTCTTCCCGTTCAAACAAACAAATAAATTGAAAAAAAAAAATAAAACATTAGAATAAAGTTGTTTTCGGCGCGAGACCATTTAATGCCGTCAACAAACTAAACAAACAAACAAAAATAAATAATTTATTTAATAAACAAAAAAATCAAAACATACATATAAAACAATAAAAAAAAAATTGTATCCCGATATGCCGGTGGAGCGCTCTCCACCGCGTGAGCGAAAAAATTCGCCAACTGTAGTGCAAAAACTCGAAGCTAATTCGGGTCTGTGCTCTGGTTTGCTTGCCGCAAATAAAAAATCGCCCGTTCAAACAATAAAAACAATGAACAATGTTCCAAAAACAACAACTTTAGGCTCCCAAAATAATTTGTTTGACTCTCGCGAAAAAACAAAAAGTTTATCGTCTTCCCCCGCAAGTCCGTTTGTTCAACAACAAAACAAACACGAGCAAACAACAAAAAACATTACAGCTCAGAGTACTGTTGTGCGCTCTGCCGACGCTAAAACTCACAACCCAGTGGGAAAATTGCAAGACATAGTTGGAACATTGGTGACCAACAATGATACTCTGATCATTAACCAAAATGAACATAGCGAACAACAAATTCGCAGTCTTCAGCAGCAGGTCCAACAACTACAACAACAACTACAAAATCAAGAAAAACGAAATGTTACGCTTCCGGTAGTATCACATGCTGAGTCTCTCTCTCCTGCTCTTCCTTGGAGTTCTCAATGTGTCACTCCAAATATGATCCCAGGTAACTCTGTATCTCCCTTTATTAAATTAAATATGCAAAACCCCCCTTGCGATACCCCAAATAAATATAAAAAAGTGTTAACACCCAATACAGGCAAAAGTTCTAGTGATAGCAACGAAAACAGAAAATTTACGGTAGTGCAGACTGGCATTGACCGCTACTATCCAAAACGAAAACTTACGCCTCCCCGTGCTGAAAATATGAATTTGACCAAAATTCAAAAAACTATTCCTAACAATGAGTCTACCAAGCTGGGACAGAACCGATACGCGATTCTTGCCGATCATATGAGTACGGATCCCAAGCCGAAAACTCAAAAACCCCCTCCAATCTATTTACGTGAGCAAAACTCTAAATCTCTTTTAGATTTACTCACAAAAAATATTGGAGTAAACAATTTTCATGTAGTCCCTATCCGTAAAGGAGAAATACATGAAACAAAAATTCAAATATACAGTGAGCCAAATTATAGAATAATTATCAATTCTCTCGATAAAGCGAAAAAGAGCTATTACACATATCAGCTCAAAAGCTCCAAAGGCCTATCAGTAATATTGAAGGGCATTGACTCTTTCGTTGAATGCAAAGAAATTCAAGAAGCGCTAAAGGAAGAGGGTTTCTCAGTTAAAATGGTATCTAATATAATAAATCGCAACAAAACTCCACAGCCACTCTTCCGAGTGGAACTGGAATTCGATACAAAATCTCTTAAAAAAGGTGAATCCCACCCAATTTACTCTCTGCGATATCTCTTACATCGCAAAATTACTGTAGAAGAGCCCCACAAACGCAGTGGACCAATCCAGTGCCAAAATTGTCAAGAATTTGGCCACTCAAAAACTTACTGCACGCTTCCCAGTGTATGCGTAATTTGTGGAGATCTCCACTCATCCCTAACATGCCATAAAATAAAAGAAGATGCTAATGTAAAAAAATGCAGCAACTGCTTTGGAAACCACACAGCAAACTATCGTGGCTGTCCAGTATATCAAACCTTCAAAAACAAGGCTACTACTTCAGTTGGACCCACTAAGTCCAACCAAGTCATGCAAAAGTTGCCCACCCCCCCTAAACAATCCAATGTACCAATTAATGTAAATCACTTTATGAATCAAGGTGTTTCGTACGCCAGTGCTCTTAAAGGTGACGACCCAGTCCCCATAAACGTTCAGCCTTCTCCTCAAAGCAGCAATCTCGAACAAACCCTTCAAATGTTTATGCAAAACATGTCTCAATTTATGTCTAGTATGCAAAACATGGTACAAGACATGATTAAAAATCAAAATCTTCTACTTCAGCATCTCCTATCCAAACCATGAATGGTTTAAAAATATCATTTTGGAATGCGAACGGCCTCTGCCTACACAAACTAGAACTTTTCGAGTTCCTAAAAGAGTCAAACATAGATGTAATGCTAATTTCTGAAACTCATTTTACTGAAAAACACTATTTCAATATTCCGGGATATAGACTCTACGACACAAAACATCCAAGCGGTAACGCAAGAGGTGGATCTGCAATTCTCATTAAAAGCAGGATCAAACATTATGCTCTTCAGAATTACTGTACAGATTATATACAGGCAACTAGTATTTCTCTCGATGAATATCTAAAAGGTCTAACATTAACCGCTATATACTGTCCACCTAGACATAAAATAAGTGAACAGCAATTTCAGTCGTTCTTCAACTCTCTTGGACAAAAGTTTCTCGCAGCTGGTGATTATAACGCCAAACACACGTATTGGGGTTCTCGTCTTATATCACCTAAGGGAAGGCTGCTGTGGAATACAGTTACTAAACTTGGTCTAGACGTAGTCTCCTCTGGCAAACCAACATACTGGCCAACAGATAGACGCAAAAATCCCGATGTAATCGATTTTGCAGTCTTTAAAACCTTAAAAAGAAGTCAATTAACTACTGAATCTTCTCTAGATCTATCATCAGACCATACGCCTACCATTATTACAATTAATTATGTCCCAAGCATCGATGTTACTCCAATAAATAAATTGACCAGCAAGCTCACAAGTTGGCTCAAATATAGGCAGTATATAAGCTCACACATAAACCCTAATGTGTCACTTAAAACGAAAGACCAAATAAATACAGCGGTAAAAAATTTCAGTTTTCTGCTTACACAAGCAGCTATTGCAGCAACTCCCGGCTCAATAACAAATAGTTTAACCCACACATATAAAAAAAGCACACCAAAAGACATAGAGGATTTAATAAGAAAGAAAAGGCAAATACGCCGCGAATGGCAGAATCATAGATCTCCTACTCTGAAAAAAGATCTTCGCGACATTACCCGAAGTCTTCAAAAGCAGCTTAAGTGGAAATCTCAAAGAGACTTTCAACAATTCGTTGAACAGCTCGCACCCACCAAATCGTCAAACTACTCTCTCTGGCGAGCTGCCAAAAATATGAAAAAACCCATACTGTCGGAACCTCCCATTCGGTTATCAAACGGAAATTGGGCCAGAAGCGATGCGGAAAAAGGTGCGGCATTTGCCAATCACCTCAAAACTGTGTTTTCTCTAAACACGACATTTGGTAATACCTCATTACCGGCATTAGTCGCTCAACATACCTCGAATACCCCTCGCTTTAAAAGAAAAGAAATTATGGAGACAATAAATAAATGCTTAAAACCAAATAAAGCTCCAGGTTCGGATTTGATAACACCTAAAATGGTAAAAGAACTACCAAACATTGCTACAACGTATTTGCTCCACATATTCAATGCTATTCTTAGAACTAGTCACTTCCCAGATGACTGGAAACTTTCACAAGTTAAAATGATCCCCAAACCCGGAAAAGACCCTAGTAATGTGTCTTCATACCGACCAATAAGCTTGCTCCCGGTTATTTCAAAACTCTTTGAAAAACTTCTAACAAAGTTGATTCTACCCAAAATTACTGAAAAAGTTGTGATTCCCAATCATCAATTTGGGTTCCGAGAGAAACATGGCACAATTGAACAGGTGCATCGCATTGTACATTCAATAAAAGCCACATTTGAAAACAAACACTACTGCTCCGCAGTTTTTCTCGATATCACCCAAGCATTTGATAAAGTATGGCACGAAGGACTTATTACAAAACTATATCATATTCTTCCCGCTAATATGGTCTGCCTTCTTAAAAACTATATCACAAATAGAAAATTTGTGGTACAACACAAAAGCTTTGTCTCTCGAAAATACGAAATACTAGCCGGTGTACCACAAGGCAGTGTCCTCGCTCCACTACTATACATTCTCTACACAGCTGATATGCCCAAAAGTGATAGAACCCTCATATCCACTTTTGCCGATGACACGGCTATACTGTGCTCCCACTCAAATCCAGCTATGGCATCGTATTACTTGCAGGAACACTTAGACTCTCTAAGTCAATGGCTGGCCCGCTGGAAAATTAAAGTCAACGAATCAAAAAGTTGCCATTTAACCTTCACCCTAAGAAAAGGCACGTGCCCTGCTCTGAAAATTAACGGCCAAGTTGTACCCGAAAGTTCTGAAACTAAGTATCTCGGTATTTACCTCGACCGCAGACTTACATGGCAAAAACACATTGCAACTAAAATTACCCAAATTAAACTTAAAAGGCTTGAGCTACACTGGCTTTTAGCAAGAGAATCTAAACTCAATCTCACGTACAAAGTCCAATTATACAAAAGTATAATAAAACCCATATGGACATATGGAATTGAGCTCTGGGGCACAGCCTCTCCATCGAATATTGAGAAACTCCAAAGAGCCCAATCTAAAATTTTGCGTCAAATTGCCAAAGCTCCTTGGTATATAAGAAATACAAACATCCACAGAGACTTACAAATCCCAACTGTAATTGATGAAATCCTAAATCTTACCCAGAAGTACAAGACGAAACTAATGTTTCACCCTAACATTCTAGCAAGAAACTTATTAAGACCTCTGAACTCTTCACGTCTTAAACGCTATCAAAAATATTCCCCATATATTGATTGATATGCGTGCCTACCAATCACTTGCCAATCACTGGATTCAGGCAATGAACCACAATATTTAAATAATATGCTTAGTTTAAGTAATAAATTATAAATCATAAATTAGTTTGAAATTATTGTTAGATCAAAGTTAACTTAGATGATTCAATAAATACCAGTTGTTAAAAAAAAAAAAAAAAAAAAAAAAAAAAAAAACTACTTTTTAGAATTGATAAACTTTAAGTTGTTCAACTGTTTCATTTTAGACTAAGTTTAAAGCTAATTTAATTCAACTAATTAAGAAAATCGATTTATTTTCCATTTTCTGTTTTTAAAACATTATCAAATGATTCAGTCTGCACATATCTAATGGAATATATAAGAAAGCTTTTGATTGTAGTAATTAAAGTTTGACTTTTCCAGTTTGCGAGCCTGGAAAAAGAACTGTCGAAAATTGTTTGAATATTCGAAAACAGCTGACAAAACAAAAGTATTAGATATGGCTTTGTTGTATTAACTAGCTTTAAAATCGTCATTTTTGTTGCGAACAAAATTTTGACAAGGATACGTTCTCGAAATTGAATATAACTTCAGCTACATAAAATTCAACGGTTATAAGTATTCTTTGCATTGCACTTATACTATTCGGAATCTGTTGTTTAAGATTGACCGATTTTAGCGTACCAACCTGTTTTTCATTAACATCAATTTGCCCCAAACGCATCATCAGTTTTCTTCATTAAGGACATTACTATGCGGACAGCATACAACGTGATGGTAGTTGTGTGCATGTGTGTGTCTGTGTGTGTGACTGCAAATGGGTATGTGTGTTTATTCATATTTCATGGCATTTATGTGTACGTAATTATGAAATCGAAATTATTCATAACGTTTTGATACATGTCGCCATTAATGCTAAAAGGTCGCTTAATTTTTGCTTATTAATTTTGATAAATAAAAAAAAACATCTTTACAGTCGAAATTACCGTTTGATGATCTTAATGTAAACTTAAAGCTCTTGTGATAAGTTTTTAATTAAATCATTTTGTTTTGAAAGCCTTTAATTGGTAAAGACTCATGAACGATAAAACAAAAAGCAAAAAACATTTTCATGTGAAGAATCTTTGGAGACTTGTTGCGCTCGGAAAGTTTTTGTGATATTTTAAATATGCCACGCCCATTAACGTCCACAATTTGAGAAATTTTGTTAAAAAAAATCAGTGATCTGATAAAATTTGTTGCTTAGTAACTAAATCTGTTACGCACACTTTTGGTTACATATATAAGTAATCCGATTATCAGGTTAATTGTTAATTCATACGGTGGTGAAACTTGTTGTGGTAGTAAATGATGACCAACCCACAACGTGGAGTTCCATGAAGTTTACGGGAGATTCTGCATGCAAAGCTAATTATATATTATGTGTGAGTACAAATTTGGTTATCTCGAGAGAAGCAAACGAATTAATCCATATCATACTAGACAATTTTTCTTTGTAAAAGCATAAATGAAAATAGATACAAGGTTAATGTTTTTATTTCAACAAAAATTTCGAGAAGAAATATCAGGTTTTGTCCAAAAAGTAAATTTTATCGCATGAATATAAAATGAAATGTTAATTTAATATGAAAATTAACTAATTAACTAATTGCAATTTTGATTGTACAAGAAAATATTGAAGTTATCTATCTTTGAAATACACTCGTACATATAGAGTTTCTTAACAATATTATCATTTGCAAAATTTAGAATATTTAATGTATAAATTCCAAGTGCTTATTAGAGATATATAAATTATTAACATTTTGGAGTCAGCACAACTTCATCTATTGCTGATGTGTACTTGGTGATCTTAGTCCAGGAATTTCGATTTTCTAAACATACTCAAATCTCTGATGAATTGTTGTACGTGTAAGTAAGAAATCATTATATTTCTACTGAAAAATATAATCTAACATTAAACATACGAGGTTACTATATTGAGAAAAAACAAAAAGTGGTTAAACCTTTTTGCACAAATGTAAAAATCGGTTACAAAGCGTTCGTTATTAGTAACACTTCATGTGTAGAGTAGGAGAAATCGATATTAGGCATAAAGGCATTCTTTGTCGATTAAGAATTTTAGTGGCAACTTAATTTTCGATACTGCAAACAGTAAAAAGAAAATGGAGAAAAGTGTAAATAAGAACAAGAAAAGGCAATAAATGAAACACCGGATGTGCTACAATGCTTCAAAATGCCGAGCATTTATCGTTTGTACTTATGTAACTATGTATGTGTGTGTATAAAAGTTGCGACAGTTGCGCTGCAATAATGCAACAAAATTAATTATCCTAGTTGCGGAGCACTTTGTCAGTTAGAGTGTGTGTGTGCGTGTGTCTTTATGGTCAGTCCATTTGGTTAATTCAGTGCAAGCAGGAGGCCGACGAGCACGCAACAGCAAAGCAGCTGGCGCAATGTGACTTTCACAGACCATTTGGCCGCGTGTAGCACATAGTTTAACTTAAGTTGCTACACAATTGTCCTGCAAGACTTATTGTTTCAGTGGATGCGTGCGTGTGTGCGTCCATGCTTTTTATACATGCAATTGTTTCGTGTCTGTGTATTTGTGCGTATTCGCACTCATGATTAATTCAATTAAATCTCGACAATCAGACACGACAATATTAATTAAAAATGTTTGTGTGCTATTTCACAGGCAACGATCATAAAAAAATATATAATATTGCAACCAGACCACATGGAAGTACTTCATTGATACGTCTATTAATAACCCACAGAAATTTTCTCAATAGTTCAGAAATATTATCAGATATTTTTTGCCTCCTTGATTTAGCATGGGTAACGACTAGAAAAGTTAAAAAGGGATTCTGTTACAATATGGCAAATCGTATTTCCATGGAGAACATATATTATATATATGCAATATAAACTATTCAGCAGAAAGTAACATCCGCAAGATATACGTATTTAATTTGCAAACAATTTTGATGATTCTACTACTAAACATTAGAACGCCTCGAAAAAAAAGGTTAAAAAAACCACCCCTCCATTTGAAACTTATGTGGAGCGTACCTTGAATAAATTTAATGATCTTTTACGGCTTTATTAAAAAAAAAAATGCATTTAGTGAGGTACAACTCCGATTATAAGACTACAATAGTGAAGTATAACTTAGGAGATAAACAACAAGAAGAGGGAAATGAACAAACATCGAGCCTATAACAAATCATGCATCAAATGACAAAGTTTTAATACAGAAAACAATTTCGGCGATTATAGGATGGTCCAACAAAAATGTTCTATCATTTCGAGATATTCTCCACATAATAGTGGGATACAAATATCACAAAACAAGCTAAAAACCAGAGAACAATAAGAAGGCACTCTTCGTGTCCGGCATTACACTGTCCTTACAACAAACACAATAAATGTTGTTGTACAACAGCAACAACTCAGCCGAAACTCCCCACAATTTCCAACAACCACATTGTAGTGTTGTTGGCGACAATTTTTTTCGAAAAAAATTGTTGTTGGACGCTGATTGTGTGTATTTTGTTGTTTTAGGTGAATAATAAATCAGCTGTTTAAATTTTGCGACAGCCGAAAATGGAATTTTTTTTATTGAATCATAAATTGCAATGATACAATACTTCTCTTTGCATCGAAGTGAATAGATTCCCTACGATAGTAATATAAGGAACATTTCGATATGCATAAAGTATAAATTCATGCGGTAAAAAGCACACAATCATTGAAAAATGCTTAAGGTTCCGCTGAATAATTTTTTGGCCGACAGTGTTGCCGCCTCATAACCAAACAAGAAAAGGCTAAACCGTAGAAAAATTAAACTTGGCGGGTAAAAATTGATTTATATTATTTTTCTAATATTATAACGAACAATTTAATTTGTGATGCGAAAATTATAAAAAATTACATTAAATATTATATTACAATAAAATAATTTAAAAATGTTAAAATTATAATAAAAAATGCTTTTATTCTTTATAAAGAATTGTTTTATTGAAACTTAAATTATTTAAAAAATGGTAAAAGAATAACCTGCTAAGCCGCCATTTCAGTGACACCAAAAAATTTGATTTTATCACTAAAGTGCTACATATCTCTATTATAAGTTGCGTTGTTTTTATCAAATCACGCTCATTTTTGGTTCTTAGTTTTGAATTCTAATTTATTTATTTTTCGCATAGAAATAGGTGGTTTGTATGGGGTAGTAGTAGTTTTAGTCGGCCAGCTAACTTTTATTTGGTTTTAATTGACAACACTGTCGGCCCGCAAACTTTTTCACGGAACCTTCAGTAGTAATTCAATGATTATGATCTTATTTCAGCATTGAGTTGTATTTTATATGCACCAAAAGATTCTAGAAATGTATATATATTGAAATGTATTCTTTAAACAGTATATTAACTCGTAAAATCAAAGCAATTTGTCTCTTAAAAAAATTTACAAAGAAGCTTAAAAATTGAACAGCTGTTTAATTATTCCCCATACTATTTCCATCTTTCGTTAAACCAACAACAAAAATGACGAGGTAAACTCCGCCAATGAAATTGTTGTTACTTTGACAGCAGTGTGCTTTAAATTTATCTTCTTGCCACTCCTATCCTCCTTGCTAAAAACTGAGCGAGTCAAGCGAAGTCCTCAAAAATTATGATAAAGATTTGCAGCATCTTCTTGTATATTATGCCATTAATTGTGTTTTTTCATACTAATTGACAAACTTTACATTATCGGCACATAATAATCAGCTGTTATCGTTTGGCTGCAGTAATCGAGTTAGCAACTTCAAATGCACGAACGATAATTCGTTTAAATGAAACGAAAACTTCCTTTGAGATTCATAATAAAGCGTTAATACTATTATTATTAATAAAAGGCTATATAATCACTGCGTTATAAGTAATTTTGTAGAAATAATAACTTTGCAAGTTAAATATTTACAAAAAAATAACAAAAACAATTTTATATATGGGAACACAAAAAATTAAACACCGAAAAATCTTAAAACCGAAAACGTGTAACCCTTTTCATGGAAATATTTTGGCATCGCTGTTTCCGTTGCTAAAAATTGCACAAACAAAAAACAACGACGATAAACCCAACACAAGAACAACAAATACACCAGCACGAAAAAAGTATACAATGGGAAAATTTACAAATGTCGCTGTGAGCAACAGCAAAACCAACCCACAAACAAAACGAGCAACAAATAATAATAATAGCAACAACAACAACAGCAACCATAATAACAAGATAATTATGACTTTTAGTCATCCTTAGTGTTATTTGTGGCATTTTGTGTTAACATGGCAACACTTTTAAGCCAAAGTAGACTTTTCTGTCTGTATGTTTTTTTTTTTTGTTTTCTTTGTTTAAGGTTGAAATTAAAATTTGTTGGTTTTTGTAATTGTTTTTAGTGGAAAACCGCCAAAGCCGACACCAAACTTTGTCCAACTTCAATTACAGCCAAAAGGGGAACCTTGAAATTAATTCGCAAATGACAGAGATAAAAAATTAAAATATTACCTAATCAACAAACAAAAAAAAATACGCACATTATAATATAAAAATGCTTATTTCGATAATATTACTTCTATAAATCTTGTATATGAGTTTGCATGAGAACTGTTGAGAACTTCATGAAAAATCGGCTTGGTTAAATCGATTTTACTCCCACTTTCAGCAATAGTTTAGTTCAATTTAACGCACACAGCTACAGCTCAGAAACTTGATACGCTTTATAATAAAATTTTTTTACGCCCGTGAAATTAATTGTTAATATTGCATCTAAAAGATCTGAGAATTGGTACCTGAGTGTGTAGATTCATTGTCGAAGACTTCACCCAAAATGGAAGTAATTAGATTAATTTAACGCCTCTTAATTTTAACCACTGTAACTCAGAACGGGGAGTAACTGGAAGTACTGCTACCTATTTATATTCAAAACAAAACCCGGGCAGTAATAAACTATCTTCCGATGCTAGGAAGCTTTTAGTACTTGAGTGTTTAATATTACTCGTTAATTTTAACTGTATACCTACACTCTAACTGTTTTTAAGTTAATTTTTTCTACAAAAATTTATATATTTTATGGGAGGATTTTCTGTCTGATTTTGCTTATCTCATAACTTAACCTCCGCATACAAAATATAAGACAACGTCCCAACAACCAGGACGATATCTCTTAAACTATGACTATAATCGCTTGGAAAACTGACAGACAGGCGGACATCGTTAAATCTGCACAGAAATCGATAATTTATGCAGGCTGAACCCAATCGCACTGATCATGTTCAGAAGTCAATCGCACTTAATAAACTGAACTACTGACCGCCACTAGCAATAACTATTTTATTCCACTGTCCGATCTATAAAGCAGTTATTTTGTCTTTTCAAAACCTATATAAAAAATGTCATCGTTGTAGCCGCATATTACCAATGGTAATATGTCATCGTTATAGGTTTCTTGTCCGATTCCACCCAGAGTCCGAAAAAATCAAAGTTAATCATAATTTAAATTTTCATATACATTCCAGATCACGATCGGGCCAGTGGGTCGTGAGTTCACCCCGCACATATGTATATATGTATATAGTTGTCATACCCAGAATGTCGTAAAAAGAATAAGGCTGTTACCAATGCAATACGAGTGGTAAAGAGTATACAAATTGGATTGCGAAAAGATATTTTTGCATATTTTTTCCCAAATACATTTTAAGCTTTTATCAAACCAATTAAATTGGAGCCGGTTTCATCAGTGACGCTCGTCCATTAGATTGGTTTTTGCAACCAACATAAAAGTACTTTCAAATGCTTTTTAAATTTCTTTGGTAACTTTATAATTTAAATTACTGATTACATTTAGGTAACAAGAAAAACATTTATAAGAAGAATTAAAGAATTTGCAATTTAAACTTATCGGTTTTACTTCGGAATACTGCAAAATAATATTAAAATAATAAAGTTGGATTTAAAAAATTTTGCAAAACCGATCTAACTGAGGCCGATTGTTTTTGTTGTGTTATTTGTTCATATGAGCCACATAAGCAATCAGGAAAAAGTGTATTTCATTTTTTTGTTTGATTGTTTTATCTGTGGTAAAAGTTTTTACTACTGCAATAAATTGCATTTGTATGTGCATCAGACACACACTCACATGCCGCAGCAAGTGCACACTTACACATTTGCAGTGCCGCATAAATGTGGCACCGAAACAGACACAGGCACAGATACACACATGCGCGCATGCATAACAGGAGGACGTGCTGCAAGTGCGAATTCTATGACAAGTTGGCATAAAATGCAACACAACGGCCGGAAACGGAAAAGCAGAAACACATGCACGGCTACACACAAAACTGCACACTCGTACGCACAAAGCGACACTCATCCGAAGCACCCAATTTCGTGTTCGGAAAATAACAAATACGAGCTTGATAAACAAAAAATAAATCACAATAAAATTAAATTGCACCGAAAACAAAACATTAAAGTTTTTATTATTACAACAAAAGCACAGAAAGTCGAAAACGTACAATAGCAGCGTCAAATCAGTTAAGTCCATCGATTTTCAAACCGATTGCTTTCGTGTTTTCTTTTATTTTATTTTATTCTATTTTATTTACGGCGGAAGTTCTGCTTGCGCCATATTGAAATAAAATGCAAATTTTTCGATTTATTCTTTAAGTTTGCGCATATTTTACGAACAATGCGGTTACGTGCTGCCACTTTGTTGTACTCCTGTGTCTGTGTGTATGGACAATAATATAAATATATGTTTTCTAACTATCGGAAAATTGAAAATCTCTTTTTAACTTCCCTAGAGTCAATTCTTTGAATTTTATATTATCAAAATGTTATCATTTTTTTTAAGTTTATAATTTTGTTCCAACATATTTTAGACAGATTCAATGGAAAGTCACCTACACGTGGACTAGAGATCTTGAATAAGAAACCTTTTGATATTTTCCGTAGAATTTTAAACTAAATTGGGTTTTAAAGATTTATACCAGACTAGCTTAAAATACCCAGCTTTGCTTTTTTTAGAATCAACTTTTCAACCTCGCCGATTTTTTCATAAATATGTGGTTAATTCGGTAATTTCACACCAAATTTTAATGCCAAACTTCCTGTTACCCTCCTATCTGAGTTGGTAGATATAGTCACCTTGTATCCACAAATTAAGTTTCACAACTGTGGCAGTTAACCGCCCCAATAATCGCATTATACACGTGTAACTAAAATTTTAATAACACTTTTCGGTCAGATTTAGTTTCTATTTACCACAACAACAATTACTATAAATCATAATTGTGCATCATGTTCCTGAGCTATGGTGGATGGTGTTAAAATAATCCAACCACGCTCACTTTTGAGTGAAGTTGTCGACAGTAACCGTAAAAATTTCAGATTTTTAGGAGTAACATCATGAAAATAATTTCACTAATTGTAACATGGCAGATTTAATATAGAAAATCTCTCCTTCCAGACCGAATCCGATAGAGGTTCAAGTTTTAAAAAAGTCGGTTCAGTCGTTAAGGTATGAAAACGTGTCAAACAAAATAAGATAATAATAATAACGAAAAAACATTAGTAAGTAAATTATATACCTTCCAGTTACTAGTTATATATATTATTCAATTAAATTTATCTAAAGTTGAGATAATATCAATTACAAAAAATATATCGAGGGCGCATAACTAATTAATTCGTATGCTGAAGTTCGTCAGTATTATCAAGTATAATCAATGTTAGAGGAACAAATTAAATGAAAGTACACAATAATTTCAATTTAATTTAGCTGCTGGGTATTTGAGGACAAAGCTACTTTAACTGTTTCCTCATTGGTATACTCCTTTCAGGTACTGTCAGCTAGTGCTTCTGCTTTATTTCCGCCTTCGCCTGAAGTATCATTATTATCAACTACCGCGCATATAGTACAAAACACACCATCACTCATACACACTTGCACGCACACATGTTCGAAGTTTGCGTTCGCTCGTACTTGTACTACATTATTTTTCCGCACTGATTTCACTCCATTTGTGTGCATATTTTTTCGTTTTTTTTCAAAATATTTCGTGGTTTGTTTCGCATCTCGCTTTCTGCAGTGCCACTCAATTTGCTCTTGATGAACGAAAACTCTGAAATAGTTTTCACTCACTGCTCGTCGCTCTGCTGCCGCACTTAGATATTTTCATTCGGATTTGTTGTAATTATCCACCATGCTGCGGTTTACCATTTAAACCGACTGATACATAGCTTCGTATGCTCAAACAAACTTTAATACATAAAAACCAACATTAATAAATCATTCCCGAAGTCGTTAAAATATTTCTATAAAGCTATGAAACAATTTATATATATTTACATATATACGAGTATATAATTCAACTATTTTAATTAATTTAAAATTCTTATCAAAAGAGAAAGTTTGAATAGAAGGGGAAGTAGCTTTGATTCCACCATTCCCATCCTAGAATTTAACCTCCGCTTGGAAAATAGCACCTCATTTACCAGCTTGATATCACTTAAACTGCGGCTGTCATCGCTGAGACAGACAGACACACAGACACCAATAAATCTATTCAGAGTTCGACCCTGGTAATTTATATATATTGTCACACCTGCCACGCCCCCTTATGGGTGTTAAAAATGAAAAAAACAATCTTAATCAACCTTTTTGGGTACGTGGCGAAGGGTATAAGAGTTCGGTCACTTCCCTTGAATTACGAAATAAAATTTGGTACCTGAGTTTGCATGACAATTGTCCACAACTTAACAAAAAAATGGGCGTAATTGGATCAATTTAACGCTCACTGTCAGAAATAGGTCGGATCAATTGTACGCCCATCACCATGGCTCAGAATGCTAAAGTGCCCGCGTGTATTTGATTTTTTTTTATTTTTTCCAACAAAAAAAAACAAAATTTATTTATTATACTTATAGTTGCCACCTCGTATCTAATTCCACTCACAGACAAAAGCACACATCCATTTCAATTTCTTAACACCCCACAAAAAACTAAGGAAAATTTAATTTGCCAACTCGTAAAGCACTTCAGCGTCCAAATGAAAAATTATTTATGCCGCAAAGTAGGTGGTTTAGGTGCCTAAAAGTTTGCTTGTTAAATACTAGAATTTCATAGCACAAACACCAGCGCACAATCAGGTCAGTTGCTGCCTCTGCCGCTGCTTTTGCTTGTGCTGTTGCGTAGAAAAAAGGTCAAATAAACCCCAAAAAACAAAAAATCTTTAAAGAACAAAGAAAAATAAGCCAACCCCTTGCATGAAAGTACGAAAATAAAGCCACACACACTCCAGCTACTGAGCTTGCTTTAAGAATATCAAAGCAATACACGCTTTGAGGCACGCAACATGGATGAGACTACCAACCGTTGAATTTCGGTTATGACAATAATCCGAAACTTTCATTTGTCTCATTTTTATTAAATTGTTTTGGTAAAATATTTGTTTCAAGAATTTTTGAAACTTAACATTTGGTTTCTTTAGAAACATGTGAACTCCAAACTAAATACGAGTATAAGAAAAAGCTTGTCAAGTGTGGCAGCAACAATTTTTTACCAAAAATAATATGAAGAGTTGGTTTTTTTTTTGCAACGCACACAACGACATCGAGATACAGAAAAAATGGCTGTGAAAGAGACATTCTGGGCGCACAGCTTGCGCCAATTTATGCGTTGCCATAAAGTACCGAAAAAACGGTGAAAAAATATGAAAAAATGGTCAAAGTCAGAGAAAAATAAAAAAAGAAGGGCACAGTACCTGAAACTTTTTTAAAGTTGATAAAAATCGAAATATAGGAAAAAGCATAATAACTATTAAAGAGATTTATCTATTAACATCATTGTGTATGTTCAGAAACTTTTTTGTTAATTTTTACTTATGGGACAACATGGAAAGATAATGTATCGCCTTGCTGGATACATTACCAAAAATGTATGCTACTTAAGAGCTTTACATTCCAGAACGCATAATGTATATTCCTACGAATGTTATGTACGCTGGCCTACGTTTACATTGTAGCGCAGGTGGTAATGAATAGTATAAGAAACTTTACTACATGTACTTCTATGTAACCAAACAATATAAGTACGCTTCCCGTTTCCTTACATGATAAAATATGTTTTACAAATTGTACTTCATTAATTTCCCAGTCACTTAATACCACACTGCTTTGAACACTTCATATTCTTCACTTCGTTACATATTAGGGGATTCCTGTAGACGCGAATAATGCAAAATTCAAAAGACTCGAAAAGTTGAGAGCCACTTTTCGGGAATGCACCTTTTCACGATCTCGAAAAACTTTGTGAAATTCGGCATTTTAACAGTTCAGTCAGGGTTTCGTTGACATTTTATAATATCCAATTTTAGTACTTCTTGAAAACGTTGACATCGTTTCAGTTGATATAAACAAATTTATTAATTCGTATTGCCTGTTTTCTGTTTTGTTTTTAACATATGTATGTTTAAAAAAAATATTTGACAGTTCTTTTCTAAGCTCGCAAACGAAGGTTTTCGAGGTATTTTCACGTTTAAGGAAATACTCTTATCATATTTATATACAAAAATCAAAAACAAATTTTTAAAAATTAAACTTCTCATTAAAGTGGTTTGAACAAATTAAATGTGCTGGTTTTTAGTTCTTTAGAAATAAATAAATAATAATATGTATGATTTCGTTTTGAAGTACTGTGCCCGTTTTGTCTGTTTTCTTTCTTCAGAGAAGGTTTTTACAGACACTGTGAAGCGTACTAAAAAAAACTGAAAAATAGGGTAGCCAGCTAAGGGGTTGTTATTGTTGTTATTGTTGTAATTGTCATGGCGTTGGTAAGCGCTCGAATATATAAATTTTAATAAATTTTAAAACAGTTTGCGAAAATTATGAAAAATGCACAAAGCCGCTTAACGGCTAAAATGCGAAAAACATGTGCCAGCTTAAAGGCTTAGAATCTCAAGGAACTCCTTCCTTTTGCATGTTTGAATGTTTGTTTGTTGGCTTAAGTTGAGATCGTAATGTTGCAACGAATTTCAGAGATTTCGCTTAGCTTCTGCACCGAATATAAACACCCTGCGACTAGCATAAAATTAAGGCGAGGATTTGATTTCCATAAACATTTTCCATTTACAATATTTTAAATTTTCTTTTAATGATTTGGGATTGAGGCATTGATTTCGACCTTGTGCTATTGAACAGTAGAAGTCGCTTCTCTTATACATTTAAATAACATCGATTTAGATGGCGCCACATTCCTAAAAATAATGGGTGAGGAGCTATCTATAACATAATAAATTTGTTCTAATAATTTGTTTATAACTTAGCCTATAAACCGTTTAGATCGTTAGAGAAAACCATAACAAAAATGTTATTTTTTATTAGTCCTATTCTCTTAAACGCGCAAACTGGAAAACTCGAAAAACTCGAAAAGTTGCTAGCCACTTTTCGGAAACGCACCTTTGAAAACAATTGTAAAATTCAGCAATAGGACAGTTCAGTCAGGGTTTCGTTATAATACGCCATTTTAGTAATATTTGCAAATGTTAACATCAGTTTTTGCAACTATTTTGCCTCGAATATTAATATTAATTAGCAAAGTTAAAGTTCTTTATCCAGATTTGGAAAGTTGCAATTTTTGGCAGTGCTTTAACCTTTAACCAAACTTGCGAAGGTTTTCGAGGCCTAATATTTTCAGCCGTTGAAAATTAAAACTCTTTCCGCTATTTCAGATAAATTTTTAAGATAATAATATAGAAATTTATATAGAATTTTAATTAATAATAGGACAAGATCTTTTTGTCAAATGCGATTATCTAAATTGCTTACTTAATTATAATTGTGGGACTTTTACGGGGAAATTCACACTCGAAGAAGTCAATTAATTGCATTTTTTTATTTAAGCGAACATTTTATCGTATTGTTTTTTTTTAGGGGTTAAGCTTCTTTTGAATAACCCACAATTTGCAATTACCCGCTCTCTATTAATTATAAAAGTGGGTACCAGGAGCGGCAATATTCCAGCGAATGTTTAATTGATAGATTTACGGCGTTCGTTTAAGTGCTTTAAATGTTGATTCATTTATTTATTATGGCCACTCTGTTGCGTGTTGACACTTTGCAGCACAACGCAAAATTAATTACTGTCAACACGAATCACTTTTGTTATTGTTGTTGTTTGTTTATGTTCGAATCTGAGCGTTAAGTCCATTCATTGAAATGTCATAATTCTAAATTAGTTTTATTTATGCGCAATTATTAAACAAAACGTGCACAAAAGCGTTTTTTGGGTTTGAGCGTTGACCCGGCTGGGTCGCATACCAGCAACATTTTTTGTTGTTTGTTTAACTTGGATTTCATCTCCACAATTTGTGGTCGTGTGGACAAACAGAATATTTAAAAAGAAAACTGTTTTAGCTTTCACAACAGAATATTTTTGAAACAACAAATGTTCTTAACATTTTTTATTTGTTACTTTAAATTAACATAAAGTAAAGTTAAACCTAAATTAATTAAATACCTGTATTACAAGTGAATATGGCCTGCACCTAGAAACACCAGCGTCTCAATCCTTAATCATCCATAGAGGATAAATTTGAAGCAATTGATGTTGTCAAACAATTCACCAACTTGGGAAGCCTAATAGCGAAGGATGGTGGAGCAGCCGCAGATGTGGATTCGCTTATCGGTAAAGCTCTAATAGTTTTCTTAAAAATGAGACAAACTTGGGATTCTAATGCCATTACCCGCAATATAAAAATAAGAATCTTTAGCATAAGCATCAAAGCGGTCCTTCTGTTTGGTTCAGAAACTGGAAAAGTGGCTGATGCTTTCTGCAACAAATTTCAGGTCTTCATAGATAAATGCCTACATATAATTTGCCAATCTGTCCGACAACCGTCAACAACGACGATCTCCTTGCACTCACAAAAGTTAGACCCATCAATCTTGAAATAAAGAAGAGAAAATGGAGCTGGATTGGCCACAATTTACGCTAAGACAACGATGACATCGCAAAAATGGCCTTCGAGTGGAACCCTCAAGGTAAGAGAGGTCGTGGACGTCCAAAGATGACATTTATTTGTTCTTTTATTGCTTTGAACCACAATCAATCGCTAGAGGCCCACAAATTAAATGACTCAACAACAAGACTTTAATTAAACTATAACTGCAAAATAACTACAAGGGACAAGCACACTGATCCTATAATTATAAAGAAAGTAAGGATAGTTCCAGCATTGATTCAAGGAGGATGCTCGATTAATTTCAAAGCTTGACTCGATTAAAAGTTTTTAATTTTATTGTCAAGATGGAAATTATTGAGTCTCATTTGCCAAACATTTTCCGTCCTTCTTCAAAACCTTAAAAGTGGACAAACAAAAGGAAAAGGGAAGCAGAACCAGAAGCGCTCCGTGCTGAATTAAAGGCGTCGCACAGAGTCTTTTTAAGTGTTCCATTTTCCGCTGGGTCACAGAATCGTCAATACTTTTATATTTCCTTAAGCAATTCAGCAAATTGAAATTCCATTCAAATGAAACCGATTTCGAATTCCATAAAATTCGAACTTTTCAAAACAATTTCACCGCAAAAACAATATTCGCTTTGGAATTTCTTTCCCAAACCATGCAGACTCGCATAGAAAAAGTTTAGCTTGGAAAATGTTTTGCAATATCAAAGTTTTTTGTTTGTTTGTTTGTTTTCGTTCTGTTGAAAAATACCATAATTAAATTCACATTTGGTAAACGCAAACAGCTGGCGTCGTGCCAGGAAAATGTGTCCAGTATTTTTAGGCCCAAGCTGCTTCCATGCGGGCCAGCAAGCAGCCGGGCAATTCGAACGGACGGAACGACGAGTTGCAGCAGCCATGCTAAGAGATAAAACTCTTGTTTTTGGACAATAAAGGGAAATGTCGCATATTTAGTGTTGTAATAGCTGGAAAAAGAAAACTTTTGTTCAAAACCAAAATTTTGTTTTTGTTATTTTTTTTTTCCGAAGACATTTTAAGTGGTCAATTGTTATGCATGGAAATGTGTTTGTCTTTTGTGTGTTCGATTGCGTTGTAAGGGGATGCGCCAGTTAAGATTTTTTGCATGATACATACACATATGCATACTGATACACACAGGGAAGCACAAAGGAACTCATGCACACATTACAAAAAACAGATGGTCACCATGGATGCAGTTTTTATTTAAATGAACGAGTCTGCATTTAAAAGAGCCTCTTTGATGCAGTGCAACTTCAAATGTAGTTATTATTACTTGGTAAAATCGAATAAATCAACAAAGAGCACACAAAAAAAATTGCATAAATAAAATGTTTGCAGTTTTCGGAAAAAATATTATAAATATTTTGTTGAAGATTTCTTACAATTCAACAAATTCACGGATTAAACCGAATTTTGTTGTTTTTCAACATTTGTAATTGATGTCTAATTCATATTTGAATAAAAATTATTAAGTAAAAAGAAACAACCAAAAAATAACATTCTAAGTCATTTTCAATTACACTAACAAAACGTGCTGTGCCCTATAAGCGTTTTCATCATTTCTTCATTTGCATTGGAAAAAGAAATGAACATTTCGTTATGATGAAAAAAATAATGAAAACGAAATGCGATTTTCATTATTACTAACAAAAATAAATATGCAAAATTTATTTATTTCGAATTGTACAATTCAAAATTAATAAGTTTAATTAAAAAATTAAAATCCGTTAAAATTTAAATTTTACCATTGATATTTTCAATGAAAATTTCATTAACATGTTAATATTTAATATAAATATTATAGCCATCGCCACATAATTTTATATATACAATATATACGAGGGTGATCCGATAAGTACTAAGGCCTATTTTGCAGACCTCGAGAAAACTTATTTTTCAGACGGATTAAAGAAGTTGGAGAATCGCTGGGTCAAGTGTATCGAGCTAAAAGGAAGACTATGTCTAGAAATAATTAGCCACTTTCTCAAAACTTTTGTTTTTCTTTTGTAGGCTTAATACTTATTGGACTACCCTCTTATATACGTAAATGATCAGCGTTGAATTCTGAGTCGATTTAACGATGCCCGTCCGTTTTTTCCGTCCAACCGAATCACCGAATATAGTCGTATTTCAAGATATATCGAACTGAAATTCAGTATGTGAGGTCCTATTATTAATTTTTCAGGTTAAGTTGATGAGCAAGATCGAATCATAACTACTTCTCCTTTTTATAAGGAAACAAATTAAGTAGAATTGTTCCAGTGGAAATGACCAGTTCAAATTTGGTACTTACGGATTCACGGATAACATGAAATTACTTAAAAATAAATGGGCGTGATAGGATAAGAACAACACCCAGTTTTAATAGAGACATGTAGCACATATCGTATTAAATAATATTGGTCACGGAAATTTAAACAAGTATAGTATTGGATCGTTTAAGTCCGGAAGCAGTTAAGAAGATCTTTTTAAGCCAAGAAGTGCTGAAGACAGTTGCAAAAAAATGTTCACTAACTTTTTAAATTAAAAAAAAAAATGGCGAAGTTTTAATGAGGCGTTCATCACGAAATGCAATCGTTAAATCGTTAAATACAACTTTGTGCCGTCAATCATTCTCGCTGGCAACCAGAAGCCGAA
The DNA here is from genome assembly GCA_949127995.1 of Suillia variegata. NCBI lineage: Eukaryota > Metazoa > Arthropoda > Insecta > Diptera > Heleomyzidae > Suillia > Suillia variegata. The sequence goes on from OX421846.1 coordinate 18,748,986, forward strand.
ACGAACTTTCATTTTATGACCAAAGCCAAAAGTCAAACGTCAAAAGTTAACCACAAAATTTTCGTTTAAGCCAAAACGAGTTGGTTATGCAGTTTGTTTGCGAAATTGTAAACATTGTTTCAATTCTTTTTTGTTGTTTCTTCCATTCAGTCAGACGCAGCGGATATTTTATTGACAGGCCAAACTTGGTGTTAAATAAAACAGGAAATGCGTTTTAAATTGCTTCCGGTCATGAGTTTATTTTTATATCTCTGATTTTTGTATCAATTTAAGCAGACACATACACAGCGTAAAAGTCTCCTTAACAGCTGGGACTCAAAATGATTTTCATGTTAAACAACAGAATAAAATCAGATTCAAATTAAATGATTATAAATCACTTCCTACATTGCAACAATTAAAATGTTTTAATTTATAAAAAAATGTTTTTAAACGCATGGTACAAAATTTGCGTAAGTGTACTCCCGAGAAAACATTTTTTGATTTTTGTTTGTTAATAAAATATGAAGTAACTCAAAGAGAAACAATTAAGAAGATGTTAATAAATTGTTAATTTACAAAGAGAGAACAAAATATCGAGGCGGAGAGAGACATTTTTCTACTTTACTCAACTTATATTTATTACAAGATTGTAATAATTTATTTCGAAGGTTTATATATCTGAAGAAGGTTCAGTTAAAAAATAATATTTATATACGAACCACACTTAATTTTTTTTAACCAGATTGTTTTCAAAATTTATTAGAGTTATCTCAAGAAATTTAAAAAATATTGTAAAGAATTTCAATCCAATATCTCTGTCTTAAAATCTTTAGACTCAAAATATTACATTTACAACAATGTGTACTTCTTTATATAGCGATCATGGGTCTATTGGATTCAAAATCTTATTAGATTTCCTAAGGCATAATAGAAAACTGTTTGCAAAACTTCATTTCAATGTCAGTTTTAACAAAAAACGACATATTTCAAAATTTTCGATTCCTTACAAAATTTGTTTGAAAATTAATTTTATCATACGGAATGTATTCACTTTGAAATACCGACAACTCTAGAGCACACATACACACACACACGACGCCATTTTCAAAATTCAGAAATGCAAATTAATTTTAATGTTTTCCCACTGGTGAACTTTGTCATTCGTTCCGTCGTTCGTTCGTTCATTCGTTTTGTCCTTCCACGCCTTTAAGCCAAATATGCGAATTCCGAAAAAAATTAAAAAAATATAATTGAGACAAAGTGATGCACCCTCAAAAAGTGCAAAAGTGTTGCAGAGCATGTGACGCTCATTTAAATTAAATTCCGGCAAGGGTCACATATTTATTCCAGTGTGTCCGTCTGTTTGTCTGTCGGTCTGTCTGTCGGTCTGTCCAACCTACTGCGGTAATTTTTGCTGCTCTGCAAATGACGTAAATGGAGTCGCCTTGGGTTGATCTCCTCTTTTTTTTTGTTCGTAATTTAATTCAACGCAGTTTGCTTTGGTGTGTGGATCGCTTTTCTGAATGTGTTTGTGCACATACCCAGCATACATTGAGGTTTGATATTGTATCGGCATTGATTTAATATCAAAGGATATTCTTAAATGTTAATTTTTTGAAAATAATAATTTTAAAGTTATAGATTTCTCAAAAAAAAAAAAAATAATTTTCAGAAAAATTTGAGAGCGTTAATTCTCAAATGATGCATAAATAATCTCAAACTCATTGTTAAATATTATCTTTAATTTAAATGTATACAAATTGTAACTGTTAGAATAATTAAATCTTATATGTTGGACTCATAAATTCAATTTGATTCAATCATTAATAGAAAAATTTCTGCACTTAAACGATTTTTTTCTGACTAGACGGGATTGACGGATCAATTTATCAATTAAACGAATTTCAAAATTTTCAGTTAAATTGCAAATCAATCTCAAATTTAATTTAAATGTTGAATCCAAGTTTTAGTTTCGGTTTAAAAATGATTTGAGTAATACATTCGGAATTAACTTTGAGAAATGACATTTTCTCAAACGTTTGAACTGTGTTTGCTGGGTATTTTAAGTGTATTATAAAAGGTGCGTGCGAGTGTGTACGTGCAATCTGTCGTCTGTTATATAATTGTCTTTTATTTATGCAATTATAATCTTTTATGTAATGATTACTTTGTGTTTGACTGTGTTAAGAGATTCCACATCTGCCGCCTGAAAAACTAATTAACGCACAATAGTCGAATTCTTCGCTGATAGTGATTCCTTCAAAAAGTTTTATCGGTCATTTGACGTCATATTTTCTGCATTTTTGTTAATTAGAATAATTAATTACAGCACAAGCAAAATATTCAAAATATTCAAACGTATTCGATTTTCAAGCGATATGAAAGGAGAACCTTTTATAAAAAATAACACATAAAGCTTGACTTATATACTTAAATAAGGAGCTATATCTATAAAATATATAGATATATAAAATCTGTAATATTCAAATCGTATTTCACAATTTCCGCCCCACTGTGCACGGATTTAATTTTGCCTCTGCTCACTTATTTGTTACATAATTAAGAGCGAAAACCGCAAAACAAACACCAAAACATATAAAACAATTTTTCGCACATTTCTTTTTGTATTCACATGCAATGAATATAAAAACCAAGGATGTGCATATATTTAAAGTAAAAAACAAACGTATATATCGTCGCTTCAAGTGCTAAATGTCCTAACTGGCATTTTCAAAGCGGACTACCTTAAGCTTGTACCAGAAGTGTGATTATTTATTTCGAGCGCCTTCGTTCCAAACAAAAACCTTTACATTGAATTTACTTGACTTTAATTTAAACTTTGGAAGGTTCTCCTTGCTTCCTAGAAGTTGTGGTCAAAAGTTTACGACTAACTTTCATATTTTCAAAAACAAAAACCGAAAGTGCTTAGGCAAAATTACCTTTCATAAATATTCGTTTAAATTATTTGTAGAAAATACCTTCTCTTTCTGAAGATCTTGCCTAAATTTAGCTTCCGGGTACACTTGAGAGTTGTTTAGAAATTCATCTGTTTTTCCACCTAAAAACTTCACTTATAGCAGATAGTTTCGAAAAATTACAGATAAGTCATTATGCACTTTAAGCGATAATAAGACATACATGCACATTAGCGTGGTCCTCTTTTTTTTATGTAAACAAAAATACTTTTAGCAAACAAAGCAATTTTCATGGTTTAGTTTATAATGTTTGTACATTTGATAAAGCGTGCTTTATGACCTTATAGTCCGATTTCGAACATAGCTTTTAGGGAAAACTGTCAATGAAATACCACTTCGATTGATTCCAAATTTATTTAGTTGTATTTTTTTAAACTAAATTCATGGTGTATTTGAGAAAAGTAGAAAAATGTTGCTCTCCACCTCGATATTGTTTCTCTCTTGGAAGTTCAATTTTTTTTTTAAATTATTAGGTAAACAAAAACAACAACGCAGTTTGGTGTCAAAAATCAAGAAAACAAACTTCAATATAAGGCAGAAATCGAGGTGAGTTCGCTCAATTTGTGTTTTACCCTTGACTTGATTTTTTGATATTTTTGATATTTTCAGTTTTTAAATGGTAAATGGTGAATATATTAAAAGTTATAGAAAAACAAATTGGCGATTCGGATTTAGAGTACACAAATACCGAATTATGGTTAACATTTCTTAAATTTTGGTATACAATTTATGATTTTGTTTTTTATAATTCTCAGTTCTGTTAAAAATTAAAGACTTATAGAAAGCATGAAATGACGAGAAACAATAGTGAACGAAAAACCTTCGATGAACTCTCACTAATTCTATACTTATAAATTGATAATTTTGTGTCGGCACGTCTTTGGACACAAGAAAAACCCAATTTCTTCTAGACCACCCTAATGCACATATGTATTTTTCCCACCAGGACCAATGGAAACACTGACTACTCTTGTGAGGCGATTGTCGCAAAAGTACTAACTTTTAAAACTTGTGTTTATGTATCAAACTACTTAAAATTTAGTTTTAAATTTACCAAAAATTTCAATTTTTAGTCTTGTATAAGAAAGATTCTTTAGTTTTGTTTTTAAAAGAATGCTTATATTTTGCCAAAGTTGAATCAAATTTAAGATGTGGTTTGCGATAATTCTATTGCTGCAGACCCAATTTGAAACCAAAACATGTTCACAAATAACCCGATTACTAAGTTATGCTCTACCTCAGCAATATACGCCAGGCGCTTCTGTATCATGCAAGTCTACTCCATTTGGTTACACTAAGGGCGAAAAGAGTTGCCATAACCTGCTCTTTTGATGGGAAAGGACGTCTCCCTTTTCGGAACTCAGAATATTCCCATTTAATCAGTAGACATATTTATATATTTGAGAGTGCAGACAAATAGACGGACACATAAAAGCACGCCTCTTTATGTGCCTTGCAAATGGAAGACCCAACTTAACATAATTTACGGTGAATGGATCGGATCGTCACATTTTGAAAAATTACGCAGCTTGAATTAACGAGTTGATTTCTTAGAGTATAAGTGGCCAGGTAAACAATTTTCTCAACTTTTCATACAAATTTGGCTTGAAACTATTTTTCCCGTTTAAATTTATTTGCCAAAACCAGCCTAATATGTCTATACTCTTGCACACATGAATGCGTGTGCAAAAAAAATATTGCAAAAAAAAGGGTAGTGATAAAAAAACGTGCAGACCCTAAAAGCACATTTGCACCTCGAAGCGAATTAAACCAGCGCCAAAGCAAGAGCAACAGCGCAAACATACAACAACAAAAAAGAAATAACGAAACCAGTAAAGGTAAAATGCGGAAAGGCAAAAGAAGGAAACACAAACACAAATACAAATACACACGCACTCACACTCACACAAGCACACGGAATTACATTTGTGTTGGGTTACTTACCAGCAAACAATTTTTCTGGATGTGATTAGCTTCTCTTGCTGCTCTCGGTTGTGAGTATTTTTTCTTTTACTTGGTTTTCTTTTTCCGTCTTTTCTTGAATGGCGAATTGAGTTACATCGGCAGCAGCAGGAAGTGTTGTTTGTGTTGTTGTTAATAACAGCGTGTTGACTTTAGTTGGCACTACTCGTCGAAGAGACTGATTGACTAGGCGGACTGACACAACTTTAAGTTTACTTTGCAATTTTTTAATAATATTTGTTTTGATTTTTCTTCTTCTTTTTTTATTTACTTTTAATCACTTTTTTAATTTATTTATTTTTGAAGAGTTAAATTTTGAATTGTTTAATTAATTCATTTTATAGTTTAATTATAGTTTTATGATAATTACGTTTGTATGTATGTGTATGTATGTTAGAGAGATAAACGTGCTCGAAGCGATCATAAATGTTTATTAAACAGAATTCGCTTTAAAGTTCAAAGTTGAAACATTTAATTTGTTGAATAATTGTTGAATTAAATATTTGGCAAACACTAAACATTAATTTTACAATTTGTTGTTGTTATTATTATTATTTTAATTTGAATTTGTTGTATCTTATAATTTATGAATACAGTTAAGATATGTCAGAATTTTAAACTGGGAATAGCGAAGAATCTGAAATATTAATTTTATAATTAAACCAACATTTTATCTTGGATTTATTTATTTATATACTTTTTTCGTATTCTTAACACTCGCTTTTTTCTGTTTAAAAAATAAAAAAACGTTATTTTCTCTTAAAAGCTGTGAATTGTTTCACTCTCATTTCATTATCGAATATTCACTTTGAAATCAAAATCGGAATCGGTTTATCACTTTACTTGTTTCTTTTTCGTAAGTTTAACACGCTTTCGCATATGCACCGTTAATCGAGCGCAACACGACTGTTGCTTCGCAAATCTTCGTACATTGCCGTTATTGAGACAGTTGCAGAAGCAGCAGAGACAGAGACAGCTTCCCGTTGTCACTGCCTTAATTTGTCCTTGTTCGTCTTTCGTATACACAAAAAAAATTAAAAACCTGAACGAATGTACCCGCGCATTTATTGCTGATCTTTGTTTGGGTTTCGGAACTTAACCAAACTTCTAGAAAATCCAATTTCAGAAACAAAATAAATATATTTCGGAAATTGTCTGAATATTTTTCGCTTTTAGTGAATTCTTTGAATAAGCAGACATATGAACATTTCTATTTTCCTACAAATTTATTCTATTATTGTTTAAGCCAAACGCACAGCTTATTTTAGAATGGCCTAATTTTGATTTGTTAAAAATACCGAGAGCGCGCGACTCTTAAGGAGTAGCGCCAAATGTTCTAAAACGGTTTTCCGCATCTTTGTTATTGTTTTGAAAACCCCCTCACTCGTTTATGAACAGTGGAAATGGTAAGAATACGTCTCAAATATATTGTAATTTAATTTGAAGACTTTTACTGCCTTTTATTTCTATTCTTTCTATTTCCAGAGAAATATTAGCAGGATTTACCCTCCCATTTTTATTGCCAGCAAAGCATAGGGCTTGCAGCGCAACAATTATCTTTAGCAATAACAAGTTTTTGAAAGTTGAAATAGTGAAAAACCTGGATATAGTGAACAGTCAATAATTAGTTCCCTATATCTAGACAGGACTGCATATCTAAAAACGAAAAGCTCAAATTGTCAAGTTTCATAATTAAAAAAGTAAAAACAAACAACAATTAAAGTTGAAAGAAAAGGGATTTTCAATGCACACCTTAAAAGATTTATACTTTTTTTAATATTTTAATATGACTTATTTTCAAAACTGCTCAAGTATTTTTTATATGACAAAAATTTCTCATTTGAAATTGGTTTTAAAATTGTCGATTGAGTATTACAACACTTAATGGTCGCGGTTTTTGGGACAGACAATCGACTTCATTAAGCTAAAAAACGAAGCGTGGAAAATCAAAAGATTAGTTTTGTATCTATAAAAAAGTCAATGTTAAAAAAGTTTTCAAACATTTTTGAACTTTCATACTTTTACGCAAATCGGAAAAATGACCTTGTGTTAGCACACATTCACAAGCATATGAACAGACAGCCAGACAGACAAACAGTTGCACGCATACACGAGTATCCTCATATTGACGCACACAGATACTTTTTGCAGTTTAACACTCACAGATTTTATACGAATTCGTTGTTGTTGTTGTTGTTTTTTATTTACACATTTTTTTCTACAAACTTGTTGTTGCTTTTAAAGCTTGTGTATTACTTTAGACGCTTTGTGCAGAAAAAAGGAATTACAACAACAACAACAACATGAACAACAACGTTGCAAAATGCATTAAAGTACAAGGACGCTGATGACGACCAAGAAACCGGAAACGCATTCACATACTTATACGCACACTCAAAGGCAATTCTGCTGAAAGTCATTCAAGTTTCCGACATGACATGACATGATTTCTTTTTTTATCTTTTTTTGGCCATCTTTTTCTTATCAAATAACCAAACACACAAAATTTTGATTGGTCTGATTTACCGGACGATTTTTTTAATATATCTTTTAAGAAACCACTCAGTGATAAAAATTGGTTTTGGTCCAATGTTTGTAACGTAGAGAAATACTTTAGATAATTATATATTCATGATTAGAATCCAAAACCTAGGTGATCTAGCCATGTACGTCTGTCTGTTTGTCAACATTTTTTGTTAGCACAATAGCGAAAGAACCGTTAGAAATATTTACATTTATTTAAATTTTGATTAGATTTTAAAGCCAATCCGGCCATGACCACGCCCACTATTACTAAAAATACAGATTTCTTGTTAATACGATTTCTTGAAAACCAGAGATATTGGGTTGAATTTTGTCAAACAAATTTTGTTGTAATCGGGAACAACTGATTCAGCTTTGAAAACGATCGTCTTTCTTTAATTTATGTTAAAATTAATTGGTACCCAAAGGATCTTCAATGAGTATAGTAATCTTGTAAGGGTAGTTTATGATTTAAAAAACCAGGGTGGTTCAAGTTTTTTGAAAAATGTCTAATAACATTTATGAAATCATGAACCATCCTAATTGTGATATTTAACAATGTGGTTCATTTGAAATAGTCGGTAGGACCTAATCTAATTTAATTAATAACTGAAAGCAACAGTTTATGGGTTAACATTGAAAACGCCAGCCCCAAAAACCCTCTACAAAAAGCAGCGGTCTTGACATCTTGATCTGCAGCTGCAACTAACAATACAACAACACTAGCATTGAACAATTAAAACAACAATAACAATAATAACAACAACAGCGGTGAGTAAAAAGAAGTTGATTTGCGCACTTAAGAGGGCAACAAGCCAAAGATTAAAACAAAAACCCTTACAAAACAGTCACCTACAACCCTAACCGCCCCCCGCTCCACAATCTAAAGCATGCCATCCGCATCGCTTGTTACGCCCGCAGTGAAAAGTCGCTCATTTAAACTAAACCAAAATGACAGTCGCATATGAAGGAAACACACACACACACACATACATATGTATACTTGTTCCCAGAGGGAATGCATAGAAGCGCTCTACCGAACAAAGTTAAGAGAAATCTTTGCTTCATTTTTGATTTTTTAACAATGTCTAGAAATCAGTTTAAATAATGAATCAAATGTGAAAAGTCGTAAGTAGCAATGTTGCTTCTTTTGAACGTTTTCTATACTGCTCCTTCTGGTATTGTGCCGTATTCTGTAGGAACACTTTTGGGCAGCTTCCAATTCGATCTTTAACATCGACCTTCTCATTACTTCCTTTTTCCATCTTCTTACGAAATAAACAAACCAATATGAAAAAAAAACGAAATTTGATTCAACTGCTTCCTGTCGCTTTTATCAGTGGGACCAAATGCAAATTCGTTTCGAATAAATCTCTTAAACAAAAATATGTAATAAATTAGCAATTGTTTTCACCTGTTTCACTTAAGATCCTTAAAAGCGAATATGTTAATTTAAAATGAAGATAGAAAGAACAACTCAAAGAAAAACTTTGGGCCAATTCCCGCTGGGTATTAAAACAAAAATACACATGCATACACATTAGGGTGTAACTTAAATATTTCAATAATAAATGTATTTTTTGCTTTAGGACTTCTTGTAAACTGTTCAAATGAAAAGTGTTTACATTAATTATTTTATACCAATTATATAGCAACGACATTGTAGACCACGCCCAGTAAATTTTTATAAAGCTTAAATGTTTTGATACTTTATCAAAACAGAACAAGTTTAGGTAATGTTCTTATTTTGTTTCAACACATTTAAGCTTTATAAAAATTGAAATGTTTCTCTTTTGTTAATATTGTTATAAACATAAGTTTTGTCCAATTTTGGACCACCCTAATTCAACTAACACAGAAAACTCTTGCAGAGAACGATAACGATGAAGACGACGGCGACAAGTGGCGAAAACAATAGAAACGCTTTCGTCCTTAATATTGTTGTGTTGTTGTTATTGGTGTTGTTTTTTTTTGTTGTTGTTTTTGTTTTGTGCTATTGTCGTTTTTTAAAAATGTCAACGGAAGCGCTTTCGTTAATACACACACACACACACACACCTGCAAACTGCGAACTCGAATTAGTCGAATTAGTTTTAAATATGCGCCACGGTAACCGAGTTCTGCTGTTTTCAGTTTTTTTAATATTTTTAATATTTCATGGACATTTTCAGTTTTTATAAAACAACGAACGAGTAGGAACTACCTTGAAAGTTTATGTCACTTAACCAGATATCGAAAAAAATCAAATACAAAAGAAGTTGACGCAAGTTCGGTGGCGAGTCGGTTACACACACATTCGAGAATATTAAGTCAATGTTAGTGTGATCGGTTCCAGAGTTCGATAGGAAAATATCTTAACCCGCTCGTACCAGTTTTAGCTCAAAAAATATTATGATCGAAACGAATATTTGTTTTGTTCAAATTAAAAATTCTATATTAACAATATTTGATTTAAATCAAAATTTTTAAAATGTTATTTTTGAATAAATGATTTTATGCAAATTTATTCAAATTGTTTAATGCAAATAAAACAGGTTGTTTTTTATACTGAACCAGATTTATGGGGTATTTTCAAATCGTTTCAATTAGCTAGATTATATCACAAGAACGAAAATAAAAACAGAAAACAAACCAAAGTCTAATGTAATAAATATCGCTGATAGAAATATTGTATTATTAAAAAATAAAAAATTGCCCAAAAAATCCCATAAAAATGTGGTCAATACTGACTTTGAAAAGTAGAATTTTGGCTTCGAATGTGTATTAAAAACGATTCTTCTTCTAAATAATAATGTACAAATGATGAAGTCGTTTTTTTATTCTTACTCAGCCAAAAGATATTGAGCCATAGGGATTCAATTCTACAGTTTTTTGAAAAATAACCCTTAAGAGGTGCTTAACGGTGGGTCACCTTACAGTTTTCCTGCTTAACTACGGGCCCGAATTATTTTGAGAATTATTTGATTTTCTTTGGAATTTATTTCATTATTTTGTTTGGGAAATTACTTCATTTTCTTTGGAACCATAAACAAGTATGTAATACTTCTATATTGCTTCTGTTCTTAAGGTACATTGTCTCGCCATTACAATACAGTACAGATATGTATATTGTATAGTTTATGAGCGAGAAATCCGATAGACGAATGTACCTGAAATAACAATTGAATATCAAGAAAAAAATTTAATTCAGTGGCGTCAATGAAAACATTGTCAACGAATTATATTTTGTGAAAAAAATCAAAATTTTTCGAAGTCATGTACACATTGAATATTCTCTTGAAAACGAACTGTAAAATGATCACAGCAAATCATTTTATAATTTTTATTTAGACATGCGTTTATTTTTTTTTTTAATCGCCACTGGATTCATTTGATAGTTGCTTGAGTGTGTTAGTTTACAAATATACATATGTACATACATGTATTCAAATACAAATGCAACATTTTCGATAGGCTGTCTTCTTTTGATTTTCGAATTTTTGAATTTTTCACGTTAAACAGATTGGATCGTGTCAATATAAAAGTATTTCAGACGAGTTTATGTTCAGAATAAAATTGATTGGAAGTTATTTCAAATCAAAAATTTTTAAAAGATTTGAGTTAAATTAAATGTTCTTCTACTTTGTGAACGATATTTTATTACATTAAATTTTTGATCAATATTCAAAAAATATTTAGTTTTTGTTTTTTGACTTTTATATCATTTTTGGTCACCCAACTTTTTTTCGTTAACTTTTTAATTTGTTTTATTATAAATCTCCTTGTAGTTTAGGTTGCAGATATGTTCTGGCAAAATACGAAACTATACCCAAAATTATTCATCTATCTTATCAATGTGATATTATTACTTAAAAGATTTTTTTATGGACTTATCACAGTTACCAATCTACATTTCTACATGTCTTTTTTTACAAATTTGTCAATAACTTCTTTAAAAACAAGTTTATACTCATATGTTTAAATGAAAATAAGTTGAGATCGATCAAATCTAACAAATCATAAAAGTACAAACAAAGTTATGGATTGTTAGTATGAAAAGATAAAGAAAAGCTTTTTGACAAACAAATTTGAATTTCTAGTTAAATTAATACCTTAGTTTTTGGTTCTGTGCTTTACTCGATCAGATCAATCCACACTATCTCAATAATATATTAAACAAATGTAATGTTTGCAAATGTATACCTCCTAAATCAGCTCTTTTACGATGTGCTAAGAAATTTAACAGAAATAAGCAGCGTCAAAGTTATTGTAACGCCGTCATTGCCGTCGCTACCAAGCATTCAAGGGATAACAAATCATTGACGACAATTTCACCAACAAGTTCAATTATTTGTTGTTATTTTTTTCTTATCTTTGGCAGTTTGATTTTTATTTAAGCTTGACTTCGTAAAGCACTCGGAAAAGCAGAAACGTGCATTGTAAGGCTTCAATAATATTTTGCAGTTACGAGTTTGCATGCATACGGCCAAATAATTATTTCAATTGCATAAAATTAAATTAATTCAAATGTAAAATTCACATGAAATATACAAAAAAAGAAGAAGAAAAAACAACAACACAGCAAGCTCAAATGTTTGCCATGAAAAAGTGAAAAAGGAAGGTGAAAAGTTTGTGGCAAACTGTTGGCAGCAGGCGGCATCAGTGTCAAAATTGCATTAAATTGAAATCACTCATACGCCAACGCACTCACACACTCACTTACACACTCGACTGCTTAAAAACCACACGCACACACACACACACATGCACTTTAAAATAATTAATGTCTGCAGTTGCCAATTAGTAGCACATACACACAAACACGCCACACACACACAGAAACGTACGAACGGAAACGGCGAACTTTACATGGTCAACTTTTTAACGGCAACGGCGAGCGCCGAGGGCCATAACTAACCGTTAAACACAAATTAGAGAGCACCAAAACAAAAACAACAACAACACATACACACACAAATCACTTGCAAATGTTGTTGCAATGATTTCTTTTTGTTGTTGCGTTTTGCTTCAGGTGTGCATCGTCACGCGTAACTAAAAAAAAACTTTGTCTTTTTTATAAACAAATTATTTTGTTTTTTTTATTGTTGCAAAACAACAACAAAATTTGTTGATTTTCTTTTTTTCTTCTCTTAATCGTTCTTTGCAAAGTTTTTTCCTCTTGGTTTTTTATAAATTTTTTGCAAAAATTGTTGCTGTTTGGCTGCAGCAAAATTACCGCGAGAAGCGCCTTTTCGCTTGTAGACTACACTCGTTTGTAGCGAGAAACACTCTGCCGAGGCAAGGCGAGAACATTTTGCAAATTCACTGATTTTGCTGTCTCTTCTTCTTCCTCTTCTTTTGCTGTTACTGTTGCTGCTGCTGCTGCGTCGTCTCTTTTTCTTCTTCTTCTTTTATTATCCTCTGCTTTGGATTTTCGTCGTTCGTTTCGCTTTGCCTGGCTGCATAAAAAAGCTTCGTTTTCAGGCAGCAGCTGCTACTGCATGAGCATCGCGTTTTATTTTTTGTGGAGTGAGAGAGTGGGTGAAATACTCGTTAAAGAGCGCAACGAGCACGGAGAGCTTTATAACTCACAAACAGGACTGCCAAGTGGTTGAAAATTTTTCGGAACGAAATTATAGTGGACGATAATACGAATGATATGTCAGACCCTTTAGTATAATGGCATAGTTTGTAATTTTATTTTTTTAATAAATTATATTTTTATTTTCTTTAATAGTTAAAGAAAACGTAGACAAATACATAAATAATATATGTATGTATATAAGAAATAGTAAATAAACAAATATATATTTTGGCAATATTTTTTTGTACTGACAAAAAAATGCATTTGTGGATGTATTGGTGCCCACGAGGTGCACAGCGAGCCCAATTTTTGTTATCACCACAACAACGAGAACGCGATTTCGCTCAGTGCAGCCAAGAATCTTTCAAAAATAAAGAAACGCTTTGGTCACCTCTTCGTCAAACAGTGACGGTCAGAATTTTTTGGATATTTTTAAAAAGATGAGACCAAAGATTAATAAAATCGACATCTTACTTACTTATCAAACCAACCGCTAGTTTTTATTTTAGAGCAGTGCGAATAACTTGCAATTACTCAACAAGAAATTGATTCTTTAAGAGAGAACATTAAAAAAAACTTCAAATGTGACACTCTTATAAAAATTATGAACATATATTTGGCGTCCTAATAGGGTGTATACCCAACTATTTATGATCTCTTCCATAGCAGCAAGTTAGACATTCGCACTTATGTAAAATTGTGTAAAGGTCCCTCTAAAATATGTTTTAATATCAGTCAGTTCATGAATACTTTTATGATTTTTTACTATGTGCTTAACTAAAATATAATTTTGGAGTATATTATATACTTTGTTTTAAGCACCATTTACATTATGTAAGAACAAATTGTCTTCGCTTTAGAATGAAAAACCTTTAAATACATTTACTGCAGACTTAATTTTTAATAAAATTTAACATCGAAGTAAATAGTTGGCATCCCTATATTTTTTCTCGACAAATATTTTTTATCAGAGTCTTTTTTTAAGCACAACAAAAAACGCAGAGCACATTTATGTGGGTGAGAGAGATTATCTCGAGCGAGTCTGCGGCTGCGAATATGTAAAATATGAAAAAATGCAATTTGCATGCAGCTCGACGAAATACGCCGCGAGAGAATTGCGGCATATGCTGCACAAACTTCACGTTGCGATTGCAACAATTTAGACAAAATAATTCAGATCGTGTCTTGTCGGTCTTAAAAATTTTTAAAATTACAAAAACAATTCTCTCAACTAAAATTGAAAATTTCGCGTGTATTTGTTTTTCTTCTTGTACACGTGGTTTCGACTTGTCAATCACATCTCAGAGAAAAAAAAATGTCACTTTTACAACAACAACTAAATAATTTAAATATTTCCATTAAACTGTTTGATTAAAACAAAAACAATTTTTCCGTTGAATACTTAAGATTCAAATTTTAAAAATTAAAAAAATTCTCTTCAGTTTTCTTAATTTTTTATTTTATTTTTCACGTTAATTTTTTTCTTATATTTTTGTTTATTTAACTTTCATAAGTTTTCCTCCTTGTGTCTTCTTTCGCTCTCACCGCACCGGCATCACTGACCTTCGCCACAGCTACCACCGACATTCCAGCCTCTTTTTTATTTTTATTTTTTTATTTTAGCACTCACCCACAACAAAAAGCCTTGCTCATACTCCCCCTCCCTCCTCTCTCTTGTGCCGTTTTTACCCTTACTCACCACTTACCTTTTTTGCCCTTTTGTATTTAGCACAAAAAATCGATTTAATTAAACTGCTTAATCGGCATTGTGTGTGAAAGTAGAAAGAAACTCTTCTCGGCCAATAAACGATTTGAAAATTTATAATTTCGACGGCCCTATTCCACAAATAAAATCAATCTAATTCTTAACGCTCTTTTGTTGCGAAATGTCAACTCACTTTTGAATTTTGATTTTTACCAAACATGACCTGAATTAATTTTTGGGAAATTTAAATGACTAAAAGGCAACAAACAATATTCATAATATCTCAAGAATAAACCAAACAATTATTTGACATTCATTACAAATTTACCAATAAATAAATAAAGAATTATTTCATATGTACAAATATTTAAAGCAGTTATGGTTGAATAATAAGGTTAGGAAAATATAAATGAGAAAGAAAATTGAGCGAACTCACCTCGATTTCTGCTTTGTTTTTCTGTCTTATTTTGAAGTTTTTTTTTGATTTTTGACAACAAAATACTTATATATTTTCATGTTGCCACAATATTTGTGTAGTTGTGGCAACTACACAAATATTAAAATCTCATATAGCGAATCCATATCGAGGTGGATAGGGACACATTTCAACTTTTTTCGCACCATGAAATGAGTATTTTTTTCTCCTGATTTAATTTTCTTAAATTATTTGATTATTTTGGAATTTTAAAAGCTTGAAATTCAGTTTTCGTGCTTAAAATGTTCCTTTCTATTTAACAAAAACGTTACATTCAGCATATTCTACTCCTTTTTAATGTACGAGTTTAAGGAGGCAAATCTACAAGTAGTTTTGTGCTTCATCAAAATGAAATGTTCACTAGTAAAAAACTACTTATTTTAAGACCAGACAAGGATTCTGCATTTAAGCTTAAATCCGCAGCGTTTTCCCAGTTAACGAGTGTATCCCATACTTCAGTTTCAATTCGAATTGTGGCGCATATTCATAAAATGGTCCCTCGGCCTGCATGTTATAAAGTCGTAAATATTACGAGCCGCAAGAAAGGATTTACGGAATTGCCTTCAACACACTTTTGCACGCCACACACCCGCACTCATACCAACACATGCACACACAAACACTCACGTACATACATCCTCGTAAACTAACACATTCAAAATGGATTTCGAGCAACAATCTCATAAAAACCATAAAAGTTATTCACAATTGAAAAAAATCGAGTGCAAAAACTCTTTTGTATGTGTGTGTGTGTGTAGCAGTAACAGCCAAAACATAACAACAACAACAACAAAAAACAACAACATATTGAAAAGGACGAAGAACGAAGGACAATAGAAAATCCCTAAATACAAAGAAATCGCACATATTGCAAACGAAAAAATAAAACAGTTTTACTGATACATACATAAGCGAATATGTATGTATGTGTGCATACATGTATGTTTATATGTAAGAATGGATGGATGTAAATATACATAAGTAAAATATGTTCCGGGTGAATTTGTGCTCTCAATAGTTATCTGCAGCAATTCGAACGTTTTCGCATTTGTTCTAAAATAAAAAACTTTTCAAATTAAGCTGTGCATTTGTTTTTATTGTTTGAATTATTGTATTTATTCTTTAGATTAAAAAAAATGTTTACTTATAGATAGCGCCATAGCGCGATGGTTTGCGCGTTCAATTTGATACGGAACGTCTCGGGTTCAATCCCCGGTAAACGCAAAAAAACAGACACATTTATTTTGCAATTTGAAATATTTTCGAGTATCTGTGAGACCGTCGCCCTCTCATTAAGCATTTGGAAAATCTTCTGTGAGTGCCATGAAAGAAATTTCGAAAGGAAAAATAATAACTCGTCCTACACTCTGCATCAAATATGTTGTTGTTGTTATTATATTATGGTCAAGGTGAACAAAACATCTTTTTTCTTTGCTGTATTTTTCAAATTATTGGAATATTATTATTAAAACTTGAAAAAATTTCAGGCCCAAAGAAAATTATTCCTTAATTTTTTTGCGGGCCTGTAAATTTTTGCAGAATTGATGTGAATGTTTATTGGTGTGCGAATGCTACAAAGTTGTAATTTTTCATGGTAGCTGTTGAAGCAGCAGTGAGCAACATTTATGTTCCACCCTTCCCTTTCAATATCCCTCCCCCCCATCCACCTACCACATCAATTGCGACGTAAACACAAGTCATAAAAATGAAAATCCAAGTGTAAAGCGGAGAAGAGAACAGTGAGAATGGATATGGACGCTGTGTGTGGAAGGCTGCACATCGAAGTTAGCAATTTTTCACAGACAAGTGCCAGCGACAGAAGGTGCTGCCGCTGTCGCTGCAACTTTTTACTTTTATATCATATTATTAAACACTTGAAAATGGAAGATTTTCGAAAACAAAGAATGACGTTTTTTGTATTTATGGAACATTTGGGTTTTTATTGAATTTATTAGATCGCGAATTTGTTTGTGTCGGAATTATATTTAATTTGTTCTCTTCCGTTTATCGTTTATTGTTTTTTGACACTGCAAATTTGACACTTATAACTCTGTAACGGCAGCAATAAATCATAAAATCAATTAAAAACTATTGGGAAATGACCATTGAATGTTTGACATAAAAGCGATGTCTGTCCAGTCCAATGATACACAAAGTAAATTGCGTAAATACCCTACACCATTTCAAAGTCAAATATTTTTGGAATGTGTCAACCTACAAAGGAATTGATATTTGTTGCACGTTTTATATATATTTCCATAAGTGGTCATTAGTCTTATCCGATCTTTTGGATAAAAATTAAAATTGATTTACTATGCTCAACATGAGGCCAAACTCGTCAACAAAAATCGGCTGTCAAAACAAAACAAATGGATGACAAGTCTGCCTAAATATGAATGGACTATAAGGGGCCATAATCTTGTTTACCTAGTATACTCGTTTATTGGACAAAGTTTTAGAAAAATTATTAGTTTTATAATTGGTTTAATTAAAAAAACAAACAATTATTTTTGAAGCAGCACTATCGTAGACATATTCTCTTAACCCTTTAAAACAGTGGCAATATTGTCTGGATTCAATAAAGTACCTCAATTGATCACTTGTTTCGAATTCTTCATCAAATCGGAAAGTTTATTATAGCGATGATACAATTTTAGTAAAATCTTCAATCACAAAGTCTTCATAATCAATACTTATTACCTTTAACTATTTAAAAAATCTCGTAAACTAATAGAAAAAAGAAAGAAGCTCCAATAATGCCGTTAAAAACAAATTCCAACCTTTTTAACAAAAAACAATTCACCTGTCATTTAATAGTCGACACCTTCTAATTCCATTTTAATTCCAAAGCTCCTCTAGTTGAGTGTAAAAATTACAACATTGCAACGCCAACGATTTTCTCTTACATGTACATGCAAATCCCTCCCCCTTATGTATGTATAGTATGTATGTATGTATGTATGTGCCAAAGCCATGCCTGATTTTCCTTATTAAATTGCATTTCATTTTCCTACAATAAAATAACATGTAAATTCTGATTGTCACTGTCATGTGCCGTCAAAGCATTTCTAACAAAACGTCACAATAACAAATAAAAATAACAAAAACAAAAAAAACAATAGCACGGAAAAAATAAAAAATAAAAAACAACAAACTGGAAAGTAAAACATTATCACCCTTTGGCGATGGCGTGTACAACGACAACAACAACGGCAACAACAATATGGTAAGATTTCACACGAATTCCTACAAGAATTGCAATCCAAAAGTGTGAGTCGTCTATTCCTATTCCGTTCCACTCTATTCAACTCGGTTACAATGTGGAAATATGTACTTACGAGTACGAGTATGTAAGTAGTAGCGAAGCCATGATACAACGTTTGCTCGTATATGAATGTTTGCATGTACTCGTACAGCGTTAGGGTGACCATTAATTATTTGGATTTTTTTAGCCCAATTAAAGACAATGACAAAGATTATCGTCGGATGATCGAAAAGGCCTTGAACAACGCATATTGTCAAGTTTAATGGTAAATAATAAATAAACTAGCTTATTTCTAATAATTTTGGTAAATAAAAATGTATAATATACTAGCTTATAGTACCCGGCGTTGCATGGGTTTTGTTTTGAATATATATATGAGTAAGATAATAATAGTTAGCAGAACTTTCCGGTGCTCCCCGTTTTAGCGATTCTAAGTTACGGCGGTGGGCGTTAACTTGATCCAACGACGCCCATTTTTACTGAAGTTATCCACAGTGACCATACAAACTCAGATACCAAATTTAATGTTTAAGAGCAATATATTCAATGTAATCGAATATTTTCTTTAAATTATCGAATTGTGGGAGGATTTTGTATACCCCATTATTCTTCCCTATACATATTTCCTATATAGTGCATCAACTTTCTGAGCAATGGTGATGGGTGTAAAATTGTTACGACTTTTTATAAAAGTGGGAGTTAAATTGATTTAACCACGCCCATTGTTTTTTTATTAGAAAATTTTATTTAAAAAAAATTGTTTTTTAAACCGATAACAAAGAAAAGATCAGTTCTGTCTGGAGTAGTAAAGAAAACGCTTACTCGAATTGTAGCCAACCTAATGTGCACGAATGTAAATAAGAAGTAATTTTGGCCTCAAGTCAAATTTAAATGAACAGAAATGTGAACGGAATGAAAGCATTTTTATATCGTTTAGTCCCGTACACGCAAAAAAATACACAATTGAAAAAAAAAAGTTGGCGGCGTTTTTGTATTCGACATATCAACAACATTCCAGGAGCTGTTAAATTTTAATAATTAAAGTATTTAAAACTTTTGCATTTTTATAACATGCACCCCTAAATGTATGAAATTCTTCAGAGAAAATATTTTTTACTCAGAACCTATTCAGCACATTTCTTGGTTTCACTGAAATTACAGAGGGTATATGAGCTTCGCCATAGCCGAAGATAATTCTCTTACAAGTTTTTAAGCTAAATTGAGATCAATGATCCATCCATCAATTGTTTAATATCGAAACTTAAATTAAGAAGTTTCGGTTCCTTTACAAAAGTAAATAAGTAATAAATAATAAAATTGCAGATAAATTCGAAGCTTCCCAGCACACACAGTTTAAACCTTTGAAAAAATATCTCAAATCATTTTCAAATCGAAAATAACACTTGAATTCCACAATCGAATTTAAGTTCAGGTTGATATGATTATGAACAATGATTTCCAAATCATCGTCAAATCATTTTCAAATGTTTGAGAAAGTCCTTTGATATCAAATCAATATCAAGCCTCGTGCTCGGTTTAGAGTGGGCAGATCTTAATAAAAAGTTCCTAAAAACAAAAACAACATTTCTGACATTTTTCAGGAGAAGCAAAAAACATAAAATGTAAATAAAAGTACTATACTTTTGCATATATATTTTTTGTATCTATATATACATTTATGTAATATTCATTTTTACATCTATTTTTTTCTATCTCAAATTCGATATTTTTTGTAACTTACGCGCTTCCAATCCATTTATACAAATTCGATGCAATTTTTGGAAGTTTCTGTGATAACACCATGGATGGTTTTGGGCTAAAAAAAATCTGCCACTCCCACCTATTACGCCCACAATTTGTAAAATTATATGAAAATATTCTATTATTTCGCTAAAATTTGGTAACTGTCAAAAACTTAAGCAAAAATGGGCGTGGTTAAATCAATTTGACACCCACCGCAGTAATTTTGAAACGCCACAACCGAATGTAGTGGGAACTTCTGCTTACGAATTATCTTATACATACGAATTTTCTATTTAAAATAACACCCGAGCACCGTCGGCTACTACAAGACTGTTAGTAATAAAACCGTCATTTTTGGCCTTAAGACTGTAAATATTGTTTTTTAACATAGGAAACAGTAGAAAAGTGTTTCGAAAAAAAAGGTTGATTTGGGCCTTTGTGCATTTTGTCAGCGAAATGTGGACGAACATTTTCCAACGTGTCTCTGGAAACATGCAAAACCATTTGCGAAGCACCATCAGCGAATTTATTTCGTTGGCAATGGCTGCGAAATGAATTGAAATAAATTGACAGGAAAATGATAGTGTAAAAAACTGGAAAATTACGAGAAGCATGCAATAGCGTTTGGCACAACGCTCCACAATGACACTGAAAGGAATTTGCGAAGCACTTGTGCAATGTAGGAGCAGACAAGCAAAATAATAAATTTTTGTTTTTTGTTTTTCCTTTTTTTATATACAAGTGCAAAGGGGCAGATACCAAGGAACTTATTAAAAGTTATAAAACCAACGGAAATGTCCATGTGAGAATCATTTACTTACATAAGTCGCTATTGAAATGTCTTATGACATGCAATATTGCACCAATGACAGAGACACAACCGAGCCAGTTGCTATATTAAAGTATTTGGCCATTATTGGCAACTTCTTAATGCAACGAAAACAACAACAAGAACGACAAAAACTGAACACATTGTTCTGGTGTAATTTTATTGCACTCGCTCTATAGGACACGTGCTAATGCAAACACATGCTTCTCCACAGTAGACACAAGTGCTGCAGAAGTCATGCTGAAGCACACTGCAAGCTACTCGTGCTCCTGCTGCTGCTTCTGACGATGACGATGACAAAAGCGCAAAGTGTGCGCGCAATTTAGGTCAAATGCAAACAAAATACGAAAGAAGCAACAAATACAAAATAAAACCAAAATAGAAATAAAAGCAAAATAAAAGTAGAAGTAGATGTAAATGTAGAAGCAAAGGCAAATGCAAAGAAAATAAAATAAAAGAAAAGAAGAGGAGCGCCAAAGCAGAAAATTACAAATTGGAAAACAAAATTATGCTCATTTCCATTTTCAGCGATTTTCCTGCACTTTCACGCAGTTCCCAGCCGCTTGTTCGCTCGATTCTTCTCGTTCCGTTCGATATGCTGATTTGATTACAATCGTGGGCGTGCGAATAGTGGGGCGTGTGTCAATTGCTGATTGCAATGTCGTTATTGTTGTTGTTGTTGCTATTGTTGATGTTGTTGTGCGAGCATTATGCACCCAATGTGGTTTCTAACTTAACTTCTTATTCGAGTTTTTTCTCTTTATTTTTATTTTGCATCGGAAACTGGAAACTGCACAACAAACTAACTGTCATTTGTGTGGCAATGCAGCAACGTGGCAACTCTTGCAATTCGATATATTTGTCGCGCGAAAATACTCTCCGTCGATCAACGACGGGTGACTGGTGACTGGTGCCTGGTGCAGGTCTGTCGTAAACAACATTTTATGACACGGAAATGGCATAAAAAACAAAAACAAAACAATGACAATGACTGACTGTTGTCATGATGAGTTCTTGCGTTGATTGGGTACTTCATGAATGAAAGGAAACAATTTCATTAGCCCAGTTCTTTTGACGTTCTTTATTATAATGAAAAAAAATTTAACCGCTTTTGATTTAAGAAAAATCATAAAATGGCGTTTAGGTTTTTTTGAAAAATTTGTATTAAAATTTGGTTTATCACTAAAATAAAAATCTATATATATAAAAATTAATTCTTCTATCTTTCTTTCTTTTTTTTTTCTTTCTTTCTTTCTTTCTTTCTTTCTTTCTTTCTTTCTTTCTTTCTTTCTTTCTATCTCTCCATCTTTCTTTTTTTCTTTCTTTGTACCAAATGGGCGTCTAAACCATTTATCCGATTTTGATGAAATTATGTGTATATTTTTTTTATTACTTTGAAAATTCTTGCCACAAAAAAATTCTAAACTTTTTCCAATGTTGCATGCGTTTATATATATTTTGCATCGTTGTCTACAAAGTGTTCCAAACAAGAACGAATTGGCTGATTGCAATAAAAAAGCCAAAGCAAAGACTGGGAATAAATAAAAGCGCGCCTGTTGACGGCGTACAGCACCTGCTGACGCCCTTTGCAGTCGTTGTCGTCTTGTGGGCCTGCTGCTGCCTCTGCCGCTCGGTGTGCATTTCAAAGTGGAAAACTCAATGGCGACAGAAATGGTTGTGCGAGGTGGTGCGTCGCGGCAGTTGGCAGCAGCTGTTTCGGCAATTTTAAATTAATGGTTTGTGGGCTGGAAAGGGTGAAGGAAAGTGAAGCGACGAAGATAAAAAGAGAAACTTTAGAAGTGTTCAAAGTAAATAAATTCGTATTTTGCGCCGTGCTGCCAAGGCGCAACTTCAAATTAGTGTCGAAAGTAACGGGTAATTTATAAGGCATGCATTTAATTGGTTAAGTTGGAAAATAATTGCAGTCTTACAATACTTCGCCTCACATACTCAAACTTATGTGGAAAGTATTTTTGTAAAAAAAATACTTAAACCGAATATTTTCTTTGTTTTTATGTTCTTCCTAAACAGCCAGCGGTCAGTTAAAGGTTGACCAGGTACTGGACTTCATTTCAAACTATTTCATTCACATTAATTTATTAAGCACAACGTTGCCTCATTTCGGCTTATTTCGGAAGTCTGCGCAGTCCAAACCAAAAGTTACATTTTATTAATGCCTAAAAAATCGTTCGAATAAAAAGAAGTAACCAACAAAGATAAACAAACTAACAAACAAGTCAATCACAAATTTATACGCAGACACAAACGAAAAAGTTCAACGATACGATTTTTTTTTTTAATTGACGCTAAATATTTGACAATATGTGTGCATCGAAGATTGATTGATTGATTGATTGATTGACTCAATAATATTGAAAATGAATATATATTGGCTGAGCTAAAGAACGGAGGAAGTTAGGCGGGTTACGATAATATGAATTTAATTTGTTTGATCCTGTTAGCAAAAGGCAGGAAGCAACTTATTCTAATTAAAGTCTTCCTTTAATTAGACCCCTTAACAAATCTTAGAAAAGTTATTTAGGCTAAATTAAATTAATGTTTTTGCACCCTTAATTCTTAATTTATCAGCATATTACTACAACTCTGTACTCGATAATTTCAAAATTGAAGTTAATACAATATTAGAAAAATTATTGTAAAATCAAAAAGTATTAAACAAAAAACTAGTAGGATAATTATAATATCTTAAACTATGCCGAAGCTCATATACCCTCCGCCATTTCAGTGGCACCAAAATATATGCTTCTTTTAGAAAAGAAGTGCTACATGTTTCTATTATAAGTGAACGTTTTTCTTATCGGATCCCGCCCATTTTGGAGTGTTACTACTTAAGTACTAAGTATTTGAACTGGATATTTGCACTGAAGCTATTTTAATAAACTTTTCTTCGCTTGGAAAGAGGTGGTTTGGGACAGACGGACATCATTAAATCGAGTCAGAATCCGACGCTGATTATTTATATACATATATACTTTGTCATTCCTACCGCGCCCCCTTCTGGGCGTTACAAATGCAAGAACAAACTCAATATATCCTTCGGTAAGTGC
Organism: Suillia variegata; assembly: GCA_949127995.1. Taxonomy (NCBI): domain Eukaryota; kingdom Metazoa; phylum Arthropoda; class Insecta; order Diptera; family Heleomyzidae; genus Suillia; species Suillia variegata. Next base: position 18,773,076 of record OX421846.1, read on the forward strand.
CCTTGCACTTGGCGAAGGGTATAAAAAGAAAGAAAGAAAGAAAGAAAGAAAGAAAGAAAGAAAGAAAGAAAGAAAGAAAGACACATTCTTTTATATATAGATTTAGACAACTAATCAGAGAACTGTGCCCAGTGAGTTACATATCCCTCACATTCAAATGTCAAATATAGTATAAGAAAATGATTATTGGTATCTCCTATTTAGTACGTAGTATTTGTATAAGATTATTTCTTATTTTTAACACAACCGTAATAAAACTATCATTGTAAACAACTGTGTTTTTCTGAAGATTACTAAATTACAGAAAATCACAACCGTAATAAAACCAGCGACCGATTGTTTGAACAATCGTCGTTTCTAACTTCAGAATATATTCCTAAGTAAATACTACGGATAAAACTATTTTATCTTATACTTTTGTTTATCTCGTCCTATCGACGAGTTTTCACACCATATGTTTTAAGTAAACAAACGTGTGGTATTTCATCCCTCAGATGAGATCCTCATGTACTTGTACTAGTTAAGAATTACTTGTTAGTATATAAGTTAAAAAATATGAATAAAGTTTCAGTTCCGACTGAAGACTCGAACCAAAAACATTGAATTTTTATTTCATGTTTAATTAGTGGCAAGATTTTTTCCGCGCCGTCGCCGCTGCAAAAAAAATGTACAAATTGATATTTTTTCCATTTTGTATTTACTTTTATTGTAAAAATATTTAACGAAAGCGCCCAGCACAAAGAGGACGGTTCTTCACTACCGACGATTGTCGCATTCAGACGCCGTCGCCGACTTAAATTGCTTTGCACCAGAGGTCATTGTAAATTACACCTTCTACTTCGACTTCTCTTAAGGGATATCAGAAGGACTTTGCTAAAAATATCTAACGAAAATGCCGACTGGGTAGTTATTAGCTCATCATTTATATATTCTGAAAATATTTTTGTTTTTCAATAAGAAAATGTAATGTTATCGATAACATCGTCATTAATAATTTTATTGTTAAGCGAGTATACATACATACATTATACATAAAATTCATGAAATAAATAAAAATAAAAATTGTAGCTTGACATTCACCTCAACGGCAAAGGCACGTGGAAGGGACGCAACGCAAAATTGAGGCAGGCAATTGCCTCAATGTCATCGCCGGCGAGTACGAACCGCTGTTAAACTGGCTGTTTAAGAATAATTTATTTATTTAATCTAGGAACAGTTTATTTTTCAATTTAATCACGAGGAGGAAGAAAACCAACCAACAAACAACCACACGCAATTAAAGAAATGAAAAAGTGAAGATTAATCCCGTTACCGAACCGTTACCGTTCGTTTTAAACAAGTTCGAAAGGACGCCGCCCGATTGGGCAAATGAAGGAAGAGAACAGATTTTGCAAATGTCAGAGAATGTAAGAACTGAGAGAATGAAAAAGTGCGTGTCTCAGCTAAACAAAGCATAAAGCTGAAAATGCAATTTAGCGCCATCTAATTTATATTAAATTGATGACGGGTGCTTCAGATGAAAATTGAAAAAAGCGATTTTTGCGCTTTTTTTGGTGAACATTTTTGAATTTTCGTGAAAAAATCAGAATTTTCACGAAAGCGAAAAAAAATAAAAAGTAGAAAAAAGGACGACTCAAAAATAAAATTTAATTATTTTCAACGTATTTTAGTAACTTTAAACGATATATAAAAATTTATTCATGCAGCTTTGCAAAAAATCACAGATAGCACAATGCAACTCTGGCCAGAATTAAATATCAAAATCACAGCTAGATGGCGCCACTGCAAGCAAAGAGAACAACCACAAAATAGAAGCCGCTTACTTTGCCATCAACTTTGAACTTTATTTTCGAAATTATTCATCTTCTTCGAGATTTCTGCCAGCACAAGCTGAATATTTTTGAACTGGTTCATTGAGAAGAATTGAATGCCGTAAATCTCCGAGTTACTCTCGAGCACCGTCGTGATTTGTTGCACGGCTTTTTCTACGGCAAATTCCCGAAATGCGTTGCGGTCGTCTTTGCGCGCTTCATATTCAGCGTAATCCGCTGGCGGTACTTGCACTTTTGTGATTTCCACCATACGCTGGAGTATCCGCATATTATCCGGTATGAACATGCCCATCATAATGGGAACGGTGATGCCATTTGCACGGCAATTTCGAACAAATTGTATTACTGCCTCAGCAGAGAAGCAGAGTTGTGTGATTATGAAATCGGCACCAGCATTTACCTAAAATAATATAAAGTATGAAAATTAGGTAATATCTCTAAAAAAAAGTTTATTAGTGCATCCATGAGATACGTATATAAAAGGTTCAAACGTTTCGGAAAGGTATGGGATTAAAATAGAAAAACTTCAAGAACGTTATAAAGCTAATTTTGTCTCTTTTAAATATTGAAAGCGGTTTGGTGTTCCGCTGTCAATGCCAATTCCAAAGCCAAGCAAATTAATATTTATCATGAAATTTAATTTGTTTGGATAACTTCTAAGTGAATTAAAATCACCCAAAACAAAAAATTTAAAAAAATTCATATTTATTATATTATATTAACGTAATCGCCTGAGTTTGTTTGCTAAGCTTTAACTTCCAGTGGATCTAAATTGTCAATATTTAATTTAGTTTAAAACGTACCAAAGAATTTTTAATTATACCAACGCAAAAAGTTTGTCCACAAGGGGATTTTTTTAGGCAAATAGATATTCTCTTCGTATAAATATATGTATGTATTGTTGTATTAAGGTAGTAGAGTGAACATTCTTTTGCAAAAAGAAAAAGAAAAAAAATCGGCTTTGAACAATTTAAACAAGAAGAATTTCTTGTGGTTAAAATATATCTTATTTGTGATTTATTATTTAAGTAAACATTAAAAAACCGCTTTTGTTTATAATTTTATCAATATTGTTTATATAAAAATGGTTTTTAAATATTTTTGCTCAAAATAAGAGTCGTAACTCAACTTTGAAAAGAAAAATGAAAACACACAAACTTTTTGAATTACAATTAGTTTGCGGAAATAATTTGTATGCTGGTCACCCTAATAGGAAACTCTAAACTGATACCAATTTACAAATTTATTTATTCAGTTTTAAAAAAGTAATTAAAAATCTTGTTTTTCCGCTTTAAACAATATTCATCCTAAAGAGAGAATTACTAACCTTTTTCGATAAAAATTCCAAATCCTCTTCCAATGATTTTGAATCGGGATGTAGCTCCGGGTATCCACCAACGCCAATAGAAATTGTATCTATAAAATATTCAAAAATTTACTTATACTCGTACAAATATTCGCCAAGTCATTCATTAAATCGCAAATAAGAACAAGAGTTCGAAAACAACGGAGACAACCACAACAACAAATGCAATAATAAAAATAACAGATAATTGCATTATCATTATCATTATTATTGTCACTATCAGTTGTAAAATGAAATTCGTAGGTACTTAGACAAACAACAAATCTTCGAGCAAAATTTTACAACGAACCGAGTACATTTATAGAGCTAAGATCGGTATTCGAAATTTCCAAGAATTTCGGGATGATGTTTAAATTGAAATTGGTTTACTAGAGCACCCGGGGGTCAGTTCAGTTGATTAACTTTTTGTGTTTATTTTCTTGAAAATATTTTTTGCCTATTAAAAATTTCAATAAAATATGGGAAACTTGTTTACTTGTTTATTCTTTGGCTTTACCATGGCACGAAACATTCGCAATTATATCTGGGAATGATAACACAATGCAACAAAGCCAACTTTTGTTGCAGGCTCTAAAAATTGTATACCAAACTTTGTGATATAAGATTGTGTTTGGATTTTCACGATTAGGTAAGATAAGCAGTTGATTATATAGATGAGGGTGGTCAGATAAGTACTTAGCCTGACTGCCCAATGGAGGCCTATTTTGCAGACCTTGAGAAAACGAATTTTTCAGACGGGTTACAGAAGTTGTAGCATCGCTGGGTCAATTGTATCGAGCTAAAAGGAGACTCTGTTGTGGAATAAATAGCCACTTAGGCTATTTACTTATCAAATCACCCTCGTATGTATAATTCCCCGGATTTTGCTACAAATATAGCTTAAATAACATAATTTTATTTTTTAAACTAAAATGTTTTTAACGAATTTATATTTGAAAAAATCACAAAAAATCTTCGGAAGATCAATAAAAATCAATAATAAATTATATTAAATTATACTAACAAATGTTGACTTAATTTTCTTTAAGTAATTTTTCCGAGAAACTCCCATACTAAAAGAAAAATCGCAATCTAAATTGAAGAACGATCGGATTTGATTTTAAATTGTATTAATCTAACTCAAATAAGGATTGGACGGTTTCGATTTACAATTTAAAAATCAGTTGAAAAATTGTTAATCTTATTTTCAATCTTCTTTAAATTAGAATTTAAAGTCTTAAATTAAAATTTTAGCGATATTACGACTTTCCATTCAGAGATATTTCATTTCACTTGTTAAATACTCAAACTAAAATATCTTTAGAATTGCGAAAAATTCCATTCAAATTGTAATTTCAAACTTTAAGATTTTATTGGTGATTTGAAATATGCAGACCATAGAAATCCCAACATGTGCCGACTTACTCAAGATACTAACTTTCACACTGTAATACGAGGAAGTGCAATTCGTGAATTATCAACGGAATTCTTGTAAAGTGAACCTTTTGAAACCAAGAAAATAGCAAAAAGTACCTTCAAGGCCTACACTGAAATTATGAATTTAATTCTTTAAATGGATTTACTCTTCGCAGCTTAATCTTCAGAATTCAAAAGTATTTCTCAATGCCACACATTTATAATAGTTATTAAAAAGAAATAGAATTTACCTCCTCTGAGACGTTTTATCTGCGAAACCAACTCGGAAGAGTATTTATAGCTCTGTTCATTTTCGACCTGATCGCCCCGCAATGCCAAGATATTGGTAAAATTTAGAGCCAGCATATCGGACAAACGCTGCTCATCAGTGCGGTAGCAGGTGAAGTGCGGCATAACAACGGATTTTGGCAGCAATTGTTGAGCTAAGCGTATCGAGTCCACATCTTCAATGCGATCGATGCAACAGTAGTCCGGGCCAATCCAAATCAGCGAAGTGAAGAGCGGCAGCAGTGCGCCAAAGCTGTTATAGTCCAAAATTGTGGCGTTCGGTCCATAGCTTTTGGCGGACACTTCAATGCCATAAAAGAATTCCCGCTGAGCGATCTTCTGCGTAATAAGATTGCCAAGATTCCGCTCCTCGGGCGCACTTTGATAGTCGCTAAAATGGACGTTTAATTGTCGCACCTCTACAAATTTGTGTGTCAAAGGCGTTAATGGCCCAAAGGAATTATTCGTGGGACTGTAGTCTGGAGCGTGCATTTCTAAGATTATTTCTACTCGAGTCGAGTTGCGAGACAACTTGCGAACTTGTGTGGATGCTTCTTCGCTTGCGCTGATACTGAACTGATATCGCTGCTTGCACGGTAGCATAAGCCGTGTTATTAAAAAGAATCTATTGCGCATGTGCTTATACGTCACTGTAAACGAAACGAAATTCAAAATCGGTTCGGGATTGGTCTGAAGTTTTAACGTAGTTGTTTTTTTCGAATTTTTTTTACAAAACATTGTTAAAAAAATTAATCATAAAGAATAAAAAATTTTAAATTACAAATAACAAATTAAAAAAGAAATCTGGCATAAACGAGAGAAAATAAACAATTATCAACTTTGACGTCATCGGTATGATGAACCTGCTCAAAGCGTAATCAATTGTCTATTATTTTTGTTATCTTTTCTTACAAAAGCTTTTCATTGAGTTATATATTTGCAAAAGCACACATTTGTGCTTTTTTAATTTAAGAAGCGTTGCAAAAGAAATTTAATTGAAAACTTATAAAGCGATTTTAGTTTGGTATATTAAGAGCTGTTTTTTTTAAGCTTTAAGAGTAGTTTTATATATTTCTTTTTTAAATCATTATTAAAGATATAATAGTGTTCCCAAACAAATCTACATACATACATTAACATTAGAAAGAACAATTTCGCTAACGATAAATTTGAAACTCATTCACCTGTTGTTGAATCGTATTGAATTATCTTTGGTTGTTTCCTTATAAATGAAATAAGTTTTGTATGTCCGATTAGTACTTAACCTCACCGCCCGATGGAAACCTGGAGAAAACGAATTTTTAAGACAGGTTAAAGAAGTTGGATCATATGTACTATTAATTCTGTTTTTAATGAGCTATTAATTGTCAAATTTCATCGCGATTTGGCTGACTTATTTAAATGTTTTACATACATATGACTGGTCGAAATTATATTTTCACTACCACAGAGTGTAATTAACCAAATTTTAAGCATTATATATGCAAATAAATATTTATTTCTCATGTCATCTCTTGTTCTGCATAAAATCGATCGTTTTAAATTAGTTAAACGAGTTTTAAATATTCGAATTTTATGATATTAAGTGAGCCTAAGTGGGACTCTCTTTAAGAGACAGCCATCACAATCTAATCTATGATATTAAGTTTACAAAATCCTTAAATTTAATTTTCTTTTCAAATCAGAAACTTCATTTAACTTACTAAAATCCTATGTTATAAAATAGTCCATCGATTAGTGAAAACATTTGACATTCTCTTTACAGATCTGAGATAAAAGATTCATTTAATGAAAGCTTCTGGTATATTGGAACTCAACTAAAATCCTTTGCGTAATACAATATATTACAATAATAATTCTACCATGAACATTCCGATTTAAAGAGTTAATTGTTAAAAATATTAGGTTAGGTTCGAGGGGCAAATGCCTCACATAGACCAAACTAGGTCCATAGCGGTACCAAATGCCCTTTAAAAGGAGAAAATCGTTGACCTTACTTCGTGATATTGGCTCATTATTAATGCGAAGTCTTTGAGTTTGGAGATATTTATTCCAGATAAATCGTTGATAGATTCGAAAAAAAACTTGTCCAAGAATCTTGAAAAAATATTATTATCTTATAAGAAATGCCAATGGCAGGTTTTGATTTTGTACACCTTAAAAACTTGCATTTATATACGTTTGGTGTCTTGTTGTTAACGAAAAGCTCTTTTTGGAGAGAGAGAGAGACAGGTTTAGCGTTTAGTTGTTGTCTTTTGTGTGTGGTAAGCGCGATTTTTAAGCCGCAAACTTACCTTCTGGTTACAAGCAGAAATCAGAGAGGAAAAGATAAAAATAAAAACAACCGTTTTTAAAAAACTTGATTTTTGTGATTTTGTGAATCCCAGGAAAATCATTCACAATTTATTTCCTTCAGATATAAATCAAATCAATTTTAATTAAGGGTTGATTATAAAATAATTTTCCATTATCTTAGGGGATTTAATTTTAAGTGAACATGTCCGGTATTACGTACAATACTTCAAGTGATAATTTTCTAGCACCTGGCTATCATCATGGATGTATTCCCATTTGAGTTTAATGGCAGGATTTCAAATCCAAAGAAAACCGAAAAGACATCTGAAAATAATTGAGAATGCGTCATTTATATTTTGTGTTTAAAAATAAAGTTTAAGTAAAGCGTGCTCCGTTGACTCCGATTTTATTTTTTTTTTTACCAGATATGTGGCCGAAAGAGCTGAATTTTTTAGTGTAAAAGAAAATGATAGGAAAGGCGTGGCATCGGGGGCGGTGAAGCTTTAAAGTTGAAAATTACGTTTTTTATAATTATAATTATATGGATCAGTATAATTGAGGTGTTAAATAAAAGGTATTAAAGAGTTCTTCAAAACCTTATATTATTTTTTGTGATATCTTTAAAAGTTTTTGAGATATAAGCATTTACATTTTTTGGAATTTTTGCTTTCAAGGGTTAATTTGTCGTAAAAATTCTTATTATGACACTATTTTGATAAAATAGGGCTAAAGCTCCATCAATTACCTTTCATTTGATATACAACACATCTTACCTAACTTCTCATTTTTTCGAGAAATAAGGATTTTAACCTTAATTGGTACTTACTTTTATTCAAGAATTTAAAAAAATCGCGATTTTACACAAGAAAACTGTAGGGTGACTACTGTTGATTGGGGCCCGGACTTAAGGCCCTACTAAAGGGTTAGTATATAAATTTTTCGGCCGGCCATGCTGGTAACTTTAGCAAAAATCAAAAATAATTTGATGTTATGCAGAATGTTTTTTTCATATCCCTGCCTTGTCTGTTACCTGACTAAGTCAGGATAACGGGGGTCGCCACGTGAAGGAAAAGCTAGGAATTGTGTAGGAGTGGCTATATGGTACTATTTGTTTTAGAACTTGCGCATCACTACACCTTATGACCACCATGGCGTCGTCCGCCAGTAAGTTGTGAGTATTACTTGAGCTAAAAATAAAGAAAATGTTTGTATTTTGAATTTAAAAAGTAAATATCTAATAGTTTCTTCGGACGTACTGTGTTTATTATTCTCCCAAATCGGTTTCATATTCATCCGAAGAATTATCAGAGAACGTCTCTGGTCGGGTTGGTACACAGGGATTGTACAATTGACCTGCCATTTTGAAAAATTCGACCTTTAAGTCTAGTTTTTGTAGCTTGCAATGCTTTAAAAACATGTATTTGCCTAAGTAGCCTTCGAAATGAGATTTTTTCCTGTTGTAGAATGTATTTATAAAGTATTCATTCTTAGTCTGACACTGTTAAAACTGTAAATAAAGTACCGGTGGTACTGAGGCATCGAATGTTTTGCGTGCCTCCACAATCCTTCAATTGTGTAAGTGTGTTGGCCAGTTTCGGAATCTTTAAAGTTAATCGAATGATTAACTTTGAAATGGATGAATCCTTCATTGCCGAGACAATCATATGACTAAAAAAATTTTTAGGAATTAAAGAGAATGTTAAATATGTACATTTATAACTTACTTTCCAGAAGTCTGACACTATGGTCGTTCCAGGATGCATCCACTCTTTAATTAAATTTAAGAGGGTGTCTTTGTCTCTACGCCCCACTGGAATTAAAAAGCATCGATTACACTCCCGCTCGACGCCGCCAAACACCCATTGGCCTTCAACGCGATTCGTCTACGCGATTAAAAATTTATTTTTTAACTAAAATCATCACTGGTACACATATTAATCCACCCACCTATTTCAACCACTTTGCCAAAGCCGCCTATCTTCTCCTTACGTATTATCATTCAATCGTAAGTAACTTCGCGACAGAACATGCTCCAGTCAACGGCAGTGGGACGCGAAATTTTGAGTTCGGATAAGATAACGTCTTGGGTAACATTTTGTACCCAAAAATGGACAAATCCTATTATTTTGAATATTGGAAGTTGCGATTTTGCAAAGAAAGTGCCGGTGCGAAGAGTTATTTCACATCCGCAGGACTTTTTTTTCGAATTATGCTTTTAACGTTTTTATTTGAAAAGAGTGACTATATTTATCAGTTTTCTTAATATGGTCGTAAAAATACCAATTACGTTTTAAAAAACCGTTATTCGTGCATATATGTACATACCTCAGTGACAATCACTATTTTGCTCTTACATATCTACTTTCTAGTGGTAAATACTCGTGAGTATATATACGGTATTTAACATATGTAAAATACATTTTATCTTGATTTGTATTTTATCTGTTTAAAATGTTTGTGATGTTTCCAGGAATATACAATATATATACGGTATTATTGGAATTTATCGAAAAAATGAGAAGTTAGGTAAGATGTGTAGTATATCAAATGAAAGGTAATTGATGGAGCTTTAGCCCTATTTTATCATAATCGTGTCATAATAACGAATTTTTACGACAAATTAACCCTTGAAAGCAAAAATTCAAAAAAAAAAAATGTAAATGTAAATGCTTACATCTCAAAAACTTAAAGATATCACAAAATATAATATAAGGTTTTGAAGAACTCTTTAATTTAACACCTCAATTATAATGATCCATACAAAACTCAGCGAGTATTTCACATTATAAAAAAACGTAATTTTCAACTTTAAAGCTTCACCGCCCCCATGCCACGCTTTTCCTATTATTTTCTTTTACACTAAAAAATTTAGCGCTTTCGGCCACATATCTGGTAAAATGAAAAATAAAATCGGAGTCAACGGAGCACGCTTTACTTGTTCCCGTAGAGCATATAAAACCGATTTGCATAAAGGCCGCGTTTAGGTTCTGTAGAAGTCTTAATTGAAGAGATTAACCCAAAAAGTTGTAGATTTGGTAAAACTGTAGTTTCAGTGGAAAATCTGACTTACCGTTTATATTTTGTGAGTAGAAATGTTTTTCGACCACGCTCACTTTTTCATCAACTTTGCCAGATTTCAATGTTGTCGCAATTTAATTGTTGTACATTATAACGGAGATATCGAGCTGACATTTGGTATGTGACCTTCTATTCTCCAAGCAGAAGTTAAGTTATAAGATGGGCAAGACAGAAACCACTCCCCCCTTCCATACAAACTGCCCCTATGCATGCGGAAAAAAATTTATAAAATAGTTGCAGTGCCGATAATCAGTTCAAATATTGAGCAATTTAATGGGCGCGATTGAAAAAGTATAAATATAAATTTATAGCAGATATGTATATGCTACAAAAAGCACATATTAGAAGCTAAAATTGTAAAGGCTTAACCGAAATTATTTCGCTTACTAGTGCCAATAAAGTAACATTTTAGAAAAAGAAACGTAATTAAATTCCTTTTAGGCGTTCTTTAACTGGGTAGCAGCAAATATGAATTTTACTTTTTAGAGTCAACTATAATTTTACAATATTCTATTAATCGATCTACAAGTATAAAATAAGTATCAGTCTGTCGTTTAAACCTTCTTCTTTAATGCAGCTCTGTTTGTATAATTTATACTCGTTTTACATACATATTAAAAAATAACTAAAATGCGATGCAATTAAAATCAAACTTCTTTGTTTATTTTTATTTTTATGTTTATTTCATTTATGATGCTTAACTTAAGATTTAACTATGTTACAAATACATTTTGTTTGGCAAACAAATTACATTATTTTAGGTTATGTACTTGCAATCAATTCACATTAAAATCAAATTAACAAATATTGTATTTTAAAATGGTTTTTTTTTTACTAATTTACGTTTTTAATGTTTTGATGTTTTACGCCTGTATTTAAAAATAAGTATACTTAATGAATTTCTTTAAAATATATTTCGTTAAATATTTAACTACAACAAAAATCCCAGTATTATGTTAAGTGTTGAATAATTTTACAAAACAAATAAAAAGGAAATTTTGAATAAATATATTAATTATTTTTTTATTTGATTTGATTTGATGGAAGATTTGAGTTTATAGCAAAGAAATAAAGCATATTTGGTCATACTAACCGTTTGTTATAAACTAAAGTATTTAGTATTTAACGCTTAAGTTACAAATTAAGAAAACAAACGCAGTATCTGTCCGTCGGCTTAATGTTTGTTAGTGTACTTTACTACTGTACAGTGGTATAGCGCAAACAGTTATTTGGTAACAGGATGCACTTAGCCAGGTAAACTTATCCGAAGCACAGGCACACAATCCTGTCAAACGGATGAGCAAGCAACTTATCAATCAACGTTTTCATGTAAAATCGTATATAAAGGGAAACCATAAGTTTAGCTTTTTTCACTCTTTTAAGTGAAAACTGTTTTCGTAATACATTTGGGGAGTCAAATTATATAAAAGCTGCTATTTTACATGCGGCAATTGATGTTGTTCAAACTTTTTTTATTGAAAGAGTAAAATTCAACAAAAATGCACACTTATACAATAGTAAATATAAGAAACCCTTATGAGAATAATGTTCAGTTTAAAAATACAACAGAGTGAAAATGAAATTGTTGTTTAAATAAAAATTAAAGCATTGACGTTGTTTCTTTAACTATCTTAGAATAATTGAAAATTATAGCATGTCGTTTTATTGTTATTTTTTTATGAATACAAATTGTTTAAAAAGGTTTGAGTTCACTTCAAATTTTCACTTGCGTATCATTGATTTAAAGTATAACAAATTATTAATGCTAACGTTTGTTTGATGTTATTGTTTGCGTAGTTTTTTTTTCTTTTCGCGGTTTCTTTTTTGTTTTTTAATTGTATTATATATTTTGTTTTTTTTTTAACTTTTTTGAATATAAAATTTATTATTGATTTAGCTATAAACTATCGCAGTCCATATTTGTCTGTCATTTCTTTTTGATGCGCTGCACAATCCATTCCAGACCCTGATATAAACTGCAAGAAAGTTGGAAGTTTATTAATTTCTATGGGTATTTTAATTTTTTTTAAATATAATTTGAAATAATAATTAAAAATTCAGTAGTTTAAGATACAAAATTCTGAATTAATTATATTCTTAACAAGAAGCCAATTTTATTCTTAACTGTTTTACAAATTGTCAGATTTTGTATCAATAAATACCAGAGCTGCACGACTACGTTATGATTTAAAAGCGATATTTTTAGTAACGTTCCAAGAAAACCGAAAACCAAAAAATTATATCTAAAATATCGTTTTCGGGCTTATATCTTTGATAAGTAGTAGGGATAGATAAGTAACTCCTTTGAAATATCAATATGAAAATCTTGTTTGTAATTAAAGAATAAAAACATTATTTGGATATTACCCACCTCTAAGTAAAAATTAATTTCTAATGTACATTTATTTCACTATTTGCCTAAACAGTTTTCAATGTTTAAGAAAATTCTCTCAGAAAACAAATAAATTGACGGTTTCACTTTCATAATGTCTAGAATATCATGCAAATCTGTTATTTTTGAAAAAAAAAGTGGGATTTTTGTCTAAAAAGTTGTAATCACATCGGTCACGATTTACAGGAGCTACATTTCAAGTGCAGTTGTACTTTTATTTAATAAATAATGCTTTTAATGTACATTTTTGCTTGCATTCCAATGTTTGCTCAAATTGTGTATTGCACGTTTTTGTGCGAAATACGAAGACACTTGGAAATGAAATTTTAATTTATCAGAGAATAAAGTATGTATGCATATTATTTAATATAAGTTAGAATGTTTGTTTTTTGAAAGTTTGTTAAAATTTTAAGACCATACACTTTGGTTCTTGGATAAAAAGAGGGTAAATCGACTACATCACACATAGCGGGTGGCATGGAACGAACACTACAAATCATAGCCGAAGACAATAATCTTACTAGTTTTTAATTTAAAAAAATGAACATAATTATCTGCCTCTCTTCCTATTTCTACAAAATGCAGAAAATATTTTGGCCCTAGTGTGAATCAATTTGCACTAGAAAAATACTTTCAACATAGGTTTATACTTAAAATGGCATTATTAGTCAATGAGATATGGCAAACATAATATGTATGTTTAAGTAAATATAAGCTTGCATAGTGACCTTAAATAGCCAAAAGGAAAAAATTGGTAAAAAATATATTTTAAATTGAATTTTTTCCGTTTTTTAAAGAATAACGCCATATATAACGTTATCTATAAATAACGTTATGACGTATTTTAGTAATGATATACGAAATGAATAACGTATTCGCGTAGCTCTGAAAGAAACCAAAGGTATTGAATAGTATTGCTAACCCCTCGCCGGTGAGCGCGCAACACGCTTGTATGTGCCATTGATGCTTCTTGATCGATGTCAAGTCCAACTGACGCGAAATCTCGGCGGCCGACATGGAGCCCTTTAGATCCTTTTTATTGTAGATGATAAAAATTATTACTTTTCGTTATATTATAAAAACAAAGAAATCTTAACACGAACCTGCTTGTTGGCGTACACCAGCAAACTCGCTTTACTCAAATCTTCGTGCTGCAACATACGATACAGCTCCTCGCGCGTCACAGCCAAACGTTCACGATCCGTCGAATCGATGACCATGATGATAAACTGTTCGAGGAAATGGCAAAGTGGTTGTATGAAATTCAAGTGATACTATAATATATTAAATTAAAAAAAAACGTATACGCACTTCTGTGTTGGTGTAGTAAGTACTCCAGGCGGCGCGTAAACTCTGCTGACCACCCAAATCCCACACCAAAAAGTGTATGTTTCGCCACACGACTTCTTCGACGTTAGAGCCGATGGTGGGACTGGTGTGTACCACTTCGTTCATCAGGAATTGATAGAGTATTGTGGTTTTTCCAGCATTATCCAAGCCGACCATAACCAATTTGTGTTCTGCAAATAAGGGAAATCATCGGAAATTAGTTTTTAGGCAACATTTAAATTTTAAGTCATCGAAATTGTTGTTAGGAACAGTAAACATATACGTAATGTAGCATTTTTATCAGGTTTTTGTTGTGATTGCTTTTGTCGAGGCCATTAAATGATAAGATAAAAATCTATGATTATTGTTTTAAATATTTTAGTTTGGGTCTGAACTAAAAAAAACTCTATAACAATTTTCTTTAAAAGTTTAGCATATCTTAAGATATTTCTCTTGGGAGAATATCAGCCCATTCGGACTTCCTGGTTACGTGGTTCCTACTATCGCGTCTTCTTATGGGTGTTCTAAAAGAAAGATCAAATATACCCTGCATTTCGTGCATATGTACATGTGGTGTTGGGAAAAAAATAAAAGCATTTAAAATAACAAATATTGCAATAACTTCAGAATTTATATACATACATAGGTAGATATTTCAGTTTTATTTTCAAAATAATATTGAACAGAAAATGTGCGCTACAAGTATTTAAATATTTATCACCATTTTCAGGACTAGTATCAATTAATCAAATATTTGTTTGTTTTAAATTTGTAAATTTTAAATTTTGCAAAAAAGGACCACTCTATTGTGTATGGTTTTTAGTAATTTAAAACATTGACAACAAGAATTACACGAATTGCCCACATAAATTACCCACATACGAATATGTCAAACTAACCACATTTGTGGTTTTTATTGTTCCACCGAGCTTTCGTCTGAGAGTTTGGATTGTATAATTATAAATTGCTATGTAACGTTGCGGCAGCAGTCACCCACAAACAAAATTCCAAATTATCGTTGAACTGCTACATTAGTTTGTTGATTGGAGGCGGCATCTGTCATTGAACCATGATTGAGAGGACAGAGGACTTTTCGTGCATTTAATCATTGAAAAAACAAACAAATGCTTTTAACAACAATAGTAATAACCACAATTCGAATATTGGCTAACCGTATATACCGTTATATAATTTTTAGTTCTCCGACAGTTTGTTAAAATGAACAGTTTTGTTTTGTATTTTGTGTTTTTTTTTCTTAAAGTTTAGTTGAAAGTTAGTGAAACCAAGAAGGCAGAAAAGAAAGAAAACATAAAAGCGATGATATCTGCTGTGATGCGAAGTATGTAAAATAGTTCGTATGTGAGTAGGTATGAATGTTTGTTCATATGTTTATGAAAACAAATAATAGTGAAATCAAAAATGGTTTTCGCTATCGGTTTTGTTTATGTCAGAGCAAAAATTACATCAGCAATACATAAAATAGGTGAAAACTAATTTCTTGTTTTATACTAGATATTGTATGTATGTATATACTTTTACCTTAAAGTCTCTTCTTGAGAAGAGATAACCGTATCAACATACTGTTAAACACTTCCCTAAGATTTCTAAACAGTTTGTTAGTGTAAGATGTCATTTTCATATAAATGCAATAATTAAAAAGATGACTTTTTGAATAGTCCAGAGAAAAAACAACACGTTTAAAAATAAATATAAAAAATATAAATAATTATTTTCAAAATATAAATGGTTTTCAAAATGACCCTAAAACAATCTTCATTTAAATGCATAACCGCTGACCGTAGGGTATCAACAAAAAACTCTTTATTGAAATTTCCATAATGCGCTCAATTTAAAGCGATCTCGCAGAAGACGCCACCGAATGATTATGTCAGCTTTTAATTAGCTGGCATCGGTCTGTGGAAGAGTTTTGTTTGTGCGTTTTTGGCACAGGTCAGTTACGCTTTCGAATTTTAAATGAGTCGACAGACCGACCAACAATATTCCAGTTTTTATTTTGTTTTGCTATCGACAAATCTACCTCGCCTCCAGTCAAAAATTGTCGTTCGTTATTTTGTTTTTATTCAATGTAAATAAACAAAATATGTAGGACCAGCATATGGAAGCAATAACTTCATCTTGCTCGCATACGCGATAAGCGCTGAAGTTAAAAATATAAATGAGCGGTTTTAATTTTTACTTAATTTATAAGTAAACTGATAATTAAAACGCTTGCCATACTTTCACGAGTAGCGCTTGATAACCTTTGCCTTGCGTTAATCCGTAAAGTAGTTCCCCTTCGGTGCGATCATTTTGTGCTTTGATTTTATTCTTTAAAGATGTTTGGGACTTTACCTTTAGGAGAAATTTAATACTTTGTTAAAGTGTTTTTCCTTTTTGTATTTTACCTACAAAATCTTTCCAACAGCTGTTGCAAATTGTCTTAAAGCTAAATTACTAAGCGATTCTTAGATTGGAAAATTGATAAGTCTGCAATTTTTCACCACACATTTTTGATGTGGAACTATGCTGGGTGAAGAAAGTTTATATTGATTTATCCTGTCAAGGGATTCAAATTTGATATCATTGCGACCATAAATATCGCTGGTTTACAACAGGTTAAATGATGCAAACTATTGCACATACATACAGACAGGTAATTTAATACTTTTAATTTAAGAGCAGCTCAAATTTTAAAATTACGATTTTTTGACTCACTTTCATATGAGTAGCGTCAGTTAAATAAAACCTGTTCCTAAGACTGTTATTTAATTTATATATTCACACATGCGGAATAATAAATGTGCAAATTTGAATTTTTTTACAAACTCAGTTTTGTTATTTTCCTAAATTGTTTATTTCAAAAAAAAAAAAAAATTGAGACAGCGTTACAAAGCTTTAGCGTCAAGGTGAAGATCGCGGCGTTTTATTGAACTTGTCCCACCCGCTTTGCACTTCCACTGCTGTTTGCGCTTTACTGTGTTAAGTCATGTGAAAAGAGTCAACATTTTGTTCCGCCAAAAGAGACAGCTTTAATGTTTAAAGCTTTTTAAAAGGATTAGGAAGTAGTTTAATATCTTTAATTAAAAACACAATTGTAACTATTTTTTAATAATTTATTTTTAAATTTGTTGTAGAGTGCGAGTTGTCATAATGACAAGTAACTGGGCATTGTCATGTTGCACTAACGGAGAAACACTTATTTTTTTATCACATTCCTTTGTTGTCAAGAATGTTATTTAGAAAAATATTTTGCAAAATTTTAAATATTCCACAGAATTTGGAGCTATTTGTATGTGTGACACGTTTCTTTTTATTTTAAGTTACCACCTTCCCCTTACAACTAATGTGTAAGATTGGTGGATCCACTAGGGAATTATATGGCCAAACCGAAGTTGTAAATTGCCATACAAACTTATAGATTTAAATCTTTATTTTTGAATGGAAATACATACGAAGAAATAAAAGCGCTAACGAAAATTATTTATCATTTATATCAAGTATGAAATGTTGGTTCAACTATTTTAATTTAAGCGGCGACGGCCAACCAAAAGACGTGGTTACCGAGGAAATCGTCAAAAGGATCACATTATTTTTTGCAGAATGTCAAAATAAAGTGCACGAAGTAGCACAGGCCGTCAGGAGTATCGTTCGGAACGGAAAATAATATTTACCAATTAAGAACGAGAAAGATACAGGCCCAATGGGTGCCGCAATTGCTCACGTTGCACGACAAGCGGACTGTCAATGTCAAAGCACTGTTTGCTCATAAACTTTTTGCAAATAGAAAGAAAGATCGCCACAGTGACTTTTTGGATTAATCCGATAAAAAAGTGTATAGTTTGTAAGGGATATTCTAGTATAAAATGAAAACAAAACAAAAAAAAAGAACAAATTAATCCCCATTACTAGTACGGGTACTTGTTATTTAATATCATTGATTTTATTTTGACTTTCCGTTGCTAAGTGCATGACTACTCAAGCAACTCAAAAAACGCGTTTCTATTAAGAAAGAAAAATATTAAAAAGTTTAAAAAAATTAGCATTCCTCATTAATTAAAATTAAGGTAATAAAATAAGCGATTTTATTAAAAAAAAGCTTATGTGAATGTAATTTGCACATCACTTAACTGAAGTAATTCCTAAGCGTACTCGTATGTACATACATATATGTACAATGGAGATAAAAGAGAAATATTTTTTGAAAAATTGTTATCTACCAAATATTTGCACATAATTTTCTTACATATTTATCAACAAATTTGTATAACAAATACAAGTCAATGCTTTTTTGGTATCAATGAACAAATTTGATTGTAAAATAATTTATGCAAAAAAAAAACAAGAAAACGCTGAATCATAAATGTTTAATTTAAAAATTATAGAAATTTACAGTGTGACGTTATCTGAGTCATACTATAAACAAACAAACAAACAAACTAGCAATCAAATAAAATTAAAGCTCTAGTTAAATTCAGCGGAAAATCTGGGTAAACAATTTTTAAATTTGCATTAAAAATTATTTAAAATATTTGAATTTATATAATTAAATTTAATTATCACAATAACAAATTTAACAAAAAATTTTATACAAAACAAAATTGGTAGTAGGTAAATAATAGTCGTACTCATATAAACATATTTGAATCGAGTGAATTTATTGTCACTGTATCTGTTAATATTGCATATACACAGACAGATATTTGTCCGTGTATCTGTAAAAATGTTTGTCTATATTGTCTGTCCATTGCCCGTTTGCTCCCCAAGCAATTTTTACCAAATTCCTAATGGCGGCGGCGTAGAACGACGGTTACTGTTTTAACTTCTGGTGCGGAAAATCCCAGGTTTTATATACAGGTGACGCAAAAACTACAAAACCAATCTGGTTTTATTTGAAAACAAATGTCTTTGTGACCACCCCCTTTCAGCTAGCATTTGACTATTCTTCTTAGGTTAAAAACTTACCATGGAAAAGCTCATACAAAGCTCGACCTACACTTTGTTATGGTGGTTGCGCCAAATATTTGTTTGGTTTAATGTACAAAAATTTCTGTGCCGCTTTCCCCCTAATTAAATTTATTAATAAATGTTTATATATGACTTTTTGTACTTGTGCTATATATTAAGTACCTACTTATGTTAATATGTTCATACATATAATACATAAATGCACATATGTTAAAACATATGTTAAAGTGGGGGGAATACAAATTTAAGTAGCTGTGACGCCCGTTATACTATAATGTAGGATCTTCCATCGCATGTGAAGTAAATATGTAGTTATTTGTAGTTAACAGTAGCGTAATTGTGGCTCAATTCAGATGTCTTCTGCTGGTGTTACAGTGCTGTGTAAATTTACAGAAACATTTTATATTCAATTTAAAAAAAAGCTTAGTTAAAAGTTATGAGGTATCATAATCAGAAGAAAATTAAGTTTGGAAACATCGAACAAAAATATGACCGTCATAAAACCATATGTACATATATTCTAAGTAATCATTATAGGCAAACCAAAATGTGTCTTCGCTTTGAACAACACTGTTACTGTTAGAGTTGTTTTTGTACAACTTGAAAAGAAACTACGAATTTACATTTCAATAAAACGCAGAAGAACACGAATGAAATGTTCACGATTATGTCGTAATTATCTTTTGTGGGTCTGCTGTGCTTGATGTCGTAGTCATGTGAAATCGTGATGAAGAGTTTGGCGCGAAGATTACTTTACATTAATGCATGTAATATTTTCAAACTAAGTATGTATGTGTGTATATGGGCCAGCAATTAAGAACGGCGGACAAACGATGTTTAAATATGTTCTTATTTGCTTTTAAGCAAAGTTTATTTTTTATGTCTAACGAATACGAGGAAGATGAGATTAACGATGCTTTCTCATACAAACATTTTTATCTTCTTAACTTTTTTAGTTAATTTGAAAGGTCGTTCTTTCTCAAATTAAAGAAAATATTAAAATTTCATAACTTTTTTTGTTCATTTGGAATAATAGCATAACTCAACCTGTACTGTTTGACTTTCTTTCGTTTCATCTAAATGTCTTTTTCCCGAATATCCTTTTGGCTACAGAAATAAAAAAAAAACAATTTTTTAGCAGTAGAATACGTTTCCTTAGAATCTGTAAAATGAAAATTACAAAAATAAAAAAACCGACTCCTAATTTGTGGTGAGAATTTAAAACTTTGAACTGCTCTCCTGAAAATGGAGAACAGAATTTATGTTTTATAAGAAACAAAGTTTTGACCCAAAACCAATTGTTTTATTATTTTTTGTTTATTCTCACTTTCCGATAAAAGTGAAAATTGAAGCAAACAAGTAAAAAAAACCTGTTTAAAATTAAATATCAAATAAACAAGACATAATTTCGGTTTTGAATAAAAGTAAAGCTTACTGACCATCTATCTCCCCAAAATCATGCATAACCAGTCTTTTTAATATACCCAACATCACGCGAAAGCACTAACTGCAGGATATATTTATTTCGGTATTATGTTTGTAACACACAACCTACCATGCCTAGAAATGATATGCATAAAAATAGTGATTATTTCAATAGTGATCACCTAAATGCTGCATTTCTATACAAACCAATTGTAAAGCTTTAAGTGATCACTGTAGAAATAAGTTATCACTAGTTTTCTGTGTATGGGCTAGTATAGGTGATTTAATTCAAAATCTGAGTCGATTTACCGATGTCCGACTGTTTTTCTAAGCTAAACTTATAATTCTAACATGAACAAAAACTACTCTCATCTGCAAAAAACAAAACTCTTATACTAAATTTTAAGAAGTAAAATAAACAATTTCTTTTAAATGGTGTAGGGTATGTGAGCTTCGGCAGAGTCGGACATAATTCTCCTACTAGTTTTGTTTAAATTTGTTTTGTTTTTTTAAATACCAGTTTTCATAGTTTTCAAATGCGTCAGAAGCTGACTTTGGTTAACGGAGAGACAAGCAGATTCGACACTTGTTCAATCGTGAGTAGGAACAACAAATAAAAAAAAAACAACAAAATAAAAACAAGAGCAATATTTAAATGAAGCAATACAATTAATACTTGCTTTTGTCTGTCTGTGCAAGGCCATTCGTTCGATACTACTTAAGTGAATTAATAAAATGCGAAGTAAACAAAATGCAAAAATATTTGTAAACTGTTTCGATTATTCTGACAACAATGAAAAAGTTAACAACATATTGATTGCAAACAAAAAGTATGTTGGTTGGTCGAATTTTAACAAAATATTGTTTCAAAGTGTATAAGAAAATTCGTTAAAAATTCCAACGACTGCTTTGTGCTTCGTTGTATTTATTTGTTGTTCGTACTTGAATGAACGCTTTGCTTTGTCTCTTTATGGTATCAGCTAAGAAGGAGATGAGGCAAGGTGAAAAAATGTATTTGCGAGTTTATTATTGTGTATTGCGTGGGTCAACGACAGAAACGCAGGCAGACAAATCACAAGGAATTCAAATGTACTTTCATTGTCACACGCGTCGCCGCCAAAAGAAAAAAGAAGGAGAATCGGAAGGAGCGGGTGCACGTGCATATTTGAGTTATTTAATGAAATATGTTGTTAGCGTAAAGAGTGAACAAAATCAATATTTAATATTTCAAATATAAATTTAATAATACCTACGAAACTGTTCAACGTATAATGACAGAACCAAGTGAGACATCCAATCCCGAGATTTCAGGATTGAAAATTCTCAATTGCTTCTAATGTATTTTCACTCGAATACGAGCAATGTTTATCAATAATTTAAAAAAAAATGTATTACCTTCGTTGCCGAACATGCTCCACAATTTTGAGATAAGCAAACCCATGATTTCTTCTCTGCGCTGGCGCTGGTGTCTCACGTTCCAAAAAATACTTTTTTTCTTTTTTCTTCCGAAAGTGCCGTATTCCAAAGTGTTGCCAATTAAAGTGGTGCTAGCGCTACACTCGCGAAGTTAACCACCAACAACAAAAACAATAACACGCCTCTTCCGTTCACTTTGCAACAGTATGACGTAAATTGAGATTGCGACAGAGCAGTCACAAAAATAACAACAACAAAAAACTAACGCACAAGCACAAACGCTGGCTAGCAAATTTAATGGTAGCGAATTAAAAACAAGCTCCAGCAACGGACGCGGTAGAAACTTTCACTTGCGTTGTTTGGAATTTGGATTGAATTTTGGCACTAGACGCAATCACGGCAGGGCTGCGTTGCGTTTGCGTTGGTCAGGTTGACGGACGAGGGGAAGAAAGTTGTCACACGTTCAGTAGTCTGCTTGATTTCTAAAATGCAATTTTGCTGTCGAAACAAAACAAAAACTTTGGAATGTGTTTCTTAAAAAAAATTTACTGTTTTTGATTATTTCTTGCTGCACTAACTTTGCTCTTAATTTTGTAATATTTCCGTTTTCCTTATTTCGCACATTTATCTTTTCTTTTGTTTCTCACAGTTACTCCATTTCTTTCTTGCTTCTATCGTTCACCATTTTAAGACTTCTTTTCATTCATTTAATATTTTATATAATTAAATGTCTCGAATTCGTCATTTTTTCATATACAATAAAAATTTAATTGAATTAATTTAACTTTTTTTACAACTTCTTACTAGAGAAAAAAACACAATTGACTGTTTCTTTTGGTAATATTTTTTAAGTGCCCTGATGTTGGTGCCACTGCAGAATAATACACCAAAAGAAATTAAGAAAGTGCAGAGTTGAAATTTTCCTGATTTGTTTACGAATAAATATCAAAAAAGAAATACTACTGACATAACATTCAGGTCGATTTAGAGTGTGACTCGAAAATACATATAAAGAAGATGGTGGAATTAGAAGTTGTCAGAAAAACTTCATTTGTAATTTCCAATCCTTTCCATTTGATACAATCTACACACCTCCTAAATTACAGCTGACAGATGGTTTATTTTGTTTACATTTTCGAAGTGAAAATAATATACGCATGCGAAGGTAAATTAAATTTGTGCAAATTTATAAGGCAACAA
This sequence comes from Suillia variegata, assembly GCA_949127995.1. Taxonomy (NCBI): domain Eukaryota; kingdom Metazoa; phylum Arthropoda; class Insecta; order Diptera; family Heleomyzidae; genus Suillia; species Suillia variegata. The sequence continues at coordinate 18,796,057 of OX421846.1, forward strand.
TCATAAAATTATTTCATTTCAGATGCGAAAACGCGAACTTAATTCAATCCCACTTAAACTGGCGGAACTTAAAGAATACGATTTGGTCAAAATGGAGCGCACAATGAACCGCACTAAGCGGCGAGAAGATACTACAAAGGAACAGCCGCATCAGCCTATTGCAAACGTGGGTCCAAAGACAAAAAAGGAAATTCAAGAACGTCTCAACACAACAATGTAATCCTTGCAAAGAGCACCTTTAACAACAATATTCTAAGTTATTTATGACCCGCGAAAATTTGCATTTGCGTTATTTATTTGCATAGAATATATAACAATAATTTTACATTTTATAAGTTAAACTTGTTGCTCAGTTTTTAAATAGTTTCCTTTGTTTTGTTTTACTAATAATCAATAGATTTGCTTTAGGTACACATTTTCGTTATTAACGGCCGCATTCCTGAGTTGAGTTTCATCTTAGAATGCAAGAATTTTAACAGCTTCGTTAAGTTTTTGCGAGAAACCTTTCCTGGAAATTTGAAGAAAAAAAACTTAGTTAGAAATTGTATTTGGTAACATAATTTTATACCCACTTCATGTCGTTATTGCTTCCAGTTAAAGTCTTTATTATTATAAAAGTCAAAAGCATCCCCTGTCCAGCGAAGATTAGTCCTCGTTTTAGATGTATTGGTTTTAAGGGCATCTCAAGTGTAATATCACTAAAGATATTTCGTTCGTCAACTGTAATTTCATGGTTATTATCTCGTCTCGATTTTATCCTTCGATTCTCTTGGTTGTCAACTCGTCGTAAAGCTTCACGGTTATCTTCTCGTCTTGATGCTTCCCTTCGATCTTCTTGTTCGTCAACTCGTCGTTTATCTTCTCGCATAAATGCTTCTTGTCGTTGCTCACGTTCGTCAACTCGTCGCGAAGCCTCACGGTTATCTTCTCGTCTCGATGCTTCCCTTCGATCCTCTCGGTCGTCAACTCGTCGTGTATCTTCTCGGTTATCTTCTCGTCGTTGCTCACGTTGGTCAACTTGTCGTGAAGCCTCACGGTTATCTTCTCGTCTCGTTGCTTCCCTTCGATCCTCTCGGTCGTCAACTCGTCGTGTATCTTCTCGGTTATCTTCTCGCATAAATGCTTCTCGTCGTTGCTCACGTTCGTCAACTCGTCGCGAAGCCTCACGGTTATCTTCTCGTCTCGTTGCTTCCCTTCGATCCTCTCGGTCGTCAACTCGTCGTGTATCTTCTCGGTTATCTTCTCGCATAATTGCTTCTCGTCGTTGCTCACGTTCGTCAACTCGTCGCGAAGCCTCACGGTTATCTTCTCGTCTCGATGCTTCCCTTCGATCCTCTCGGTCGTCAACTCGTCGTGTATCTTCTCGGTTATCTTCTCGCATAATTGCTTCTCGTCGTTGCTCACGTTCTTCAACTCGTCGTGAAGCCTCACGGTTATCTTCTCGTCTCGATGCTTCCCTTCGATCCTCTCGGTCGTCAACTCGTCGTGTATCTTCTCGGTTATCTTCTCGTCGTTGCTCACGTTGGTCAACTTGTCGTGAAGCCTCACGGTTATCTTCTCGTCTCGTTGCTTCCCTTCGATCCTCTCGGTCGTCAACTCGTCGTGTATCTTCTCGGTTATCTTCTCGCATAAATGCTTCTCGTCGTTGCTCACGTTCGTCAACTCGTCGCGAAGCCTCACGGTTATCTTCTCGTCTCGTTGCTTCCCTTCGATCCTCTCGGTCGTCAACTCGTCGTGTATCTTCTCGGTTATCTTCACGCATAATTGCTTCTCGTCGTTGCTCACGTTCGTCAACTTGTCGTGAAGCCTCATGGTTATCTTCTCGTCTCGATGCTTCCCTTCGATCCTCTCGGTCGTCAACTCGACGTGTATCTTCTCGGTTATCTTCTCGGATAATTGCTTCTCGTCGTTGCTCACGTTCGTCAACTCGCCGTGAAGCCTCATGGTTATCTTCTCGTCTCGATGCTTCACTTCGATCCTCTCGGTCGTCAACTCGTCGTGTATCTTCTCGGTTATCTTCTCGCATAATTGATTCTCGTCGTTGCTCACGTTCGTCAACTCGCCGTGAAGCCTCATGGTTATCTTCTCGTCTCGATGCTTCCCTTCGATCCTCTCGGTCGTCAACTCGACGTGTATCTTCTAGGTTATTTTCTCGGCTAATTGCTTCTCGTCGTTGCTCACGTTCGTCAACTCGCCGTGAAGCCTTATGGTTATCTTCTCGTCTCAATGCTTCCCTTCGATCCTCTCGGTCGTCAACTCGTCGTGTATCTTCTCGGTTATCTTCTCGTCGTTGCTCACGTTCGTCAACTTGTCGTAAAGCCTCACGGTTATCTTCTCGTCTCGATGCTTCCCTTCGATCCTCTCGGTCGTCAACTCGTCGTGTATCTTCTCGGTTATCTTCTCGTCGTTGCTCACGTTCGTCAATTTGTCGTGAAGCCTCACGGTTATCTTCTCGTCTCGTTGCTTCCCTTCGATCCTCTCGGTCGTCAACTCGACGTGTATCTTCTCGGTTTTCTTCTCGCATAAATGCTTCTCGTCGTTGCTCACGTTTTTCAACTCGTCGTGAAGCCTCACGGTTATCTTCTCGTCTCGATGCTTCCCTTCGATCCTCTCGGTCGTCAACTCGTCGTGTATCTTCTCGGTTATCTTCGCGTCGTTGCTCACGTTCGTCAATTTGTCGTGAAGCCTCATGGTTATCTTCTCGTCTTGTTGCTTCCCTTCGATCCTTTCGGTCGTCAACTCGTCGTGTATCTTCTCGTCGTTGCTCACGTTCGTCAACTCGTCGTGAAGCCTCACGGTTATCTTCTCGTCTCGATGCTTCCCTTCGATCCTCTCGGTCGTCAACTCGTCGTGTATCTTCTCGTCGTTGCTCACGTTCGTCAACTCGTCGTGAAGCCTCACGGTTATCTTCTCGTCTCGTTGCTTCCCTTCGATCCTCTCGGTCGTCAACTCGTCGTGTATCTTCTCGGTTATCTTCTCGCATAAATGCTTCTCGTCGTTGCTCACGGTCGTCAACTCGTCGTGAAGCCTCACGGTTATCTTCTCTTCTCGTTGCTTCCCTTCGATCCTTTTGATCGTCAACTCGACGTGTATCTTCTAGGTTGTCTTCTCGCATAATTGCTTCTCGTCGTTGCTCACGTTCTTCAACTCGTCGTGAAGCCTCACGGTTATCTTCTCGTCTCGATGCTTCCCTTCGATCCTCTCGGTCGTCAACTCGTCGTGCATCTTCTCGGTTATCTTCTCGTCGTTGCTCACGTTCGTCAATTTGTCGTGAAGCCTCACGGTTATCTTCTCGTCTCGTTGCTTCCCTTCGATCCTCTCGGTCGTCAACTCGTCGTGTATCTTCTCGGTTATCTTCTCGCATAAATGCTTCTCGTCGTTGCTCACGGTCGTCAACTCGTCGTGAAGCCTCACGGTTATCTTCTCGTCTCGTTGCTTCCCTTCGATCCTCTCGATCGTCAACTCGACGTGTATCTTCTAGGTTATCTTCTCGCATAATTGCTTCTCGTGGTTGCTCACGTTCTTCAACTCGTCGTGAAGCCTCACGGTTATCTTCTCGTCTCGATGCTTCCCTTCGATCCTCTCGGTCGTCAACTCGTCGTGTATCTTCTCGTCGTTGCTCACGTTCGTCAACTCGTCGTGAAGCCTCACGGTTATCTTCACGTCTCGATGCTTCCCTTCGATCCTCTCGGTCGTTAACTCGACGTGTATCTTCTAAGTTATCTTCTCGCATAAATGCTTCTCGTCGTTGCTCACGTTCGTCAACTCGTCGTGAAGCCTCACGGTTATCTTCTCGTCTCGATGCTTCCCTTCGATCCTCTCGGTCGTCAACTCGTCGTGTAACTTCTCGGTTATCTTCTCGTCGTTGTTCACGTTCGTCAACTTGTCGTGAAGCCTCACGGTTATCTTCTCGTCTCAATGCTTCCCTTCGATCCTCTCGGTCGTCAACTCGTCGTGTATCTTCTCGGTTATTTTCTCGCATAAATGCTTCTAGTCGTTGCTCACGTTCATCAACTTGTCGTGTAGCTTCTTTTTCTACTCTAAATTCTTCACGGTTTTCCTTTTGGTTGTCAACTCTTCGTGTAGATTCACTCGTCTCTGCACGTAGATACGCTTGACAGTGTTCCCTTCTATCGTCTATACGATACTCCGGATAATCTCGTAGCGTAATTTGCCTGTCGTTTCGTTGAATATTTGTTGTTGCCCTATTTGTGCTATCCGAAACAATGTATCCGTTCTCTAATTCGTGTCTTTCATAGCAGAAGTTTCTATCACAGACTTGCGGATTTACCAGCGCAAGACTGGAACCGACAAGAAGAAAAACGACGGCTGTCTTCAACTGCCAAGAGTTTAATACCATTGTAACTCTTCGGCGGTGTTTAAAATTTTCGTGGCTGCGTTGAATCGTTAAAGGTTCTCTTGACTCGTAGCAAAGTTGGCCACAATAGAATTACTTATATCGGTCGAAGTCTAAAGCTGACTGATTTCCTGCGGGCGAATGCGTTGCTTTTATACAATTTTCCCGTGATGGAATTTTTAACGCTTTCCTGGACCGATTCCTTTTCATTGAACTTCAATTTTGCTTTGATTAATTCAATTTTCTTATCGCACATGTGCACCAATGCACTCAACACCAACGCAATTTCCTCTTTACGTATTAAAGGATGTTAAAGGCTCGCAAAGCTCTTGTGAAGAATTTTATTTTTTTATTGTGTTTCATGAATTTTCCATAATATTAAACTTAAATGTGTTACATTTTATGAATGAACTTCTCTCCAACTTAGCCTTGGCAATGACGTCAGTATCGTTAAGAATTTCGGGTAAGATATTTTTAGCTGGCATCTACAGAAAAATCGTAGTGCCATAATTTAGTTTCCGTACGTAACATATTCATTGGATTTTTTATATAAATTAAATTAATATTAAATATCCAATGTTTTTATATATGCATATCTTGTTTTTCTCTGAAATACATAACTTAATTGTGGGAATTAAATGGGTGAGTGACAAATCGTACTATGCTATGTACGATCCAACAAGATCCGGTGATCCCCTAATTAGATGAAAAAATTAATTTTGGTTGAAATAGCAAAGCATGTCTCTATTAAGGGGCACTAGAGACGTCATGGACTACAAGCTAGTTTTTAATAGACTCGTACTCGTGTATGCGATTTTAGGTTTTAAATTAATTTTTTTGAATTTTGTTATTCATGGAACAATTTTTATTTAATCTATCTATCTATCTATCTATCTATCTATCTATCTATCTATCTATCTATCTATCTATCTATCTATCTATCTATCTATCTGTCTATCTATCTATCTATCTATCTATCTATCTATCTATCTATCTATCTATCTATCTATCTATCTATATAAAAATGAATGTATCTTTTTTTCTATCTTTCTTTCTTATTTGTACCATATGCACGTCTAAACCATTCATCCGATTTCGATGAAATTTTAGGGAGTTGCTGTGCTCCCGACAAATATAATTTTAGATAAAAAAAATTGAGCACGTCTACCTGTTGCGCCCACAATTTCTTAAACTAAGTAAAAATATTCGATTATTTCGCTTATATTGCTCATACATATTTGAAATTTTGTATCCGAGTTTGTATTGTTGCTATCGACAACTTCATCAAAAATGGGAGTGGTTGGATTAATTTAACTCCCACTTTAAAAAAGGGGTGGACCAATTTTACTCCTATCACCATTTCTCAGGAACTTGATGCGCTATATAGAAAACATGTAACTGGATGAACCGGAAATAAAAACAGGATATACAAAATCTGTCACGCCCACTTATTACGTTCACAATTTGTTTAATTAAGTGAAAATATATGATGACATTGCTTATATTGCTCCTACTAATTTCAGATTTTGTTTCTGAGTTTGAATGGTTACTGCCGATCATTTCACCGCTGTAGCTCAGAATCGGTATAACCGGGAAGTTCCGCTAACTAAAGGAGAGTATCGGGAACATTTTCTTTTTTTAAGTGGCGTTGCAACGCATGCCGGGCATTCGCTAGTCTGTTATAAAATTATATAACAACAAATTTCGAACTTAATTAATGACGTTGCATATATATACTAGTATGATGTACTTAACAATGACGTCAGTTTGTTAATTCAGTTCACTTTCATTCATAAAATTTCAAAACTGACTGCACACTGTGGTGGGGGTGAAACGTATTAAAAAGTGTGTTAAGTCCAGTGTTGAGCCAAATACTTAATTTTCAAATATTATTCATCTGTTTCTTAAATGACTTGCTTAAGTGATATGTTAAAAAACTTCTTTTTATATTTAAACGATAATAACTTTAAAAAGAGTAAATTTTTACATTCCGCTTGAAAAAATTTTTGAACTGAATTTTTATTATTTCTTCTCTGAATAAAATAAACATACAAAAATGGTTTATCCAAAGTTGTTTTCGGTTAGCGAACTTACAATTATCATTAAAAAATTATATACATTATTTTTATATTGTATGTTGCTGAAAGCGAAGATGATTTTGGCTGCTGTAAATGACACTTAGTGGATCAATCAAACAACACCGCATTTAATATTTATAGAGTTCAGACTATAACATTACATATTGTATTAATTTTGATACTTAAAATTGGTTATCTGTGATTTATATGGAAGAATAGAGAGAATATCACCTCACATCAGCACGATATCTCATAAATTACGAATGTTAACCGCTGGGTCAGACAGGCGGACATCTTTAAATTGATTCAGAATTCGACGCTAATAATTTATTTCATTTATTTAAACATATTTTCATACCTACCACGCCTCCTTATAGGCGTTACTAATGCAAGAACAAACTTTGGTACAGCTTACGCATTGTGAAAGGTATAAAAAGGTATCTTATTCTGTCAATTAAGGTAATTTTTTGTAGATACTTTCCAAATCTGTCGAATTGTAATACAAAATGGCACGCGTTTGAAAATAGAACGAATTGAAGCGCAACGCAACGCGATGACATCCTTTGCGGTATATGGCACAAAGTGGTGCACATTTGTGATAAGAAAAATCCAATCAATCCAAATATAAAATTGAATACAATGATTACATTTCTCTAAAATGTAAAAGAAGAACGCATTTAGGCGTAAAACTCAAATCGAAAAAAAATTCTGCACATCAAAAAAAAATTGCGTGGATAAAAGTATAAAAGGCTTCACTTCATTTGAAACCGAGCATAGTCGAGCATTTGAGTTCAAGTCGAAGAAACACAGTTTGCAGTTTTCAGTGTCAAAAGCAAAAATTTCCTAACTCTAAATAAAGGAAAATGTAGTTGCAATGGGTGAGTACGTTTTGAAGTTTCTCATTATTAAAATAATCAATTAATTTTGCTTTTAACATTTCATAGGTTGAAGCTGGAGTAGGCTTGGGCGCAGATGCTCCATCAAGGTTTTTTTTCTTTTCTGAGATTTTTATACCCTACTATCAGCAAAAGCCATCCAATCCACTTATTTGGAAAATGCTTCTTTCTTTTACGTATTTTAAGCCTAATTCCATTCGACATTTGTAAATTTGACTACCCTACTAGACGGAAATGTGAATCACAATAAATTAAATTTAGTGCGTAAACTAATTACAAATTCAGTATGTTAAATGTTTCAAAATAACCAAATAAATATTGACGGTACTTGTTGCAAAAATGTTTGAAAACTATCAATATGTCTATTAAATCATGCTTAATCTGTAGTTGTAATAGTTAAACCAATTGTTAACCCTTCAATGTAACTTAGCTAAAGAAAATGTGTGTATTAATTACAATATATTATGTTATATTTAAACTTATTTAAGAAGAAGTTGCTGTTGTTTGGGATTTTTTATTTATTGATATGAACAAGAAATGTTTCGAAAGTCTTTTTCGCTTATAATGCAAAATAAATGCAATACTACAAGCACATATTAATAAAATATAAACAAATAATACATGCAAATATATTATATATGCAAATACCTGTTAATGTAAATGTAATGAAAATGTTACTTAAATACTTTTAATAAAAATCGGTGTTGAGCAAAGAATTATTTCGTATTATTTATTTTAGGTAAGAAATTTTTAATATATGTACATATTTAATATTCAGAAAACATTTTAAAAGACTTTTTTTAATTCAATTTTAATTTTTACTCTTCAATTGTCGACGTTCCTTTTACCTATAAGTAAAAAATTACTTGATTTTTATTAAAATATAAAATGGATTTCTAATTACACACTGCGACAAAATTTAAAAATTTAATATACAATCTCGAAGTTTACACGTGTTGTTGGTTAAATAAAGCAGAAAAAACTCCATATTCCGAATTTTGAATTGGCCTTCAAAATCTTTACTTAGTGCCCAAAAATTCATTTTTGATAGGTTGAAGCATATACTTGCCCGTTACTTTATTTCATCCAAGAGAAGATATTTTGCTGCTCACAACGATATCTAATTTGTTAATATATCTATTCTAATAGAAATGCCGGAGTTGGACCATTTGATTTTTTTTTTATTTTGTTAACCAGTGTATATAAAAAATACTTAAGAAATAAGTTAAGCTGGCTTATTTAATTTTTTTATTTGATTACATTTATTTGAAGTGATTTGAAAAATGATTTTTTGTCATGGTAAGTTGCTATTGGAGCCAAGATATGTATGCAATATACATATAATATTTAACTAAAATTATGTATTTAATTCACTCCATAAAAACAATTGTTCCCCCTGAAAAATAATTTAAGTTAATTTTACGATGTCCATCTTTATATTGGTTCTAGTGATAAACGTTGGCGAGCTGGAACGGTTTTAAGAAACCTCTAAGAATCGAGTATTTCTCAAAGTACGATATCTCATAACATAACATACGAACTTAACTTACCGTTTGAAAATCACAGATGTCATATTTACCATACAAAATTAATTACGAACCAGACATTAAACCGAAATTGTGTTTAGAATAGTCCATTTTTTTTGTACGAGAGTTGCCTTGTACATTTCGGGATTAGAGGAAACAAATAAATATTTATCTTCGAAAATGGCTTTATTGAAGATCTAATGTACAAGTTTGCCTCAATCTCACGGTAAGTTACATGAGGATCTTGCAGTATCAATTAACGCACAGAATCAAGATTTTTCGGAACAACAACCGACTTTGGATTTTGGACAACCTCTACGAAACTCGTCGTTGAACGAACTCCGGCCACGATTGAATTCAATAAACAATCGATAAAGACCGTTCCTTGAAGGTGCTTTATTGCAAAAAAATCGAATTAAGTTCATCGATATCGATGCAATGTGGTTGAAGTAATCTACGTTAAAATTGTACAAAATAATCGCACGAAAATGTTCACGATTTAAATCCATTTTTTGGCCGACATGAATTTTTCAAACAGCGTTCGTATGTCAAAACGTTTTGAGTACGTATATTGTCAAAAATGTCAAACTTTACTATAGAAACGTCAGTTGAAAGATGGTAGCACAATTGGTTGTCCAATCCCGAAATATATGTTAAAAGGCAACCTTCGTATAAAAAGTGTACATTAATAGATAAGTAGATTAATAGACAGAAGTCGTCGATACTTCGAAATTTGTCTGCTTGTATAATTAACAATTTTTGCGGTCAGTTTTAGCCATATAGAAACACAAGAACTTTTAGTAACACTTTAATGTTCAGCTTTATTTGTATATATATATACCATAAATACACACCGTTAATATTAAATATGACTTACAAAAATTAAATACAGCTTACAAAAAGTAAATAAAAATAAAAATTTGTATTACATAATTTGTGACACAACGTTAAGTTAAGTTAAGTTAAGTTAATAAAATAAGATAAGATAGTAAACATGGACTTAAGTATTGAATTTAACAAATAGAAACTAAACAAGTTTAAGTTCTAAGTTTAATCCCTTTAAGGAAATATACATAATATAGTTAGACTTTAGCTTTGGTTCGGTATTTGAATAAAGAAATTATTATTCCTTTAGTAGTAAACTTTAATTAACGCTAATTAGCAACGAATTAAATTCTATGAGAAAAATTACAAACATTTACGGGAAATATTTAGTTTAGTACCTTCTAGGAGATTAACACAAGTTTCTAAACAAATGAATTCATTATGTAAAACATCTAATTCTAAGAACGGTCAAGAGATGTACTTCATATTTCATATTTTTACTTTAGTTTGTTTTTTATTCAAAAATGTTTAAAATTGACAACTTTTGAGTATTGAATGGTTTCAAATTTTGCATTTTTCTTTTTAACATTCTCATTTAAATATTCCTTTTATGGACATATCAACTTTATTCTCACTTAAATATCAAAATTAACGCCAACTTGACTTGACTGGTTTTTGTTTTCCCTAAATTAACATCTGGAAGGAAACTGACGGTAGCGTTTCACGATCAAGTTTGACTTTGGCTTGGATGATTTCACTGCAGCAGGCATGAATTGCAATTAACGAATTCTAAATTTCAGACTGGTTGTAAATGAGTCGGCCTATGCAATTTGTTTGTATATATGTATGTATGCTTAAAATACTTAAAGTAATAATACTTGCAATTTCAAAGTTTGAATTTTTTTATTATAATTTTTTGTATTCGAAAAATTAATTTTAAAACAATTCTAACAATTTTTTGCTTGTTCTGTTTTGTTTTGTTTTATTTTATTGTTTTGTTTCTATATTTTTAATAGTTTCAGTCGAACCTAAAAAACGCACTTGTAAAATATTTAACTAACTTTTATTTTAAACATTTTAAATTTTAAATTTCGAATTTTATTGACTTCAACAATTTCTAAAAAGAAATTTTGTGTAATATTAAACTACCTCAATTTGTAAAAGGTTATAATAAATTAAATGTGAATAAATTAAAACGATTCAATCTATTTCTACTTGTATGCTACGGAAATCCATTTTAGACCTTTCAGGGGGTTCGCGCTTTCTGTCAGCTAATATGCCGACACAAATCACAGTCGCCCTAAAAACTAGCTTAAATACAATTGAATGTCCTACACGATATTTACTAAAAACAGATATTGAATTATACCTAAGCTAAACTAAAAAAAATACCCTTGGCATTTAATTTTCCTGTAAACTTGTGCAACCGGTACAAATTTCACTGACTGTCGCCACTTAGCAAATCCTCTAAGGCGCCATTAAGACGTCCTTTGCTTAAGGCTTCCACCAACATGTGCAATCGTTCTTCACGCTCCGAATGACGGCGTTCCAGTGATGAAACCTAGTTAGAAAAAAAAACAAAACAAAGTTTAAATTACTTTATTTAAAAAATTATTCTATATATTTTTATACAATATATCGAATTTTCACACTATGTATGATTCTTTATGTTTTAAAAATCATTTTATTTTTACAATACATTATATTTAGAAATACATTATATTTATGACATTATGGAAATCATAGTCGACATGAAAAAACAAAGGGATTGAGCCGGATATCAAAATTAAAAATCTGTATTCTTAAAAAAATAATTCTGTAAATGTAATATCTGATGGATTAAAATGCGATTATACAATATTATATTTACTAAAATAGCATGTAAACAAGAAAAAAAAACGTACTAAAATGCACAAAGGCCCTAACAAACATTGGTTTTTCAAAACATGTTTTTTACACAAAAAATAAGAGCCCTCCCTATAGTCTAAAATGACGATTTTAAAGCAAATACAAAAAATTCATATCAATTACTTTTGTTCACATCTCATGTTTTTGTTTCTCTTGAAAAAGAGAATATATATAACCATAATATATATACGTACATATGTGTATAGGATACAGAACGATCATCGTATTATGCAGTATACAAACATTTAAAGTAGAAGATGCGAGAACGACATGACAACATGACTGCAGGAAGGCTGGTGCACACTTTTTTACAATATCAATGTTTTTTTATATTGTTATAGAAAGACATTTTTTGGTTAAGTATTTTGAAAAACAGAAATTTTTCTAAAATAATTTTCTAATACAGAATTTTGAAATGCAACATTTTAACAACCATAATTCTGATTAATGTTGGAGTGGTAGATATGGACAGATAGAGATCTGTCTACAGTTATTGTTTATGAGATATCTACCAATTTGGTATTTAATCTTAGAGAATAATCAGACGAAAATCACTTAAAATTGATATTTTCAAACTCTGTCAATTAATATCAAAATTAATTAACATGAAGTTGAAGTCTTGTAGTATTCGATATCTGCAGTTTTTCGTAGTCACACTTAAAGTAGTTTCAACCCCGCCGTGTGAACTATAAACATTTAATAACGAAATCGTTTAAATTACATAAAATCAGGTTTTATTATTTAAGATATAAGAAAATATTTAATGGTTGCAATAACAAATTAAAATGCTCATTACAACCACAAAATATAAAACCGCAATTAAAAAGATACAACATGAGCAATAAAAATGTATCTACGTAACATGACATCAGTTTTAAGCACGCATATTGTTTGTTTGTTTGTTGCTTTATGTCATAAAGGATATTTCATTTCTTGTTAATATGTTTTAGGAAAATGTTCCTCGTTCAATTTTACTATAAGGCACTGAAAGCATCTTTAATCTCAGATGAGGATTTTTAAAGTTATATTGGGAAATGGACAATTTCAAGAGGTCATACAAAAGAAAATGGGAGTTAATTTTCCACAACCCGTTATGCGATTTGTTCGTCTGAGGGTCTTTTTCATTTCGCGTTGGAGTCATTGAGGCTCATTTTCATGATGCACAGTGTAATTAAAGCTCTATTTATACAAAATCAGAAAGCTTTAAACCAAACTAATTCTAATTTTTTCTACTTATTTAAAAAATTTGAACTACCGAGCGAGTATTTTAAATAAAAAAAAAACAAAAAAAAACTTAGGTATTTTTTAGAAATTATAAATACAATTTCAATTTATTTTGTGTCCTTATGTACTATAGATAAACAATAAAAAAAATGTGTTTGTATGTATTATAGATAAATAATAAAAAAAATGTGTTTTTTTTGATGAAAATAAAATTTGAAAGATATTAAATATCACCTGGAATATCTTTTTTGTTTAAGTCATCCCAAAAAAAAAAATGCAATGTTTTCTATTGCTGTTAGATAAACTTTTAAAACAAAGCTTTTAGTAAGGTACCTTTGCTTTTAGAGCATAATAGTCCACAGGTAATTTGCGTCGCTTTTGTACGGCGAAGGCTTCGTCGCGTTCGTTCAGGCGCTGCTGCAGAATACGCACAGATTCGTGACATGAGGCCAACTCACGCTCGTGGGCAGTTTGGAGCGTCTTTAACTGCAACGGTGAAGATGAAGGTTTAAAACAGTAAAGAATATATTAGTTAGAATTGAAGCAGTAAATACAAAAAGCTTACATCTTGCAGCCGTTTGTCGTGCAGCGACTTGTAATCAGCTTCGAGCAGTTTAATTTTATTTTGAGCTTCTTTAAGTGCCTGATTCTCCGTGTTGGCTGGCATATGGTCTCCTCCGTAATAAGCGATGGAGGCCCGCGATGTGGATGCAGTGTTGAAGCCGTTGTGCGGTTTGTCATTTTTAAAAGCTGCAAAGGATTGTTTAATTGGTTTTTTTATATTATAAAATTGTCTTTTGTTAAAGATTGGTTCGACCCATCCTAATGGTCCTAGTATTTGCTTAGTGTAGGGTATAAATTTGTGAATACATAACTTTTTTTAATTATCGACAGCTCAAAAAAAAAAAAAAAACAATACATAAAATCTTTAACAAAGGATGCCGTATGCAAATTTCATTACTTCAGATACGAAAATGTTTGCCACAGGCATCGATAAGTTTTGTAAGCAATATACATTTTTTTTCTATTATCTACACTGCAAAAATGCTTAACTTATACATCAATACATTAACTTAACTAGGCATTTTATTGCCAACTTAAATCGACTTATTATACTCGTAGGAAGACACAACGCTAAATGCGTTGATTGCTTTAAGCTCTTATTTTATATTAATTGTTGTTTAGTTTTTGTATTCCAATTAAAATACATTGTTATAAGATTGTTTAAATTATTTTGGGTTTTTAATTCCGAGGATTTCTTTTTTAAATACTGAAAATCGCGGAATCGCCAAAAGTCCCAGAAATTGGCATAAGCAGTTAAATCATTAACTATCTTATCGTAGAACTGGTAGAAAATGATTCATGACGACTCTGCCAAAAGGCGCTGGAAACGGCTGAATATGTTCTTTGCATTTATCCAGCGGTGGTAAAACGCGAGTTTAACTACCTAGGCAGTGAGATATTAGTTCCAAATCACATAGTAAAAATTAACCCCACAACAATTACGAGATTTATTTGCCCTACAAACACAATTCTAGTCAATAGTCTAGGCAACGCGGCAGCACAATAGATCTTTCAGGTCGCAGTGCTTCTATAGCCTTTTATTAATAACAATCTTATCATAAACTAGTAATTGTCAGACTTACTATAAAAAATAAATTTTTTTTGTGTTTAATCCCATTTTAAAATTTTTCATTCTATTTATAATATTTTGTTTTTTTTTGTAATTATGTGTGTAAGTATTAGTGAGTTTGCGAGGTGTAGCTGATTTATGAACTTTCTCTGCTGAAGCGAAAGACACGTACAAATGAGGCAGCAAGCGAGCAAGCGAGCGAATACCGCACAATATGCGCGGATATAAATCATTGACAGCGGCTTCGGCGACGGCTGGCGACTTGCTTAAAAGGGTTTATTATTGTAGGAGTTGTCTGTCTTGCCGTCCGCTTGTCTGTCGTCAAAGATGCACGCGCATCAGTTGGTAGCCCAAATATGTATTTGGCTTTAATAATGAGCTTAAATGATACCGTGTCGTTGGCACGTTTGTGTCGCATCGCATCGCTCAGCGTCGTTCCCCTCAAACACGCAACGAATTCAAATGCGACAGTGACAGCGACACCGACGACAGACAGACAGACAGACAGACAGACAGACAAACAACAAATAAGTTACTTTGCGGGCTGCGCATGCGCATGTCCGCTGTTATGTCACTGGAGCGTACAATTGATCATTTTTCGGTGTCTTTTTTTTACATATGTTAAACTATTTTTTATTTTAAGAAAATTTGAAAGCGAAAGTCAAACCTTTTGCATGTTTCCGAGCTTCTCTTTTCTTTTTTTTTTCTTTTTTTTTGTCAACATAAATTAATGATCGTTACTAATTTTTTATAATTGTTAATTTACGATGCGATTAAAGCTGTGTTACGCAACGTTATTAATTTATACAAGTTGATGTTGAATTTGTTATTGTTATGTGTCGTTATTGTCGATTGAATAATTTGAAAGAGGGCAACAAACTTTTTTATTGGATTTGGAAAAGAAGTTATAAAAAGTTTTTCTTTGCATCTTCTTCTTTTTTTAATTTTATAAAAATATTGTTTTGAGTGTTACTTTTCAGAAATTTGTTTGTAGTTATACTAAAATTTCATAATTTACAACAAATTAAATTCATTATTTTAATGTCTTATCTTCGCCAATTATTTTATCTCATTGATGAAAATTATTTGGAATGATTTTAAACAATTGAGCTTTCCCTGTTTTTAGTATATACTTTCGTAAAATTTTCATTACTTCTTTTAGGTTTCGGCCAATAATGTCCTCGTATTTTTATAATAAAGTTTTTAAAATTGAGATTTACAAAAAAAAGTATTGAAATCTAAACTCACCCTCCTTCTCCCGTTGCAGCTTCCTTATTGTCTTTTTACACTCGTCCAGTTCACGCGATAAGCGTTGCATGGCTTTATCCTTAATCGCGAGATCAACACGCATGCCGCGTATAGTTGCCAGCAGATGAGCGTCCTCCTTGGCGGCGGCATGGTAAGCCGTTAACGAAATTGTTGTGTCCGACTGCGAAACTGGTAGCTTCGACAGCGTTGCAGATATTGGTTTACGCAGTCCACTTTGCTTTGAATTGGGGCGGGAATTGTTGGGCGTGGAATTGGCGGTGCTGCTGGTGCTAGAGCTCGCTGAATGCGGTTGACTGGCGACGGCAGAGGCGGCAACTGTTAAGCCGATTGTGTTTGTGCTGTGATCCCGTGTGGCGGCAGATTTTGCTGCCGGTGTTTGTGTGCCCGTCGTGGAGTTGGCGCGCGTCTCTGTCGTGTGACAGCCGCCGTCCAAGTGAATTGCAACCGCATCGGTTTGTGTGCAGTTGTTGTAGAAACGTTCAGCCTTTTTTGTAACAAAGTAATCCAGAGTGCGCACTTGCGATTCGATTTTCTCATTAAGTTTTGTGTTGATTTCTTGCAGGCTGTTTGGCAAAGAAAAAGAATTTAGAAATAAATTTTTGTGAAATAAATTGTCAAGTCAAGAGTCCCACCTTAGTACTTGTGTCTCTAAATCGGCAATGTGTGTTTCGTATTTGGCTTGTACCGAGTTAAAGCGCGCTTGCACATTTGCCAGGATTTGTTGTGCTTTTTTGTCCTGTTCCTTGGCATCTGACTCAAGCTGTGCGATGCGCTGTTCTAGCAATTTTCGACTGTGAACATTCTCTTGATCGTTGCTAATGCATTTGCCCGGATTTTTAGAAGCGACTATGTTTAGAAAATTCGTTGTAAGTAAAAGTGTAATGCAAAAGCAATTATTACTATAAAAACATAATTTACCAATTAGCGCTGATACCGAATCCGGATGCTTGCGCATCAGTATGCGCTCCATTTCCCGGCACTGTCGTTGCAGATCCTGTATAACTTTAGCATCCTTCTCTTTCTGCTCCAGCACACGCTTCTTCTCCTGACGACTTTCTTCGAGTTCTGACTTTAACATGCTCTGTAGCTCCAGCGCTTCATTGCGATCGGCACGTGCCGTTTGTAGTTCGCTGCGCAAAATGTTGGCGCATTCATTTAGATGTTGTACGTCCAACTTGAGCATTTCCGATTCTTCCTGGCGCTGCGTGTTGCTTTCGCGTAAATCGCGTTGCAGCTGCGACAGCGAATCGTGTTGGATGCGCAACGATTGTAGGCGCTCTTCGGTATCCTTAAGCTTCTCCTGCAGCTGCTCGATATCCTGCTTAAGGACGTGTTCACGTGTAATTGTGCCGCTCGGCTCGGCAATGGGCGAAGTAAGCGTTGAAACAAGGTGTTTTGGTGACGAATTGACCGATTTGTCGCAGTAAGTCGATGCTAGGATCGAAGTCTTTGCAACGGCAGCAACTCCTGCATATGTTGCGGCAGTTTTGTGTGGGCTGTAAGGGGGACGTGGCGTATATGTTTTAGTGGATTGCGTGTGACCACTAATACCGCTATCAGGTGTGGTCATAGAGGAGCGACGTATACCGCCGCTGCCGCCGCCACTACCGGAACCGCGTCTTTCGATCCCTGGACTGGGGCTACATGCTTGTGTCGCATTGAAATTTAGCGGTGCACGCGTCGGTGTGGCGCAAGCAGATAAGTGCGTTTGTGGTGGCTGCGTAGACGTTGTATGTGCCTCGCTACTCGGACGACGCTGCGTCGTGTGATGCATGCGTCGCGACGACATAGATGAGAGCGACAACGACGAAAAGGAAGCACCACTTGCATCGTTTGCTTGGCAAACACCACCATCATCATTACGTCCCGCCAGCAGTTCAATTGTTTCAATCCCTTCCGTGATTTCTTCCATCTGAAAAGGATAAAAATCAGTTAAAAAATTTGAGAATAAATCTAGCGCCAATCTGCGTATTGCTTATGGAGGAGAATGCATGGCCAGAATTAAAAAAAAGTAAAAAATCCAAAACAATCGGAATTCTCTCACATTAAAAATTAACACTAGTCCTTCCTAACGAATGACTAAATTTTTAATGTAGATTAATTTCAAGTTTTACATTAAATATGCCTTCATAATAAAATTGAAGCTACATATATACGTCAGAACATTTTTCGGAGTGCGGAACATACCACTTAAACATTAAATTTGAAGTGATTTTATATTCTCTTACTGGGACAGGTTCTAAAATGAATAAGATCGGACAAAAACTACCATTGCCGAACACAAACTAATTTAACCATTTCTTGATTTGATATTTCAACTCGAAGACTATGTTCACCATAATGGCATATGTGCATGTGTGGAGGTGCTTACAGCTGTTTTAATTTAAGGATCGACAATGTGTAGTTTACGCTATCAAAGAAAGTTGATCCGATCGTTTGTTTGTGATTATTAAAATTAAGTTTCGGTACTTGTATTTTGCACCACCCAGTGAGCATACGAGTATTGTGCTTGGGTAGCAGTTTGTAACATAGAGAAATACTCTAGAAGTATATATACATTTGTATATATATATATATATATATATATATATATATATATATAGTATCGACCAAAACATATATATATATATATATATATATATATATATATATATATATATATATATATATATATATATATATATATATACATATATATATATATATATATATATATATATATATATATATATATATATATATATATATATATATATATATATATACTTAGACGATATATCTGATACGATTTAGAACCAATCGATCCATATGCAAAAGCAGAAAACACTCATGAAATGTTTTTTTCTTCTTGTAAGCATGATTGTGCTCTCACCCTATTGTAGATATTGGTTTACAAGGTAAAACGGTTTCAATTATAAGGTCAATCGACCTTTAAACAAAAATCTTGGCAACAATTATTGAAGGCGGAAGGGAAGTTAAAATTAAATATAAAACCTCTACAAATACAATAAATTCATAATAGTCGGTAAGACTGACGTCTTTTATTTCATTTCACTTATTTCTATTATTTTGCATTGATTGAGGTAAATTGGTATTTCTTTGAGCTTCCTCGCCCACTCTCGATTTTATCTTGTTTTAAAATTTTGTCTGGAAGGCATATCGTATTGAATGGAGGTATAATAAAAAACAAAAAAAAGTGATGCTCAAAATAGTTGCTTGCAGCACGTTAACATGTTTGTCGCATTTATCAAGTACAATGGAACTATCAATCAAACATTTCATCAAAATAAAATTTTTTAAACCTGTAGTCTCGAATTTACTACTTCTTTCAGTTTGAATAGTTTTTGAACTATTTATTGATCAATTTAGTATTTTCTTGTAATTGGCAAAAGTTATTTAAATAAAAGAGTCAATAAATATTGAAATTCGTATAAGAGTTGGTATCAATAGAACTGCTGATTTGATTTTTTGGTTTTCATTTGCAGGTGACCGACCATGTGAATTATTTGTTTCTTTAAATTGGACCTTTGAACATTGAACATGAAAAAAGAAAAGGTAGAAATGAGAAGAAGAAAGAGAAAAATTTGTGGTACGTGGTAAAGGATTATTCTTCAGAGTTCTGAACGGAAAAGGATAATGTTAGTGGAAATATGCAAAATGAAGCTAGATGCTCCCACGTATAATACAAACATCGAAAACTTGCTGTGTTGCTTCTATCAGAACTTAATATCTATGATCTCTTCAAGCGACGCAGTCGTCAACAGCAAATGGCCACACATTTATCCATCAATTTCACTGACAATTTTGTTTATGTTTTGATTTTGCCAGTAATTTAATGATCCCTTTTTACAAAAACAAAAGCTGTTATTGTTTTTATTGTTATTGTGATACCACCTTATGAATTATTCTTAACCTTCGTATTGTAGATATTGTCATTTTGTCTTTATCTTGTTTTACTCGTTTGGGTGTAAAAAGCTTTCAATGCATTTGGTGAATATTTTAATAACAGTATTCTTAGATTTTTTTAACTTAATCAACAATTAGTAAAAATACCGGATAAAAACCAACAAGAACAGTAAATCATTTTTTAACTACATTTCTATACCTATCGTTCCACTGTTATGTTTGGTCGTGGCCCACTCTCACGCACATGTGCATGTAATGTACCCCCATCGAGTTGTCACAGATTCATGTTACGCGTTTAAAGCGCGCGCGCGAGTTTATTTAATTTTTCGACACATTCAACCACTTTCCATTTTTCTAAAAACTTGTTAAACAAAACAAAAAAACAAAAAACAAAATAGTTTACAAAAGTTACAAATCCAGAAGATCCGCAAAACAACAAACGCGCTGTCACTTTCAACAACGCCAAGCCAAGCCAAGCCACGATGATGATGATATTGCGCGCGACTGCGCCAGCAAACGAGAGTTGCGCGCGCGTTTAGTCATTTCCTTCTATCGAAGCACTTGATCTAGTAGTGCTGCGGCTATGCTAAAATTGAAGCCGACACTGAGATGCTGCACAAGTGGCACTTGTCGCCGACCGACTACTAGCCCGTGTGCAGGCAGGTAGAAATTATGTGCCACTAGCAACGCCTTCTTATTAATTTAACATGAAATCAGTTTAATTTCAAGTGCTGCGGACGGGGATATTTGGTTAGAGGAAAGCACTTGTGGGTACATTGAACACTCAAATACTGATAAAATAAAAAATAAAAATATAAAAAATTGCAAATTGGTCAAATTGGTTGGGTTTGAAAATAGAAATCGCAAATAGTTACGAAAAAAAGACGATAAAATTGGAGAAACATCGATTTCGCTGTAGCAAAAGTAATTGAAAAATGCTCAAGTGAAAGGTTATCTTATTAATAAAAAATATTAATAATGTGAAGGACAATTTCTCCACTTGAGATTGTTCTTATTTATGTTAAAGTAAACAAATGCCTTTCTGATCTATGGAAGATGAAAAAGAAATTTACTGATTTTAAACTTATAGCTAACAGATAACAGAAAGTACATAACTTAAAATTAATTTGCCAACAGTTTTAGTCAAACGGAACTTTAAAAGCGTATAAAAAATTTAGAATGACATGCAGTGACATATCTTCAGGAGCATTGTTTAAAAGGCGGCTCCTTCCCAAATGCCTTAAATTTTCTTTGATTTTCTGTAAAGATGAACAGAATTTTTCGATTTTTTACTATCGATGAATCGTTTTTGAGGGTTTTTCTAAGGCACTTTGTACAATGCTAATCAAAAAACTTCTCGTATATTTTGATAATATTTTAATCTCATTAAAATGACATACGAGTGTGTATAGCAACTCCCGGAAACTATCACATAAAATCAAGTATTAATAAAAATCGATATCTAAAATGTAGAATATTCAACAATTTATAAAAAATTGCAAATAAACAAATTTCTTACTTATTTCACTAATAAATTGTTAACATCGCTTTTAACACAGTCTTGCACGTATTTGCGCAAACTAGATTAGTTAGTAAAGAAGAAGAAGAAGAAGTATGAACAAAATAAAAATGGTAAACGGCGATTAACCGAAAACGTTTAATCCGCGATCTTGACCACAACAACACTTGTTGTGGGTCTCTTCGCTGAAGCGCTAACTTGCGGTAGCGCGATAAGATTAGCTCACGTTGAGCGCATGCTAAGTTGGTATTATGAATTCACAACAAAACGAACCGAGCTAAGCTGAGCTGAGCCGAATAGTCACAATGAAATATATTTACTTAGCCACTTTAACTTGGCTTAGGCTAAAGAAATGCAACACCGAAAGAAAGCGACCGCGAAGAGAAGCTTGTAAAGACTCACACTCACACGACTTAAACAAGTCGTTGCTTACGACCGCTGTAGAGTAATGTCGAATAAAAAGAAGATTAATCCATTTATATATAATAATTTTATGAAAAAAACTATTATAAAATTCATTTAATCGAAAACATGATTTTTAAGCTATTCGATTTTATATTATTTGTAAAAATAGTGATTTAAATTAATTAACTGCTCATTTTTGACCACTTTTTCTTAATATTTATTTGTGTGTAATTAGGTACTTCCAAATCAAATTTTAAAATCTTAAATTAATCCAACCGCACCCATTTTTGGTGAAATTGTCGACAACAACCATACAAACTCAGATGCCAAATTTTATACTTAATGAATAAGATTGCGGTCTTTAATATGGGCTTGGAAAACCTACCCTACACAGCAATTCCATAAAATTTCATCGAAATTAAATGAATGATTTATAAAAGATGGGCAGAAAGAAAACACATTCATTTTTATATAGACAAGAATTGATATCCGTATTTGGATAAATCTGACCGTGAATGATTAAAATTTCACGTTTGTTAATATATGAGAAGGACATTATTTCATAACCAATTGGAATTTTCTTTAAACGTTGGCTACATCACAACTGTGGCGAGCAAATTAGCCGTTTATCTTGGACATTTTATATACCGATAGAAGGTATACTTGGAAGTAATATTCACAAAACTACGGCCGATTAAAAATTTGATTTTTTATGAAAACGAATGATATTATAAAAACTGGTCCTTTCCTTCTCTTTGGAAAAAAAAACATTTTTAATATACTTCTTTTACATATGTATGTAATTATAAAATTTCAGAATTATATCTTCTTCAAGGAAAAAAATAGTTTACCAAGCGAATCTTTGCACGTTTATCAATATTTAACAAAGTTTTAATTTTATTCAAAATTATGTTAGTAAAATATTTTCCGAAGATTTAATTTGTTTCTATATAAGAATAATTGATTTGAAGAGCTGTTGACGTGAAACTATTTAAACTTGTATTTTGTTAACAAACGATTATAGTTTCTAATATATTTTTAACAAAATTATGTTGCTAATAGATTTGTCGGTTTTTAGTTTTAAGCTGCTCATGTAGTAAGCATATAGAAAAAAATACAAACCAAAAACTGTCGATTTTAACTGTCATACGTTTATTCAATTCAATACAATACAACACAGTGCAGTGTGTGTATTTAACATAGACTCACATTCGACGCTCTTGACAAAAATTTACATTAACGATCTTTACGGATGGTCGTTATAGACCAGGCCAAACCAGACGACAGCCAAGCTGGCCAGAGCGCACGCGCATATTCGCCCGCATTTACATACATAACACGAATGCTTTTAGCGCTGAATTGAACACAACAACAACTATAACAACAGCAACAACAGCAGTAGAGTCAATAACAACAACAACAAAAAAACGAAAAAAAAAAAACATAGTAAAACGATGGCGACAAAACAACAAAACATCGAAAATGAAATGGAATTACTTTCCCAATTGTGGTATAAAAGCGGCAGTCCAGCAATGGGACATGTCTCATTAGTGTTTAGTGTCAGATCTCGCAAAGATGTTTGTCGGGAGATCATCAACATCGTTTACGATAGTAACGACAGCCGCGCTGCTTTGTTGCACATTTCTAATAGTCAATAATATCGACCATGTCACGTGTATGTCACTGGACCGTCTGGCTATCGATCGAAATGAGATCGAAGCTGAAAAACAACAACAAGAACTACCACAAGAACAAGAGGATTATAGTGCGAACTCAAATATAATTGTCGACGATATGGAATTAGAAGCGATACCAGCAGCAACGGCTGGTGTAGCTGATGACACAGAGTTGTATGTACTTTTGCCGACTGGCAGTGTTAGTGAAGTCGAAAGTGTTGACCAGAACACCATTGAAGAAAATATGCCAGCTGTCGTAGACGAAGAATCTACGTCCAATTTAGTGGAAAATGGTGGTGACATGTTAATGATGGAAAGTAACGATACGCCAGCGGTTGTAATGCCAGTTGCTGTGGTCGCCAATCCAACAGAAATGGAAAGTGAAGCGACAGAAGTCGAATCGGAAAAATTGGAGGAGTCATTGCCAGTTCAAGAGGTTGTGTTGGATGCCAATACGCCTGTCGAAACCGTGCTGATCGATAATGAAATAGCTCCTATGCAGGAAGTGGTGACAAATGAAGAATTACCAGTAGCAGATGATGAAATAGCTCATGTGCAAGAAGTGGTTAAGAATGATGAAGAATTGCCAGAAGTGATAACAGATAAAGAAGAAGACTTTGTAGCTGACAAAGAACCAGAAAATGCTAATATCTTGGAAACCACTAATGAAGAAACAATTGTCCACTTAGAAGTACAAGCAGAAAAAGTAGAGTCTGAAGATCAAGCAGAGGCTGCAAATCAAGCAGAGGCTGTAAATCAAGCAGAGGCTGGAAATCAAGAAGATAAGGTCGAGCCAGAATCAGAATCAGTTGACGATATCGTTGCCAATGCAGTTGAGGCAATTGAAAAGGAAATTGAATCGGAACTATCAATAAACGAGGATTTGAAAACTGAAACGGATAAACCCATTGAAACTAATGACAACGCTAAAGATGAAGAAGTCTTAATGGAAACAGAAAATGAACAACATTTTGCAGAAAATATTCCAAAAGAAGAAGAAGAAAAACAAGCCGCCGACATTGAAAGTGTCACGGAAGCCATTAAGGAAACCAAATCTGATATTATTGAAAATTTAACAGCAGCTATTGACGCCATGTTACCAGAAGAAAGTGTAGATAGCGAATTACAAGCAGGAACCCAAACAAATGAAGAAGTTCACGCTGAAATTAATGAATCGAACAACGAGCCAGCTAAAGAAGCTCAAACAGAACCTGATATGGAAACAATCAAAGAACAAGAAGTATCTGACGAGAAGCTGGAAGTTGTATCACAAATGGATGATGGTAAAGAAGCGACTGAAGCCGTAGAAGATATAATCTTGGAAACACCAGAGCAGGTCAACGAGGAAAAAACCGATGATCAAGCTAATAGTAAAACAGAAGTGGAACAAATGGTTCAAGAGGAGCCAAAGATGGAATTTTTAACTCAGCAAGCTGAAGCACAAGAAGAAATTCATATGGTTAGTGAAAAACAAGAAGATAACGAAAATACTGAACAAAAACCAGAAGAAATTACGCAAAATCAAGATGGAGAAAAAAAGTATGCCGTTGAAGAATTAGAATTAGCCAATGTAGAAGCTCCCAAAGTCGAAGCTAGTGACGTGAAAATAGTTGAAGAAGTTTTAAACACTCCAAGCCAAGAAGAACAGGAAGTTCAAACAGTAAATCAAGAACTTGAAAAGCTGAATACTCCCAAAGAAGAAGTTGTGGCAGAAGAAACTGTTAACAATGAAGCCGAAATTACTTCAGGAGATCAAGAAGTGGTACAGTTCGTTGAACCCATACTAGAAGATATGCATACAGATATCCAAGACTCTGAAGCTCAAGAAAGTGAAGTTCAACCGGTGATAATTATGTCAAACGTTGCGGGAGATGCAATTAAACAAGATGAAGTTATAGCAGCTGAAAACATTGTAGACACTCCGATGCAAACTGAAGAAGCTGTTAAAATTGAAACTAACGCAGAGTTAAGCGAAGACAAGCAGGATGAAATTTTAATGGCTGAAGCTGCACAACCCCAAGAATCAATTTTGACATCAGAAATATCAGAAATGACACAAAATTCTGACGAAGTCATGCCTGAAAATTCAGTTTCGCTTACCGAAAACTCCGACGAACAAAAACAAACTATTTCATTTGCTGAAACAGTAGCACCCGCAATTATTGTTCCCCCACAAGAAACAGCAGAAGAATCCCAAAAAACTGAAGAATCCGAATCCATTGCCATAAACGATGATAAACCACAACTCATTTTAATGGATGACTCTGTAGCCGCAGAGAACGTAATTTCGACACAAAACGAATATGTAGAAAAACCACAAGAACCCGAACAAGACGAATCCACTTCCATATTAACCACCATCATACAAGTACCACAAGAACAACCTCAAATCCAAACACAAGATGCCGCCGAAGAATCAACACCAACCAAAGTGGAAAATGAGGCAGAGGCTGTAATTGCAACTGAGCCACAACAATTTGCCCAAGCAGCACCCGGACCAGCACCGGCACCTGCAGCGATTGAAAGTACCACTCAGAAACCATCAATTGTCGTCGATAGTGTGCTTAACTATGTAAATGCCTCATTTATGCAGCAAAATAATAACAAACCACTGCAGGACGATGAAATGTTCAATTCAAAACTAAGACGCTACGATGGTGCTCAAGTGTGGAGAATTGTTGTGCAAAACGACAAAGACAAAAAACTGGCCGATGAATTACAAACCAAATACGGTAAGGAAGCAGCTTAGTTCATGTAATAATAACACAAACAGAAATAGAAAAGTGAAATCAAATTGTGACTCTAAATTGCTGGGCTAATAAGGTAAAGCTTAGTAGTATAACGTTCTATGAGGTTATACTTTTTTAAACTAATTTCAGCAATAGTATACAAATTTATATGGAGGTAAAAAATTTAATTCAATGTTGATATTAAATTTAGCAGAAATTAATTTGACTTGCATGTTGCCAAAACTTAAATTAAATTCTTCTTAATGTAAAAGAAAATTCTACTACCAAATTTTATGAAAAAGTATTCCGCGGTGTCTAAAGCAAACCTCTTTCGAATTGTATGTAAAGGAGACATATTTTATAAATTGAAAGAACGCAGTGGGGCGTCTATTTCTAATTAGGACAACGCAAGTTCTATTCAAAATGATGAAATCTATTTGTTGGTATAGTAAAAAAAATCCCACAGTCTTTGGAAATTTATGTTTAAGCCAAGAACTTGACTATTCTCTTCCCAAAATCATTAAAAGTGTACACACAAAAGTTATTGTAGCTAGGAAACCGTCTTCATGCGGTCAAGGTTATCGTGTTGCGAACATCATTAATCTACAAAATATGTTATGATGGCTTCGGCGAGAAGAGCATATGAAATGTTTTTAAAATATGAAATGCGCTTTTCACCGTTAATGAGTTTTTGCTTTAGCTGTAAATATTAAGCACCTTTGTTGCTGCAGAAAGTTGTAGTAAAAACTCAGTCATTAAATACACAAAAAAAAGAAGGATAAATAAACATGAAACCGACAATATTGGACACCATGCTGATACAAAAACGAAAGACGCTTATTTAAAATACAAAAAAAAAGAAATCCATTTTTAAACTTTTAACGGGTAACAGAGGATTTACGTCTACTTTAATTAACTTAACTTAGAACATATATAAAATTTATATTGAAAACTCCACTTAAAGTTGCACCTTCGATAAATTGTGTAACTTGTGAAAAATTGAGAAATGACCCATTTCAAAAATCGTAAAGCTTTTATTTAAAAAACGTATTTTTCCTTTTTTCAAACTAATCTTTTTTCTACTTGTCGAGCTTAGCATATCAGGGTGCTACCACTGTCAAGCATTTTTCCAGCGCGATTTGATTTTATCTCAAATACAATTTAGAGTTACACTGCCGTTATTTATTTACATAAATTATATTGCACAAAAAAAATTATATATGTATGTATGTATATATATAAACTAGTCACATCTAAAACTACCTTTTACCAAAAAAGATTTTATCATTTCAACTTTTACTTTCTCTTGTATCGCCCACACACAAAAACAACAACAAACTTATAGATGGACAATTGTGGAAGGAGGTCAAACAGGAGGTTGACTACTTGTTGAAGCCACAAATTTTGGCCGAAGCTGAAAGACACATTCGAGCGGCAAATCTTTCGCGTATTGTGCTCATCGATAACTTGCAGAAAGTCATTGAGGTGGAAAATCCACCAGCGGATCAAATTGCCCAACTGCAAAATAGAAAGGGTGAGTATTTTATTCATTTATGCAGGGGGGGACTTTCGATTGTGTTAAGAAAAGTATTTCAAAGTTCTTGAAATTGCAACAAGGTGTTGCGGAAAACGTGTTTAAGCCAACGAAAAAAAAAAAAAACTAACTATGTTATTTGTTGTGGGCGTGGAAACATATCGAAATACTTCTTCTTTTTTTTGTTGTTATTAAATGTCGCCAGTAATGCGATAAATGTCATAAAGTGGCATGGGAATTACAATTTTTTGACGTCGAAAGGTTAAGGGTGTAACATGCACATAAAACGTCACGCCGCGTAACATGTCTTGCATGAATGGTTTAAGCAAATTTCCAAAGTAATTTCGTTCAAATTTTGATAGTTATAGATACATATATTGATTTTTTATAAACCAAACGTATCTGTATCTAAAGACATTTTGATTTTTTTTTCTTTTGCCATAGAAACGACATTTTTGATTGCGATTAAAACTATTTGATTTTGTTGTTCAAATATGCTTTATAAAACATTTAAATGTTTAAATTTATACCAATGCGTAAAATTGTAATTCTTATTAATTCTTCAAGTATACAAAATAACACTTCCAAGTTATCAGAAACTACGTGCCGCGAATTTGTTCCTGAACTAAAAAGTTCAGCACTCTCGTTTGTAGTGCAGTCAACACCCACTTCTACTCTTGACATTGCATGTTTCGTTTAGATTTTGTCTTTTTGGCAATTACCAAAAAAAATATTCGGGAGCGATTTTTTTGTTTTTGTTTTCTTCACACAAAGCAATTTTGAGGGTTGTTCACTTTTGACACCTTACAACTGCAACCTTACTTAACTACCCTTTTTTTCTTGAGGGGTACTATTTACCATAACTGAACATAATTCTGTGGTGTGTTGATGTTCGATACTCAATTAACTGAATCAAGCTTGAGACAAACATTTCATTTGTCAACTTTTTAATTGCTTATTCGATTCGGATAGAAATTATTTTCTAGAATTTGGATTTCGTCTTCTAAATCTTTAAAATATGAGAAAATCTTTTTTAAATAAAATATTAAAAATCGGAATCATTTAAGGAATCTCACAATCTCAAAAAGAATTGATTTATGAGACACAGATATTTATTTCAAGACATTATAACACTCGATTTATATAAAAATTTTAGCGAATAATGACAATTCACTTGAAACCGTATTAAATATTTTATTTAATTCTTCTATTGCCAATCGTTTGTAAATTGTTTGAAGTAATCTTTAACTTGATTCATTATTAACAATTTTAACATTATGGTTTCTTTTTCCAACTTTTAACTTTTTCAAAGGTTACAACAAAAATTTTATTTTTGTGTTCATTTTTTGATTTACTGACGTAGGGAAACGTTAAGATCCTTTAACCAACGGGAACCAAACAGTCTGTATCACATGTTCTAAGCTATGCCCACTTTTTAATGTGGCAACCACACCACAACGATTTGGATGTCAATTAGTAAGCTGCGTAAAACGTTCTTTACAGCGAATTGGAATCGCTGTGCGACAATTAAAAATCTGCAAAAATGTGTAGAGCCATCAATCAGAGGCACCGACCATAAAACGCTTTATCAAATGTTGTTTAATCAATAATATCCACGCGTATGCTGGCTGGTAGCAATGCAGTGGCAAACAATGAAATTGCAATTACCCCAGATTGAAATTGAATTTGTTTAAGTTTGTTTTGTGGGGGAGTATGGTATGGTATTCCCCCGTAGTGAGCGAGCGATGATCACAAAAGCCTTTCCAAACTTAATACTTGCAACAATATGGTGCACAAATCGCACTCACAAGTTGAAGAAAAGAAATAACAAAGAAAATTTTAGCGCCAACATTTTGGCACTTCCGCTATTTCACATACGCGCCAAAATCATTTATCAAGGGTGTTTGATTTGATTTGGTTGTTTTGCGGGTGGGTTATGTTGGTTGCTTGGCTAAAACTTGCTTGGTGTAAAAGTTTAACGAACCTTTTACGCTCGACTGTGCATTAGTGCATTTCAGTTATTAATGCATGTTTAGATTAGGCTGGTTTTTCTAGTCATACAATTATTTAAATAGTTTTAATGATTGTCAGTTGGAAACGCAAATAATAAAATTATGAACTTTTCTACTAAAAAACCTTTTCAATTAATTAAAACGCACAACCCATATAAATAATAACAATATGTTTGGCATTTTCAGGACATCGTTTGACATGGCAAGCCTATCATCGTTTGGCTGACATACACGACTTCTTTGATTACTTGGCCAAAACCTATCCCGATATATGCGCCGTCGAAACAATTGGTTATTCTATTCAGAAGCGTCCGTTAAAAATTTTAAAGTAAGTTTTCGGTTTTGTACAATACTTTGAGTGGAGTAGCTCTCACTCGGAGGAAATTCTGCTTTTGAATAAAACATTTGTAAATTGCGATTTCTCTTGTGTATGTAGAATTTCAAATGGCAATGCCGCAAACCCAGGCATTTGGATTGATGGTGGCATGCATGCGCGTGAATGGATCAGTCCGGCCTCAGTGACATATATTGCGAACCAAATTGTCGAAGGTTGGGACGATTTGCCAGCGTACATGAAAAATGTCAACTGGTGAGTTAGGAATACATAAGATATTTAAATTTACAAATTCAAAGATTTATTGATACATAAAGAAAATGCATTAAACCTCCGATTTAAACTTAAACTAACTCTTTCGCACCCAAATAGGTACATCCATGCTGTGGCGAATCCTGATGGCTACGAATACTCCCATACTACCGATCGTCTGTGGCGCAAGAATATGCGTGCCCATGGCCGTCAGTGTCCCGGTGTTGATTTGAATCGTAACTTTGGCTACAAATGGGGCGGCAAGGGTACTTCGGCTAATCCTTGCTCACAAACATATCGCGGCAGCAAGGCATTCTCGGAGCCTGAAACATTTTACATTTCCAAGTTCATAAGCAATTTCCCTCGTGAAACCTTCCAGGCCTATTTGTCGTTCCACAGTTATGGACAGTACATTCTTTACCCGTGGGGTTATGATTATCATCTGACTAAGGATCGTTCAGATTTGGATCGGGTGGCGAGACAAGCGGGAACGGTGAGTTAAATTTTAACGAATTTTATTGCAATTGTCTAAAATGTAATTTTTTTCTTTGTTTGCGCGCAGACCATTACGAAGGGTTCCGGTGTTAAATATACCGTGGGATCATCGGCTACCACTTTATATCCTGCCGCTGGTGGTTCAGACGATTGGGCCAAGGGCATTGCGGGTATTAAGTACGCTTACACTATTGAAATGGGAGATACTGGGCGTTATGGTTTCGTGTTGCCCGCCAGCTTCATCGAATACAACGGCAAGGACGGTTTTACGTTTGTGGAGACAGTGGCGCGCGCCGTGACGCAGGGCAAGGAGAGCCGAAAGCGTTCATTCTAAGCGTCTGCAATCGACTTAGTTAAATTTCGAAACTAATTTATTTATTTATTTATTTACTGAAGTAACTAATTTATTTATTAATTTGTATTATGTGTTGAGTGTACAACGTATGCTCTATTGACTTAGCGACAAGCTTAATTTATTTAAACTATTTATTTATTTATTGTACTAGACAAATTATTTAAAGATGAAGAAGAAAATACTTAAATGTAATAAATCAACCGAACATTCGATAAAATGTTCACAAAAATAAAAACTCAATGAAAAATACCAAAAGGAAAAGCGTTTTATTTTAAATTTCTGATGATGCTCGGCATTTAATATTTCTTACAAAATTGCCTGAAAGCTTATTTCTAGCATGTTAAACATTTCATGTTTGCCAAAAAAAAAAGTCCCAAAGTGGGTTGATATTAAAAGTCAAGCCATTTTCCACACAGAATCAACAATTGAGTCATCGTTGAATGTGCTTCCTGCTAGCAACCTTGACCTTTTTATTTTGTCTTGGTTACATTTTAAGGGAGTCTTTCACGAGCGGAAGTTTAAAGATTGCATTTTGTTGTTTACTTATTAAATGTTAAAATCAAATGAAAGATGCACTGCTTCAGGTATTTTATTGTTGTTTTAGAAAGCGTTTCAACTGGAAACTATTAAATGCTGTTCTGTGTTTCGAGTTGTTTATTTTGTGTGAATGATTTTAACATTATATCAAATTTTGATTGATAGACATTAATATATTTAATAGATTGCCCTGGCGGATTATATTTCTGACAACAACATAACAATTGGTAACATTATTTTTGGTACAAAAAGAAAAAAATCCGGTAAAAAATGGAGTTTGTAATTCTAACATTAATTGAATAAGAAAACTAAAATATATATAAAACAATACTTAAATTTAATTTCTTAACACCTAACTGATATCTATTTAAATATGTATATAAGAAGGTGGTCCGATAAGTACTTAGCCTCACCGCCCAATAGAGGCCTACTTTGCAGACCTCGAGAAAACGTGTTTTTCTGACAGATTAAAAAAGTTGGAGCATCGCTGGGCCAAGTGTATCGAGCTAAAAGGAGACTATGTTGAAGAATAAATAGTCACTTAGGCTAAGTACTTATCGAACCACCCTTGTATATATATTTTATATATGATAATTGCAAACCGATTGCGTAATTCAGTTTATACAAAGCAACCGTTAACGATTACACAACAAAAGCGTTTTTTTTTCCAACGGAATAACTTAAATTTAGAGTTAAAGTTCATTAAACTTCGAATGAAAGCAACCGCACAAAAAACGATGTATACTAATTAAATTTACAAAACAACAAAACAAAATTTGTTTGCAAACTTTCTCATAAAACAGTAATAACAATAAAGACATACCTTAAACTTTTTAATAGATAGAAGAAAAAACGGTTTTATTCAAGAGATAAAAGTTCATAAAATTAATTATAAACTTAAGAATGTGTTAAAGGTAAAAGTTAACAAACGCCAACTTAACGAATAAAATCGTTTAGCATTGAAGTCTTTGTAAGCGCATTTTCAAGATCATTTATTTCACCATGGGTATTTAATATATATAAATAATATAACGAAGTCATACATAAGCTATGTATGGAAAAAAAAACTAGTTAAAAGTTTTACATATAAGAATATTAATTAGGTACCTATATGAAACTTACATTTCAAAAATTATAATGTCGAAAATCTTAAAGGTAGTTCAAATCGTATCAAGGAACAATAATAAGTACTAAATAATCTGTACTAAATATCACCGATGCACATTTAAGCTTTGTTCCCCTAATCCTAAAAACATTTTTGTGACAGTTAATATTTAAAATAACTTATGATGTCACGAAATGAAATATACCTTAAAGTGTAGCACAAAAACCGGTTCGAATTAAAATGGCAAATTAAAAATCGTTTACATAACACAAAATAACAGGTCAAAGTGTATAACCAAAAAGTCGTTAAACAAAAATTAAATAAAGCCAACGCTTCGAGTAAAAGTTTAAACAAAAGCGATAACAACAAAACACAAATCGCCCATAAACAAATGAGGTGAAATTTTGGATAATTCGCGTGCGATGATTATGTGACCCCTAAATTATAAGCCGTCAAGTCAAATTGAAAGATCGCTTTCGTTCAGCGGTCAAATGGAAAACGCTAATGACTTCAAAAAAGAAAAAAAAGATGAAAAAACGTTGATGAGCTAAGGTGATGAGACGAAAAATATGCAAATTGATTTTTGCATGACTATTGGCAACCCAGCCATTTACCTATAGAAAAATCTTAACAAAATATCCGATTTGGATGCCTCGAACTTGTGTATTGTCTGGCGATGTGCCATTGTAACTGCTTTAACTGCTCAATGGAGTTCAACTTTTTCGCTGACAAAGTTTTGCCAACATTCATAACCCGACATTAAGTTGATCAACATCGTGCGAACGCTTAGAAATTTTCGTTTAACTGGAAAAGGTATCAAATAATTAATAAGTTTAAGTTCTCAAAGTTTTAAAAAACCAAAAAAAAAAAAAATGCGCTTCAATGCATTTGGCTGGATAAGTTTGCTAGTGTTGCTGGTGTTACTAGTCGTGGATACTAGAGAGGCAAATGCCGTACAAGATGAACAAAGACAGTTTATTTCCTTAGGACGCACAAATGTCCTTCAACGTTTGCCGTTCTTCGGCGGATTTCGGAATCTTTTGCGCGTTCTGCGACCAAATGCACACCTGGGACGGAAATCGGATTATCGCAGCGATTTTGATGAGAACTATGTCAACTATTATGGTGCACAATTGTGGAAGATCATCTTTAATCCGTCCCGAAAACGTAGCGGCGAAATATCACGCACCGAAGTCATTCAACTGTTTGTGGAGAAATTTGGTATGTAGGCAGGAGTAACGTTTACAAATCCCCTAAATCGGTAAACTCCAAATTCGGAGAATACTATTTCACTAAATTCGGTATTTACTAAAAAATCATGTTTTTTTTTAAACATCTTATCAAAAATACGAGAAGACTTATTTTAAATCAGTTAATGTTGTTGTTAATATAATGAGGTAAAACCAAAAAAAAAAACAAAATCGTAAAACAAATTGATATTATAATAAACAATTAAAATTACAAGCGTACAACAATACGAAAATATCTTTGTGTCAACTTGTTAAGCAAAAAGCTATTTCAATTCTTTATGCAAAGGTCAACACTCTGGCAACAAAATTTATTCACACCGGCTTGAGAAATACAACCAGAATAGTAAAGTTTGACCTGGAGCGAAATGACATCAAAAAGCCCCTTAAATATTCTTACATAAATTACACATAAATCATTGACGAAATTCGCCGAAGAAACTCACAAAACAGCGCTTCAGCCTTTCAAAGCGAATTCTGCTGGGTTCAGTTTGTTTGCAAACCGTGTGACCGTTGGATCTTATCTCTTTAACCTGGCGTACAAATTAGTTGTAGTGGTGAAAAAAAAAAACACAACGAAATGCTATCAAAATTAAGCCGGCACAATTTGATTTCTTTGATACTATTGTCGTATTTGTCCCTTTTGCACGGCTACAAACACTCCAATTCGAACATACGGCTCCTGCGCACAATTCCCGGATTTTCATCAGTTTACATATCGAGTAACGAACTTTATGAGGACGCTGTGGAAAACTTGCAAATACTGATGCCGACCGATATCAGGCGTTATAATGTGTTCTCGCCGCAATCGTCATATCAGATAAACATGCGCTATCGAAATCATGGCTCCGTGCAGCGTTACTATGGATACCAGTTGTGGAAGATACACGAAACGAATGTGCTCAATGATTTTTTGGTCGAATTTTGGAGACAATACGGTTAGTCTGCAAAGGATTCAATGATGGTGTACAAAGACATTTTACACCAAGTGTGTTTAATAATAATGCAGATGTGGTTCCAAAATTTTGAACCTGTAAACATTTTGACGATAAAAAAATTACAAAAACAATTTAAAAAAACAAATAGTGAAAGAATTTTTCCAGATAATTAAAAACTCAGATTTGTTTAGCAGACTGGGAATATATCTCACCGGCTCCTGTGTAGTCTAAAAAACCAGTTAAAAAATTATTAACAGTATTTATGAATGTTTACAGACATCCCTTAAAGTCCTTGGACCTTCATATATCAAGCGATATTAACATAATCAAATTTTATAAAGTTACACAAACAAAAAAGTATTCTTTCATAAAAATTCTAAAATTGGTAAATTTCTTGCAGGTACCGAGGTATGGAACATAAATCAAGATGGCATCGATATTCTCATTGATTACAAGAATACCGCAAAGGCTAGAGACTTTATAGCGAAGACCGATTTTACATATAACGTGATGATCGATGACATCGAAACTGCAATCGATGAGACATACACTGAGGTGAATAACACGAATTCGGCAATGCCTTGGATGGAAAGGGACAGTAAGTCGATTGAAAAATTATTTACGAAAAGATAAAAATGCTAATTTTTACTGTCATAGGCTCTATAATGAACTGGAATCGCTATCATGACATCGGCGATATACAACAGTTTTCGCAGCACATACTAGAAATGTATCCGGAACTAACCGAAATTGTACAAATCGGCATGACAGGACACAAGAGACCGTTGGAGGTTTTAAGGTAAAATTACAATATTTGGAATGATAATCAAAGAGCTGTAATTTAAAATTATCTGCGAATTTTAGAATTTCCAATGGAGATCCAAACAATTGGGCAGTATTTATCGACGCCGGAATGCAGGCGCGTGATTGGTTGAGTCCGGCTGCGGTCACCTATGCCATTTCGAAACTCACATGGATTTGGGAAACAGAACCGGAATTTATGCGTAACATTGATTGGTACTTTTTGCCCGTATCCAATCCGGATGGTTATCAGTACTCGCGCATCACCGATCGTCTCTGGACTAAGAATCGGTATGCCGATAGCAAGACCGGCTGTTATGGCGTTAATTTGGATCGAAATTTTGATTATCAATGGGGCAATTCGGGCTCATCGGAGAACCCATGCAAGAACTTATACCGTGGACCGAAAAAATTATCTGAACCCGAAACACGAGCAAAACGTTCATTCCTTTTGAATATGAAAGATTATTTGGGTGCATATATTTCATTTGGCGGCTATGGTCAGGCGATTACGTATCCTTGGGGCGATGCTGATTTTGTCACGGATAATCAACAGGCTTTACATAAGATCGGACGTAAAGCAGCGACGGTAGGTTGCTTTTCTATAACCATAGGCGTACACAATTTTTACCAAGTTTCTTTAAATTTATAGAATTTTCGAAAAATGAACCAAGCCGAGTACCGTGTCGGCTCCAGTTACCGCTTAAAACTGGCCCGTTCAGGCAACTCTGCTGATTGGGTGCAGCATCGCATTAATCCCCAATATGTGTACAATGTCTTTCTGAAGGATCAAGGACGTTATGGATACTTGATGCCACCCCACTACATTGTGGAATCGGGTGAAGAGGTTTATGAATTCATAAAGACAATAGCCTCTACTTTGAATAAAAGTTAAACAAAGACTCATACCATTTAAAAAAAGTATTTAGACATAAGGCTTATTTATAACTTATTTATTTTAAACAATAATAAAATACATAAATATTTAAGACACGTTTAAAACGTCGATTGCAAAAAAAAAATGCTGAACAACTGTTTTAATAAATTGTTAAAAAATAAACTAAAAACTTGAATGCGTCAAATGTTTTATAAGTATTAGCAAAATAAAATTCTGATTCATTTGAAATTTGTTGTTATTAGCACAAATGTTTTTTAATCGATTGTTTCAATTGCGTGCGCAAGTGGTTAATAAATGAATGTGTGTGTGTGTGTGTTGATGTCATTTGTAGAATTTTGAATTAATTTTTTTATTATTATTATTATTGCAGCATACTTTCAGGCAATATGAATAATACAAATAATTTAAATATTATTCTTTACAAGCGATTTGCAAATTACAACTAGGAAAATTAAAATATCTTCATTTTTATACACTACTACTAAAATTAACTAAAATGAGAATTAATCAAATTAATTAACGCCTTAAATCCTTAATTGTTTATACTTAATGTCCACTGATTGACACCTAATAACGAAACAGTATAAAAGCAAAACTGAAAAATCGTAAAACGACCAATACAGCCTGTGCAATTTACTGACAAATTCTTTAATAACTACACGAAACCAGTATTTTTTTCTTTTTTGTGTACTTCATTTATGCACTAAAGTAATTTAAAATTTGAAATTTAAATTATTTAAAAAAGAATTCGTTTACTGTAAATATTGGCTTCTAATGCCCACACACAGGATTAAATATTTGTTATTTTATCAGTTAAGGCATTAATTGAAAAACGTTAATTATTTAAAAATTATAAAACAACCTTTTATGGATTTTTGTTTATGAAGTAAACAATAGTAAACAAATTTCAAATATTGATTTTACACAAACAATTTTCCTTTCCTTTTAATTTTGTTATTAAAGAAATAATTAAAAATATTCCTTATTTCGCACTTTTTTAATAAAAACGTTTAACTCAAAAATTTACACTAGAATAAAAACTATTTTTGGTTTATTTTTTTAGTAGGCAAATATTTCAATTGATTTTTGTATTGTACTTTTACATCGTTAGAATTAGAAACTGTCGGAAATTTCAGTTCTATATAAAAGCAGTTTCCAAACTTAAAGTAGCGTTAAACCTCACATCAAAATAGATTTAAATAAGCCATAAGCCAAATATTACTTTAAAATCTCATTCCAATTGGCGCAAAGATACGAAATTATTTTACATACGAATTTTGATATCCGCACATACGAGTTTCTTGCAAAATTTTCAAAGAGAAGAAACCACCGAGTGAGCAATTATGTAATAGAGAAAAAACTATTCGCGAATATAATTGATGGTAATTTGAATAAGCAAACGCATAAATATCAATTTACTGTCCATAAAAATAGAATATTGACAAAAACTTAAATTCAAGGTAAAGCTGGGCTACCCAAATGAACAGCAGACAAAGCTGAGTGAGCCAAAGCGGTCCCACTAAAATAGAAAAAGCCAACAAAAACAAAAACGAAAAGCACAAACTTTCTCTTTCAATAACATCGAAAATTCGAAAATTGATTTAATATTCAAATTATGTGCGCGACACGGCACGACTTTGTTTATCCACAAAGAGAGACTCCCAGAGTCGAAAAAAAATAAGAAGAAGCAAAGATTTGCTTCGGACAGACATACAGACATGCGGACAGAAGCGCCGCCGCGATCGCTTAATCTTTTCAATGTGAAGCAGGGGCTGTAAAGTAAAGAGACGTGTTAAAAGATTTTGTCGGTCACAAAGAAACTTTGGCATTAAATCGATAAATCATAAAATGAAATTTAATCAACTTAGCAGATAAATTGATTCGCTAATGATAACGAGAAAAATCAAAAGAGACGAAAGAAGACAGACACACGGACAGATAGGGAGATAGGGAGATCATTATCGCCATCAAGGCACAAAAGACTCTAATGGACAACTTTAAGACCCCGGGAAAGTAATGGCCCAAACTCAAAGCGCATTGAGTTCAGCATAAAAAGAAACAAGAGAGAAGAGACAAAAAGAGACAAGACGATGATGACAATTCCGAAAACTGTAAAAGAAAGGGAAAAGTGTGACTAAATTGAAGCAATGACTGCTCGCTTGTGACAATAAGTGGATTTGTATGATGAGTGTCAATGGCAAAGTAAACAATCGATCGAGTAATAAAATATATTCAAGCGGAGATATCTTTTTTGTGAATGGGGGCCAATGGTCCGAATATCCACCTTGGCAAGGTTTTAATTGAATAAGATATTTTTGTATTTATTATCGTCATCTTAAAGTTTTAAAAAATATATCTCCTAAAGATGTTTAGATAAATAGACTAGTCGTTTATTTGATGGTCGATTTACTCCCCTTAAAAATTAATCAATACTTGGTATACGCCCCTGTACTACTTCAGGCAATAACAGCCGCTGCATAAAAGTCGGTTATAATAATAAAAATGATATTTTGCACAAAATATCAACAATGAAAATTTCTCACAGTTAACAAGCCATGCTAAATTAAAAGCAGAATACTTATGAGATTTATGCGCACTTGAAAACTTTAAAAATTATCGGTCAAAGAAAGTAAAAACAATTTTCTGTTTTTTTTTTTATTTTGAGATGGAAGAAAGTGCAATTGTGAGTCTCTTGAGATCACGTTTACTCTTTTATTTTTAGGGTTTTTTGTAAACAAAAATAAACACAAATTTCGTCGAAAATAACCAATTTTAATGTGGTTAAGTCAATAAATAAATTCCACAACGAATTGCGAACCTTAATTCGAAACTAAAAGTTAAAAACTTTTATATTTGTATACAAAGGAAACGATAACAAAAAATCTTTCCAATACTCGGTAAATAAACGCGTTGAACAAAAATAAAGTTTACGTTAATGAGCAGCATTAACCAAAGTTAACTCAACTTTGTTTGGGTTAGTTTAAAGAATTCGTGCCATATGACTTTGATATTTTCTTTTTTATATTGCGTCTTCTCTTTTCACGAAAATCACGGTTAATTAACAGATAACAACATTAGTCATACAAAAGTAAAGATAATTCGAATTTAGTGCTTTATGCTTATGTTTATATTTAAAATGGAAATGTGTTAAACGAAACAAAAAGCGTTTTGAATTTTTAATAAATCGGGGAAATGACTTTGTGCTAATTATAGCATTCTAGCCTAAAGCACTTTTTACTTTACACTTCATCAATTTAAATTTAACCCTACAATTTTCAGACAACAAATATTCCAAACTTAATTAAATTAAACTGAAAATATGTCAACTGAGAAATTTCGAATTCTGCGATGACATGACGCAGGCAGCAGCATCAGACAATTTTGCAGTCGTTAACTAAATGCAGCAAACTGCGTACGACAAAATGTGATGCAAATGCAAAGCAACAACAACAAAAAATCAGCAAAATAAAGATAAAAAAAATTGTAAGAGAATTATCTTCAGCTGCATATGCTAAAACACGAATACCCTACAACTTTTATGAGATAAACAAATGCTATATTAGAACTGATTTTTTACCCTACAACTAAATTAGAACTGATTTTTTACCCTACAACTACTTTCAGCATTTTTAAATTTAACCTTATCCAGAAAGATAAAAACTCACATGTTAACAATTTAAGTCGATATCTTTAAATCTATGGACGAAATAGTTTAGAAGGATATGAGGAACATCGTTAAAACGATTTTAAATTCGAAGTTGACTATTTAATATATATAGATACACCGAATATTTTTACTTAGTTTTACAAATTGTGGACGTAATAAGGGGGTGTGGCGGATTTTTGTTTGGCATATTATTCCGGAGCTATGGTGGTAAAGCGTAAAATTGATCTGACCTATTTAAAAAAGTGAGTGTTAAATTAATCCAGCCATGCCCATTTTTGGTGAAGTTGTCGACTGTGACAAAACTACATTTTAGATATTTAGGCGCAATATTAGCCAAATACTTAATCGAATATTTTCAGTTAGTTTCATAAATTGTAAGCGCAAAAGATGGGCGTGTCAAATTTGATATAGCCTAAGACCCGATCCTTTAAGGTTATGTGTACAAAATGTTAAATAAATCGGTGAAGCGGCTCTCGAGTTTTCCCGGAACAACTGACAGACAGACATTGGATTTTATAATTAGATTTAATAGTAGATATGACGACAGATAAAAATGAAAAACCAAACTTAATACACCCAACTGGCTCAGAAGCCAGCTCGTGGAGCAGGGTATACAAATGAATTTAAATATCAAACATCAAAATAAAAGAATTTTTTAAGTATGTTAAAATGTAGTTTAAAAGAAAAGTTCTAACTTTTCTCCACTCAGTGTTGATGTTTGATTTTAAACGTATATTTAATATTTATGATCTTCCATATTTCAATGCATAAAATGGAAGAAAATTAAAACACTGATTTGATTCGTGTGAAGAATAAAAATAAAATTACGTTTCAGATTGCAACAAATAAAATGCGTAATTTTTGTATTACGCATAATCTGAGGAAATTATTTTCTTCGTCCGAGAGGTTTTCTTTTGTAATGCGTTTGTAAAATCCTTTTATTCTCATGTTATTTTGTTATAAGGGGAAGAAATAAAAAGTGTTTTTCATATTTACCCCTTCTCTCTCTCTCATTATTTGGCATTTAGAAAGGTTTATTCTTTCTGTTACTTCATATTCTCTAAAATAAGTTCTAACATTCCAGCTCACTATACTTTAACTTTCCCATCGTGTTGGAGGAAGTCAAATATTTTTCCCCACAAATCTTATAAATAAAAGGCAGCATTTAAAAAGCAAGTTTTTCAATATTTAATGTTAAGGAAGATTTCTCATTATTCAGTAAAATAGTTATGTATTTAATATTACTAATAAACTCTGGAATATTTTCAGAGCTTGTAGGTGTGTCGGTTCATGTGCATTTTAGTTTTCATGTTTTTCGGAAATAACCAAAAGATCTGGAAGATTGGAACATTCTACAAAATAAAAGTATTGGACATGTATTGGACTGATCTGAACGGAGCCCGATGTTTAATTTCGCATTGTCACGCCTACTACATCTACTTTCATAGTAAAAATGTATCGGTTTTTATCTTTACTTTTCCGACCATGATTTTGTCTATTGTCATAACTTACGTTCGACATAATTTAAAAAAAGGCTTTTAAAGGAGGAAGAACTATAGTACACCTTCTTTGTACATGCCCCGCATTAGCCAACAAACGATATATACATCTAGGGATGCACTTCTTCGTAGGCCTAGTAGATATATCTAAATCGAATATTATTAATATTCTTCAGTTTATAAATAGTACAGGATGGTTCAGTTAGCGGTATAACTGGAATACCGCATGGCATCACAAAGGGCTCCAAGCCTAAGTGTGTCTTCTTATAAGAGACGCCATTACAAACTAACTATGTAATTTGGCAATTTACATATTAGTTGCAACCATGAAAAAAAACTTTTCTTTGCTATGTTTTGAAACTTACTTAGAGCACCCGGCTATGTTCGGCTTTTTTTATAGAATCATATCTAAGTTTATTAGTTGATTAAGATTAATAAATTTTACGCTTATTTTTGGAATTAGTTTAGAGTTGACCGAAAAGAAGCACTTTCCGATCAGATGTAGTGATGCTGTTAGACTTTGTCACCATACACCTCCATACCGAATTTAATCATCACTGAGCTTCATGTTTCGTCCACTTTTTATGAAATAATGGATTTCAAACCTCCATGCCAAATTTTATCGTCGTGGAGCATAACCTTCCGAAAATATGGAGATGGACGTTAAGTTGATCCAACCACGCCTACTTTTGGCGAAGTTATCGACTGTGGGCATGTCAATTCATATATAAAATTATAGGTTTTAACGAAATAATAGTTTTTTTTACCTAATTTCACGTATGTGGACGTAGGATGTAGGCGCGGCAGATTTAATTTCATTATTACAAACGTAAGACCAAAATGTATATGCCCTCTATAGTTTAGATTTAAAGCAACATAAGCATGTATCCCTGCACTCCACAAAAACTCAAAACTCAAAAAAATATATAAAATCAAATAAAAACAAAACAAAACACAACAAAAACTCCAAACTGTCTGCGAATCAAATGTCTGTGAGCAACAATTTTTAACTCTTCCCGACAAGACATCGACGACGGGCGACGACAACAAACCGAAACGAACGAGAGCAAGTGAGCCAAAGTGAGCAAAGCAACGAACGAACAAACGAACGTGTGTGACACTGACACTCCGTCAGTCAGTTTTCTCAGAGTCATTTTGTAGAGTGTCAGTCC
This sequence comes from Suillia variegata, assembly GCA_949127995.1. Lineage (NCBI taxonomy): Eukaryota > Metazoa > Arthropoda > Insecta > Diptera > Heleomyzidae > Suillia > Suillia variegata. The sequence goes on from OX421846.1 coordinate 18,838,854, forward strand.
AAAAGGTTTCTTTCGTGCGTAGCTCATTCGGAGCAACGACGACAACGACGATCGGAGATCGCACAAAGTAAACAAATAATTTTCCATATTGTTGTTTGTATCTTGCTTCGTATCTAACAGATACAACCAGCGGCGGCGGTGGTCTTCGGTGCAATATAAAAATTGACGACAATTCATTTCCGACGCTTAGTCGAGCTTAAAGTGTACGCGGCGTGGCGCTGTTTTTTGGCGAAAGGAAAGAAAAAAAGTACGGTAAGAGACGTGACTTTGTGGATCTGGGGAGCGCATGCGCAACGTGTCCAGAGATAGTTTGTCATAAAAAAAATATGGAGAAAATTTTAAAATCCAAACAAAAATTAAAAACAAAATAAAAATTAATAAACATAAAAATAAAAATTAAAACGGTCACAATAAAACGAACCGGTCCGGCGCAAAGTGCAGTTAGCAATTAAACAGAGAAAAAAATAAAACCAGACAGACACACGCACATGCGGCATTAAACAAAAAGGAAAACCGCCAAATCGACAACAACAAAAATCAAGCAACAAGTCTTTTTTTTGTTTTTGGTTTTATTTTTTTTTTCTTTTACTTAATGAAATTTTTCGGTGAAAGACGACGCTGAAACGAGTTCTTTACGCGCAGAGAGATCCACACCCTCTTCCTCCTCTTTTGAAGTTGTCCAATTTGCAGATTTCGTATTGTTCAAGCCAAGATTTAGCAACAACCAACACTGCTGCCGGTCTGGACAACAAGAAAAAGAAGGTTAATAATACAATACATGTACGAGTGTATGAGGGTGTGAAAATCCAAACTCAACTAATTAAAGCTTGGACATTTTTATAACTGTAAAAAAGTATCGCCGTAGATTTCGACCATTATCTCATATCAAACTGCAAAAAAGTCGGAAAAAATATTTCACTTGGAATCAAAATGCCGATTGCGTACTTTGCATAAAATGTGAATTTAACTTCCACTTAGTGATGTCTAAACAAATAACTAAACCGCAAGATCTGTAAGATTTTGAGATATAAATATGCATGATTGTTGAGTTTTGATTGCAACAGCCTCATTTACAACACGAACAATGTTCTTGAAAATAAACGTGAACGTTCAAACGGACAAACGGACAAAGGGCATTTCCAAATAATAATAAATTTGTTTTTGCGAAATTTTATGTAGTTTGAAGAAGCTTGCAAAGTTGCGATTATTCTCGGAAGATAAAAGCGCAAGCGCAGTTTGAGAATTCTTGTATTCTTAGTCATTGGCAAAACCCCTTTTGAGCGTTTATCGTTGATCGTTATCGACTTATTTGGTCATTTACAAAAGTACGGTACGGATCTGGTCATTAGTTTAATAATAAAACGCATAATTAATTACTGTAGCAGGCAATACTATGAAAGCTATTTAAATAAAACAACGATAAAACAGCATTAAATATAATAGTTCCAAGTACTCGTTGTGCCGCCAAGCTGGAATCAAACCAGAGTCTTCTTTTAAGAATTCTCTTGTTTTTAAAATAAGAAACTGTGATCTTATAACTTAAAAATTAAATGGAAAGAACAATTGAATTGTTTAGTAATTGTTGATAATACAAAATCAATTTAAACATTTTTAAGAATAATTTAATGTTAAGATTGGTTTCTTTGGTTTTCTGAAATTTGTTCATGTATCTCAAAGCGCTTTGAGATAACTTTTCGATTGCGCAACTGAACGTGACATTCATTTAGCAAAAGTTTTTTGCATAAAGAATACCAATCTGTGAGTTTTTAAGTAGGAATATATTCGCTTGGAATTTTCAATGGTTTAACCGATTTAAAGTTGCATTTCTATATAAAATGAAATAATTTGAATTCGTTTAGCTGCTTACATTTTTTTGCTATGTTTAATGTAAACAAAAACTAGATTTGAAATGAGGCAATGCAATTAAAACTGAACTTGAAACACTTAAACAACTTATATTTAATTTGAATTACATTAACACAATTCTAAATAAATTGTAAATAAATGTGCATATCATTGCATCTGCGATTGTTTATACTCAATATAATATAAATATGTATGTAGGCTTAGAAAAGTTCATTCAGCCGGTCAGTCAGTCAGTCAGGTGGTCAAAGACTTAAACGAAAATATCTAATATCAACACGATATGCAAAAGAAGACAGCTCAACTAAAATCTATTTTGTACATGACATGAGGGCACAACGCTCCAAACTAATTGAACCTTTTTAGACAAAAGCAATTTGAAAATATTTTTAATTGCGAAATAGTGTAATTATTTACAACAAACAACTACAGTTGCAATTATTTACGACAAACACAGTTGCAATTATTTGCAATCGCATGAGAAGTAAAAGCAGTGAATAAATAATAAAATAATAAAATTTCAAAAAATATATTATATATTTAAAGATTTATATCAAAATCATTTTAGAATTAAACAAAATATTCGATTAGAAACTTATCTCAATGCAATTTCAGAACGAAACTTTAACTAAATTTTAACTGCTGCGGTCGAGTTGAACAGATAAATCTAAAATCGTACACTGCCAAAATGCAGCACAGCAAAAGCGAATGGAGGAGCACCATCCTCGTTGGCGTGCTCGGGTTGTTAGCTACCGCAAATGCGTTTAACATCGGAAGCATGGTGCCAATTGCAGATAGCAGCGTACGAACCGGAAATAAAGTGCTATACGAAAGAGAAATCATCGGAGAAGCGCACGACAATGCAACCCAAGTGATGGAGGAGGAGGCTGGCGGTTTTCTTGATGTAAACGAAATTCCGGTACGCTACGATGAGACACAATTGTGGCGCATCTACAACATTTCAGAGGGTAGCATGGCCGAAACGCTGGAAAATAAATACGGTAAGGTGGCTAAGAGGAGGCTTAAAATGCAAAAACAAAATAACGATTTGAAATATAATATCTATCATCATCACACGCAGGCGGCAATGTCTGGAAGGAGAATTCCAAATTCCTCGATGTCTCAATTGGCAAGGAACACTTAAAGGCAGCGCGCAGTTTTCTTGCGAAGCAAAACATCGCTAGCGAGATTCTAAGTGGCAACATTCAAGAACTCATCGATGCGGAGCAACTGAGCGGCGTGGAGGCCACACAGAGCGTCGCTGGCAGTCGTACGAGTGAGTAATGCGGCATGAAAAATATACTAATCGTTGGAGTATTCACATGAACACCCCAATGCAGACAGAGCATATTTTTCTGAATTATGGTGCTTTTCTGTGCTTACGAAAAGACTTTAAACCGTTCAGTTTTCTTAAAAAATTCTTTTGTTTAATATTTTTTCGTCTTTTTATTATCATTTTAAAATTCTTTTACTTTGCTATCCAAACATTTTAAAGTTTTAAAATTAATGCAATTTGGTTGTTTTAATGATGCGTTTTTATTTAGAGGGTTAATTTGATGCATTTTGCATTTTCTTTTTTGTATAGAAAAAGCATCGACAAGCAAAATTCACTGGAAGGACTACCACGATTTAGACGTGATTTACAGCTTCATGCGAGAGATACGAGGAAAGTTCCCAAACATAGCACGTTTATACACAATTGGCAAGACCGCAGAAGGGCGCGACCTCAAGGTGTTGCGGTGAGTATTGCAATTGTTTATCGAGACTATGATAGAAAAAACAAGAATTAGAAACAATCAGAAAAATCATAATTTATCAACTTGCAATGGCAACAAATCTTATCGTACAAATGTGCGATAAGTGCAGGCGACAATTTGGAAACTATAATATATAAAAAAAACACAACTTTGGAATTAGTTAATTGCGCCTCATCACAGATTGTGCTTTGTGCTTGTTACTCGCATTCGCATTTGCAGTCCAAGTTAATTGTAGACATGCAAGTAGTAGCGCGGTGTTGAAAATAGCAGACTGGCATTGCGTCACTGCGACTGGCGTTACTGAGCGCGCTCTTATATAGTTGAAGACTTTAAGTAAGTAATGTCACTATGCGGCATGCCGCATCGTTCCAGATAAAAACAAAAGTTATTTACATTTTACGTTTCGCGGTGAGAAAATTTAAGTGAATTTTTCACTGATAACAATAAAGGCGAATATACTCGTACATAAAAAAGAAAGTTTATGTTAAAAGAAATAAATTATCAAAAATTCGTACATTTTTAAGGTGGGACTTAAATAATCATACAAAGTTTAAAAGTTAAATATAATTAAAAGCCTAAGTCAATGAATCTGGTTAATATACAACAACGATATCAAAAAATGGCAATACTTACGAATATGTTGGTAAAATTCAAAAATTGTTTATACTGAAACTATTTTAGTCATACAGCCTAAATTGATTATCTTTTGAATTGACTAAAAAGATGTTCTAGTTTAAATTATAAATCAAAGTTAAGATACACGATAATGATTAAGCTTATCGCAAGATTTTCAAAAGTTTTCGTTGTATCTAAAAGAGAGTTGAATAAATATATTGTGTATATGCCTCTAGTTCAAATCTATAAACGCTGTTTGCATTATTGACAATACTAAAATTATACATAACATATGCATACAGAATTAATGCCAAAGGCAATGTTAAAACTCCCTTGAATTGACAGCCTTGAAATTGCAATTGAAAATTAACAATTATAAAATTACACACGAAAAATGCTTTGCTGTGATAATAATGGGGGCCACCAATCGAGCGCATAGTAAATATTAATACAAAATTAGTACTAAACATATCTACACTTACTTAACAGTCGACATCCAAACTATTTGGCGTTTATATTTACACTTAACTATAATCAAAATAAGCAACAACTTTTGAGAAACTATGCTTCTGTCAGGAAACGTGAAAGCTTGGAAATTCACCTATATTGAGCAAAAATGTTGAACAATGTTTTCTTTAACACCTTAGACTTGTTAAATTTTGGAGCTATGAAGGAGCTCACTTTTTTAAATACTCATAAAATTGCGTATTTTTTATTAATGCAAAAATCTAAATATTGAGTTAAAATTGCAAAGTTTTCTTAACAGTTTGAAGATTAATCTGATCTTATTAGTTAATTTTGATATATAAGATCTTATAAGTTATTGGACTTAAAAAGGTTTTAAACCGAATTTAACAATAGATTGTTTTTTGTTTTTTATTGCAATAAATAAAAATTATTAATAATTACAAATAAAATCATTTATTTAACACGGACTGTATCACCCAAAAGCAGCCCAAAAGTATGCAATGTATAATAATGTTTAAATATTGAAATTTCAGTATTTCTGAAAATCCACGCGAATACAAGAAAATCTGGATCGACGGAGGCATTCATGCGCGCGAATGGATCAGTCCGGCCAGTGTGACCTTCATACTGTACCAACTCATGTCCAACTGGAGCGAACAGCCGAAATACATTAAGGAGAAGACCTGGTACATTATGCCCGTTATGAATCCCGACGGTTACATGTATAGTCGTCGCACAAATCGATTGTGGCGCAAAAATCGTGCACCCTCAAAGCGTTCTAATTGTCAGGGCGTCGATTTGAATCGTAATTTCGATATCGGCTGGAACGGCTTTGGTTCGTCAACAAATCCCTGCAGTGACACATTTCGCGGCACTGCGCCCGCCTCCGAACTGGAAACGCAGGCGGTGGTGAAGTTTTTATCTAAGCGAAAATATAATTTGGAATCGTATCTGACATTTCATAGCTACGGACAGATGGTTGTCTATCCATGGGCCTACAAAGCGGTCAAGGTAAAGGATGCGGCGGTGCTACAACGCGTCGCTAACACGGCCGTACAGCGTATCGAACAAAAGACGGGCACCATTTATCGCGCTAGCGTAACACATGAGGTGTTAGGAATCGCAGGCGGCGGCTCAGATGATTGGAGTCGTGCTGCGCTGGGCACAAAGTATGTGTACACGATTGAGCTACGAGATCGTGGCAATTTCGGTTTTGTCTTGCCACCCAAACAGATTCAGGGCACCGCTTTGGAGGCGTACACCATTGTAGAGACAGTGGCGCAAGCTATCAATTAAATCTGAGTTATGTCGCGTTTAAATTTGTGTGAATGTGTGAGTGTTAGCCGTTTTTGAAGTTTTAAGAGTTCAAAAACGTTTTCGACCATTTTATGTTAGGGATAAGCTAAGGATTTATATTTGAAGATATAATAATATACCAACCAACCATACAATGTAAAACTAAATAAACTGAAAATATTTATTAAGAAGGCAAATTGTTTAATTCCTAAGGTACTGTACTTTTGAAAAGTTCAGTTAACAAAATACACGAGTATGTTAACTAATTGCTATGCACAAAAACGTTAGAACTATGTTTCAATGTTCACAATTGCACCAACTATTAACGTGGCCTGTGTGATTATTGATCTCAATTTTATTGAAAATTTTGTAAAACGCAATAAAACCTGGAGAACAACTCATTTCATTCCATTTCTGGTGCGCCACCACCGTGGTCAATGATCTTTTGTTGCAGTTTTTTTTTGGTTATCAAATATTTTTAATCAATTATAACTACTAAATTATTCACACCAGCCCACTAGAATAGCTACTCAGTACCGCCTTATCGATTGGAAGAGTTCAATTATCCATGAACCATATCAGTGAATGTGCAATGAATTCAGTTCCTTTTTGTACGTTTCACAGTACGATTGGATCTAAAATTATATGCACATTTTTAGAACGAAAACGTTAACCGGGTATTTTAGCTAGTGTAAGTATTTTGCATAAAAAAGTAATAAGTGAATGTTTGAACTTAAACGGTTTTTTGTAGTTATCAGTATTCAAATAAGCTGGATCAATTATATTTGGAAACAAACTTAATATTTCTTCTATTTGATCTTAAATGATGTAAAAGTATAGCTAAAATTAATATAAAAATAATTCGTATATATTTTATTTAAAATAGAACAGTAACAAAGTACGTCACAATGAAGTTTAATCTAAATTCATTCTAAGTACACAAAGCTTGAGGCAGAAATTCCTTGATAAAATTTCCGAATTCACGAAAAGGAGCCGCCAGAAAGCAGAAACAAAAAGTACATGTGGTATGCGAACTCACCGTATCGGTGGCGTCGTCAGCATCTACATCTGTGTCGTCATCGCCACCATCGTTCAGCATCATTAGAGTGTTATTTGCATCCTGCTCGGTATTGGCGATGGAAAAATTAAACATATCCTTGGGGGTGGACTCTTCTGAAATTACTGACTCTGATGGCAAATTGTCGACAAAATCCTCAAAATGGCAGACGCCGTCAACGACAACTGGTGTTTGAGGTGTAGGAATGGAATCTTTTTGGGATCTACGTATTGCCTGCGGAGGTAACGGAGACAGTGATGCACCAGAGTTGCCGTTTTGCATCGGCGATGGCGGCGCACGATCGTTTTCAATGAGTTTTGTATATTTCGAATTTAATTGAATGGTCTTATTGGTATTTTGTTTATGATGGTCGGCACCGGAACCAGTTTTATTCATTCCATTTAGTCCCAGGTCGCCGCACATGCTACCGCCATTACCCAGCAGCGTCTGCTGTTGGATGAGCAACTCGGCCTCACGCAAAATCTCATCGACGCTGCGAGTGTCCGAGTTGTCCGCCAGTCGGCTGACCTCCTGGAAAATGCTTTCGGCATCCGCTTCAGAACAGCATTCCTGTTCTTTGGACAGAAACTCCAGGATGGAGCTGCTCGATGTGAAATCATCGAAATCGATAACGGCGGGCGAGACCGAGGAATTGTCACCGCCCGCCGAAGAGGGTGTGGTCTTGTTTGTTGTTGTTTTATTATTTTTGTTCTTATTGTTATTATTGCTGGACTGCAGAAGTGGCTTTGCTTTATGTGGCGTCAGCACTTTGGACATTTTTTTAAGTGACTCTTCGTGTTTTTGCTTTGCTTAATATTTTCGTTAAATTTTGTAAAAATGTTTGCCAAAAACATAGAAAACTAAAAATTTTCACTAAATAAAATTTTGAATGCGCGTTTATTTTCACAAAAAGTTGTCATTTCACATTTTTTCATTTCACTTGACTTTTTCCATTTTTTTCCAGTTAACAAAATTTGTCTGTACAAACTGATTTTTGATCCTTTTCTTTGGACGGTCTTGGAACAGACAAGTTTACGGCGATGGCTTCGCGTACACGACAGGACAACAGACAATACGAATAAATCCTTCATATATTCGTTTTTTATCCGTTTAAGTTTCGTTGTTTTTGTTGTGGCTGCAAAGTGTAACAAAAACAAAAGTTTGCTGTTTCATTTCTAAGTGGTCAAGAAAGAGACAGAAATCATAACTTAACTTGTGGTATTCGTTTGTGGACTGTATTATTCCGTGCTACCAGCTGATATACAAAAAAAAATTTGAGGAAAAATAAAGATGTATTTTTTCTTATTTGAAATATAATTATGGAAAAAATCTAATCTGCTGTAATCAGATTTTTTACTTTGAAACTAAGGTGCAAGGAACAGAGGCCATTAAGCTTCATTTGATTTCCAATTGACTGCCTTCTAATAACTTATCGAATTTTGGAGTCTGGCTCAAACATTTAAGCTAAGTTGTATAAATTAGTTCAATTGAGGGATGACTCAACTTTTTTACGTTTATGTCGAAGTTGTTTCATATATAAAATTTATTTTTTTGTTTATAAATCAAAATTACATTAACTGCCTTTTAGTTTAATAAATAACTATATATCCTTTCGAAAACGCACGATATTTAAAATACAGAAAAAACAAAAATTAAAAATATTATCTTAACATTATGCATTCGTAACACTTTGCGCATAAGTGTCGCTGTTGTGCTACTGAGGTACTTAGTGGACTTAAAGTGAGTCAGTATTTTAACTCAACCATTTGAATCAGTTCAATGATGCCAAGAGTTCGATAATTACTGTTCTGTAATATAGCTTGTAGCTATTAACGAATAATAATACGTGAAATGTGTTACTGCATAAAAGTACCTCAAATATATTTATGCACCACTCAATGGTGAATATTGTGTTTGGGCAAATGCGTGTAACATAGAAAAATACGGAATATAATCAAAATCTGAGTCGATCAAACCATATCCTTCTGTCATCATTTCTCGTTGACACGATAGCGAGAGAACCGAAAGAGATATTGAGCTGAAATTGTGTATACCGTTTGCTCTTTTGCCTTAAACGTAAATTGAAAACATTAGAGTGGTTCATATATATGTTTCTGTATATGTTAAAATTAAATATTTCTTTTAGGGTACACAACTATATAATAAATTCCTTAACAAAAAAAATAAATAGTATAAAATTATATGGTGTTTCGATTTGAAAATTGTTTCCAACTAAATACGATAATTTGACATGTTGCATACTACTCATCACTACTTCTTAGAGAAAGACTCAAACAAAAACTTGGCAACCCTGCAGCTGAATATTTTCATCGCAGCGCATCGAAATCAGAAAAGAATTTATTGTATTTAAAGTTGTTTGTATTAATTTTACATAAATTTTAACAAGAAATAGGGATATTTAACACCCCAACATGTTGTACTTAGAGGACTATTTGGAAAGTAAGTTTATATTGAAGAAAAAAAAACCAAATAAGATTTATTTCGATACATTGAATTTTGGTGCTCTGATGGTGGTGCTCCGCCCTATCAGATGTTGAGGTTATGTGGTTTGTTTATGTTTATTTTGTATTGTTTGTTTTTGTTTATATTTGAGCACATTTGTTTACATTTCGAAAATAATTCGTTTTTTTTGGGTGATTTTAGTGATTGAACATTTGCCTCAGGAGTTGCGAGACCGATTCACTGAAATGCGGGAATTGGATTTAACAGTACAAAGTAAGTTAGTTTAAATCAAGACAAATTTGGTTTGAATGAAATGAAATTTTCACTTCAATTTTTGTTTTGTAGAGAATATTAAATTAAATATTGTGTTGCAAAATAAATAAATTACACTGACTGTTTACAGACAACATGGACTCGCTTGAGAAAAAGACGCGGACTTTTTTTCTGCAATGCAAACGTGGCGAGGTACAAAACGAATCCGTCGACACTGAATTTCAAGGCCTGCGTAAAGAGTACTATAAAGTTCTAGAGGATGCAGACGAAAAAGTTGCCATAGCCACACAAATACATGAGCTTGTCGAGCGCTATTTGCGTCGCTTAGACAGCGAACTATTTAAATTTAAATGCGAACTGGAGGCAGACAACAATGGCATCACGGAAATACTTGAAAAGCGTTCGCTGGAGATGGATGGCGGCTCAAGTGCAGCCACAGCGCTAATGAATGCCATCGGTGTTAATCAAAAGGAAAATCGCTATTTCGGTTCGATGGGCACTGTTGCGTCGCTAGTAACCAGCACAAGCAGTAGTAATAGTCACGGAATATTGGCTGGCGGCGTAGCAGGCCTGGGTAGTGCTTCTGCTCTTGGACTGGGTGGTATTACACTACCCGCTGCACCTTCGGGCAGCACCACCAAAGACAATCGTTATCGTGCGCCTAAACCGGAAAAGCGGCGGGATAGCACTTCCACAATAGGCAGTGGTGTTGTTGTGCCAGAAAAGCGTATTAATTTGGGAAATAATCTGACGCCCAGTGGTACAACGCCCGTCAATGCCGTCATGCGTCCAATTACGCCCAGTCTGGGCGCAGTATTAAATCCGGCGGCAGCTGCAGTTGTCGGTGGCACAGCACCGGTTGCCGCTTACAATTTACAACAGTTAGGTGGTGGTTCCGCTTCGAATGCTATTGCTGCGGCAGCCAGTCAAGCAATAGTGGCAACACAACAAATGCAACAGGGGCGCCGCACAGCCAGCTTAAAAGCTAGCTATGAGGCAATACATGGTGCTGGCGGTGGACCTACTGAGTTTTGGATTAGCCGCGACATTGCCAACGCTGCTTCAGCAGCCGTTGCACAAAGTTCATTACAAGCCGCTGTTAACAGCACCAGCGGAAACGAAAAGAACAAAAAGAAGTATGCTCTGCTAGAATGGTTTTTTATTTTTGAAATAGTTTCAAACAATTCAAACTTTTTTTTTTAGAAAATTAAACGCCAGCCTCTCGCACGCTGGCACTGCAGGTAGTAGCAGCTCGGCCGCTCTCTCGTCAACAATTTCGCTTGCATCCTCCTCATCGTCAGTCAGTGTCGATTCGGTCGATATGTTGCCATCTTCATCTACCGCTGCAATTGGTCTTTCTTCACTGGGTTTGTCTGCTGTCAGTAGTGCAGTTGGCGCTTCAACTTCTGCTGCTGCGGCCGCTGCAAATCGTGCCGCTGGCACTGCTTCTACCTCAGCTGCAGCGACTACCGCTGCAATGGCACCAGGCTCGAATTTGACACTAAATGAGAATGGTTTAGTTGTTGAACAAACGCCTGAAGGTGAATGGTCGTACGATCCGAATGAGCCTCGCTATTGCACTTGCAATCAGGTGTCCTACGGCGATATGGTCGCATGCGACAATGACGCCTGCCCGTATGAATGGTTCCACTATCCGTGCGTAGGGATCTCGCAACCGCCCAAGGGCAAGTGGTACTGTCCAAAGTGTACGGCATCGATGCGACGTCGTGGCAATCGTAAGAACTAATTATCACTACGCTGTGGAGCTAAATCAAGGAATCAAAATGTTTTAAATATTAGATTTTTGTGCATTGAAATAAATTTTGTGCTTGTATTTGACATCAGCCTCGGGGTAAAACTTTGTCATTAGTACCGGAAAATAAAGATGATTAAGAAAAAAAAAACTAGTTCAAGTTATTTTATTTTAGATTAGTTTAGATTAATTTTTTACTATTTCATTAGTTATATGAAAAGAAAAACGAAAATAAAATGGATCATGTGGAATTTGTTTACACCCTTCTCTCCTGTTTTAAATTTTATTAACGTGTCATTGTACGAAAAAATATTCACTTGTAAAAATGGAATACCTGAAATTTTGTCTATGCGGTTTTGTTAAAACATCAAAGTACTGACAAGTTGTCATAAATCCACTACTAATAGATAATACATAAATCCATAGTCGCATTACAGTATCTTCCAAAGAGGCACCCTGCATAAATCTATTCAAGATTATTTACTTCTTCAGAAGTCTAGAAAGTCTAAAGCTTTAATGAAAACCATCAAAATAGAGTGTGGATTTGTGTATTTTTAAAAGGTCACAGTGTGTAAAAAAATATACATAGATTTATTTCTTACATATTTATATTCCCTTCTTATTTTACCTACTAACTTTGGTCATTAGTCAAAATTACATTTTAATTTAACTTCATCTTATTAATAATCAATTTGAGGTATCGTAGTATAGCTAATTTCCAGCTATATTATAATTTACATATCCACACATGATAAAAACAATACATTAAGTATAAAATATACAATGGTTCTCGAAAAGCTGACTATCACACCTTCAATCGTTGTGCTTGACCTGACTGGTGTACACATCATAGCCCAAACTTATAATATTATCGTAAAAGACACGATACTTTGTAGGAAGCCAATAAAAATTCACAAATTGTGCCACCGGCCACACCATCCACTCAGCTGCGTACAGTTTCCACGCCTTCTGCTTCATCTCCTCCCACACTTCAATGCTCGACTTTTGCTCTAATATGCCGAGCGTTACAAAAAATGCAGAAATATAAACAGGCGAACATATAAACTGATCTAGCACGATCTTCTTCATGACCACACCGATTGTTCGGCCGGGCATATGTCGATCTAACACCTTGTACCAGTAGTGACAAATGACACCGACGCTGACACCCGAAATGGCCATGTGCGATGTACGCTTTGCATCCCAAGCATCCAGTTCGCCACAATAGCGCTCATATTGTTGTTCCAGCACATCGCCTGCGCTCGAGAGACCCAGAGATATGCCGACATTAGTCAACAGCAGAAATTTATCACCAAATGCTTTACGGTGCAGTATCTTTAATGGACGAAGTGCATCCGAAGATGCCACCGATTTGATAGCTGCGGCAGCAGCGCGTATGGGCAGCATTTTGTAAAGAAGTGAAGTGGTGCGCAGGACGTAATTTGTTGTATAATTTTCCGAAAATAAGATATTTCGAAAATCCTCCGTCACACTTGAATATTTTCTTTCAAAACGTCATTTTACACTTGTCCTGTCCCTCGCAACCGCTCACATTCATCAACTATAAGAATTGTGCAACAATCCGACATCTGGCCGGCCCAAATACGTTTGAATTTGAACCTTTTATGAACTTGAACTTTAACACGTTGCCGTTAGCTCAGAAACAAATATAATTGCAAAAAAAAAAAAATAATAATAATCTCACGTGTGTTGGGTACGTTCAGTGAAATGTTAGATACATCCACTGAAAATTTATTGAAAAAAAATTACATTTCAAAAGAAGACCGATTTAGAACCTGACTCAAAATTAAATTTTATTTTTGAGTCACATACATTTTGTGGCCAGATCAAAAGATTTTATAAATAAAAAAAAACTATTAACAAGTACATAATAAAAAAAAACTTGAAAATTTAATAATTTAAAAATAGGTCTTTCTACACTTTAAGCTACAATATGAAATATTATAAATTGTCGCTAAAAGCGTCGGTTCAGTCTTATATATATATTCTAGGTAAATCAAGTGGTTGTCTTACGACACACATAGGCCTGTTGAATTTGACCATTGCGATACCACCGGAACTGAATTGCACCTTCATCCTCTGGTATCATTAAACCATCCTTTGACCTTAGCAAAGCTTATTACTTTTGTCAGTTTAATAACATAAAATAGCGTTCAAGAATTTGTAACCTTCTTTTATAAAAATTCATACACATGCAAATATGGTGTCCGACATGATCTCACTGTGCATTCTCTTAATCAGAACACATGTTATTAATTATGCTTAATTAAATTGTTTCTTATGGTTTGGAATGTTATGGAACGAATTTTGGCAGTATAAAATCAAAAGCCCATACGTGTACGCAAATTTTTAGAATTATGTTAAATATTTCAAGTCATGTTAATTATTGTTTATTAGTTGTAGCTCTAAATTATCGTACAAACCTACAACAGTTCCAGATTTTTCAAGGATTAGTTAACTAACTAGACTATTGCCATTTTTGTATATCATAATGAACATATTCATGCTGATATAAATATTGTATTTAAGAAAATATATATGTTTAACTTTTATTTTGATATTTTTAACTTAAATACAATAAAAACCAAATAATGTTTTCTCGTTTATCTTGAAATCAAACCTACTTGACCGTTCAATATATGGGAAAGTCCTTATCAATTTGATGATGCCACGCATGGAGACCACCCACAATGTCTCGAATCAGTGAGCTACGCTGCGGCAAACGAGAGCGCATGTGCTGTACAGCAATCTGTGAGTCGTTGCCACGCCTGCACAACACAACTATAGGCAAATCACACGACTGACCATTAACTTTTTCCTCAAATGTGTTGTCCAGGATGGCACGTAGTGGAACATTTAGTGATGTTGGGAGACGACATATCTCAAATTCGGCGGTTGGACGTACATCGATTAGAATATGTGGTTGTGATTGTATTTCTCGATACTCTGTTACGGTCAAACGCTGCTCAGTTGACAATAGCATCAGTGAGTGGTCTTTATCAGAGGCGTGCATGCCGCAAAACTGTTCATAATCTATAAGGCGTGTTATAAGCGGCTTCTCGACGGCACACACATCGCAATCAGTGCGACGAGGACGCAGTTTGATGTTGCGAAAGACACAACGTGCACCATCGAATATTAACAGACGACCGGCGAGCACCTCACCCAGCTCGCTGGTAGCTACTTTAATCGCTTCGAGTGCTTGTAGTGCACCAATGACGCCGGTCACTGCACCCAAGACGCCACCGTCGCCACAATTGGTCACAGTTTCGGGCGGTGGCGGCACCGGAAATAGGCAACGATAACATGGACCTGTCTCGCCGTAATGATACACAGTCAACTGCCCATCTAACTGTAGTGCACTGCCCGAAACGAGCGGCTTATGCAGCAGTACGCAGGCATCGTTAAGCAGATAGCGCGTCGCTACATTGTCGCTGCAATCCAACACGACGTCATATGCGGAGAGTAGCTCCAGTGCGTTTTCACTGTTGAGCAGCAGACGATGGGTCGTTATCATACAGTGCGGATTGATCTCGGAAAGAGCTTGACGCGCCGACTCCACTTTTGGCATGCCAAGTCGAGCTTCAGAATGCAGTGTCTGGCGGTGAAAATTGCTTCGCTCGACTTCATCATAGTCGACTAATCCAAGTTTTCCGCAACCGGCTGCTGCAAGATACTGAGCTGCTGGACAACCAAGGCCACCCATGCCTACAATCAGAAAAGCTGAAGATTTAATGCGCAACTGTCCAGAGACTCCGAAATCGGAAAGAATCAGTTGCCGGCTGTATCGTCCAATGTCATCATTTGTAAGTTCCGCTTTGTTTGAAAAGATTTGTGATGAAATTAATTGTCGGCGCTCTACCTCCAGTTTCTCTAAATTGCGCAGTCGCTGTTCTTTGGTGGTAAGCACCAGCCTTAGCTGTTGAATCTCTTCACGTAGTTTTACAATTTCGTTATCATCCGTAGCTGTATTTGGGTTGGACATTTTTGTTTATTTTGTTACAACAGACAACTTCAATAAACTGAGTCAACTTTGTTTTGGTTTAAATGGATTTACGAAGACGAACTCAAAGAAACCTGGGGAATTGATAATTAATGTTAAACATGTTAAAAGAGAAATGGCGATAAAGTTTGTGGTAGTGAAGATAAAATTGTCGAAGCCTTTCAGATATTTGTGGTGGCGGCTAAACTTTTACACACTTCGGCGGCGGTCAAAGCAATGGGGTTCGTAGTTAAGAGATTATTGTGCACTTAGTTAATTCTATTCGTAGCTTTAAATTTATACTTGAAAGGTAGTTAGATTAATTTCTCTTAGCTGCGCTTCTCTTAACTGCTGTTTGCTCTATCATAAAGATCTTCCAACAGTAAGAAATTAGGGCTGTTATTTTCCTTCGAAGGCTTCGAAACTTCGAACCTTCGAAGTGCAATCGAAGTTACGAAAAACTTCGAAGGTTCGAAGCCTTCGAAATGTTCGAAGTCTTCGAAGTTTTAATTTCAACAAATTTATTTTTTTTTGCCAAAATAGAGTTCCAAATGAAAAAAAAGATCAAAGTTGCTAGAGCAAAAAAAATGTCGACCATTTTCATACTTGTCGCAATCTTATTGTTGTGCCTTTGAAGCCTTCGATGTTTTTTAAATTTCGAAGGCTTCGAAACTTCGTTCACTGCGAAACTTCGAGTTTTACTATTAACCTTCGAAGCTGCGAAAGCTTCGAAGACTTCGAAGTCAACTTCGAAGACTACGAAGCTTCGAATGGCTGAAAATCACCAGCCCTATAAGAAATATTTGTTGTTTCAATTAATGAAACTTAAAGGCACGCCGATAAACTGAATTGCTTGCGGCTGTGAGCTGATGGATTTTGTCGGCTAAGCAACTATTCGGTTGCCGTCTTTGGAAAGTGAAAATCGGCATCTTAATTTTATTCTTTGGGTGATTTTTTTGCAACAAATCGGCATTTTATTGAAAAATGTGCAATTAATAATTATTTCTTATTTTAGTGTTAAATAACTTGATTTTTTAGAAAGTGTAAAAGTAAAACTTAGTTTATTTCGAAGGAATTTAATTTCAATAGAAGTCTGCGGAGCACTACTCACTCCATTACAACAACAACAGGGAAAGACATGGAGGATATCAAGTCGAATTTCGACAAAATCATGGCCAAGTTCAATGACAGCGTCACACATTCCGCGCCAAAAAAACTGAGCTTTGTAAACATCAACGATTCGCTTAATGATTCAGGTACAGGTGGGTGACTGCCGATGTAAATTATATATTATATTTTACAATATAGTAATTACCTTTTCTTTTGAATAGTGCCGAATACCAAAAAGAGACGAATATCACGAAGTTTTGACGAGGATCTGTTGCAGATGAACGGCAGCGCAGCTGTCATTGCCAGTAACTCTTCCCTAAATTCCAGCAGTGGCGTTGCACCGCCACCCAGTCCGTGGGAAACTCGACGTATGAAGGCCGATTTGATTGAGGCTAAAACGCGGGTGCGGCAATAAACAAATCTAATTTAATAGAACAATTTAATTTGAAATATTAATTTATTTTTAGATAACAAAACTTAAGCAAGAAATAGACCGGCAGCATAAAATTGCCGCTGAAACGGAAATACTTTACGAGAGCAAAGTCACGGAACTTAAGAAACAGTGCGATTTCTCTGGCAACAAAATTATAGATCTAGAGCGGCATATGCAGGTGCTGCGTAAACGCGAAAACTCTGCTAAACAAGAATTATTAAAAGCGCAACGCGAACTGCAGCAACAAAAGCACAGTTACGAGGAGGCGCTGCACAAGGCAACTCGTGCCAAGATAGAAGTCGAAGAGGAAGCACGTCACGTGCAAAACACCATGGCCAACAATTTAGGCGAATATCGGCGACATTCAGAGAAAATTGAAATGGTTCGTGAAAACTGCACTAATTATGATTTATCGCATGCTTGATACAAATACTTTTGAAAAATAGGAATTAGAACTAGCTACTGAGGAGCTGGGCAATGTGAAGAGCTTACTTAATGATTATAAAGCACGCGCCGGTGCATTCGACGAGCTTAAATTGAAGCATGAGAAGCAGGAGCAGGATTTGGAATGCGCCAATTCGCGAATCAAAGAGCTGGAACACGAAATTAGTTTATATGCCGATTGGAAGGATATCACTAAAGTAATTTTGAATTTTTTTGTTTGTTTAAATACAATATACTAATATCGCATGTCTTGTTTGAATATAGAATGCACAGACACGTTTACTCAGCATTCCTGAAATGAATGCTGAGCTTAAGAGGTTACGCACAACCAATAAGAACTTGCAGGATTTATTGGGCAATAAATTACTTCTTGAGGAGCAGGTTGATGATTTGCAAAAGCGTTTGGAAAAAGAAGAAGGCGCTAAAACGGAAGCTGTGGCTTTGCAGGTAATATTTTTGTTTTGCGTATTTCACTTATTATTATTTTATATAAATAAATTGTCCTGCAGGTTAAATTAACTCACATTGAGCAGGAGCTTAAAGAGTGGGTAAAAGTTGCGCAAGATCACTGTCTAGCTAATATGCTCGTCAGTCCGATGGCATTGCGTGCGCGCATCGAACAGCTGCTGCAAAACGATATTATCATGGCTTCGGAAAAGGGTTCGAACATGTCGGATACAAAGTCAATGGAGTCTTCACTGTTTGATTATAAACAAGTATTTCATACGGAACATTTCATTGTTTTACATTTTTATTTGAACTTTTTTTTCTAATTAGAAATGTGAAATCTACACAAAAAACATTGAAGCACTTAATGTTGCGCTCAAGCGTCATAAACTTTTTAAGGAACGCGTGCAACGTAAGCTTTTGTTGGTATCCAAGGAACGTGATGCCTATAAACAACTGTTGGACAATTTTGAAAAGGATCTCACAAGTAAGATTTTTTGTTTGTTTTAAGATGCGCATATCATAGGATGTATATTGTGTGTCTTTCAAACAATACCACGACATAACACAAAACGCATTTTGATCATTTGAGTTTTATTAAACAAGTTTTTTACTATAATTTTTGTTTGTTTTCAACATTTATTTTTAGTTTCTAATACCACTGAGATTGCAAATCCCGAAAATCAGTTGCGGTGTCGTCTCGACATGTTGGAGAAAACACTTATCGGCTACAAGGACATGTGCAGCAATTTGGAAAAAGAACTGAATACCGCCAAGCAGCTACCCAATGCCGATCAGTCCATTGAGAGTTCAATGAATGCTGACAGCAGCTATGATCACATCAAGAAGGAGCTTGATACGCTGCGCATGGAAAACGAACGTTTGCGTCGTCGCAAAGAGGAGTTAGAACTGGAGTTGGAGCATCGTTGTCTTAAAGGTGACTTCAATATTAGCAAATACAAAGTGGTACATTTTACCCAGAATCCCGCTGCAGAGGCATATGAAAATTCAAGCAATCTTGTCGAGAAACTACAAGCAGAGGTGGGTTTTAAATTGATTTTAAGTTGATTTATATAAATAACACAAATCTTAGCATTTATTTTTTGCTATAAAAATTGCAACATCCAAAGTTATTATTTTTAAGATTATCCAAATAGTCTTTGCTCACTTCATTCCTTTCTATGACAATGTGATTTGAAATTGTACGCTTTTTTCAACAAATTTAGATTGAACGTCTTAAGCGACGTAACCAGAAACTTGAGGAAGACAACGAAATGACACAGGCGCGCCTAACCGAAACTATCAACATGACGATGAACATGAAAGAGATTAATCAGTTGCGCGCTGATCTCGAATCAACCAATTCAAAAATGAAGAAGATTAACGAATGCTACAAAATGGCCAACATGGAGTTCCGTGAGGTCTGCTACATGCTGTTTGGCTATCGCATTGATCGTGTCGGTTCGAAACCATATTACAAGTAGGTGCAACATCCATTATTTTTAAGATTACCCAATAGTCAAATCAATTCCGCCCATCATTTTGTTATCATGGTGTATATGTTTTTTAGACTTTCCAGCATGTATGCAGAAAGCCCAGACGATTATTTAAATTTCCGCCTCAACGAATCAAATATGTTGGATATGCTGGAAACGTCCTATTCGCCTACACTGAAGCCACTAATTGAAAGTCAGCTGATTGGAAACAAATCCTTGCCAGCATTTTTAAGTTCGCTAACATTGGAGCTATTTCAACGTACAACAGTAACGATTTCTTAAACGATTTAAATTAAATAACGGGAACTTTAATTTAAACTTCGTTTGAAGTTGGTAATTTTGCATTAAATAAGTTCAAGCACATATTCAGGCAGAATTATTTACACCTTATTTTTTTATTGCTATATATTTTAGTTTATTGTAAGCGTGTATAAGGCAAACTTGCTCAGCAGTTTAAATTCAATTAAAAATTTGTTTTCTTTTTGTGTAAACAAATTTTGCAATAAAAAGCGATCATACAATAATGTCTTTAATTTTATTGAATAGGAAATTGATCTTATTATTGTAAACTAAATATCGCATTTGATAAGAGCCCTTCGAATTAAAAAACAAAAACCGAATCAAAATGATTTAAAAAATGGAAGCATTATGTACTTTATATGTATGTATGTTATGCCGGCAATACGATTATATTTTAAAGAATTTTGTATAATAATGGAATTGAATACATTTAGCTGTGCTAAAAATTACATCGCTAAAATTTTTGCAACCTGATCCGGATGCTTCGCAAATACATCGCCGGGTTTTTCAAATCCATTTGACGGATCATGCACACGCTCGTAAATCTGCTTGTAAATCGCCACAATCACATTAAAAGCGCGACGTTGTACCTGTAATCGATGAGTGCTAGACATAAGCAGCTGTATTTGCGGCAGTAGCAACACTTCGGGCATCTCAAGGAATGCGTCCATTTTGCTCATGAATATCTTTAGCAGATTTGCTTCGATGCGTGTCTGATTATTCTGCAGAATTGTATAGATTGGGCCCAAATTAAGATTGGCGACCAATGACGAGGCTTGTTCCGACGTTAGTGTATCAATTTGTGCCTCCGATTGAGCTTGGAGCCGTTCGACGCGCTCATCCATGTATTCGTAGACGGTAAGCGTGCTCTGCATATGATAGAGGCAGTTCAGCAGGTAAACAGCCATATCCACGGTTGGCAAATGTGACGCGGACTCCTGCACAGACTGTAATAACGGATCAATAACGCAGGAAACGATCTTCGTAATGTCCGATTGACGTCCGTCGACCATTGTCGCGACGGATAAGATCTCCTTCAGCATATTTAGCAGGCGGCCGACACTGGACGGAGGCACAAGATCGCGCTGTGGTGGCTCCAACCCGACACTTCCACGCCCTACGCCACTCGGTGGGAGCAGCACAGATCGCACTTGGGTCGCCAGCGAACTCAAATATATTTCTTCGCTTAATTTTTGCAAGTCGACGAGACATTGTTCAAGTGCGCCTCCAGTCACGACTTGCCGAATTATTTGCTGATAGAAGCGCAGCAGGTTGGAGAGTGCGAATAAAACAATTGTGTCCTTCTCCGCAGCGAGAATGGTCTCCACGCGCACCTTCAATGGATGACAAACGCCATCGGCGATGTAGGCCAAAGCAGTTTGCATTTGGTCGGTGAGGTCTGTAAAATGTGAAGAGATAAAAGATTAATATATAGCTTAGATGACAGATAAGTCATAAAATAATTAGAACAAAAAAAAAAGATTAGAAGATTTTTTCATAAACGATATTAAGTTAAAACTCTGATTTTATATTTAAAAATCTTCGAAACCGTCTTGAACTAATAAACAAATAACGTAAAATTAACTTTGAGATAAAAATAATAGAAAAAAACGTTTATGCTTTAAATCTAAACAACTAACAATTTTTTACATTTTCCAGAACTCAAATTTAAATGTTAAAATTAATTAAAATACACATCCCACATAACTAAGAAAATAAACAAAATTGCAACAGCAAAATTTTAAAATATAAACAATTTATAAATACTGTTTAAATAAAAGTTAAACATCAATTAATAACTACTATTTTTAAAATTACAAAAGTTTTAACTGGTATTTTAGAAATTTTATGTCCAGAGAATGACAGTAAAAGTTTACAATTTATAATACAAAGAAAATTCATAAAAAAGACGAACTTTAAAAATAATACGTTTAAATGATATACTAATTGTATTAAAATAAAAAATTGTAAATCACCATTTTTATCGCATTTCTTTAGCAGCAACGACAAATTCTCCTTTTCACTGGGTATGGCTTGATGAAGCCAGGCAAACATGTCACCAATATAGCGTTTCGGGTCATGTGCGTGCAGCTCAATCGGTTTTTGCCCACCCGGACCGCCTTCTGTGAGCGCGTCTATAAAAAGACGCACCAACACGGCACGTCGCGCAATGGCATACTCATCTATGACATATCTTTAGGCGAAATATAAAAAAAAATAAACAGGTGAAAATATTAGACCCAGCCGTTAACTCACTTGAACAATACTGGTCGATCCTGCAGTCGTGTCATTGCCTCCATCACAAGCGATCCGATTTCATTGTTGTCGGGCAAGTTGCGGCAATGATTTTGCGTCCAACGGTAAAGGCGCTCTAATGCACCTTCCTGGTGCAGCGTCATTTCTTCCATGATGTCTAGTGCAGCTGTCTGATAGCCGCACTGCATTAGCACGCGGCAATCGGCGTGTATCTGATGGACACGATCGAGTGCTTTAAAAAAATCAGGCACAATGGGGGCGTCACGCGTCGCATTTGATGTGCCGTACAGCAGCTGATGCTCGGGTACGCTGAGCTGGAAGCGTCCAAGAAAGGCGCCTGCAATCTGCTGATGCACTTGCAGCTGCTCACGTTCCGCTTGTAATGTATTGGTTTGTGCAATGAGGTCGTGCGTCAATGCTTTCGACGATTCTAAATTAGATTTCATCGTCTGCACCGATTTGGCCATTGTATCGAGGTCATCGCAGACGGCGTCCAACGTTAGTTTAACCTCGCGAAAAGCGGCCAGAAAATTTTCGTTAATGCCAACAGAACGGCGCTCAATTTGACTGCGCAGATTGCGTCTGTTTTGAAGCGTGTTGTCATCTCCAAAGAAACTAGAGAGGTCATTTAATGCGTCCAAAGTGTCCTACGCATAGAAACCAATGTAACCAAAATTTAACGATTTTGAATTTATTACAAACCTTATCCTTATCGAGACGTGTTTCCAGAATCTTGTTGACGCGTTTTTGAATGCGGTCTTCCTCGTGAGTAGCACTCATTCTTAATGTAGATTCTGTTTTGGATACTTTTTATAAAAAATTATCCGCAATTCATATAAAAACAAGCGACGTCAACAATAAGGAGGATTATTATTTTACCAACAATACTAAATATAAACAGCTGTTAAAGTTAAACCTGTGTTCATATCAGTGCAATTAGTTCGCAGCGGAACCGAATTGAAGAGTGTTTGAAAATTACTTTCACTATCGAAATCGAAAATTATTAAAATGTCGAAATCACTTTTAGCAGTTTTCATACCAAGACGAGACAGCAAATCCTTCTTATTCGCAAAACGAAACGCACCGATACAAAAATTAACATTGAAAGAGGTGTATAAAAAATCTCAAAGTCTTGGCAACCCTGTCATAATGTTGGAAAACATCTGATTTTTGTTATGATTTGTTTTTTATTTCACAACTTCTGAGGCAGAAACTAAAAATTCCAATTAAACAAATATCTAAAATGGACATCGCTGAAACTATTAAATTTCGCGATATTTGCGTGATGCTAGAAAAGGTTAAGAAAAGTAAAGAAATTTCGTCAAAAGAAAAGTACCTGCGCCGCTACTATGACTCCTTCCAAAAACATCGGATCGCATTTCGTCAAGAAAAGGGCATATCAGAAGATGTGACTGAGGTATGTCATCAGTTAGCATACAATAAAACAATTAAGTTTCATTCCTTTAAATATCTTTGGATATAGGACGGCAGCACAAGTTTCAATTGTATTCTGCGTTGTCTCATTCCGGGCGCAGATACGGCGCGTAAAGTGTACGGCCTTCAAATCACATCATTGGCGAAGGTGTACATCAAAGTACTGCAACTGGCACCGGACTGTGCGTACAAATGTTTGTTTTTGTTTTTATTTTTTATTCAAATTTATTTTTTGCAGCTCCAGAAGCGACGCGACTGCATGCGCGTCATTATTCCGGCGCTCATGGCGGCGACTATGCGGATGTGGTGCATAAAGTGCTTATGCCGCGTTGTCAACATGAACCCAGCAATTTAAATTTGAAGCAGGTACACCTTATGCTGGACACAATTGCTGCAGACGATCGGCGAAGTAAGTCATAATACACAATTTCGTCTTTTAATAAGAAAGCTTTGTAAGAAAAATTTGTTTTTTTTTAAATTAGTATTCATAATTCTTAAAATATCTATTAAAGGAAGAATATTTTTATACATTTGGTTAAAGAAAAAATCACAACAAAATCCATTTTACGAATGTCGACAAGCCACAATATATACATACAAAAATAAAAAAAATCTATATTTCAATGAAACACAATAGGTTTTAATGTTTTCCAACAATTTTCGTAATGGTGAAATCAATTTTTAAATTTTTCAAATACAAGATAACGAGAAAATAACCAGCTTGTTCAATAGGCTATTAAATGAGTTGAAATATTAAAAAAATATATTTTAAAAATTTATTAATAAAACGTTTTATGTTGCAAAATTAAATTGCAAATAAATTTGCTTTGTCCAATTAATTTAAATCAAAATAGCTCATTAATTCTTTATTGGAAACAAATTATATTTTTATTAAACTTCCTGGGTTCGATCCTTGGCTTAATCGAAAAAATGTTTTTAAGTGTTTGTAGCCATTTCAGCAAAAATTTTTTAAATCTTCTAAAAGTAACATCTTTAAATAAACAAGCGTTTAAAGAAAAAAACTGCACTCTGCAAGGGTGGTTGCGATAAATATTTATTTATTATTTATTTTTGTTTAAATCCAAAATAGATCATGAAAATACTGTGAAAATATAATAGAAAAAAATAATTGGTTTACTTGAGTTTATTTGTATTTAATGCACGTTTCAATTTTAGATACCGAAAAGGTTTTGACACGTCTCTCGGAGGTAGCGTCCGCACAGGAGCAAGTCTGGTTCATACGCTTGCTGCTTAAAAGCATGCGACTGGGCATTGGCGAGTTGCGTATATTTTCCATGTTGCATCCGCAAGCTAAAGAACTGTATCAACGTTGTACAAGTCTTGCGCGTGTTTGCTGTCTGCTGGCGGATAACAAACTAGCCGAAGTGGCGGATGCCAAGGCAGCATCTGGAGATGCCGCCGCACCTTATCGAATCAATCTAAACGAAATTATTGAACCATTTACGCACGTTAAACCCATGTTGTGCGAGGTCTTTCCCGGCGACATTCAACCGTTGATGACGGCAGATGTGCTCTACACAGAACAAAAAATGGATGGTGAACGTTTTCATCTGCACTACGCCGATGAGCGTTTTAAGTACATTTCCCGTAACGGCATTGACTACACGTATGGCTTTGGCAGCGACTACAGCACAGGCAACTTGACACCGCATTTGCGCAATCTACTGCCGATTGGCATGCAGTCCATTATACTCGATGGCGAGATGATGGTTTGGGACATGCTAGAGTCGCGTTATCGCGATAAAGGCGAGAACACCGACGTAAAGCATTTGGCGAGGCATGATGGGACAAACTGGCGGCCATGTTTTGTCGTATATGATATGTTGTATTTGAATGGGCGCAGTTTGTTGGAAATGCCGTACGCCCAGCGGACGCATAAGATGCGCGACCTTATTAAGGAGCAGACGGGCGTGTTGCAAACAATGAAACCCACAAAAGTAGCTTCGATTGAAGAGTTTAGACTTTTATTTCAACAGGCATTGGATTCAAGCGCTGAGGGTATTGTGTTGAAAAAGCAAACCGCTGTCTATCGGCCTGGCATGCGCGCCGGTGGCGGATGGTACAAGGTCAAGGCAGATGTGAGTAGGAACTATAGGGAACATTATTATTTAAATGTTTAATTAATATTTAAAGTCAAACTTCCCCCTTTATCTTATTCGTTTAGTATATTGACGGTTTGACTACAGACTTTGATCTAATCATCATTGGCGGTTTTTATAATCGTACGCGTACTTTTATCGAGTCCTTTCTGTTGGGCGTGCTGAAGTTAAAACAACAATCGGGAGAGCAACAGCAGCAGCAGGTGGAAGTATATAGCGTAGGAAAGGTGGCCAATGTCTTGCGACAGCGTGTGGTGCTCAACGAGAGTCTGAAACCACATTGGCATCAAGTGTCCAGTGAACCGCCACCCCTTTGGTATCATTACAAAGCCTCTAGTCCCGAGGGAAGGCCCGACGTATGGATTGAACCGCGCAATTCGACTATATTACAAATTAGAGCCGCCGATTTGGCTCCTTCTGGAGCGTTTGCGCTCTCTAAATCGTTGCATTTCCCACGCGTCGATGCCTGGCGTAATGACAAGATCTGGAACGAATGCATGACGCTGCAGGAGTTCATGCAGATGAGCCAGGTATGATTTATGTTTTAAATAGAGTGAAAATCATTTTTGATTATATAATTCTTAATTTGCATAACAGGGTAAGCGCGGAATTAAAAAGATCAATAAGCGTGAGCTACAGCTGGAGGATTTTACTACTGATCGCAAGAAACACAAACTTACGGCAGCAGAAAAACGCAAACATGGCATAGAATCTTACGCGAACAGATTCGATGCAAAGGAAGTAAGTACAATTTTTGTTCTCCAAACTGTGATTTCAAATCAATAAAAAACCTTTTAACAACTTTTCTAATATTGAAATATTTTTTTCTTGGCAGATTCAGGCCACATCTGATTTTTTTGCCGGCTTTACTTTTTGTATTTTAAGTGCCTCATTAAAACAAGGATACAAGCCAGAGCAGCTCAAGGCAATGGTTGTGCAAAATGGCGGGGAAATTGTTGAAAATCCCAATCCACAAGATTCCAAATGCATCGCCATTGCGGGCGACATTACCTTTCGTGTTGAGACTATGAAGAAATCCAAGCGTCACAATATCGTCTCAATGTATTGGTTAATTAAAATGTGTGATCGCAAGGAAATGCTACTAAAACCGAAGGATATGATTTGCATGACGGATCGGCTGCACAAGCAGTTTGAGGATCTGTATGATAAATATGGTGATTCATATTCAAATGCTGTTGGTGTGCAGGAGTTAAAAGAGCTAATGGATGAGGTTATGGAGGATGAAGAGGTTAGTTGTTATTGTGTTTAGATTGTTAAATATACTTTCATATATAAATTTCGGGTGTTTCTTAATTTTTTAAATTAAAAATGAAGCTTCATATTATGTTGAAAAACGGAAAAAGTCATATTCTTCGACGCATCAATATGATTGGCATAACTTCACCCTCACTCTACATTTTATTATCATAGCACATTAATTTCTGAGCTGTGACGTACGGCGTTTAATTAATTCAGACAAGCCCATTTTTGGTCCGTTGAAGAATAATTAGTTACGACCATCATACCACCAAATTCCGGAGCTTTGTTGCCTATAGATTTTTATATGTTTTGGTATTCTATTTTTTGTGATACTTAGATAACGAATTCACCCATTATGTAAAGTTTTATGTAAATGATTTTGAAAAACTATTTCTTTAAAATGTAAAATTGTTTCGTTTACAGCTTTTTACTGAATCTGCCGCACAGCTGCGTCAACTCGAAGCCGAATTGTACAATCAGAACTCTCCAAATTTCTTTCGAAATTATGATGCTCTTTTCTACAGTCGCGGTCAGCACGCCCAGTTGGCTCAGTTGAAATTCGCGTGGCGTGGTGGAAATGCAATTGATGAAATCGGCATTGCCTCTGTTGGTACTGCTAAGCGTGTCGCTTTTGTTTTCATTGATTTGGATAAATTCGACGGCGTCGCTTTTAGGTCTTGGCTACAGAATAATTTGTGCGACCAACTGAAAAATCTGCAAGTTGTGAATGTAAATTGGATTCTGCATTCGGATAGCGCTAAGCGCCTGCTCGACGTTTGCGAATACACGTGGCATGATTTCTAAAATTTCTTCTTTTTTAGAATAACTTTTATTCATATTATTTAATTCGCTTTATTATTTAATTATATTAAATAAAATAAGAAAGCACAATTTGTTAATACCGTTACAATTACCTGCTATTACAATTTAACATAATTTTGTACTATTTTTAAGGAAATGATATTAAATTTAATTATGTGTTATACAATACTCCAAAATTTTTTTAAAGAATACAATCTTTAATTTTGCGCAGTTCGCGATCTGAGCTATCTTTAAATACCATTCAGTGAAGCATATTTATTTAGCTAGAAGTTTGTAACATAGACAAATAGTCAATATAGTTTTAGGCATGTATACATTATATGTATATTCTTGATCAGGTTAACAAACTAAGTCAGTGCCAGTTTGTCCGTCTGTCTGTCATCAGTTCATATTAATGTGTTGAAATTCTTGTAAAAACATTTGAAAATATAGAGCTGAAATTTTGTACTCTATTTGACCTTATACATTGGACGTTTGTAATTAAAGATAATTGGTTCGTGTGGTCATCCACGCACACTATTGCAAAAAATACAGAATACCATTGGAGATATAATGTTGAATTTTTTTAATTGTTTGTTCGCAATTGTCTTGATATCATTTCTTAGGCGTACGCATAAATAATGAATGTATGGGAAAAATAGATGAAAATTGAAAAAAAAAATAATAAACAGAAAACTCAAACTGAGAAATAAGGGATTAATTGTTGCGTATACGCCAAACAATAATGGTACTGTACAGTTTTACATCCGTTGCGCATTCCCAACTGTCAAAGTAATGTTTTATGACAATTTTCAGTGCCGTGAATCTTCATAAATTTTGTTGAATTTCTTTTTGCACTCGCCCAAACATACAAACCGAACGACCGCGATAAGGAAACCAACCAACCAACCGACGACGAGCCCGCTCTGAAAAGTAAAGTGTTTGATTGTGGGTTTTAGCCGCACATACACACGCACACACAAACAAAAAACTCTAAAAACTCGTAAAAGTATGCTTGTGTATTTTCAAATAAATTCCAGTATTTGATGTGCGTTTCGAAATCGGTTCTGCCAAATGTTGCAAATGTAACGCACTCATACAGCAACATTGAATGCACACACACATACTCGCACATTTCTGTGTGTGTGTAAATGCTCACAGGATGCATTTGTGAATTCAGATTCGCCGGAAATACTTCATTTCATTCTTCCGGTGACGTCGACAAACACAAATACATTTAAATTAGACTTGTTTAGACTAGTTTTGACTTTTTATACCCTTCACCACGTGCAAGTGCACTTACCGATTCCTATATCCAAGCGGAGGCGAAGTTCGAAGATGGACAAGATCGGACCAAAACTACTACCCACTCCCATAGAATGGAAAGGGGTGGTTTTCCAACGAAAAAAAAAAAATAAATAAAATAGTTCCAATGCAGATATCCAGTTCAAATTTAATAGTTAACACATTAGAAGTATCAAAAAACTGTTCATAAAAAATGGGCATGATCGGGTGAGAACCACGCCCACCTCCCACACACCTCTTTCTATTCAGACAAAAAAATTATTAAAAATAGTTACAGTGTAAATAACTTGTTCAAATTCGGTATTTAACACTTTGGCAGGAACACAAAACTACTAACCAAAAAGGGGCGTAATCGGATAAAAACAACGCCCACTTATAATAAATAATATAATAGAAAAGCACATTTTTGGTGTCACTGAAATGGCGAATGGTATATGAGCTTCGGCATAGCCAAAGATAATTCTCTTACTAGTTTATGTATAATTAAAAAAGGATTCTAAACAATTAAATCAAATGTTGGCACTTTTCGCATCTTTCACTAACTTTTTTTATTTGTACATTGTTGGCGCCTTCAGAGGTCTTTGAAATTAAATTAATTTTGTGCTATTTAGTAGATACAATTTTGAGAAAATTTTATTTTCAAAACCAATCAAATACACACACACACCCACACACGTATTTACATAACAACTCACTTGCATGCATTTGAATACAATGGCGACGAGAGTGGAACACACACGAATGCAAGTGCTCCCTCACAAAAACACACACACACGCATACACGTACACACATTTTCGATGAAAAATATTGCTACTTTTTTGACATTTTCTATGCGCGATAAACTGTCTACGAAAGCAGCATATTTGTGTAAATGTGTGAGCGTATGCATATGTACATATGTACATTACTCGACCCTGCAGAAAATATAATAACCGCTGAACAAGTGAATTCAGTATTCACTAGACATGTTAATCTCGACATAGATGAAAAACGAGCCTCAATGGTTCCAAACCGAAATAAAAGTAGACCAAGAAAGTAGACTGATAAACATAACCCATAAGGGGTTTTGCAAAGTTAGCTTGTTTTTGTTATGGCCTCTTGTATGAATTGTTGTTCATTGATTTTTACTTAAAAATAAAAAACTCAAAATTAAATTTCAAAAGACAATTGAATGTTAAGGAGGAGTTCCCCAACTAGGACATTGCGGAGCGGAAAATTACCGCAGAACACCGTTTTAGGTTTAATATTGGGTTGTCGAAAAAGTCTTTTCGTATTTCTAACCAAAGTTCAACACATTTTTTTTTATATTTGTAATGAACTTTATTGAACCAAATATGTACCATTTTGGTTGACCACCTTTTGCCATTTTTCCGCTAGAGACATTATTCCATCAGGGTAAAACTTTTGTGGTTTCTCGGCGAAAAACTGCGACAAGTAATTTTCACAGGCTTCTCTTGAAGCCAACTTTACTAGATTAAGGGAGTTCTGCATTGACCGAAACAAATGGTAGTCCGATGGTGTAAGGTCAAGGCTATATGGTGAATGCATCAAAACTTCCCAGCCAAGCTCTCCCAGTTTTTGCCAAGTCATCAGTCTAGCGTTGCCGTGATGGAAGACGACGCCCTTTCTGTTGATCAGTTCTGTTCGTTTTTTTTCGATTGCTTGCTTCAATCTCATCAGTTGTTGACAGTAAAGTGTAGAATCAATCGATCGACCAGGCTGGAGCAGCTCTTAGTGGATGATTCCTTTCCAATCCCACCAAACACTCAGCATAACCTTTCGAGGCGTCAATCCTGGCTTTGCGACCATTTGTTGAGCTTCACCACGCTTGCACCATGATCTTTTTCGCACATTATTGTCGTATTTGATCCACTTTTCGTCTCCTGTTACCATTCGCTTCAGAAATGGTTCGATTTCATTTCGTTTCAGCAAAGAATCGCAGATGTTAATTCGGTCCATTAAATTTTTCACAGACAATTCATGTGGTACCCAAACATCGAGCTTCTTTTTGTAGCCAGCCTTTTTTAAATTGTTCAAAAACGTTTGATGATGAATGTTTAGTTCCTTAGCGATGTCATGGTTGCTTATGTGATGGTCCTGGTCAATCTTTTCCATAATTTCATCGACTTTTTCAACGATAGGTCGACCAGAGCGAGGTGCATCTTTCACATCGAAATTTCCAGAACGGAAGCGAGCGAACCATTGTTGTGCTACACGAACTGATACAGCATCGTCTCCTTAAACTTCACAAATTTCATTGGTGGCTTGCGTGGCATTCTTCCCTTTTTTATACAAAAATTTCAAAATATAGCGAATTTTTTCATTATTTTCACTCATTTTTGAACAGCTGTAACTTTTTTTCAACTTCTCCGAATTTAATTTTTTTTTGCTTAAATGAAGCTTAAAATGTCACCTTTCCAACACCATATGGTATGACACAATGTGATTTATAGCACTGGAGATAGACGACTCCATTGACATCTATTGACAAAATACGAAAAGACTTTTTCGACAACCCAATATATTGTATTCAAGAAAAATAATCGCCATCAAATTTAATAGCAATTAGTTAAAAATTCAAGTTGTTGTTATTTTATACCACAAATGACAAAAAAAGTGGAACGAACTGTAAACTTTTGAGAGTAACAATTTATCATGAATAACCTTCTAAAAATGTGAAATATTTCAGCCTGCAGGATGCATGAAATGGTTGTGCCAAACATTTACATTTACTCAGTCAGTCCAGTATAATAAAATTTTCCTACATTTTATTAGGCCTACATAAATATTCATTCAGACCTAAAATTTTATGCGAATGATTTAACTGTGATTCAGGCTTAAAAAAAACTTTCAGGCCAGATTTGAAAGCATTGAAATTACAGTGGTATAGAAATTTTATGCTGGGAAATGTACGAGTATGTGTGATTTCGTATGCGCCTGTCTTTGAATGCGTGTACGTTTCAAATGCATTTTTGTTGTTTTGCGTAATTTACGACCTTCATTCGTCCGTCCTTCCGTCCGCCCGTTCGTCCTGCGTTCATTTTGATCGAGAGTGGTGGCTCTTCCTCGTCCCCCTCTTTTCGTCGCATTTACAAAATGTCGTTCCCATGAATCATTTTCGAAAGCGTTTTTGTTTTGCGAAAATTCGCGTAGCTGGAATTTAATCGCTGAGGATCATAAGATTTACTGCTTAATCGCATTCGAGTATAGAAAGCACGAGTAAAACGATAAAATGTATAAAAAGTTCTGTTCGATACATTCCTCACAAGCTCTTTAATGTTAATTGATAAGGAGCGCTACGAAGTTTTTAAATACTCGATATGCTGCATACACAAAATTGAATAATAATAAACAATTTGTGAACATTTGAGTATAAGTACATATGTATGTATATACATACATTTATTTTATTTATAACTATTTAAAACTATACCCACAACAATTTTTTAAATCGTCGAATGACGCGCGGATATCAAAGAGGTCTGGAGCTGTTGCTGCGAATCAAATAACTAAGGGAGTTGTTAAGTTAGTATGATAGTAAGTTAGTTAGCAAGATAGTAAGTTAGATAGTTAGTAAGTTAGTAAGTAAGTAAATTAGTTAGTTAGTAAGTTTGTTAGTAAGTTATTTAGTTAGTTAGTAAGTTAAATAGTAAGTTGGTTATTTAATTAGATAGTTAATAATTTAGCAAGTTAGTTAGTAAGTTATTAAGTTAGTAAGACGTTAGTAAGTTGGTAAGACGTTAGTAAGTTAGTTAGTTAGTTCGTTAGTTAGTAAGTACGTAAGTAAGTGAGTTAGTTGGTTAGATGTTAGTGTATAAGATGAACAGCTATCTAAAAATACATATCTATTTCGCTTAGGTATTACATATACTTATCGAAATTTTCAAATTTGAAGAATAACTGACCTGAATATTGACTTGAAAAATACGAACAAAAAATTTTGCTGCCTTAGGCTGCAGCATTGCGGCGATAAGCATTTCACCAAATCAAACAGAGTAAGTTAAAATTGAGATCGGTATTACCGACTTTAACTTTATTAACTCAATGCAAATGTTTTTCTACCAAAAAAAAAAAATATATATACATATATATGAAAATTAAGTTTTACTCAAGAGAAAATAATTCTTGTTCTTCTTATGAGTAAAACTTATTCAGAAATCTGAGTTGAATTAACATCGCACCTCCTAATTATTACATTTATTTACAAACATCTGCACAAACTGAAAATGCTTTCTGTGTGGAGCTTTTAAACAACCGAACGAACCGAAATACTGAAATTTCTTATCTTCTTGTAAGAGTAAAACGGCGGAGTTAGCCCATCTTGGCTCGTCCTATTCTGAGGCTGCATGGTAAACACTAAGTACGAGCGTATTGTTCATTTTGTTGTTGCTGTTGTTGAGTTGAGTTTAACATATTTTACACATTGCTTTGTTGTTCTTGTTTTTTTTCAATTTTGTTGCTTTCGAATTGTTCTTAGTGTTTTATTGTTTTATGCTATTTTGTTGTTATTTTTCTTGTTGTTGTCTTGGTTTGTTATTTTTTTGTTTTGTTGTTTTGTTGTTTTTTCGGTTGTGTTGTCTTTTGTTGCTGTGGTTGGAGAATTAAAACCAAACAAGCAAAACGAGTGATGCTTTTGAATTTTAATTATCCTTGACGGTACGAAAAAACCCAACACGTAACAACAACAACAACCAAAAAACAACAACAACAACAATACAAATTGCGAGTGCTATAACAAATATGCAAGCGTGTTTGCATTGTTGTAAAAACAATAATTGTTTTTTTTCATCTTCTCTTAAATTTGGTGTTGGTGTTGTTGTTTTGTTTTCACTTGGGAAATTTTAAAGTTTTCTAATTAGAAAATCTACAAATGCAAAATTAGAATCTGTGGCTAGAAATGTAAGAAATATTTAAAAATTGGGAATATAGCGTCGAGTCGTTATAATCTTCAACGACCTTTTTGACTTTTAGGAATTTCTTGTGATCGGAAGAGAGAGAAAAAACACATTCAACATCATCCTCCATTTTAATTTAGATAAAGGGTGTCAGCTCGGTTCCTACAAGTGAAAGATTTTAAAGTTGTCAACTTGTTTATGAGATAATGACAGAACACATACTTTTTTGAATAAAAAATTCTCTTTTTTTATATGAGCGTCGGCTTCGTCTGGTTATTAAGAACAAAAGACTACAACAAATATAAATGTCGGCCTCAGTGAAAAATTTAAAAAAAGGTTAAATCCTAAATGCAAACGGAGCTAAATAAAGCAGATGGAAAGCAGCGCGAACTGCAAAACCACTGCGCAATTAGACGAACAACCGCAAAAGCGTTATACGAGAAGCTTGCTGCGATTAATTTCTTGAATGCTTTTGACCACGATGACCAGGTTTTGATGTTGTAGTAGTGATGAATTTAAAAAATTTCGCGGTTAACTGCAAGTAAACGCAGGACTTTAATGGTTTTTTCTATCTACGTCGATGGCATCAAGGTGGTCCTTTCTCAATATGTTGGAATTTGTTTAAAATAATATACTAAATTTAATAATATACTTAATGGAGGTGTCTTTCTTTCTTTTTTTCTTTCTTTTCATCTTTCTTTCTTTTCTTCTTATGTTTTACTTTCATCCAAAAGTAAGTGATCACATCAGCCACGCCTACTACTAATTGTGACCAGGATAGAGTAAGTACTACGACAATTTAAGTTATATATATTGCTATTCCCGGAGAGTTTAATTACTACAGTGGCGAAATTTTTTTAGGTGGTACATGGTCACTGTAGGAGCATCTACCTATCAACAATGGTGAATGATCTGATGCTACGATATCAAAAGATTATAAATACTTTATCAGTTTTTAATTTAACGCTCCGCAAAATTTCAATAACTTACTTTATAAAAGGAGCAATTCTGGCTTAAAATGTTTAACTTTTTAAAAATAAGGACCAGTCTCATTCGTGAGTTTAAATGTACACACATTTTTAAACAACTTTGTGCATGTTTAATTGCTAAAAAGCCACATTTACATTACGCTCCAATTAAAGCCAGTGGCAATAAAATATGCATTATCCACCACGATTATACATACATAACTTCAAATCGGAATAAATGTCAAAATATTGCAACAAAAATTTGCAAATGTCCTTTAGCCGGAAATGACACAAACAAATCCACAAAATTAAAGCAGCGCTGCAGCGGCCCAAAATTACAAATTTAAATAAAATGAAATGAAATAAAAGTGCAACGAAACAAAAATGAAACTAATTGTACACAAATTTGCTTTTTGCTGATAAATTCAACATTGTGTGCGAGCGAGGGAGCGAACGTGCGAGGCGAGGTGAAGTGAAAGCCGGGCGACTATCAAGTCTAAATTTCGCATTATGCAAAAATGATGGTAATTCTAAAAATAAAAACAACAACAACAGCAACAAACAAACACCAGCAGCACTAAAACCAACAACATTAAAAACAATAACAACAAATGCAGTAAAAACAACAACATCGACTGCAACATGTCCATTTTACCGCAGTAATTCAGATAAATCCAGTTTAGTTAAAATACACACACACGCACACAGTTTATCCGTGTGTGTGTGTTTGTATGTATAAGTGCTGCTGACATTGTGACATCAATCATTGTTAACTAAACTAATTCGTGAGATGAACAGCAGCAACAGACGCTGCACGCAACAACAACGATTTACATAAACAATATTCAGCATTGGTGGGCAAACTGCTGCAAAGTGTTGCAGTCGCAATTTGGCAGAGTTGTTGCATCCATCATTGACTGCATTTTTCATGTAAAGCAGATTTTAAGAGCAATTTTAAGTCAACTGTAATATGACCCGATGTAAAGATTTGTTTTTGTCCGAAATAAAAATACGGCGAAACAGCCCGAAAGAAGTTATAGATACGGCGATCTACGTTGTATTTAAAGAGTTGCAATGATAGGCTATGGTGTAATAGTTATAAGGTTAGATAAGTAGAAAAATGTGCAATTGCCATGGTTGCTACAAAATGATTTAGTAAGTTAAAACCACAACGTAGTTTATTGTCAAAAATAAAAAAATTAAACTTTAAAATAAGGCAGAAATCGAGGTGAGTTCGCTTGATTTGCGTTTTCATTTCTTCTTTCCATAGCTTATTATTCAATCTTAAGGTTAGGATATTAAATTTCAAAGAGAGTAGCAATATCGAGGTGGAGAGGGACATTTTTCTACTCATCTCATATAACTGGAGTGGATATTTTAATTTAACTACCAATTTTATAGCTTAAAAATTTAAGTAAACATAATATAAAACAAATACTTTAAAATATATTTTGAGTTGAAAAACAATATTTTAACTAAAATTCGTTTATGATTATGGCGATTAGAAAATATTCCGTTTGCGGTCGACAAAGTCACCTTGTAATGTTGCAAAAGTCAATTCAAACTTGCGAGTGATGGCGGCAGTCGTCTGTGGCTGATGTTCAATATTGCTCGGAACTCATTGGCAGTGGTGCGTGTTGCATGCATCATCTGAGATCGGAATCACTTTACTGCCATAGTCCAATACCAAGTTTAAGCTAATTTTTTAAAAGTTATGTTCATATTTCAGGTTCTTGTATGTGTTAAAGTT
This sequence comes from Suillia variegata, assembly GCA_949127995.1. NCBI lineage: Eukaryota > Metazoa > Arthropoda > Insecta > Diptera > Heleomyzidae > Suillia > Suillia variegata. The sequence continues at coordinate 18,875,422 of OX421846.1, forward strand.
TCAAAAATATAAATAAAAGATAAAATTTAAAGAATATAACAATTTACAAATGTTTTTTTTCGGTGTAGTTGTCACAAACACAAATGCATGTCCTTGTATGCAAACTCGTTTTTAATACATACATGCATGTGTGCATGTGTGTACGTGTATGGTTGCTGTTCCCGTCACCACAGGAAACGTGAATTTGTAAAAATAGCGTGTTAATCCTTGTGTTTATTTTTATACTCCTGTAAATGGACAAACACACACGCACATATGCTGACATACATTCGTAGATACATACATACATACATATACATATATAGTATGCATAAAATAATATTTGTGTGTGGATTTGCTTACAGCGGGCGCGGTTAATTTTGCCAATAACCAGGGCGAAAAAAACTGCGGCCATATTTGTCGGTGGCGGGAATATGCGATTCGCTTCCGGTTGAATTATATAGCGAGCAGAGCTGAGCTCCGTCCTCAGGTCAAAAGTACAGTGGAACGGACGAAGCAATTGTCGGGGGAAAATATTTTGCGCAACAAAAAATAAAAACCAAAATGAATATATCCCAAAGCTGCGCACTCAGCAAAAGCAGCCCTTAATGAACTACGGCAATTTTTTAGCCACGGGGAAACACACTTTTTTTAAATATGTACGTAATAGTTATCTGAACTCAAAATGCGTCAGTGCGGCAGAACAACAACAACAACAACAACAACAACAACAACAACAACAACAACAACAACTACATTGACCATAGTCGACAATGGTGTGCAAATAATTTGTGCAAATTATAATGCGCGCCCCGTGGAAAATGGGGCCGCTTTTCCGCCTCAAGTAATTATTAAATATGTCCGCTGTAAAAGCGGAAGTTGTTGCATATTTCCCAGCGCATTCGCAACACACATTCACATTTACACTTGCACGGATTTACACATGTACACATAAACAATGCGCGTGTGTAAATAAATTACAACTTACACCAACGCTCATACATATGGATGTAGTTTACTGTCGCTTTGAATAAACAAAATCAAACAAACAACTTTTTTAAATCTGTTTTTGTTGTTGTTGTTGTCTGTAAGCTTATGGTTAAGCGTATTTTACCGCATAGTTAAAATCTGCAATTTTTAGTTTAATCTAAAAAATTTTCAAATAAATTATGCCAAAGTTTAGCATAATTTTTTAAAAGCATTTGCGTGTGTGTATGGGTTGTTTTTTTTGTTTCAACAATTTGTCCGTTTAAAAAATAAACGTTTTGATGGAAAGTAGGTGGGCTGTTATTGTAAAATGCATTTTGGTTAACCAAGGTAACTTTTAAGATTTTTTGTGTACTGGCTTTTATTCAAAAAGTAAATTTTAATTAATTTATACAATTTGGTTTTATTGTAGCTTAAGTACAACAAAATCAATATTTTACTAATTTTAAAAATTTTATAAAGACGGAAATTACATGAAATAGGAGAGTAGATTGGTTTCTTGTTCATCTTTGAGTTTATTTTTTTGTTTAGATAACAGGAGCTCACATGCCAAAGTCTCGATATGTTCTAAACTACGGCTGTATTCGTTGGGACGGATAGACGGAGTTCTTAGAAATCGATTCAGAATTTGACGCTGATCTTTCGGCAATAGAGAACCGAATCCTAATACATATATTAACGACTAGATTCTTTATTTCATCGTGTTCACGTCTGAATTTGGCTCGAGTGTGGGACGGAAAAATCAAACTAATGGTACTATAACATCAAATAGATATATTTCAAATGGTTATTTACCATCCAAAACAAGTTAAACTATAACTACTAATACTAACAATACAAAAGCTTGTACTTAATAATCCGTGGGCCTCCTTCAGATTCTCCTCGCAGCAGTGAGAATTCGTAAGTCCAGTAAAAAAAAATGTATTAGCCTTCAAGTCCTTAATCGAAATCACTCAAATTTACTTATATGGTAAATATTGCCACTGGGCTACACTTTTTGTTAAAATCTTTCTCGGCTCGCTCTTTCATGCTACAATATACGGTCTACAATAGACCAGAGTCAGTGTGAGGTGACCTGCCAAGAACCATGTACGAAAAACCCCAAAATGGGAATTTCTATGAAATTCTGGAAGAGTACAACCCTCGCTACAATCAAATTTACAAAGAATTTTGTCGATGGCATCTGTGCGTATATATGAATATTTATAGATTGGAGTCCTTCTTAACATATACAAGTGGCATAAACTATTTCCAATATGCCGCCTTTTAAAAGTTATTTTATGCAAATCATCGTTCTAGTCAAATTCGTTAGCGGTCACGAATCCCAACAAAGACCTAAAAAAGTAATACGTAACATATGTTACAATTAAGCAGCCTTATTAGGAATATTATTCTGGTAACTATTATTTACTAATGTACTATTTTAGTATTCTATTCCCATTAACTTATTTTATATCTGTTTTATACCGCGACACATGGACTTTTTGACCATGTCATAATACCAAAATTACAATATAATTCTACAATAATAATGATGAAGAAGATATATGTATGTCGTTTGTTAAATTTTTCATAAGACAATTTCTCTATATAAAAAAAAGAAATATAACGTAAAGCATGGTTGAATAATAAGTTCAGGAAAGTAGAAATGAGGAGGCAATTCGAGCGAACTCACCTCGATTTCTTATTTATTGTTTTTCAATTTTTGAAAAAAAAAAAAACTGTTGTTTTTATTTACTTCATTTTTTATAGCAACCATGGCAACTGCTCAGAAATTAAAATTTTCAAAGAGAGAAACAATATCGAGGTGGAGATGGACATTTTTCTACTTTTCTCACCTTATATTTATTACACTATGACGTAAAGTATTTCAAGTACAATTTTTGTTGAAATAGAAACACGACGACAAACGTTTTACAGGTGAAATTTATTTCGAACGACTGCATACAAATGTGTTATTTTAATTTTAATTAAACAATTCATATAGAGATAAACTACTCATACAAGTACTCATACAAGTTACAAATATTACAATTCAAGCAATTTTGCGTATTTCAAATTATAATAACCATCAAATTGATTTAACCTTCTTTAAAGATGTTTCGTAAACCTTTTAGGTTTTATTGTTAAAACTTGTAGGCCATTATTTGTTAAACACGTCTTGGAAAATCTAATAAAGCAAAGTGAAGAAGCTTGTATCGAAAGGAAAATACAATTTGCCAATAAAACTTTAATATCTGACATGGAAAAGTATTCGCATTCGTGACATAGCAAATAAATTGACTTTCGTTGTTTGTGGAAATTAGTGAGAACCTTTTTTTTTTGTTATTTAAAACGTACGAAAACGAACACGAAATTTGTGGAAAGTTGAAATGTGTTTGTTGTGTTAAGTTTTCACAGCGCTCACAACTTTTAAATATCGCATCGGTAGCAGGACAATTTAATTTGCTAAAAGCAATTTTCAATGTACCGGAGGTTTTTATTTTTTCTTTATTTATATGAATGTGATTTTTTTCAATTTATTTGTAATATAAATATTGCAAAAAACTTTACCAAAGTTTTTGGCAAATATTTAAGTTCTTAATTAAGAGCTCAAAATATTTACGTTGGTAAAATAGTGCGGTGCGTTGCGATGCGTTGCGATGCTTCCACTTTAAATATTTTGTTAACAAAACCGTTTATTGGTGCTGACCCATATTCGAAGCACCGCGAAGCACGGTGCAAACAAAGTGCGGGACACTAAATTTTTAATTGCAGTAATTTCATTTCATTAAAATGTATCCGCGGCTAACCTCAGATACCCGAATAGGGCAATAAAATGCGCGTCGTCGCTTAGTTGTGTTAGCTTGCGTTCTGAGTGTGTGCGTGTTTTTATTTACAAACGTACTCACACTCTCACTCACGCTGGCAATTGCACACGCAAACAGTTATACTCGCATACATGTATAAGTATTGTGTATGCATTTTCAATTCAAATAATAAAGTTAAAAGCCAACAAATAATTGCAGCCTGAATCGCGGCTTTTATAAATACAAAGCGGCGACGGGCGCAGCGACAGCGGCAGGTGATGCGCTGAAAAATAATGAAACCGCACCGGGCGCCATTTTTAGATGTACGCAAATATTGCACGTGCACGCCCACGTGTGCAGATGCATGCATTCGTTTCTCTTCTACATTGATCAAATCGTGTTGAAAATTAAAAAAAGAAACGAAACAAAACGAAACGGAAGTACTTAAGTCCTTCGGAAGTCGCCATTTGTAAATTAAGAATTGAATATTTTCCACTCAATTTATAAAAGACATAATCAGAAAATGTGGAACTTTTTCAACTGATTTTTGTAATTTAATAAGTTTTATTAATCTTACCAACTTTTTTTCTATTTCATAAATTTCAAAACTTAAACTTTCATTTTGTGTTTGGTGTATTTCCACGCCGCTGTGTAAAAGTTTTCCGGTTCTATTCCAAAACAATTTATGTATTTAATTTATAAAATAAATTTAATATTACACGGAATTACAATGCGAAAAAAGGAATAAGCGAAAATGGAGCAATAAGAGCGCGTGTGACCGCAGCAATTATTGTCGAAAATTAAATGCTCTATTTTATTGTTTGAAAATGTTGTTAATTCATCGAATGCAAACATAAAACTGTGAATTTATTTTCGGTATTTTGGTTTATTGTTGTTGTTTGGTTTTGGGCAAAACGCTTTATGCAATTTAAGCAAATTTCGAGCTTTTCGGCCACATGCAAAACTCATTAAAAATGTTTTTCATATTAATTGCTCATACGTTGCGTTGGCCAATTTGACTTTAGAAACTTTCCTCCCAAAAGGTTTTTCCAAATTGAGTTATTTAAATATTTGAATAAAATGTAATTCTATTACATTACTTTGTTTAGTTTGTCGTTATGTTTGGTTTTTGCTTTTTCTGTATTAAAATAATATTATTAATTATAGAAATAATTAAAAAATTGTAGTTAAACATAACAGTAAAGAAAAAAAAATTAATCAAAGTGATAATACACTTTAACATACACATACACAAATATGCATACATGGCCACAAAGGATTCCGCTAAGAAAATAAGTGTGAACAAGTCACGAGGTCAGACCATTTTCCATATTTTATAGATTCAACTTGGCTTGTTCTAGCAAGTGTGAGTGTATGTGTATCACATATATCAGTGGCGTAAAGGGAGAAAAATTTGCTTTTAATAATTAAACTTTAAAGGTGGGATTACATTACAGCTACACATTTTTAACACAAGTTAAACTGGAAGGATAAGTTGCAGAATTTATTTAAATCGAAGAGTAGGATAAGACACAACACTTTCGTTTCAATCATTCTAGTATATATACAAAAAAAGGTTTGCTGCAGTTGCTACATTTTATTCTATACGATTTCAATGTAACTTCTCTCTTCTAGTTTGACTTGTGTAAAAAATGTGAAGTTGTAATGTAAACCATTTTTAAAAATATTATTATTATTATTTTTATTTAAGTATATTAAACATAAGAAAATATAAATTGTTTTTTGAATTGCCGGGTTAAAGCCCCTGAACTCCCCACATGCATTCTTAACACTAATACACACTCAAACACACGCTGATACACACTGGTAGTCACTTAAAAGTGTCGCAGTGTTGTTAAGTTTTTCGCACTAAACAAGAAGATGATTAAAAAAAATCCATGAAAAAGAAGCAGAAATATTTTAAAGCGCTGCATGTGCCTGCAAAGCAAAAGAAGAAGATGAAAACGAAGAAGAAGATGAAAAAAGAGAAGAGTAAGTTCAGCTCTTGTGAAAATCTGCAAGTAGAAAATTTTTAAGTATGTGCTATACTGACACATACTCATATACATAAACACACACACACACACAGCCAAGTAAGTCGAAAAAGCGCTTAAAGTGTATTTCGCATCGTTTAGTTTCTTCTCTTGATAAACCCTGCAAAAATATTGCATGCAGTATATTAATCCACTTTTATGTAATGACAATTTTAAACAGCAAAAAAAGAAAGCTTTCAATACTAACATAAGAAAAATTTTTATTCTCAGCGGTTATTAATTATTTTTAGTTTTCCTAGTTTTTAAATCTGGTTGGGTTTGAACTCTAAAGGACAAAAAAATCTTTTAGTTTCAGTTTAGAAGAAATCTTCAATTTGAGGTGGAAATTAGAAACTTAGATGTTATGATTTTGAAAATCAAAGCTGGTCTGAGATTGTCTTAAACTTCTTAACACTCTAACAACTGAGAACTCTGTTACTCTGATATGTGTGCCGGGGCATGTGGGGCATAAGGGGCAGGGTAAATGAAATAGCGGACTCTTTTGCAAAGACAAATGCAGAGGAACGAAACCCTTCAGTAGGGTTAACAGTAGATTCACAAAAATTTTTGATATGTGTATGTGAAAATGTGTTAAGGTAGAAGCTATTCTTAACCTTAGCAGTAAGGAAATTAAACTCTACACTGAACTATTAACAGTACACTGTTAACACAATTGCCATCTGAAGAAAATAGGAGTGGTAGAAAATGATTCATGCCGACTCTGCCAAGAGGAGCACTAAACGGCTGGACTTGTCCAGCGGTGGCAAGACGCAGATTTGAATACTTAGGCAACGGGATTCTAGTTCCAAATGACATAGTAAAAATCAATCCAACAACAATTACGAGATTTATAAATAGTCCAGAATTGGGTTTATAGGCCAACGAGGCTGTACAATTGAAGATCTTTTAGGTCGCAGTGCTTCTAAGGCCATTTATTAATAGTAAGGATGCACAATGAATCGAACAAATCCGAAAATGTAAATTAATCGAAATAAATACGCGCTCCAATGTGAACAATTTTTGTAAGGTATTTAAACGTCAGCATAGCCTAAAGTGCTTCTCTAACTAGATTTTTCCTTAATTTGTTGTTTTTGTTGGCTAAACTTGTGCAGTAAGTCGCAAAAGCAGCCGAAGCAACGAAATGCTTAAGATGCAAAAATACATACACACACAAAAACACACAAAAACACACATGCACACATACAAACAGTATGAAAAACTTTTTGACTATCTTGTTGTATTGTGTATGTGTACGTGTACTTGTATGTGCGTATTTGAGTGTGTTGTTATTTTAGATTGCATACCTTCAAGGTCTGTATACACGCAAAATAAAGCAGATCATTCCACAAACTTATGGCGAAGATTATGCCGAGCAAATTGTTGCGGCAGTTTGCTGTTGCTTCTTCTTCTTCTTCGTCTGCCTCTTCTTTAGTTTTTGTTTTACCTTTATTAGTTCGCATAATGCAGCCGCAATGCGTCAAGGTTTTGAATTATTACACGAGTTTACAAGGTTTTCCATTATTAAAGTTTGGAATTTATTTCTAAAGTATAATTTTTATGTAAATCGGTTTGAAGATATTATATATAAAAATTTGAGTTAAGGAGAGCAGCAAAAATAAAATATACTTGTCTTATATTGGTTAATATTTAAATTTTGCGACAAAATAAAAAGAAGATCCAATCCTTTGGTACATGAAAATGAACTTATTTAGGTCTCAACTGTTTTGCGTATAAAAAATTTATAAAATAGTTCTATTGCAGATAATCAATTCAAATTCAATATTTAACATTTTAAAGGTAACACAAAACTTCTGACAAAAATGGGCGTGATCCAATAAGGATGTCGCCTTCTTATAATGAAGACACGTAGCAATTATGTGCTACAAAAAGCACATCTATTGGAGTCACTGAAATGGCCGAGGATATATAAGCTTCTGCATAGCCTTAGAACTAGTAAGAGAATAACTAGTAATATAAGTACATTTAATTTATATGTAACCAAATGCAATAAAACTTTTTTAATTGTACTCTATAGATTATTGTTATTTTATTCACCTTTGTTGTATCTCATATATGTATGTATGTATGTATGTATGTATGTATGTATGTATGTATGTATGTATGTATGTATGTATGTATGTATGTATGTATGTATGTATGTATGTATGTATGTATGTATGTATGTATGTATGTACATATCTTATCTTCACATGAGCGGATGGTTTTCAGGTATAGAAGCTAATAGAAGTGACAAATCCGCCAACAGTTTAGTGAAGCAGTTATAAAAAAGTTGTTGCTATTGTTTTGAAAATTCATTTAATCTGGATAAGTCATGTCAAAGCGGAAAATGTCTGTAATAATTTAACCCTTTTAGAGCTCCTGGATCGTATCCAAAGTCTTGCTATAAAGCTTAACGGAAATAATTGGTTATTAAATTGTTTGACTCCTTGAGACATATGTACATAGTCGTGATGTGGAATGTATGTAATGTGTTTTCTAACTTTATTTTCTAGATAGATGTTCCTATGAAATTGTTGGACTATTGTCTGAAGTCCAAGTAATTTTCAGAAAAACTCGACTTGTCTTGGGCGCCAACCATTTCAAATCACGACATAATTTCAGCGCACCACTCATTACAGAGATAATTCGTTCTTTAGTCGGTCTGTGCGATTGGGGAATAATCTCAAGCGATAATGTGGGCAGGCTTAAGGTAAACATTCCTAACCATTTCCTACTCTTTCCCCCATCACTATAACCTTTTTCCTTTTCAATTCAACACAATGCATTGCATTTATGGGGGCATCTCCTGAGTGTTGGTTTTAGCTTACAAAAAAATCATCTCCAAAAATATAAAATTTCAGGAGACAAAATTGTATTACGCCCAGGCCCGTATCTAGGGGGGGAGACGGGAGCAATTGCCCTGGCCGCCACTTTGTAAGGGATGCATGTGGAAGAAGCTTTATGGCGACATTTATTTTAAGTGAGGACCTTTTTCTTTTCTTTTACATCTGCTTTCATGAAAAAAATTTACTGTAAAATTTAAGAAAATTTTTCAACTTTCATAAAAAATTTCATAAAAAAATTTTATATACAAATATTTTGAAAGGGCGACAATATCCACTTTTGCCCCGGTACGGCCCTGATTACGCCACACAATATCTATCTATCAGATTTAAGATATTTTAAACAACATTTCATAATCTGAAAACCAAACATTTTCCAATCCACAGACCCATTTTGATAAATAAATCGTTATTAAGACAAAATATTTTATATGGATAATACATTTGCAGCGATAAATTGAAATATTCTCAATAAGAATTCTTCGGTTTTGATTGCTTACGAAATACAAAAAAAAAAATGCCGAAATGAAGCACATAATCGAAAATTTATTTTTGCATATTTGATTCGATAAAAAAAAACACAATACTTGTGCAAAAATGCATTGTATGCAAACACACACATTTACACAATTGTCGTCTTGCTTAAGCAGCAATACAAAAATAACAAAAACAGTAGCAACAACAACACCATCATCATCATCAGCATATAACTCTGTACCTCAATCCATCAACTTTGCATTAAATTTAAAATCGAAAAAATAATAAAGCAGAGAACACGAATGCGAAAACTTCGAACAAGCAATTGCAGCAAAATTCAAACAACAACAACAACGACAACAAACAAACAAACAACGTGGCACAGTAAACCTGCATGTGTTTGTTTGTAAATGCACAAATACAAATGCAATAATACAAAAACACGCACGCACGCACGCAAGCACACACACTGACGAACTCGAAAATACTCTAACAGGAGAGTGGTTGTGCTACCGCGCGAATAAACATACACACACACATACTATATACATATGTAACATACACACACACAAACATACGCAATTTCGAAAATAAGAAAGAATAAAACGGATATCACAGGATATTGTATTACGTGAGTATTGTGCACAAGTGTTGCTTTTTATTACACTCAACACAAAATATAAATAATACAAAAAATATTCTCTTTTGAAATAAAATAACAACTCTTAAACGCCTACAAAAGAGATGACTTTTTTTTTTAATTTCACAATTATTATTTTTTATTTTTTAAGTAAAGTTTTTTGTACCAAAACAACGTTGAAACTTTTGTAAAAATAATTTTTTTTTATATTCACACACTTTTTGTTTAGTTAGATATTCTTTTAAAATAGACAGCTCGGATATATTTTCTCTGTATGGCAGTTCAAGTATCGTAGGGTCTGATATTTAAAACGTCCAACTAAAGCATTTTCGAAAATATACAGATGCCTTCTTATGGGTGTTCAACGTGGATGTTAATAAAACAGACTACAGAATCACCGGGTTCTAAAAAATCTATTGTACAGCTTCTTTACCCTACAAACACAATTCTAGACTATAAATCGCGAAATTTTTGTGGGCTTAATTTTTACTATAATATGTAAAAGTAATGCACATATACATACGAGTATATGTGTATATGACCAAAATTTAAATATAATTAATTTTAAAGATGACAGTCGGTCAATTCGTCCAACAGAACAATTACAGAGATAAGAGTTGATGTGTGCTGGTCATATACCAGCACACATCATAGCTCTCAGTCCTTATGTATCAATAAGCAGTACTCAGGATAGTGTCGGAATAAGGAGGTAGAGGTATAGGAATGAAGTATTAAGATTGGAAAATAGAAACTTCTTTGTTTCACGAATGAATTTCAGAAGATTTGGGATAGCAAGAGTATGATTCTTAATCATACTCAACACATCACCACATAGTATCCGAAGTCTTGCTTTTGCAAAAGCCGGACACATACAGAGGTATTGCTCTGTAGTGTCATCGATGGATCGTTGATGACGCACATGTTGGTCATATGTTAACCGCAAGTATTATGTTCCGAGATTACACCCATCAGTACTTTTAGGTCATTCTTTCTTAGCTTTAGAAGAAGGTCTGCTAATTTCCTATTCGGTTCTCTCACGAACCGAAATTTACACCCACCTTACAAACGCCTCTCTTTTATGCATTAAAAAAAAAAAAGTAACTGTACTGCAAAAATCCACATTCACATTCAGTTTTTAACATTTAAAGTGTAACTCGAAAGTACCTACTAAAAATGGGCGTGGTTGGATAGAAAGAACACCTATTTATAATAGAACCATTTGAAAACATTTTTAGTGGGTTAAACATGAAAAAATTATTGTTAATTATTAAAACGATGTAGGGTATAACAACTCCAGTATAGACAAAGATATTTCTCTTTGTTCAAATTTAATTTAGTTCAAAATTATTTACATTTCTTGAATTTTTGTATTTATGTATTTATTTATTATGTTATTATGTTATTAAAATCCTTTTAAAAGATTAAACTTACTATACGAGTAATGGTTTGGGTAAGGTGTAGTATTGTTTTTACTTTAAGTGTATAAACCCAGCATGCCAAAATATAGTAAAGTAAACAAAAAAATGAAAACGGTTGCAAAAAACCACAACCAAAGCCAAAACTTAGCATACACTTCCGGCATCGCATGGAATATACTCAAACACATACAAATACACGCACATATAAACATACATAAAAACAAACGCATAAGTACGTATGTATTTGAATGTGTATAACTAGTATGCCGAGTGTGAATGTGTCAGTGCGTGGATATCTAGCTTAAGCGATAACTCGTTCTAAATAAAGAAGATAAGCGAATCAAATCAAGTTGTTGCGCTACATTCAGCTCGACTGCATATGTACATACATATGTAAAATGTTACTATATATAAGACTCTGTGATTGCATCATGCTGATATGATTTTACCATTTACTGAAGCAATGATAATATTTGAAAAAAGTCGATAAAATCTGATGAAACGAATTAAAAGAAATCTCATTGGACAATTGTACATAAGCCATCGCATTTTTTTCTTGAACACTTTCTTTAAAAAAAACTTTTCTCCAGAATCACATTCTGCTGAACTGGTCAAATTTTTTCTCTGAAAATTTATAAGAGATATTGTAGTTTAATTAAATTTAACTTATTAACAACAAGGGTGGTCCTATAAGTATTTAACCTCACCGCCCGATGAAGGCCAACTTTGTAGACCTAGAGAAAACTTAATTGTCAGACGGACTATGTTTCGTTTTTCTGCTGTAGGCTATTATCGGACCACCCTCGTACATTTAATAATGTCGGATAACAGACCTTGAGAAAAATTTAGGAAAAATTTTATACCAACAGACATCGATCTACCTAAATTTCTTATTTGTGGAAATAATAATAAACAATTCATAATTTCGACCTCAGAAAATAAACTTAAATACTGTATTTAATGCTGGCAAAAGGAGCGTGTCCAATTTAGCAAAAGATAATTAATGATATGGCAACATTGAATTTTCTCGCCTCACACTCGTGTATGAGTTTAACAATTTTACAATGTGCTTCGATGGTCTGGTTGTTGTTGGTGTTACTGTTGTTTACTTGCGTTTGTTTTTGTTTTTTTGAAGCTATCTTGGCCAGAGTTTATGCACAGACTACAGTTTCACTCTCTCATTCATTCACGTTCGCAATCACATTCGCATTCGCATTCAGAGTCGCATTTGTATTCGGATTTTAATCCTCCCGGCCAAGCGGAAATCTGCATCTTGATGAGCGTATTTATTTGATAAACTTCATATTTACATTTAAATGGTTTTGAATGCCAAATGAATACCGAAATATGTACATATATATATTGTATATGTGTACATATGTACATACGTACGCACGGAGAGCGAAAGAGATATTTTCGTTTGGGTAATATTCATGGCATGACGTTGAAATTGGATTGTTTCGGATTTCGTAAATGAAATGTTGAAAATTTGTTAAGGATAATCCGGGAATATGGACATATGCACAAATTGCTTGGGCGCTGCTGACTTATGCAAATTCGTCATAATAAGCTGGGCCGGTTGCTTTCAGTTTCTTTCGATTAACTGTGAATGCATTTCGACAAATTTATTTTATTTATTTTTTTAAGCTGTAAAAGTTTCCCAACTTATTATAATGAAAAATAAGATTGTTTAGATTGGCTTATTAAGTCCAAAAAGAGAAACGCAACTTAAATTTTTTAATGCAAATAATCGAAAATCCTGTCTTTAAAAATTGTCGTTTCTGCTATCCAAGTTGGAACCGTTGACATGTTCGCTAGTGTCCAGGCAATGGTGGAAGCTATCAACCGTCATTTATACCATTCCCCTTTTCCGCTTTTTATTCGTGTCCGGTGTTAAGCAATCACATTTGCTTCCTTCGTGTTTGCTTCCTTTTGAAGCCGTATTGGTTTTGGCCTACTCGCATTTGCATTCGAGTTCGTTTCCGTTACCAATTTCGTATCTCCTGTCAATTTTCTGTTCTGTTCGAAATTGAGCTCTTCTTCTTCTTCTTCATCGTGTTGTGATTTGATTCCGGGCTTTCAGTCACGTTTCCTTTGACATTTATTTCCGGCTGTAGCAAACAGACGCATCGACACCAATACCTATGCACAAGCACACACACTAACCACACACATGCAGACGCACACAAACGTGGTTACATACATACAGACATCTACCGTTCGAAACGAAAGTTTCAGTTCATAACAGTTTTAATGAGGGTCAAAATTTGCGACTGTCGTAAGTAGTCGTTCCGCTGTCAGCCACTGACAGTTTCTTTGCGATTATTTGAGATTTCTCGTTCAAAGATTTTGGTCAAAATTGCATTCAATTTGCTAAATTGGAGTGCATTCGCCGTAAGGATAAGAGCCGCTTTGTTTCAAACTGGTTGACATTTTCAATTTAATCAATCAGGTAATCAATCCATAAATCAATCAAAATAGCACATTATGAATTAAATTTATTTACTTTTTAATCATAGAAAAATTTAAAACTTAAACTTTGAAAGCAAGTAAATAAACTTTTAAACGAACGCAATTTTTGATATCTCAAGATTCTTGGTACGTTGTTTGGTTTTGAAGTTATTCAACTTTCTCACTCACTCTCGGTGTGAGGGACTTACACAACTCTGCCTTAAATAAAAAAAGTGTACTTATATGACTATCGAAAAGTAATTCAATGCGAAAGTTTCGGTGTTAGAAATATTTGAAAGTATGAAAAACTTGAAACTTGAATAGAGAAATTCACCGCAGAAATGTTGATCATTATTACAACAAATACAACTGCAACCTTACAACTTACAACCTTTAATTTGACTTCTAACAAAATTCTGACTTTGCTTAGGGTCAAAGTGGAAGTTGTCATTTGAAGAGCCAAGGATTTTCCACATGAGCAGTAAATATTATTTTTCAAGATACAAGTACTCATGAAGATAACGTATCGGACAGAGGGTGTTTCGACTTAGCCGATGGAGGCTTACCTTGCAGGCCTCGAGAAAACGTATTTTTCAGTCGTGATTAAGTAGTTTGAGCATCGCTGGGTCAAGTGTATCGAGCTAAAAGGAGACAATATTGAAAAATAAATAACTACTTTTCCAAAATGTTCACTTTCTTTTATAGGCTAAGTACTTATCGCTCTATCCTCGTATATGCAATAATCTTCAATTTTTGAAAAATGAACACGTTTTTAAGCTATTAATTAGATTTGAACTTCAGATTCTTATATATGCCTCTAAAATGTAGATTTCTTTGACTAACATTTGAATCATTAAGGCTGAAAAGTAAATAGATCTTTACAATATTAAAACGGGTTTTATAGAACTAAGGTGATAAGAAATGCAATATGTAAAAATTTCTATAACAGAAAATAATAAAATGTATTTAAAAAATCATTCAATTTACATATTTGTTTCTCTGAACAATAAAATAGTAAGGGATGTTTCAAGGAAACTACTATGATAATACAAAATTTTCCTTGCTTCTATAGTGTGAAATATCTTAAAAATGCCGAATTTTCAGAAAATTTGTTTGAAAATGTGTTTCTTTATAAGTTTACAGTAGTAAATTCAAACTTTAACAATAAACACGAAAATAGTTCTACAAGCTTTTAAATAATAATAATAATAATAATAATAATAATAATAATAATAATAATAATAATAATAATAACACCGAAGATGGTTCCGAAGAAAGAGCAAATTTTTGTATTTACAACTAAAAAATCACAAATTTCGAGATATGTCGTTCTTGTCATAAACGAGCAATATTTCCTTTATTCTTGATCTTTTGATTGTTTTTGAAATTAGTTTTAAAAATTGACATTAATAAATACTTTGGAAACAAGTGACTTAAACCATGGTTGAATAATAAGGTTAGGAAAGTAGAAATGAGAATGCAAATTGAGCGAACTCACCTCGACTTCTGACTTATTTTTCTGAAGTTATTTTTGAAGTTATTTTTTTGATTTTTGACTAAGTTGTTGTTTTTATTAACTTGATAATTCTGTAGCAACCATGACAATTATACAAAAATGTAATTTTCAAAGAGAGAAACAATAACAATATCGAGGTGGAGAGGCACATTTTTCTACTTCCTCACCTTTATTATGTATTTTCTAAATAAGTAATCAATACATTTAGTTAAAACTGATTTTAAATCATAATACCCATTTCTATTTCCAAATTCAACTAAATCTATTTGTGAGAAATGCGCAAATAATTTCTTTAGAAATAATGTTACAAATTCTCTTTTTACCACTGATGGAATTTTAAATTTTTTGTAGATGCTATCTCAATGCTATTGCCTAAGCTTAAGTTATTGCTTAAATGTTAACTCAACTGTTGAACAAAACGTTTTCTAACAAGACACAAACATAAAACTGCAATTTATAAAAACGTCCAAAAGAAAAGAAGGGCACACAAAACGCAACAAATGTACATTTAGTACAACTCCAACCAGAAACCAGCAACCAGCAACCAAGTGCAGACAATGTACAACAATGGACATGAACAAGTTGCTTGCAATGAAATAAGCAGGGTCACTTTTCTCTTAAGAGTACCTACCCAAAAATTTTTCAAGTTGTGCTTAAGTGGCCAAAAAGAAAAGAAAAGCGATCCATTTGAGCGAGTCTGTATGCCACTGAAATTGAGGGCACTTCTGTGACGAAGTGACAAAGCAATGATACTCAATATAAACAAATATTATAACTGCACTATTTTTAAGTTAAAATACTTGCGCTGGATTTAAGCAAATTTCAATAAGGTTAAAAAAAACCAAAAGTAAGGCGGGCCTAAATTTAAAAACTCAATATATACCGAAAATGTGTGTGTCATGTTCGAAAATCTGGCTGCCACCGATGAGCCACATATGAGATTTGTTTGAACCTTTAAAGACCTACACAAATTCAAAACTCACTTTATTCTACATATGCTACATTTGAACTAACCCTGGTTTGTATTTTAATTGAAGGGTCCCCTTAAGGTTATCAAAAAAATCACATGAGACGCTAATGATTAGAGTTTCAAAGAGCTGAAAAATAATTACAACAACAGCTGAAATTATAAAAATAAAAACAACAATGAGAGGTTCTAATATTCGCGGACAGAGTAGCAAGCGACAAGGAGGAGAAATAATGTACCAAAAGTAGCGTTACATACTTTAACCAAAATGATATATGAACCAGACACACACACCCAAACAAATATGAATGCATTGAAGGTATCAAAACTGGCAGGATCAGGATCAGACGCAGGCGCGGCGCAATTGTTATGCATGAAATGCGTTGCCGCATGCTTTACGCACGATTGAATGGCATAAATCGAAAAGGACACAAATGAATGTCCTGCAAGCGCAATCGCACTCACACACGCACACAAACACAAACATAAGCACATAAATGTTCAACATTATTGAAATTTTTAACGTGAGATCACAGGCTCAACCAAGGGGATTTCTTAATGTTAAAATAACCCAAATAATATATAAAAACTTGATTTTAAAAAGATTTTTTAACACAATTCTTCATAACATACAACTTGAAATTGTTTTTAATATGATGCGAATTGATTTTTTCATGGTTGAATAATAAGGTTAGGAAAGTAGAGAGCGAACTCACCTCGATTTCTGCCAATTTTCAAAGAGAAAAATATTATCGTTGTGGAGATGGAGAATTTTATACTCGAATTACACCATGGATTTTTGTGTCAATAATAAATTTATTATAACATATCCATATAATATCATAGCTACGCCACTGAGTATTGTTATGACCGCAAGACAAACTGTATTATTACAGTACTTAACTAGTTCCTTTGACTATAGATAAAACATTGGAAGTGCTGATATAAGTACAACAACTTATTAACAGAATATTCAATGTCATATGATACAAAATTATCAATAAATGATGTTTCAACATTTAAAGTCAGTTTTCTGCTCGATAAAATCGTCATATTTCAGTCATTTTTTTAATTGAAGATCAAAATTAGTCTGTCAACTTGTCAACCTGTTATAAAAGAATACGAAAGAAGATTTAATTTTGTCGAAATCAAATTTTTTTATTAAAAATGTAATTTATTTGTGCATTTAATTGTTAAAACAACAATAAGTGAACAAATAAATATTATTAAAAGTAATTCAGGTCCAATCTTGTATATAAAGTTTAATCTTTGATTAAATTCAGTTTAGCATCAGATTAATGAAATTCTTCAATGATGATTTAAATTTTGTTAATCATAAAAAAAAATAAAGATTGATTACTGCAATACAGAATATTCCAAAGTAGTCAAGAATTTTAATTTTTGATTAAAGATTAATTTTGTTAAACTGTAACTAGAGAATTTTTTAGAAGCGTTTCAGATCAAAACCAAACATTAGGAATTAATACAAATTGTCTTACTAAGCAATTGAATAAACAAAATTACATGTTAGCGTTTATTTTAGCTGCTTGCACGCTCATTTTTGTGCTCATTTTATACTATTTTAAAGTACTGTGCGTCGGCTGTATTGAGCCACAGCTTAAAAATGCTTTCGCCGGGTGTTCGTATCATTTGTTGCCATTAACTGTGCGAATTTGAGTGCTTCTGTGTGTGGCTTATAATTTATGCCCGCCAAATTCAAAATGCGAAAATTGTGGACATTTACATGCAGTCTCGAGTCTTAGTATTGTAGTTTTAGTTATGCAACTATATTTTTTTTTTGGCCCGACTATTTTGCATGCTAATCCTCCATTTTACTAACTGAAATTTTAAGTGATTTTTGGCATTTTGAGTGATGTGTTGTGACGTGGCTGTAGACATTTTTGATTTGACAGTTGAAGTTTATTGTTCCTAATATAACTTGGAATGAAATTATTCAGAAGGGGAAAATATTCTGATGAATTTTCTGTTACGTTTATATGTACAATGTACATATGCGTATGTAAATTTATATAAAAAAATAAAAATAAAATATCGAATGTTATGAAAATGTTAATAAATCTAGTTTAAAAATGATCATGGTAAGGCTGATTTTCAGCTTTTTGAAGCTTCAAAGTTATCAAAGAGTTCAAATTACTTAAGTAAGTCGAAAGTTCTTGTATTTAGGGAAAGTCCTAAAATTAGCAAAAACCTCGCCTGGTTCTATGGCGAAAATGTAATTGAAATTGTGAATGAATATAAGTATATGGGTCTACTGTTAACTTACAATCTTTATTATCGAAAACATTAAGATTCAAGATTAGAGGAGTGGAAAAAAATTCATTCAAAACTAGGAATAAATATGCCTCAGAATTTTACTCCCTCTGCTCTTGATGATCATTTTTTCAATGTTGTTAAATGTTTTGAACATGATCAACACCAACAGCGTATTAAGAATGCTAGAGATTCGCAGCATCATGATTTGTATTCGCAATTAGAGTATGGAACAATGACGTATTTTAATGAACAAAAATCAGCCAACGTAGTGAGTCTTATTTTAAAAGCAAGATGCGGACTGCTTGATCTAAACGGAAATTTTTTTAAAAATGTTCCACCAGGTCCTTGCTCTATTTGCAATTTAAATGTACTTGAGAACACATACCATATAATTGGCGTTTGTCCAATTTTTAGTAACTCACGTAAAGTGTTTTGGAAAGAAGCTACTCTCTATTCAAGAGGTAATTGAAATTTTAAATTGTAGTAAAATAATGGCGCTTTATGAATTTTTATCTAACACAATAAGGTTTAGAGAATTAATTATTACTGAATTTATATAACATGTACATTATTATTTTTCTTTCTAATATTTTTAAACGACACACAATAAACTGTATTAATGTCGTAAATATCAAGATTTTATTGGTTTCAATGTAAATGAAATGTAATGAATCATATAAATAATAAAATCAAATCATCATCATCATCAATCAAATTTAGTATATAACATTTAAGTATGCACTAACACGAAAGTGCTTACAAATAATTGGATCTCACCACTCACTTAAAATAGAGACATATGACATTTATTTTTAAGTAAAAAATCAAATTTTATTAACTATGTATGAATATCAAAACTTTATCAATTTTTAGTATTTATTGTATAATATTTCAATAGTGAAAGTTCTCATGTGCTGAAACACATTGTTCTAAGAGTTATAGGAAACATTACATAAATTTAGTTTAATACCACCTCCAACAGTTGTTACACTATCGTAGTGGCAATAAATTATGCCTGACAGACGAACAGAGAGAGATAACCTAACGGACAAGGTTAGACAAACTCAGTTTTCGATCCTGATTTTAGAAGGCTTCATTAAGTTGCCAAATAATTATTTATTTTTTACTTCAAGTTTTTGCAATTAAACTATTGAACACAAACTTGTTTTTGTTGGATTAATAAATTTACAATTTAAAAGAATTCGATTGATATTTTACAGTAAAATCGTTATACTTGAAAAGTAATTCCAATCCGATAAACTTAGTTATATAAGTTATGCATATGTTTTTTATTTGTTATTATTTTATAATATAAAATTGTCTCTATTGAAATAGCAATTAAAAAAAATTTCAGCTAACGTTGGCGATATCACACAAACACACAAACACACACACATATTCAGTTTTTATGCTTGTGGATTTGTATTTGCATTTGTAAATTGCAAATCCGTTGCAATCAATCCAGATGCTAAAATAATTGGAGCGTAAAAATTAAAACGCTTCCCAACGTTGCAGCTTTTCCAGTTAAAATTTTTTGTGCTCTAATGACTAAATAACTCAACTTTGTTTAAACAATTTTTAAAGAGTTGTTGAGCAGTCAGTAAATATGAATAGAGAATATTATTTTCGGCTATGTCGAAGCTTAAATACCCTATACCATTGAAGATTAAAATATTTTTTACATGGGTTCATGACTACATAAATGTATACAATAACACCTTTCGTTCCTGTTTTAAGTTGACTATTTTGATGAAATTGTTTATGAACAATTTATTTTAGTTATATTTTTTAAAGCGACATAACTTGAAATAGGTCAAGTTTATTAAAATTACTTCAATCATTTTATCAGTTTAGATTCTAAACAGTTATTTTTTTAACATAATCATAAATATGACGGTTCAGCAATTATTACCAGCTATGTAAATCGTCATCAAAAGAGACATTGCAGCTTTCTGTCAGTATTTTGTTAATGTTAACTCTAAAATGCCATTTTTGAGTTATGCCACTTTGGATGTGGATGCGATAAAAATAATATACTAGTAAATATATATTTCATACTTACAATACCTCTTTGTTGGCGGAACCTTGGTTGAATAATAAGGTTAGGAAAGTAGAAATGAGAGCGCAAATTGAGCGAACTCACCTCGATGTTTGCCTTATTTTGGTGTTAGTTTTTTTTATATTTTTGACAACAAACTACTTTGTTGTTTATATTTACTTAATATTTTTGTACTAACGATAGCAACTGCACAAAAATTAAATTTTCAAAGAAAGAGGTGAAGAGAGACATTTTTTTCGTCCTCACCTCCTATTTTTTACACCATGGGCGGATCAAATGGTGAAGTGTATCAACAAAACCTTAACATTGTCAAGATAAATTATTGTCTTAGTTCCAATAATATTATTCATTCCATTAGAGAGAGAGTTAAGGACATTTTAACAGATTTAATTTCTACTCTTAAATTTTTTTCTGCCTTTCGACATTATTTGAAAATCCTTTTTTGCCGCTTTTTTCGAACAAAGCCAATTAACGTTTCGAATTTCAGCGGCTCTGTCAATTCACTCGACCGCTAAACTTCACCAAAACCAAGCCAAGCCGAACTAAATCAAATCAAACTGAACGTAATTAAACAGGAGCAGAAGCAGGACGCTTACCCTGTCATTTGGACATCCTGCGATAAAAGCTGTCGCGCCGGTAGCTAAACTGCCTCTACGGATTCGTTACGGTATTATATAGTCAAAACAACAACAGCAACAACAAAATACAAAAAAATAAAAACATTGCGAAACTTTACAAAATTGCGACTAATTATTACAAAAGCAACAACAACAACAACAACAACAACAACAATGTGGGAGAAACAAAAACAATAATCAAAATGACGAACTAACGGATAGTTGTTGTTTAGACTGCGTCAACAGCGATAAACGGCTTAGTGCGATAAACTAAAACACATAAATACAGTTCAACATAAACACACACACGCACACACGTACACACATACATACTCACTACCACACATGCACGCACACATGCTGCACTCTGATGGTTCTTATTTCTGTGGCTTTTTTGTTATTTTGAATTTCCATAGCCAAAATCCCGTCAAATAGAGTCTGTGGCACGCACATGCCGCCAAGCCACGCCAAGCTACGCCAAGCCAAGCCACGCTACGCATCGCATTGCATCAATCGAATTGGCATTAAGAGCTCAAGGCGGAATTAAAATTATCAAAATATTTTCGCAGTTCGGCAGTGCTACCAATTCACACACACACACACTCACAAAGGCACCAAAATACGTGCGTTGATGTGTGCGAGTGGAGGCACATTCAGCGCTGTTGTGGATGGATTTCAAAAGCGCTAAAGTCAAAATGTTGTATTATTCTCAAGCGGGGAAAACTCCCAGCAGAGGAATTTTAACCCTTTCAGTATGGTCGATTCTTTCGAAGTTAACGAATTTTGCTTTGTTTCAGCTGACGATAATTTGTTCCATAGTTTCATTTTTGTATGCTCCACTGTTCTTAAGACTTCCTGCATTTGTATTGCTCGTAAAAGTACGAGTGGCAATATGACAAATACAAAGCCAAATTAAATGTTGTCCGTCAGTTCATCGTCCGTCCGAGCCCGAAGAGACAGCAACTTAAAATTTGATAAATTCTAGTCTACAAATGGAGTTTAATTTCGTGAAAGTGCAAATGAGATGAAAACTCCGTCCTCACATAGAAATAGTGTAGAGTATTAAAGATTCGGTTTAGACAAAGAAATTAATTTTACTAGTCCCATTTTTTAAAACAACAACTGAAGTAACTAATAAATCGTATTTGAATGTATCCAAGAACTAACTAAAGAAAAATAATTTATTATTGGATACATATGTAGGCCCTTTAACTTTATCGCTTATGGAAAAGGTCAAAAGTGACTCTATTGATTCTTTAGTACAAATATCTTTTTAATTAACTGGACTTACATGTAATTGATTTTGCATTCTTCATTATTTATTTAAAAATTATTTTTTAAGTCATTTCAGCCTCAATGTGCAAACATTTTAATGCATCTAAAGAAATCGAATTTAAACTTTGAGTAATTTTTAATCGTTTTACTTGAACTATTGAAAATTGTTTCAAATATGTGTGCAAATAATTGAATAAAATTCAAATACATTTTTTAATTGACGAGGCCGAGAATCAAAATTGAAGGAAACTGCCTAAGAATTAAATATGCCCACAAATGTTCCCATTAATACATCGAATTTACCTCATGCAAACAGTTTTTAGTTATGGACCATAACGAACAATCTCACTTGAACGTGGTGACTTCCAATTGTCCATTTCAATTTACTTGTACTTAAATACACACACAAAGGAATGACCATTAAATGCTTTAATTACATTTGCTAATTAGTACCAATTATAGTACGTCAGTAGTAGTAGCTGGTAGCGTAGGAAACGTCTTTTCGTCGCTATGTACATACATACATACACACACACCCTTGGCAGTTGTCAAAAAAAATTATAGTACGTCAGTAGTAGTAGCTGGTAGCGTAGGAAACGTCTTTTCGTCGCTATGTACATACATACATACACACACACCCTTGGCAGTTGTCAAAGTTTCGTGTTGTCATTCATTAAGTATGCTCGACGGAAAAACACCTCAACTAAAACTTAAGTCAATCTGAGCAATTTGAAGCGAATCCAAAGTAGGAACAAGGGCAGCATCCGGTAGGAGGGCATAACTATGAAGTTAATTAAACATCGCGAGATAAGGAAACGAAGAAATTCGAATTGAAGGGGATATGGGAAAGGAAGGTACTCATGTTAAAAACGCACAAACGTAGTGCAGAGGCATTAAATATGGAGCGAGTTGTAAAATTCATGAGAGAACTTCTCTTAAATCACTTAAATAGGTTATATAAAAATAATTTGAAAGAACTCTGCAGCGCTAATTGAAAAGTAGTCGTTATCTTTAGTTATTCGTGTTTTTGCTTGTTTTTGTTTTCCTGTGTTAAAAGTTTCAAGGCCAGCGAGGACTTGCCGAGAAGCGCACGGATGCGGAAGCTATGTCTTCGTTTCTTCCGACTGATTAATAACGCTAATGAGTCGAATGAGTTTTAAGTCACTACTGGATGAGCTACCAAACCCACTACTCTACTGCTTCTGCTTCTGGTTCTGGTTCCAACTAAGAGCAGCTGGTAATTAGGAATTTTTTTCTTGTTTGTGTCGACTTTTCCTACAATTCGCTTCATTTCTTTTGAAATGGTGGCTTGCGTAGGTTCTACAAGGGATGGATTAACAAAATTTTAAGAATATCATAATTTAAATAAAAAAATAACATACTTAGCTAATTAGCTTACTAACTAACTTAAGAACTAACTAAATATATAATTTAATTAACTCACTGACTAATCAATTAACTAATAAGAAAAACTATCTCGCCAACTTAGTAAATATATTATATATTTTTTAATACAACTATATGGACAAACCTACTTTTGTATCAATTAATAATTTTTTTCTAACTGTTTATAAAGCTCTTTGATGTAAAGCTCTAAGTAATAATATACATACATACATCACCGTGAAGTTCTTCTATTATTTGTAGTATTGTCGTCATTGTATCTTCAATAAAGATATAAAAGATATAAATATAAAAAAGGTTATAAAATTTACTGAGAGATTTTTTTTTTTTTTCAAAGTAATTGTTATATCGACAAGCTTGGTCCATCCCTGGAAAAGAGTCTGCTGTGGAGAACGATGGCAGGCAAAGGGTAGTCGACATCTCTGTCGTCGACGTTGTCGCGCTGTCTTTGTGCTAATGAGATGCTGATGCTAAAATGAAAATATTGCTCAGCTGGTGGGTAACTACTGAATAAATGCGAACAGGTGTTTGCGCATTTCAATGCGAACTTTTGCCAAGACATTCCAGCTCATTTTACTGCGTCGCTCCTACACCCGCGTCGACAGGAGACGGAGACGGGACGGAGACTGGAATTCAAATGGCATTGAAGAAATTGAAAATGCTAGACTTAACCTCATTAATTTGTACACCTAACACGAATTTGAAGTGGTGCACGTGACTAGGCACTGGAATTAATGAAGTTGTCCAAAAGTTGCCAGTAGGTATCGGTGGTGTTGATATCCTTTATCCTTCCTTCCTTTCCGCCGTTTCTACTTACGTTCTTCTCTCACTATGCTATTTAATTTCTGTTTTAGTCCATGCACAGACGGAAATAGTTTTCCGCAATTATGTTGACATCTTCTGATTGAATTTAAGCGTGTACGGGTATATAGCCTATACACGCTTGCGGCGCTTTCCCGTGAAATGTTGTTATTTGTGTGTGCGCAAATTGAATAAATTTATCACGTAATTGCGGCGTCACCATTTAACGTGGACTTCGCCTAACTTTCACTTTGTGCCACACTGGCTTTATTTCGTAAAATTTAATGTTAAAATAAAAAGTCCTTAGGTCAAAGGAACAATTTGTAAACATTTTATAATTACAAATAAATATCACCTAATTATTACGTTTAGTCATGCTTAATTAAGGAAACCATAAAACGCTAAAGTGATCAAATTAAGGAGCCTGCAATTGTTCCACATCTTAAACTTAATATTATCGGATATCATCATAACTAAGTAAGTAATGAAATATCAATCCTTTTCCTATATCTTCTTAAGTTCAAGGATTTTTTTTATAATTTCACTACTAAATGAAGATTTGTCTTGATATTCTCAACTTCACCAAATTACCAATCAATTCCTGAAGTGCCGGATCTTGTCTCTGTAAAGGACATTCTCTTCTGATTCGACTTATATTATTTTAAAAGAAAAATCGTTTTTACTTTGAATATCTTAAGTTAATTTAATAGTTTATGTATCTCGAACTAGAGTAACTCATATTTCAAGCATTTCGTCTGCAGTAGATTTCGTCAATTTGGCCCACTTTTAGGCTTACTCATGCATTTCGTTGTCGTCGCTTAGTCCTCTGTCTCGCAACTTAGATTTCGGCAACGTATTCTCGTTAAATCAACACGGTAGTGCAGATGCGCTCCTCCATCTGTCTGTCTGTCTGTCTGTCTATTTGTCTGTGTGTCCTGGGACGTGCGTCGTTAGGGAAAGTGTTAATGAGTTTATAAGAAGTTTTCCCGTTTGCCACGTTCGATGAAACACTAAAGCGCGCTTCTTCCGTTTGTGCGCTTGTCGAATTGTCATTCGTTCGTTCACTCGCTCGCTCGCTCGTTTGTCATTAATGTGTCTGCGTCATGGCCGGAAACGAATATGACGCTGACGGACAAGTGAAAGTGCGCACAGACAAACGCACTCAGACAAGCAGCAGGCAAATGAATGGCGAGCTACAGCGGTAAGAGCAAAGGGGCAGTCAAACAGAAGCAACAGTAGTTGCAGCAATTAGCGCCTGTAATCCCTTGCATATTAAGCAGTCGTTGTTGGAAGTTGTGGCTGCGACGGCTTTGGTCGACTTTAAGCATCCTTCAATTGCACCAATACTCAAAACTTGAGCGTGTGTGCGCCTCGGTCGGAAGTTTGTGTCAATTCTCGTGTTAGTTTAAGTGTGAAATTTGCTCCTGAATATTCTATTTCGAGTTTGGTCGATTAATTTGCAATTTAAAGACATTAGTTAGACCCGCAAGTGCCTTTGTTAAGGACGAACCAATGAAGGCTTAATAGACAGATCAGAAATAAGTTGGTTGAAAAATTTGTAAAAAACACATAATATAAGACAATTTATTATCACATAAGATACATACAATGCCCGATTTTTTTCACGAAGTTATGGTTTTGTGGTTTTAAGGGATTCGAAAAATCAGAACATGGCTTTTATTCTTTGTGAGATCGTTTCAGCTACAAGAAGAATCGAAAAAAAAACCCTAGACTTCATTCCTTATTATAACATTGCGTGATTTTGATTAATGATTGTCCTGTTCGACAATGCCGGATATTGACACACAAAGAATGCAACTAGACTTTTCTAGTCTGCAGACATCATCTTTCACAAGACATATTTATCTAAGGTGATACTATATCTGAAGTTAATATGTCCCGATAATGTGGACAACTTGGTTAAAGTGCTCCCTTTAAAACGATGAACTTGTTTCGCTTTACCGAAACTGAACATTTAATTTTTAGTGATTCATTTGGCTGTTTAGTATTTATTTAAGACAAGAAGGACAAAGATATATACCCAAAAGTTGGTAGAACAGTTTGGTAAGATTTAACCAAAAATTAGATAATCCTTTGAAGAACCTTACCAAATATAATATGAATGAATAATTGTAAAAATCATTTCTAGATTAAAAAATAAATTTATGCTTTATACTAATTTCCCTTTAGATATAATGACTAAGGAGAAAGGTCACTGAACTCATTCCAACAATGAAGATGAGATAAATCACACTGGAATTTATTTATTTTTTTCAATAATGATGCCATAGAACTTTTTTACTTCTGAAGCTTAAAGAAAAAAAAGAAAACTCATAGTAGAAGTAGATAATGATGTGGATACGTTTTCATTTGCCTGCAATTAGGTTCTTACAACGCCAAACTTTCTCAGTGAAATGACAAAATTAAGTTGATGATTTAATTTTGATCTAAATTGAATTACACGCCAGGAAGTATCTTAAAAATAAGAGAGAAGCTCCTTGTCAAGTAGTCGAGGCAGAAGAAGGAAATGATGAAGCAGTGAATTCATCTATGCCGTGTTTTAGTTGCTTCTGTAGCCATTGCCATTGGAATTGAAGACAACTTGATTATTAAGTATATACATACATACATACATACATACATACATACATACATACATACATACATATAAGGAGAGTTCCTGCTGCTCTTCTGGCTGTTGATGCTCCTGTTGCTATCACTGCTGTTGCACTGTGGCCCGAGGTAGTTTAAATTTGTGGGTTTAGTAAAATAAACCCTTGCAAACTGTTGAAACAAAGTTTTATATATACAATTTTCACTAGAGTAGGTTTTGGTAATCCATTAGTTAAAACCAAAAACTGTATTTCGAAAACTGTGCGCGAATTTGAAAATATTAAAATTTTCAAAAAATACAATTTTCAAAAGAATTCTCAAACAAAATTTTGATTTTTCTTATGCCACAAAGTTCTGTGCATCACCGTGTGTTACCATGATTTCGCTTATTTCATTTTGTACTCTTGTGGAATGCCAAATTACAAGGCAAACACATATCTACGAGCACTACATACATATGTATACACATATATATATATATATATATACATAAATATGTACTCGTACTGTAAATATATAGAGATGTTCTTGTGTACCAAATCAGCGGAAGTGCGTCCTGAACTACTGTCATGCATGACGAGACATCGACAATGATGCTACAAATAGCTACGATAACAACAACAACAACAGAAGCAATCTACTTCTCACATTCTCTTTGGCCAATTTTGTTTCTTCTGCTTCCATGCTTAAGTTGATTTTAGACGTTCAGATGGCGGCGCATAGCAGCAAATAAATGAAGCAAAGGTCCTTGTGTGATAATCTGTTTGCAAGTGGGCTCTTGTCCACTTTCGGATTTACTTTAACTCGGCACACAATAAAACTAGAAAACCATCGAAAGAAATTTTTTTTTGTATTCTGTATATATGTATATAAATCTGTATGTATATGGTAACAACAGAGGATTTATTTATTGCAGTGTATATGTGTTATTTATAGGATATCTCGATATAAGAATTTGTTCACATGCGAAGTTTTAGAGACTTGGAAATTTGACATCTGAAATTTCTCCTACACAAATGGCCAAGTTCGAAAGTGAACATCGAGTGGTAATCGCGCTTTTAAAGAAAACAAAACAATAAAGATGTGGAATGAGGAGCTTTAAATCAAAAACTGTTAACATCTTCTTATGAATTAAGAAAAATAAAACTTATAATTTTATGTAAATTGAGATTCTTTAAATTAATAAGACACAGTTTGGTCTATCTTCCATAATAAATTAAACATTTAGGATTTTATGCAATCAATAAGAGGGTTCGGAAATTCTTAACTATTCGACTTTGAATTTCAATATACCCGGAAAAACTATAAACAAAATTTTTAAGTCTTTCCATTGTTTCTTTTATAAACTTTGGAAGTGATTTTTAATATGTATTTAAAAAGAACATTTCGAAACAATTTAGCAATAAAATTCCACAAATCAATTATGGAAATTTCTATTGGCAAAAGAACAACACTCAAACATGAAAATTTAATGAAAAGCGACGGACAAACTGATAGACAGACAGACAGACAGTTAGACAGACAGATGGGAAACAAATCCTGCATGGAGAACAGTTTACGAAACAAAATATTGTTAACTGTGTAGTAGTTTGATAGAAAGGTAGAAGCCACTCACGACGAGCACAGTTGATTTGACTCGGCATATTAAGGATTTATTGGCCAGAATGATTTAATCAAATAGAAATGATACGGAAAACCTAAAACGAAAAAGAAAAAAATTCTGGGGAGGACACTAATTGTATGCAGTGCACCCTTGACTGAAGCAATAAACTAGAATAAACTAAACTTAATTGGAAACTAATTGGCATGCAGAAAAAGGAGGTGCTCTGACTCTGACACTCTAGCAAATAAATTCATTCATTCATTCATTCGAGTTTGAACTTTATTGGAAAATGTTGCCATAGCTAAGCTCAATTTTTTTTATTGCTATATTGATTAGGCTGGGGCATATCAATTAGTTTTCATTTTGGTACTCCTTATAAAGTTAAACTATTTCAAAGTTAAATGGAAATGAAAACAAAAATAAAATTTCATGACATGATTTGTTTGGCCTTTCTTCAATTTTTAGTTTCAAATTGATCCAAATGTTTATTTTGGAAAACTTGAATTATTTTTTCTCATTATCTGAATTTTACCAATGTACATTATTCAAAAATATTGAAAATTCATACGCTAAAAAATATTGTATATCACATTATCAAGGACATAGAAATGGTTATTAAATATCTGAGATATCTCAACAAATTTCCGTGTTCCAAATGTTGCTTAAAAAATACAAATACAAATGTGTACTACAAATGTGTATTTTTATTATTAGAGGCCAGGAAGCACTGCGACCAACAAGATCTATTGTGCATGGCCTATATTTTGACCCCATTTCAAGTGAAAGAACTCAAGACCAAAAGTCAATAAATTTTTATATATCAAGGAATAGGTTAATTTTACTTCATTAATACGAGAAAAGTTAACTAAAAACTTAACTTCATTAAGATAATTTCGTTAATCCCGCTGAAAAGTTAAAATTTCTAAAGCAGAAAATAAAAATTTTTTTTTAAAAGCTTTTGAATAAATTTCGCCTAATTCAATTCTAAATTATTCCTTTTTTGTTATTGATTTTACTTTTTCAATTTCTCGTTTGAGTGAGTTAATTAACTTTTGAGTGTGTTTCGAAATGAACGAGAAAGTTAAAAATTAGCAAAATATTAAACTTCGTTAATAAACTTTTAACTTTTTAACTAGTTCGTGCCCAGCTCTGTTTCAAGGTTTTTTTTTATTTACTTAACTAGCGAATGCCCGGCATGCGTTGCAATGCCAATTTAAAAAATATGTTAGCAGAACTTCTCGGTAGTTACCGTTATTTAGCGGAGCTTCCCGGTACTTACCGTTATAGTGATTCTGAGTTACGGCGGTGAAATTATCGGCAGTTACCATACAAACTCAGAAACATAATTTCAAATTTTTAGGAGCAATACTAGCGAAATAATCGAATATTTTAACTTAGTTTTACAAATTGTAGGCGTAAAACGTGGATGTGGCAGTTTCATGTTTTCTATAGGGTTGTCGAAAAAGTCTTTTCGTATTTCTAATCAAACTTCAACTAATTTTTTTTATATTTATAATGAACTTGATTGAATCAAATATGTACCATTTTGGTCGAACACCTTTTGCCATTTTACCGCTAGAGACATTATTCGATCAGTATAAAACTTTTGTGGTTTCTCGGCGAAAAACTGCGACAAGTCATTTTTACAGGCTTCTCTTGATGCCAACTTTACTGCATTGACCGAAACAAATGGTAGACCGATGGTGCAAGGTCAGGGCTATATGGTGGATGCATCAAAACTTCCCAGCCAAGCTCTCCCAGTTTTTGCCGAGTCATCAAAAATGTGTGTGGTCTAGCGTTGTCGTGATAGAAGACGACGCCCTTTCTGTTGATCAGTTCTGTCCGTTTTTTTTCGATTGCTTGCTTCAATCTCATCAGTTGTTGACAGTAAAGTGTAGAATCAATCGTTCGACCAGGCTGGAGCAGCTCATAGTGGATGATTCCTTTCCAATCCGACCAAACACTCAGCATAACCTTTCGAAGCGTCAATCCTGGCTATGCGACCATTTGTTGAGCTTAACCATGCTTGCACCATGATCTTTTTCGCACATTATTGTCGTATTTGATCCACTTTTCGTCTCCTGTTACCATTCGCTTCGATTCGGTTCGATTTCATTTCGTTTCAGTAAAGCATCGCAGATGTTAATTCGGTCCATTAAATTTTTCACAGACAATTCATGTGGTACTCAAACATCGAGCTTCTTTTTGTAGCCAGCCTTTTTTAAATTGTTCAAAACCGTTTGATGATGAATGTTTAGTTCCTTGGCGATGTCATGGCTGCTTATGTGACGGTCCTGGTCAACCTTTTCCATAATTTCATCGACTTTTTCAACTATAGGTCGACCAGAGCGAGGTGCATCTTTCACATCGAAATTTCCAGAACGGAAGCGAGCGAACCATTGTTGTGCTACACGAACTGATACAGCATCGTCTCCTTAAACTTCACAAATTTCATTGGTGGCTTGCGTGGCATTCTTCCCTTTTTTATAAAAAAATTTCAAAATATAGCGAATTTCTTCATTATTTTCACTCATTTTTGAACAGCTGTAACTTTTTTTCAACTTCTCCGAATGTAATTCTTTTTTTTCTTAAATGAAGCTTAAAATGTCACCTGTCCAACACCATATGGTATGACACAATGTGATTGGTAGCACTGGAGATAGACGACTCCAACAACATCTATTGACAAAATACGAAAAGACTTTTTCGACAACCCAATATATAGCGCATCAAGTTCCAGAGCAATGGTGGTAGGCGTAAAATTGATCCACCCTTTTATTGAAAGTGGGTGTTAAATTGATCCAACCATGCCTATCTTTGGTGAAGTTGTAGACAATGTTTATACAGGGTGGCGCAACAGAAATCACCCTATTGGAAGATGCTCTCATTTTTGCAAATGGCCGCCAATGTCAAATCTGTTTTGACATTTGTGGACTAGACAGATACAGAATACAAGTGAATAAGCCATGGAGCGATACACTCCCCAAGAACGCGGAATAATTGTGTCTATTTTTTTGCGTAACAATTCGTCTGTGGTGTTGGCAAAAATCATAATGAGCGATGAGGCTCATTTTCACCTCAGCGGGTACGTGAACAAGCAAAATTATCGCTTCTGGGGAACCGAAAATCCGCGAGTGATGCACGAGAAACCATTACACCCGCTCAAAGTGACTGCGTGGTGCGCTGTTCACGCTGGAGGAGTCATCGGGCCGAACGCCGCGGGTCAAACGACAACAGTGGACGGTGCGCGCTATAGGGCAATGTTGACCGAGTTTTTTCTGCCCGAACTGGACGAATTAGGACTGGTGGACATGTGGTTCCAACAGGACGGAGCAACAGCACACACTGCACGAGCCACAACCGACATTCTGAAGGCCGGATGACTTATTTTGCGCCACCTTGTACAAACTCTGATAACAAATTTCAGATTTTTAGGAGCAATATTGGCTAATAATCGAATATTTTTACTTAGTTTTACAAATTGTGGGCGTAATAGGTGGGCGTGGCAAATTTTTCTTTGCCTAAATCTAAGTTGTCATGTCCCCAAAATTTCATCGCAATCGGATGAATGGTTTAGACGCGCATAGAGTATATAGAAAGAAAGAAAGATAGAAAGAAAGAAGAGAGAAATGAATGTATCTCATTTTTATAGATAAGTTTGAAACATGTTTTTTTTAATTAACTTATGTAGCGCATGCAGTTGGTTCATCAGACCCATATACTATACATATACAAATATGGTTTCATACTGTTTTAATTTGACTTTACTATTATTTTTTTTTTAATTTTCAAGCCCGTAACGCAAACATAACTTTTAATTACTGGTAAGCTTTTTTCGCTTTTAATTAAGATTTTTCTTTTGCCTCAGCGCAATACTTGCAACGAGAAGAAACCGTATTAAATGGACCCCATGCGATGATGGCAAAAGGGCGAACGGGTTTTATGCGTAGCCGTTGATTTCCACTTCCGCTTCCGTTGACTTAACTTGGCTGTGTTAAATATGCATTTTGCAGAACACGATACGAATTTTTTTTTCGTTTATCAACGCAAGCAGAAATAAAGAAGAAAACAAAGTAAGCGGTCATCAAAGGATAAAGCAAGGACAGAAGCCGACCAGCTCCGCGCTTTCTAAGGCAAAGTTGCGGTAGGGAAGTTTCCAAAGGGGCAAAACCTAATTACCAAGCATATTCTCTATGCGTAAATAATTTATGTGCAAAAACAAAATAAAAATGACGACAAAAAGAAAAAAAGGAAAAGCGAGAGAACAACAACAACAACATCTAGGAGCGAAAAAAGAACGGGTGCGTTCATTAACGCAAATTCGATTATTTGATTAAAATTAAAAGTTTGTTTTTAGCCTTTCTATTTGCAAATGAGGTTAATTAGCGCGGACTTTTTTCTTCCTTTAACACGCAAATACGCTGGCTGCGTATTTGTTGTTGTATTTTTCTCTCATCTCTTAGAATGATACGCGTTATCGTGGAGCTATGCGCTTTTAGCTCATTTTAATATTTTAAATTAACTCGTTTCGTTTTGTTTGCATTTTTTTTTGCTGCCACAGGGAAACGTGCCTTCGCTGTAATTGGTTCTGCTTCGTCGTTTTTTTGCTTTTTCCACATTTCTTCTTCTTAGCTTGGCAAACTCCATACGTCATTTCTTTTCTGTTATTCCGTTATGTACAAATGCCATCTCGTTGACTTTTGTTGTTGCATTTTTTTTTTCATTTGCGTAGTGAAAATCCTTTTCGCCTTTGATGAGCTCATCAACCGCAGCCGCACGTGCGTTGCATTGCAATTTGTCATTTGGGTGCAGGATTAAGGATTCTCGGCTGTAATTGCAGCTCTTGCTTTGGCTCAAATGCAAAGGTGCAGACTGTTATCTTAATTGTGGCATCACAGGAGTGTGCGTAGTAACACAGATACATACATCCCATGTGTATGTGTTTTTTTTTATTAATTTGCATTTGTATCGATACATTTAAATTCGATCGTGTTTAGTTTGATTCCTAAAAGTATTATTGATGCCTTGAGGCAGTGCATCGATCGATGAAATGCTTGAGGGGAACTTTTTAAATCAACGAAAATTTATAAACAAAATTTCATACATAAAACGAGATCATTCATTGAGCTTTGTAGCTAATAATTCAGCTAAGAATAAATCAAGGTTAACAAATTTGTTGGTTTATTTCCAATAATTCCGACGCATTAAGAAATTATTGGAAATAAAACTGCCATAATTAATTATAAAACAACAACAGTAACAATCACTTCTTAATATATATTAATAGTTTCCAGTACATTAGCTGCGACATTCGATTTGTGCACAGTACTCTAACATTAGCATGCAGAACGTGAAGTTATGATTAAAATATGAACATCATAATTAACGTACTAATTTAAATTAGTAATTAACATTGACTTGGGAGGTGTCACAAAATCTAGAAACCAAAAAAGAAAACAAAACAACAACTCTTAGCGGAAATGCCTAAAATACATGCTAATTAATATCATGTTTCAGCTAAAACGGTTAACTATTGATTTGACCTTGGACAACATCAAAATCAGATATCTTCGAGCGAAAGGTCTTTTAGTAGAACACTAAATACAAAACAAACAAAACAAAAAAACCACAAAGCTAGCATGAATCAACATTCAAGCTAACATCGATAGCCACGAAATTAACATTATCAGGTTTAAACGTTTTGAGTTAATGAAATTATTTCACGGCAGCGGAAATAAAAAATTTAAATATTTCATAATGTTCTGTTTAAAGTAACTCACTATAAGTTAGTATAACTGATTAAGTAAATCAAACTTTACCAGCTGCATCATCATTTTCTTTACTTTTACACTGACTTGATGTTGAATTGATATGCAATTATAACATATTAAACTTTTGTTTTTGGTTA
The DNA here is from genome assembly GCA_949127995.1 of Suillia variegata. Classification (NCBI taxonomy): domain Eukaryota; kingdom Metazoa; phylum Arthropoda; class Insecta; order Diptera; family Heleomyzidae; genus Suillia; species Suillia variegata. Next base: position 18,910,076 of record OX421846.1, read on the forward strand.
TAAAAAATCTTTTATTCGTATCAAATTTTTCGTTCGCTTATTTTCTAAATTTAAACTGAAGTCTTTTATTGTATCATAGAGTCCGCCTTCTCAATACTGTTACCCTCCAATTGGCCTTAAACAACTCCGAATGCGGGCAAATATATTCTGTCTGGCATGACTTCATTGGAGATTTCATTTTCCATTTCAGGGATTTTGTAGGCATAGCCATGAGGCGTTGTGTATTCGTATCCAGATTTGGTCGTCGTAGTGGCTGGACTTGCAGGACGAACAGTGGGCTCCGGTTGCTCTATGTCTTTCTTTGGAGTGGTATATTCATAGCCCGAGTCGGTCGTTGGAGTGGTATATTCGTATCCACTCTTGGTAGTCGTAGTAGCTGGACTGACGGGACGAACTGTTGGCTCAGGTTGCTTTACATCTACTTCTGAGGTAGTATATTCATAGCCCGCGTCGGTTGTTGCTTCATCGACGATCTTCTGAGTCGTCGTTGTCGTTGCTGGATTGTCAGGACTTACTGTTGGCTCAGGTTGTTTTGTATCGTCTTCGGAAGTGGTAGTGTGTGAAGTTTCGGTGGAACTCAAGTCGGTTTTAGTGCTCTCCGTAGTTGTAATAGTTACTGTTGTTGCAGCTTTTGTGGTTGCAGTTGTTTTGTCAATCGATTCAGTGGTTTCTGGGACATGAACGGTCTGTATCTTGGTTGTCGTCTCAGGTTTAGTGCTCGTCGTAGTGGGGGCCCGTGTTGTAAAGCCGAACTTATTAAATCCGAAACTAAAGCCGCCACTTGCGCCAGTACTAGCACTGCTAGCACCCTGTAACAGACTTGTGATGAATCGAAGTTTCTGCGAGAATATATCCGGGAATTGTGTATTGGTCGTAACAGTTGAAGTCGCACGTACACCGCCACTGGGTGCTTTGGGATAAGAGCAAATAATATATGGGTTAGATAAGAGTTTAGTAAAATTTTATATACAAATCTGTAATATTTTCATAATATAAATAAGAATAGTTTTTTTAGCTCCGATTTCTTACTCACTAAAGCCTTTATGAAATAAATAAAATAAATTAAGTTTACTTAAAGTCAAAAAACTGGCGATAAGAGTACAAAATTATCTCTTTAAATATTCTCAATAATTGAGAAACAAAATTTGGATAAATCGGTTTTTGGTTTGAAGGTTTTGAATCAGTTCGTGTTCTTGAATTTATGAGTTTCTTATATTGAAACCTTAATTTTGAAGAAATAATTCAAAGAGTCCATCGAAAGTTTTTTGACAATTGTTGACGATATTCAATGGAATCAACTTATTTTCAGATTTAAAAATGTATTAAACGAATTTTGATTATTTAGAGAGTATGCTTAATAATTTAACACTCAAAAAAACATATTTTTTTAAATAAAATAGTTTTAGAAATTTGTTTTGAAATGCTGTTTCGATAAAAAAAATCACAGTCAATATTTTTAAAGTGGCGGTCCTCCTACCTCTGGTAGTGAGCGTAAAGAAGTTCGCCGGCAAATAGAAAAACGGTTTCGCTTCAACCGTTTGTTGACTCAGCAAAATTGCCGCAGTTCCGAAAAATATAAATAATACCGTACACTTCGCCATCGTTTCCAAAAAATCACGTCTTTAGCCGCCGATGTTTAGCTTCGAACTGAATTGTGTGGCGCGCACAAGTTAATCGCTTCATACCGCTCAGTCATCACGAGCCGACATGAAATTAACATGTCACTCGGCGGACATCGTCCAACCAACCGCCATCACAATCGACGCTACTTGAACCACATTCTTGGCCAAGTTAGCGTTTGTTTGGTCTGTTGGTCGGATCGTTAGTTCGATCTTAAAGTGTTGGCCCGAGATTGTGTTCGTCCATTGCGCAGAATCGTAGACGAGGCAGACGCGACGTTTAAAATCGTTTCGTGACAAAAAAAGATGTTTTCTTCGCCATTGTTGTTGTTTTTTTTTTGCGACACACCTAAACGTTCACGTCGCGGTACTTTTAAGCACGATGAAGGCAATATAAAGAATTTGACTGATAAAGGTACATAGCCTGGTTATCTGTAACAGTGGAACATTTGCCTATAATAACCCAACTTAAAACTTACATTAAAAAAATTTCGACTATGATTTAGAAATAGATTCGTAAAAATGTTTTCATTAACAAAATAAATACCTTAAACTACGATTATTAATTAATAATTAATGGTTGACCCTTTATCGGCCGGAAATTTCGACAATGTTTTCGACGATGACGACGTTTTGGCGGATTAAAATTAACAATGTTTTTTATCTTGATTTTAAATTTTAATACGCCAAAAAATATCGCCTGTTAATCGTCATCGGCTTTGAGACCTTTTCTGAAGTCTAGCAATTGTATTAACTTAGTGGAGTGAATTGCTTTTGGGTTGATTGTTATGTAGAGAAATATTTTAAGTATTGTATATATAGACCTAACAAGGTTCTTTCTAAATCTCTTTTCATTAGAGAAAAAAAATTTTAAATCGCTTATCGTTGTATCAAATATAATATTTTTTAAGCAAGATCAGAAAGTGTAGTTAGATTAGATTTCCACTAAAAACGCAGTTAGCAAATAATGTCGGTTACAACGTTAAAGACGAATATTTTTATATATATTCTTGAACTGATTTGGTCTATACATGTCTGTCCGTCATCATTAGTTGTTACTAAAGTAACGAAAAACCGTGAGAGATATTAAGTTGAAATTTTGTACACTGTTTACAATTAGACACACACTTCTTTGAAAAATACAAATTTCTTTTTAAAACCATATCTTGAGAACCGGTGGAGATATTGGCAACTTAAATTTTTTACTTGTTATTATTAAGAAATGTAATACAAAAAAAGTTGGGTAAACAAAAGTTTAAAATTTTCATCGCTTTAAATTCTTATTTGGAGTGGTACACTTAAGGCTTGACTCGTTCATTGATGTGGAATATATATGGTCGGTTCTTTTGGCAGTCATTGTTGCTACACGATCTGCTCGCTTATGTTGGTTTTTATTGTCTCCAGTGGCGGTATGGCTTGTAGTCTACGTAGTGCAAGATTCAGTTTTTGTTTAGAGTTCTCTGTAGCTGCAGCGGTTTGTATTGTCGAAGTAGTTCTTTAAAGTGATTCAGTACTTTCTGGTACAAAATCCGTCTGAACTTTGGTTGTTGACTCAGGTTTGCTAGTAGTCGTAGTCGGAGCTCGTGTTGTAAATCCAAGCTTATTAAAAACGAAATTAAATCCGGCATTAGCGCCAGCACTAGCACCTTGCTTAAGACCCGTAAGGAATTGAAGTTTTGACGGGAATATAAAAGTATTCGGAGTTTGTACGCTGTTCGACACAGCTGCCTGGGTACGTACTTCGCCACTGGGTGCTTTTGAAAAAAAAACATATATAAATATCACATAAAAAATGTTGTTTTCATTTTAGTATTATTTAAAATCACATTCTAATAACTCAAGCGTCCTACCTCTGGTAGTGAGCGTAAAGAAATTCGCTGGCAACAAGAAAAACGGTTTCGCTTCAACCGTTTGTTGACTCAGCAAAATTGCCGCAGCTCCGATCAATAGAAATAAAATCGTGTTTATTGTCATCGTTTCAAAGAAATCACGTCTTTAGCCGCCGATGTTTAGCTGCGAACTGAATTGGGTGTGCCTATCATAATTTAACAGCTCTACAGTGAGCAGACGTCACTCAAATGTCGATTAATTGAGATGAATCAAAGTTGCTATATTCTCACCTAGAAAAAAGCTCCTTTCCAAAGAAAGGTTAGAAACACAAGAATTGGAGTTCATCTAAGCGTTCAAATCAAGTATATTTGGGAAAAGGACACTTATTCTTCTTAAATGGACAAATTGCGTCTAGCAATAGTGAGATCGAGAAATTATATAATATATTTAGTAATCGTAAGTAAGTCGTTGATAAACTAAAATAAGGTTTAAACCGATTGCCGGTTATAGTATTCAGAGCAAAATGTATAACTTAGTAACTAAAAATGTTATTCTCAGAAATTTTAGTTTTGGAATTATCAACTTTTTTTAAACCTTTAAATTTTTACATCCAATCACATTTGCATTCCACTGTTTGCCCATCTTCACGAGTGTTCCTCACATTGTAACATTTCACTTTGTACGTAAGTAAAAAATTTAACGATCATTTTCCTCTTATATTCCGTTTAAGTTCCTCTTCTCTTGGTCATTGGACCTTGATCAGTTTTTCAATACTCGCATCTATTTGCAATATACATATATATGTACATATGTGTTTATATGTATGTATTAAATAACAAAACGACGTATGCAGCGGCTACGCAGCAGCAATAATTGCTGGGCATGTTGTCGCATCGGATTTGTGTTAAAAATGTTGGCACATAAAAACGAAAAAAAATAAAATTGTGGCTCGTTTGACCATCTTCGGAATTGCTTTGCTTTGTTTTTTACTTTGTATTTCCTGGTATTGAAAGTTGACAAATTTTTTTTTCACATTCCAGGTGAATCACACAGGTTAAAAGAAGTCTTAAGCTGGGTAATCTGCATTGCGTACTTTTTAATCTTAAAGCGGTTGTTTTTTAAACTAAAGCGATGTGAGGGCGTGTTTGTAAATTTCGTATATAAAGGCGTTGGCTTTTGTATTTTGTTATGGCACAAACGGACAGTCATGGAATTTTATATCTACGCGTTTGTCTACTATCGCTAAGTGACAGCCAATTTGTCTGAATCGATCAATTTTTGCATAATCTGTTTTGTTGTCTGAAGTTTTTTTCATTCGATTGTTTGGTTTAAATTTGCACTGCCAGACTGTTTTTTGTTGTTGTGGAACTGTTTCCGGTTTTTTCCATTCAGTGCAAATTTCAAAACTATAAACATTTAAGATTAACTACTTCCTATATTCGAATTAATTTCGCAACTTGAATTTTATTTTGATGTTTTCAAGTTAACACTTCTTCTCTTGTCAATATTTATTGCAGTGCATTAATTTTTGGTCTACTGCTAAAAAATATGAATGGAAAAATTTCATCCGGCTGGATTCTGCCAATTTTGTTTACTCTTAATATTATTAATGTCATTTTATTGTTTATGTTCTGCTTGAATGTCGAAAAAATAGTTTGAAACTAAAAATCGTCTGAAATCGCGTAACGTATATAAATGTTACTACTTCCCATCAATATCCAAAGGAAGCACAATTTTAACTAGAAAGAGACAAAAAAATGTTCGTCTTGTAGGACATATTTTCTATATGGCTCTGTTTTTCTTATCTGTTCACGCCCATTTTTAAGTGCAAGTTATTTCTGCCATTCGTAACGCCCAGAAGAATGCTTGGTAGGTATGACAAAGTATGTAATATTAATTATCATCGTCGGATTCTGAGTCGATTTATCGGTGTCCGTCCGTCTGTCTGTCCTTTCAGTCCCAGCGATTTCAGCCGTAGTTTAAGAGCTATCTGTGCTGAAATTTGGTATGTGAGCTCCTATTCTCCAAGCGGAGGCTAAGTTCTAAGATGAGCAAGATCGGATCAAAACTTGTACCCCGTCCCATACAAACCACCCCTTTCCATACGAAAAAAACAAATTAATTCAAATAGTTTCAGTGCAGATATTCACCATTTTTTTGGTGGCACTGAAATGGTGGAGGGTATATCAGATTCGGCATACCCGTAAATAAATCTCTTACTAGTTTTGAAAAATTTTGTGTTACCACTAAAGTTGCATCAGTAAATAGTTCAGATCTGTCCGAATACGTTATGATTCAATAACGTTAAAAATAAAATTTTAAATATACGTTTTCGGGCTTACATCTTTGATAAGAACTAAGATATATAATTAAATTTCATTTGCATATTGAAGATAGAAACCTTGGCTTGAATTACAAAAAAAAAATTTGCAATGTCTTATTACCAAAAGTAGCGTTAAAATATCAGTTTCTGGTAAAAATTAATTTCTATCCGAAAACGTTATATTTACTTTAAATATTATTTTTTAATTTTTTTAAAAGTAACGTTATCGATAACGTTATTAAAAATAACGTTTTTGATAACGTATTTTAGGAGCAATATACGAAGTAACTTATTCGTGCAGCACTTAAATTAGGCTCGAAACAAATTATTCGATATTTTTTCCAAAAACTTGAATTCATTTTGAATTTTTAAATTTTGTCCACTGTGTTATGTGATTTCTAGAATTTTATTCAAAAGCGTTCTGTTGTCAATAAAATTCAATAAAGCTGTATGGAAATATTTTAAATTTACCATCGAAATTGTTTAAAAATACATTAAGCCGCCGATTGGCAACATCCGTCAATATTTAAAGACTTCAAATTCTATATCAAATAAAAATAAAAAATTCTTTTCAGCGTTTAGACAACAGCTCAGAATTCCATTACGCTATCATTAAAATCGTTGTTGTCATTTCTACTTTGACTTACGCTCAAGAATAAATAATGAAAGGCAACTTACAGAGTGTCAGCGAAGTAAGTTGTCAAACGCAAGTTTACCGAACTTCATTACGCATAAGTCACCGTCAACAGCCAAGCCACACACTTTAACAACAAAAACAACAGCAACAGCAACAAGAAGACATCGGCAAGTGTTTGCTCACGACTGCCGCCATTTAATGTTGTTGTCGAAAGACGGGCGCGCGCGCAAACTCTGCTCCAAACATAGCAACAAGAAACTAAAAAAAACTATGACAAAGGCTTTAAGCTACTAAGAAGTCGAAGCGTGCATATGCGCACGCGTTACGTGTTTTATGCTTTGAATCTTTGAAGCGCGCTTCTTCCATAAAAATATTTTTTGTATTTACATAAATAAAAAACAACAAAAAAAAAAAAAACAACAAAAAAACGAAAACTTTACGATAACATTGAACTTGACATTACTATGAGGTGCTCTTCGAAGTCGCTTTGGTGTCTCTTCTTGTCTTATCGACAGTTGGGAACCCAGCCAGCATTTTTGCTCGCGGAAGACTCTTCAGCGATCGGAATAAGCGATTAATTTGATCTTCCGCGAGCTCGTTTTCTGATCGCGGAAGATCAGGCCTACGGGAGAAACTGTGTCAACAAAGCGATTCGCGCAGAAGAATCTTCGACGACGCATCAAGAAGAGTCTTAGGCGACACACCAAAAAGAGTCGCCGAAGAGTAATTTAGAAGACTCTTCTAAGAGTCGTCCAACCGACGCTAGGACGATTGTTTTGTTTTTTGTTCTGCCTCAATCATTAAACAAAAATACAAAGTACTACATTTAAATGTTTGTTTTTATTTTCGATTTTTGTAAGGAACATATATTAAAAATGTTCTTTAACAATTTAGGAACATTAAATATTTATAAAAAAATTAATTAACAACTATAGCTGATTGTTTTCCTGTCTGTGTAAAAAATAAAATTAAATTAAGTTGGAACATAGATATATTGTAAACTATAATATGTATACATACTTCTGCTAATTTCAACAAATTTGAACTGTTGAATGCTTGGATTTGCGCCTGAAAATTTTATTAAAGGAAGCACGCAGGAAATTGGAAGTAATGTCGCAGCCCACTTCGCTAAAGACAAGTTTCTAGAAAAAAAAAACAAAATGCTATAAAATTTGTTAAAAAATATAATGTTTATAAAAATTTACCAATTGAATGCCGATCATTCATTCCGTCCAAGATTTTTATCGTCTTTAACAGAAGTTGAGGCAAGAAATTTCATGTTATTTCTTGAACAGAATATTTCGACTGAAAAATCTTCGCAAATTACAAAAACCAGTTCTTAAAATACGAAAAACAATCGCCAGTGCGATTCAAAAGCGATCAAGTCGCTCAGCAATCGCCAACGCGATTCAAATGAGAGTAAAATAAAAGAAACGGTAAATTTTGCTCTTATTTCGGAGAGAAAAAAAACAAAAAATCGTACTTTAATCGCCCAGACGTTTAAAAGAAGAGTCGCCAAACAATCGCGCTCTTCCAACAAACTTCCAAATGCTGGCTGGGAAGTTGCCATTGCGACCACAAACACGCACACACACACACATACATACATAATCGTATTTGTTTCATATGAACTTTTTAATGAGATGTCGTAGTCTCTCGTTGTTTGTGTAGTAGGATTTATTTTTTAAAAGCTTTTTTTATCACGAAATAAGCTCAAACAACATTTAAGTGTTTCTAGGGTAACTAAAGAAATTCAAAACAGGGCCGGACTTTAAATATTTTTAAAAATATGTTGACATTTTTTTTTATTAAATTAGTAAATCACGATTTTATAAAAATTCTGGTGAATGAAAAGATACGAAAAGAGTAATTCAGAAGTAAGCACTGAAAGAAGTTGCCTGCTTCAAAAGTGAAACTTTTCCGGACCACTCCGGAATATACCTTCATAAAGAAAAACTTTAAAGAGAAAATTGGAGTACTCCGGAGCAGAGTTTTGTTAATCGAAAAGTAATCTTACACAATATGGTCTTGGATAGAATCAACAACGAAACACACGCTAGTGAAATTTGTTATAACAAGGTTTCTATTATGATTAAGATGAACACTTCCTCTATTAAAGTTTTTTTTTGTTCTATTTATAATATGTACATATATAAATGAACAGCTATAAATAGAAAACGTTAATTAAAACGGTACATTTATAACAGTTCCATCGACTGTAATTTCTTAGTTGTTCTAATTTTATAAGTCACTGACATCGCTTTGCAATGCTTGCAGTACTATTAACTGGACTGGGTATCCCATTTCAAACCAAGTCATGCCATGCCATGCCATGCCACGGCATGACATTCCATAATTTCCACCTTTGTCGCATTTAATCCGCTTTCAGCAGTTTCAGTTTGACTGCTTCCGAATAAAACCCAATTTGCATTTTCGCACAGCTTTGCGCCCGAATAGAACACTAAATCCGCCTGATGCACTGGGTCGGTCAGTTGTCGGCAGAGCGACTTCGATAATTCATTTTCATTTCCGTTTCCGTTTCAGAGCCATTGTCTGCTAAACAAGCAGTAAAAGAAAGAGAGGGAGATAGAGAATGAAACTAGAACAATGGCGTCGTTTGAGTTCTCACTGTTTCATTTATAGATTTTGCTTTCTTTATTTGTATGCTTGTGTGTGTGTGTGCGAAAAAGGAATCAAAAGTCGTTAAATGCTGCTGCTTCAGTGTTTGTGGTCAACTAATGACTTAGGATTAAATACTTGCGGTTAACCGTTTGAACACTTTTAAGCGGCACATAATAGAAAAAAGGGAACGGATCCGGTTCCGGTTGCGCTAACAAAGCCAAGAAAATACGACCGACTATAAAGGGAAATAAAATATGGAGTGTGTGAGCGCCTACGAGAGGGTAAAAGCTTCGCGGGAATGTTTGCACTAATGTCGAGTATGTATGGACGAGTATGTAGAACAAGTGGGTCAAAATGGATCTGTAACACAAGTTTGGCAGGCAACAACAAGAACATGAATAACAACTGTTGGAAAACCGAACTTGTTGTCATTTATCAGTCTAAATGGCATAAGTTGACATTTTTATGAGCATATGTGCTGTCTGTGTACTTACCTTTGATGCTTGTTCTTCTTCTTCTTCACTTAAACACCCATACATTCAAGCGCTGCTTAATTCTTGAAGTTAAACCAAAGAGGGTCCTTAAAGTCCATTGGAGAGCACGTCACTAACGCCACAAAATGTGCGTATGAGCACAACACAAGTTTATCTTTTGGCAACATTGTTTTGCAGTTAGACGTTGCTGTCGTCGGATGGTGGCAAGCGACAAAAGAACAACAAAAACATTAACACAAATGTATGAACGTTCTGACAATAAATTGTCATTTGCGGCTCTAAGGTGATTTACGAGTCTGTGCACCAGTTAAGGTTCTTTCTTTCCTTCTTTCGCTTAAGACGACGTTTGAATGTGTGACGCTGATTTTTGATGCCAAAAAGCTTCCCATCCCTGTGGGAAATCCGTCACTTGTTTTCTATTGCTTTGTCTTAAAGCAAAAGATTTCGGCCCAGTTCCATATACTTTAAAATTTGCTAAACTTTGGAACCTCACATACTATTCAAATTAATAACAAATTTTATTTATAGATAGGCGTGGCTTCAACAAGATATTTACAAGTTTAAAAAAAATATTACGTGTAATATCATTAAATAGTATTGGTTAATTAAAGACTTCTCTTCGCATTTGTTTAAACAATGACTAAATCAGTGGCAATGCATTTTCTACAGGATAACTTTCATTCACACATGTTGCGGGGAGCTGGCACTCACTTTTTCTTATTCTTGTCGGCAGGAAATTTACTCACTACAGAACAATTCACCATCGATTTCAGTGCTGACGAATTTGAACTGAACTGAAACTGAAACTGTGATCCATTTTTTAAATTAAGAGCAATTGTATCCAAGTCCTGAAAATAGGTTTGCAACATTTTCATAAGATTAACCACCGATTAGAGCGTGGCAAATTTTAATAATACAATAAAGTTCAGCGCTCAATTCAGTGGTGAAAAGTTCAGGTTTGACTCGCTACAATTGTATTCCGTGGTGTGAATTGTTAAGTGGTAAACAAATTATCTGCTGGTTTTTTTTGTTTTTGATTTTACTTAACTATTTAACTTCTGATGCTGTTGCGATACAAAGCTCTTAAATAAGCCATTAGGCAAGGCCATAACTTGATTTTATGAACTTTCTTCATTTGCGGTTGGTTACGTTTGGGGTGAGCTTTGCTCCCCCCTAACGAATCGCATTGAGCGCGCATAAGTGTTCGTATGTGCATTAGGATATATGTGAGTGAGTGTGTGCGTCTGCTTTTATGAGATTTATGTGCAAAAATTGACTCATGTTGCACTGGGTTCATGAACCCAATCCAACACGTTTCGCTCCACTCCAACTCGACTCGTTCTAGCTGCTGGAATCAACAAACTTGCCTAGCCTAGCCTCTTCTGGTTTGGTTTGGTATGGCCTGACATGACCTTATTAATAGACACACTTGATTTATTTTTAAGTAGAAATTATTACCGGTGCCGGTCCTGGTCCCGGTTCCTTTGTGACATTGATTTAGGGTGTCTGGATTGGTTTTTGTGAGAGGAGTGTCGCTGTAAGCGTGGTATGAAGCGCGTATTTTCTTCTCGAAAATAAAAATTTACTCAAATGCACTTTTGTGCTATATTTTAGTTAATTTTAATGTCTTCGTATTATTCAGAACAGGAACTTTGAGCGATTGTTTAATGTATAAATAAGTTGACAAATTCACATAAATAATCAAATATAAACAATTCTGTTATTGAATGGTAACTGTTGCCAAAGATAACTAATATTAACTAATAATTTTATTTTACTGAAGTATTTCCTATACGAATTTTTTTCAATGCTCACTTAATTTACATTTATATAATCTTGATTCCGGGTTAACTTTAAGATGTATCTCCAACTATTTCGGTAAATGATATTGGGTTTAAGAACAACATTAAAGTGTTCACTGAAATGTGCATTGAATAAAAAATCGTATATGCAAGCATATATGTATATAAGTATATAATATTTACTTCACAAATTAACAAAATACGAGTATCTCAATTGTATTCGCTTGTATGATGCAGTCAACATAAGACGCGTTCAGGAATTCCGAACACATCTCAATCTCTTTTAGCTCGCTGTTATTTCATAGCTTTGAATTGTGTTTCGTTTTTTGCATTTTCGTGTTTTGCATACGATATTTTTAAAGTAACTATGATAAATATTTTTCCGTTTTTCTTTAATTACTATATTCAAATGTGTCTGTAAATAATTTTGGCAATCAGGAAGTCAAATGATATTCCATAATTTGGCTTCGTCTCAATTGGTGTGCCTTACTCTATGGCTTAGAAAGATCTTACGTAGGGCGCATTGTACTAATTGGAGTCGCAAGCGGTCGTTAAAAAAGCTGTAACTGTATGTATGTATCTTACATAATGTGTAAAATATTTACAAAATAATAAAGTTCAACAAGCTAAGGGCATGAAACTGTCGAAAATCTCATCTTATGTGGAGATTTATTAATTTATTTTGAGACGAAGGCTGAAATCCAATCTAGTAGATATTCTTGTAGTTATTGGATGTCAAAATCCAAAAGCTCTAACATAAAATATAAATTGTTTTGTATAACTTGTTCTTATTTTGAAAGCTCTTAAAGCATTCTCCAAATTAAAACTAACATTAATACTTAATCGAAATATATTGATTTATAATCGTTTGTATATAAACTAGACTTGCAGTGAGTCATTAGGCTGGCTGAGATTTCTTGAACATTTTACGAAAATTATTGTATTAAAATAAAAAAGATTCTTCTAATCTCAAATTGAATACATAACCATGAACATTGATTTTGTGTCTTTTTATAAAAGTTTAACTTAATTCATGGATTGAGAAAAAAACCGAAAATAATTGTATGTTCAATCTAATATTTCGGAAAGTATCTGATGATTTTCAATGCAGAATAGATATTTTAACATTCTGCCATATTATTGTAGTAAAATGAAATTGTATATGTAAACTAATTAAAGTTGGTATTTCATTCTCATCATTTTTAACCCAACTATGCACTCAGAGAAGAAACTCTCTAAGTTCAAGAAAAATTCCCTTGAACCAAGCCGATCCACTGATGAAAGTTTTGTTATCTCTAAATTCTTAATTCAATTCCAAAATTCTTATCTAAATTTCTTCTAAATACAAATCTTCAGCTAAGAATTTAAATCTTATTTCAAGATATAACATTCTTTTATTAGATTCGAAATGGTTTTAATTCTATTTTAAGAAGTTTTGATATTAAAATCGGATTGAAAAATCAACAACTAATTCCTTAAATTTCAGTTCAATTTATGATTTTACACTTAATTAAGGATTTTCACGTTTATATTTTACATCGAAACTGCGTAATCTTAGTTTGAGTTATTAATAAAGGATATATAAGAACTGCGACCCGAAAGATCTTGAGGTAGGAAGCTTAAGTTAGAATAAAACTAACCAAAATTAAGCCCGACCGTTCTTAAATCTTCATTTCTGTGAAATCGAATGTGCGTATATATTTTAAACTTATCGATTGAAGAGCATTTCTATAGCTTGTTAAAAAAAATCGGTCTAGCTGTAAAGGCGTGAGGCGGAATCCTTAACAATTGTCGTTCGTGAATTTTATTAAACTAAACTTATTTATTTACATATTGTAGTTTTAAGTAAATTTTGTATCGCTGTTCATTTTCCATAACTGTAGCCGGCAGATTTCGCCGCATTCGATGTCGTTGCTGTGGCGGCAGCAGCTGCAGGAGCGGCCGGACTGTTGAAGCCGATATTGATTGATTTACTGAAGAGGGCGGGCTTCTGGAAAGAACTCGCAGCGCCGCTTAAACCGCTGCTTGCGCTGCTGAGTGCTCCTGTCACCGAGCGCAGCAGGTTCTGTTTGACACTTTGCTTTAGTTGGACTAAGTTGCCCAGAAGCGATGTGACTGCGCTCAGTTTGCCAGTAATTTTACTGGTGATACCCTGCAGCAGGGCATTCGGCGAAAAGGCTGGAGTGGCGGCTGCGGCGCCAGTGGAAGCAGATGTGGATGCAGCGGGTGCATAACCTGCGGTGGAAATGTTTTAAGTTTTTTATTAACACTTTTAAGTGACGAGTGCAGGAAGTATTTGAAAATACAAATTCAAAATTAAGGGAAAAGCTTGATTGGAATATAAAATATTTTGAAAAAAAATATATTAAATTTAACAGCAAATATATAAAAAAAACTTTGAACTTTTGGGACTTTTGACTAGACACACTTCGGCTCGGGGAATGAGTTTGCAATTTTGGTTTGAACTTTCTGTTTTTAGAAATTGTTGTTGTTTTTTAACCTCTTTGCACGTTGACATTGATCAGCTTAAATGCGTCCACAGCCGACTGCTGAGTCTGTAGCGCGACTAAAGCGACTAGAACCACAAAAGCAAGTTTAAACATAACGACTAAAATTTCAACTAAGAATTTGTTTGTTTAGATTTTTGTTAGAAGCGCGTACACACGACTCGACTGATAGCTTCTTCTAGCCACCACAACTCAAATGAAATAAACTGTTTGCTAACTCGGCCAGAAGCTTTTATATGGGCGACCGCTTTGAAAATCCTAAGCGCGCGCTTTTGTTTAGTTTTTAAGTTGATCTTTCATGTACTCTGGTCAGTCTTCATTAGGAATTCGCTGTAGTGCCGAGAGTTGAAGAGTTTTTATCAAATTAAAATTATAAGCACGCGTCTTCTTTTTCACTCAATCGCCGCTTTTTGGACATTTCAGACAGCGGAGACGGCGCGAAGCTCGCTGTTTCTGATATGGAAATGGCGTGCCCGCGCGCGTCTTGGCATCAAGTTACGCTGCCAAGCATCAAACAAAGACTTAACAGTACTTGGATGTTACTTGAAAGCGAAACAAAAATTATTTCAATGGGTTTTCAAACGTGATACCCGCCGTTGTGTTATAGTTTCTTCCTCCTCCTCATCTCTACAGCTTCTACAGAAGTCATTTGAGCAGATATCTAGTCTTCTTGCATGAATACCTATGATAAAGTGTCCTGTTAGAACGCCTACTGTGGTGAAAATTTGAGACCTAATTAGAGAAATTATATCGATTAAGTGTTTTAAAATCAGTTGTGGCCATATCATGCGTGAAATGTTGCATGTACCCCATCCATCTGGAGTTAGTTTCCTTGATAGAGATTTCCCTGATAAGGAGTTTACATATTGATAGAGGAGTACCATATTCCTTGTTAATGGGAAGAATATATTTTGTTGTACCCTCTCGAGCGGTTTCATCAGCTTTACAGTTCCCTGGAATGTCCCTATGTCCGGGAAACCATCATAATTTATAAGTATATCAAGCCGATATTTGAAATTGTTTATAAGTTATGCTTTAAGGAATTTTTTTTGTATACTGCTTATTGTGCAATAGAGTACTGTGCATTTGCCTATACAGTCGTGTAAACTGAATAAAATTTAAATCAATTCAAAATTGAAGAAGCTTTTAGTAAACCTGTTTATCGTGTTCTGTGGCCAGTGGTTCTTAAATATTGATTTAATGAATTAAACTATTTTTCATTAACGCCGACCTATGTCAACCTAAGCTGCAAGGGACGCCAAGTGCATTGACATTGAAGCCTCTTCAATTACCGAAACCACTCAACATTACAACATCAATTCAACATAAACAGAAAATGCAGCTGAGATTCCCACAAATAATCACACAAAACAACAACAACAACAACAACAACAACAAATGATCTTCATACCTTCACTTTTTATTCAGTATCAAAGTCAAAGACGTTCGAACCGGTTCTCGATTGGAAGTTAATAAACGTTTAACAACTTAAATATCTGCCATACAAACGCGATGACAGCTTGACTTATGTTATGCAACCAGTTCTTATCGAATACAAAATGTATTTGTTTTTATCCAATTTTTGTTTGTATTATTTGAATATTTACCCTACTCAGCGGGTACATGACTATAGCATATATGTAAACATGGAATACCTTGCTCATTAAAATAAGTGCAGCAGAAACTTACTCGCGGGTACTTTAGACGATGAGTTTATAATTATAAAATATGCAAAAGTCATCTTGACCTGATTCTCACTGCAGGCGTTAATTCGAACTCCATCAAAGTGATTATAATTTGTCCACTGTCATCTTGTCTATTTAACATTTTAATGTAAACTGTTCGCGACTGTGCCAATGCAATATTGTAATAAGCTCAGTTAATAAGTACCTGTGACGTAAGCATTTAGACCCCGCATAAATATTTCTGTTAAAACTTCTTTTTTGTTTGGGTTTGTTTTATAACAAAACTACAAGGAATACACTTGCATGTGGAGTGTTAATTTTTTTAATAAACACTTTCTGTATCGTGTTTTTTTTTTTGGACAACAGATAACCAATAACTTAACACCTCACTCTGAAGTTGGTTTGAAATTCAAGTGTTTGTTTTATTTAAATTATTATGACAGACATTTCTGTTTAATGGATTTGGCTATTTTTTATGATGCTTGTGCTGATTGATGTGTAGTGTGCAGTGTTGAGAATCTTTAATGAATACATACGAGAACATATGAAATATATACGTCCGACTTACGAACTCGATCTATACTTAAGATTGTAAAGAATAAGTGGGAAGTTCTTGCTTACGGATAGACAGGCAGACGAACATGGCTAAACCGACTAAATTATTTAACCTGATCAGAAATATTTGAATATCTTGAGTAATTTGATATGCTAAAATAATTATTTAATTAATCTACTCAAGTGAGTGGTTAATAAAAATAGACTTTCACATGGCTTAGAAGTAACCGGGCGTCTAAGATTCGTTCATTTAATATTTTACAATAATAGAATAAATCTGTTTTGACTCTTACTTACATACATAAGTCAGTGATCGTAAAAAATGATTGTAATCATGGTTGAATAATAAGGTTAGGAAAGTGGAAATGAGAACGAAAATTGAGCGAACTCACCTCGATTTCTGTCTTATTTTGAAGTTTAATTTTTCTATTTTTGAGAAAAACTTTGTTGTTGTTTCTATTTACTTGATAATTTTGTAGCAACCATGGCAACTGCAATAAAATTAAATTTTCAAAGAGAGAAACAATATCGAGGTGGAGAGGGACAATTTTCTACTCTCCCCACCTTAAATTTGTTTACACCATGATTGTAATTATTATTTTTGTAAATTCTTTAAAATACAATGACTGCGATTTTTAATTTGTTGTGCTCAGACAAATAATTCAATCTTAAGTATGTTATCATTGACTGGAACTTTAATGAGTAACAAACTCAATTTCCACTTTAGAATTAAAAATGTATTTAGCACTTTTACAGTTTTGATTAAAGTAACAGTCATTTAAGAATTATAATTAAATAAAATTATATTTGATATCATATTGGTATACTGTGCCTGAAATGATTTTATTAAATGATAGAAATATAATAAATCATTAAATCTCTAGAAATAAAATATCATCACTAAAATCATTTCAAGGGTATTCCCTTAAACGCGAAAATATCTCGAAAAATTGGCGAACCAGGAAAAAGAACTGTCCAAAAAATTTATAAAACGAAAGTGTTTGCATACCTCGTAAATATTCGAGGCAAATAAATCGCGGTGGAGCCTCGAAATGTTTTTCGTATGTTGCAGTGTTGCCTATATGAAAAAAAAATCGTATATTTGTCTGTATATTGTCTATATGTTTAAAAAAACATTATTATTATTTAGCTGACAGAACTAAGAAGTGATTGAATTTCACAAATTTTTCTAGGTTATTATCTTTCTTACATAAATCCCTGAAAAGAGGCTCTCAACTCTTTGAGCTTTTCGAGTTTTCCAGATTTCGCATTTGCAATAATTCCCATATTATAAAATTAAAAATTAAAATTTTAGTTTATATTTTCGTCAGTTTATTTATTTACCAACACTGTCGATTAGCTCAGCATCTAAACAAACTATATTTTTGATTGAAATGCTAATTAAATATTTTTTATATTATTTTTTGACTTTTGTTAAGTTTTTCGCCAAAGCGGAAATCGCTGAAGTGAACGTTTGAATTTTTTATACAAGAGCGGAAAAGATCGTTTTTAAGGTCAAGTGTAGCTCCAAACACTTAAAATAACGAACGATGTGAACATTTATGCGTTAGCGTTAGTGTGTGTGTGTGTGTGTGGGTGTGTGCTGAACAATTTAATTTAATAACGGTCATTGTCGAAGCAGCTCATGTGTGAGTCCCCGAATGCGTTTATCCATTAAAATATGAAGCAAAATAAAACAGAGCAGAGCAAAGCAGAACCACTTGGAAAAATGTTGCCTAGTCAAGTGCAACAAATGCATTTGGGAACGCATCGAAGTGCGCTCAAAAAGTTATGCTAAAACTTAAAACTCTCACACACACACCCACATGCATATATTTGTGTGTACATACGAGTATACATACATATATATGTACTCTAAAACAAAATGCAGTTGCGAACAGATACAGAAACATAACAACTCCCAGCAGAAAATGTTATCAGCTGTGACCAGTTCAGTAATGAATTTAGCGCTGGCAAATCTGACCTGATTAAAGTCAGCATTGATTTTGGTGCTTGTCAAAAAATTCTGATCTAAATATATTTTCTAATTTGTTGCTATTATAATACCCAATAAATTTAAAACAAAATTGTACTTTAACTTTATAAAATGCCGAATAACCGAAAAATTGTGAAATTCATAAGATTTCAAGAGCTGATTGATGTAAGGCCAATATTATGCTGAATTTTGCAATTTTTTTTCGTCTGAATTTAGGCCTTAAATTTGAATATGAATGCCAGTCTATTGAAACTTGAATTGTCATCTAACGAGATGAAATTCATATGAAATTTAATATAGATAATATGTTTACATGTCTTCAGCGTTAAATCAAAGCTTGTTGCAGGTATGTAAGCGATTACCATGTTTCTCTGGGCTGTGACTAACTAACTCACTCACACACGTCGCGCATATACAAATATATGTTTTATCTTTCAGGCACACACTCGAACAAAGTTTGAAAACGCATTTAACAACACTGGCAGCGGTGCACAGTGCTTCGTTGCATGAAACCAAACGATATCGTTATATATATACATTCCCAAGATTTGCTATTGTCAAACCTAAAAGCTAAGCAAGAAGAAGCGGTGGCTAAATTTAAGCTTAAAACCTATTGAGAGATCAGATATTGGTTTTGAGAAAAAAAAAACACTAAAGAATTACACATGGTCTAAAAATAAGGTAAGAAAATATAAATGAGAACGCAAATTGAGCGAACTCACCTCGATTTCGATTTCGAATTTGAATTTTTATTTTTCGATTTTTGAAATAAACGTTTTTGTTTTTATTTACATACAAACTTTGTATGCAAACAATTTAATTTTCAAAGAGAGAAACAATATCGAGGTGAAGAGGGAAATTTTTCTACTCTCCTTACCTTATGTTTATTACACCATGGAATCATATACACAAGCGGTATTCATTTTCACTTGGACATGGCACTGTGCAAGGGCGGCAGAGTTCATTGCTGTCAATGCGTTTTGGTTTTCCGCTCGCATCTTGCCGCCGCTCCTACCAATCCCAACTGCTCTTTCGCCCTCCTAAAAAACGCAACGCATCGATGCGTTAATTCGAACTTTTGTGCCGAATACGCGCGTGAAAAAAAAAAACGTCGAAATAGAAAGAGACCACTTCCGCAAACTCCGCTGCCGCTTCTGTTGCTTTGCGTGCTACTTAACTGAATTTGAAAGTGCGATCAGCGAGTGTTAACGCGGAAGCACGCAAAAGAAAAAATAAATATAAATGTGTGCGGAAAAGTTACACAAAGGGACGAAAGTTTGTCAGTGTGTGAGAATGTGAGTGTGAAGTGCGTGTAGTTTAAAGTTGTATTAAAAAAAGTTGTCCCAAAGCCTTACGTACACTTTACCCAGACTGCATGTTATATTAAAAAATTATTTGGTTATGTTGTATAAATATTTCAGAAATATTTTCAAATGGTTTATGAGTAACATTGAATTGTTTTTGTATTACTTTTAAAACATTTTACTGTAACATTTTATGGCAAATATAAGTGAAATATTTCAGTGACATTTCGATGTTATATATCATTTGATTTGTAAAATTTCTAAAATACATTTTTTATTAAATATAAATTTTTTTATTTGCATTTATATTTCGGATGTGTAACTGAACTATGAGAACTATAATAATACATATAATATTTTGAATACAATATTATATTCATGTTTGAGGAATGTAACATGCCTAGTGGGTTGCCCTCAAAAGCCCGCATTCTAATTTCAGACTAATTCATAGGTTAGTTTTTATTTCGGAGCTTGTTGCAAAGGTTTATCGAGAAAAATGGTCAATGAACAATTTCGATCTGTAATTTAATCTAAGTTGCATTGTTTCAAAGGCGACGATTTTGGATCAATACATTTAAAGAGGGATAAATATTTGTTTTGAATTATGAGTATCCAAGCCTAACCCAAGACTTGATTATCTAGGAAATCGTTCAAATCGTCCACGACATTATTCTCGCTGATCGCTGAAGTGCGCGAAGTAGCACAGGCCGTAGGTCAGTCTGTCCTAAGGAACGGCAATTAATATTTTACATGAAAAGTCAAGAATGAGAAAGGTCTCGACTCAAAGCGTGCTGCAATCGCTGATTATTATTAATAAGTATTCCGCAGAGATCCAGCGTCTTCCACTCAGTGGTGCATAACAAGAATGTTCGCGATATTATAAAGAAACACCCGAATATATATAAATATACATATTACATCAGAGTGGATCAACAAAAAAAAAAATACAGAGATGAAGATTTTGCAACAGTTCAAATCTAATTAAATTATAATCATTACGATTATAATTACGATCGTAATGATTATAGTTTAAGGAATTTGTGATTATTATTCAATAAAAATGAGATTTCTTTGAAATGAAAGTATGCGCATATATTCGTATTCAAAACCAGATATATTGTATTAATATACGATGGTTGTTCGATAAGTATTTAGCATCACCGCCCGATGAAGGCCTACTTAGCAGACCTCAAAGACTGCTTGAAGAAATTTGAGCATCGCTCTGTCAGATGTAAACGTTTACTAATTAAATGCAAATCATTAACAAAGGATAAAAATTATATAAAAAATTATATAACATATATTATATTTCAGTGTATTTTATCCTCTATTGAAATTATAGTTCAAAGCACACACACACGCATGTTAAATTTTTATTATCAATATTAGAAGAAGAAATGAAATTAGCGTCAAAAGGAGGCGAACGGAAAAATAAAAACTAATAATAATGCTTTTGTTGATGTGGGATATCTGTGTGACACACACGCCTACACAAGTTATTGTCATTTAATTTTTTTCACTTTTTTATATCATTTCATGAATTGTACTTGACTGTCTAACAAATAAAGGGAAAAATTTATGATTTATGAATTTCAATAAAATGTCAATATTTTAATGCTTCCTTCTGCCCATTTCAACGACGAAGCAATGCAATTGTCAACATATGTATGTGTATGTGTGTGTGAGTGTGCTTTTGTACACGTGTGTGTAAGTGCCTGTTCAAAGAAAATGGCAGACAAAAACAGCGACAACACATGTCGCCAAATGTCAACACAGAGAAAAGCACAAAAACGAACAACAACAGCAACAACAACAACAAACGAAAAATGAAAAACGAAAACGTTAAAGAAAAAGAAAAGGGTGCCCTAGTGGCCTAATAAATTAGGAGTAGCATTAAATTTTCGGTTTAAAAAGGCGCAAGGTCATAAATTGTCAAATTACGGGCCATGTTTGCTCGTTACTATCTTTCGAATTGCTGCTCCTAGTGGTGTTGGTATTGGTGGTGTTGGTATTGGTGGTGTTGTGTGTGTGTGTTCAGTGGGGGGTGCTGGGGGGGGGAGTTAAAGGAAAAGCGAACAATATTGCAAAATAAAAAAGTGCCTTTCAATTTTAGAGCCCACGAAAAAAAAAATGTAACCTACGAATTACGGTTATGATTTATGTGGGCCAAAACTGCCTAAGCCAGTGTGGCGTGTGTTGTGTCAGAAATAGACTTAACTTTTTTTCTGCCTCAGTACGAGCATTTTTTTGTTGTTCTGTTTAGTATTTTAGTTGTGTGCCCCTTTTGAGTGTGTATTTGTGTGTGTGTGCGTGCGTGTTATTTATGTGTCGGAATTAACATGCATAACCGTAAATGCTGTGCAACAGGATGTTAAAAATTGGCTTTTATTTTGAAATATGAACTTAAAATTTCGATGCGAAGTGCTGACATGTAAAATGGAGTTAAAAGTTTTTCCTTTTCTTCTTCTATTTTTTATTTATTTTTCGCAATAATAAATTAGAAAAGTATGAAAAATTGCATTTCAGCATAAGAAGCGAGTAATCCTTTTGATATGTACGATATGTGAAAGACCAGCAAAAAACAAAGTTATAAACTGTTAAGGCGACATTTATTCTGCAGTTAACTTTTATAAATCATAACTTACGAATATAACACTACTAAATAACCGCCTGTCCGTCTGTCTGTCCACCGTAGTTTAAGATAATATCTTTTATGCGAAGGTTAAGTTAACATATAATCAGAGCTGAGCATGAACTAGTTAAAAAGTTGAAAGTTAATTAACGAAGTTAAATTTTTTGCTTATTTTTAACTTTCCCGTTCATTTCGAGGACTAAAAGTTAATTGACTCGCGTTAAATTTCTTTCGTTAAATATAAAATGAAAAACTGATAAAGTAAATCAATAACAAAAGAGAAAAAAATTTGAATTGAATTAGGGCAAATAATTTATTAACGAAGTTAATTTTTTTTATATCAACGATGGTTATAATACAAGCATTATCAGACGAAAGATACTCGCACCTCCCATGCGAATTCCCTTTCTTGAGGAAAAGAATTAATAAAAAAAAACAGCAGTTTAGATAACTTAATACGTTTAAATATAGTACTTAATATTTTAGTAGTAACACAAAAACTGTGCGTGTTCGAATAAGACTTGAGGCCATTTATAATAAAGACATGTGTAACATATATGCTACAGAAAGCACATTTCCCTTATCTTTTAAATGGTGAATGATATTTTAGCATCGGCAAAGCTGAATATAATTTCTTACTAGCTCTTTACGGTACCCATATAATTCCTGGTTATTGATTAATCACATTTCTGAACGATTTAACAAAGCTATGAGGAAGCAGGGGTGCATTCACAGTTCGGGATTTGAACTCTGTCTTCCAGTTGGAGCGGTTATGGAAAAAAATTTTAATGTAACACACTTATAGTTGCATATTTGTAGATTTCAATTGCATGTTTCCTCTTCCCATTCATAGCCATTAACTCTTTTTTTTAGTGTCGGTATTTGTACTCCTTCTGGCTGTTAAGGAATGCGCTAATAATGACACACATTTGTTTATTAATTCCGCCAATTGAACCATTTAAATTCGCTAAAATTCTCCAAAAATAAACAAACAAATTAAAGTCTCCGCATTGGTAGCCCAAAAATAAAAAAAAACAACGACAACAACAACAAAATAGCCGTCGACATTGCAATAAACCATATTGGAAATTGTTGTTGTTTTAACTTTAGTTTTTGTTGATGTTGTTGTCGTGGTACTGCTGGTGGAATTTTGGTCATTTTAATTGTACAATACATACACACACACACGCACACACAAGCACTCACACAAATACACAAACCTAAACGGATATATTCACGCACATTTACCTTAATATTGGCTTTTGTTAAATGTTTTACATACGCAGTGTTTTACTCACACTCACACACACACCCACACACAGACACACACACTTACGTCCGTTTTCACTAACACCAATTAAAAATGGAACATTTGGCAAATTTGGCGTTTTTGGAATTGTTGAGAGTCAAAAGTAGCGACGATCGCTTTTAGTAAATTAGCTTTTACGTAATTGAATTTAAAAATTCAACTTTTTCGCATTTTGGAATGTTTTCATTTGGTAGTTCAGTTTTTGTTTTTGTTTTTGCTTCAATTTTGTGGTTTTATAAATATTTTCAATTCATTAGCGAAATGTTGGTTTTGCAATTTTACAACAACCAATTTTTGTCGATATTTATTTATGAATTTTAAATCGTATTTGTACTTAACATATCACGAATTTAATTCAAATAAATTGGTTTAAAGGTAGATTTGCGATAGTTTCCGTCCAAAGTCGAGCTAACTCGAAGGTTAGGTTAGGTTAGTTTATTGTGGCGAGAAAGGAGATTATCTTCGGTTTTTACCATATTGGACACCAAAATTGTTTTCTATGCGCGCGTATATTGTCATATTGTAATGTGTGAATTTATGAAAATTTTAGTAGAGTGTTCGGAACAAAATAGTAAAAGAAAATTTTAGTTCAAATGATAGAAAATCATAACAGAATCTTTTATCAAATAAAAATATGAAAAATATACAGAAAATTATGATTTGTATTTTCATACATTTCTACATGTGCATAACGGACAGTACAACAATTAAAATCAAACATTTACAAACAGGATTTCACAAATACAAAAACTACTAGAAAAAAATTATCAAACGTTATAACGTTATAAATTGCGGAAAAAAAATTATCGAATAAAATTTGACAACAAAAAAAAATAGTATATCTGTACAAATACAGTATAGCAGGCAAGGTCGGTATAGCAGAGCGTCACATTACCGATAGGCACTCAAAATGGGGGGTCGGAGAAAATCTTTAAATATTTCGCGCACAAGTAAAATAAGGACATTCGAATCCTGAGCAAGCCGGTAAGCAGTCAAAACTTAGACTGTCACCATATAATAAGTTTTAAAATAAGGTTTTTGTTTTTACGCAGATGGTTAAACATAAGTTAACTTCAGTGCGTGTGTTTTTGAAACCATAAAGTGTGAGTCATCAAAATAAACTGAGGAAGAAGCCACCGAAAGCCGACGCTTAGGAAGTCCCCCCTACAGCGATTCAAAATAAATTGATATAAAATTTTATCGAGCAAAGTGCGCACCGCTGGAAAGGCCAAAATCCAAACGAACAGCGGGCGCACAGGAATTTTTTAATTTTGGATACAATTATATTTTTGCTGAATTTGATTGCGGCCAAAATCCTTGCGGATCATAGTTTGAACACCGTTGATTAATCCCCACAACACAATTGGAGGCGGTAAAGTGTGGCGATTTAAAAGCTTTTCTCACGGAGAATTACACAACTGCAATACCGACCTATGTAGATGGAAGAAGTTCATCTCATGCACTTATAAACAAACAAAAATCACGCAAGTTTTAAAATTAAGAAACGAAAGGTTTCTTTTAAGTTGGTAACTGTAAGTTACAAAGTTTTAGACCCATAAGCCCTAAACCATCAGAAAAAAAAGAAAAATCCAAAAATTATGTTTGTTAAAAACAGGCGCAATCCCAAACATGAGCTCACGTTAGGTTGTCCTTGGTAAAAGTTTATTTTTATTTAGGCCGAAATATTGCCCAAACCACAATCGAAGGATTAGGTGTAAGTTTTGCGTCAGAGAGTTTGGACGCTTTAAATAATATTTCTAAAATTTTGAAACGATATTTATACTACTAATTTATAAGAACGTCGAAAAGAATACCATTTTATTAAATACTAATTATGAAGTAAATACTTATACTTGCTGGATTTTCGTAAAATATAATGCAATTTTCGAAGAATTCTTAAGAACTTAAACCTAATTTGAAATACTAATACTTACATTATATATTAATAATACTTATTTTTAAATACCAACAAATACCTACATTTACATAATTAAAAACAAATACTTAATATGCTGAATAATTAGAAATACCTATTTATAAAAAAGAAAAACATGGTTGAATTTAAAGTATTTTGAAATATAACTAATTGAACTAAAATGAATTCTTAAACTTTTTATACTTATCTTGGTGGATAACGTGAGCTAGCGTGTGTGTGTGCTTTTACAGGAAAAGGGGTAATTTTAAAAACGGCATAAAATTACCAAGGTAACCATAAGGTTAAAGACCTCCCTCCCCGCTATAAACTATTTAATCAACATCACAGAAATAGTAAAAAGGTAAATACAAGTAACATAAACTAACCAAAGTAAGCCTGCGTAAAAGTTTGATGAGTGAAAAACCAAAAAGCTGGTACGAAAAAATTCTTTTTTAAATCGCGAAACTGCTCTCTCGGCTGACAAGATCCCACCCCAAGACGGCGAGCTTAGCCGCGCATATTGCCAGTCGTACCAGACCGCCAGCGAGAGATGACAAAACAGAAATCGCCCGAAAAGCGATGACAAAAAGTAGCGCCCAAAGAGGCGCACGAAAAGCGAAGACAAAAAAGTGGCGCCCAACGGTGGGACCCGAATTGAGGGTTCACAAAAACACATACATGGAACCCAAAATAAGGGCTCACAAAATTATAGACAAAATAACGTATAATCAAGTTTTAATTTTTTACAACCCTTGCAAGGATTGAGAAAGTTTACCTTTCAGTTAGAAGTGTAAGTCCCGGTTAAACGGTCACATTAGGCTGTAACCGCGTTGCGACATTTTAAAACTGGAAGGTAACTGTTCGAAAATTGCAAGAACATAAAGTAGAGTCAAAAAGGCAATTCGTAAGTCTATACGGTAAATGGTTTTAGCACCAACCATATTATTGCGACGAATTTCCAACTAGCCAATACTTAATACAAATAATTCAATAATCAAACTATTTTGGTAGCATAAAAAGGTAAAAACAAAATATGAAGTAAAAACAACAAAAGTAAGTCCGGTAAAAATAAACCTGTAGCGTTTTATACAGTTGCGACTTTTGTTGTTTTGAAAAATACTGCGAGCTCCAAATAGACCATTTCTTTCAATTTAAATAAATTTTACAAGTCAAACATTTTACGCCAATAATATCTAAATGCTTACAAAATCATTAAAATCATTGGTTACTTTCATTTATCTCATACCAAACGCACACACCACGCAGTACAAGTTCACTTAAGCCACTAAGTGAAAACCAATTTCAATTAAAAAACAATTTTATACAAGTTTGTAGAACAAACAAAAATCAAAAATTTCATTTTCATAAACGTTTAAATTTGGAATTACCACCAAAGATTTAAACCAACTTTAAAATATAAAAGGAATCGTTCCTACATACAAATTTGAATTAATATAAGCTTAAGTGAATAGGTGCAAAGCAGCAAGCAAACATTTACTTAATCATTTTAGAAACTCACTAAAAAAAAAAAAAAACTTTAAAATTTCATAATAAAAATTTCAATTTTGAAAAATGTGCAACAGAATTTAATTTTGGAATATTATTATCAAAATTGTGTTTATAAAATTTCCGTAAATTAAACAAAGTAAATATTGGATTAGTATGGATAGTCAAACAAATATCAAGTAAAATCAAGTTTTGTAAAATTTAAAGAAGCCAAAGGTAATCAAATTTAAGAACTCAAACCGTAAAATCATTGTCACATTAGTAAAGTACAACATATGTTTCTCGCATGGCCAGTCAGATGCTACCGTACCAGTTACATGTGTAACCAGAACATTAACTCCATAAGCAGTGGAACCATGAGCGCCAGATATGCAGATAGGCAATGGTCGCTGGAACCATTAGGCTGCAGGAGCAATAACACTCGGCAATTCCGAACCTTACAGCAGACTTGGTCAAGTTAGAGTTAATGCAGACATATATGGACATGTATTTATGAACCAAGTAGAAATTTGATTTTTAAAAATATTTTTAGATTTATCATTTCATTTAATTTTGGCAGTAATATTTTACAAAAGAAGCCCGAACCAATCCGTCCGAATAAAATTAGATTAATATAAAAAGAATAAAATATAATAATCAAACAATAGAATCACTCACCATTATCCTCCGCGGCAAAAGCTTTATTTTATTTCCCCGTCCTCTGTCGACATCGCCTGGTCCAACGACGTGTTTGAAACCTAACTCAAAAATAAAAAAAATAAAAAATCTCTTAGTATTTTGAAGGAAAAATTTGTTTAAGTATAAAATCGCAAAATTTGACTTAGGCTAGTTTTTATGCCAACATAAGCCACAATAAGTACCAACGAATAAAGAGAATCAAAACAAAAGCAGGAGATCGCCATAATGCGTTCGTTGTTTTTGTTTTACGCCTAATTATTCGTTGGTGCACTTTGTATTTAACACATAGCATATATATATGCACATTATGTATATACATATATATATACATATGTATATACACATTATGTATATATATATATAGGCATCACTAAAAACAAGCACTAAATCACGCCACAATTATACGGTAAAAAGAGAAAAAAAAATTCCGCAATATTAACTTTAGTTTAAATTCTAATATTTGAAGAAAGCTCTTTTACCGCACTGTACTTTGTATAAATTGCACATATGCAAATTTTAGAAAAATTTAAAATTTTTTCACTAGCATATAAAATTTTTTTTTTGAAAAAAAAAACACATAATATTATCATAAAACCGTATAAACACAAATATTTGATTTTATACAAATATTTTTCTAACTTAAAAATTTTTAAACACAATTAAGTTTTTTGAAAACAAAAAGTTTTCTATACAAATATCATAAATTTAATTTTTGGCACATTTTTAATTTTTCTCAGAAAATTTAAAACTCCACTTATCACTTTTGCGCACTTAGCATTTTTTTTGGCGCGCACCGTTACCGTGAACGAATTTGCAAAATAATCTTTTAACACGGAATTTTTATTTAAATTACACTGAAATTTTATT
The DNA here is from genome assembly GCA_949127995.1 of Suillia variegata. NCBI lineage: Eukaryota > Metazoa > Arthropoda > Insecta > Diptera > Heleomyzidae > Suillia > Suillia variegata. The sequence goes on from OX421846.1 coordinate 18,938,357, forward strand.
AAATCAATAAATAACCACTTTACTCACTTTTTACAATTATCCCGGGGATGCTCCCAACAAAAACCTAAAAACTAAACGAAAAAAAAAAACCGCACTCTTGTGGACAGGTGTCCATCTTTTCACTTTTAATGTCAATTAAATTAAATTGCACAAATAGTGCATTAAGATATCCGATGGAAATCGATATCACATGCACACATTTTTTACAATTGAAAAATTTTTGGTCAATCAAAAAATAAAAATTAGTGGCATCACCAATTTATGCTCACATTTTTTTTTCACCCCCATCATTCGTGAATAAGCTTACTCAGATGGTAGCGTTTGTAATGTGTGAATTTATGAAAATTTTAGTAGAGCGTTCGGAAAAAAAAAGTAAAAGAAAATTTTAGTTCAAATGATAGAAAATCATAACAGAATCTTTTATCAAATAAAAATATGAAAAATATACAGAAAATTATGATTTGTATTTTCATACATTTCTACATGTGCATAACGGACAGTACAACAATTAAAATCAAACATTTACGAACAGAATTTCACAAATACAAAAACTACTAGAAAAAAAAATTATCAAACGTTAATATAAATTGCGGAAAAAAAATTACCGAATAATATTTGACAACAAAAAAAAAATAGTATATCTGTACAAATACAGTATAGCAGGCAAGGTCGGTATAGCAGAGCGTCACATTACCGATAGGCACTCAAAATGGGGGGTCGGAGAAAATCTTTAAATATTTCGCGCACAAGTAAAATAAGGACATTCGAATCCTGAGCAAGCCGGTAAGCAGTCAAAACTTAGTCTGTCACCATATAATAAGTTTTAAAATAAGGTTTTTGTTTTTACGCAGATGGTTAAACATAAGTTAACTTCAGTGCGTGTGTTTTTGAAACCATAAAGTGTGAGTCATCAAAATAAACTGAGGAAGAAGCCACCGAAAGCCGACGCTTAGGAAGTCCCCCCTACAGCGATTCAAAATAAATTGATATAAAATTTTATCGAGCAAAGTGCGCACCGCTGGAAAGGCCAAAATCCAAACGAACAGCGGGCGCACAGGAATTTTTTAATTTTAGATACAATTATATTTTTGCTGAATTTGATTGCGGCCAAAATCCTGAAACGATATTTATACTACTAATTTATAAGAACGTCGAAAAGAATACCATTTTATTAAATACTTATTATGAAGTAAATACTTATACTTGCTGGATTTTCGTAAAATATAATGCAATTTTCGAAGAATTCTTAAGAACTTAAACCCAATTTGAAATACTAATACTTACATTATATATTAATAATACTTATTTTTAAATACCAACAAATACCTACATTTACATAATTAAAAACAAATACTTAATATGCTGAATAATTAGAAATACCTATTTATAAAAAAGAAAAACATGGTTGAATTTAAAGTATTTTGAAATATAACTAATTGAACTAAAATGAATTCTTAAACTTTTTATACCCATCTTGGTGGATAACGTGAGCTAGCGTGTGTGTGTGCTTTTACAGGAAAAGGGGTAATTTTAAAAACGGCATAAAATTACCAAGGGTTACAGAGGGAGGGCCGCCATAAACTATTTAATCAACATCTCAAAAATAGTAAAAAGGTAAATACAAGTAACATAAACTAACTAAAGTAAGCCTGCGTAAAAGTTTGATGAGTGAAAAACCAAAAAGCTGGTACGAAAAATTTCTTTTTTAAATCGCGAAACTGCTCTCTCGGCTGACAAGTTCCCACCCCAAGACGGCGAGCTTAGCCGCGCATATTGCCAGTCGTACCAGACCGCCAGCGAGAGATGACAAAACAGAAATCGCCCGAAAAGCGATGACAAAAAGTAGCGCCCAAAGAAGAGCACGAAAAGCGAAGACAATATCTACACTCCGCCTACCTATGAGCGTTACAAATGGAAGAAAAACTGAATATAACCTAAAAAGGATTTTAATGTAGAGTCGTCTGTAGGTTAACTAAGGAACTCAAATTCATGGACGATTTTATTTGCATAAGAGGACGTTTACTTTATTCATTTTCACTTTTTTTACTGCAAGAAGAAGAACACTTCATAATAATCAAAACTCGCCTCGAGAATTCAAACACTCGTTCGATATTATAGGCCAAAATTGTGTTTCTTGTTGTTGTTGGTTGAACTATCAAAAAAGGAGAAAAAAATCGACACATGTAAGGCAGGCAGGCAGGCAGGCGGGCAGGCGGGCAGTCACAAACCGGACACAAGTTTCGCAAATCAAAAGATTTTTGGACATTTTTAGAGCAAAGTGTAGGCGGCTAAAGTGCGTCGACAGAGTCAAGTCAAATCAGTGGAAACTGGCTCAAACACACTGGGAGGACACTCGGAAAACACTGGCAAAAAAAAAAACAAGCCAAAGAAAAACATTATCATAAACAACAATGGCAACATTGGTCGTAACAACTGCAACTAACGGTCGCAACGTTGGCAGCAGCAACAACAACAACAGCAGCAACAACAACGGCGACAAGAAAATGAATACATAAACGGAAGCCAAAGTGAACAAACGCAAAGACACCGGATGCGAACGCTTTGTGCTTAGACACCGAACGAACGAACGAAATGCTACAGCGACGACAGCGACACCAGCGGACGCCGTTAAGTTACAGTGCGCTGGATAATCAAATTCTTTTGGAATCTACTTGAATATTTCTTTAAAAATCTATTAAGTTACACTTGCCAATGTATCGATTTACTTAATAATTACTTTCGTTTAAAGTAATTATTTCTGAAGCATATTTCAAGGGAGTACTCTGGAGTAAAAGTTCTTGAACAATATTAGCAAATTGTTTTATTGCTTTCCAAAGCAAGCAGTTGGGTTAGTTTGTTAAAAACTTTTTTTTTTTAATAAAATTTTTTTTTTAAAACAAATTTAAATCCTTTTTCCGCAACTCCAAGTAATTTTGCACAGCTTGAAATATCGTTGAATGAACTTAACCCACTGTGCTTTAGTGGAAACTACTTCTACTGCTTGTAGTGATAGTGGTGGTGATGTTGGTGATGGTGATGGTGGGAAGTGTCTGGATGCTTTCGGTGTTGCTGAAGTTGATTTTATGATGACAATGTTGCATAGTAATTTCGTGTTCTTGTTTTCGTTGTTGCTGTTGTTCTTGTTGGATGTCATTATAAGGCAAGTTCCGGTCGCCAGAGTTCGTATACGCTTTATTTTGTGTTGTAGTTGCTTTGGTTGTAGTACTTGTTGTTGTTGTTGTTCTTGTCATTGCGTAAACGGTTTTCATGACAATTTTGTGCCCTTATCATGGCCAGGAAAATGATAATATGCTATTTTACATTTTATGAATTCCATAAACATTCATCACTGACAATGGTTGCGTCCGTTCGTTCGTTCGTTCGTCCGTCCGTTCGTCCGGTCATCCGCAGTGTGCGACTGATGGCGGCATTAAGTGTGCCACTAGAGCGAAAGCGGTCATATCGGCCAAAGGCGAAAACTCAGTAGCAGAACAAGAGTTTAGCAAATTGTTCAAGCGATGGTTAACCGGTGAATCGAATCGTTCTCGTATATAACTTAATTTCTTGAAATTAGGTTATGTTACGTAAATGTTAAGCGACTTATAAAATTTAGTCGCTAAAATTTAATTGATACAAATAATGTGCTATGCAAATAGTTAATTAAATTATAAAAAATTACTCCTATCAAAAAATGTTTTATCAAATACCGGATACTTTACTATAACATTGCGGTTACTCATCTCAACAATTTTTTTTATCCAAAAACCGAATATTCAGTATGATCAAAGAATGTGAATCCTAGATGGGAGGAAATGTTGACGATGGTGACGACGAGAAAACTCGACCGGCCTCTGTTTTTGTTTTTGCTTTTTTTGAAATGCTAAAAAATTGTCCACTGCATTTGGGTTTCTCATTGTGTGTGTGTGTTTGTGTTGGTGTGTGTGTGTGATAGTCGTTGTGGGTGCGGGTTTGTGCCGGTCAACTTAAGCACACCGACAGGCCAAAAACAACAAAGCGTGTACCAAGAAAAACGACAAAAAATGGTTGCACAAGACACAAAGAGCACACAAAAGGGACATTTTAATTTAGCCAAATGCTGATGAAATCTTTTCTTTATGTTTATTCTATTTTTTTTTGTTGTGTGTAAACCTACAAGTGCATATTATATACACTTACATACAAAGGTACCTACGAGTATATATAAAAAATACTCAAGTCATGAAATATGAAAGAACATTGCATTCAGAAGAAAGAAAGAGAACAACAACAACAACAAATAAACGAGTGAAGGCAAAAAAATTAGCATAGCGATAAGGCACAGGCAGGTCATTTTAATTGAACCTTCTTTGGCTCTTGCTTTATTGCTGTACTTTAGAATTTCTTTCTCTCATATTTTTCATTCTATTCATTGCCAAGCCCAAATTGTGTTTTTTGTCTACACTCGTACTAATATTATTCGTCAAATTTTAGTACTCGGTTTTGAATATAAAAAACGTATTCGATTTTCTAACAAAACAATTTTAATGAGTACATAATCGGTATTCGTCTTTCGAAATCAAATCAAACTTTATTAATATGGAAATGTTTAAATTTATTGCTCTTTTCTTGCCATTTTATTGAGAATCGCTTTTTAAAATGGTTTACTAACTGAAACCAGATAATTTCAAAATATTTATATTTTATAATACTGTTTAACCGAATAATTGGTAGTCGAATTGAAAACACTAACCGCAAAGCAATTAGTGTCCATTTCTCTTTTTTTGTATATCCGGTGCGTTATGTCAGCGGCACTTAATTGCAGATCATATCAAGTTTATGTCTCTTTTTATGATAACAACAACTACAACAATAACAACTACAAATTTATGTTTAGCACCAAAAATCACACAAAACTGAATTTATGACGCAGCTTCTTCTTCTTCTACTTCTCTTTCATCTTCACCTTCTTCTTCTTCAATGTTCGTGTCGTCTTTGATATTTCTTCATTATCTTGAAAAACGTTTCATATTTCGTATCTTTTAATGAGCACTGACCAATCTATCATTTGTTGTTGTTGTTGTATGTTGTATTTGTTGTTGTTGTTGTATGTTGTATTTGTTGTTGTCAACGTGTCTAGACTCCTCCAAGATACTCTGTAGCCATTCTAGCAAAATGTACTCATATCGCACATCCATCAAATGCGGCGCTTCACTACCAATCCAACTATTCCTTCGCATCTCATCCTCCCCATTCCATTCTATTATAGTACCCGATCCGTTTACATTTTATGTTAATGGGCGGCTTAAACTTTTGGCCACATACACACGCACATTCACACACACACTGTGCATCATTGTTTTCGTTTTATGTTGGTAATGTGTCATTTCTGGTATGTCAAAAATAACATGCATGTGTATTGGTGCTGTCATTGGCAGCTTACACTGACTGACAGCTCCATTTAGTTGTATTTGGTTACTTTATTTAAATGCAACAGCCATAAATCATAATATATACGAGTACATATAAGTATGTATATATAGTACGAGTATATATGTATATTGTTTTCCATTCGAAGGAGGCATTCCAAATATGCTTAAAAAACGGAAGATATCATATTTTGAATATGGAATGTGGTGAATAAATTTAATTAATTTATTTTATTTAATTAGAAAATTTTAATTGAGGTTTTAATTAATATAAACATGAATCAGTGAATACTCTGAAGTACGCTTTTTAACTGGAGCACCCCCTACAAAATACGCTCCGAATAGCATCACTCCGAAAGAAGGACTTCGGTAGATTAGTCCTAAACACTTCTTAATCAACAAAACTTTACTTTAGGATATAACTAAGCTACAAAAATAATAACTGATGAAATTCTCGATATGTAAACCTTACATAAACTACAAAAACAATTACTATATGTTGACTGTTTAGTAATGTAAATAAATATTTAAACCATTTTAGTAAGGCAAAATAAATCAAAATAAAAAAAGTTTCTAAATAAAACATTGGTAACTTTGTTGTACAAACTTTTGACTAGTACCAAGTGCAACTTTAAAATATATTTAAGACAGAATATGAGGAAAACTAAAAACGACATCGGAATTATAAGATTCAAGTCCACTGGAATATTTATTTTTACTAGTGAATTTCATGGTTGAATAATAAGGTTAGGAAAGTGGAATTCACCTCGATTATTTTGAAGTTAAATTTTTTTTATTATATATTTGAAAAAAAAAAACGTTGTTTTGTTTATTTATTTATTTGATAATTTTGTAGCAACCATGGAAACTGAAAAATTCAACATTCAATAATTTTCTACTTTCATCACCTTGTATTTATTACACTATGGTGAATTTAATGTTTGACGAAAAATCAAAAATCCATCTTAAAAAGTCAATTACTCTAAGGATACATTTTATCGTTATTTCCATGAGATCTTGAAAATATTTTTTATAGGACGGTTTTACGTAATTACATATATAGTTGCATTATTGCTTTTCAGTTAATTCTTGAGGTACATAATGTACTAACCATTTCAGTTAAATTTTATTAAATAAAAAGAAAACCAATTTTATTTAAAAGTTTTATTAAACAAGTTAAGAAATTTTGTTCTAAAAACTAATTGAAATTTCAGTGATAGTTGTCAAATAGTTGACTGTGTGCATTATCAATGTTATCATCAACATTTCTTGTATTCAACGGGCCATTCTACCCCATTGGTCTACATCATCATACTCTACATGATGACCTGAAACACAGTCGGAATCTCATCTTCTCCACATGTGGGTCAAAGTAATGACTGTAATTTTTTATGTTTACCACCCGCTGCGGTAATAAGACATGGACGACAACAGTTGCTACCAATTTAATATAGTAGCAGCAACTATCGTTGAGTTTTTACACCTTGCAATGGGACATGCTTGTCCTATTTATATGCTAATTGAAAGCGAAAGCACTCGAAAAGTACAAAGCAACAGTTCCTGTGATAATGCCAATTGAGTATAAGAAAATTTGTCGTTGGACATTTGCAGAGAAGGAAAAAGGAAACGTCCAGTTAAGCATTGAATGGAAAGTAAATGTAACCACATATTTTTGTATACTTGCGTACTTGTGGAATTTGAATTTTGGTTATATTTTTTACATCTTAAATTGCTTAACTTTGGAAATATTATTAAAAGAATTCTTAAAAGCATTGTCGAAATTTAAATGCAATGAAACATTTGTAAAGGTAGTTGCATTTAGTTAAATTGAACTGTCATTTAAAGTTTTGAACAACAACAAAAAAATGCAACATGAATTCAACGCATTGGCCAGGACTCACAAAGAAGGTTAGTGTATTAGAAATTTTTCTTCTTCTTACTCAGTTTCTTACTGACAGTCGAACGACAGTCGCGGAGCATGGATTGTTTGAATGGGTGCCTATAGAAAAGTACGGACAGAGAAAATGCAGAGATATTTCTTCTCTTTGAATTCCTCTGCATACATATTTTTTGTTAAAATATTATTAGAGACATTTTCCAGATCTTTTATGTGTTTATATACCGACCGCTTTATAGGGTATAGGCTAGCAAATGGACCTACCTTAAATGTCGCTATAGTTCTAAAATTTTCTTACTGTTTTTTTTTATATTATTTATTTCTCAATTTACGTGGTATTGCTGAAACATGCTGATTGAATCAGAAATCATTTTTACCTCTTGGTAGACACGCTACTGCCGATTTGTTTAAATATGTTAACAGCTACACTGACAGTTCTAGTAATGTGTTCTAATGCATCCACTTGTATTTATTAATACACTTTTGCAATATCGAAATTCAAATGGCATGAACAATTTTTCAATATAGTTCAATTTAATTAGATTGAATTTTAAAGTTATAAATTAACTAAAATTGGATTTTACCATTTTTATGCAAAAGTTAATTTTACAAAGTAAATTTTACATATTTGGTTTTTTTGTGGCAGTCAATTTTTTAGGCTGGATTTATTTCATATTAGATATAAAAATTTTATACAACGATTTTTAGGTCCCAAAGGCCTCAGGATACCTGATATCCTAAGTTATAATTTCACTAAAGAACGATTGAAAACTTGCATCTTTGGTCGCTGATGAAGAAGGGTAGCGCCTTCCGAAACAGCTGTCTGATTTATTTTTTATTGTTGTTGCCTTAAAAATTAACGAACACTTTTTTTGTTACAGGAATCTTAAGCTTGAATACAATTTTTTACAATTTCCTGTAAACGCGAGAACTTGAAATGCTCGAAAAGTTGCGAGCCACTTTTTGTGAATGCTCCTTTTCAAAAGCTCGAAAACATTTTCGAAATTCAGCAATTTGACAGTTCAGTCAGAGTTTCGTTGTATAACACGAACTTTTAGTAAGCAACGTACCAGTTCATTTATAAGAAAAATTAGTATTGCCTATCATTGTATTGATTTAAGTGTTTAAGCTTTGAAACTTTTGTATTTATAGATTTTTACAATTAGTGGTTTTATTTTACTTACAGGCAACACTGAAAGATACGAGAAACTTTTCGAGGCTATATTTGCAACTATTTGCGAGGCACTCGAAAACTATGTTTCATAAAATTTTTGGCATTTCTTCTTCGAAAACTTACGAAGTTTCGAGGTTTTCGAGTCATATTCGCGTTTAAGGAAATATCCTTAATAAAACTAACTAAAAAAAGGCCAAGAATTTTACCTCAAAGAAAACTAAATTACTTTCTTATACAAAAGTGCAATCAAAAAAAAAATGATATCCTGCGAAATAATTCTATTACAGAAAATTATTCGCAACAAATTGTGAATCCAATTTCCAAAAAGTAATTCTTTAAAAAGGATTTTAAATATAGAACCGAATTTAATCCCGAATTTAATATCTCTTATAAATAAAAAATGAAAAAACTGGCAAAAACAAAACAATGGTTAAGCAGATATAAACTTTTTTGCATACAATTTATTTAGCAGAAAATAAATAATTCATAAGCTTTAGTAAATACGCTCAGAATCATTCATCATAATATCGCCCACTCCCACTCACGCCGAGAGACCGACAGACAGACAGACAGACAGATAGAAGGAAAGACACATATACATAGATATATATAGACGTACTCACACATATTGTCATTTAAACCGTAACGGACGAGCTGCCAAAAAAAAAAACGGAAAAAATACCACAAATGTAACAACAACAACAACAAAAACAAAAACAACTCACGAGAGAGCCTCAGCAAAAATTTAACAATTCAATATTGAAAGCGGCCTTAAATAAATAAAATGTCCGACTGACGCTTTCACATACGTACATACATACATACATACATACATACATACATACATACATACATACATACACAAATACAAAATTTAACAGAATTATTTTTTGTTGAAACGAAATTTTATGCAATTTGCCGAAAATATAAATAAAAATGTAAATATAAATAAAAGTTGTATTAACAGAGCGAAAAGGCGACAGATAAACATTTTTATACCAACACTCGAACCACTGACAACAAATTCCCTAAAAATGGTTTTATTTGCTTAGTTATTTGTTTATTGTAAATTTTTGCGATCAACTCAAAATAAGAATTAAAAAAATTTGTTTAACTAGTAACTTACAGGGCCGCCTCAAGCCGGGTTACCACCTTGGGCCAGTGCTCCAGTAATCGATATTAAATTCGTAAAATAATGTTATTTAAAAGAAACTTAAAATACAAATTTAATAAAATATTTTTTTTTTAAATTTACAAATACAGAGTTCTTTCTATATAACGAATACTCAGTTTAACGAAAATCCGATGTAACGAACGACCAAATTTTTAACTTTGACTTCCTCATATAACGAACAATTAAAAGAATTTTTACTCGAAATATCGAATGGAATTTTGTTCGAATTTTGCAATCAAGAATGGGTAAACAAATCGTCCTTCTATTAAATACAATATGATAGTTTTCAACAGATGGAAAAGTATCACTAACACGGTTTTTTCGATAAAAGGAGAAAACATGTCAGAGTAAATGAAATTCCACTAAAGGCCTTAGAAGTTCCATAATGAATGTATCCATGCAAGTGACGGTGAGGAATGTCAGGAATGGATTATTAAAAGTCTGAAATTATATTTTTATCGTATATTGAAAAGAACGCAGAACGAAATATTCTGAAAAAATTAATACAATTAATTTGTTGTTAGATACAAATAATGTTTATGACTTAAACACCAACCACGACCATTTTAATCAATATAATTACCAGCGTTAATTGAATATGCAAAGTCTCAAATATCTGTTGATTCATACTTAAAAAATATTGACGCTTTCTACTCGTAAAGATTGAACTGTGACCTTCTGCGTCAGAGTCTTAAGACAGTGACTCTGACTTCAAAGCTGAGAAGCAAAGACAATCGGCACATTTTTTTTTGGTTAACATTTTTAATCATAACAGTTAAAAATGTGTTTATTTTGTATGAAAAGTCTCTTACAAATACAAATTTCAAACAAAAGTGTTGATATATACAATTAATTGTTTAATATAAATTGTTTTAGAAAACTTTTCACACAGGATACAAAATTAAATATTTGGTTAATGCAATTAAAAACTTTGCTGAATCAACAAACTTTACAAAATTATCAATTAAAAATTTTTATTTTCATAACAGCGAAGGATTCGAAAAATTAAAAGACAAATAGAATTAAGTTAAAATCAATTACATTGTGCTCTATAAACAATTCAAAAGAACTTTCTTTTTCGCGGTATTCGCGGTATTCTATGGAAGCCACGATTGATTTCAATACTTAAAGGAGTCCACCAAAAACTACCCACACCGGTCAAAACAAATCTCATTACACAGTGTCATATAAATTTTTTAATAAAACTTTCTATTTTAAGTGCGCCGAAGCATTTTGCAAATAATTGTTTAACATTAGAATTGCTAAAATGTTGTCTCATCGTAAAATCCGTCATTAAATTTGTGACAGTTCCAGAGAAAGTTGCAGAGGAGCGTTTGTTTTTCTGTATTTGCATTTGGTTCGTTTATAAAATGCCAAGTCCATAGCGAAGTGGCTAAAATGTCATTTATGACATTTCGTCGCTTCTCTGCGACTGCTGAAGTCGCGCGTTTTTGGTCCTACCCTTTCGCTGGAGATACTCTTAGCCTATTAAATGATAAGAATGCGGTTTATTAGATTTGTCCAATATCTTTTATGCCCAAACTCATTTTTGGAAAATAATCATAAAATTTTGAAGCGTATAAATTTTTTATGATGCATTTTGCGATTCGTTGGTGACATAAAATTTCTCTTCTCCGGTTGCTTCTCTCGTGCGCACGCACCGCTCCGCATACAAATGACGGCGTTTAAATGCTCCCGATGGAGATAATACCAAACGATCATAGTCTTATTTGCCATTAAGGATGTTATTATATTTACTGGTTATTCTTCACTTTTTGAAAGCAGTTTCCGCTTAAAAATTATATTGAGATATTTTGTAAGCGAGGCTGCGAGAGTTTTTTTTTGCCAAATATTAATGGAAAATAAGAAATGTTTAGTTAATATGTTGATTATTTATTAATATTTCAATGATTTTCTTTTATATAACCATTTTATTTATTGAAGATAATAAAAAGAAAACTACTTTTAGACTCAAACGATTCACATAGATACGACGATTGTCTGTGAATGCAAATTCATTCTTTACACCGACACTTCTATACAAAGTATTCACGCACATACCGAAGTTAAACGAAAAAAGTTGGAATAACCAACTCTCACAATCAAATTGCTCCCCCGACTCCGCGTTTTTACGTTTAAACAAGATTTGCATTCATAACTACAAATTACTGCCAACCGGGTTTGTTGGCACAAAAGGTCAATTTACACAAAATGAAATTCTAAAAACCGAATAAAAAGAAAAGCGAACGAACTAACTAACGAAAGCAAGAAAGAAATAAAAACGAAACGAAAAGAAAATTACACTTTCCGTTCGCATGTCCCCACCGAGCCAGGCCAAAACGAGTGAGCCACATTCGGAGCGAGCTGAATTTCGTTACACGTACGCAATGCATCGCCATGGCCATCGCCATCGCAGCATCCACACAGCTTCCACTACCGCAGCAGGACACTTTATTGAAAGTAAGTGAGCCGTGCAGAGGGGGGGAGGCGGTAGCAGGAGGGGGACTGCCAATATTCACGCCGCCACAGCATAAGCTGAATGCAAAATTAAGTCACAAAAACAAAAAACTGAACACTGAAAAGAAAAAACTAGAAGTGGCAACAAAAGTATAGGGAGTAGTCAATATCAGGTGCGTACAAGAGTTTGCCCTCATAGGGGTAGTTTAATTTATATAACATAAATAATATTAAAGAAGAAGAAACTTAAAATAAAGTAAACTAAAATATCAAAATGAAAGACGCTTACAATTACTCGTACTACTTCAAATAAATAAGCCGGAAGGTGGTGCAGCTACACCAAACACAAGTAGCACAATTAGAGCGTCTCTGGTGTACTGGGACTTATACAACTGCGACAAAAGACATTATAGAGAATTCTCAATCAACGAGCATTTTCACTTAGTGGCCAGTGTCCAGTTCAATGTGATCCGCGCGATGTCACAGCGTTTCATGTGGATAAGTGGGATCTCGATTGGTTATAGTGCGGCCAGGTCTTTTTAGACACCACGTGCTCAAAGATGTTCCATCTAAACTTGGCTTTAATTAGGAAAATGGAAAATATGTCAGATTTGACTATGGCAATTGGTACCAGAATAGGAACAGACTGTTACGGCGCCATCGCAAAGCCTTTTCTGGCAAGGCCATCAGCTATTTCATTACCTTCTATGTTCCTTAGTCCTGGCACCCAGATGAGACTAATTATGTGGCTGAGACCGAGGAAGTCTAGTTCATTCCTGCATTGGAGAACTAGTTTTGAAGTAATCGCAGTAGCAGATAATGATTAAATTGCTGCCTGACTGTCGGAGAATATGACTATGTTCTCCGCTTGGAAAACGCTGGCTTCATTCGAACAGCGATCATATAGTAAAGCTTCTTTACACGGTGACGTTTTAGTTTTATACTATCGAGACCCCTTCTAAAGTTCACGTCTATTTTACCAATTTTTCGTATCTTTAAAAATATTTTCTTTTTAAATTGAGTTTTAACAAATGTTGATTATATACAAATTTTACATTTAACATATTGAAGAAAATTTAATTACTTCTTGGAATGAAGAAACCGCCATCAAACGTGCTTTTGCTTTAGCTTTGAAATGGGAATTCAAACGGTTCTGATTTTTCCTATGGTGCATAGGTTCAAAAGTTATCGATTTTTATCAATTAGGGATGTGTATGACTCTCGATACGAATACGAGTAAACTGTCCTGCACTTGGAACATTTTATTCTTTAAAAGATTACAATTACGAGATTGTTGGAATTTGATTCATATCTAAGTTAAGAATAATAAATTCGTTTTATGAATCGATTTGGATAACATAAGTAAACAAAAATTTTGTAAGTATTATAATTTATTTTTAGTGAATATTCGTCTTTACTTTAAATTTCTAGTAAATTTGTGTCGTCATCGTCAATATATCATTGGCTACGCCCGTGGAACATAGCTGGAGATATCTACTTTAAAGAAAAAAGAAATGTTAAACAGGCAAAGAACATTTTCTTGAAAACCCTTACAATCAGGATTATTTGATATGCAAAAGTGTTAAAGTGTCCCAATAATGAAACTATGTCACGGGTCGTTTGGGCAGTTCCGTACATACATACATACATGGATGCATACATACGAGTGTGAATATAAGGTTGTAAGTAAGGTTGCCCAGTGACTCTTGAAATAGAAGAAGTGATGATGGAAATTATTCTGACTGTTTGTTTTTGCTTATTTAAGCGCAAAATTTTGGGCTGTCAAAGTCGAAAGTAAATATTTTTGATTACTGATTACCAAACTGTTACACTTGAAATAACGAGTAAGAAGGATATTACCATGTCACCAATTGTAAACAGAAATTTGTGTATAATTTGAAGAAAACATTGGCGCCAAAATGTGAATTATATCGAGTTATAGCCCAAATAATCGTTCTTATGTGAAAATGTCATTTAGAGTATAAACAAATTATGCTTTTCCAAAAGAAAACAAAAGAAAAGTCGCGATAGTTTGCTCTTATATTGTTGTTATTGCATATTATTAATTTTTAAATTGAAATGTTTTCTTGAAATAAGAAATATCTTTTAGATAATGTTTAGAGTTTATAATTTTTTTTTTATAGTTGAATTAATTAAACGAAATGCAAAAGAAATTAGAAAAGTTGAGATTTTGGTTAAACAGTTCACTTGCAATTATCACAACACTTTTGGGAGCATAAAAAAGTAAAGAATATAGGATCAACGAGATTTTGTCCTTAAGGGCAACTTCACGCTCGCAATTGGCTATTTGAAAAAGCGAACTAAAGCTACACGATACAGATACAGATACGTCCTTATCCGCGTGCATGACGACGTTCCTCACGCTCGTCTGTTAAGCAGTTGCTGCAGCACAAAAACAACAATAATTAATTATAAAATGAAAATTTCTCCCGCGGCGATGCTTAAACACTTTCACACACTTTATTGAAGTTTTTTATTTTGTTTTTCAATTTTATGCACTCAAACTTGGCAACACTTAAACAATTTTTTTTTGATGTTTGTAGCGCCAAAGTTTGCATTTTTTTAGATTTCCAAAGAATAACGCTGAATCTGAAGCGGAAGTTATTGTGCGTGCAAAGAAGATGATGAAGAAGAAGATGGAGGTGGAGGAGGAGGAGGAGGCGCTGCATAAAAATTTGAATGCAACGCATATGCAGGAAAACTTCGTCCTTCTGTCTCCGATCCCGCCCACCCTTTTACACGAAACAAGAAACAAATTAAGAAAAGAAATTCACTAAAAATTATTTTGCAAAACTTTACACGCCAAAGGCACTTTTCTGTTTTCCAGTGTTGCCTCTTTCGATTTCATGTATAAAAATGTTCAGAAATTAAGCGATAAGGCGCAAAAGCAAAAAACAAAAACGGAGAAGTAAAAACTTTTGAAAAATGTTAATTAAAATTGTTGCTTGAACAACGCAATATTCGAAAATATTTCAGCTTCTACAATTTAAATTTCAATATAAATAGATAAACAATTTCAACAATATTTCCGTTAAGCAAAAACAACAAAAAAGTAAAGGGTTATTTTATTTCGATTTTAAATTGCACGTACAAAAGCAATATCACATTAAATGTGAATCATAAACAAAATGAGTCCTATGCGCCAATGCTCATTGAAAGAAGATCCCTAAAGATAATTCAGTGAGGATTTCCTCAACTATTTTATTAAACGTTTAGTTTATTTTTAATTACATCACTGGGATTGTCAATTGTGATGAAAAGTCATGCTGAGTCATTCAGATTTACTTCGTCTTTGGCTGAATAGAAATGCAAATGTCGTCAGTTTGTGTAAAATATTAAATACTATATTAAACTTCACAATAAGGCAGAAATCGAGGTGAGTTCGCTCAATTTGCGTTCTCATATCAACTTTCCTTAACTTATTATTCAACCATTGCTAAATATCACAATCAAATTAGGATGGTTAATGGTGATATAAAAAAATAGCAAACATGGACCAGCCTAATCGTTTCCAAAATTGAGTCAGTTCTATGTATTATAACCGGTTCGGTAATGTTCTTAAAAACGTTTAGTTTAGTTATGCTCTAATTTAAAGGTAAAGTCTGGCTTATCTCTTTAAGCAAATGTTGGAGAATTTTAGTATATTTCGGAAACTGTCAAATCGTTTCTATTTGTGCGTTTCGATAGTTCTCGCAGATCCGCTGCATTGCATTAAGCACTGCTAAAGTGTGCATTAATCGCGGATTAGTGCAGCACTTTTCTGAAGGAATATTCTAAAAATTTTTAAAATGTCGGGAACCTAATAAATAAAGTAATGCATTTTTTTAATATTGCATAAGATAACAATAAAAACAAATGAAATCAGAAGAATGCAGAACATACTCCAGAGATACCATTTAACATGCCATTGGAATACCGCGTCGCATGGGCGTGTAAGTAGCAGATTCTATGCAGTGGTACGCCTATTCCTTGTCAAAGTTTCTTAGCGATGTGGGAGCGCGCAGCTAATTAAATGCACCAACAATGGCGGTAACTGAAATAAAATTATGTAGAAAATAAATTAAAATTAACTATGCAAAAGAGTAACAAACGAGAATAAAATGGTAAAAGAGAACATTTTGCTAATGTAACTGCCAACCAAAGCGGAAACGCAGAGCTGCCATAGTTTTTTTCTCTGTTTTTTGAATATTTTTTTTACTTTGCGTGTGGTTTTCAACGCATAATTAAAAGTTTTTGCCAGCGCAAAAAGTCATCTAAGCGGAAGTGCTGCCTCAATGCTTTTTGGAGACAGGAAGAGCTGCATACAGGCAAAATTAAATTTCTAATTTATGGCAAAAGTTCGTTCGCATCATACATTCAAATTGTTGGAATCTAGTTTAAAATGCAGTCTGGCGGCTACGGCGTAATTTCGCCTCAAACTGAAAAAAATTACAAGAAAACTTTTTTGTATTCTTTTTTTTGGTTTTTCACCTCTATGCAAAAGGCGAAAAATTTGTAATTTTAAGCGATACGCACTCCAATTTGCCACAAAATTGAACGCAGCCACTTGGGAATTGTATTAGATACCAGAACCGGCTCAACTTAGTACAGCCCCTATAAAAACCCGATTAGAAAATAAACTAATTACGCTGTTTGTGTGCGTGAGAGTGTCCTTGTCAAGAGCAGGCTTCCTCGCCTGCTTTGTCCTTTCTTTTTCAACGTTTATATACTTTTTCTTTTTCGGTTTTCGCACTCGAATACCTTCACAAATTACGCACAATAGCGCCGCAAGAAGAAACAATCAACAAATTTGTTCGCCCCTGCCACTTTGCAGCTCCTCGATACACGGAAAGTAAATCTTCTAAACTCTAAGAAAACTGTTAGCTACATTCTAATTAATATAGCATCTTCTTATCTATAAAACAAAATAAGATTTAAAGTCTGCACATATATAAGTATACTAAGATGAATAATTGTATCTAATAGATACTTGTTTTTTTCGCTGTGTACGTATGGATATCTGTAAGCATCGATTGCTATTATTATCGACAACATGGCAACTTCAATTTCCACTTCAGCCCATCTCAACTTGAACTAAGTACGACGAGACATTGTCATAAATATTAGGCGGAAAATTCGAATGCGCCATACAACGGAACGCGGCGGCTCCTTGTCACGCTGTGTGCATGAGTACGTGCGTGTATATATGTATATGTGTGTGTGTATGTGTGTTGGCACTTGATGCCATTATCACTTTTTCAATTCAATGATTCGTTTTTTCCCCCCTTGGACCCACCGCTACTATTCAGAACTGCTGATGACGATGAGGCCGGTGCCTGGTGGTGGCTTTGTGCTTAGGTAAGCTTATGCTTATGCCTTACGCAAATGATGCGCCTTCTTCCGTGCTGCCTGACGTCGCTGCCTGCCGGAAGCGCTGTTATTTACCGCACAAAACGCCCATCAGCGCTCACGTAATTATGTCATTTGTTGTTCGTGCGAAATGTGTGCAATGTCAGAAATGGATGGAGCAGCGCAAGAAAGAAAAGAAAAAAAGAAAGAAGAAAAGTTTCAGGTTTTGATTCCAATTTTCGCCCTGCTCGCTTGCCTACTTCCGGTCGATCGGTCGGCTTGTTGAAGTTGGCTGCTTCCCTCTACGTTCACCTTTTACAATATTAGTGATGGCACTTTGTAGTTTGTAAAAAGGTACTTTAGTGGTATTTACAATGTGTATATAATAAATTGTTAATATAACAAATGTTGAACTGCAATAATAAGAGAAAAAAATTTTTAAACTTCTGTCACAAAAAAGTTCACTCATGAAAAAAATGAAAATAAAAATGTGTTACATCTTATTCGAAAACAATGAAAGACCTTTTGTTTATAAAAGTTTGTTATTTATATATACTATAAATGAGGTTTTAATTACAAAAGAAGATTAAGTAAATTTTAATCTTATCTCAAATAAATGCGACAACATTTTAAAAGGATTTTTGAAATATTTGTTTGCAAATCAATTTAAATTTTTTCTTTATATACCAAAGTTTCTTCTTTTAAACGTTGTTATTGAAATGCAAGGATCAAAAGTAAAAATTCTTGGGCAATTCACCTTAAACGCGAAAATTGGAAAACTAGTAAAGCTCGAAAAGCAGCAAACCACTTTTGGGGAACGCACCTTTGCTTAAATACATAAGCATAATTTCTATAGATAAATTCAAAAATAATAGGTGAGTGCAAACTTGTATGTGTAAATTTTATTATTTTTTTTTCAAGTTTTAAAAAAAATTTATTTTTTTGTTTTTGCTATATAAATTTTTACTTGTACGTTAAATTTTTAACGACGTAAACTTTTCAACGAGATTATCGAAGTTACGTTTTAGGTTTTTTTTTAACTGTTCTCGGATTAACGAAGTTAAATTCAACATTCGGCAACACCGAAATATACGAGCAACTTTTCGAGGCTATTTTCGATTACGCTACGCCACGCGTAAACTTTGTTTCATATAATTTTTTACAGTTCTTTTTCTTGCGATGTTTCGAAATTTTCGAGGAATTTTCGCGATTAATCGAATAGGCCTACTATAATATTTTAAAGTTGTAGGGGAAGTAAAATTGTGTGTATGTTATATCTCGAAAAAGAATTTCCATTTTTGGAGCGATTCATATCTTGGTCAGTATGTTAAGTGAAATGGGAACACTTTTTTAAGCTCTTTATTTTCAATCACAATCTTTAAATTTTACTTTTTGCTCATTTAACATTTTTTTGAATGGGATTCCTTTACTTATCTTTCAAAATATCATAACTAAATTTCATAATTTCTAAATGTTTAACAATTTTCATTAGACCAATTGTATCAGATAAATTATTTTTATTTCGAAAAGATTTCTTTGAGAGTCAGAAAAGCCAATTTACATTTAAAATTTTACTTTTCATCATTTGTTGTCAACACTGACTCTCTTCGATGGTTGTTATTGAGTTTTTTTTTGTTTTTGTAATAGGTGGTGTTGCCATAGTGCTTATGTAGCTTCCTGTCATCTTGTGCGTTGCGTTGAAGAGGGCCAGAGCGGTACATTTGCCACTGAACATAAATATTTGATTTGGCATCATTGGCAGCTTCTATTCCTATTGCTATTGCTTTTATAGTTCGTTGGAGGGAAGCAGGGGGGGTGGGGGTAGATTGTTTGTGGTTGAAGGTGGATTTCATCTGGCTATTCGTGGCTCTTGCTCCACTTTAGTACTTCTGCACGTGATCCATTTATTGTACCTCGGGGGAATTTTCATTCGTTCTTTACGTTTTTTTTCTTTCTATATTCTTTTTTTCTTTGCGAAATTAGAAAAAATTATTGTTTGCTCGCAAATAGTGTGCGAAAAATCACTGAAGTGTCGTTGTTGTAGTTGTTGTTGTATATGCATTAAGCTAATGCGCCTGTTCATTGTTATTATTGTAATTTCTGGTTGTGTGTTTTTTGTGTAATTTCGAATGCTTGTGAAATATCCATTATTATAATGCGGTAAAAATAATACTATTAAAACGGTACCATTATTACTACACACACACAAATGTATGCACATACAGGAACATACCAAATGAAATAATATTATCATTGCTAAGTCGGAGGTTATTTCAATCCTGACACTTTTTGGAATCAATCAGTAATCTTGTGGTCTCTGTTTGTAGTGATAATTCGCTTAAAAAAAAATTATTATCAGCTAACACGCTAATTATTGTTGTTGTTGTCATATGTCGAAATCGACAATTACAATCCGCCTCACTTTATATCGCATTATGCGTGTTAAATTTAATTCAAAAAATATTTCTTATTTATAAAGTTATGAAGCAACATAAATCATTTTTTATATAAAAGTTATAGAGCAACGTAAGAAATATTTTTATTTATTATTAAAAAGTAATTTTTTTCAATATTTCTTAAAAATTTCACAAATTTTCAATTTTCTAAAATTAAACAATAATTATTTTGGGTTTCTCGTTTTAACACTTTCGATACTTTCTACATAAACTTCGGCTTTCCTAATAACAGCACATCTCTAACTTCTGGTACCTGAGGTCTCAAAATTAATAAAAAATTAATTTATTGCATTGCAATCCAAGGTTTTTTAATAATGTTAACAGTTTTGTTGTTTTCTTAACTTAATAGAAATTTAAAGTTGATATTAAAATCGAATAATTTTTAACAGAAAACTTTTTGTTTTAACATCAGTACTGAAAAATCTGGAACCTAAAAATTTATTAAACTTCCGCCGGAATGCAGACTTTTTAATTGAGGTAATAAAAGTCAATGGTTGGACATTTGTTGAATTCAATTTTAGATGCTCCATTTCCAGGCCCGTATGTAGGAATTAAGGCGCCCGGGGATGGCTGGATATTGTCTCTCCTTTATAATATCTTTTAAACTTTGAAAATGATTTTTTATATTATTAATTTCTTTTTTATTTCCGCTTGCCGCTTGTCGTACTACGTCAAAGATTTGATGAAAGATGAAAGCATATGGATAAACAAAAAAAAAAAAGGTACTCACATATCTTTTCAATTTTCAACACATTCCCGAACCTCTATTCTCGAAATACAATTTCCTCAATTGCCGCCCCTTTTTTTATTTATACTTAATATGAATTGAATTTAAAAAATTTAAAAATATTGAAAACTTAAAAAAAATAGGCTTTAATTTGAATTTCTGAATAATTTGGTCCACATGCTATAAATTTATATATAGTCAATCAAATTTAATATAATCCGGCCTGAGTTTTTAAATTAACAATTTGATCCAATTTTTTATGTAATTTTGGTGCTGAAATAATTGCTTCTAAAGTTTATGATCTAAATTCAAAGCTGAAGTCTTGAATTTTTCGAGAGTTAATTTAAATGGTCAACCCTGAAGTTTAGCACTGAGCGATAAGGTCTGAACAGTGCTGCACTAAAATCAGTGATAAATTGTTCAGACATGAATTGCAATGCTGATTAAAGTGCTTAACGGTTTATGTTTAATGAAGAAATGTTGTTCTAAAATTAGTTTCTTTAAATTCGAACTTTCTGACTTATTATTTAGCTAGGATTCACCGATTCTAATCGACAGTTATCAATAACAGCTTCATTTAAACTGCCTCTCTCCAGCCGACGCTGTTCTATGTGAGCTGGTACAAATTGGAAATACAAAGTACCCTTAGATCATTCAAGATTTCGTATTGCTAGCGAATCTAAGGACGTTCTTTTTACGTCGTCCACCGCCAATAATGTGAACTTTATTTAAACTTTGTTATTGTTTATTAACATTGACCTAAAAATTCTTTACAAATGTAAATTGTCCATATAAATCTAGAAGTTTATTTTGTTATTTTACACTTCACTACAAATTGTGCATCTTCATGATTACTTGGGTCGAAATTAGCAAACTCTACGTTTGTGTGCTAAATCCTCGAATTCATTGACCAATACTAAACTTTTTTTTTTGTTGTACAAATTCTGAAAGATTTGTTGGCTTAGCATACGGTCAAGAATGCTAAACCAGTCCATACAAAAAGGGGTTAAAATGGGTAACTTGCTTGATTACAATTGACCAAGAGGAACAAATTGTACGGCTTTGCTTTGTTTTGTTTTGTTCTGTTTTGTTTATACAAAACAAAAACTAAACAAATAGAAAACAAAGTAGAGAAAAAGAAAAATACCAAAGCATACTTTCCGGCAATCAAAGATGGAATAAAATGTAAAGCAAATCAGGAAACTTTTCTAATGGATAAAGCAAAAATCGCATTGAGGAGGTTTTGCGTCTGTTGGTTGGGTTTGTGCAAGTCGACTAATTTTGCTGCATGCCACACAATTTAAATAGAAGTGAAACATAAACAAAATTAACAAAACAAAATAAAACAAAACAAAAGAACAAAGCAAAATTGGCAAAGTAGAAAACAAGAAAACAAGAAAACCAGAAAGAAGGAATGAACCTTTTTGGTTCAATGTTTTTAATCAAATGTCTTAAGTTGTCCGTCATTAGTTTTTAAACCAAAGTTCTCTAAGCAAAAAAGTTCAGATTTTTTTTCGGTTTTTTCTCCTCTCCGGCATTACCATTGTAACCCTAACAAATTGCGATTGTCTCTCTGCTTCCGCTTGGACCCTTTGGATTACATTGGCACAGATAGACAGACATACAGATTTACGCATTATAGTACATTGGTGCGTTCAACCATGCTACGACGCACAATGATAATGCTAATCGTAACTAAACTAAAAACAAGGCATACGCCCAGGCTCATTTTACCGGGCTGGACTGCGTTAAATGAGCCCGAAAATGTCCACACAAAAATTTGTTCAAATAAATTTCCTACATTCTGTTTTTTCTATTTTCTTGGGACACTTGCTGTACAACAATTGGTTGCTCCCTCAAACAATGGCCATAAATGGTGTATACAATACCATAGCATAGTTTTAGGCGGTACGAAAGGCTTTTTGTTTTTTTGTTGGTAAGTCATTAAAAGTTTAGCTAAATGTTTAAATGCTGATAAAGGGATTGACTTCAGCATTTTTATTTGAAGTTGTAATGCGCGTATTTCTAGTATTTTTTTTTCATACTATTTCACTTAAACTTTTGCGTAATCTTTGGTTTGCTTATGGCCAATTTTTATGCTTAGGTGAACTATTGGAGTTCAGTAATTCAGACCGGAGTCAAACAAATTTTAAGTTACCTATACATATTTGTTTGCAAGTGTTTTAGTGTTAAAACTTTTTTTTTTTTGAATTAACACTTTTTGCTGTATTTTTAAAAGCGATTCTGAAAGGAGTTAATTGTATCATATCAGCATTTTTTATTTGCAATTAAATTTCGTAAAAGACCAAACACAGAAGAAGAAGACCTTCAACTGCAAAAAGTAATTAAAAGCTTAGATGCTAAAAACGACAACAAATGCGCAACATATTGAATAATATTTGAAAATTGATAGTTTTGTTCATATCAAACTGGTCGAAGTGTCAAAGGTCAGAACTCAAAATGATACTTTTCGAACATCAAAGTCCTTGTGCCGTAATGCCGACCACCGCTTCATTCCATCATTTGACGGCATCGCGCTAAACCGAGCCGCGCCGCACATAATTAACGTCAAATCCTATTTGCAAAAGAACATTTATTCAATTATTCCATCATTCATTCATTCATTCATTCACTGATTCAACAAACATAATCATGGCATTCCACAAAAACAAAAACAGAAAAAATCAAAGATGAGATAGATAAAACGAGACGAAAGCTTTAACGCACATTATTTGCGTATTAATTCAATTCGAGCGTATTTTAATGTCTCTGATGCCATTGACAGAAGCACAAACCGAAAACAGAAAACATAAAACCGAAAACAGGATATTAGAACAAAGCAAAACAAAGCAAAACAGGATTATGTGGTCGCATACACAAATCAACGAAATCGCTCAGAATCACACAAAATTAAATTCTCAACAATTTCTGCAAGCGAAGCGTGTAATCAGCAACGATACTGAAACTGAAACAAAACCAACAACAACAAATACAAAGAAAAACGTGAAAAATACAAGAATTTTTAAATTAGCATTTGGAACAACAAAAACAATAAAAACAATACAAAAAAACGTTTGTTTTGACTGTGTTCAAGTTCAGGCGAGCCGCCATTAGAAAGCGTCACGTTACGCTTGCTTACTATGCAAATTGATTGTCATGCCACGCAAACTGTCACTCCCAGCTGCTGTCAATCCATCTTGCCAAGAGTTTTCAATTATTCGACCACTTTTTTAGAGTAACTTTTTTAATTTTTAATTTTTAATCTAACGTAATGCTTTAAATTAAAAGTTTTAGTTTGGCATTCGGTTTTATTAGTAACAATAACCAAAAAAGAAATATTCGGTTTGGTTTAAAAATAGTTCGGTATATTTTATTAAGAAGATATTGTGGAGTAAGTTTGCATGCTACCTCTGAGTCCATGGGCCTCTTTTAAACCATCGAATTTGACTTTTATATTTCGAATACTTTTGCTTATTATAGAATTTATATAAAATTTTTCACAGTCAAGTTGATAACCATTTGATTTTAAACCGGTTAATGACTAATCGATTTGACTACCCTAGACGGTTCTTCATTTCTTGTTGGTCGGTATTGTATGTATTACTCCTTCATCATCTACTGTCTCTTGTCTTTTATTCCCTTGTTGCAGCTTGTCTGCTCACATGTCAAATTAAAAATATGTTGCTGCCTTTCCTCCGTCTTGCTTCAATCTTGCAAATTTGGCAAGTTTCACCTTTTCGCTCGTCGATGTGGAAGAAATCACAAAACAAAATCCTGCAGAGCAGATTTACCGTCGCTGTACGCCATTTTGACGTCCTGCTGATGTTGTGGTTAAGTTTTAATAGTTTCTGTTTTTGTTGTTGGCTGCTTCTGCCCCTGCTTCAGCTTCAGCTTCTGCCTCTGCTTTTGTTGATGTTGATGTTTTTGTTGTTGTTTTAGGGGGCAAAATAGGATTATCCTTTTTTAAATAATTAAGCCGTTTTTGTGCTGTCCAGGACTTAAGTCGGCTTATTTGAGGTATTTGCTCGGAGGTAATTACTTTAGGGGTATTTAAGCAGAGCATAATTCAGGGCAATATTCGAAGCGTGGGTACACTGCACTACTAAATTTTAAATTAAGAAAACAAAAGCTTCTTTCTGCATTAATTGGACAATGTCCTCGAGCTTTATCCAAATGATGTCATTATTGTTTCTTTATTAGAAATTAACCAAAGTGACTTGTCAGAGGATTTGATTTTTTGATGAAAAAGCAGTTGCAGTATTGTTTGATTTTGGTAAGATTTTCCCAAATTTTTAATTTTTTTATTATATAAATAGAGGATACATTTCTAATTGTTTACTACACGTGAAATTAAATGATTAAATTCCGTTTTATTTGCTTTATTTTAAACTCAAAACTGACATTAATTAAGAACTATTAATTAAAATCAAAAGTAACACCTTCTATATTTTACCTTCTAGGTCCACTTATATTTTTTTTTTTGGATTTTGGATTTTGTGGCGAATTTATTATTTTCTAAAAAAGTTAAAAGTTTGACATCATCACCATCATTAGATTCTTGAACTCCTCGGGAGGCCCTATGCTTCCTGAGGTTTCGACTATGTGTAAACTAGGATAAGTGTAACATGGGTTCTGCACCTCCAAGTCCGATGTGCATGCTGCCGAAGCAGGGGGACTTACCGGGGTGCGGCTACCCCTTGTAGAATAAGTTTCCTTCACGTTTTTACTCATGTTATTTCTTAACCTCGGTTTGTAGTTTTCCGCACGATGGTCATAAGCTCAAAGCGGGAGCTTTGTAGGAACTACTGTCCTGTCGGGTATGTTCAGTTTGACATAGCTTAATATTAAGCAACAGATTTTATAATTATTAATAACATTATTATTTGAATTAGTTCTTTTTATTAAAATTAACTGCTCTTACCTGTCCTTACATTATGGTCAAAGTGCAGTCTGTCCATTTTATCCAGTTTATTCAATAGATTTAGACCATTGAGCGTACATTGTTTATTTGGTTTATCAAGTACTTTTATATCTCTTTTATTTGGTTCAGTAATTTTATATAGTTATAGATCTTAAATTGTGTACGGTAGTTGCTCTTATGCCTTGGACATAAAATATAGATGGATAGATTTTGGAGTAAATCCTCCTAAGACCAAGCCCACTATTGCAAAAAATATTTATTTCTTGTTAATTATGAGAACGATAGGGTTGATTAGGGTGGTTCATCTGTAATAATTTTATGTGTGTTAAAATAAAGTCAATAAAACTTTAGTTGGTTATCTTGGTACACAAACGTTCTAAAAGAGTATCGGAATCGCAGTGGCTTTAATTAGAAACAAAAATGCGAGTTAGAATTAATTAAAATGTCTAAATGTCTAACCTATTTAAGTAAGTATCTTTTGATATCTTGAAGATAAATATCAGTGGCAAATCCAATTACGCCCATTTTTTGGTTAGTTGTTGGGAGTGTTCAAATAAACACAACTATCAAATTAAAAAATTTCCTGACTTATACAAAATAATTCGTAATGCTTTTCTTTATCCATTTAATATTTTGAAGGTTTCATAACATATTTATGGGCGTTGTAAATAGGCGTGGCCTTTACTTTTTATCACAAAAACCTTCCGGAACCTTAGAGTATGCATTATGTATGCTTTAAAAAAAAAAAAAAGCTTTCATTAGTTAAGGTGACAAATAAACAAATTTTGTATGTGAGCATTTAATATCCCAGCAAAAGTTGTTCTTAAGGAGAAGTAAAACTCGGATTTGAGCCACCACGTCTTCCTTTTGATTATCTGGTCTCTCAATTAAAAAAATTTCCTAACTTTTGTATTAGAAAACTCAGGATTTATCTTTAAGATTTTAAATTTATTTCTTTATTCAGCGCATCACTTTGTTTTTGTTTTTTATAATTAGTTTATTTGTTCGTTTATAATATCAACTTCAATTGTTTGTTGTTGTTGTTGTTACTTATTACTTTTTCTCTCAGTTGTTCAATAATTTTATTTAACCATTTAAAAATTGTTGTATGCTTTAGTATATAATATAATTGGTTTCGTATATGTGTATATATGTATATGTATGTATACAATATGCACGCTTACCATTTTAATAAAAATAATTATTTAATATACGTATGTACGAGTATGTATGTTATGCATGTAGGTGTGGGTATGCATGTATAGTACTTGTATGCATGTATGTGTGTATTCTACATGTATCAATTTTATTAACTAACTCGTTTAATTTGTATTTTTTTTTACACAACAATACAGCGCAATAAAAGTCTGTAATGCCAGAATTTAGAACTTAGATCTAAACTCTTATCCTTACTAACTTGGCATAAACTACTTATTTTTACAAAATGTTGTTGTCTTTTTTTCACAAATAATTTTTGAGTTAAATAAAAAAACCAAAACTAAAATCGAACTTGAATCATTGAGCGGTTTATATTACAAAAGCTTTACTTTAGGTTTTCTTCTTTTTTTCGTTATGTAAAATGGTGAAAATTTGCGAAAAGCGGCTAAGTACACGGTGCGACAGACAAAAATTTCTGATAGATAAGATACAATTACATATGTATGTATGTACTCGTATGTGAGTGATAGGACAAATTTATAACTTCGAGTGGTTTGTTCGGTTAGTTTTTAGAATATTTCACACTCAAATTTTGAATCGTATCTTTGGGCGCAAAATGAATTTTTATCTTGTCACCGCGTGCGCAATTCTCAAACACATTTCGTTAAGATTTTCTTTTAATTTTGATTTAAGTCATTTGATATTCTGCGTTTAATGTTATTTTTTTCTCTCGAATTTGCAAAATTTAGAGCTTTAATTGGAGCTTTCAAAGTTTAAGCCTACAGAAGGAATGGGTCTCTTTGTTTAGATTAGTAGAGTTTGAGTTAATCTTTTATATACAAACAATTTACAACATTTATACTATTCAATTTTGATTAAATTTTGCAAATAACACAAATCTTACTTTAATCTATTCTATTTTAGCCTAACTACTGAAAACTATTTCGATTTTTACAATATATTATTTACATTCAACTTTTTGTTCGTATAAAATAATTTTACATTTTGAAAACCTACTTGGAAATTATTTGTTGTAAGTGTACTAACGTAAAAATGTTTTGTTGTTGTTAAACCAACTGTACAACTGGACAGACACAATCAATTTTTATAAACTCATAATTTTTAAAAAGTTTTTTTTCTTAAAACACTTTTCTTTCAAACGCTCTGAAATCGCAGTTATCACTTTTTCAATGACACCTCAAAAAATTATAAACTAATTTGGAAACATATACTAGAGCAAAATTATAAATTACTAGAACATTTCATATGGAGAACAGAGAACTAAAAATTAGGAAAACTCGCTCCTTACCTATTTGCTTCGTGAATGCGCGCACCCAAAAACTTATTAGGAAATATAAATTTATAGTTTGGCATACTCGGCAGGCTCACATACAAATCGGCCAGTAGCCAAATTGTTTGCTTGGAACGCGAATTTCAATATGTATGATAAATAAAAACTTCTCATATCAAATCGACGACGCCTTTTACGAAGGACATCATTTCGTTTGTAAGAGGTTTGAAGCATCAATTTATCCGTAAGAGGCGTCGAAATGATATTTCAATCATATAAGAAGTTAGTTAGTATAGCATTTGGCATATTTGGACTGAAATGGGTTAAACAATTTATTTAATTGTAATAATATTTAAAATTCACACATTCAACAGAATCTTCAATTTCAGTAGCACTTTCTTCAGCTATAACTCTGACTTTGTCCTTTGAGCGAACTCACACATTTTACCCTACGATCGACGTTTACGCAGTCAATAATAAAATTATCAGAAATTAATTTCAATAGGTTATTAAATAATTTAATATTAAAGGGTGTTCCAATAAGAACGCAATTTTTAATTTGTTAAAAAAACGAATTTTTCTGGAATTTATATTTTTATTGAATTATATGAAGGACGTTGTAATTGTAAAGAATACATGTTGTAATTAAGTATGAAATAGAATATCCGGTATATGGCCCCGCGGCTCTGTCCGTTGAATGGGTGATGGAGCGAAATGAACTGGGCCCCGATTTTTCAAAGAAAATCAACGGTCAACTGTTTGCGTTACCGCAACATGATACCGAAGTTTTTGTGGCCTCAATTGGGAGGACTGGACCTGGAAGATATGTGGTTCCAGCAAGACGGAGCGATCTGCCATACCGTGCATGAAACAATCGACTTATTGGAGCAACAAATTTAAAAATGCGTTTCTAGGGTGTCCCAAGTTTGGTTTTTGTTTGAACTATTGAAAAGTATCCAAATATAATTTAGAGCGAAGGCAAACCCTTCTATTAAGACTATTTGGACCACCCTACACAAAGCGGTTTGTGAAAAATGTTCATGGAATTATAGTCGAAATGGTAATGCGATAAATAAAAATAAATAATTATTATTATGAGTTGATAATGAACTAGTTTATTTTATATTAAACTGTAAACCAGAGAGCAGAGGATGACAATTGACTTTGTAACGAACAAAGTAAGGTAAAACATGCATTTGTAAGTAGTTGTGTAACTGGTTGATTTTGAACTAGTTTCCTTAATTGTTTTAGTCAAATAATAAAGATACTTTCATAAAAATTTAAATTTTAATTAAAATCCATTTGCAATCGGTGTGATAATTTTTTTAATGACGTTTAATAAAAAAAAAAATATTTTTTTTTTAAATTAAAACACTATTAAAATTAATAAAAATAACTGCCCAAATTCAATGTCAACACAAAAGAAAGAAAAAGTTTTACTCAAGTGATTATTTTAACATAATTTAGTTTAAACTTATAAAAAATTAAATCAATTGAAATAATATTTGAGTTTTTTTAATTGTTTTGTTTTATACTTTTTTTTATTATTAAAATATATATTGTTTCTTTTTTTTTACAAATACACACAATTAAAATATATTACAGTGTTGTGCTTTTGTATACCAAATAAATTGTAAAATAATAAACAAAGTGAGGTTATAAAATCATAAAATAAAACTAACTAAATGAAAAAAAAAAGAAATTAACAATACGGCGAATTGAATGCCACATTTTAATTAACTAAAAAAATTAAAAGGAGTTTACAAATTCACAAATAAATCATTTAAACATATTTTACCGGATACATTGAATATACATACAAATACAAAAAAAAAAAATAGAATAGAATAGAATAGAATAAAGAATAAAGAAAAAAATGATGTTACAAATTTTATTTAAATTCAAATTCGCTAGCGACATGAATAACTTAAATTAAAATATATTTATATATATGTATATGTATGTGCATGTATGTATGTATTTATGTTTGTCGTATATACATATACGAGGGCCGTATGCTCGCCGGAGAGGATAAATGTGCATTTAAGGAGCATACGAAAAAAATATCGAATTTAGATTAAAAAGCAAACATTAAAAAGGTTTCGGGTTTCCTTTCCTTTCCTTTTCTCTTTTCTTTCTTTCTTTGTTTTGTTTTGTTTCTATTCTTTTGCATAGTTATAGTTCATTTAACATTTTTACAGTTACATCTAAAGAGAGAGTTTTTAAATAGTTAAAAAATAAAAAAATTAAAATTGAAATCGGTTTTCTCTAGTTTTTGTTTTTGTTTTTCTTTTCGTTTGTTGCTAAAATAAGAACATCATTTAAAAAGCTTTCAGCTGCAATTTACACAAATTTACAATCACAAACGCACTTTTCTGCTTGCTGCCACCTTCTGCTCGCTTCCACTTCCGCTTCCGCTTCCGCTTCCGCTGCTAACTTTTCCGTTCTATGTTCTTTCGCTGGCGACATCGTTGCCCGGTCGACTTCGCTTGGCTTTCATTGTGCGCGAGGCCTTCTGCGCTTTAGTCCGGCCCCCTCGGCCCGTACGCACAATCGGTTCGAGTTCATCATCGGCGGCCAGCATGCAGGTCTCTGCGATACTTCCGGTCTCATGTGCGTCACCGGCGCTACACTTTCCAGGATGTCTGCTAAAGCACTCAACCTCAATGTCGTTGTCGTTATCCTCGCCCTCATCATTGTCATCGTCGTCATCATTATCATCGTAGTCCATATCGTCGTCATTTTCGTCATCGTCCTCGTCGTCGTCGTCTTCCATATTGGCCTCAGCATCGGCTTTAAGCAGTGCCGACGAGGAGGATCTGCGTGAACGTCTCTTCGACTTGTTGGTTAGTTTATTGTAGCGAATGGTGTTCCTTGCGTTGCGTTTGCTTGTGATCTTAAAATAGAAAAAAAATAACAATTTTATTTGATGTTTTAATATTTATTTAAAATGCTAATATAACATTTTATTCATCTGTAGTTTTTGGTTCATAGAAGTTGTTGGGTCATACTTTTTTTAAAAAAAGTTTCAATTGTTCCCCAGCCGCGCTTTTTGTTTGTGTGCCTTTCATTGTGAAGATTCTGTAAAATTTTAGTTAAACTATAAATTTTCTCATTTTATAAAAATTAAGCTAAGAGTCTCCCTCTCCTTCTGAATATTTTTTCATCTTAATCCGCCGGATCACATCAATGGAACATCTTTACTAATCATAGTTCAATATGACCATCAAACTATCTAAAATATGGTTATCGTTTTTCTTGTAAATTTAATCAAACTTTATTAGCTTTTGTTAAATAGTAAGACCAATTTGACAACAACAACAAGACGCGATTTCACCACCTCAAAAAAGAAAAAAACTAATAACTTAATTTAAAGTAGGCAAACAACATTTTTGGTAATTTATTTAAAGAAAATCTTTCCGTCAACCTAAAATATGTTTATGTTGTTGCTGTTATTGTTGTTGTAAATACTAACCGCAACTAATTTCCTTTGAGAAATCAAAATTCAACGCAATTCAAATTGTAACAAAAAAAAAAACAAAATTTTCTTATCGTTTAACAACGCTCCTACTGCCGCTCAATACGCTCTACGTTACGCTACGCTCATAATCAGAATAATCATAAATTTCCATAACTAAATTCCGAAAGCACAAGAAATCGTAAAATTTATTTCATAATCAACGCTTGCAAAGTGCCGGCGGTAAAAACGAAGAAAAAAAAAATAAAAACGATTGGGTAAGATTGAGAGCTAAGAAACGCCAAAGACCACAGACGCACGCACGGAACGCACCGATGTGGATTTGTTATGCAGAACGCACTTCCAGCGAAGCGGCGGCGTCTACGGCGACGACGATGACACTTACTGAGCTGCTTTGACTCGCCTCGTCTCGCTACGGCTCGTAGGCTTTCTAAGCACACAAAAGCGATTACGGCCAAGCGAAGTAAGCTGCACTGTGCTCTGCTCTGCTCAGCTGAGCTGTTTGCTTTAAACACAACCGAAACCACATTTTAAGGCAGAATCGAAATCAAAATCAGGAAAATATTTGTTGTCATTTGATAAATTTGTTTTGCGTTTTGCTGCTCTGACACCAGGTTCGTTTTGTAGGAGCGTTTCGGGGTTGGAGTCCTCCGAAAAGAAAAAAAAACCGGCACTTGCATATATTTAGATACGCTTTAAGCCATCCGACAGAAAAATTCTGCTCTACTACCTTGACTGTTGTTGTTGTTGTTGGACTCTGAAGTATTTTCGTGATTTTGATTTCGATGCCTGAATCCAAATCCAAGTCCGCAGTCGGAAAACGTCACGATTTTTGTTTGCTCAGAGGCGAGAAGTGAATATTTAATTTCATATCCTGCACATTTCCAGCCCTCCGCCCTATTGACGAATTGTATTTATGGTTTGTATGTGTGTATGTATCTATGTATAAATTTGTATATGTGTTTTGGTTTTTTTCTCAGTGGTTTCGGTTGATTTTGGCGCGTAGCTCATAAATGTCTGCAAATTATTTTTGTCTGCCGGCAAAGTGTTCGAATTTCCTCAGCCTTGAGCGTCAAACTGACACGTCCTTTTTCCTTTAACGTTTTTCTCTTCTGTTATGTTGTTGTTTTTTTTTTTTTTTTGTATTTGTCTGGTTGCCTGTGTCCTTGTTAACGCAATTTGGAATTTTGTAAATTTGTTTTCAATATTTTCTTGTTTCTTGTGCGATTTCCTCCGAGGAAATATTTTCATATTTACTCAATTTTCACGATAATAAAAGAAAATGTTGTGGCGGTTTCATTTCGATTGTTCATTTTTGTTGTTTGATTTTTTAAATTTGTTGTTGTTGTTGGTGTTGCTGATTGTTGGTAACTTTTTTAATATTTTCCTGTAGAAGATTTGCATAGAATGGCAACATTTGCTGTGGTCCTGTAAACTTTTAATGTCTTCGCTTGGATTGTTTTTATTTTGAACTTCCTCGAAAGATCTTAAAGATTCGTGGTAAGTTGTGCGATAAATTTTTAATATTGATTAAAACTATTTAAGATATTTAAGCGTTTTGTACAATATAAGATTCTTAAAATTGTATCTTCTTTATTATTAGGGCTGTTGTAAAATATGCATTTTGAAAACAATTAAAATTCTTTGGATTGCAGATAAGTTGTCTTGTTTAAGTTCAAACCGTTTCAGAATTTTGTTAGAGTTTTCATTGATCACTTTGAATTTAGTAATTGAATTAATTTTCAGAAATGTCTTTAAATCTGTCATACACAACTTCAATTTTATATGTACAATACTTTCCCTTTAATGCTGAACACTGACGAAGCTACAGTAAAGAAAAGAGACACATCTCAAAAGTACTCAGATTTAATACGAGTATCATCCATTAATTCTCTCATGTGGTTATTTACGATGTATTCCATTAAACAGATGACATTTTCATACGACAATTTTATGGTCTCGGAGATATAAAGCAACCTCATTAAAATTTACCTCATTATTTTTTACTACATTGTCAACTACTACTAGACACCCTGTTAAAGTAGATTGTTGTTAAAATACCCACCGACGAAATACTCTTGTGGCGCCGCCAATTCATCAATATCCAGGAACAAAAAGACACACAACAAAAAAAAATACCAAAACAAATTTAAAGGGTGGGAGGGAGATGGGGGGAAGTACATCCGTCCGACCCGAGCCCCGCTTGTTCGCCGTTGTTAACCCTTTTCTCAACCCTCAAAGCCCAACTGAAACCAGAGACACGCCATGTTCAGTGAGAAGCGACGGCGGCGGTGGCGGCAGCGTCTGGGACGAAGCGTATTTTATAGTCACGAACAACGCGAAATGGCGATGTAAAAGCATGCAAAAAACAATTTACGACAAATCGCCAATGAAACGTTTTGTTGTCGGGCGCCATTTTTGTGTTCTTGTGTGACCTCAGCGTCGAGCCTAAACTATTTCAAATGTCACTCAGTTAAGTGCCCTTCGAAAGGGGGGGGGGGCGCTCTTTTCCATTTCGGTAGGAGTTGTTTTTCAGTGCCACCAACATAAGTGGTCATAAATTATTAGCGGATGAGAATTTGCGACGCGGCTTTGGAAAAAGGAATTCGAAAAATTATATTTAGGAGGTTTCAGCAAAAATAATGATGAAGAGTAAATGGACTAGGACAACAAATATAAAATTAATAGTTTGTGCAAATAGCTTAGAATGTGCTCAAGGCTATATTTGATCAATTTTGTTGAAATAGTTTACTGTTCTCGTATGTGGAGAATTCAATGGTGTTAAATATTATATGTAAAATCTGCTGATCTTCGTAAATGTGAAGTAAATCATATTTTTGAAAACGAAAAACAACCAAAATAATTATGTTAGTATATAAAGATTTTCCGTACTATTAGAACAATCTTAAATCGAAAAAAAATACTTTTTTTTAAACCTTTAATAAACACTTTTATTAATATTTCGTCTGCATAGTTTCATGAAGATGTCCAAACGCTTCTTAGGTAATCTAATAAAAAGAATACTTTTGTAATAAATTCCATTTCCGAGCCTAACTTTGTCGATATATTCCCGAAGAAAAAGTTGAATCTTTCAACGTTTTGAGACATTGAGAACAACTTTCTATTTAAACCAACAAATGTTGGTAAAAGATGTAAAATGACAGAACAGCAACTTTTAAAAAATTCAAAATCAACGCTTTTGTATGTTTGCTCGTAGTTCTCAAGAAAGAACTAAAACAGTTCTCATGCATAATGAACCACCCTGGAGTATTTTGCTCTGAAACCAATTGCAGCAAGTCTTGCGTAACATTGTTAAATGTTTGCCATTTCAGTTCGCTGACTATTTAATAACAATCCAATTTTTGATGGTCAAAAGTTCCCGGAAGCAGCTTATACCATCACACATACATATATGCACATATACACTGAGCGAAGAATAAGACTCTAACGAACTTGTTGAATTGGAAACTGGATTTAATAATAAAATACATTTAAATACAATTTAATACTTAAACGAAAGTATTAAGTAAATATTTTGTTTTAATTAAAAGACGTGAGGAATGATAACCAAAAACAAAATTTACTATTATTAAATTTATTTGTATTTGAGAGGTAATTTTTCGTACAGTGTAGATACACAAGACTAACACGCATTCGCGGTGTTTGGGGTTGCCCGCACCTGCGTTCGTTCGGAAAATTTTGAAAATTTACTAAAACAACAACAAAACGCTGTGCCGAACAACGAACCAAATTGCATAAATAGGAGAAATTGTTGTTGAAATAGGGCATGGCTCGCTCCTCCTGCATATAATTAAATATCAGCAGTTATGCGAGTGTGTGCTCATACATGTGCATGTATGTATGTATGTATGTATGTATGTATGTATGTATGTATGTATGTATGTATGTATGTATGTATGTATGTATGTATGTATGTATGTATGTATGTATGTATGTATGTATGTATGTATGTATGTATGTATGTATGTATGTATGTATGTATGTATGTATGAATGTATGTGTGTGTGTGTAAATTTAAATGTTATTAGTGTTTCGTGCTAATGCAGCGTCGAAACCGAAATCGAGCGCAAATTTTTTTTGTTTGGTATTCGATCGGAAAATAATGACAAAACATTGACGAAGAGGAGGAAGTTGAGGACGAGACGAACGATAGCTAGATATATAAAGAGGATGTGGCGAGGAGCTGCGTTTATTGAACTATTTTGTGTGGCGAATTGTAAATTTTGTTTATTCAAACGGAAATGCTATCAAGTTAAACAATTTATGGCAGCCAGAGAGCGGTCAATAACATGGTGTGCATGTGTCTGTGTGCGTGTGTATATGAGCATTAACCATAGTACATGTATTTGTATGCGTGTCACATATTACGGAAGTACATATCTTTTTGTAATAAAGGAAGACTAATAGAGCGACGACTATGTAAAAATTATTTTAACGACTAAACTTCAAAAGTAAAACCTGCTTCAGACGAACTTCCCCAATATATATTAAACATTAAAAAAAAGTAAAAATGTTTAAATTAAGAGCGAACATGTAATTTATTTATCACGTAAGAATAGAAAACTTTCAAAATATTTCAACAATTGTTCGCTCCTACCGCACGTATACGTAACATTTAATTAATTAAAAATTTCGACTTCTCAACCACAAATAAATTGGACTAAGACACGACCAGTTAACACACATACCCACATACACACACACACACACACACTAATGCCAATGCATTACCTTGAAAGCCTCATTGACATAACTATTGTAAAACAAGTTGAAGGCAGCCACATTCAGAAGTTTTAACAGTCACCAATGAAAAAGAGATGAAACGAGATGACAAAACGAGAATGTGTTAATTGCCTCCAGCAGCAGCAGCAGGAGCAGGAGTAAACACGCTAGGAGGTCCAAAACTGTAACTTAACTAATGCGACTGACATGTACAACTAAAACAGACGACGTCATTGTCAAATGTTGCGGCAGTCATCGCAAAGAAGAACAAGTTAATGCACTAATGTCTACACACACACAGTCAACTACTTTAATACACATTCACATGCAAGGATCAAAACGACTTTATAAGGTATAAAGGCAAGAAGAAATACGTCAAGGCATCAGGAAAAATTCATATGAATGATAAAGTCACTATAAAAAAGATTAGTATTATTAACTAACTAACTAACTAACTAACTAACTAACTAACTAACTAACTAACTAACTAACTAACTAACTAACTAACTAACTAACTAACTAAATTTCTGCCGTTATTGAGTTATAATAAGAAATAACTGTATTGTTTTCATTGGTGATGCAAATGTTTTAAGAATATTATCACATGACTTTTCTATTGTCATTCTATGATGACTTTCCACAAGTTTCCACTCAAGTCATACACAAATGTGTGAGATGATTTTCTACCGGGAACCTACGACGCAACAGATACAAAGATACATCAAGTGCTTACGCCATAATCCACAAAATTGTGTGGGTGCTGCTGGTTTAATGTTAAGACAAGCCCATGAAGGTGCAATCGCACATGTAACTAGCTGTGCGGTCGGAGTAATCCCCTTGCTGACTAAGTCCGAAGGCATCGCCCAACGGCACTTAAAGCATTCTTAAATACATTTGTACACATGTATGTACAACTACTGTACAAGTATATGAGCGCATAAAGTGTGCCATTTTAGCCTTTTGGGGTAGTTTCGTTACATACCTGCAACACAGCAAAGATGACAGCGGACACGGTGACAATGAGCAGACATGCCGCGACCGCAATTGCCGTAATCGTTGTCAGCAGTGACCCGGCACGTGAAAATATTCCACCGAAACCGGCACCGCCACCAGCGCCTGTTATTGCATCATCGTCCACGAGATTGCCGTAGAGACCGCCGCTGTTTCCGTACGAACTGCCGAATTGCTGTTGCTCAGCGCCGGCGGCAATGCGTCGCTTGCCAGCGGGCGAGGCATTAATGCAGCCACCTGAAATTTGAGAATTTAATTTGAAATCAGCATCGATCGACTTGCATTGTAATTGGGATTAGTGTCACTTACCGGTATCCTTGTCACAGTGACAGCACGACTGATCCTCGGGCGCTGCATCGGTCGGACAGCAGGGCACACATTGATTGTTCAATCGATCCAGATGCAGCGGAAAGGCGCACGTCTGACACGAATACTGGCCGGGACCAGAACATGATCGACACGAGTCATGGCAGGTCTTGCAGGTTTGCGTTGGGGAGTCGTAAAATTGCGAGCCGAGGCATTCCATACAAAGGCCGCCGTCGAGCATAAAGTGTAGCGGGCAGGAAGTGCAGGCCAGCGGACCAGCGCCTGGTAAACAGAAGAATTAAAAAAAAAAAAAATTATATTTAAAATTAAATTTGTGTGCTGATATATAAATGTATAAAACTGAAGATTCCGAAAGAACTCAACTCCACTCCAAGTTTGTTTTTAATATAAATTGATTGATTCCTATATGCAAAACAATATATTTTATCAACGGTCTGAACCACGAGTTCATTCACACTAGCAATGGTTATTTCCTTTAGACATGCCCCTTGTGCACTTCTTCCATATCAAACTTATTTTCCATGAATTCTCTTAAATTCAGAGCAAACAGCCGCCCACTTGTCTGCGTGTTTGCCTTCAACTCAAGGAGGCGCCACTTACCGTTGCAAGTTTTGCAATAATGATGACACTTCTGACAGCCATACTCCGACTTGTAGAAGCCCTCGGGACATTCGGGGTGGCACTCACCGCCGGCGAGTTGCCAGTCTTTGGGGCACTGGACGCACTGATCACGACGCGGTCCGCTGCAAGTGTGGCAACTCAGGTAGCACTTGGCACAGGTGCCGCGGTCGCTGTAATAACTGTGGGCGTACAAGAAGGTACGAACAAGAAAGAGAAAAGAAACCGGAAGAAGAAGAAAAAGAGGAGGCAAAAGGAAAAGTTGTAAAATTATAAAATTTTGATGATAGCAGTTATTGGAAAAAGCGTGATAAAGTTGCTGCAT
This sequence comes from Suillia variegata, assembly GCA_949127995.1. Taxonomy (NCBI): domain Eukaryota; kingdom Metazoa; phylum Arthropoda; class Insecta; order Diptera; family Heleomyzidae; genus Suillia; species Suillia variegata. The sequence continues at coordinate 18,976,868 of OX421846.1, forward strand.
CGATGTTCTTGTTGTTGTTGTTGTTTATTGTTGTTTCTGTTGTTATTGTTAATGCAAAAGTTCAGGCGAACATAAAAAGTTGCGACATTTCAGCAAGTTTAAAACTTTTAATGGACGGATGAACTTGTTGGCAGGATAGCTCCGAAAAGATTTTTAGGGTGTCCTTACACCTCCCAAAGTCATTTCGAATTTTTATATGAGTAATGATAATATTTTATGTAATACAAATAAATTTCTGGTTACATGTTTCAATTAAAAATAAGTTAACATTATTCTTGGTTCTAGAATATGGTAAATGAAAAATTTCGGAGAGGTCGAACATGAAATATTAGAAGAGCTAAACTAATGTTGTATTAAGTTTTTAAATATTGTATCTTCATTTCGAAGACGAATAAAATACAAATAATGAAACATATTAAAATAAGTTTAGTTTATGTGTACCTTTCCACATGGACCTGAAAGGCTAAAGAGGTACCATAGCAAATCTCGTTTGTATAGATTTTAATTTAAATTGAATTGAGACTCAATAAAGTTTTGTTGATTTATACGCCTTGGTTTTAAGGACCCTCTGACGAATGTATGTTCAGCCCATTATCTAAAAATAACTGTAGGGGATCCGGCTTATTGACGGTGCTGAAGCAAACGGATAAAGTTGGTCCGCAGTTGAGTTAGGTTACAGGAATTTTTAATGAAAGGGCTTCTGTAGTAGTTTTCTGATCAACAGAAAAAGGTGTCCTTTATAGCGCCAACTTTGCCCAGTATAGCAAATTTGATCGCCTGTCAACTCGGCAAAGCACAACGCAAAGCAACGCGCGGTCCAAAGTAATTTCGCAAACTTTGAAGTTTCACACTTTTTCTCAATACCTCTGCATCGCATTGACACGACACGACAAGACAAAACACGACAAAAGGATAAGAAACAACAAACAACAACAACGGCAAAAGCAACAGTAATTACCCGTCGGCACAGGTGGTGCGACACTCGCCGCTCTGCAATTGCAGTCCCTTGGCACAAGCGGTGCAGTTCATCCGCGAGACACATTGCGTACAAGTGTGCAGGCATTTGGCGCACACGCCCGCCTCCATATAGAAGCCGTCATCGCAACTGCTGACACAGCGACTCGATTGCAGCAACAGACTCTGGGGACAAGTGAGGCAGTTCGACTCGGTTGGACCGTCGCACGTCTCACAGGTGGAGTGGCACGGATGGCAATGATTGTTGTCGTAGTACTCGGCTGAAATTGAAAAGAACATTTCGTATAAATTAAATTTGATAAGCAATATTGTTTCATTTAAGCAGAATAGTTGGTTAAATGGATTTCAATTCTACATATGCTGGACAAGAATTTTCTATCTAGTCAGCTAGCAGAATTTTACGAATAAATTAAAATGTTCATATTAAGGAGTTTCAAGCAAATTCGTAGCGTGTCAAATAATTAATAAAATCATAAATAAAACAATAGCTCACAATATATAACAAAAGATGATTGAATTATTATTGTTAAGCTTGTACTTCTCCGTTTCCATCCCCTCTCCCATTTTTAGATTAGGTTGCAGCGATTGGAGGACATTGCTGAGGTCAAGGCATAACACTTGTCTCTATCCTGACCACTTCCACTATTTAATGTGATTAACTTACTTATTTCTAGCTACTAAGTAATATTCAGGTAAGGTTAAGCCTAGAGTTTTGTAACATTCGTGGATGTACTCATGTATATTATGCCTTCACATGGGCGTTATAAATGGAAGAATAAACTGAATATACTCCACGGTCTATACATGCATGTGTTGAAGGGTACACGAACTTAGCTTATTTAGAAAATAAATTTGTTTTGGAAACTCAATATTTCCACTTAATGTTTATTGTAATTGATGATAGTGGTTGCCTAATGTAAAGCGTCAATTTGCCTTAAGCGTGTATTGCAATTTAGTGGCCATCCAAACACTTCATTCCTATATCTCTACTTTCTCATTCCGACACTGGTCAATGGTCCTTGAAAACTGAGAGCCATATCAGCCCACATCAAATCTAACTAATTTAGTGGCTAATGTTATTCTGTATTAATTATTGTGTGAAAATATATCATTAAAGTTTCGTTAAAGAGATATATTATTTGAATTACGATACAAATACAAACGATACCTTATGGATGGACTGTAAAGGTGGAACAAGGTAGCGGGAAAATAACCCAAAAGAAGTTACCTTTTAATTGCAAAATTACTTTCAGGCCATAATGTGAAGTGGAGAGAATTCCAGCTGGGAAATTTCCACAATGTATAAGTAGCGGATGAAATGCAAAATGGAACAAGCCACGCAATTTGATGAATAATTAAACAACATTAAAGGAAATAAAGTGACGACAAGGAAACATTCATCACACGCGAAACGAGAATGCCGCAGAGTGCTGCACAAACCGAAATGTCCGTCCGTATGCCGACAAGAAGTGGTGGCAAGCGGATAATGGCAACACTCGAGACTCGGCTGTGAGAGGTTGCCAACATTGTGCTGCAAAAATGGCAATTTCATGCCAATCATAAAGTGAGCCGGAATTGTGACGTTGTTATTCTTGTTGTTGTTGCTGTTGTTGTTGCTGCTGCTGCTGCTGCTGTTGCAATGCAGTGCAACAACGCAACGCAACGTATTGTAATCGCAGGCTTTAACATGTTTTAATTTCACTTTGTATGCGTAAAGGCGACCGGTCGATCGGCCGGCCATGTTGTTTTTTTTTTTTCCTACCGCCATTATTATCCACAGCCATCGTCAGCGACAGGTGTGGAAAGCATTCCGACGTGTCCCTTCGTTAGTTCGTTCGTTCGTTTGCTTGTGTTCGTTCTTTGCGTTAGCTTTGCTCGAACGCAAATGAATCCGTCAGGTGCATTATGCGTGCTTAAAATGTGCAACAACCGTCCGGGGTCATAATTACTATTTTAGTCTGGCTAAGGGTTGCCAGCCAGGCACTTTTTATACTCGGTTCTCAGGTATTTTTGGTTGCGTGGAATTGTTGCAGCCGCCAGAGACCAGAGCCCATAGTGCAGGTGTTTTTGTTGTTCTGTCGGTTGCTTTGCATCGTTTTCGTTCGTGTCGTCGGTAAAAACTCATCAAAAATGTTGTCATCAACAGATGCCACTGTTGGCAATAACAATAACAACAACAACAGCAACACCATTTCTGTTTTTTGTCGTATTGAAATCAGTAAAACTCAAAGTCTTACTAAATATTTACATGTCTGTTATGTATTGAAGTATATGTATATACTTTGAAGATAGTTTAGTAATCACTAGTCGAGAAAATATAAAGTAAAAGGAACTTTAAAAAGTCTTTCTTTTAAATGGGAAAAGCCTTAAATTTTGTATCTTCCGATTCTTATTACCTTTATCTTTTGTATGCAACAATAAAAGAAGCAAGATCTTTTCTAGAAGAATTTTTAAAATGACTTTTAGGTCAGACTTTCATTAGAAGACCAATTTTTAAGGATTTGAATGGATTTTGAAAATTCATTTATGAAAGAAGAAGAAGGTCTTTTATATATGTAATCCTTCCGATTTATAACCATTAAAAGCCTTTTACGAGGAAAGCTTGTCAAAAGAGCATCTTTAGAATGGGTTTGAAAATTGTTAATGAATGAATTTCATAGAAAAAATATCTGGAATATAAAAAGAAGAACAATATATTTTAATCAGGGAGTTGGTGAAGACGGGTACTCGCAACCAGTTGGCTTATTACTTTGGCAAGCGACTGCCATCTGGGCAATGCATCTGTAGGCGTCTGCTTGTACTCGTATATGGATTTGTATGTATGGAAATCCACTGCGAATCGTACACGCACGCTTATTAATGAAACGGAAATTGGAAAATTTCAAGTGGCCTGCAGGCTGTGCTGTGCTAAATGACTTTTAACCTTAACAGAAAGGAAAGGAAAGGCCGCAATGCTGAAGAAGTCATTTGTATTTATGGCCCACATTAAGTGGCATTAATTACGCAGCTCTGCTATTTGCTCATTTATTGTGTGCGTTTCTCTTCACTGCTCTTATCGTATTTATGCAATGACTTTACATTGCTTTAAATTATTTAAAAGAAAGTTTAATTATTTATTTTTAAAAATCCAAAAACTTAATAATATTCAAAAAAAGTTAAAACTATTTAAGGGTTACTATACTATATTAAAATTCTCACTTTAACTGACTTTTGTATATTTCAACGAATAGAAATTCTATAAACTTGACTCTTGTTTAAATGAAAAAGTGGCAAAGTCAACATTTACTACTGCTGGATTATCACACCATCAAAAAATAGAAAAAACAGAACCGAACAGAAAGGAAAGGAAAGGAAAGGCAAAATAGATGGAAAGGGAAACTCATTGTCAGCGTACTCACATTCATCGCAATTCTCGCTTCCGGTGATGAGGCATTTCCCTTTCTTATTTCGTGTCCAATTCTCGCGGCACGTTAGACAGAAGCCATTACTGCTACATGTTGCACATCCGGTCGGACAGGCCACACATTCCTGACGCTTTTTGTCGGCAAACAGACCATCGGGACAGCTGTTCAAGCATTTCCCATCGAAGGCAAAACGACCGGAACGGCAAGTGATGCACTGCGACTCTGCCGAACCGTTGCAAGTCGCACAAGACGCATGGCACGAAGCACAACTGTAAAAAGAAAAAAACAACAACAATGAAATAGAATAAAATGAAACGAGATAAATAACATGACATAGGCAGTTGGAAAAACAGTCAAAACGAGCGACCGACCGACCGACCGATCAACCAACCGAAGGAAACGCGACCTAAAGACCAAAAAGTGACAAAATTAAATTTGTTTGCCATATAAGAACGAGAAAGCAAAAGAAATAAAATAAATGAATACATATGTATATATGTACGAGTATATATCGGAGGCAAAATATAGCATAAAATCGTTTTGTAAAACGGACAAAAACGTCGGAGTTACTTTGTTTAGTTTTGTAGAAGTTCGTTGAAGTCGTAGTAACCCCGGCACTACTGCGAAACAAAGCAATGCTCAATGGTTTTTTTTTGCGATTACTGATTTTTCACTTTTTCTGAAAGTGAACTTTTGAATTTGCCAATTCTTTTTGTAGAGTTTTTGCCTCTCCTTCTTGTGGCGGTTTTTTGTTGCTGCATAATGGAGCGAATATGCTGAAGCACCGAGTAAATATGATGCAGTTGAGTTTTTTTTGCTGAATGACTAAGCTCTAACTAACTACATACATACATACATACATACATACATACATACATACATACATACATACATACATACATACATACATACATACATACATACATACATACATACATACATACATACATTCATACATGCATGCATACACACATAAATATATACATTCATACATACGTGTACTATGTGTACACACTCAAATGCACGCATACATATAGAGTGCGATAGTTCCAAACTGAAACAGTTCAGATCGTCTTTTCCAATTTATGAATTTAATTTATAAATTGCAAAAGCTAATTTTAAATTATTTAGCTTATATTTTAATAAATAATGTTTTTAATAATAAAATACATTATGTGCAATTTGATATGTATGGCATTAGCATGGCGTATTAATACCCAGCGGCTTCACTGTTTTATTCATATCATTCGAATAGATAAAAACGCTTCAACGGATCATCGATTGTTTGAAGTGACCGGATGGTGAAGGGGCGTGCGAAGTCGAAGAGTAACAGCGCCTGAAGCGATATGCAATTGAGGTGAAATTTTCAATTAAGACTTGTGTACTTTACAATCGACGATAGATTAAAGTAAACTTATAAAGCTAGATGTAAAAAATTTGTGTTCAGTAAATAACATGTTTAAAAGTTTTTTAAACAAATTTATATATACTCGTAAATAGTTCATGGTGGAATAGTTTTGTTGGCACTTGCAATTTTGCTTCTTCGGTATTTAAACATAAATGCACTGGAAACACCAAATTATAATGTCTGGGAAAATGTCGAAATTCAAAATTGCTCAAAACGAGCACAGCGCTTCGATGATCCAGAGGACTACAACAGCTTAATAAAATCTCTAACAAGGAACGTCTTGAGAAACTAATTGTAGACACGAGGAGCTACAATTTTAGATAAATAGGTTGTGAATCCATTGAATTTAGCTTAGAAGCAGCTAACGATTCTTTTAGGTTACAAACTAACATTTGTGCGATTTAAGATCTCGATAGTCGAAGAAGAAAATTTTTAATCTCACATCTTAATTTTCATCGCTTTTTAAATAAATTAACAAAACTGTAATTGTGATTTTTTCTCTCTTGAAATATTTAATAATCAGTTAAAAATTGCTAATAGATAGTAAATGTTGTTTCAGTGTATCTGTGTGGTACTGTACGAGTTCATGCAAATGTTCGCCGAACGATGCTACTCAGTTTTCAATTGAAAATCCATTGAATGCTTTTCATTCAATTCAATTTGCATTCAATGCAACATACGATTATTCTATTCAATTTTGAAATTTTTTTTACATACATACATACACACATACAAACTACACACATTCATACATCTCTTTTGAAAGAGAGAAAACAGCCGGAAGTAGGTCAGTGTTGCTGTTACTGATGTGAAATGAAATGGAAGCGGAAAAATATTATTTAAAAATTAAATTGAGTTTAAGTTATTGTTGTTTTTTTCGCTTTTTTTTACTTTTTAACTATGATTTTTAAATACTTCTAAATTAATCCAAGTGAAGCTGACACAATTAATTTATATTTATATTTTATATAAAAACGTTTATAAGATGAGAAGAAGAACGTACGTTGGTCATCAATTGCATAACTTGGCCATTAATTATGACCCATCCGCGCACGTCTCGCTGCAGTTAATTTCGTTTGTGTCCATCTTTTCGCTTCACTTCATTTTCCTTTAATGTACTCGTAAAATTGAGAATTTTAAATTTTTTGTTTGTTGTCTAAAGATTATTTAAATTTTTTGCTCGCTACAAATTGGCTTTCGGAATTTGCGCTTAAGTGCTTCTCTGCTCCTTTTGTACACTTTTAAATTCAAACGACTTTCGGGCGCGCGCTGCGCTGCGTTGGTTTGTTCTTCTTTCCTCGACACCACTCCTGGCCAATTATGCGGCAATTTTTCAATTTCATAACCGTCATCATACGCTGCCGCCTTCATATTTTCCGCCATCCACCCATTCCACGCAAGCAAGTCGACGAGGGGAGCAGCTCAGTCGGCGGCCGGTGTTGCCAACCCACTTTGCTCCGCTCCGTTAAAATCGCAGTTGATGAAAGTCCATTTTTATCGAAGATTAATATGCCTTCATTTTTTTGCGATTCCGTTTAATGTTTCAGTTTTTCGTTTTTCTTGCCAACACATTCTTTGTTATTAATTCTCGTCTTCGCTTCTCTTCTCTTCGCTTCGTTTCGCCTTGTCTGCGTCAAATTGCGGCGTGTATTCTTCATTAGTACCTTTGCACTTGCTTTCGCTATTCAAACATAGTTTTTAGTACATGCAGATACATATGTACTGTACTATAAATGGTGGAAAACTTTTATAGGGTTCCTTTAAAATTAAAATAAATTATTTTACTTTAAACTTTTAGTTTCCTTTTTCAATACGGCTAAAGAGAAGACACAATCCGAATACCCTTAATCTTTAAAGTAAAAATCTATGAAGTTTATATTATATCACCTACAATAATATTAGATACAAGAGAGTTAATAAATATACTCTGAGTCCGAGGTGAGCAAAGTAATGCTTAAATTGTAATTTGGAAAAAATAATCGGAAAGGAGAAACGTCTTCTACTTCTAAAAGCACTAAAAAAACATTTTTTTATAAATTATGTATTTTGAATCGGAGTACTCCGGATCGCTCCATAGTCAACTTTTAAAAATAAAGTGCTTCTTCGAGAAAAGAAAGTAGATAACTTAATTCTTAAAATCGTTTGATATTTGTTATAAAAAATGGCCAAACCAAAATTAACTGATAATAGTAAATGCAAGAACTGTAAGGAACTCGGAGTGAGGGAAACCCTAGAGCATCTCCTCTGTTCCTACTCAGTGTTATCTAAAACTCGTTTAAGAGATCTAGGATGATCTACGTTTGAGCGATGAAATGAAGTCGCCCAATAGGTATTAATGCTCTTTTAAGGTTTGCCAGTCGTTCCCGCGTACTGAATGACATCAACTCTAATATACTTAAAAAAAAAACAAAAAGGATCTCAACCTGGTATCGCTAAGGACCTAATAGGTCTATGCGTGGCTGCGGCCAGGCAGTACAACCTAACCTATACCTATAAATTTCATTGATGAACTTCTTTATTAAAAAATACAATTTAATATTTTATAGCTTCGAGAGTGTTCAAAGGAACACATTTTATTGAGCGGCCTTTTGTGTTTTGCATATATTTGTTTTTACGAAACACCCTGTAACCCTCGCAATTGTACGAATTTATGCATAAATAATAGACTTATGCATGTACAATACAGACAGAAAAAAAAAGGAAAATGTTTAATTTTTGATATTTACGCAGTCGCCTTTTCGCGCACAGTGATGCCGGCAATTGCGAAACTAAAGGACCTTCGGACGTTCGAACCTACTCTGCAGGCTGCCACATAGGCGGCAGAACGCCCGCTATTATAGACAATGTCCTGCAATAACGTTGATAGCGGAGCATTTATTATTTTTATGATATTTCATTAATTTTGCAGAAAAAACGGACGAACAAACGAACGAAGGAAGGGACGATACGAACGAAGGAAGGGACGTGCAGTACTCCACTTGTCCTGTTTCATGCACAAAAAATCGGCTCTGCCAAATGAACAAAGCAGCGACGGAAACAGATCAGAGTCTCGCGGGGGAAATCGTGGCTTGACGTTTATTTTGCACACAAAAAGTGCCAACAACAAAATTTTTGGTCTATTATTTTTATTGTTGTTGTTTTTACACAGCGCGGTAAATTAAAAAAAAAATTATTTAAAAAAAGTGCAAGTACGAAACAGAGGAGTTACTTTTGTTGGGCGTATAACTATTTTTAAAAGGTTTTCTCTTTGATCATTTAATAAAAACTTTTTTCTTACAACAAACAAAATGATTTTTTATTCAATTAAGTTGGTGATTGAAATTTTAAAAATATTTATTATAGCCAAGTCAGAATTTTGTAATAAACATAAATTTGTTTGGCTTCCACTCTCTTATAAAGTTCAACTGTTTTACCTAGAAAGAATAATGGAAAAAAAGTTCTTATAAAATTTTGAATTTTTTATTTGTTTTAGCAGTGTATAACTCTCATATAAGTCTAATCTAAACTGAAATTTGATTTAAATGCGACTAAACATTGAAAGCTCTAACTGAGAAACCGTTTCGGACATTGAAAACATTTGTTAAAAACATTTCTTGTTATTATCGCAACAAAGTTAAAAAAAATTTTGAAAATGTTTTTGTACCAACTCCTATTTTCCCTTTTTAATTTAATATTTTTTCCGTTTCTTTTAAAGACAATTAAAATTTACAAATATTTGAAATTTTCAATGTGTATGTATGAAAAGTTGTTGCTGTTGTTGTTTTTGTTGGCTATTGTGTGCGGGTGTTCAATAAGTTGAGACCTTCGGTAATGCAAAAAAAAAGAAGAAAGAAAAAAGCCAACCAGCAGACAATTTAAGCGATTTGTAACTTTTTCTGTTGTTGGTTTTAATGCCATGCAAAACCCAAAACAAAAACAGAAACAAAGCGAGAAAAAAAGGTGTGGTCAAAGCTAAAAAAAGAATATACAAACATACAAACGAAACGGACAGAAAAAAAAGAAACGAAAAGTGTTGCAGACATGCGGTTTATTGGAAGTCTTTGCGGACAACCATTAGTGTCACTGGCAGCACGTGCCTCATTTTTCATTGAAGCGCCAACAAAAATACAATAACAAAACAACAAAAATAAAAAAAGCAATAATAAAAAATACAAAACCGAAAATAGAAAAAAACTGGCGAATTTTATTTCAATGACATTTTAATAGAAATGTTTGCAATTCTGAGTAATTCACGTTAAATTCGTATTTCAGTCGGAAACTAAAAGAGACACTTCGAAAAGGATTATTCGACCAGGCAAACATTGATAAGGACTTAATCCGCTTTTGAGTATTCTAAAACCGAGTAACTGGTTTTATTATATCAGAACGTTTTTATAGTACTCGGATTTTGTTTTGAATAGAAATATGAGTTAGTTATCGCAGTATTGAGTTACGGCAGTGGGCGTTAATTTGATTTAACACGCCCGTTTTGGTGAAGTTATTAAAAGTGACTCTACATCCTCATATACAAAATTTCACATTTTTAAGCGCAGTATCATCCAAATTAATGAATATTTTCACACAATCTCATAAATTGTGGATGTAATAAGTGGGCGTGGCATATTTTGTATAGAATATTTTTCTTCCGGTGATTGTGGGCGTAAAATTGATTCAACCAACTACGCTTAGGTAAGCGTGGAATATTGTATATACTAAGACCCGGTCCCTAAACGCTATGTGTACCAAATTTAATAAAATCGGTTCAGTGGTTCTCTAATTTACCCGGAACAACAGACAGACATACGTTGAATTACATATGATACTATGAAGTATGATATGATTAAGTTATATCATAATAAATGGTGAAATAACTAAAAAACAATTAGGAATCCGGTTTCAGAGAATGAAATGTTTCTAATCAACTTTACACTTTTTTTTTTAAAAACCCGAGTAATGTAATCGATTTTAGATAAGGGCAGTGCTCAGCTTCTGCCTTGCTGTGGTTTTTTTTAACCGATAATTTTTAATTTGTTAATTATCTTATTTTATTTTTTTTTTTTTAAATGAGTGTAACCTTGTGAGAATGTTTCGATTGCTTTTCTCAATAAATCACATTTAAGAACTGCCAAAATGATGAATACTCTGCCATCTTATTTTTCGAGTATTTTTTTTTATAATAATTTTCTTGTTCGGTTAATCTATCATTTAATTAAGTTAAAAACTTTCTGATAGTTAACTTTCGAACAGGAAATTTAAATTTTACTTTAATCCGAGTGGGAACCTCGGTGTTAAACGCTCCGAGCTTGCTGAGCTATACATAACGAGATGTATTGTAAAAATTTAAATTCATTCGCACTGGAAGAAAGGCCTAACCCACAGAATATGCCATTCGCTTTGTTTCAATTTCCATTTTAATTAGTACGAAATGCCCTTCAAGTGTCCATAAATAACGGACACTGTTCCGCTGTCCAGTCGTCCATCTCCGCGTCCGTCTGTCCGTCCGTCCGTCATGTCAGATTATCCTTTGAAGCGCGTCTATTTGAGCCATGATTTATGTACATACATATATGTGCGTGCGAGTGTGCTTGAGTGTGTGTGTGTGTGTGTATTAGTGTATGAATGTGTTGTGCGTTTTAGCAGCGAACGGCGAATATCGAAATTGCATTCGCAATCACTTGATGTGTAAATAAGGCCGGAGCGCTGGGGGCAGATTGGGTGCATCATCATCATCAGATTTAGTGCAAAACGATTGTCGACATTTGTCGTTTCAATTATGAATTTAAACTCGAAATAGTAACGGACTTTAATGCAGAGAATATCTTTGAAATACAAATGGAATAAAGGCATTCTTATGATTGTTTCCAATTCTGATAAAAGTATTCGTTTTCTTTTAAGGAGCATTGAATTTGCGTATTAGAATTCCACTAAGCTACAGTCGAAAAAGACAGAATCGTGTATCTTTTAAATTCACATTTTGTATCTTTTAAAGCGTTTTACATCCAAATACTCTTACAAATTTCTTCGCCCACAGCAAAATATCAAAAGGTTAAAGATTTCAATCAATAGTTCAACTGCCATTTATTATCCTTGCCTACCTATCAAAAAATAAAAATAATAAAAAAATAACACAATAATAGTACAAATGCAAAAAAAAACAACAACACAACACAACAAAAAAAGTAACAATCAAATCAAAAGAATTGCGCTGCTGCTGCTCTTAAAAATAATGAACAACAATTTTTCCTGTCATACCGCAGCACATACACACATACATACAAACATGAAAGCATACCACCCATATACACACCCGCATACATACAGATACAAAAATACCAATACATGATATATATAGTACACACACAAGCACACAGACAGACAGACAGACTTTGTGTGTGTGGCATCCTTGCGACGTTATAATTTAATAACACTAAATAAAGTTATAGTTTTCATTTAATTTATTGTCGAACCATTTGCCCTCGTTTCCGGCTAAACAATTTGTATCACATGCTGCAACAATAACAATAACAACACCAACAACAACATCAACTACACACAATAACTACAAAAACAACGAGAACAGCAAACGACAAAAATTCCAAGTGAAATATTTTCAAGAAAAAAGGGCGTTCTTGGTCGCATTACACACACTAGCAAACAGACACACACATACAATGACTTGCATTACACGGAACCACAGGGTGTTTGATTTAAAATAGATGAAAACATAAAAAAAGATTATTATGTCGAAACATAAAAAAGAACCAATCAAAAAAGAAGAAATTATTATAAAAAAAATGTATATGCCTCTGAGATTTTTACATTTAGCACATATGTCTAAAATGTTAAAAGTTTGTAGTTCTTTGTTCAATAAATCTCAAGATCCTTTAGTCAGGACAGCCTCAACCTGAGATTTATATATCAGCATGATCATTTTGTCATAAGAAAGTCAAACGACCGGGTTGTTTCACATGGAATTTGGAAACATGTTAATTGTTGGCATAAGTTGTTTTATATAATCGTATAAACTTCTTTCTTATTTTCATGCATACAATTCCTTTGGCACTACAATAATCTATTATTATTATACACCCTGTAGATCAATATGTACATGCAACAATAATAAGAAATCAATAAATAAAAATCGACAAAGTCTCGTAGTAACACGAATTCGCATGAAATTAAATTGAATATTGATAGTATTGAGCGCTGGTATTGATGAGTGTCGCCCATCAATGTTCATTAATCTTACGTAACCTTTGACATTTGCAGTTCACATCAATCCCTCCATCACACTTGTTTGCAGCCTCCTCCTGCCCGCCCGCCTGTCCGCCTTTTTTCGTTTAACTATCACTTTGGCAGCGCACAAAACTATTAAATAGCTATGAATCCAACAGCAGCATTAGCGACAAAAAGTGTTAAGGACGCCAAATCAAACGGTCGACCCGACGCGGACAGACCTTCAACAGCAACAGTCAACGTAACAACAACAACAACAGTGATGGCGAAACTTCGTTCAATTTGCAGTAAATGAAGAAAAAAAATCGAAAAAATTGATACCGGAGTAATCGACTTAATCGGAGTAGTTTTTCTATTGGGAGAGTTCCAATTTAGGTCAAAACAAATTTTTAAATATTTGTCTAGGTTTGTCTATTTGGTTTATAAGAGAAGTATCTTAAACGAAAGCTTTAATCTGAAGTACCGAATACAATGAAACCAAGAGAGCTTTACAAGTCTCACATCGGCATTGACAATTCAGATCCTCTGATGGTTAAGGCACCTACCACAAATAGATTGTCCTAACCTACGATAGAATGTCCAAGTGCTGAGATACCTGACAGCTCTAAGCATTTTCAACTCCATGCCAGGGTACTCTAAAGTATTTCCATGTGCTCCTTTATATTCGTATAATGTAGCGAAAACTGTTTGAGACGATTTGAGTTCATAGGTTATTGAATCAACAACTTTTGTTTACGAGCGAGTTGAAACTTTTTTCCGTCTGAATATATAATTAAAACCTTCCGATCTTCGATTATAGAAACCCATTTTTCAATTTTAAAACTTTTTTCGAATGTTTAAAATAATTTTTATTTAAACGATGTTAAATTAATGAAATTTTTTTCTTTTACTATGAAAATACGAACCACCCTTATTTCATTCAGTTTTAGTGGACAAAGCATGTGCGTCGAAATAGAAACAACAAATACAATACAATCAGGCTGAAAACTAAAAGAAATTGGCACAAGCACAATTACAAAGCGAAGGACAAACTTGTCCGTCTGTGTCTGTCTATCTGTCCGTTCGTCTGTCTGTCTGAATTTCGGAATGTACTACAATCCTTGAGCCATTTTGGTCTGTTAAGTGTGGCATAAAAAGTTTTATTCCACTTTTTTTTTGTGTCTGAGTAGTAAAAGTAGAAATGAAAAAAAAAACAACAACAACAACAAAAAAAACAAAGATATCTGACTTTGACAATGGACAGACCAAGGACATTTGCTGATGGGGATTTTGGTGTTTTCGATTTAAGCTTTATCGTATATTTCTTGTTGTTGTTGTTGTTTTTATTGTTGTTGTTGACTGTTGTTCCTACTGTTTTCACTGTTGTTGTTGTTGTTGTCGCTGGTTTCTTTGTCAAACTTTTGCTGATTGAGTGCTGTACGAAAACGAAGGACTCAGCTGCTGAAGCAGAGGAGCAGAAGGACAGACACATCTCGTGATTATTGCTTAGATTAAGGTGAAATTTATTGTGCTGACATCTCTGAGCGGAGGCGACAAACATTTGAAGATTGTTAATTGATTTTATGCTCCATTTAAATTTAAAGTAGTGTTTCGTCTATGAAGAAGGATCGGCTGGAAGGACCTTGCAGAATACGTTGGTATCCAAAAGCCAAAGCTTTTAAGTGGTGTACTACAACTTTTAAATGACTTTCCACGGTCATTTGAGGATTCCGTCTGTGGTTAATAATTTGAATACAAATCTAGTTTAACGAACTAAGTTAGTTAATCTATAGCTCGGTTTTAACTATGGAACTTTGTTTCAGTTATTGTACTGGATTTAAAGTTTACCGACTTTTATTATTAACTGATGAATTTAATGTTAGTTAGTTGGCCATTCTGGTTAAGATTGTTTTAATATGTACATTCGATCAAATCATATGTCAAAAATTATTAAATAGGATGTCACTCCAGTGCTGCAGCCGCTCTCACTTATCAACAACATCTCAAAGCTGTACATGAATTAAATCGAGACGAAGACGACTTTGATGTGGACTTGGTCTTTGAGTGATATCGAACTTAATTGCTTTCCAGAACTATAAATAGTGGCTTTAACAAATGCAGGAGCATAAGTCGACAGAAACTGCTGCCGTCAATAATTTTGAATAAAATTATTTATTTAAAGCAATAAAATCTGTGGGAGTAAATAAATACATACATACATACATACATACATACATACATACATACATACATACATATCAGTATTTAGATGGTCAATTGCACCGTGGCTAATTGATGACTGCGGCAAAGTGCTGGTTTAGCTCTAAGTAAAGCCCTTATTTTATATATGTACATATGAACATACGTTTAAGTACTAACTGAGTATAGCCGCTGATGCAACCAACATAACCAAATGTGTTGCTGGTCTCAGAGACTTTAACAAATGCACTTTAAAATAAATAATTTGTAGATCTAAAAATTAATTAGTCAGAAGTTGACCAAAATCTGAGTGAAATCTTATCAACACTGAGAGAAAACAAATGAAGTTGTCTACATAAGAAAGCAGCAAATACTTAAGCAAAATACTTAAAAATATCTTAAGCATGTATTAAATTATTTGGGAAATATATTTTCTTGTATATATTTGATACAACTAAACAAAAAATGTTGCATTTTATTTCTGCGTGTATCTTGTGGAAAATCAATACTGACGCTCAAATAATAGAGTAAAAGCTTATTGCAAAGGACAAGTGACGATGCGTCCATTATTCCAGACCGACAGTGCTAATCAATTTGCATCACAATTATTTGAAGGAACCAGCAGCAGAAGCAGCAGCAGAGGCAGCGGCAGCATTAAAGATGAACCCGCACACAACAGTCATGCAAATGCAGTAAGTGCTGCGTACAAACGTGTCACAACATGTCACATGTCACACATTTTCAAAATGGCTTGTTATATTTGATTATCATTGAGGTCGTTCGGTTGGTCATTTCAGACATTGTTGTCGGCACCGTTGACAATTGTTATTGAACTGAAAATCAGTTTGAAAACTGTCCTGGTCGTCATAGTCATCGTCATTGTCATCGTCCTCACCATCATCATCATCATCGCCATCATCACCTTTTTACCACCAACCAGCGTCGTTCCTTGTGATAGTTTTGTAAATGTTGTCGTTTGCGTGTACTGCAAGTGCACAAAGGTACTTTGTCAAGTTATTTGTTGTGACAGTCACTGTCAACATTGTTGAGGACGGAGTAGCGGCAGGCGGCTAAGAGAAATGTCAATATTATGAGTAGCTAAAGCATAATTTTTCTTTGATAGTTAACTCTTCAAACTGTTCGCAGCAGACGATTTTCTACTATTATTGATAATACTTGAAGTACATAAATGCTCTAATTGAGTTTGAAAATTTAAATATCGAGATAAGAAAAATATTGTGCGAATGTTAAGTATTTATACTGGTCATTTATTAACTGACAACACACTAAGTTAAATTTTTTAATTCTTTTTATATGCCGATAAAAATCAATCTTCAACAGATTATATTAATTAAAGAAAAGTATGTGTTAAAGTATTCTTATAAGTTTTTTCCTCTGACTCTTGACTTGGGTAAAATGTTCATTGAACTTCAATATGTCATTATATATATGTACTATTGCAATTTTTAAATATATAAGATTTTGTCGATGCGGAAGCTTTTGAACATTTCATTTCTATAAAATACAAATTTTTCGCAATTGAAAAATTAATTAAAATTTAATTTTGTAATTTCGTATTCAAAGCAGCAATGCGATATTATTATAAAATGCATTTGGTTTATATTTTGCTTTAATCGAATAAAAACAAAAAATAACTAATTAGTAAGAGAACTTATTTTCAGCTTAGCTTAAGTTGAGATGCCCTGCACAAATTTAGAGAAAATGGATATTGTTCTCATGCCAACTGACATGAGTGCTATAGCAGCACATTTTGCATATTTTAATTAGAAATAAATGTTGTTCTTTTCTGACCCTGCACGTTTTTGTGGTGTTCTCCTGTTCCTTAAAAAAGAGAAGTTTGTAGTAGTTAGGAGCATGGAATAATAAGTCTAAGGTGAGGAAAGTAGATAAATGTCCCCTCCTTGATAGAATTTCTCTCTTCGAAAATCACATTATTAAATACTTTAAAACAACAACGTAGTTTGATGACAAAAACAAATATTAAAAAGAAGGTAAAAATCAAGGTGAGTTCGCTCAATTTGAGTTCCCATTTTTACTTTTCTATTCAACCAAGGGTTGCTGTCCGATTATGCTTATTTAGAACTACTTCTTTTAACTAATTTTGGTAGGAAAATAGAAGCTAACTTATCTAATATCAGGTCAATGTATCTAAAATTTGATATAATCGCTCGGACGGACGAATATATTTTACAATTTATATTTATATACATATATTGTTCATTTTTAACAGATTTTATTCGGTGTTACAAAGTAAGGCCAATCTTAATATACCCTGCGGTTCGCGTGCTGTAGGGAATAATAATAATAATAATAAAATAGATATTTTGGTAAAAGCTTAATGCCAATTTTTAAATAGCCCCAAAAACATTAATTTACAAAGTAATTAACGCGCAAATACAATGCCTTTTCACACACATACACACACATAAACACATACAAACGCATATGCAGTAGCACACAATGAGTTCCTCTTCAACCTCAAAAGCAACCATGGCTGCATAATGCAATTTTAATTGGAAACTAATTACAACAACACTTGTGTATAATTAGTAAAATGTGGTGAACATTTTGATTTATGAACATTTTGGGATTTGCCAACGATTGATCGTGAGATATATTAATAAATATACAATAACAAAACAAACCGACAAACAAACAAACGAATCGACCAACCAACCAACCAACAGAGACAAGGGCTGTCATTTACAAAATCGCATTCACATTGGAAATGCAAATAAATTGTTTATTACCCGACAATTTTAAATAATGCATTTACTTTACTGAAATCATAATAATAGAAGGAGCGGTCCCATTGTGCATGCGTATTCTACACAGTACCTGTCGAAATTAATGGAACGCTGATATCGTTCTTTAAATTGTTTTCCCTATAATTGCACAATACGAAATTGGTATTTGGCAAATATTTACAAATTAAATTAAATGCGAAAAAATGTGGTTTTAAACAAAAGATTTTATTGTGTGCATTTTGACCTTTTTGCAGTCTTAAAATTAACACATGGAAAAAAATCATGTAAATTTAACATATTTTCGGGTTAATATTTCTTAGTGCTTATAAACATTTTGAAAGTAACATTTCAAATGTAATGAATTAAGTTCTTTGATACGTAACTTGATGCAATATTTTCTTCAAATCGCATTTTACATTACAATTCATGTTAAATTACCACTGTATCATGACAAATTAACATATATGCTGTCATATTGCTTTAAAACTTACTGCAATGTTAAATATTCGTAAAAAAAATGCATATAATATGTGAAGTTATGAAAATATTTTTGTGAAAATTAGGTTTTCCTTATATTGAATTTTTTTTACCGATAAAGATCGTTTTCCTACAGGAAATTCAATCTTAGATCTTAACTTGAAAACAAAAAATATTTTATTTAAAACTCGAGATTTATTTTTTAAACTTGTTTATGCTTTTAATAATTAACAGGGACTATGGTTTCTTTTGCACATTTCCATTAACATGCACACATACACACACACACGCACTCGATGACATCCAGCATCATGACGTTTGTTCATGATAGAAGCCATGAAGTGGCGCTGTCAATGCACCGCCTCAAGCGACATATTTACAAAAAGCAACAACAACGACAAAAAACAACAACAAAAATTCGAAATATGCAAATAAATTCAAAAATTGTGCGCTTCCGGTTGAAAAATGCATTTTCTTTGTGCAGCGCCAACAGCAATGGCGGATAAAGCGTATCCTGTTGCGATTTGCAATAAAATATGTCAATGAAAGCGTGCGGCGACAGAAAGTCAGGCATACAGAGAAACAGACAGACAGGCAGACAGACAGACGCACAGGACAGACGGGATCACATTCAAAATGGAAATTCTTTTTGCGATTTTTACGAGATATCATATTCTGACGTTTTATTTTTGATTTTATTCTACTTTACTTTTGAATATATTTTTTCGAGGATGCGAAAAAACGAAAAAGTACCCTTAAAGGGTTGCCAATATCTATAAAAAGCTACTTGAAATAATACAATACATTTTGATGTTCTTAAATTTACTGTTAAAATATAAAAAGTTTTTATGAAAACAACAAAAAAAATATTAGTTCTCTATTTGCTTTGTTCTCTATTTGAATTGTTTGGCATTTTTTCCTTTAAACAAATTAAATAGAAAAAAAAATATAATAATTTATTCTCTAAACTCAAATGAAGAAATCAAGGTGAGTTGCCTCAATTAGCGCTTTCATTCCTAATTTTCATGATTTTTTCTAACTCAAGTAAAGTTTTTTCTCTTCTCCTTTTTTAGTTTGGAATAACAGCTTAACTAAGTTGAAGATTACAATATTTAGAAACTTTTTTTATTATATAAGTCGTTATTCTACAAAGTAAATAAAATATTTTATTTTCCTAACTTGAATTAAGCAATCAAATTTTTTTTCATGTGCAATAAGAGCGCAACCCAACTTAACATTTTATTTTTTCATTTGGTTCAACAAGTCATAAGCGCCTAAGTCTATTTTTCCCCTAATATCATTTGACTTTAGATATAAAGAACCAAATTGTCTAAATAAATTTGAAAAGGAATCTTTAGAATCTGTAAGAAAGTTTAACAAAAATAAAACCGACTCCTGATTTGCAGTGAGTATTGGAAACTTTAAATTGCTCTTCCAAAAAATTTGAGAACAGATTTGGGCCAAATAAAAAATAGTTTCATACAGAATTCTAAAGTGAAATTTTTGATTTTAAAGATTTTAAACTTAAAACTTTTGTGTATGGGGAGAGTTGAGCCTCTTGACAGTTTAGAGTTTAAGTTTTAATATTTGGCTAGCTGAAATTAATTTAGTATTATTATAGATTCTTAAAAAATCTTATGAAAATTTAATAATTTAAATTTTTAAAACTTCAAATTAATACTTTTCAAATTAATTCAAAATAGTATAAACAAATTTTTAGTTAGAGAGTAAAAACTTGCTGTGGATTGTTGATGATACAAAACAGCTAAAGCAATTATTTTTACTTTTCATGTGTGCCATTTATGCCAAGAAATATGGCAACTCAATAATCTGGCAGCATTATCCTGCCAAATTGTGTTCCTCCCCTCTGCGCGATAACTCTGTTTGTGTGCTTTTCTTCATGTTTTTTGTTCTTGTTTTCTTTTCTTTTCTTTCCTTCTTTGGAAAGCGCGACTAATAAATTGGCTTTATTGTCAACACGACAAAACGCAAATATTGTGTATTCAAACAGCGCCTGAGCCAGGTCCAGATCCAGATTTCCGAGATCCGCCTTGAACGGCATTTTTGCATGTGCAATTTTTGCGAGCACAAAACAATTTTTGCCGCCGTTGCCGCTGCTGCTCTTTGATATTCCTACTGAATTGCATCTCATACGGGTTTACTCGTACCTTCCGGCGTCAAAGCAACGGAAAAAATCTTTGGCATATTTGCACACGTATATATGGAAAGCAAAAAAATTACAAACGACAAAATAATAGTTGATCATGCCAACTTCTTCGAATGTCAGTTAATAAACTTTAATAATTTAACTTCTTTTATAAAAGTTGTCTTATTTTGTCCTTTGTCCATACACCAAGAATTATAACTGAACATTGTTCATCATGTCGACCAACAAAAAGGTCAATCGAATTGAACTAAGCGCTCGTTTTAATTATTGAGTAAATCAAAAAGATAGGAAAGAATTTAAGACAACCTTTAAAAGTAATAATTAACCTTATCAAAATTAAGAACAATTTAAGAAACCTAAACCTAAGACTTATCAGACACAATAGGCACTGATAAAGTGTGGTGCAAGCGCAGACACAGATTCGTAGGATAACAGAACGAAATGCTACACATCAGAGATATTTGTATTGCTCTGACAAATGCACATTCTTTTTTCGGATGCGATGACATACCGGCGAATGGCGGGCGGTGGAACGGAGCATCGGTTAACGGCAGTGGCAGCCGTCGAGAGGAGGAATCAGCATTCAATTCGGAATTCATAAATTCGAAATATGTTAAGTGCGCGCTTCTTTGCTTCTTTGCTGTACTCTCGTACTCGTACTTGGCTCTGCTTGCAATTCGTCATGCAAATATTTGTATGTGTTTTTGTACATACTTTATAAGTACACACACACACACATATACGAGTATGTAAAGAAGTGTATGTGTGAAGTGGAGTGGGTGTTGCAGCATACATATGAAAATAAAGTATTTACTGCTTTACGAAATGTTTGAGTGGAAGAATTTCTTGACTCATGTTTCTGATTTTTGCTGCATACTTCAAGGAACACAGAAATTCGCGTGCTCCATATGCCCCGAGGTGGGAGCGAATATTTAATTTCAAAGTCAGTTGAATTAAAGATAACCTATAAATTAAATGGATTTGCGGTGGGTAATAAAAGTATTCTATACTGTGGACTATATGAGATAATATGATGTTTGGTGGGTTGAACTTATGAATAATACTTATTTACCTAAATGACAATTTACTTTTCTTTTCCGAAACTTGCTTAAACTCGCTAAATTATGCAACACAAATTACTTTTTAATTTTTCAAGATCTTTTCTATACAATCTTGTTTACACGAAGGATCAATTCTGGTGCATGTTTGAGCTCTTTTAGATCAGCCAATCTAATCTAACCTACTTAGATGGCCACTATAATCATACTTTGATTAAATCCTCATAGATAATTATTAGACTAATTAAATTTTTTAATATCTGTCATATATCTATAAAACAGAAGTAAATTGAAAAAGTCCACAACTGCAGGTACGAGTTCCTTCCGATTCTGATTTAAATCACACAAAAACAATGCGCAAACAATGCATTAAATGCAAAGGAGTCGCAATGCTAGCGTCTAATGGGTTAAGTAGTCGCAAGGGCCTTTGCATGGCTCTTTTGTACGTACGTACGTTTGTATGTAAATAGGTATGAATGGCAACTGCACGCGCCGTTATACAAATCGACCCAATTCGACCATTACTGGCAACCGCAACATTTCATATGCTTGTACATCGAAGACAACAACCGCAACTCGGTTAACCGCCAGCAACACTTAGCGTCAAGTATAAAGTAGCACGAGCAGCAGGAGCAAACTTACATATAGTACAACATTCGTAGATATATTCGCATAGATACGCATCCCGAAGATACGCAATGCACATGCAAATGCATTAATTATATTTCAAGAATGCACTAATGACTCTGTTGATGGGGCGAAGAGCAAAGCGCTCTTCTCCGGAAGGCGATGATGAAGACTTTAAATATATTGCACTAAGTACCCAGCCGAGTATTAATTTACAGTTATGCCACACTAACACACACTCACACGGAGTACGAGTGAGTGTGTGTGGGTATCTGTGAATATTTTGCCGCAAGTGTAAAGCGCAACGATAGTGAGTTGGCTGTTGGGATTGGGTTGGGGTAGATATTTCGATAGATAGGAACTCACTTGTAGTCTTCGGTTTCGTAGGTGTGCAATGGGCACGCTGAGTAGCATTTGTGTTCGTGCATCACGAGATGATGTTCGCAGCTGGTGCAGTAGTCGGGACGATCCTGACATGAGGCGCAGTTCGCCTCGCACGGCACACAAGTCTTGTTGTCGTAATCTGTAAATGAATGATTTGGGGAAAGTTAGTGGTGAATGTCGTTAGTTTGAGAAAGTGCTTTAGTTCGGGGAGTTGTTGTTGTTGGAATGGTGTTGGCGAAAAGGAAACTGGTCAGGATAAATTTCCGGCACTCACTTTCATAGTATCCGTCGGGACAGACTTGAAGGCAGACTGCCAAATCGGTGACATGCAAGTGTGCGGGCGCACAGGTCAAACAACTGTCCTGGCCGGCGCCAGCGCAGGTCTCGCAGGATTCATGACAGGGCCAGCAAACTCCGCCTTGGTTGGGGAACGAACGTGGCGGACACCGGCTGACACATGTGCTGTGAATGAAATACGTAGTCCAAGTTAAATTTTAATTGGTATTTTAATTATTTGTTTTTTAAGAGAGTACTAGAGTTCACTTTATATATTGATCCTTCAATGTATCTTAACTAACTTTAGAGTATTATACCTATTATCCATAGTGCAACAGTGATTTGTCATCCAATTGGTAACTATTTTATATAAATACTTTGCCTACTCTCAAGAATCATGTAAACTTTTATTTGTCTGAATGGGTATTAAACTCACATCCGAATCACGAAGTTAAAATATTAATCAAACTTACTTGTCCAACCGATAGTGCTTACAGGCGACGCATTGTGTCGGTCCACGTCCATAGCAGCCCTGCGAATCGCACTCGGGATCGCAATCGTGCAGAACGAGTTTATTATTTGAGTCGGCCATGACATTCTGACGTTGCGGTGTCGGTATATTATGACCGTCGACCGTGGCGACGGCCTGTTCGGGATTCGAGCCAGCGCCCGTAAACAAATTCTGATAATTGAGATAACCGGAATACTGGTCTGGACTATAGAAAGCACCATCACTGGACGGTTGACCTAAATCCGATTCGGTAGGATAGGCATAGGGATTAATGCCGGGCACGCGCATCTGTTGGCTCATTAAGTCGCTCTTCAAACGCATCGGCTGTACAGCGGTGCCGTAGAAAATCAACTGCCACTTGGACAAGATGCCGGGCTGATTGACGCGCCTTCGGCCGCCATTAATAACCTGCAGCGTCCAACGACCTTCGGCCTTTTCACCCCAGAAATGAACGCTCAGGAATGGCCAATCGTCAAAATTCGACTTCACAATATCGCGCGGCCGCTCAAATAGCAGAGTACTCGTCGTACCCATGGGCGAGGTGAGCAAAATACGCAGATTGCCGCGTGGAAAGAAACGAAGTGTAATGCGGCACTGAACGTGTTCCAAATAGCGCACCTCGTTAATTGTGCCCGCACAACCGTTGACATCCATGTGCGTTGCAAGTGTATACCCGTAGGTGCCTTCGATTTTCCGATCCTCGTTATTCTCGCGCGACTTGCAGATATGTTGCGGCGGTACGGTCGTCCACTGTTCGGCTAAGCTCACCATTGCACCGGCGTCCATCAGTCCGTAGCCGAATTTGTGCGAATATTTTCGTTTGACACCGTTCAGTATCCAACCGCTTTCCTTCTCGAGCGGACTGGGGCGCGATGTATAGACGACCAGGAATTGCATGTCGCGCCATGTTAGATTTGGATTGGCCTCAAGTGCAAGAGCACAAATGCCCGCAGCTAGCGGTGCCGAAGCGGAAGTGCCTGTGTGTTCGACTGTGCAGATGTGATCGGGACGCAGGCGTCCGTCCATGTCCACCGTAGCGACGCTCTTGTCGTGACCCGGTGTGCCAGAGCTGTAAGTGGTGGCCAGCGTGGAGGAACATTCTTCGAGATACCAAGGCTTGAAACTGGATTAGAAATTAAAAAAATAACAATACATTCAGACGTTAAAAAATTAAACAGATATTTTTAAAGAGTGCTCCAAATGGAGTAAGCCGTAGAAATACTTCCAGCTTTTCACAGTTTATGCTTCTGGACTAAAGTTTTAAAAACAATTTATTTTCATTAATCTTAATGTTTAAAAAATTTGTATTCCTTGTTTCGAGTTCTGCACCCTCACTTATTAAAAGCGCATTAAAAAATTATTAAAATTATTGGCCAATACAGCTTAAAACGCTTATAATTGGCAATTAGTGATAGTGGCGACATCGGCCACGGCGGTGCAAGCGATGCCATTAAAGCGTTGGCTCGCACTTATTTATTAAGCGTTGTTGTTTTTTTTGTTTGTTTAAATTAAAGCGCCATAATGTCACTTGTTAATTGGCAATTCAAAAAGCGAGCAAAAGCTGCACGCCTAAAAGTATGCAGAAATATTTTAATAAATACAATTAACAATTCAAAATTTTACGCCACCTCAAAATAAACAAACAAACAAACCAACCAGCCAACCAATAAACGGTAAAATACATTTTTATATTTGTATATTTTAATGAAATTGTGAGGCCTTTTATTTTATGAGGTGCAAACGCTCAAAAGTATGCAATTGATTTGGCCCAGCACTCGGCGGCAATCGAATAAAAAACAATTTGTTTTAATATTTAAGCCTAATTGCAGCACTAACACGTATTTTAATTACAGCCATAATTGATTTCGGCCAATGTGCTCGCATGGCTGTGACGGACGGACGGACGGACGGACACGATAAACCGAAAAACACAAAAACCAGGGATGAACGCATTCAGTCCAAAGCGTTTGTGCGGATTTGTAATTGAAAATGCTGGCAATGCAAATATTTGAATATTAACTGAATTCTATTCAGACGACCAGACAGACGGACACACGAATTTTTCGGCATTTATTTTGTGGCCGAAACTTTTCACATAACTAAAGCAACAACAAAGCATTTGCATTTTTATGCGAAAATTCAATTCTAAAACGTTTTAATGCTATAAAATGTATTTAAATATGCATTGTTTTTGTAATGCATTAAACATTAATTGGTGTGCTAATTTCTAATAAAGGGCTTAACTCGACATAAGCTCGATTCAATCAATAAAGTTCAATTTAACTAACATTTTTTTTTACTTAAATAAAAATATATTTATATATACATCTGTAATAGATACAAACAATAAATAAGAGTGCCCAATTGTAAATAATCAATCCAATTGAAGGCGTTCAAATGTTACTCACCCGCCTTGTGTTGCACTCGAAATGGAGAGCGTAAAAATGGAATTGGTGTAGCCGTCACAATTGCACGAATCCGTATAGCGACCACCATTGCCCGATGCCCAAACAAATATCGAACCCTTGCCCTGGCGACCGCTGGTGACGCCATAGATGAAGGCGCGTCGCGCCAATGGACCGGGCCCATCCACCGTTGAGCCATCATCTTCTGGGCCCCACGAGGCGCTGTACACATCGATGTGCGACGGATTTAAACTAAGTGCCTGCGCTTCGACGACATCGTTTACTTTGCCATCCAACATACGAACGCCTGGAAAAGATACGAGAGAGGGGAGGAAAAATGTCACAAAAGTGGAAACGAAAGTGAGATCATTGATGGGTGCGAAAGGAAATTGCCGAAAGTGGAAATTAATACCAACTGCATAGAAAAAGAAATTCACACATTTGCACACACATAGGTTTCAATGCACAAACCTTTAACCCTTTAAGGGCTAATGTTATAGTTTATAGGTATCAGCCAAAATTACATTTTCCTTGATTTCATCATGCACTGAAATTCTTACTCACATTAAACCTCCAAACAAAACTCTGCGCTGAGCATGATGCTAGCGAACAAGTCGTTCGTTTGAATAGAAGTCGAGTGATCGAACAAGTTCTACTCAATTTTAATCACTTAAAAAACTAAGCGTTGAATAAAGTGTCATAAAGTCATTCTGCTGAGTGAGAGTCGGCTGATTGAACATGTGAATTTCACATGTTTAAGAATATATATGAATATATAAACAATTTATATTATTTTGTTGTTATATTATTTGCTCCTTGTTGGTGTCCACCTCTCTTTGTCAGCACATGCAAAGACTTATATGCGCTAACTTCAGCTTTTGCTTTATTTTTAATCAAATAATCGTTCATAAGCCGAACGAACTTACAAGAAGCAAATGGTTTGATTCAATTAAAATCAACAGCGAATATGAGTATTTGAGTAAGTTTGACCGCTTTAAGATGTTGATAAGGTATGAAGAATTTTGTAATCATTCGTTGCATTTTCTGTTAAGCTTATAGAATTTTATGTTTATTAATTTGTTTAACTGCTATAGGAATTACTTTTTTGACCTGGACTGAAGCAGCTTTAAAAGCAATTTAGATATTTCAGCGGTATCGGGTTAAAAGAAAAATTTGTTCGCTACTTAAAATCAATCAACGACCGCTTTAGTTGTGTATGTGTGTATATGTAGGGGCGAGTGTTTGCACGTCTGTCGCTTCCATCGTGCCTTTGTCCTGCGTCATTTTTAAGTGTTTATTCTACTTGCGCTGCTCGTCGACGTCATCGTCGCTGCGCTGAAAAGCGTCGTCACTTTTGATTGCAGTTTTGCGCGATGCTTTTTGTTGTTGTTGTTGTTGTTGTTGTTGTTGTTGTTTTTGTGTGTATCTTGCTTTTAATTAATTCGATTTTGTCCAGTTTGTTGTTGTTGTTGTTTTTCTTGTTACTGTGCGACTCTGCAGAAAAATGTTTCCTTTGTGTGTGCTCGTGTGCGTGCGTGTGTGTGTGTTGTTTGCAATTTGGTCAGGAAGCTCCTTGCCGGAAGCGGAAGTCATTACGCGTTGCGTTGCGATTTTTCGCGACTTTTTGCAAGTAAAATTTTATTGCGCGATCTGCTCTGCTTTACTCTGCTCTCCTTCTCTCGCTCGCTCGCTTACTCGCTCGCTTGTTTGCGTATTTTACATAATTTTCGCATCAAATTTGCCATTTTTCGCTAATGTTTTGTAAAATTTATACAATCTGTTGCAAGGACTTTCCCTTCATTGCTTTTAATTCATTCGCTTTGATTATCTCGCAAAGTTTGTCAATAATTGAAATGATAAAACTTCAATATTCTATGGAATTGTGGCCCTTTAGTTTCTGTTTTTGTATTAAAATATTTTAAATTTTAACTGGAACTTTTTAAGACAAAATGTTTGATATTTGATTAATATAAATACTATAATTATTAAGTTCTTATTTATGCTTCAGATACATATCTTAATTTTGTTAAGATTTCGGTAGCCTTGTAAGAATTTACTATTGTATTTCGATAAGAGATTTTTTAATATTTAATGCCTGTACTTTATTGCACCACGTTTATAATATTTTAGATATATAAATTAAGTCGACTAATTCTACTATCTTTATATACAACATAAAATACGTTATCTCGTAAAAAATGTGGCGCCATCTAGTAATACAGTATACAACTAGATTTCGTAATTTTGATCCAGCTACAATTTCGACTCCAATCCAAATTAAATATTTTAATCAAAAGTGAGTCAGAAAGAAAGATATAAATCGATTTTTTTAATTTTTAAACTGCACTTAGAATACGTTCAGATTCTCATTTGCATTCATATGGTAATTTCTGTTCACCATTTACGATTTAAGTATTTGTTGTTGTAATGTCGTGCAGTTCACTGAGCTGCAAAGGATTTTAACACTTATGTTAAATATTCCTTCCAACACACATACACACATACGAACAGAACACTCGCAAATGTGCATACGCACACACACAACTGTGTATCATTACACGTTTTAATGTAAAATAATAACACGTGCCATAACACGTCCGTTAAGATTCCAACCAAACCAAAGTTAAAAACAATTAACCGAAATAATTGCAAATAAAAGAAATTCCTTAGTAAAACAAACAACAACAAAACAAAAAAACATAAAAACAACAACAAAAACTGTGGCTGTTAACTGTCGTAATTAATTTATGAAATCAATTTAAACAAGCCAACTGAATTGCCGCCGGCACCATTCCCACTCCCATTCCCATCCCGATGATGACATACTGGCAATATCAACTTTCGTTGTTCGTTGTTGCCGGCAATTGTTGTCGGTTGGTGGTAAATGACAAACGCTGTTTGTGGTTAATTTGACATTTTTGTAATTTCCAACGTCAGTTTAAGTTATAATTTCTTTTTTATTGTGTTTTTTGTTTTACGATTTTTTTTCCGCAACTAGTTATACATTTAGCAATGTATGTCATATGTACGAGTATGTATAAGTATGTATGTACTTTGTATGACGCAAGTGGAAATGTTGTTGGTTTTATGCGCGCTCGCGTTTTAATTGTGTACAATTAATGTAGGATAAATTGTTGCCAATTCATGTGGCAACATAAATGAGGACATTGCGCGAGGAGGTTTCCATTGGATTTGGAAGCAATTGGTCCTGGGAATTTTCCTTTTATTTTTGATGCTTATAAATGTGATAACTTATTTTTTACATTTTTGTGCATTATGAAGAGAGTATTCAGTGGAATAAGTAGACCTACCAGAACCACTTTACTATATTCAAAGTAGCCAAGTTTAAAAAATAATTTAAATTTTATTTAATTTGTTCTTAGCTTAAGATTAAGCGATTATTCTTGCCTCTTACAGAATGTTTTTGTTTATTTTTGTTTAGAAATAAAAGCATACAAATACTAAAAATGGGCACATGCCTGTTAATATCACAAATTCTAAAGTTTATCATAATTTTGATACATTTTTCGTATTCCTGGCAACCTTTTTCAGGAGTTTTTCATAGACGCACATTTGAAGTGCTAAGTAAACTGCGGCAATTCATTCCAAATCCCAAACCATGTCAAGTATATTCCACAAGAGTCTGGAAGTTTCACGCTCACATATGTAGCTGCGATAATTCGCACAAACGCTTATGTGAGGGTATTCAAATTTAAACTTAAGCGTTAACACTTTTATATACAATATTTTAAAAATATTATAAAAGTTGTAAAATTATGGACTCAAATTTACAGTTTAATTGTAACAACAACAATGACATATAGTATTCAGAACGAAGATCACAGATATTTTTGGGAACATGCACTTGCTCCTTATATATGAGCATTGAAAACACTTTGTGATTTTACCGCTTTCTATAGGATAGGTCCCTTTATGTTCAACACAACTGAGAATTATAAAGATCCAAAAAAATTATTTAAGATAAGGAATACAAAATTATTTAAAATAAAATTTAAAAACTAAAGAATTTCACAAAATCATTTTTGGAAAGCAGCCCTCAAAAAAATTTAATTAGAACAAAATTCTTGAAGGGAGAGTTTTCTTTTAATAAAATACTCCACAGCGTTTCTTATAGAACGAAATTGTACTTAGTCAATCAACACTTTAAAACAAAGTGATCATTTTTCATTCCCATGAACGTCAAGTAATACTCCAGAGCGGTCTTAATAGAGAGAATTTTGAACTTTTTACGGTTTGATGCTTTTCTGAAGCCTTATGAGAGTTTTACAAAACTGCAAATTCCTTTAAAAACAAAAAAATTTAAGTAAAATAAAAACATCTCAAACATCAAGCAAACATTGTCAAATTGTTGAGTTTTGAGTTGGATATCCTCGAAGATATTTCTCGCACAAGTTGTGAGCTGTTGAGCCGTTAAAAAGAAAATTACCTTCAACGAATACGCTAAGCAGTGAAACAGAAAAAATATAAGGAACAAAAAATCGATTTTGCAAAGTACACGCACACACACACACACACACACGCACTGCTGCGATACATATACTTAAGTCACTTTATGTAATTTTTTTTTCTTACAGAAAAGGGTTTCATTTTCATCATGACGCCTTAAGTTGGTCGTTTGCCTATAAAGAGGCCCGAGGGAACGTCAGGCAAGCAAAGTGCTTTGTTTGCTTTATTTTTTCTTTCTTTTTCGTTTTCATTTGGAAATAAAAAACGAAACGAAAAATCAAAAAGAAGAAAAAAACAACAGTGAACAAAATAAAAAAAAGGCACACTGGCTGCTTCAAGTAAAATAAAAGCGATGATTTTATGTGTGTGGGCGACACTTTTAAAATATTGACACAATATTCCCATAACACAGACAACCGCGCACATACTCGTACATATGCACATGTATACTGCACAACACACACAATCGCATTGGTACATATACACATACACACATAAACCCACTGGACGTGGAGAAGCCAACATAGACTCGCATTCGTCAAAAGTCTTTTTTTTTCTCGAGGAGTGGGTTGTGAAAGATTGGTTAGCAAGCTACCATGAAATTTCAAACGCTTTTAGCGAAGTATTTATACAGGGCAAGGTCGAAATTTATTAACTTTCATTGCATCTCTACTTTATCTGGCAATGTTTAATTTGTACATACCTTTGACAAAAAAGTTAACCTTACTGCGGAAGTTGTAAATACGCCGGTGTGATTCGGAGTGCACTTTTATTACTCCTTCATATATTTTAAGGAGCAAAGACGAAATTTAGAAATTAATTTCTCTGATAGTTTTTAATCTTTAATAGTCCTCTCCAAAGATTATAACTCTCAAGTATTTAAACTTTCACAGAAGATAAATAGAACGGAGCTTTAAGGAGTGCACTTTTTACCTTAAGAAACATAGCGAAAATATTCGAAAGTTATCTTAGAGATTTTTTAGGCCTTATTCAAAGAAAAATATTTTTGTCTGATTTAATTATTTGACTTAATTTAATTGAAGTCATTATTTAATTGCGAGGTTTTTTTATCTTCGATGTTTTAAAATATATTATAATTTTCTCTTTGTATGCATGAGTGTAGCATGTATGATGAAAAGTTAAACATTTTCAAATAAATTGGTTCGTATTCGTATAGTTTATAAATTTGTATTATGTTTTCTTAGGAATTTTTAGTTTCGCTTGTATGCCTTAAAGCCAAACTTAAAACGGAAGAGCTTGTTAGTTTGTGTTTTCTTTTTGTACGAGTATGCCATGCTACTCGGAAAGGAAAGTACTTACACACAGACACAAATATTCATCCATACATACTCACATACGAGCAGTTACATATATTACATATACAAGCCGACAAAGTGAACATTTTACAATTTCCTTTTCCCTGTTTTTTGTTGTTGTTGTTGTTGTTTTTTTTCGTGTTCAGCATTTCCTTGCTTGTTCCTTGCGTGTAGTTTAAAAGCGTATTTAATTTTTCGGCAATGTTTGTTGTCTGTGGCTGAAGATAAGCTGCAAATTATTGCCGTAATTTTTCGAAGGAGCCTTTTTCTGCGGCTCCTCTTGTAAATAATTGTTATGGAATATGGACGCTTTGCACATTTTGTATGTGAAAAGCTTTAAAATTGCCTCCAGCGCAAACAATGCATCACTTTGTCAAGAGAAATTGGCAACAGAATATTTGTGAAGTAAATTTAAAGAAAACTTAAAAAAAAAATTTTATTGTAATTTTATTTGTATTTTATAATATTAAAAATTATTTGATTCATAACAGAGGGAAATACATTTATTTAATTAAAGGATATCTTATTTAAGTTATTTATTTTCAATCTATTAGAACTGGTTCAGATTTTAGCAATTTAGTTATTTCAAAAATATAAAAAATTAAAATGCATATCAGCAGGTGATCAATATTAAAATAAGCAAAGTCTTAACAAGTCATGAATGCAGCTTAATCCAAAGATATTCAAATGCAAATACGTTTGCCAATACAACAACGACTAAAACTATAATAACGACAACAACAACAACAGCAGCAGCAGCCATAAGCTAGATGAAAATACCGAAATAACAAATAAACGTGCGGCACGAACTAACCTCAAACCCAATTGATCCGCGCTAACAAATGCGGATTTATGTTTCTACACGGACGACCATTCAATACCACACCCATACACACACACACCCACATGCACAATATTCGCGGCAAACAATAGCACAGTGCAGCAACATTTTGTAATGTTGGAGAAAGGATTCGAGTCGTGCAACAGGAACCGAGGACGATAAGGCGCGCACACTAAAACCGCACGCGAACCACATTTGCCGCCGTCGCTGCCAGTCGTGAGCGAATATCTTTTAGAAGCTGCGGATTGCATAGCACAGGTATTAAAACGAACACGCGCACTAATAAGTCGCACAGTACTTTGCTGCATGTGGTTTAAGCAACGAAAATAATTAATTGGAAATACTTAAACGATGCATATCAATTGCCTTTAAGTAACTGGTTAAACATTGATTAAATATTCTTTCTAATTCTGAAACATATATAAACATTTTAGAATAAAGGGAAGTCCTGATATCTGAATAATTTAATCAATTTGTAGTTTTCCATTTCCTTTTTGAAATTGCAACAAAGTGCTGTGCATCATATATATGGTAGTAGCTTTAGTTAGAGCACCTGCAGCTGCTATTGCTATTGTTGTTCTTGTTGTTGTTGTTTGGTGCACAGAAACTACACATGTCCTCAATTATCGTCGCTGCTGCTACTTCAGCTACCTTCGGCGCACTGATAGAACTTATAACAATAGCTTAAAATGTTTTTGTCCCGCCCAGCTCCCGCAACGGTATTTGTGGCGACAGAAACAACCAAGCATATACTTGTATGCTAACGGTAGTTTACGGAGCAGCAATGGAATAGGATAAAGCAATGGAATTACAAGCGCAGATCCCTTGTCGCTTGCGACTTCTGAGACGCACCCAACTATGGCATCATAAGACCAAACGTGTTTGCAACTGTTTGTATGGATTTATTTTCGCACGCTCGCTTACGCTTACGCGTGCAATGTCGCGAACGTCCATTTGACAAATGATATTGTGACTTTGGCTAATACGAATTGTGCCAAGAAATAGCAAGTTGATTCGTTATAAGCTTGCGCCGACGGCTGTAAACTTGTTTCGTTTAAAGGACTTCCGTCTTTCCGGCATTTCTACTTTCTACCTTTTATGGCTTTCGCAGAAAAGTATAGGAAATAAGTGAGAATGGAGTTATTTGTACTTACCGCCAATGCTGGCATTGTACGCCACGCCCACACCGCAGTAATTATTGAATGCGACCGCGGCCACTTCTCCGGCACACCTGGTACCGTGCTTGTTGTCGCCGTTGTCCTGCGGCGTCGGATCGGAATCGTTTCCGTTGATGTCGAACGAGGCATCCGCATCCTGAAGAAAATACGCAAACAAGAAAAACATGAGTAAAGCAGACAGCAAAAGTGGCAAGCAATAAATTAATATTGAGATATAATAACATACAAAAGTTTAATAAGTACAAGATTGTAAGTAATTGCTATCGAATTGGATTCTTTGGTAAGGAAATTTGATTTGGAATCAATTTATAATAGTTTATAGTCGTATTGAAATAAATTTAATTAAAGGCAGGTAGGCACATGTTAAAATTAAAAACGAAATACAGATCATGTTAATTTAACATGATATAGTGTTAACTTAACATGAATTCTAATATTAATATCGACCATTTTAAAACAATTAACATGAAGAAAGTGTAAAACAAACAATGACAGCATTTTATTAACACTTTTGAAGGTAACATGTCAAAAATGGTGTAGACATCAATACGCCAACAAGGGGTCAAACTTACATTAGGTCCTATACTAATAACATTATAAATGTTATTTTTACCATGTTCATAAGCGTTGTAAAATATTAACTCTAAAAATAAATTTTTTTTTTCATTATTGGTTTTCTATTTGTAATCTCTTTTTTTTGTAAGCTATAAAATAGCTACCTTCACTTGTAATGCATTACCACAGTTATGCAAATGAACCGTAGAGTAATCATTACTTTTGTAGCACCAGCCCAATTCCATTGAGCATGTCTAATTCACACGCTCAAGTGGAAACGTGGTTGAGCGCGCGTCTTTTATTCAAAGGCACTAATAGCTGCCCTAATTATGGCTTACGGACACACGCTCTCGCAAGCTGCTGCACAGTTTCGCAGTTATTCAAATTAGTATCTTCCTTTATCCCATTACGAATGTCCTCTTGCGCTGTTACACTCTCATAAATGTCACACAAAACTTTATGTTTTCTTCATTTTGTTCACAAATTAAGTCTAATTAGAGGAGTTTTCCCATGCCCACCATGTCCACCCCCACCTTCTCAATTTGTTTCTTTCGTTTTTTGTTTTTTGTCTACCCACAACATGAGCGCTTACAATGCCAAGTCACTCTGCACCGTCTGTCTGTGCTGGTGCTCCACTGCCATTTTGCATAGATTTCACTTTTCTTTCTTTCTGGTTTCTACTACTATCTAAAAACCTTCTTCCTGCCTCGCTTGCTTCCTCCATTCGCTTAAGAAGAACTGCCTGCTTTCTCCTTTCCCTTCCTTTCCTTTCCTTTGCTGGCATTTAAAATTGTACTTAATTATGTCAGTTTCCTTAGTTTTTCCTCATGGAAATGTCTTTTTGTTATTGTTATTGTTGTTGTTGTTTTTGCTCTTTGATACTTTCATGTCTCGTTGGTTTTATTTATGTCCGTCTGTCTGCTCCTGTCTCTCTGCATTTTAACTTTGACTTTTTATTTTAATTCTTTGTCGCTTGTTAATTAGGAATTTATTGTGCCCTTAATTAAGTCGACTTGTATGTTTTTGTTTTTGTTTTTGTGCTTGTCTCTTGCGGTTCTTTTTTTTGTTTGTTTGCTTGTATACCTTCTACATTTTTAATATGTTTCTGTTTTTTTTTAAATTGGAGCTAAGCTCCTGTCGCTGCAAATACGTTACACGAACATTTTTAAGGCATTAAGAGATTTTCAGTAAATTTTTCGCGAAAGACTTTTGAACGTTGATTGTTGCGAAGGGGTATTTAATTGATTTAACAACAATTGCCTAGAATTAATGGTGGAAATTAAAAATGAATTTAAATATTTCCCGGAATTCTGCTAAATATCCGATTCAAAAAAATTTGTCGTACTTTACTTTCTAGGGGAAGCGAACCGCCTTTACAGTTTGAGCTATGAATGTGTAATCGGTCTTCAACAAATAAAATTTCATATGCAACGAAGCAGGGATTATTTCTTTGCGATACCTCGAAATCTTTCGGAGATATAAACAATTTGTTGACATTTCAAGAATTAATTTATCGAAAAAATTAATTATTACTACCCACAGAAAAGGGTTAAAGAAAATCAACTGACCTTCATTTGAAGTACTATATGTCATACATATCTCTTATTTTTGGTGAAGTTATATACAATATCAGATACCGAATTCCACATTTTTAAGAGCAAAATAGACACAATATAATCGAATATTTTCAGAAATTGTGGGCGTGGCAGATTTTGTATAGCTTATTATTCTACCGGTGCATTCATATACATGTTTCATATAAAGCGCATCAAGTTTCTGAGCTGTGGCGGGTTTAAAATGGATCGGACCTATGTCTAAATGTGGGCGTTAAATTAAAAATCCAACAACGCCCATTTTTGGTAATACAAAATCAAACTTTGAATTTCAGATTTTTTATGAGTTATATTAACAAAATATTCGAACATTTGCTCTTAATTTCACAAATTGTGGGCGTAAGGTGATCATGGTAGATTTTTTCGCTCTAGATCTTGTCGAGCGTAAATACAGCAACCAAATTTCATCGCAATTAACTGAATGGTTTAGACGTACATAGTAACAAAGAGAAATGGAAAAAAAGAAGGAAACATAAAAACAAAGATAAATTGGAAAGAAAGATAGAAACATTTAGCTTTGTATAAAATCAGAATTTAGCATAATTACAGGATCTCTGCAGTTTTTAATTAAACTTCATTTGCCGGTCTCCTAAACTTTACCCAGAATTCTATTTTATGAATTTTGTGAAGCTTCTTTTTAACTGAGATATAATATTTGTGAATTTTAACCTTGACCGAAAGTTTTTTTAAATTAGAGAAAATACATTTTTTGGGACTAACAAAACAAAAAAACAAAACGAAATAATTATGAAAAAACGTTTCCATGCAGTAAAAATAAAACTGATTACGAAAGCATTCCTCCGGCTATACCTTCGTATACCTTTCCGGACATAATTCTTTGCTATTTCGAAATAATAAATGACCGACAATTCAAAAGTTGATTGTTTTTAAAATTACCGCCAAACCGCCAGAAGCGGCAGTAACAATACAATAAAAAAGTAACAACAAAACCATGAACACCAGTAGGAGAACAACAACGAAAACAATAGCAAGAGGAGAAACGATTCCTAACACCATTGGAAAAAGAGATGAAAACTCATTTCGTTGATTTCCCAAATGATTCGCACATAAATTTTAGCGCTTGTCCCACCCTAAAGGTACACAAACGTTAGCACACACACACACACCCATGCAAACATAAACTCTTGAACAAACACATACGCACACACACACATGTGCGCCAAACTCAGACGCCATCATTCAAAAATGGCGTCGGTACTTTACAAATTTTGTAAAATAGAAAAAAATATTGTACAATATATATATATAAACAAACATTTATTTTTGCTTGTATGTGTATTTCCATGATTGGTTTTTTATTGTTTCGCGAACGCGAGCTAGTTCCAGGGTGTTCCAAATGTGCGATTTTTTAAAAAATATTATATTTTGATTTTCTATTCATTTTGAATTGAAATACAACGACAAATTAAGTTAATTTATCTTAAGTAAATTTAACATTTTGTTAGAATGAATGTGGACGTGTTTTTAAAATCATCACTTAAAGTCACTGAAAATCCACGTTGAATAATACCAAACTTGGTGAATTAAATTTTTCTTGGAATTTTGGATTATTTTAAAAGAAATCGAAAAGAGTAAGTGGAAATCTTTCAGGGCATAACTTCCAGGTAAAAGTATTAAAAGTGTAAAAAAGTAACGTTGATAGAATTCCATGTCGAATAATACGTTACGACAGAGTTTTTAATTTTTTAATTACTCCCTCCATTGCATGGATCCAAATTTATTTTTGATCTAAAATTGTAAATATTTCGAACACTTAAGAAGTTCTAGTAAAACGAAAGTGCAGATTCAGATTTAGATTTAACGAGTCAAATTCTACTTATACTCGTATGCATAGGTGGGCATCGTTAATTAAGGGTTTAACTTCGTTAATCCGAAAAAAGTTAACCAACCAAAAACTTAACGTCGTTAATTTCGTTGATATCGTTGAAAAGTGAACTTCGTTAAAATTTTAATGTACAAGCTAAAAATTTTATAGCAAAAATAACAAATATTTTCTCGGATTACAAAGTTAAATTGTGAACTAACGATGCCCACCTAAGCAAGAGTAAATAGAAATTCGAAATGTCGTTAAATTTGTGATTCTGTTAGTTTTTATCTAATTAAATTTTATTTATTCATATCCAAGGAGGCAGAATCTGTCAGTGAATCATTCGATTTGCCATATTTCAATATAATATAACGTTTTGCATAGTCATTATTGATGCCAAGATGAAGCTTCTTGCAAACAAGATTTAAAAATCTAATCAAGTTCACTTTATTGAACCAGTCTAATTTACTCGTACGTATATGAATGTATGTGAGTTGGTGTAAGCAGGCTTCAATTTTATTCTTCTATTTACCACGAACGCGTTGCAAGTGAGTGTTTGTGTTTGTGTGTGTGTGCTGCTGCTGTATGCGGGTTTGTTTTTCTATTTCCGGTGCCAATCGCCGCCATTATCAGCTCCATTTTTAGTGCTTCGTCATTTCCGCTTTCCTGCCAGCAATGTTGGCAGCAGCGCCGCGCCACTGATGCATGTTACGCTTTTAGAAAAATGTTTCCAGCGGGAATAATTTCTACAGCTATTTTTTTTTTTTCGTTCGTTCATTCGTTATTTTGATCATTTTGTTTGTTGATATTTTGTTATCCGAACTTAAACAAATGATAAATATTTTTCAATCGAATATTTTCCGAATATTGCAATTTTTGCTTTTTTTCATTTTTTTGTGAAAAATAACACCCAGGTGTTTGTTGTTGTTGTTGTTGTTGTTCTATATTTGCAATATTTTTTCCCGCATTATGACACTTTTCCGCTCGCCGTATTTACTTTTTGATTGATTTCGCTAAAATAAATTGTTATGGGAATAAATTTTTGTGCAAAAAAGCAAAAAAGCATAAAAGTGTTTTTTGTTGTTGTTTTTTGCTTTTGTTTTTTGTTTGTGTAGTTTTCATTTGATTGCAATTATTTTAATGAAACTGTTGGGAGTTGCAATTTTATTTTCAAAAGTATCTCGTAGTACGTTTGCTCTTGTAAAATTCTGTTGTTGGGAATCGTGTCGATATAAACTAAGAGCGAATGCAATTTAGTTGAGTTCTGTCACCAGGGACAATTCTTTTTAATGACAGTGTAAATGGAAGTTTTGTTTTCGTAAAAGCACTTATTTTAATATTATTTTAAACTTTAATGAAATGACAATATTTTTATGGTTAACTATTCTAGAGATGTTCAAACTATAGAGCATAAATTTCTAGTGACGAGACTTGAAACAACAAATTTTTACATTGTAGAAACAAATCTTGGTATACATTTTAAAATTCGTTTTTGAATTATTTTCAAACGTTTAACCAATCCTAATGCTTAAGAGTTGTTATGGCACAGTGACATTTAAAGTGACATACAGGTCTTGTCGATTTCAATACGTCTGACTAGTCGCACTTGCCAATCCACAACTCCGTCTCTTTTAAACCAAAAGTTGGTAAGGATTTTAAAAGTAAAAAGGATAAATCTTTCAAAATATTTAAACGCATCTGTTTTTTTTTCTGAAATTTTTACTTTATTTGAAAATATGTTGACTTAAATATTTTAATAACCAAATCTTTTTATAAAACTAATTCTTAAAGTGAGTATTCATTTGAAAAAAAACCTTTGTAGAGTTGTCAAGTCCAAATCGTTTCCATATAAACCCTTAAAAATATGGTGAATAAATTTCTAATTTTTGCTAAGGTCTTACAAAAAGTTCTGCGAGTTAATAAACATTTCTTTGATTAAGTGTTTTTCTTTACATAATATGTATAACTTTAAATACTTGTTTTAAATTGTCAGTGGATAAGACTTAAATTAGGAGGTCTAAATTTTGTACATGAAAATATAACTTATTTCTTATTTCGCCCACCTTGACTAAATATGCGACAGTTACGTTACCCTTCAATTAAAGTTATACAAATTGTCACCATAATGATTAATCAAATATTTATACTATGTATGTACAAATGTGTCATATAAATGTTTTGTATGAAACTGTATTACAAGTCGCAGTATCTAATTTGAAATAAACAAAAAAATGTATTATCATTTGATTCGATTAAAAACGTTGTTTGTTTATTCCTCCTGTCATTCAACATTCAATAATTTATGATATTACTTGTTTTTAGTTATTCATGAAATTATATATAAGTAAGTATATACATACAAATAAATATTAGATATAATTTAGAGCAATCAAATTGTAGTTAAATAGGAACATTCCACGTTAGTCGGTAGTATAAATCCAACCTTTGGTTTTGTTAATGTTTTCATTACAAATGCATTAAATAAGTTGTTCGGCTTTTTATTTAATAATGCGTCACTTTAAGTTAGTCACTTTAGACATTTATTAAACAAATTGTCTCTATCAAATGAGCGATCAAAAAGAAAATGACAACATTAACCCTTTACCGACCAAGCCCAACATTTATTTATTATAAGCTATTTGGGGTGCAACTCCATATATGTTTGAAATACATATGTAGGAATATGCTAATCAAATGGTCAACCGAATCTCATATTTTTTTTGGAAACATTCAAATTTCAAAAACGGAGAAAATTGAAAATAAATTAGTTTTTAGTTTAGCAAAAATGAGTTAACTATTATAGTAAATTATTATTCCTTATTCCTTATTTCGAAATTCTAACTTATAGTACAATATATGAAACCATGCTCTGGTAAGAAACCAACAAAATTAAGTCACTTGTAAACATTAATAAAATTTAATAAATTTTTAAGGGTCGACAACGCACCCTTGGCCATATATGGGTTAAAAACTTTCCAACGTACTAATTACATAAATAATATAGACCACTCTTTCGAGTATTCGCCCACATTGTTGACTTCAATCAAATCGAACGATTTATGTCAACAAATGTTCCACTAATTATACTCTAATTTCACGATGGATCCACATCGGTTAAATGATATCTCTCAGGCAAATCACTGGGTTTATATACTTAACTTGGCTTCAACAAATTGTTACACATTCCGTACGTAACCGCTAAATGAGCATTTTTTATTGGTTCGTAAGTGGCGTATATAAATTATTAACTTAAGGCAACAAATATTGACATGTGGCCATAAATTATGTCACATATTTGGAAAAGCTGAGATTCATCATGCAATATAAGAATTTATCCAAAATTTATGGACAAAAAATGAAAATAGAAAATTGCACACGAGCGTAAAAAAGACGACGACGACGCAGCCGAAGGCGTTTGAAAACATTCGAAGGCAGTCGGAGCGAGCGTCAAATACATCGATCTGATTTGTGGAGGGTTGGGAAAGTTTAGGTTTTTAGCCAGAAATATTTCTTCTTTACATTCCTATATGACGTAATCAGTGATGGCAAAATATTGTAACAAGATTTACGATTTTAGGTATAAAATAATTTTTAAGAAATTAGTAAAAAGTGGACTTGTTTTTGATTATAGATAATGAAACATAAATTGATATTGAGTATAGTATGAAATATATAGTCAGTGGCTAAAACTCAAATTAATGATTATTTAATCCCAATTATCCATGGACAGTTGACAAATATTTTGATCTATTTTACGCGTCGATAAATGAAATGAGTATCTACAAAGCGAACCGCAGAGAACCAACACTGATTTTTTTCTTTTTAGTTCGCCGCAGTAGCGAAAAGAATGATTTTTCTTGTTACGCCAAAATTGACAACATGCAAATGCGAGTAGAACGCAAAAAGTTAATAAAAAGTTAACTTAAGCCTTTTGCGAAAGTTTTTCTCCCCTCCCTAGAACGCTGAAATGAAACGACAGCGATGGATGCCAAAGAAACGGATAAGTTGGCAGAAAAGTTTAAATATTTCAATTTGGAATTTGAAATGCTTAAGGCTAAAACAATCTGTAGCAAAGCATGTTCAGAAGTTTCAATTCATTGGAAAGTAAAGGCAAAAACTTTAAATGAAATGTAAAAACGCAAAAAATGAAGAGCAGAGCCGGAGAAAATAACTTAACATATTGTCAAATGCAGGCACAATAAAAACAACAAAACAAAACAAAACAAAAAAACACAAGGTATTGTTTTGTTTTTGTTGCTGTTATGTTTTTTTTTATGTTGTCATTCGACGGACATGATTTATTGCACGAGTTAGAGGCAGCGCAACCTTTAAGCGCCCAAAATCATGCAACACAAAAGACAATGACAATGGCAAATTGATTTTTAGGCTGTGCTGATTCGGACCCAACGTTGCACAGTATTCAGCTACTAACTATTTTATAGTTGCATGAAGCAATTACAATTAAAGAAATGTACCGCATATATAGCCTGTCATTTAACCAGTAGTGTTACTAAACTGTCAGTTAAATTTACCCATTACTTTTTTAATACTTTGGGTAAATGTGAGTTATTTGCATTATTTGTGATAGGTTTTAATATCTTTTATTCGCATTTGTTGACAGGCTTTACTAAATGCTTACACAAGTAATACATACTAGTTATGTTATTTGTTATTAGACTGTAATTTGAACAGTAAATTTACAAATTGTATGAAAGAGAAAGTCGTGGGTATCTATTAACGTGTGTTAATTTTATTTGTGCTATAACTTTGTATTAAAATTATTAAATTAACGTATTTTTATTTTCATTGTATTTGTCGATTCGGAAGCATTAGCTTATGTAAAAAAAAGTCATTTAAGTTTTAGAGATTGCATGGTTAGCACTTGTACAAGTTTTATGAAACATAAGCATCGCGGAAAGATTTAAAAAGCACACCATTTATTAAAAAGATCAGTACCAAAACAAAATTGTCTTCAGCAAAGCCAAACTCAGTGAAAATCGATAAAAGAAATTCGGACATTAAGGGAAAATTCACAAAAATTACGAAATCCCAAATAATTACATATATTTAAAAGTATTTTGACCACAATGAAGCTGTCATAAATTCCGAAAAGCTTAGTCCATAGAAGCCCAACATTATGAAAAAAAATTAAATACGATACCAAAAACAAAACAAATTACTAAAGAAAAGTTGATATGTGGGCGACTTTATAGAAAATTTTCCAACGGATACAATTATTGCATTTGTAGACTAGGAGAATAATAAGGCTAATGTCCTTGAAGCGCGACCAATCAAAGATTTTTGAACCTTTATAGAGTCTATGATTTACGAGAATGGCTGAAGGGCTAGAATAAGAAATATAGAAATTCAGACCATTTATGAATATATTCAAAACGTGTTCCTTTCGGGAGGCTCTAGAGCATGTAATGACAATATTCGGCACAGAGTTGTAATTACAAGTTGATAAAATAGTTAATCGAATGTTAAATACTTGCAATTATTTGTATAAAAATATAAATTATTTGATTAAAACCGAAAAACATTAAATTTTAGATTTAGTGCAGAAATAAAGTAAATACACGTTAGTAACAAACAATTTTATATATCGATTAAGCAATTTTTAAGGGTAAATATGTATGATAATAATATTTACTTTAAATCTTATGAATTTAAGTCAATTGAAATGAAAATAAAAATAATAAAAAAACTTTATAATAAGTTAGAAAAAGAAGGCAGAAATCGAGGTGAGTTCACTCAATTCCCGTTCTCATTTCTACTTTCTTAACTTTATTATTCAACCATGTAGACTTCATACTACGTTGTTGTTTATATTTACTTAATAATTTTATAGCAACCATGGCAACTACACAGAAATGTAATTTTCAAAGAGAGAAACCACATCGAGGTGGAGAGGGACAATTTTCTACTTTTCTCACCTTACATTTATTTAATTAGTATTTAATTAATAAATAATTCAACTGTTATTTTTGTATTTTCATGTGATATTATTCTACACTGCTGTGCAATAGAATACTACTGTGCAATTGTGCTGTCCACAATGAACTTTTGAGCTTAGTTGCCGCCGCCTTCTGCCCATTGTAAACGCCTCTCCCTCGAAAGTCAAAGATTCTGGTTTTCTTCTTTTCTTTTTTGCTCATTTCTTGCGCCGTCACAATGACATTTAAATGAGCATTAAAAATTTTTCATTTTTCTTTTGTTTGGCATTTTTTTGTCGATGTTTTTTTTTGCTGCTCCTGCTGCGTGCCTGGCAGGAGCACTGTCGAGCCCAGCTCCCACGTAAACACGCCCAAATCTCCGTTTTGTGTCAATAATTTGTTGCAAATCGTTTCAAGTTTTTTTTCTGTTCTGTTCTTTTCATTTGCTTGTTTATTTGTCTGTCTGTCCGCCTGTCTGTTTATCTGTATGTATGTGTGTATCTGTGAGTATGTATGTCTGTCTGACTGGCCGTCAGGGGAATATTGGCCATCATCATGCGCTTAAGCACCTAAGAAAGGCTCTCATCCTTGTGCTCAAGCATCCTGAAGGACATGCGACCATATTCTCGAATGTCATTTGCAGTCAAGTCGTATTAGAACAATTTTTAGAAATACAAAACAACAACAACAAAAATGGCAGACTAAAAGTTTTGCGAGAAAATGGAAATTCATAAACACAATGAATGTCCTTCCCTGTCAGCTTACAATGAAGGGACAAAGCGAAACGATGCGACTTAGGTTTGCTGTATTTCTTTTTTTATGTTTTTTGTAAGCGGATTTCAATCTGAGAATGTAAATTTTTCAGCATCGGTTTTATTTTTGCATTTTTATTGGTGATTGAATGTTCCAAGGTGAAAATATAAATTGTCATGATAATAGGGATTTGTTATAGAGAATTACTGCTCATTTTAAGATATTTAGAAAAAGAAAAAATTGATATTTGTTTTGTGAAAACTATATTTTTAATTGTTAGCAGAAATTGAGTTCTAGACTCACAGCACGAAATGTTTAGAAAACAGTTAAGCAAATCGACTAAAGTTTTGCTTGGTAGAATTATTTTTTTAACTGCAACTCCACCCACAATAATTTTAATTACTACTAGTTAGATTGTCTTAAAAAGAGTCCACTTATGATAGGAGGCCTTTTTGATGTCATTCGGTATACGAGTTATATCAT
This sequence comes from Suillia variegata, assembly GCA_949127995.1. Lineage (NCBI taxonomy): Eukaryota > Metazoa > Arthropoda > Insecta > Diptera > Heleomyzidae > Suillia > Suillia variegata. The sequence goes on from OX421846.1 coordinate 19,021,691, forward strand.
CCTGTACTGTTTATAAACCGAAGAATATTATTTATATTCGATTTGGATATATCTACCTGGCCTACGAAGAAGTGCTTCTCTAGATGTATATATCATTAATAAGTCAATGCGGGGCATGTACAAAGAAGATGTGTTAAAGTTTCTTCCTCCTCATCTCTACAGCTTCTACAGAAATCAGACGCCTGGTCTTCTTGCATGAGTACCTATGAAACAATGCCTTAATCTATGATATTAACAGAGTTAATTAAAAATCAAAATTGTTATTCACTCAAAAAAAAAACTGTTGATTTACATTTGTGCTTCTCACGGATGGAACTTGGGCCTACTGCAACTTGTAGTTGTTATTTTCTATAATTAAGAAATTCATTTTGATTCGTTGGATAAATTTCGTTCGTTCGGAATAAGAAAAATTCAAACGGACTAAAATTCTCAGTTGATATGTAAATTAACTATTTAACTATTCCGAACGAAGCAATCTAAATTTAAAAGTACCACATGGATTACCAACAAACAAATTAGAAAGACTTCTTTAAGTTCGGGATAAATTAAAACGAAAAATCTAAAATTAGTCCTAATTGAACCGGTTTGTATTAAAAGTATTAGAGACATCTTAGTGGAAGTTATTTAATGCAAATCACGTAAGTTGGGTTTTATTTTAAAGCCTAGAGGAATTCTGGATCGTTTCGATTGGACTTCCTCCAGTGGAAGAGATTCATCAAGGAACTTTTGGATTGAGTTAAACCATGGTTTAATGCTGCGAAGTCGAAAAATATTATACAATATAACCAAAATTTAATGTGTAAGTTTATGAAAAAAATTTAAGTAATTTCTGGTTTTAAGTTTTAACAAAAGAATATTTCAATCTTCAAATTCTCTTAACATAAACTTAAATGTAAACTTACATCACTACGATTCTAAAAAAAACGATTGTCATAATTCTTAAACATGCCAAAGCTAAAAAATGTATTCCCTACATGTACCCAAATGTATTAAATTAAAAAGTACAACGTCAACACTTAAGACAAAATTTGAAAGTTTTTGCGTTTTGGATTGTAATTCGCCCACTAATTCAATTACAAATAATTCAATTACAAGAACGACCGAACTACAAACTGCGCTAAATACTTGGAATCCCTTTTCCTTTCGTATTTATTACTTTGCCGCCGCAACCGCAAGCATAAAATGCGGCTCACATAAAAATATACACACATACATGCACATGCATATGCATGAGAGCACACACATTCACATTCGAACATAATGAAACATGAAATGTGCGTTTGTATGCTGCAGCCGAACGAACAAACGAACGCAGACATTTGTAACAAAAATTGCAGACAATTCAACATGAGAACCGCAAAACATTAACTCAAAAACTTTTGCAGAGACCAGACCGGTCCAGACGACAGACCCCAGCCCGCAACAGAAACAACAACTACAGCAACAACAGCAACAAGATAAACCGCCAGAACTAGCTTAATGAAAACTGCAACATTTGCAAATGGAAACGCAGCGAACAAATACGCGTCGTAAGTGCTTACAACTACAACTACAACGAAATGGTGTAACTTTGCTCGTTTTTATGCAAATTTCAAATTTCTAATGTGAAACGGAACGACAGGCGGCTGCTAGACAGGCCGGAAGAATGAACGAACGAACGAACGAAAGACAGAATTATGCCAACAACAAATGCGGCGGCAGTGCATGCGGCGTTAAAGATTTAATGCAACAACAAAACTTTGATGATTTTCGAAATCATTAAAATAACTACCGACATTTTATTATAATACCCGCTTTCACTTGGATACTCTATGTTGTTGGTATTTATTTTGGTTTCCCTTTTTTGTTTTATCGTTGTTTTTTGTGTGGAATATATGAAGTTATTTCTTTCACACTGTCATCCAAAATACATAATTTAGAAACATTTACAAATATTTGGTTACTATATGGAACGCTTTAGAGGACCCATTTTCAAAGGATTCTTTGAAGGGATTCTTAGGTGGGAGAATTTGGATTTTTAAATAAATACCAGAATGAATTTGATACTTCTTGAAGTAATATCATCAACAGAGTCAAACAGAAAATGTCTGAATACCCCTAAAGCGTCTATTAGCTAGCACTGGACATTTACACAGAAAGTAATAGATATATTTTTAAACTCCGGGATTACCACAGCTTCTACAAAAAATTCTAACATCAGGATGACCTAGTCATGCTGGATACCTGTCTATAGAGAAGTGACAGGTTATAACACAAGTTAGGTTTCATAGGGATGCTAAATGCCCTACACATGGCACATATCGTAAGATTTGTCCATCTATGCTTCCCATTTGAAGACATTTTGAAATGCTTCGGTTTGCTTGATGGACTTAGAAGACTTTACTCTCATTTTTTGATCGTATATCGAATTTATCATGTAATCTACCGTGTAAAAAATAGCTTATCTACAACATTTTTTTCTTTACGAAATTTATCTTTGGAAATTCTGTTAAAGTGTTAGTAACACAAAAATCTTTTTTTAGAGCAAAATTATAAAACTAAAGTAAGAGCTGCCAAAGGGAAATTTTGTATTTAAAACCAGTTTAAAGAAATTAATAAATAGGAATGGTTTAAAAGTTCATTGAGTACTCTCCAGGAGAAGTATCTTTATTTTCCTAAAATGGTTTGAAAGGATTTTAGAGCTTAATCCAGGTGAGGGGTCTTTATTTTTCTAAAATCTTTAAATACTAAAAATACATTTTTGAAATATTAAAAAAAATTTTTGAGCATTCGAAAAAATTAAACTTATATATTTGACTATTTTCAGTCTATTGTGGAAAATTTAGCAGGACAAAAATAAATCACAAAATCGTAAATTAGTTTATGTTTTTATTAATTATTGCTTTATATTAGAAAAGTTTTAAATGGCCGTAAAAACCATCGATCCCACCCTAAGACACCAATACTTAATCCTTATATGTAGTTTACAACTTATACCTGGCATTCAGTTAAGAAATTATTATTGAAAAAATTTGCAAAACGACTGATCAGATTTATTAAAAGTCATAACTTCTATTTTAGAATAATATTATTTAAAACTCCCTTAAAAAGAATCTCAATATTCTATACATGTTAGCAAGACTTACAAAATTATAGAAATCACTAATCAATCATTAACGAATAAACAAAATGACATACTAGTTAACTTAACTTATAAAGTACTTACATAGTTTTGCGCAAGGTCAGGATGGTTGGTCTGTATGCCATCGTCCAGTATGGAAACAACAACGCCCTTGCCCGTGTATCCCTTTTGCCAGGCAGGACCGACGTTCATGTCGAGACCATCTTTGGCGCCACCGTTCTGTAATAACCATAATGTAGTTGTTGTTGTTGTTGTTAGTTGGTTGGATGTTTGGTTGGTTTAGTTGTTTTCGGCGATTGCGATTGCGATGGCAATGACGATGACGATGAATGTATTTGTTTATTTGAACATTTCGATTTATGTTATTTTGTAGTTTATTTGTAGATTTGCCACAAAACGAAGGAAATTGTCCAAGCAACGAGATGGGCGGGATGGGCGAGATGTAGCAGGCGGTCAAGGATGTACGAATTTATGTAAAAGAAAAGAGAAAACCGCATAAAAGTGTAATTAATATATAATGTAGTGTGGCAATGTTTTGGCATTAGACAATTTATTTTTTTGTTTGCTAACAACTACTTTGACACATGTCCTGAAACCATTTTTTGTTAGTGTTGTGTAAGGTTTAAATTTGCGGAAAATTAGTTTTCTACAAGGAACTGTCTCGAATGCTTTGAACATAATTTTAACCATATACTTTTCCAAGTGATGGACAATTTGATTTAAAGAAGGAAGTATTGCCTAAAAATTACTTTAGTGAGTACAGCAATAATTTAGCTACTTCAAAGATACAAGCATTTCATTAAAAGGAAAGTCTGCAACTTTTTCTTGTATCCATCTAATGATACGTATAAAAATAAAATGGACTCCAAAGTCAAAGGAATGCAAGTGCAATACAATTTGTTTAAACAAAAAATTTATATAATCTATTTGTTAAAAATATAACATATGTTTTTCAAATTAAAATCCCTTGGCTTCTAAGTTTACTTTGGAAAGTTTAACATTTTAAATAAGAAGTCCGCTTCCCAAAAACTAAGAATATAAATCGCAAATAGCTGCGAAAAAAGAATAAGAAAATTGGAAATTGACTTAAGCGAATTTGCGTGTTTATGCCAATGCCGTAGCGGAATCACGAAACTATCAAAACTTGCAGACAACAGTTGCAATAGCAACAGCAACAAAAAGGAGGTTCCACATTTTCAAACATGTGCAAAACAATTTAAGACAATACCCAAACAATCGTCATGGACTACAAAATTGACCAAGTGAGATTCCAAAGTTGTCCTAAAACGTATCTTCCTTGTTCACCACAAACATCAATTGAATTTTAATATAACCGCATTAGTTTAGCGATTATGTGAAATCTTTTTGACTTTTAGAAAACAAGAACCAGTCAAAGCCATACTCAGTGTTGGAATCATGAGGTTGCTCTGTTTTGTTTTGTTTTTTGTTATGTATTGCATACTATCACCCTTTTCAGAGCAGCAGTGAAACAATAACAGAGTAAAAGCATCTTTGAATAGCTTTTCGCATTATCCTCGCGCAACACTTTACAGCGGCACATCATCCTTAAGGAGCAACGAGCAGCAGCAGCGCTGTCAGTTGTGGTTGAAGTAACTTTTTTCATTTTTTTTGAAATTTTGATTTTTCAAACTTGAACTTAGTTTTGTCTCGCGGTTTGTTGTGATGGTTAAAGTGATGATATCTTTGAAAAGAATTCGATAAAATTTTTGACTGCTGAGATTTTATGTTGTAGGCTAAAACCCAGCAGCAAAACTTAAACTTACTTAATCTTTTTTTGAATATATCTCAAATATTTTAAGGCTTTGGAAATTAGTTCTGAAAATAAGCTCTTGAAATTAAGGTTCCAAATAAAGTTTATGTAGAATTAAATAAACTGGCGAAAACAAAACGAAAATCTTTTTTCTAAAGAACTAACAAATCGCTAAACAAAAATACGAAATATTGGTTTTTGTTTAGAAAATTTAAATTTTGGTTGGTTTTGAAAAGAAATATTTGTGTTTGATTCGAAAGAATTTACTTTTGAAACGTTTCTACTTTAGAAATAATTTTTAAAAACATTTTAATATTATATTTTTGTCTTCTTATAAATATTTTTTGTCACTACTGTGCTCATCGGGAGGAGGCTACCCTTAACCTAATGATTGCATCAAAAGATATGTTTTAAATAGTTTTGATTTGATGATCGGTTAGGTTAGGTTACATTGGCTGATCTAACAAGGGAGTTCATATATATCAGTGATCCCTAGTGATACCAAGATTATACAGAGGTCTTTGAAGTTTAACAGTGATAAACAATTTAGCGAGTTTGGACAAGTTAGCAACATTTTGCTTTGAAATAACCTTCAAAGTGCTAAAGTAAATTTGGTCTCATTTGATGATGTTCGGAAAATTTATTAAAAATGCAAAAAGACGTTTAAAAGGAACTAATGACCACATTTTATAATTAAATACAACTTATGAAGTTCTTGTAAAAGTTCATAAGATCGTTTAGATTTTTCAACAAATAAGGTTTTATTTTAATTTAAAATGTTTCTATTTCAAAAGAAATAATCTTATTGCAAGAGTTAGAATTGACTTCATTTAGGAATTTTATTTAGTCAACTGATTCTTTTTTTTGGATATAAATATTTATTATTCAAAAGATAAAGATACTTTTTGATTCTAATAAATATATTTGAATACCTAATTCAAAATCTTTCTTAAATATTCTTTGTGTATTATTTTGCAACACTATTTGGGATTATCATATAAACTGGATTTATGTAAAAGTTGAAATTAAAAATTCAAGAATAAAACTGTATATTAATCAGCAATCCATTCCAAATCTACCTTATCAGCAATTAAATTATATATCTAAGTTTATAATGAAATACGTTTTCATTAACTACCAACAAATTTAAAAAAAAAAATTAGATTAGAGATATGAAATGGAGTGTACCTAAGCATATTCATTAGAATGTGCATCTGCACAGAGCAAACTTCAGTCACACTTTGTTGTTGGCATCTTTTCGCATTGCAAGTTAATTTAATTTATTTTTCTCTTACTACCCGAGATAGTTAAATATTTTTTGCCAGTTACAAAACCTTATCACATGCACATAAATCTCTACCAGCTGCAGAGGCGGAGGAGTCGGAGCCGACGTGGTTGCTCCTCGCAGCGCCCTGCATGCGGCAGCAAAGTGACATTATTTAAATTCGCACATAAAGATATTAAGACGATATGAAATCAACATAAATTAGACGATATAGGGAGGGGTAAGGTTGTGCACGGATGTGGGACACACTGGAGCGTACGTGAGTGATGAAGTATAGTAAACGAGAAGAGTGCGAAAAGATGCCAACAAGCTGCTGAAATTGCAGTTAGTTTGTGACTGATGCACAATTGCCAGAATAGCGGCCCCAAATAATCCAATGCGAAATAATTTAAATGACGAAACAAAACATGCAAACAAAATGCGAGTAAATTTTAAGTGTGCTCGTATATCTGTGTATGTGTATGTGTCTGTGTTAACTGCTACAAGTGAACGGCCATTCGAAAGTCGTGAAATTTTGAAATTTACCTGAGTATCTTATAGAAATTGTAAATTTTTCCATTATTGCAATCAAAGTCATAAAAATCAATTTTATTTATTTAACATTTTTTTATTCGGCTCATACTTGAGTTCAAAACAAATTATAAATTTATTTTAATACTTCTATTTTTTCTAGAACAAGTTGAATTAGAGATACCAAAGTACACTAAAGATACCAAAGGATCTGGTGTTTGTATGTATTATTAGTTTGATATTTTATTTGTAGGGTTAATATTATCACTAAAATTGTTCTGATTTCTTATTGAAAAACAAAAAACAAAATGTGTATAATAATTACTTTTTACCAATCAATATTACTTTTCCCCTAACCTATTATCCTTTTGTAAATCATCATTGCGCTTCGCATGCTTTGGTAATTTGGGAGCACTCAGAAGCCTGCCCAAAATGTTATCGTACCAGTGTAAAATGGTATTTTAAAAATTAGGAGCGTCTATCTCTTTGATAAAAAAAATATACCGAACTTATCATGACTGAGAACGTAAAAAGTCACTATACTCAAAAAAAAAAATGTTTTCTGACATTTTTTTAAACTTAGTTAAAATTAGAGTAAGAGTTGATGTGGTCTGGTTTGGGATAGTAACTCTAAGTTCTCATGGATCATTGAGCTACTTACCCAGGACACTGTCGGAATAAGGACGTAGAGATATAGGAATGAAGTGTTTGGGTAGGAAAATTAGAAGATATATTCATACGCTATTCTCCAAATTTCTTAGTTTGAATGAATTTAGGAAAATTAGAGATATGAATAGTATACTTGATATTTATACTCAGCACATCACCACACAATATCCGTAGTCTCGCTCTTACACAAGCTCTGTAGTTTCATCGCTCTCAAGGAAGGATTGACAAATTTTATCTTTGATGATTCTTAAATTTGATTCCATATTAAATTCATTTATTTAGGTCTTATACAAACAAATTGTTCTGTATTTCATTTTGGTCCGACATTTGTTATAACTTTTTTGTTTTATTTCGGCAGTGACATTGAATTTTTAACATTTTCTATATATGAAGGGGAGAGGGCTTTAACAACTTATGTTAAGAATTATTATTTTTAAACCGATTTTTGTTATAAATTTAATTATTTTTGCCTACATTAACGATCTCTACTTTACATATTTGTTGAATGGCTACAATCCTGAAGTTTTTTCATTATACAAGCTGTCAGAAAATGCAATATGGTTGCATTTTCGATACAAACATCGTAAATACACATAACACACACACGTACTATATATGTACACATGTTTGCATGCACACAACGACAAACTGAAACTGTGGCAACAAAACTGCAAGGAAACGAAATAATTTATTTAAAAACCGAAAGAGGCAAGCAACAGAAACTACAAATATGCAGGCAACTGCAAGTAGGTCCGGTTTTGTTTAAGCATTTGCGTATGTGTATCAGTGTCTGTGTGTGTATGTGTTTGTGGTGAGCTGTGCTTGCAAAAACCTCAGGGCAATCTTAGGTTATGTGGTCTCAAGAATCATGTGTAAGACATCAAGGAAACATCAACACGAACAACAACAACAGCAGTAACAATATCCGCACCATCAACAAACACATATACAACTCATGTCCATATACATATGTATGTATGTACGAGTATGTAAGAATTTATTTGTAAAATTCTGTGTAAAATATTATTTTCCTTCCGGTTACAAAAATGAAACAAAATAAAGTCCGAAATTGTTGTTTGAATTTAATTTTAAGACAAGTTAGTAAGCAAACTGGCAGTACTAATATTTTCTGAACTTGTATTATTCTAAACTTGGTATATGGAGAATCAGCGATAGCCGATAGATTTTTTTGTAAATTCGATGATTATTGATCATAAGACCTAAAGTTTTCTTTTGATAGTTTGTTTCATTTAAAAGTATAAATTTCAGTATTTCATCTAAATATTTTGTAATTTTGAACACACTTGAGTACCTGAAGGGGGCCCAACACTTATACTTAAGATATATGAGGATGGTCGGAGTACTTAGACTCAACGACTGATGGAAGCCTACTTTGCGGAACTAAAGAAAACGTATTTTTCAGATGGGTTAGAGATGGTGGAGCATCGCATTATCAAGTGTATCGAAAGGAGACTATATTGAGAAATAAATAGCCACTTTTTCAGAATTTTCTATCTTTTGTTAGATAAGTTCTTATCGGATCACCTTCATAAAATAAAAACTTGGATACGATGGTATAATAAGCTTAGGAAAGTAGAAATGAGAACGGAAATTGATCGAACTCACCTCGATGTTTGCCTTATCTTGAAGTTTATCTTCTTGATTTTTAACAACAACGTAGGTTTTCGATTACTTGATAATTTTGTAGCAACCATGGCAACAACTCAAAAATTTAATTTTCAAAGCGAGACAATATCGAGCATGGGAGCGAAACTTGTCTACGTTCCTCACCTAACATTTATTGCACCATATTAGATATTAATGTTTGTATATTTCCGATCTGGTTTTATAAATATTGTTAATAAGAATAAATTTGTTCTGATGGTATATTCTAAACAAGATTGAACGTCATATTTTTTTTCAGGAATTTATGGACTTTTGAGGATCTTCAAAATTTATAGCATGATAACTATTTCAATATTTGCCAAATATTTACTGCACAACAAAACTATTTGATGATTTTAATTAGCAGCTGTCACATAATTCACTATAAAGATCAAATTTCACACCGCTTTAAGCAAGTATTCATATAAATGACAGCCTCTAATAATGTTGTAAGCGACAAAGATACAATTTTTCAGTAGAGGAAACAATTTATTACAATTTTCCTGTCGTTCTTCAGCAGCTGCTTTAAAGTGTATTGGATGTGAATGAAACTGTTCAAGGCGGTAAAATTTTGTTTAAACCAGGTTAACAAATTGTCATTATCATGGAAATCCACTAAAGAGCTAATTTTGAAAAAAAAACTGTCGGTTGCAACGATGTAAGAAGTGACCATTTATATATAAGGTCAATTAAGTCAATCTTTTAAATAAATTATAAAGTTTTTCTTTCTATCATGTTAAAATTTAATTTGCAATACTCGCAAGCAGCCATTTCCGTATAAGAAAATAAATTCGGGTCTATAAAGTGAACTTCAAATTAAATGAACACAATTTTTCTCTTTTAGAAAACGAAATTATTTAAATTTAACACAAAAAATTATAATCCAAAGGCTGACTTGGAAATTTTTATATTTACTCGGCTTACAAACAAAAATATCCTGTTTTGGGTAAATGAATGCCGGGTAATAAACTCAAGGATTAAGCAATTTCCATTGACTGGTTTTTGAATATTGAGAAAGTGTTAAATTTTTTAGATTTTTTGATTTCTTTTAGAAATGAAATGAGTTTTTTTTTAAACACAAACATTTTATTTGAAAACATTGTAGATGTGAACACATTTCAAATAGTCGAATTCACTTTTTTTAATTAATGTCTTGTTTAATTATACGATTAAATATAATTTTGTATTGCAATAAACGAGTTATAAAGATTTCCTGACGACAAACAAAAGATTTATAAGTAAAATTTAAGAAGATTACAAAACTTTCCTTTTGTAAATGGATTTTATGTTGCATAACTTAAGGCGATTAAATTGTGTATACAATTTTTTTTAATTATTTACGAATTACGTCTTTTGATTTTGATTTTGAGGAATTGCTTCTCTTTGTTGAACAAAGTCGGAAATTCTACGAAATAAAATCAAATCAAGCTTATAAATTAAAATATACAATTTAAAATAGGTGCACAGAATTAATCTTATTGATAGCTTATTTCATAATTAAAAGTGTGTGTGTGCGTGTGTGTGCAAAATTTACTTATTAAATAAATAATGACTTCAAAGACCTTTTCGATACTTGCCTCCCCTGCTTCGGAGTGACGACAGCACAACAAACGGAGGCAACAACGGCTTAAGAACCCAAAGTAACCATTCATAAAGCATTTACACCAGCAACAAAAACAATAATAACAACAAAAAACTAAGTCGGATAGCGAGAGTAGTAACCAAAGAAAAACAAACCAAAAGTTAACTAAAGAACAAACAAAAGAAAAACAAAACAGAACAAAACAAAAAACGGAAAAAGAACGCAAACTGCCGCACATACTTTACTCACCAAGTACCACTGCTCCTTGAACAACGGATCGGGAAATATGTTGTGTGGTGTAGCGTCGCGATATTGAATGCGCGGAGCACGCGGCACAACCGGACGATGGACCGAAGCCGCCGGGTGATAGCCCAGACGTGTCGCGGTCGCACCACCGCTACCACCGCCGAAACCCGTCGCCGGCCGAATAACCTCGTAGGGACTGTAACCGGGCAGAGCCGTGTAGGAACCATCGCGTTTTCGACGCACCTTCTCGTGCTGCTGTTGCATCCACCGTACCTGAAGGCGAAAAAAAAGACAAAAGTCCAAAGATTAGAAAACTAGTAAAAAAATATGCAAACGTGTAAAATTATAATCCAAAATGTCATATTGAAGAGATAATATTATGCAAGTAAATTCGCGAACCTCGCATGTTTGAATCTTCTCAAATTTGTTTTGTTTAAAATCTATTTCTATGTATATAAAAATGAATGTTTCTTTGTATCGTTATTTATCCCCAATGCGCTTTAATTCATCCGATTAAATCACATGAGCTCGCCCTCGCAAAGCCCACCTAATACGCCCACAAATTACAAGTGAAAATATTAGACTGTTTGGCTAATGCCGCTCCTTAAAATCTAAAATTTGTCACTGTCGACAACTTCACCAAATATGGACGTGGTTGAACCAATTCAACGCCCACTTTTTGAAAGGTCGGATATATTTTACACCAGAAAATTGATACGCTATATAGAAAAGAGGCTATATAAAATCTACAACGCCCGCAAATGGTAAATTAAGTGAAATATACTGTTTTTTTTTTGAGTAATCTTACGTTTTGGAAAAGAAGTCGAATTATATCGCACCTCAAATATAAAAAGTAGCACAACTCAAAAAATTTTATTTTCGAGTTAAAACTACTAAACCATTAAATTCTTTGGGTCAATTCCAAGTAAAGTTGTTTTGTTCGCTGAGGTTTGTGTTTTTTAATATACTTTTGTAATTAATAACAATAGATTTCCTGCATTTAATATACATTAAAAAGGTAGAACTAAAAATAATACAATAGATTCCTATTGAATTTTAAAAACAAACTTCAGTACTTCCCTCACTTCATTATAACCACATTCTTAAAAACATTTTCTCTCCTTCTTTTATTTTAAAAACATGTTCGCAACCATTTGACATCAAGTTGACAATACAATATAAAAGTCAATATATCCTTATTATTTTTCGGGGATACACTTACCTCTGGTTCGGATTTTAAGGCGCTGTGGTGTACATCACTGAAGCGTAACGAACGCTTGGAGACATGTCGATGATGGAATAAATAGTAGTATTCTAGGGAGCCGATCTGAAAAAAATAAGACACAGAAATGTTCATTAATTGGTCAACATAAACTTCTAATATTGATAAAATAGAGAAAAATAATATCGAAAATATCAGATTATGTAGAAAGGAATTCAAACCCATTTCCCAACATCTGATTTGGATTTGGTTAGCAGAACGAATTTATTTAATTTATAAGAATTGATTACAAATTCATTCATGTAAAAGGTAGAAGGATTCGATTGTTTTCATTTATAAATATTTTACCTTTGAAATTACAAATAAAAAAACGTAATAATTAACGCTTTGGAGCCTTTAATGAGCCACTTTAAGTGCGACAAATGCAAATAAAACAAACAAAAAATTGTGTTCTCAAAGCCATTAATTGGCCCAGCAAAGCAATTATCAACACGCAAGAGAACCAGAAGGAATTTTCAGCAATTTGAAATAATTGGATAAACATTGTAGAGCGAAAAGTTGGAATGTCACATTTGACTTGAGAAAGTTGCATTTCCAACAAGCTTCAGTAAAACTGTTTTGTATATAGAAAAAGATTAATAAATATAAGGTGAGAAAAGTACAAAAATTTTCCACTTCACCTTGTTGTACAGTTGCCATGGTTGCTATAAAATTATTAAGTAAACAAAAGCAAGACAGAAACATAAGGCAGAAATTGAGGTGAGTTCGCTCAATTTTCGTTCTCATGTCTACTTTCTCCACTTTATTTTTCAACCATGGATTGGAATAGTAAAAACAATACGAAAATATGTAAAAATCAAACTCGATCAAAATTGGTTCACTAACATTCATTACACTTTACAATAACAAAAGTACAAAAACAAAAACCATGTGGAAATTAACAAAAAGAAAAATGTGTATAAGGACACTTTCAAATTAAATCAATCCACATTTACACACATGCAAACAAACAAACAAACATACACATACAGGAGAAGAAGAAGAAGAAAAAAGTATTCGCGCCGCATTCAAGTGGAAAAATGTTGAAAATCGAAAATCAAGAACGCTTTTCTTTCTTTTTCGTTTTTATTTTTTTGTTTTGTTTCAAAACGAAAACTTTGCCAATACTCAACTGCGTTGAACTGAAATTGCTGTGTTTGGATTTGTTGTTGTTTGTGTATTTTGGTATTTGTGTTTGTATGTTTGTGCGTGTGCAGCGCATCTAAAATGCAGAATTCCCAGCAGAATCGAACAGCGCCGGAAACAGCAAAGATTTCTTCGCTTGTGTCTGTGCGTTTGTTTGACTGTGTGCATTTTTTGCTTTTCGCTTCTCTTTTAAATCTCCGCATTGACCAATACACTTGAAATGTAAACAAGAAGAAGCAGTTCGGATCCGGAATTCGCCAGAAGGATATGCAGACATACACAGACGGACAGACAGACAGACAGACAGACAGACAGACAGACAGACTAACTTTACCATTGTTCGGGGAATTGAAAATACACTTGCTCAGATTTTAAGGATTTGTGGGAATTTCGCTTTAATTTTTTTCTTTTTTAATTTCGAATTTTATGATTTGCGCAGATGGAGATTATTAAAATGCATTTGAGAACTTTGCCGCCAAATGGATTATTGATTTATTGATTAAATGACACTATGGCAATCTAAAGGCAATGTCCAGTCTAAAACAACTTAACTGAAGTTAGAAGGTTGCTCCCAAATTCATGTCCTGCATTACTGCTTCATTTATTACTCAGAAAAAAAGTTTTTCCATCCAAATACTTTCGCTTCGTAACTTTTGACAAATATTTGTTTTCATTAGTGAAAACTGTCAAAAAATTTCGCTTATTTGCGGATACTTTCCATGGAATCTATTTAATATTTGCACTTTAACTAGATTTACTCCAAATCCCGCTTCGAATTCCATTTGCTTGGGCCACATTTCATTTTTCAATTGCAATTGCGATTCAGTTTTATTGTTGGTCAAAGAAAACTTCTCTCTGCTATGATTTCGACAGGATAACAATTTCACTTCATCCACCAACACACACACACATCCTCACATGCATGTTAAACTACATACGAGTATATACTCGCCGAAAATCACATCACGTTGCACAATCGAAAATCAGCATCAGTAATGGAGCAGGAACATCGAAGTTGAAGCAGTGGCAGTGGCAGTGTTGCCTGTCGCAGTGCAACACTGGCGCGGCGCAAACATCTCAATCGCATTCCTTGGCGAGTATTTGGCGAAAATATTACGAGTATTATTACACTCGACTGATATGTGTGTGTGTGTGTAAGTGCAAGTGAAGGCATGTGAGTGTATTAGGGATCTGTAAAGTGTGTGGCGAGGCGAGATGGGACATCGCAAATTGAAAGCCGTAAAACTTTTACAAGTATTTACAATCGAAATTTATACTTTCTCGTGACGAAAAAAATACGCGCGGGAAATGTGAATTTTATACTTTTGCTTGACGAAGTTTTTTCTTATCTCAAAGTATCTCAAAACGTGTGCAGAAAGTATGTTATTAGCCGGACAAATAAACACATTTAACTTAATTTTAAAGCAAGTATTTAATATACCATATGTATATAAAAATACATTAATGTGTATTTTTTTCTAACTATCTATCTATCTATCTATCTATCTATCTATCTATCTATCTATCTATCTATCTATCTATCTATCTATCTATCTATCTATCTATCTATCTATCTATCCATATTTTTTTCTTTCTTTTTTTTCTTTATTTTTTTTCTTTTTTTCTTACTTTCTTTCATTGTACCCTATAAGCGTCTAATCAATTTCTTCGATTGCGATTTTTCAATCATAGTTGTAAGTCTCTATTTAAGCTCAAAGAATAGAATCAGGCTATGCAAATCAAATGTACGATTTATAATTGGCTATCTCACGGAACAAACCTGGCTGAAATATCATCACTATCCTCTGACACGGAGTGTAGACAATGAATAAAAAAGGATGAACCATCTATCCACATCCCCTGCGAATTACCGGCTTTGGCCAGACTTCGTCTGAAATATTTTAAGTAATATTTTTTAACATCAGCTTTAATAAGCAAAGGGTCTACTTTATCCTTCATAAGGAAGGTAAATGGAGTACAAAACATCTTTAATGGTCATAGTGGTCGCAATATTATTACCCCTCAAGGTGAATCTACACCTTTATAACAGATTTTGGTGTATTTTAAATGATCGATTTGGTGAATAAGGAAATATGACCACGCCCCTGTTGATTGTTTAATTGATGGATACTTTTTTCAATATAATGAAATGTCTACTTCATTGTAAGCATTACTTTTTTTAATGCTAATGAAGTGACTAATGTATTCAAAAACTTAATTAATTGTTTTCATCTTTTTTATGTATATTTGTCTCCAGTATCTTAAGCTTGGCTCTGAGACAGACGAAATCGTGATTTTAAGTGGGCATGTTCGAAAACTATTTCTACTCATAAAATATAAACGTACTTTTTGTACAAATGGGTCCTAAGGTACAACAGATTCTATGTGTTTTTAAAAAAATTAGTTTCTAGTGAATCCAGAACCAAATCAATGTTTTTTAATAAATCAATTGGAAATATGTAAATTTAGCATGATTAAATAGCGAGCTTGATCAAAAGTTTTGCCCCTTTTATTAAAAGAAGTGCGTTTTTTCGAGTTAAAATTATTGTTTTAAATATAATATAAAAGCAGAAGATTTTTGTTCACGAAATTAAATCCACTTTAAATTTTGACTGTCGGTTCAGTCAAAATTTAAAGTACCGTTTGGCAAATCGGTGCGCTTGAAAAGTCAACACTTGCATTTATCTTTGCAAGTTGCGAAAACAATTTGTTGCATTTCGCTTTTAGCCTCAAATTAGTTGAACTTTTTGCATACCGTTCAGTCCAGTCCAGTCTTGTCCGTCTTGTCCTTCGGTCCGTTTGTTTGTCTGTACCGTCTGTCCGGTCGTGCAACAAAGTCCAACAAAGCAAAAGCGAGAAATCTTTTGCGAAAGTCGAGTTTTTTGGGTAAATAACTTACTTTTTGCACCTTTTGCCGCTTCGCACCGGAAATTTAGTGCATTTGTGTGCTTCCTTCCGCATGCAACACACGAAACACACAAAAACAAACACACACACGAACAGAACGGAACAGAACGGAACGAAACGAAATGTAACGAACCTGGGTGCAGTTAGTTACTGCATGGCATAGTGAAGTAGTGGATGATGTTGGGTGTAGGGCACCGACCCCCCCACCCTTTCAAAGAATTTCGAAAATTCAACAAATGAAGCCAAACAAAGTTGCAGATTTCGTGATTTTTTGTTGTTTATTTTAAAGTTTTTTTTTTAGTATTTTTTGGTTTTGTATTTGTTTGCTTTTGTGTAAATTAAAGTCGTGAGGTGCAATCGGATTCGTTGAGCCACACTGGCAAGAATTAATTATGCTGTGGAGGGAGTCCAGCGATTTTTGTGTAGAGATTTTACACAGCTGATTAAGTTCATTTTGTTTGTTCTTTAGAGTACGAAAACGCATAATGAAATGGAATGAAGAAGAATAGTAAGGCTCATGTTTATGTTCGAAGTTCAGTAGTGACCGACTGCAAATAGTAGTCAGTCCTCAATAGTAATCGACTCCACGTTCTTGCATTCAAATACTCGTTTTAAAGTAGGCACCAAAAGTTGCACTTCACTTTAATGAAGTTCATTTGAGCACTCCTTATGGTAAAAAATTTCTAGTTTTTAGCCTCAAAGATGTTCATTAAGAAATATGCATTTCCGATTTATTTATATTTTGCTTATGGGTTAACACTTAAGTGCAATTTTACACCCGAGATTTGACATTTTAAAGAACAATTTCAGTTTTTTTTTAACGAAAAAATTCACTCATTTTTAAAAAGGTTCTTGTTAAAATTAGAATTCAATAGTTTTAAATCCTGACTTCAGGTATTTCAAAAGTCTTTCGATCTCTTAGAAGCAATTGGCAAATGTTTGATATTAAAACCGATTTTCTTAAATATCCTTTTGTATTTTGTGGGCTTATTAGAAAATATATTTTAGAATGTTTTCGCCAATTTATTCTTTATAGTACTATTGTGAATTTTTTAACTAAAAGACAATATTTTTGAAGTTTTTTTTACTAAGGTAAGTAGTTTATCTGTTTAATTCCTATATGTTAGCTTATTTGTATGAAGCGGATTTTAATTATCGATGAACTACAAAAATTCAACCATTATGCGGAAATTGAAATTTTAGTAAACATAGAAAAGCGTAACCCGCTTCGTAGTTATTATTCCAATCAAGGAAAATGCGTATAAGTTAATTTTTAGAATTGGGTCAGCCGATATAAAACCAGATAGCGAGGTTGCTTTTAGTTTTGAATTGTGCAGAAATTGTAGTGAAAGAATTTCGGTTATGAAGTAAATTCGAATAAGTTTGTTTAACTAATAAATTTCAAAGATATGAATTAAAAAAGTTCCAGTTTAATATTTTATTTCGCGTTTGTCCGAGAAGTTTCTATTCGACTCTTGGACTCGTGTAACAGCGAACCTGATTAATCAGGATCTCCTACACGATAGTAAAGGTTACAACATAGTATTAAAAAAAAAACATCATAATTAATAATTGAACGTCCATTTTATTTAAGAGGTCAAATGGTTTATTAATTTACACAATTAAGTATATAAAAATGCATTTAATTTCGCATTGAATTGTACAATACAAATATAAAAATCGATGGAATTAACCTGTCGTACACTCACAAATTGCGAAATTTTCCAAACATTAATATAATTTAATAAAAATATTTAAAAAAATACACCAACACTAAAGTAAGCAATTTCCATTAACACATTTTCTTTCAGATTTTCGCACACACAGCAAATGTGAAGATTTATTCAACTTACTACAAATATTTAATTACACTTCCGGTACAAGTCACAGAAAAACAACAACAATAACAATAACAAATACAACGCCAACAACAATAGCAATAAGCTACAAACACAATAACAAAAACAACAACAATAGGAGTAACTCTACATTTGTATTTGCCGCTATTGTTGATAAATGAGTGCATGTCTCTGGACATGTCAACAATCATATTTGTTTGTTTGTTTGTTTGTATGCTTGTCGGCATGTGTGTATGGATGTACATGTGTATGCGTCTATGTTAGCACTTGTGTTTGTAAATGTAGTAGTTAAGCACTAATGCCAAATACGAGTAACAATATGAAAAACCAACAACAATAACAACGAATATTTGAAAACTATGGCAACTTCATGCAACAGCGTTGAAAGAGAATGAGCGAGATAGAAAACGGGAGAGAGAGAGAGATAGGGAGAGCAAAATTGTGTAAAATGAAAATGGAAATTTTGGACAACTGCATTAGTATTTGCTGTAAGCACTCACACACTTACACATTCTCACATATGCACATATTTTTAACGCAAATTTCCTTTATGCGTCTGAGTATTGTATGTGCGTTTGTTTGTGTATGTGTATATACACATATACGAATGTTCGCACATAATTAATTTTTGCTGCACTTTCAACAGAACGCATAAAAAAAATAAAAATTTTGCATTTTCTTAATTTAATTCAATTGCGTTCGTGTGTGTTTGCCTTCGTACGTGTATTTGTAATACAGGGTATCGTGCGTTGTGTTAAATATATTTATTTATTGATTGTCGGGTTTGTTTTTTCTTCTGTTTTTTCAATCTAAAATGAATAGACAAATGTTTAATTTTTCATTCCAAAGATCTATAGCCTTTATTAATAATAATAATGTCATTCCTCTACAAGACTAGATTTTTACTCCTCCACGGTAGATGGAGCCATATTTCTGGGCCATACACTTATTTTGGCAGGACCTAAAAATGCTCGATTGAGTTCAGGCCCGGACTTAAAGCGAGCTAGTTCATGGATTTAATTGCGGCTTCGCTGAAAAACCAATCAGCGATATTGCGGAATAATGCAAGCTTTTTTCCACATAAATATTGGAATGATACGTTGGGCAGGAAGTTAAAGGAACCATCCCTCATCCCAAGAAGACCCGCAGAGTATGCCCACAATCGACGCCCATCGGATAATAATTGATATGAATATCTTTATATTATATAAAGCCAATGACTTTACCCTGTATTAAGTAAAGCCATCCTGTAAGAGATAAAATCTTTAAAACACTTTTTATTTCTTCGCAAATGGAATTTATTAAATTGTTTAATATTTATATCAATGAAATTCACAGAAATGTTAAATATAGTATACAAATTTATATTCAAATTCTTAATTCTTAGTTCTTTATAAATATTTATATTGTAAAATCAACATTTTTTAATATGGGAAACATTTTGGTAAGCTTTTAAAATGAGTATTTGTGAAATAATTAAATACCTCAGCTTAAAATAATCTGATAAATAAATAAATTAATGAAATAAAATGAAATGAACATTTTCAATTATCATCAAAGATTTGTTCTACTTTTTTCAAAATATTCATTAAAATGAAACAATTTAAACTGCATCTACAGGATAATGGATACAAGTAATGGCCCACTAAAATGTTGCAAAATATTTAAAAATATTTATCTCATAATTTTCTCTGCCGGAATACATTTTTTGGTTCTACATAAAATCTTGTTGTGCAACAACAACTCTAGTAACAGAAATTAAAGATGTTTGGAAAATGTAATGCAAAATTGAAAATAGAAAATCAACTCAAAGCAGAGCAAAGCGACGAAATCAAACACCAAATCCGACAAATTCGCATACGAATCGGATGGCGAAAACATCTTTTGCAGAGAATTGTGAAAATGCATGTAAGCAACAAGAGACATAACAACAACAACAATAACAACAACTAATACAAGAACAACAGCAGCTGTTGTAAATTTGTCGGTGTGTGTGTATGTGCTTGTTTTCATTTGTATGGGTGTAAATATTTGCATATGTAGACGACTATTGTCGTGATTTCAGTTGTTTTGTTGTTGTAGTTGTAGTTGCAGCTGCTATTCTGCAGTTGTTTGTGAGCAGCGGCGGATTGATCATTTGTCCCAAAGACATTGGGCCAAGATTTTAAAATATGTTTGTTGTTTTAAATTATTTCTCAATTTTAAAGAATTTTAACAAATTCCAGAATTAAATTCATGTGATTGAACAACCGAAGGGTTAAATATAGTATTTTTAGGGTCCATTCAAAATTAACAAGAAACTACTTTTAGATTGGACTCTATATAAAATCAAAGTGGTTAATTTCATTGACCATTTACTCACACAATTGCGAAAAATGGGCATGGCTACTTTGCGTCTATTATAAATAAAAAAAAAACATTTTATTAGCTTCGGCAATGCGGTCCTGGCTAAAAGGCCACTGAAATCTATTTGAATACTTCTGTATGTGTTGGTAGTATGCGGAATTTTTTCTTTTATTTTTTGTTGTTGTTGGTATTTCGGTCACATCACAATCGTAATTAGAACACGACTCGAGAGAGTTATTCGCACTTCATGCCTGAATTGTGTTGTGTGAAGGGCGTTTCATATTGCCTGAATTTAAATGTTGGCCAAGCTCTTATCGAACCAAATTCTTGCCTCTATCTACAAGGAGTACGTTTTTTCTTTCTTTCTATTACAATTTTCTTGTTTTTTAGTTTTGTTTTTCTTCATCGCTACAAGTGCTTCAGTTGCAGTAGCAGACAATGCAACATGCTACTTGCTCCATTGGGGGCTTTCTTCTCCTTTTGTGGCAACACAAATTTAAATTGTTAATTCAACAAAACTGTTTCTTGATTAGTAAATAAAAGTCGAGGTAGAAACAAGAAAATTCATCTGGCATCATGTTGAAAGTGATGTAAACCCAACAATGTCACTCTGAGAGTTGCATGACAGTGGTCAGTGGACATGTGTATGCCATGTCGTAAAAGGTATTTCTTGAAGTGTGCTTCTGCTGCACATACCTACAGACATAAAAATAAAAGGAAATTTTGCATTCTGCAATTTCTGTTAAGAATGGAATTCAATTTGCATTTGAATTAATTCTTATTTTCGGTTTGCCTTTTAAGTTATTTTTATTTCTTTACATTTTATATGTATTGAAATTGAGTGTCCTTGTGCAAATATATATGTAAATACATACATAGAGACTAACAAAAAGTAACTTTAATTAAATGGACTTTTCATTATAATTTAAAAAGAAGCAATGATAATGAAATACAAATTTCATTTTATTGAAATAGTAATGACAATGAAATGCACATTTTATTATAATGGAAAAAGTCATGAGGAATTAAAAAGGTAGCAGGAATTATTTTAGCATTAGCATTTTCAATGAAAACTTTCATTAGCGTTAATTTTTTCTTTTTCAAGGGAATCGAAAACGAAATAAATTTTTGACTATGGGGCCTCTTTAATGGACCTCTTAAAACTGCTATAAATAAGATATTTTATTGCTATGGGGACCCTACTTCATGGGCGTTTTAAAAGGGGGTCCTTAGGTAGTGCTAAGTAATATACAAAAATTAAATCTCACAATAATCAAATAATATTTTATTTTAAAATTAGTCGAGAAAACTAGAATAAAGTAGTACTTATACCTTTAAAAGGTTTGTGAACTAAAAACATTTTGAAATTACTTCTGATTAAAATATTTAAAAAAAAAACCTTCTAAAAATAATAATAACAAAAAATTCTAAAATCTTAAACATAAAACTTTGATGATTCTTTTAAATTGTTAAAACTTTTGACTTATGTGATATAATAATATCCATTTGTTGTCTTTTTCGAAGTGGACTTATTGGCAATGTAGTCGCAATAGCACAGAATTTTTTAGTTTTTCAGTCTCTGCTGAAAGTGTTTCTCTTGGTTTAGATATTGTCAGGTATATCATTCTGTATTTTAAGAGATGACATGTACCAAGGACTATTTAAATGTTGAATCTTCTATGACAGCTTTGGACCTAGTCTGGTCTATGTGATGCATTTACCGCCACTCTAACCTTATGAAACAGATTACATTTTTATGTACGTTTCTACTATCAATCTTAAGAGGATATAAAGAATAATTTCAGAATTTAATTTTTGTTGGTTTTTGAATATACAATTTATTAGTTATTAAAATCGGGTTTTTTTTATTAAATACGATGTATATTAAATTTTTATAAGTAAACCATTTAAAGCGTGAATTTCTAAGTAGAGTATATTTAATTATTCTCTGTTCTATTCTCCTTAAAAAAATGTTTGTTATGGTATCTGTGTTATGGTATTACTGTGAAATAAAATTATTTACGACTTTCGTTTCTGTTTATTGTCGGTAGTTTACTCTTTTGTAATTGCCTGAAACAATATTTGGAATAATAATTGGAAAAACTCACTATCGTAGTGGTTGGAAATACACTTCATAATGAAAAGGAAAAGAGAATTATGTTAACAGTTTGACGCCTACTCGAGTACATCTCGTATAATTCGTAAAAAAAAACATTTTCATCAGCACTTTTCTTTTAACACACACACACACACACTCTCGGCATATGCCGCTAACTAACTACATTCATATTTGGCTTCCAACATTAAAATCCATCCATTACCACAACTGGGGAAAATCATAAATAAACGCATTTATTGCGCCATTATCTTGGCCAATTCAAAAAGCACCTCTCCAGCGAAGGAACAACAAAAAAAAAGAAAAAAGTTAAATATTATTCATTGATTGGGCACATTGAGCATATTAATATCATTGCTTTTATTACCCTACACAACGCTATGAAAATGACCAAAAATGACTGAAGAGGCCGAAAAGTAGTTCAGTTTCGCGGTGTGGTTGTTCGACTGGTTTTGATTAAAATAGTTTCGTTTTTCTTTCTTTTAATTTTTACTGATTACATGATATACTCCAATATAAAAATTGAAGTGCGAGAATTTCATTTTAATTTATTTGTATGTGTTTATGTATGTTAAAGCATTTTCTTCTTTTGTAAAACCAGTCTAACGATGTGTATGTGTGAGAGTGAGAGAAACGATCAGGCGCAATGTGTAAGTAAATGCTTAAATTAACCGTTATATTTGAGTATTTATGAGACGTTTTATTTTCGTGTTGTGTGAATGTGAATTTAGCGTTTGTACGTGTGTGTGGGTATGCGTTTGTATGCGTGTATGTGTAAGTGTGTGCCACTTAATTATACAAATTGCATTTTTATGGGCATATTTCCTTTTTATTTCTAACTGCCATGGGAAATTGGTTTGTTGATATGATAAGCAGAAAAGCAAAATAACCAAAGGTAATGAAGCTATTTAGAAAAATATATACAAACGAGTACATATGTATTTGTGTGTGTATGCCTATGTGAGTAAGTTTGTGGTAGATTTGGAATCGCTTTGTAAAAGGTGGCTACCAATTATTAAAATAATAATTGAATTAAAATATTTCAATAAAGCTTCGTTTTACAGACTTGAAGTCACGAATTATAATTAAAAATAATTCTTTTTAAAAATGTACGACTACAACAACAATTCTATTTACTTGTCTTAAAATAAGTTGGACTTGAAAGCAATAATAAAACTAGAATTACAGGGTATTTTGAAAGTCGGTTTTCATCATTACATCGACACAAAAATTTTTAAATCACTAATGTATGGCTTATACGACGATATTGAAATATGATTTATAACCTTTAGGATGCCATTCTAAAAATAGGCGTAAGTTGACTATCCTAGACTTGATGAATTAAAAGGACTGGACAGATTCCTTAGAGTGGACTGGCCACTTTTACTCGGACAATGAGAATTTTTTATGCACCATACAGTGATGCATGTTGTGTTTGGTCACATATACATATATTCTTATAGTAAATATTCTTGCTCGTAATTAAAATCTGAGTTCATCTTGCCATATCCTTCAGTCTGTCTGCCTATTATTAAAATTTTTAATATTATTATTATATTTAATAATGTGGTGCATTTGTAACAGTAGGTAGGACCGACTATAATTTCATATTTGTTATTTTACTAAAGTCGTATGTCAACAATGGATTTAATTAAAAATCAGAAGTATTCATATAAACACGATAATACTTTGCAAACATTGAATTCGTATACCGCACAAACTTATACCCTGTATATTATTTGTTTTTATTTCAAAAAGAAATGTCGAGCTGTTTGCAAACTTTTCAGAATTGTTCAATGTACAAAATTGGCAGAGAGTCAAATCAGTTTCCAGTTGTGCTATCGAATATGAAAACCAAATTTAAATTGAATGGCAACAATTGCAACATTTGTTATTTAATGAAAAATTGAGAAGATAAACTGTGAGAAAAATAAACAATCACATCAACGAGCAGATTCTTGATTTTATTAGAGAAGATGTGGATCCCATGACAAATTCCACAACCAATTTCTTTGAGATTTGTTCAGCCAATTTACAGAAAACAGCTGATTTACAATTAAAGCTTTCACGCAACATTACGAAATGATGCAAATTTGCGATGGTTGCAAGTTATTATGAATACTTCTACTATTTTTTTTTAATTTTCTGAGTTAGTTAGAAAAAAGTTGGGTACACAATTGGACTGCCAAACAAAAAAAGGCATTTTAAATTAAAAAAAAAAAATTAAAATATGTTTTTGTATTTTAATTAAAATGTTTTCTATTCTAGAACGGATACATCAACATATTAATATGCATGCAACAATATTTGTTGCTGTTTTTGATGTTTTTGATATTGTTGCATACATATACATATATGTTTATATATTTATATGTAGATATACTCACTGTTGCAAATATTTACTTTCGTTTGAAATTCTAAAAGTATGTCACCACCAGAGGTTGCCATTGCATGAAACTGTGCACTTAAAAATATGCATAAACAAAACTTCGAAATTGCATTGTTGTAACTTTGTTTTGTCAGTTAAAACAACAATAACAACAATGAGCAAGGGATATCTAAGATTATTTGCATAACAAGTGCTTACAACGTAAAAGTAAAAAATTTTAAATAAAATGAATTACAAATACAATAAAAATTGAAAAATGAAAAATGATTTATGCGATTTTTGAAAAATTGATATGTGTCAGATTTACCGTTGTAACGAACGGCGCATTTACGGTACTCTTATTTATTGGCGTTCGATTTACAAACGAAATTGTAATAACAAAATGTGTGCGAAATTACAAATTTTTTTTAGTATGACATTCCTTTGAAATACCGAATACTTACAAGGGTATATGAATACATGAGTACATGAGTACATAAATGCATAATTCATATTTACTCGCATTTGAAGCAAAAACATAAAATTTAGTTGTGTATGACACAATTTTTTTCATTTTTTTTAAATAAAGCATTTGAAAGCACCAGAGTATTATCGGATGCAAATCAGACATATGCCAGCTGGCACACATACATACTACAGCTTCGCAAACAAACACAAATAAGTGTATAAACACTCATACATAGACAAACAAGCGAACAAACAAAAACAAACGAGCAGGCCAACCATTTTTCATACCTGCTGTCAGAGATATGACATTTCGCAAATAATGTCTCCCCATGGAGCCAAGGCAACGGAAATTTACGAGCAGATAACAAACACTTGGTGCATTAGAATAACCCTTTGAAAAGCACCGATTTTAAAATTATTCACTGTACAATCCACTAAATGAATGAACTGGCGGAAGACGTCTTAATGAATCCCAATTCTATTTATTTAAATACTTTCTTTTTCACTTCGCAGTTTGCGATCATTTGAAATTTTTATTTATGCGCCATTCTTTGGTTGAGCTTACGGTATAAAATTCCACTTTAGCTTTTCTGCATTTGTTTCTTGTGCCAAGGCGATTCATCGAGAGAGATATTGAGAAATCAAGTTTATGTGGTTTGAGTGGTTCCATTTATTTTAGGTGCGCTAACGACAATTTGACAGTATTTTTTTTTCTTCTAGATTTAAAATTTCCTAAAAAAAGTCTTAAGTACCCAAAAGATCACAAAAACTTTTTGTTTATATTTTAATTCCAAAAGAAAGCAGATTTTAGATAAGCGTAAAATGATGACCTGATGACAAATAGGCCCATATTGTTAAGCAAGTGTGCTTCAAGACAGGCGCTTCCATTGCGCAGCATTTTTAATATTTCCAAGATTTCTGGAGAGATTCCATCATGTTGAAAGTTTTTCAGAAGATCTTTGTCAGTTTCCAAAAACGGCGAAGCTTCGGACCCTGAGAATGGCCGATTTAATGTTATATGCTCTGCTTTATCATAAGCTGAATTCTTAATTATCGTAATCTTATTCTTAAGTTTGTGACCCAGTTATATTTTTTTTTTAAATGTACTTTCACGCGCTTAAATCGGGCAATGAAGGTAAATCCGATGCTCATTAAAATCGCACTCTCGCGATTATAAAAAAATAAAACCCTGGCATCGCAGTGCTTAAATCTTGCACTATTGGTACAGCCTTAAAATTTAACTTCCGATTAGAGATTATGATTGACTGACGGACGGACAAACGGTTTCCAAAATATATAAATAAATATAAACATTCGACCAAAACTGATCCAGATTGACTCACCTGGCCTCTATTCTCGAATCCATATTTATCGGCAATTATGTCCGCGACTTGTTTGCCAGCCGGCACGTGCACGGCAAACTCGTTCGTGTACATCGGCAGATGCGGCAAACTGTGCGTGCCGCGGAAGCTGTCCAACAGATCATTGTGCAGATTAAAATTAAAATCACTATCGCTAACGCTATCACTAACGCCATCACTATCCGAATCAGTGCTAACGCGTGGCGTTTTCCTACTACTACTACTACTGCTAGTACGTTTACTGTTAGGTTCGTCGCCGCTGTTGCTGCCGTTGAGGTGACCGGCGGCAATTAAACTGGCAAATGCTTCGCTGTAATCGTTTAGTATTATTTTGACGGCATCAGCGCCGGCAGTTGTTATATTTTGGTTGCTGATGTTGTTGTTGTTGTTGTTGTTGTTGTGGGTTTCCTTTTCGTTGTTGTTGTTGTTGTGGTTGATGTTGTATTTGTTGTAATTACTATTACTATTTACAATTTGACTAATTGGGATTTTACTAACGTCACTGACAGCGACACTGTCACTGTCGCTGCCGCTGCCACCGACGCCATCGACGGCATTTCGACCATTTGACAGAGTTGCATTTTGTTGCAGGGTTGTCAGCGTGGCGGGCGTTATGTGGCAACTGCTTAAAAACACTAATAACGCTAATAAATATGTACAAAAGTTAGTTTTACGTAAAAAATGCTCAAATATCGTTTGAGGTGACGTTGTTGTTGCTGTTGTTCTTCTTCTTTTTGTTGTTGTTGTTGCTATTGTATTTGAGTGAAGTGTGGTGTGGGTGTTGGAATGGCAGTAGACATGACGACCACAACCACGCCCCCGCGGACGTTCACGCCATTTCTGTTGTGTTTTTAAATATTTGTTGCTGTGAATTGTGTTGCTGTCGCTTTTCCTGTTGCCGAAATCTGCTGCTGTTGCTGTTGGCAGAGAAGGCGTTGATGTGGAAACATGTTGTTGCTGCTGTTTGTTTGTTTTGTGGGCGGCACTGCGGCAAGCGACCTCCGCCGCAGCATCCGTAGTTACTGTTGCTGCTCTCGCACTTGCTGTTGCTCTGGCTGTTGCTGATGATATCGAATTGCTACATTCATCATCGAAATGGTCGGTATGCAGCACATTCATAGTTTAAATTATGTTGTTGCGGGTGAATTTTGACTTTTTTTCTTTTTCTCTCTTTTTCTCGATTTTTTTCGCGACAACTTTAGAAAATGTTTTTAGAATTTGTTGTTGTTTTCGGGGGAGACTCACAGACGCTTAGCTGCAACATGCGTGCGATTTTCTGTGCTCAATTTTTGTTGTTCGTTTTAGTATGAAGATAATTTATTTAGTTTTTAGGTTGATGCGTAGTTTCCGATTTTTGTAGTTCGGTGTAGCAATGCGCATTATTTGTTAATTAGTTTGAGATGTCATCTGAGGATGTCTTCGAGTCTCGAACCTGCAATAGATAAAGTAGAAGGCAATGTTTAACATCTTTAAATTTACTAGCTCATATAAAGATTATCATATACTAAGAGTCGTAATTGTAAGGAAATCGTATACGCTTAATCTGTCTTTGATATGGACTAGGCAACAATTCGCTTTTTCTATTTACTAGCATTAAAAAAAGTTACTTCAAGAAAGATATTCGGATTACTTAAAAAGATTTTTAACAAAAATTTAGTTATAAAAAACAGGATAATTTACTAAATGTTACTTAAAAGTACAGCAACGTTGTTGATTGCTAAGGTTCAATGAACACATGCCCCAGTTTTCCTTCTGAATTAGATTTTTCTCATTATTATGCCATGATAAGGATCGAATCTAAAAAAAGATGCAGTAATGATATTAATATCCAACAAAAAATATTTATATTTGAATGTCTCCTTTACCATATACAAAATTATATATTAATCACAATGAAATAGCATTGTAGCGTTATCCAAAACTATTTCTAACTATTTTTGTAACTTGTTAATGGGTATTGTCAACAATATTTTGCTATTTAAGCAATTTTTTAATTTATTAAGGTATACAAGAAATTTTTTTTTCTTTTTTAATTCTATTAAAAAGACGAAAAACCAGATTGAATATATTGATTTCGATTTTTAAACATCGATATTATAATACTGATATGTGTGGAAAAATATCGATATATATATTTTGCACCAGTAGCCATGAGTCCAGCTTCATTTCAGAACTCTTTTCTTTTATAAATCAAATAAATGTTTATATTTTATATGTAATATATTTCTTATTTATTTATAATACAAAAAATAACAAACTTAATGTTGGGCAGTTCTTGATCTGAGTCCTACAAAAATTTAGTTATTTAATTTTTGTTTGAATAAATGTTGTTTCATTTACTATATGCAGTTTGATCCAAATCTAACTGACTTCATTTTGAAAATGTATATTTTTTAACTTATCTAATTTATTCAAAACATTTTAAAATATTATTAAAACCAGAAATAATAATTTTATTTAAAGTTTAAATTTCAATTTTATGTAACGTAACAAACCAAAGAAGCTTTAAATTTGTCAGTCCACATGGCGTATGAGCACTAAACCGATATCTTGTAAAATAATCACATTAGTTACTCGTATTTGCTGCTGAATTATACGCATTTTATAAGCCTAAGGCGACCTTTTCTTCGTCGTCCGTCGTCTTCCTCCTCTTCCTCTCCTCTCGTCATCTGTTCAAATTCGAAATTAACTTCAAGTTTTACTGATACGAAAATTGGTCTCGTTTCCAATACAATCTCGTACACCTTAAATAACCTCTAAACGTCATCAACAAATACTCGAACAGTTAATAGGCTGTAATATATACACACACGTACATGTACACACACAGCGACACAAACTTCGTATGTACTATGTTGGCATTTGTACGACACAACACGCACACGTTTCCTGATCATTTTGTGCGAATGAATGTGCGCTGCTTGATGCTATACCATATAAACAGGGTGTTTAAATTTCAACGGAATGATTTTTATATTTATACAAGGATTTTCAAAAATATTTCAAAAATTTTGATTATTCTGAAATATTTTTAAGTACAAGTTTCGCTTTTTGAAAAATATTCAAATAAATAAACTCGAAATTCTGCAACATGTTTTGAGATGTTTTCCTGCCACGTCTGCCTTTCAGTGAGAATTTATTTTCCTCTGATGTTCCATTGAATTCGAAACTGTTTGCGTGTGCGTTTGTGGGTGTGTATGTATTGTATGTATGCTTGTGCGGAATTATTTTGACTGCAATTGTTATTTTTATGCTTACGCATATTTATGCTTGTATTTTTTGTTGTTTTTGTAGTTGTTGTTCTTGCTATTATGTATTATTGTTATTATTTTTTTCGCTCGAAAATAAACAAACCAAAATCGAGGCAAACAAAGCTTTTCAATACAACAAATAACAATAATAGCGACTGTATTACGATGCTGTGCTCCGCTCTGTTGTGGCGCTGGTAGTGGCATTTCTACGCTAACGGTGTATTAGTGTCGTTGGAAGTTCGTACAGCGACCATCTTTGTTGTTGTTGTACGAACTTTCTTTATATACCGAAAAAAAAAATTTCCTTTTTATGTCGTCGAATACAATGAAACACGCATACACTTACAAACGAAGCCACCGCAACGACAACGATAATAATGGCAAAAACAACAACAACAACAAAACAGCAAATGCTACAACAAACAACAGGTGCAGGCTTTAAAGTAGACATATTAATGGATGCGTGTAGTTCAGTTTCAAATACCGGTTATATTTACATAATGTAAGTACACGAGTATTCACTTTGAGAATTATTTCGAAATTTAAAAAAATTTGGTTTTGGAAAAAAAGAGTTCTTTACTGCATTGCAAATATCTTCGGCTTTGGTTATCCGACATTAGCTTAAAGATTACTGGCAAACTTTTTCATCATACAATGATTGAAATATTTCGATAAGTGTTAATTTAGTATTAAACCGATTTTCTAGTACGGATTTTTAGGAATAATCAATTTAATTCATTAAGATGTGACGTCATCTATCAAAAATGATGCGAGTAGGATACCCAGTGTTTAATACCATGGTAATGTCTAATAGATGAAGCAGCGACTTAAAGGAATGGTAGAATTTCGTTGAATTTATCTAAATTTATTATTCAAAAATATTATCTATTATCTTCTTATGTAAGATAAATTAATATTTTTTAATGAGCAAAATTTGAAATATATATTTGAAATAGAAAAATTACATATGTATGTATTGAAACTAGTTTTATATGTTATTTAGAATTGAATAAGGAACAATACAAAGGTACATCTTAGGTCGTTGATACGATAAGAAGCCACTCATATTCATTCGAAGTCAAAATTTGTATACATATGTAAATATTTGTTTATAGTACTTTTAAGCTTACACTTTACAAAGTCAAAATGCTTTATTAAAGACCTAGATTTGTGTTTGAAAAAATTATATCTTTGATAAAAATGTGCGAACCATCATTTCAAAAATATGCTTCTTCTTTATTATAAACATAATTTTATCCAGCCGAATTTATTTATAAAGAGTTAGAATTTTTTTTTATTTTTTTTATATACTACTATAAAAAACTAACATTAAAAAAAAAACAGAATTTTGATGGATTTCAATCTATTCCAGCTAGATCGCTTTCAATCATGAACAAAATTTCATAGAGTATAATAAAAGTTTCTAACTGGAGTTATATCATTTTTCTTTATTGCACTTTAACTTACAGAAAGAAATACTATTTAAATTAACAACAAAAAAGAACTCATTGATCAACAAATAGTTTATAAACATTTCATAAAAATTTCTAACAATAATGTACTGCAATTTAAAATATTAAATATCGCTCATACGCAACGGAAGTCCATAATTATTTCGAATGTTTCTGCGGTCGTTCTGTGCCGTTGCCAAAAATTAAGCAAAAATTGCTCAAGAGAAAAGAAAATAGAAAATAGAATTCGTGCTTTCAATTTTCGTCAAGCGTATGTATACACATGCAGAGACAAGTAAACACACAAGCACACACACATATGCACAAAGACTCGCACAAGCACACCGTAAGCAATTCTAAATGCAAAATCTAATAAAATTTGCAATTCAAATGGGCATTAAAATGCATAAACACAGACACGCACACACACATAAATGTCTTATCACACACATACACAAACACATGCACTCAAACACATACACTCAAACACCTTCTGAAGATGCAAAGCTCTGAAAAGGACACACACAAAAAAAAAGCAGAAACGAAATGGCAAAGAAAATAAAGCATTTTCTTTGATTTTTATTGTGCAAGAGAGAAAAAAATCTTAACAAAATAAAACATATCAGCAAAAAAGGACAAAAAAAAAGACGAAAACTTCGGCGAGACAGTGCTTTTCCATGTGCAAATACAGACACATACAAATTTCGAAATGAAATATACAAAGCGAAAATCTCATTTGCGTTCTGTTGTCTGTCTATCTGTCTGTTGGTTTGTCTATGTGTGCACTACACACACACACATACCATGAACACACACACTTCAGGGCGATGAATAAAAATTGATAAGCATAAAAGGTGTTCATGCCGAGACAATCAAATCGTTTCTTTACATTTCGCCCGTCCTTGGCCGGTTTTCTGAAAATCAATTTCTTTCGATTTGTTTGCTCAAAACCTTTTAAAACGAAAAAAATATTAAATTATTCAGTCATAATAATCATTTTATTACTATTTGTATGGTAATAGCAAACTTTTTTGAGTGTAAACAATTGTAAATTTAGTTACCAAGGTTAAAACGGAAGAACTTTTAATAGTTGTAAGCTTAATCAATATTTCATCAATTAAATTATTTTTTTATATTGAATTTGTTGCAGTTATTTTCTGTAACTTTCTAAGTAAATTGTATTTTGTATGTATGTGTTTGGTATCATTTTTAAAAAGCAAAAAGAGACAACAAAGGAAACTGTCCCTCATTCGGTCTCTGCTTTTGTTTGGCGTTTTGAAATTATTTACTACATAAAAAATTACAAAAAAGCTTAATTACAAAAATATTAAAATCCATTTAAAACTTAAAAATATAAACAAAATAAAAAACCCATGTAAATCATTTTGATGGGATTGTTTTGTATAAAATTTAGATTTATTAAAGTTGTTTAGTTATGTACTTTAAATTGTACATATATTTCACTTTTCATGTGGAGTACAATTGTTTTAAATAAATTTAATCAATTTGTTAAATTTTTGTATTCAAATACACTTTGTCTCTTAGTCCATTGGGTGGGCTACTATGAGACAAGTGTCCTTTTGTGCTCTAAATTCGGTTCACCTTTGGTTTAGTAATTTTGATTGACAAAATTATTTTTAAAAAATATTTAAAATGTTTGATAACTTTTAGAGTTTGTTATAAAATCTTAGCAAAATTGTAAGGAACCGATTTATTTCAAGCCATAAGCAGATAAAACAGACATAAAAACAATTTTATACAATCAGATAAAACTTTTCTTAAGTAAAGAAAGTTTCAAGTTTTTATAATAAACAATAAAAATTTGTTGAATATTATAGAAAAATTACTTCAAAAAAATTGTTTGAATAATTTATTTTTCCTAAAAACCAGTCTCGTTTGTTTTTGCCTAATGCTGAGGCGCAGAATTGTCAAACAAATAAACAACATATGCAAGAGTGTGTGTGTGTGTGTGTGTGTATATGTGTCCGTATAAGTGTCTCTTTTTATACTCTTCATTATGTAAATAGCCTAAAGAAATCCATATAAAATTTTCTATAGATTTCTCCTTTTCATATTTCGTTTTTCTTTGCATATGTATTCTGTGCAAATTTTGGTGAATGTATTTGCTCTCGTCTATGGCAAACTTAAATGGACAATCATCCTGAGCCATGAGGAGAAAAAAAGACCAAAAACAAAACAAAGTAAGCAAAAGAAAACATAAAAGGCAAATACAATTTCTTGCGTATTGCTTGTTCATGTTCTTTTCATTTGATTTAATGTTGATTTGATTTTTATTGATGTTGTGTCACGTTTTAAAAACAACAACACCAATAAGCAAATTCAAATTCAAGAAAATTTAAATTTTACTATTTTCACATTGGAACATAAGATTTTCTTTAAGTTCTCTTCATTGTCGAATGGCATAGAAAAAGTAACTTTATTCGGAAAAGCTGGCTGTCATTATTTAGGAGTGCTGGACTTATAATGAAAATTATAACAAAATACGATTGAAGCGTGCACTTTTTGTTTTTATTGTTTTTGTTGTTGTTGCTGTTGTTCTGGTGAAAATGTATTGTCGTAGCGCGCAATTGTTGACGTTGAAGTTGTAGTAGTGCCAAAGTGCAATAGTGTATGTCCTTGTAGATTTTATATTATTTTCTGCGCAGCTCCGAAGGCATTCATTGAAGCATACTTTTTGGGGCACAGCATTAATGAGAATTCTTTTGAGTGGCAAAATAAGTGTCAGAGTCAAGTTGGAACTATGCAAAAACAAAAAAGAAACAAAAATTAAATTCATAACAAAAGTACTTTACAAGCTTTTTCTCTCTTTTTTTTTGTTTTTGCAGTGCATTAGTGATGGTCCTGAGTTTCTAACTTAATCAAGAAACGAACAAATTGTAAAATGCAATAACTGAAAGTTAAATATTTTGTTGATATTTTTTCATAAGAAAGTGAGCAGAAAAATATTTCTTTGTTGTTCCTTTAAAAATATGATTTGGTTAAAATTTCTTTTGTCGTATTTCAATCTATTTCAAATTGATTTCAGAATTTGTTTTGATATTTTCTCAAAAAAAATCCTATTCCATTACAGCTGCCCACCTTTAAAATCAATTTCAGCTAAAAAAATTAATGCAGAAAATGTCAACACGGCGTTTTGCATTCGAGCGGAAAAACTTCCAACTGAAAGCAAACGTTCCTTCCGAACGATTCTAATTGAATTGGATTTATTTCACAAAGCCAGGTCAACTGAAATTAACATACGTCCGTCCCACTACGCCGTACCGTGCCACGCCGGCCGTAGATGTCGTCGTCGGCATCGGCGTCGTTATTGAAGCTGTTAATGTCGGCGCTAAAACCTTTTGGCGGATTGCGCCCGTTTTCTCGACTGCAACTGCCTGACGAGCTTGTGCTGGCACATTCGCCCGTGACAGTTTCTCTGTGCACTTAATCATGATTGCAGTCGTCGTACCAATTCGTTCCATTTTGTTGTTTTCATTTATTTTATTTTTTTGCTACCGCCGCTGCTGCTTCAATCGGCTCAAAGCATTTGACAGCTGACTGTGCTGGTACCAGAATAATTGACAGTTCCTTTTTTTATGCCCGATGGTAATAAATGGGAGCAGGTTATGAGTATCAGAGGGGTAAGTATTTTCAGTTTAGTAACTTGTAAAATTTTTTATATTTTAGTTTAAAATGGAAAACCAAAAAATTTTAAATCATAAAATTAAGAAATATTCAACAACATTTACTCTTTCACGCTTTATTTTCATTTGGCGCTTTGAGCAAAGCCGCAGACAGAGAACAGCAGAAATGCATAAAAATGTCAGCGTGCCTGTTGCAGTTGTACTTCGTAGCAATAATTGCTGCTAAAACTACTGGTGCAACCATTTTACTAATTGCTACTTCACCATCAACACTCACACTACCACACACATATGTACACACACTCAGTTGTACTATGTAGGTACACATAAGTATAAGTACCACATTTACGACTACACTTCCAGTTCCTTATAATTTTCCGCATACACACTTGTGCTCTGTGTATGCGACAAAAACTTCTCTACATTTGTAGTGAGTGTATTTGTGTGTGAGTGTGTGTTTGTGTGTATAAGTAGTAAAAGTGGCAAAAGTTTTATGCTTTTAAATTTGTGACAGTGTTGCAGCACCTTCAAACTTGTTTCAAATGGCAGTGTTATAAATATTTCTCTATTTTTTTATTACACATAAATTTAACACTTAAGTACATGGTTTGATAAATACTACAATGTACCGTTAAATATATTTATATATATATATAAGTACACAGCTAGGAAACGCTTCATTTGATATAGTATTCCGGAGCACTCCAAAATGCTGGGATAATTTTATGTGCCCATATATGAAAATAACTTTAGTTTACCATACTTATTTTCAAAACAACTTTCGTTGCATACTTCTAGGAAGTAAATATCATATAACATTTTGTTGCACAATTGAATGTCAATACATAAGTTTTGAAAAGGATCACTCCTGTTTACTTTTAAGTAATTGTCGTTGCTTCCACAGCGGGTTGTTTCTCATATGACCATCTTCATTATTGGTCAATAGTTTTGTTAACACTTCATTTCAACCGTTTTGCTATTCTTTAATAAGTTTACAACTAAGAAAGTGTTTTTTAATTTAAGATTTACATTTAAATACAAGATTTTAACAAAATATTTAAACAATTTCTGTTCGCCTCAACTATCGCCGTCGCGTCGTCGGTAGTTACCGCAGGCAAACATGGCAGCTCTGTCCTCGGCAACATTTTTGTACACACACACACACTTCTGCACAAAAGAGTAAACGTTGTACAAAGCAGTAAACAATTTCTTTTGTTGCACCGCTGCCAAGTGCAGTTGCAACGAATTTTCCACTTTTTCATGTTGCTGCGCTGGTGGTTTGTTTTTCTTTCTGTTGTGTTGTGTTGTGTTATGCGCCAAAAAATATGCAGCAGATTTCTTCTCTTAGTAGTTTTAAATACAACTAAAAACAATGTTTCTTATGCACAATCGTAAGTGCTTGAGTGTAAGTTTATGTGAAGGTTTGTTGGTGTCTTTGTTCGCTTAAGTGTTTGGGGCATTGTACTTATGTATGAAAAAAAAAATAATTCAAGTTTTAGAAACAGTTAAAAAATATAAAGAAATGCTTTTTTAATTTAAAGAATACAAATCTTTCCTTCACATAATACTTTAAAACAATTGTGTAAATAATTTCGCAAAAAAAAAGAAGGTTAGTTAATTAATCAAGCAAATTAAACTAAGTAAAAAATCTTTTCTGCTTTACATGTCACTAATTAATTAAAAACACAATTTGAAATTTTTTAATACTTTTAAGTATACACAAATATTTAAATTTAACTTTATTTTATTTTATTTGTGTGTGAGTGTACGTGTCCTTGTTAATATATATACACATGCGTGTGGATGTGTGTTTGCTCGACTGTGTGCAGCACTTGACTTAGACCCACCACTTATGCCGCTTGTAGCACGCTTTTTCGTTTTGTTGCTTGTTCTGCTGCTGTTGCAGGCTTTTTAAAGCGCGAATTCTTTTGACAGGGAAATGCTGTCGAAATAAAGCTTTATTGCATCTACATGCGAATCCTTTTAATTTAACATTTCGCACAGGGAAAGCCTTTAAAAAGATAATTTCGAAAGACAAGAACACGTTTTGCGTACTTGTGAAAAGAATTCAGTTTTGGTTCTAGTTATTACTTATATGTATATGTGCTTGAACAATGTTATTGTATTTTTTCCATTAATACAATTTTATAATATAATTTTTTAAATAATACTGAATACTTGTATATTATAATTTATTAATTTTTAAATCAACAGAATTAGATAGGTAGATAGATAGATAGATAGATAGATAGATAGATAGATAGATAGATAGATAGATAGATAGATAGATAGATAGATAGATAGATAGATAGATAGATAGATAGATAGATAGATAGATAGATAGATAGATAGATAGATAGATAGATAGATAGATAGATAGATAGATAGACAGACAGACAGACAGTTGAGGGAACATTACAGAGCCAAACACCTGAAATATATAAATCTTAATAAAAATTCCACTTTAGATGATATTAGTTGACATTTCTCAGATATAATGTAACTAGTAGGTAACACAAATGTATTACGTACAGCTCAGTTGACAATAAACAAGGAACAAAGTTCAATTTTTACTATAATCGCTTTTTAGCGTTTGTTTAAGAGCTTTTTGCACAATGTCAGAAATACATCAGCGACAGAAAAAACAGATGAAGATTTTGATATTGCTAAAGTTGAATGAAAAACAAATATTAATAACGCAATTTCACACAAAATCAAAAAAAAAACAACAACAACAAATTGTCTTATTGAAGTTGTTCAAATGTTTTTCTGAGTTTTTGTTCTTTTGCACAAAAGTTGCAGGAAATGCGCTCCAGAATGAACAGCAAAATTCTCTTGTTTACTGCGAATTTCCACTGTGCACTGGTTTTAACTGCGTCAAGCACAGCACAGCACAACTCAGCTCAGCTGCGGGTGTGTTTCCACAGAAATACTTCATCAAAGCAATGCGCCACAATTGTTCAAATTGAATGAGTTATGCGAAAAACACGCGCGCAGCGCACTCTGAAACGCCACGAAATGCATTTGATTTAATTATTTTATATTTGGTTCTTATACCCTTCGGCACGCGCAAGGTCGTACCAAAGGGTATATTCGGTTTGTTATTCGATTTGTAATGCCTGTAAGGAGGCGTGGCAAACATGACAATATATAAGCATAAATGATCAGCGTTGAATTCTGAGTCAATTAAACGATGACCGTCCGTCTGTTCGTCTGTGCTATACAATATAATAGAAACAAGAAGCATAATTGTTTGTGGTTAAAATTGTGTAGGGTATTTGAGCTTCGAAATGGTCGAATATAATTTTCTAACTATTTTTTTTGTCATTGCAATTCGATATTGAAATACAAGTTAACGAGTTGCATTTGAAAATTGCAGACAAAGCTTCAGCAGCGAAAATAAGGAGGAG
This sequence comes from Suillia variegata, assembly GCA_949127995.1. Classification (NCBI taxonomy): domain Eukaryota; kingdom Metazoa; phylum Arthropoda; class Insecta; order Diptera; family Heleomyzidae; genus Suillia; species Suillia variegata. The sequence continues at coordinate 19,060,128 of OX421846.1, forward strand.
TCGATTTTAGTCATAGTTTAGAAGATTTTTGATATACTCTGTAGTAAAAAAAATGTCATGGTTATTTTATAAAATCATTTTGGATGCAGCATGCAACATTGCAAAATGTCTCAATAAAGTGAAATTTCGTTTATTATGTTTACTATTTGAAGAGATATTAAAATGTTTGTTTAGTAATAAGAAACGTTATTTACAAATAAACTTTGCACATACACAATACACACACATACACTCATACATATACAAAACTATTTATTTGCTCAGATACATATGTTCACATACGGGTATATGCTTTATGATGTACTTAAATATTATCTAATAGTTTTGTAAGTAATTTGCATATGAGGAGCTTCAATACTAAAACTCTTCAAGTCAAACAAATTAAATATTAAGCTTCTAAATCGTTTAAAATAGAAATAAAGAAGTTATTTCTTATTGAAATAAGAGTTATTGTGACTTTAATTCAGAACTTTTGTTTAGAATATTTGATAATTTGGCAGGATACAAATGTAAGAGCTATGCAGTAAACAAAAAAAATTCACTTTTGAATGTTCTTTGAAAACCAATTTTTAAGTTTCATTTTCATCGTTTTTTTTTTCGATAGCCGATTTTTTTTTTAATCGATTTGTAAAAATACCGTAAATGTGATAACCAAGCGATAGTTCGAAACTTTAACTTTAGAGCTACTAAACTGAATCATTTTCTCAATTTGGAAAACAAAATTAACTTTCATCTTTTTTCCCCATAGCTCTAAAATATTAAAAGTATTTTCAAAGCAAACACATATATAAGAATTAAAAGATACAAAATATATGTATCCGACTTTGCTCGTGTTTTTCTTTTGATTAACGTGAGCTTAAAAATAAAATATATATGAATATATTAAAATTAAAGTAGAATAAACTCTAAACATGAAAATTCTTTCAACTAGCTCAAGTAAAACGGATCTCTGATAATATTTGCTATACCAATACGATCGTATGCTCCGATATCTAACGCAGAGTATTACAATTCCTGGCATATTTGGGTTTCATGGAATTTCGTTTGAGATACTCGCTTTTGCTTTGGTATGTGTACGCATTTAATGTGTGCTTAGCATCTTTATCTCAGCGAAATAAACGCAAAAATGCTCATAAAATTACATTTTCGCTGACTTATGACGCGCGCATTTTTCGTTGGCCATTAAGAGTCCATGGCGTACAATATGACTGACTAACTGACGCGGCTGCTGCTGCTGCCGCCGCCGCCATCCGTCCCTGACTTTGTTTTAAAAGCGTTTTTATTTGCTATTTTGCAGCTGCTGATGGGAGTTGAAGTTACTTGCAACTTTTATGACGTGAGCAAAAACTTTGTGTTCGCTTTTGCTGTTGTTGCTGCTGCTGCTGATGTTGTTTTTGTTGTTGTTGTTGTTGCTGCTGTTATTTCTGTTGTTGTGATTTAATGTGGCACTAAACGGAAACAGGAAATTACATTACTTTTGTTGCGGGGTTATTTTTCAAGGTTATTTGGTTTATGCCTTTAAAGAAATAATTACTTATTTGAATTTTGCATAAGCTGAGCTGAGCGTGAAGCGATGAGACTAACTTTATTTTGTTATTAAAAAAATAAAAAAAAGAATGGAGTCATAAAAATAAAAGTCATCACTTTGTCCGAAAAATTGACAAAAGCGACTACAAAATGCGGTTATTTAGATTATGACTTTAGTCTTAAATTTAAGGATTTCTTAAGTATATAAGTCAAATTAACATGAATACAAAAAAAGAAATATACTTTGTATATTTATATATTTTATATATTGTATAAATATCTGCATATGCAAATATTGGGTAAATAAAATTACTTTCATGCGTACATATTCCGTTCGTTACGCATCCAGACGCTGGGCTCACACGTACGAGTATGTTGCACATTGTTAGGTACTTAAATTTTAATCAAGGTTTCTGCCTGAGGAAGCTTTAATGTTTATGTTCACCTACGGTGAACAAATATTTAAATACTATACTTAAGCAGATTTTTATATTTTCATGTACGTAAATTTTGATGCCAACAACCACTTTTTTATAGCTTTGTTGTTGTGCCAACCTAAGGCTATAGGACAAATTGGACAAATAAGGCATGGCATAGACGGGTATATACACGCGCACGTATACTTCTATATATATGTATATATGCAAACACACCTGCTGCATGATTTATGTATATGTTTGTGTGTATTTTGACTGAAATGTGGTTGCAGAGAAAACAAGAAAAAAGGAACACTTTAAGTGCTCAATGTAAGAGCGTATCCCTTAAGCGTGTAATGTATGCGTCTGCAAACTTGTCACTATTTACTTTATTTTATTTAAGCGTAGACGCAATGGAATATATTTTATTATGGTAATAAAAAAACACAACTTTTTTTTAAACTAAAAAATATAGTTTGATAATTGAAACAAATGATACATTCTCGAATGAGGAGAGCACATTCCTATATGAAATTCTATTAAAAGCTATTTTACTATATTCCTGTGAAGGGTATTTAAGGCTCGACATAGCCAAAGATAGTTCATGAAATTGTTCTAATGGAATATAAAATGTTTAACAAATTTTAAACGCTTTCGCTGAATGCGTTCTGCTAAGTTTAAAGCAAGCGGTTAAGAGTTCTTTGAAATATTCTATTTTATACTTTTTAAACTATTATAAATATTTAAAATAATCTTTCCTCTTGATTTTTTTTGCGTTTGTTGCAGCAACAACAAACAAAAAGCACTTCTGATTGCCATTGTAGTGTAGTAGTAGTTGTTGTAGTAGTGGTAGTAGGTAGTTATACAGAAGAGTGTAATAGTGGTGGTAGTTATACGATTCTGTAGTGCTAAAGTGATGGTCGTTATTTTTACGTTTTGTGTTTGTGTGCGTGTGTATTTGTGTGTGTAGAGCGCCTCAAGCAGACACACACAGTAACTACAACAACTACAAACAACTACACACAACAACGAACAACGAACGATGGACGGATGGACAAACATTCAACAAACAAAACAAACTAAATGCCATGTTAAAACTTTTAACATTTTTCATTTCAGGCTTTTTATTTCATTTCTGTGCTCGCCAAAACAAAAACAAAACAACAAAATTTTAACAAAATTTTGTTTAGAACAAAAACAAACAAAAGAATGAAAAAGGGACAAAACAACAACAGCAGAGCAGCAGCAGAAAAAAAAACCTAGAAAAATGTTAAAAACTGCAAAATTTTTAATTTATTTTTGTGCGCAATTTTTGTGAAATAGACTTTTGTGATGAATGGTCTGCAGCAGGCATTTTTAAAATGACATCGCAGCAAAGCGCTTATGTATATGAGTGTACATACGTATGTGTGTGGCCAGAGGATGTGCACACACGACACACGCGTACACATACTTGTGTGCGTGTGATAAATGCGAAATGGAATTACAAATTGTTCGAGGGAAAATGTTGCAACTTTGTACTAAAAGTGAACTTTAAGCGCTTAAAGGCTTCGTGCGGCGTACAAAGTTCGTTCGTGTTCAGCTCACTGGAAATCTAGATTTTATGTAATTCAGAAGGAGATTTCACATTTCATTGAAATTACTTTAATTTTTAAACCTAATTTAAGTTAAATAAATTATGTAAAATTTTTAAAGCTAACCACAAAGAGATTTGCTTAGATTTATTAAGCATTAGAACAAAAGTAATTGTATTAATTCAAAGTAAGCCTTAAACATAAAAATTTTAATTTTTCTACACACCAATAAACAAAATGTATGATTTAATTGTTTACCGAAGGAATACTGCATTATTACATAATTTTAGAATGCACTCAACTGCCTTAATTGTTTGCCATAAATACTGGTGAAATCCTTTTCTAATCCGACGACCTTTCGGCCCAAACCCTAACCTAATCTCATGAGTTATGGTTTCACTTTTGCTTCTTGCATTCCAGGAGTGCATAAATAAATAATTTAACAAATCGTTTGTGACAATTTTATCGCTTACACGACACAAGAGGCATTTTAATCCAATTAAATTTGTAGCCTTAACCCTTTCCCAGTTGCGCTGACCTTTCCGATTTCCAATTTCGTCAATGTACCCTACACTACATTCGCATTCTATTGAATGTTTTTAAAGTTGAAGGTGTGGTGGCATTCTTCCTCTTCTTATTGTATTTGTTTCGGTATAATTAAAATTTTGTTTATATTAAAAATTCAACTTGTTGAGTGAAGTGGATTTGTTGTTGTTCTGAGACGATTCTGTAAGGAATCGCTTAAGAATGGCTGGAATTTCTTTTGTTAATGTCATGAATTGTTTTGGACATGCACTCGTGTGTTAAATGTTGTTGTTATAATATTTGTTTAACAGAATCACTTTCAAATACATATGTATGTCATGTCATTAGCATGACAAAAAAGTAATGATAATGAAATGGACATTTCAATATAATTGAATGAACAAACAATTAAAAAACCATTAAAAAAATAAAAAAACGTCAACTGTAGTGAGAATGGAATTAAGGTTACATTGCAAATATTAATGCAAGAGTTTAAATGTTCATTACATTTAATTAACTCTAAATAGTATCATTACGTTTGAATTTTTCATTTATCATTATATATTGCAATTTTTTTTCAATTATTATAAATTTCATTATAAATATTTTTTAAATTATAATGAAATGTTAATTTAATTGTGATAAAAGCAGTTTCAGTGATATTGAAAAAATAATAATAATAATAAATAATAATGCTTTTGGAAGCAACAACATTGATTTTGTTCTTTTGTATATACGTAAATATGAATTACATATACCCCTGGTAAATCAGTTACTACAATCATCGATTGGAAAACTTTGCTTAAAAATATAAAATGTTGTGTAATTTAAAAAAATTCAAAGACAAATTTATAGTTTCTTAAAATATCTTAAACAGCATTTTTGGAGTTTGTTTCATTTTAAATTTTACATGCTTTGGCAATTCTCAAAAATTGGCTGACAAAGAATCTTATTCTAGGAATACAAAAAATAGGACAAACACCAATAAGGTGAAACGTGTTTTATATTTCATTTAGATTACAAATGGAACAAGGGCTAGGTAGCATATTTCTAAATGATCTACAATTTAAATCAATCAATCAATCAATCCACATCTTTAAACACAGCAATATGCAGATTTACTCTCCATGCAGTATGGAGCAATGTCAAGACTTGATCAAGAGCATAAGTCATGGTTACGTGTAACTCTTTCCAATCATCAGCCTAGAAGAAACCTTGCATTCAAAACTCTTTGACTAAAATTAGTGGTGGCTTTCCGAATCCATGACAAAAACTTTTAAAATACAAATGTAATGAAATGTAATGTTACTACGGAATAGTTTTTCGAAATGTTCGAATTGTTTGTAACCACATCAATCAATCATAATCAAACTAACATTAGACGCAGAATAAAAAATTTTTTGTTTATTTGCTATTGAAATTTTAGGATTATACTCGTAGCATTGATAACTGTTTATGCTGTGGATAGTATAGTTACAAAATGTTTTTGAAAGGACATTCATTTACTTATACATATTCTTTTTTATTTTCCTCATGTGACCAGAAGAGATTTCCAAAGATTCTTGCGCTTTTTCTTAATTTGAGTACTTTAGAGTATTGTGGATTTATTTATGGTAACAGATAACAAAAAAATCTCAAATTAACCGCATAAGCGTCTAACATTTTGCTCTGGTGTTGTGCCAAGTTAAACTTTAGTATCAGCATACATTAATACTTCGATAGTCATTAACTCCTCCTGGCATACAATCATACAAGTCATTTGAGTACAACGAAAAAAGAACAGTGCTAAGTTGGCAATCTTGTTTTACACCCTGTAAAAGTTAATATATTAAGACGGAAGTTTTTTCCTTCGAAAATAATAAAATATTAGATCACATTGATGGACATTTTATTATTTATTTAACACAATTTTAAAATGTTAATTGCCTAAAAAAAACTTAAGCTATTGTAGACTTAAGCTTAATACTGGAATAATTATATAGAAAGTTTGTGGGTGGAGAAGTGCTGCAACTAACATAATTTCGAATCAATTAAAATTATTAATTAAATGTCAAAAGCCATTTTGCGCATCAGTAAACAATCTTTGCACATACACACGCACACTCACACACATGACAAATTAAGTTGAATTATTGCCAACGATTTATGTCGATTTGCAAGGTACGCGGCCTCACGTTGTTTGCTTTTTATTTTGCAAGCATGTGTGTGTAAGATTATGTTTTCTATGTGGTAATGAAAATGTTTTTCTTTTATTAATTTTCTACATCAATTAATTTTTTACATTCATTAATTCATTATTTTATTTATCAATTGTTTAATTTATTAAATTATCCATTCATTGGTTCTTTCTTTCATTCATTCATTCATTCACTCATTCACTCATTCTTTCATTCATTTATTAATACATTCATTTATTCATTCACACTTCCGGCAATATTTCAACTTATTTCAACACAAAAATAAAGCCATAAAAAGCGCAGAGCAGCACAGAAATACCTAATGACATACATGCAGCATGCCGCGTGTTGCATGCAGCATTATTTCCATTACAAATGCGGCCATTCGGCGAAAACTCATTACGCGGCATATGTAATCGCACGAGGAACAGGCAAGCATACAAGCGGAAAAACTGAAAAACAAAAAAAAAAAAACAAAAAAAGCAAAACCTGCAAAAAGATGATAAACGCGCCGTTTGGTAACAAATTAGGCGGCGCGGCAGGTAAGAGAGAAGGCAGAAAAGCAGAAAATACAAGAAAAAAGAATCACAAAAAAAAATAAAAACGCAAACAAAAGCACAATTACACAATAAAAAATGCCGAAAAGGAAGTGGCGTTGAAAAACGGAAAAGTAAGTCATGCAGCGGAAGCAGAAGCAAAAAGAAACAGCAAAAAGAAACATATCCACTAAATGCACCTGAAGACGACGAATTAAGTGGACAACACTGGTGTGCCGGTCAAGTGGAGGCGTCGGCGGCGGTGCAACAAAGTGTTGCAAGCCCATTTTAAACACACATACACACACCTGCACATATAGAAATTTATGAGTTTTTTGCCATAAATTTATGTGCGCTCAAAAATTTTAGCATAAAAGCCAGCCTAAAAATTATGGAATTTTTATTTATTTTTCATACCATGTGAAAAGCGGTAAAATTGCAAAATGTATCTACATACAAGATGTACATACATACAAGATGTATAGTAGGTGCACAGTGAGCAAAGAACCAGCGCAAGTGTGGACAAATTTATTTTGTCTTTTAAAGTCACTGACGCATTGGAGGCGGGGAAGTGGTAACTTAAAAAGCAAAAAAAAAGAATCCGTTTATATATGGTTAAAATTATTTTTAGTTTACTTAAATATATCGAGCTGCTATTTGGTATATGAGGTACAATTCGACAAGAGGAAGTTAAGTTCAAAAAGTGGACAAGATCGAACAAAAAACTCCTTCCTCCCATACAAACCACCCACCCACGCATGAAAAGTGGAAAACAAATTAATAGAAATAGTAGGCAACAAGTTCAAATTCCGAATTTAACATTTTTTAGGGTCAAATGGAGATTTCCACAATAATTTGTTTAATCGATTTTAAAAATATGACAAATTTATGTGATGTTAAAAATTTTCCATTGTTGACTACCAAAAGTTGTTAGTAGGTATTCCTGATGGAAATTTTTTTTATGCCTATGTAACGTAGTTGATATTCCACTGTGAAGTGCGCGCATTGGTGCAAGTGCTTGGCGTGTCAGTGCTGCCGTTTTCGTATGCTAATTTGTTGCATGCATGCCTCGTATATACATATATACATTAACACACACTCGCACACACACACACACAAATGCATACATACACATGAGTACCAGAAAGCGTTCAAGTGCAATTACATGCGGCAGGGGCAATTGTTACGCTGCTGCAAAGTCAACCGCACAAAGAGACCGCCATGAGTTAAGGAGCGCGCGAGGTAGAAAGAGAATGCGGCATCTGCCGCGACGATAGCGTCAAATTGTCGGCGGCATAAGGACGCCAATGGCGCCGCAATCAACGTGCCTCTTTGTACGCCTGCCGCGCATAAAAGCCGCCTGCGTTGCAAATTTCCAACGCGTTCTTTTTTTTTCTACTTCTGCCCCTTTGCAAAGTATGCAATTTACTCGGCATGTTTGTTTTTTTTTCTTTCGTTGTTGTTGTTGGTGTATTTTTTTCAACTATTTTTTGAGTTTTCGCTATTTTTGTATATCGTTTTTTTTCCTGTTTAATTTTTAGTTTATTTTCAATTTCTTTTCATATTTTTTGCATTCATGCTCGTATTTCATAGAAAGTATAAAAAGCTGAAATTAAAAAAAATCAAATAAAAATAGAATAGAAAGAGAAAGAGAATAAAGGAAATGCATGTTTTGCAGTTGCGACGCTGCCAACAGTGCCAGGCGGCACATCAAGTATATGTGTGAGTGTGTCGGTGTCTCTGTTAGTGAGTGTTAGTGTGTGACATAAAGCGCGTTGGTGTGGCGTGCGAGCATACAACGATATCTTGCCATTTTTTGTGTGCAAAGAAGAAGAAATGCATGCAAATTGCATTTTCTACCCATTCCATTTGCATATGTTTTGTTAGACAGCATCCCAGTCGGAATTACCTACGCGAATGTATCATCGATCAATACAATTTTCTCTTAAAACTTTATAAAATTTGTATTTTCTTTATTTCAGTTGAAATGATTTAAAGAATATCAATGTTTGAATTTAATTGGGATAAAGTTAGTTGATACAACAAATTTTTAATTGACTTAAACGGTGTAATGGCATCAAAGAACAATTTATTGTATTGATTAATTTATCCAGAATATTTCATTCTGAGCATCTGCAGCGTCTAAAAACAAATAAAAAATTGCAAAAAAATAACTGTTCCTTAGATGTGTGAGTTATTTTGTGACACCTCTTTCTATTGATGAATTTTCGCCCCACCCCAATTATCAAACGATGACGAATTTTCCTAATGTGGAGTTTCGCTTTTATGTGCGGGTGAGTCTAGTTTATGACTTGACTTCGAGAAATTTACAACAATAACGAAACCAACACATGTATCCATGTGTGTATGTGTATATGCACTCTCACATATAACTTCCACTTCTGGTCGTTCTCGGATTCACTGTGTTATTCTTTTCCTTTAGCAGAGAAATATTTTGCTTTTATGACTTTTGTAGTTTTTAATTTAGCCCCTTCCAGAGCGAAATTACAAATCACTGCGCACATTTCTGCATGATTAAATTTGGAATAGATTAAGTTGTTTTTTTTATTGTTGTAGAAAACTTGAATTAGACTTTAAACAAACTAAAAAATTAAATTTCTTATAAACAATTAAAGAGTAAAAAAGCCTGCTTACGTCTTTCCTATATTCCAGAGAGTTGGAGAAGGGTAAAAGTGGTCTTCATACCCAAGGCGGGTAAGAGAAACCATGAAGCAGCCAAAGACTTTAGACCAATCAGTTTAACCTCTTTCTTACTAAAAACTTGATAGTAGGAGGGGAAATATTAATGAAACACCTTTTGAATATACTCGTATAACTTTGATATTTAACGTTCCTAAAGAAAACGTCAATTGAAGCAGTCATTCATCTTATTACCTTAATTAAAAATTGCAAATCAAATTAAGCGCTCAGCAGTTATGCTCTGTGAATTTACAAGTTCACGCAAGGAAGCAAATGCGAAAAAATAAGTTTCGCAGGATAAGAATTTGCTTTTAAGAATGTTTAATTGATTTGATTCCTTGGGAAAAAGGTTCGAAAGTTGCTAAAATGTTCTGCAAAAATAAAATTACCTTTTAAAGCAGCTGCATTGGGTTCCAAGCATCCAGATGTATCTTTTAAAGGAGGCAACAACTAAGCGGGACAAACTGCAAATAAGAATATTTCATAGGTGAATTAGTGTTCAAATAGTTCTTAAAAATTTGCATAAAATTGAGTTTTACTAAATGTTTTTAAACATATATAAAAATATCGGAATAAGGTTCATATGATTTTCAAACATATAAGAAATAACTAATGGGTATATATTTAATTTATCGCTATCATAGTAGGTACATCCTACATACATATATTAGATTTATCATCCTCGTCATTAAAACACTTTCAGCTTCATTTAAACGTTATCCGTGTTTATTAAATATTATTAAATTCATTGTGTTTAAATTAATAAGTTTAAAGGAATAATGTTTAAAAAACTATAAAATACGTCCGTCTAGCTTGGTGGCTACTTCTCTACTCTCCTTCTCGTTAGTGTCACTAATCGCTTCGTTCAATTGTTCGTTCAAAGTAGTGTCAACTAAACGTTTTAGCAGTTTCGTCTAATTCTTATACTTCTATCTGTCTGGTTGCTTGTGAATTCCAATTCCACAAATATTTTCAATATTAAATATTTCTGTTTAAGAATTTATTATATGTAATTCAGAAAACTTAAATGAAGTATTTAACTAATATTACTGTGTAATTATAGCATCACTGGATTCAGTGTATTCGATCCAAAGGTTTAGTTACCAATTGAAGTAATGTAGATGTTGAAACTATTGAATCAGAGGTTCATTTCCACTACGTTAGTAGACAAATTGAAAATGTTTCTCACAGTAAATTTGACAATCTGTTGTTCATATTCGACTTTAAACTGCCGATGTCGATAAATGTGTGTACAGAAGTTCAATTTATTATAAACAAAAACGTGCGACGACAAATAGTGCGTAATATCTGAGATATTTTCTTTGATTTTAGTAAAATTTATTATTAGCATCAGGTGACAACATTTATAAGAGAGCGAGTGAACTATGAAACTGAAATCTTTTGATGACCTTCAACGACACGGACAACGATTCCATGTAATTAATTGCAATTATTGTTATCCTATTCAGTAAATGAATTATGTCTACTTCCACCTCTTTTCCAAGTCTCTTTCTCTCTCTCTACCCTCCACATGATGTTCAATTAAAAATTATTAACTCATAATAGCGCCAGCAAAGAGACGAAGAAGCAGCATTGACAAAGTTGCCATCAGTTAGTGTAATTTATTTACGTTAAACTTGAGCAGAAAAACAAACAGATGAGAAAAAATGCAATTATCCCGGAAAGCAATTTACTTAAAACAATGCAACTGCAAAATTATCCTTTTGCTCTCATTCCACAAAAAAAAGAAGAGAAGAAAAAAAACGAAACGGAAAACTTAAACGGATCCTTGCCACATTTTTGCTTCCTAAAGTCGCGTGGTTTGGTGTAAAATAACAGCATTATTCAAGAGCGACGCTGCAGCCCTAAGGGCTGTATTTGTCCAATATGCAACGTGATAGATGCGCCGTAGTGCAGCAGGAGGATTTACTCACTCAGCAGAGTGAGCAGAGTACAGCAGCCGGACAGAGCAGAATTGGCAAATCTCTTATTTAAATATTCAATCATCTTCGGATGGGCGGAATGTTATTTTTATTTATTTTCTGTCGCTGTCGTTTGTTGTTGCTATTGCTACGTTCGTTCTATTCGTTAGCTATTTGCTCTAGGATACGCTTTGGGAATTTTTGCTGCTGCTGTTAAAGAGGAATCAATGAAGATGAAAAATGAAGAATAACGAAGAAGGGTAACGAGATATGAACAAAAAAACGAAAGTGCTGGTAAACAAATGAAAAATACAAATAAACAAGTAACTAAATAATTAACATTCGAAGTAATTATAATTTTTTAGAATTGAAATACAGTTGTGTCTGGGTATAGTGAACACCCAAATTTTTACATGGAGCACTCTAAATAGTGATCAATTGAACGACTGTATATGAAAATTATAAATTTTTGTTTACATTTCCATATATTTAAATTTAATTTATCTGACATCGTTTCAGTTTTGAATTTCTGAATTTTAGCAATTTAATAATTTACACCGCAAATACAACAAATCCGCGAAGCGTAGTGGCAGCTATCACCACTCCTGCACGCGTGACACTGTTTGCTGCTGCTGTGGCTGCTTTGTGGCTTTGTGTGGGTCATCATCGTAAGTCATCATGCGCTGTTTGCGGGCGGCGATTGTTTACGATTTGCGTTACACTCACACACTAAAGTGCACACACACGCTGAACTTTTTTTGTTTAAATAGCAAATCAATTATAGCAATTTTTTTGGAATATAAAAAGGATTACTAAATAATTTGTAAGATAAGAAACGTCGCTTATGTTGAGGTTTAGATATCCGTATCTATTTTATAGAAAAATATTTGTCTCATGTACTTTGCGCTTGTCACTTTAGACCGAAATGGTTAAAAATTCTATACCGAGATGATCAGATAATAAACAATGGAAAAATTGATTAAATTGTTTTAAAAATAATCCAACTTAATCACATAATTGGCAATTAATGGAGCGAAATATCTGGAGTTCAATTTTGGATTGATAGGATGTCCTGGTTAAATCAATAAATATAGTTTGGTGTAGGTTAGGCAAGGCAACATTGGCTAATCTAACAAGAAAGAGAGATCACACATAGACCTTCAGAGGTCCTAGTTTGGTGTAGACGAAGTGTGAAATGATATTATAAAAATGAAAAGATTGTTCTAAATTATTTTGATTGTTTGTTTCAAAAAGTTAGACCAATGTCATAAAGTTTTCATATTTTTTATTGAAACAAGTCTAAAACTATACAAAACTGTTTTTTGCTCTACTTGGTACATGAACTAATTTCAAATGCAACGCAAAATCTTGCTTCGCTTTCGGTGGAGCGGCGCCTCTGCTCTCAGACCAAATGGCAGGCATGGCAGGCAGGCAGGCACATCGGTCATCATCATAAATCATTTTTCATATTTTTCTGAAAGCAATTTTCCTGTTCGCTCCTCGCTGTTCGCTTTTTCACTGATGATGTTTTATGATTTGCAGTTGAACTTTTAGAAAATGTTGTGCTGTAGTTTTGTTGTAGTATGGTTGCTATTGCTGTTATTGCTGTTGTTGTTGTTGTTTTGAATTTATGGTTACTTTTTTTTCGTCCTCGTACTGCATAAATGCAAAAGAAGTAAACAAAAACAAAACAAACAACAACAAAAATTAAAAACAATACACTCAGTCAACATTTGCTGCCCGTAATTTCAAACCGTATTTTATCGAATTTTTGAAATTTAAAATTTTTCTAAGCTTTTTTTTGAAAACAGCGCATATGTACTATACGAGTACATACATATGTATGTATGTATCCGCAATGGAGGTAAAACCGAATGTCAGCTTGTCTGTCTGTCTGATACATTTTAATTAACTTGAATAACCTGCTGTAGGTTATATTGCTGGAAAAAAAATTTGGAAAATAACATTCCAAATAAACTGCAACGGAGCTTTTCCCATGGAAATATTTATTTATTTATTGGCGGTATTTCAAAAATTGTATATTTCAACCGAACATACGAGCTCGCCATTTACATTGTTTGCATTAGGCAATACAATCGAAATAGTTGAAGTCGAAGCTTTGAATTCAACATTTAAAATGTTAGTTAGTATAGTAAAACAAAGCTATAAATAACAAGTGAGATATTGTTATTAATGCACCTTCTCTTTATTAAATATCGCAATAAAATGAGGGTGGTTCATGATTTAACAAAATCTTATATAATTTAATTTTCAATTAATGCTTATTAAAAAAGAGCATTTCAAAGATTTGTTAATTAAGAACTAAGCTAATTTGATAACTCATGAACCACCCTTATTCGATTGTGATATTTCGTTTAGATCGTTGGTTACCAACATTGGTTAATATATAGATATATTGACTTTATTTTAATGTATACAAATATGAAACACCCTAATCGTTTCGAAGATTTAATCAATTAAACCGATAAGTTATAATGCATAACAGAACAGGTTGAGCAAAATGTCGACTTAATATCTCCAATGCTTCTCAAGATATCGTGTTAAAGCGAACAAATTATGTTTATTTAATAGGCAGGCGTGGTCATGGGCGAATTGGATCCAAAATCTAACCAGTTCGTCAAAGGCATAAGAGCAACCAGTATACAAAATTTCTAAGAGGCACGGAAGCAGTGCATCAATTAGTCATTCATATATTTTTAATAATGCTCTATTTTTTCTTAGGCCATACTTGAGTTTAAATACCCTACATTAAGTTAAAGAAAATATGTTCTTATTGAACAGATTTTCAAACTTTTTTATAAGCCAAGAATATGAATTCTAGACCTGAGATAGAGTGAATGAAAGTTTATGACCGTTTCGATATTTAGTAACTGACTCCGTTCGACACAAACGTGTCTCGCTTAATAACTCGACTATGGTGATTTATGTTCTCGCCCGCGAGATGGCGATAGCTCAACATTATGTCTAATCCACAAGCATTTGTTTGAGTTAGCGACACTTGGCGCACTGATGCGATCTCCCGCTGCTGCTGCCGCCGCCGAAGCGTATGCTTGCTCCATTTTTACAAATACTTACGTAATACCTTGATCGACACAGCCACACACACACACACCCAATGACATAACTGCTAATAACACCAAAATGATGTGAGAGAGATATGCTAAAAAAAAGAATTGAGTTGGAACACTGTCAACGCTTCTGCTGCACGATTTACTCATGTTTCAACTAAGAATCCTCGCTCATCTTTTCACCACCTTTTCGCTATGACAGCACAGTACTTTGAGGTAGTTAAAAATATATTAAATTTGATTTTCCATTCAAATTAAACAATATAAAAACTAAAAGCAGAAAGTGGACACGTTTCTTTTGGAATCGATTACTGCAAATTTCCAGATTTTTCCCAAATCTTTAATTTAATATTGGCCAATAAAATAACAACTCTGTACAGCGCCACGCCTCTTCAGTACTTATGCGTGCATGACACGCTTCATTGTTCTTTCAGCAGCTCATCAGCAGCATTTCTTCGGTTTTAGTCTTTGCTTCTGGGTCTTCTCCCTCTTTTTTTTAATAATAAAAAAGAAGAAAAAATCTCAGTCGCACGTTACAACGTTTCCGTTTCCGCTTCATTGCTTTCATGCGCTGCACGGCGATATTCATGTAAGTCTGTCTGTCTGTCTGTCTGTCTGTTTGTGTGTCACTATGACAAGTGCTGCTGCTCCTTCGACATTGCTGCCTCTGTCGCCGGCATCACTTGCCACTGCCACTGCCACCGCCGCCGACTCAGCGCAACACGTACTTTGACAATTTGAAATGCGCTTTGCGCCAGTGTTGCATTTTTTATCGTGGTGGAAAAATATTTTCATTTTCCCTGAGTAATATCAGCAGTTTTCATTTTAGCAAGGATTTTCTTGTCTATTTCGCATTGAAATATTAAAACTGTGCGCGATGGCGGCGAAATATGGCCAAACGACTGAGCAGTCATTGTGGGCGTGCGAGAGGAGGTTGTACTATAGTAAAAAGAAGGCGCGCGAGCGTTGTGCCAATTGCAGTTTACAGTAAGCCATTGTGGAAATTATGTCAGTGTAGCCATTTCTCCCCTCCCCTCCCTGTCATTTGTTCTCTTTTTTCTTGGCTCACTTGGCCCACCAAAAGTCAATTTAGTAATTTGGCAGCAAAGTGAATTAATATCTTTCGACGTAGTCTGCATCTTGACTAATTTTGCAAATGTTGACGGTGAGAAAAATATCAGAAACTTTCAAAAGTTAGAGAACATAATTGGAACACATTTTATATGGATTATTTTGACCTAAAACGAAAGAGGACTTAAGGGATTTAAAGGTTTATTTCATAAATTCAGGGAAATATTAATCATATTAATCCAATAAATTTAAATGGACCCCCATACGAGTATTCATCAAAATCCATGTTTTATGTATAGTCCTCATAGACGATGAAAAGACGAGATCATGCTTCCGTCTTTAATATCAAGAAAATATAACCAAAAGTATTAATAAAAGTTGTTGTTTATTGAAAAATGTTTAGACTTAGTATACGATTATTTTCGTGTTCTTAAAACCTAGTTTTAATTTTCAATGCTTTCAAATTAAAATACCTTGGAATACAATAAAAATGAAGTCAAATATTTACCACGTTAAATTTGGCTCGTCTTAAATTGCAGCTTCTTTTAACTCAATTTCCGTTTCAGACTTCGCTAAACGTAATCTAGAATTAAAAGTAAAGAATAAGAAACAATGCGAAAACAAAATAAAAATAATAGCTTCCATATACTTTTCCAAAGTCAATCACGCAGTCAAGTGTCAAGGCGAAAAGCAGCCAAGTTGAGTATTGATAACAGAGAAAATAAGAAGAAAATCCCAGCGATACATTTAAACTGTGACATGTCAAACGGAAATTAAATATTTCACAATCAAAGTGACAGCATTAGACGTAGAAGCGAGCAACAACAACAACAACAACAAAAAACAAATACAAAAACAAAACACTGAATCCAAATCAAAAATCCGCTTAAGCCAACGACGAGAGACGAGAAACCGAAATCCTTGAAACAACTCTGGAAAAAGTCCTTGGAGCAACAATAAAAAAGCGAATATAAAAAGAAACGAATCGAAAACGAAAGCGCAAAAGTGGTCTTGGGATGAAATTAAAGCAAAACACAATAAGATGCTTATCCGGACAGTAGACTCCCGCTCCGCTCCGCACCGCACCGCACCGCATCGCACGACCAACAGGTGCAATCGACCGCTTTTAGCTAAACATATTGAGCTACTCGCACATCCTCGTACAGTGCCAGTGCTAACTTTAAGATGATTCTATTTAATCGTAAAATGGTTTGGCTGGCTGTTTGGCATTGTATAATTCTGACATGCTTTAAACATAAATTTATTTAACTTGAGTGATTGAGAACTAAAAATTAAATTTGTTTTGCTGACTATAGAATGCAAGTGCGTTCAGAAACTATTTTCCAAATAAGAAGGCAGCTTCAGAGAAAGTTCTAAAGTTTAAAATAATATGAATAACAATCATACTCTTCCTATCCCTAATCTTCTAAAATTCAATCGTGGAACTAATAACTTCGGGGAATAGTAAATATATAAATCTATCTTCTAATTTTCCCATCCAAACACTTCGTGCCTATCCTATACTTTCTTATTCCGAAACTTTAATGGGTCCCATACCAGCCCACATCAACTCTAACTTTATAAGGTAAGCTAGAAGTTGTAGCTGAGCCCAAAATACTTAATTCACCTTGACACCTTTTCCTATGTTCGTGCACACATATTGCGAGATTTGCAGTATAAAGTCAAATCCAAATGACAGATTGGAGATTTTTGTGACTTATTCTCTCTAGAAATACATTTCTTTTTTTTTAAACTTTGCGAGTAGGCTTAGAAGACAAAAGGCACAATTCTTCTGAGCTATTGACCGCCACGGAGATAGTTTAAAGCAAAATACTTTCAGAGGTATTAAGATAAGAATTGAGAAGTTCTTCTCTACTAAAAGTTGTCACAATAATTCGACTTGAACTGTAAATACGGTTGTAGCAAAATTAGACAAAATGTTACCAAGTTGTTGTTGTTTTGATTGCGATTTTTAAATAAATCTTTATGAAAATCAAAAAAACTTCTCAAGTGTTTTTTTTTCTTCTAGCAATTCTTTTTAGTGCTTTTATTTTTCGTATCGTTATTTTTCCTTTCTTCTGCTTTTATTATTGTTGTAGTTGTTTTTGTTGTAAATTCTCATATAAAGTTCGTCACACACTTTTGCTTTTTACTATAAGCGCGCATTGCCACGGAGTCAGCAGCAGCCTCTGTCTCAGCCCAGCCAATATGGCGACAGACGACTACGTTTGGTTTTTTTTATTTTGTTCGTCCTTGTTCGGCGGGAATTGAGCAGTTAAAAGCATTAAAAGTCAAAACAAATTGAATTTCGTTGGCATATAAAAGAAAAATAAAAGTTTTTTTGTTTTTGTTTTGTTTTGGGTTATTAAAAAAATTTCACGCTCTTTGCACGAAGTCGTTTGTCATTTTTTCTAGGCTATAAATTCGAATCAATTCAATCGACGGAAATTTTATTTAATGCATTCGAATTGCTTTTCAGTTTTCAGCGTTTGTTTGGTTGTCAAAACGAATTAAGTAGTTATTTATATTTTTGTGGACAGTTTGATATATGTATACTATATACATATGTTATTCATGCATCTATAAGAATATAATCAGAAACCAGAGGTTTTCTGAGGTTAAGTTATTCTGACAACATGAAGTTATAATGGTACAATATCCAGCTCATTTTTTTTAATAAAAATAAATTATTTAAACTATCTAATAAGGTTGGTTTGGATTTCTTTCAGTTCTAACTTCTACGAAGGTTATGTTCTGGAAATGAACAGTGATGTCAAATACTTTCTAACGAGGGTCGCTGCTATTTTTTGGAATACAACGCACTTGTGTAAAACACTTTTATATTGAAAACATAAGCAATACCGTGAAAACCCTGGACGGCGTAACAGAGGATGTCCTAATTGAAAGATCAAGTATTGGGGAGATTAACAGCACTTGGGATTTTCAATTAGTAATAGTAAGTCAGATCGGAGGTTGCTGGGAATACATTCTGAATCAGGCTTTGGACGATAGTCAAAAGAAGAGAGTAACCAAATAATGAGATTTGTTTTGTATTTGAAGGCTCTTTAACAACAATCCAGATTACTCAGATTTTATCCAAAATGATTATGTAGTTGAAGGAGTACCAGGACGATTTGTTTATTCAGCAAATATTTGTTTCATCATATTTTAATAAGTTAATACAATAAGTTAATATATGATTCATCAAATGTGAAATAGAACATTTGGGTTGAATTCACTTGTCTTCAGATAACAAGAATTATCATTGAAACTTATGTATTCAGAACTAAATTATACAGCTTAATGTATAGTTTTGTGATCGATAACAGATTTGTACTAAAAGAGCAAGTGAATTCAAAAGTTCTTTATTCTATAATATTTTATCCGAATGTAAAGATAATTACATTTGTATATCTGGATAAGATTTTCCGTTTGAAGAACTTTTTTAAAGTTTCTCCAGACTAAGAATGGATTAATTTTTAATGCAACTTAAATTTTTTACCTATAGAAAAATCAATTACAAAAAACTACATTTTGCTCATTACACGATTATTGCAATTTGTAGTTGACATGGTACGAAATACGTAATAAACGTAAAATCGTCTACAATTGTGGCAATTTTCATTTTATCACATGTATCACACTAATATGTCATTGTGCTTCCGCTTCCGCTTATGCATTTTTTTCTTCCATCACTTGTAACGAGTTTTTCTCCTGCTCACCATTATTTTCGCATAAACTCGCACTTGGCGCTGCCGGATCGCCTGTGAAAATTTCGAATTTCGGAAATTCCGACAATAAACGCATTCCAAATCCAAATCCACAGTAAAGAATAAAGAACACAAAACAAACAAAAAAAAAAGGACGAAAGTTACAATAACAATCACACGAAATCAGCATAACAATATCCGCTTCCACTTTCCACTTAAGCGACATTATCGTCCTCCCTTTGCACTGCAACTGCCGCTTTAACGGCTTTTTAGCGTTTTCGAATACACTTTGCCGCTGCCGTCTTTAACCTCTACACTGCCGCCGCCCACACGCTTCCCGCCCTGAATTTAAATTTGTCTTTATTGTTGAAAAAAAAAAAAATGAGAAAAATAAACGAAAAGCAGAAACGTTGAAAATTGCAAAAATGTCGCGACCATTGAATTTAATGTCAAAAAAGTGCTGTCAACACACACACGCACACACATACACATCGCAAAGCATATACATACATATACAAAAGCGAAATAAAACGCACACATACCGAGTAAAGAGTTTTCTGACATAAAACGAAATTCGCCAAAGAATTTGAAAATCATAAAAATTATCGTAAATATTTACGATTTTGTTCATTTCATTCTTTCTTTCTTTCTTTGCACGACATCTCACTGTGTATTTGTGTGTTTAAGTGTGTGTGTATATGTCACTTTAATGTTTCTCTACTCATATGTATGAATATAATTTTGTTGTTGTTTTTTTTTTGTGCTTCATTTTCGGTTATGAATGTTTTAAATGAGCTGTTAATACGAAAGTTTTTATTTCTTGTGCGTATTTTCATTTTCTTCTTTTTTTTTCTTCTTCTTCTTCTTCTTTTCTTCTGTTATTTTGCAAATAACAGAAGCGACTAAAAACTTTACTCCGAATATTTTCTGTGTCGGCAAAAGTAGCCGAGAAATTATTTATGATAATTTAGTAGTTTTCCTTCAACGAGCGTTTTAGCAAAATTGGATCGGAAGCAGCAGTTGAGACTTGTAGTCACTTAAATACAAAAATCCTAAAATTTCTTAAAAGAATAGTTTCTTAACGTAAAATTGTCGATTTCTTTCAAATCGAAAATTTCTTCAAGCTTGCATTCACAAGCCTTTTACAAATTTATTTCAGGTTATCAAATTTATGATACGTTCGCAGTAAATTATCGGCAATGTTTGGTAAATGTTTGCCAAAACTTTGCCTAAGTTGATTGTATTAAGTTTGAAATATAAATTTATTTTCAAGAGAACAGTTTCGTTTGTCTAATAATAAATCTCAAAGATATTCCAAACATTTCGCATGTACTATACACAGAAAATTTTCACAGAAATACTGTCAAAACATTGAATATTAAATAAAATTTTCAATTAAAATTTAACATTTCGTTTAGGTGTTAAAATAATATGACAAGATTTACTATTAATTTAACATTATTCGGTGTTGCTTTAAACTGAATTGTAATGTTAAATTTATAGTAGCCATTTAAAAACTGGACATGGAAATAAGAGAAACGTAAAGTGCCACAGATTAGAAAAATTAAAACAACAAAAAGTGTTAAATTAACATTCGGTCTTATTGGTACAACAATTTCTAATGTCAAATAATAACAGTTAATGTTAAAGTTTTTGTCTGATATTACGTATATTAATACAATATTATACGAAGCAGTTAAAACGTTATTTTATAACGTTATTATAAATGGTCATTAATGTTGAAAAATATTAACCTCAATTAGCGTTAATTTTACATGTTTTTTCATAGTCTGATTATTCCAAACGTTAGGCTAACGTATGTAATCTTGTGTTATAAGCTTAGCTCTGTGAAAGTGTCATCTGGGAAGCTTCTTAAATATTCAATATAAATATTTGTGACTACAAGTCTTATGTTAGTACTTGCCAAAGTTAGTTCTAGTTTGATTTTATCAAACATCTGAATTATTGGTTCGATTTAAACATACATAAATATGTACATAAATAACAAATGTACGAATAAGGCAATAAAATTAATAAAAACGAAATAAAAATATGTCAATTTTCACAGTTGATTTCGTGTGCTTGTCAGGACTCTAATTCGAATATTAATTCGAAATATTTGTGTGGGAAAGCTCCTTATTGTTATGCTTTGCTCTAAAATTTAATTTGACTTGATTCGAGTTCTTCGTTTAATTCGAATTCATTTTTGAGTTACGGCATTTATAAGATTTGAGTGTAATACCAATTTAGAAATTTGCAGTTATTTAGTTTAGTATGGAAGATTTATTTTGAGATAGCGTCTTGAATAAATGAATGAAAAAATTCACAAATTTATATCGGTCAAAGGAAAATTTTAAAATAATTCTCATTTAAAAGTTTTCCTTTTTCATGTATTTGCTACTGAATGAAACCGATTTTAAGTTTTCGAGAGCCAAAATTCGATTACAAATTCAAGGTAAGCCGATGTTTTTAAATCGACCAGAAATGTTTGCACTTTGCGTTTAAATTGTTGTTGCCCCTCGTCGTCGTCGTTGGTAGTGGCGGCGGCCGCGGCGACACAAGGGATCCTCAATCCCTTCTGCATTAAAACTCATTTGAAATTCCCCAACAGCGTGTTGGGGTGTTTTTAATTAAACTTTCCTTCAACGTGTGTACGCGTCCCTCTTCCTTCACTTCACTTCACTTTACTACACTTCACTTCCCTTTGTCTTTTTCGTTTTGCTTGCAATTCATTGCTTCTGCTATGCTGCGCGCACTTAAATGCGATTATTGCAATATTAGGGTTGCCGCGCACCGCAGAATTGCGCTTACCACACACACACACCAACACATACCTAAAATATACACATACTAACACAAACACAAGCGTATAAAATACACAGCACGAAAGTGCTTAAAAATTAAATGTAAACGCTTGAAATGCTTTGTGAAAGGTAAAAGACCATAAAATGCGTTTAAGGCTAGAAGCGTGCAATTTCCATTCTCTTTTCTCTCCCTTCATTTTGGACTCTTTTAACTTTCTTTTGCCACAGTTTGTGTTTCTTTTTAAAATACAATATACAAAGGCTGCCTTTGCCTCTGCTCCGTGGAAGGAGTTAAAATTGTGCTAGCTTCTCGGCTTAGTCAGAACGCAAACATTTTCACTTATTTCATTTTTTGTTTTACATTTAAAAAAAGCGAGCGCAGAAATGTATGCTACACAGTTTTTCGCAAAAATGCTGAGTAAATTCCTCTTTTTGCAAAACTAAGATTTTAAATGTCATTTAAAAATTAAAAATTAAACAAATTTGCCATTTTAAAGGAGTATTCCATATTTAGAGGCTTCAATTAAACACAAGAATGTAATAAAAATTATTCATTGCATACCTTTAGGTGTTCTAATTAAAACTCACATTAATCTGATCTTATAATCTGCTCGCGCGCCATTAGAACAATAAAAGAAAAACCATTAATTTTACTGTTTAAGCAACCGTTCAAGCAACAATCCCTTTTTCCAGCCACCAACCCAAACCGTGTTTGGCGCCGCCTTAAAGTATGCCATCAAAATAATGATTTACACACAGCGATTATAAATTTTTTTTTATGAAACCATCAAAATTCAGCATTGTGAGTTATTTGACAGCTTCGTGCCTTTAAGAAGTTTTAATATTTGTACCTCAATCCGATTTAAATTAATTTCACTTTTATTGCATGAATTACACACAAAAAGCCATTCTAAATTACGCACAAATATTGCATTTGCAAAATAAATATCAATTTTAAAATTTTACGTTAACACGCACACACACATACAAACGTACGCACACACAAAGAGTTTTGACAAATTATTTGGCATACACGTGTGCGAGTGACTTTGTGTACCGCGCCGCACCGCTTATGTGAGTCCTTAAACATTTCTGGTAGTACGAGTATGTGTCCTCAAAATGAAAATCACAGTTCCACTTACGCACACATGTTTGCACGCTTTAATGTACCTCTTGGCCATTCTATATACTTGGAAATGAATATTATAGTAGATAGGAGAAATATATTTTAAGTTAAAAGAATTTTTGGTATAAGAGTTGTCTAGAAAATTTAAAAGTTTCCAAATTCATGTTGTGAAAATATGGAATTTTACTTAATGTTCACAAATTTAGTGTCAAAATTAAGGTAATTGACGTTTCTACAACTGTCAAAGTGTATTCTCGTACATTGATCGGGATCACCAATATCAGATATTATTTTCTAAATGAGTTATATCTTGTGACTCCGATCGATACTATTATCAAAAATTTACCTAAAGTTTTGCCTCTTTAATTAAAAAAATTAAATACAAATTGTATTTGCAGGTACTTCAAAATGCAAAATGCAAATTTCGTTACTCTATTACCATTTCCACTGCAATTGATAATTCTAATGAAATTTTCATTGCAATGCATTTCAATTACAATTACAATTGAAGTAATTGTAATGGTTATTAGAAATATTGCATTACAAGTAATGGTTATGATTATTTCAGTGCATTACTTTAGAGCCAAGGACTTTTGCTCTGAAACTTGATATAAAAATTTAATAAAAAATTTCATATATAAACAAATTTTATTTGTCAAAATTTTGGAATGGCTGATACCCACATGTGTGTGTGTGTGTATGTGTGCATGTGTTTGTACACTATAATTTTGAATTGTGTCGTTTCGTGTCGTTCTCTTGCATATTTATGTAATTTTCTTTGTACATTTTCCGCCACATCCTTTTCGTCGTTAGCGCTCGCGCGTCGGCAGTTATTTTTAAGTTATTTGCACAGCAAACTCGTATACGTCAAATTTAATTCGTTCGTTCGTGAAATTTTCATTTTTCCCGTTTTTCTTTCTTATTTCGTTATATTTTATTTTTCTTTTCCATATGCCGAGATTTTGTAACTTTTTATCTGGCTGCTAGTATGCGTGGTAGGAGGAGGAGAAGAACGATTTCTTCGTGCTAAAGACCTACTTAAATTGTGTCTTTGCAATTGAGGATGCAACGAGGAGGCGACGACGACCGGCGACGATGGCGGCTCCGTTGTGCCTTTTGGGGTAAAAAGTTCTGCAGGCCGCTGCCGCTGCCGCGTTGTTCGTTCGTGTTTCGCGTGCCTGCGTTGTGAATGAAATTTTGTTCTTCTGTTCTGTTCTTGGGTGTTTGTATGACTTTGACATGTTTCGGTAGAGTAGACAGTAGGCGTGGCAGGGCGTTGAGAATGTAGCACGCGAAGGGCTTAAATTATGCGCGTCACTTGAGTTGATGAATAAACAATCGTTATCCTTTCAAAATATTTGTCAAGTGATTTTATTGTGATTTGTGGCAACAATAGCAGCTTCAATGTATGACGAGCAACTGAAGAATTGTATTGTATGTCACGTAGGAAAAATGTTTAAAAATTGTTTTGAGTATATTTTTTTATTTTTTTTTTTTTGAGTTGCCTTTGAGTATGAATAAATGTAAGCTGAAATATAACCGACTTATTTTTAAGTCGATTATTGATTTAACGTCAACAAAAAAATTCAACTTTTTTTTATTTCAAGTCATGACATTTTAACAGGTTCACTGAACTTTGTGTAGCATTGAAACGAGTTGCATCTAAAAGTTTCAGAACATAAGGTTAAGCTTATTGTCAATTCTGTAGTTCATCAGCAAAACTTTTATTTCATAAGCTCTGAATGATATTTTAACAAACAAATTCGGGATTTCGTTTAGGTCATAAAAATCCATTCTTAAGGCATATAAATCAAAATAAAATTCAAAGTGCTTAAGTAACTATCCGTAAAATGAAACCGTTTTTATTGTTCTTATATTCTTACATACGTTTCTTTATAGTTACCAAAAGGAAACGAGACCAGGACCTTTCACCAATGACTTCTATAGAAGTTTTAGATTAAGATTAAGAAAAATCATATTTCAAAATATCTTAAAAATTTGTGTTCCTTAATAAACAGATAATATTATGAAAATATTAAAATTTTCAAATGATGAGTTGATTTGAATAGACCAAATTGAATAAATTGAGTATATCTGTTCTTATAGTGATTGAGGACTAAATGTATTTTTTTAAAGAATTATTTCCAGTTACATATTAAACAGATTAGACCAGATCTAATATAATCAAATAGGTTTGGGATACGTCTAACTTATTAAATACGACATTCGGAATAAAGTAAAACCATAAATTTTGTCTATGAATGAAACTTTCCTTATAAATCAAATAAATAGTTTGCTTGCCAATATCCAAATGAAAACAACAAAATTTAAGTTTAGTAAATATTGAGAAAAAAACAACAAATTTGTATATCACATCGAAGGTCAATGACAGTACTTGTCGATATATTTTTCAGTCGTATCAAATAATAAAGAAAAGAACGTTAAATCACAATGATAAGTAAGAAATAAATCAATATTTTAAAATTTATGCATTTAAATATCATTTCCGAAGACTCTTAAATTGAAAACGAAATTTTGGTCTCAGTTTACAGTTTACACCCACCACCACTTTGCTGGCGACAGTTTAATTTAAATATTAGAAAATGTCATTTTTCTTCGGTGTCGTCGTATTTGAATATGCTCACAATTTCCGGATACATTAATTAAATTTAGGTTCATTTATAAAAACCACCGCTCACGTTTTTAGCTGCGGGCGAGCTAAGAAACAACAACAACGACAAAAAATGTCAGGTATAAACTGTCGCCTAAATAAATAAACTGTCCACACAAAAACACACACACAAGTACATACATACACACACAAACTTAGTTTTTAGCCCGGTTTTATTTGAGTGTGGAAATTTTCGTTTTTTGTCGTGCTTAAAATTTGACTGCAGAACGGACTGACCGACCGACCGACCGACCGACTGACCGGACGACGGAAGCGAGAGTTGCTCCACTTTACCCATTCCCGGTGCGGAATACGAGAACTTCGTGACTGCTGTCAACATGACATTTTGCACATTGCGAATGGGCAAATGCCTCTCATATTCCTGCTGCTGCTGCTGTTACCTTGCTCGGTTGTTTTCTTTCTCTAGGCCGGCACAGGTTCCGGGACGACTCGACGACTCGACGACTAGGGGCAACTTGTGTTTCCGTTGTGACTTTGCGCCATTTTGTTTTTTTGTATATTTTGATCAAGTTTAATAGCAATCGTTTTGAACTTATTGCAAGACCACGCGCCACTTTAGGTCAAATTTAAAATGGGTGGGCCAATGCGAAATTTATGACATGACTTTTTTTCATTCGTCATTTGGGTTACTCCTGCTTGCGAGAAGATGGATGTCAGTCGCGCCAAAAAGAAAAATGTGAAAACTTAAAATTGCTGTAGCATACTTTTAGGCATTGCGAAAAATTTAAAATATATATAATAAAGTAGGGTGATCTGGGGTGCTTAGGGATTAGGTTTGGGCGTGTAGTGGTGATTGGTTAAATGTGAATTGCACGAAATCAAAAATGCTGTCGCTGATTGTGACGGATTAGCGCTTAGAATGTGTGCGCCGGGAAATGCCAACGCCAGCGACAATCGCCAACGGAAATGAGAAAAATACACACACACACACAGGCATACACTCGAACATCTGCAAGAGTATTTATCAAGCGACATTGGCAACACTGTCAGCCGCTGTGTTTGCTTGTTTGTTTGTATTGAATTGTGTTGCGTTGCGTTGCGCGCCACAGCCGCAGCGAACGAACGAACGAACGAAACGAACGTGTGCGAAATTTCAATCGTGCGCAATTATTTGCCACACTCGCCAGAAATAAGAAAAACGAAAAATGCTGGCTTTTATCAAAAAATTATTAACCTTGGCTTGGCCGAAGCTTAAAGAACCTTGCGTTCGACCTAAGTGGCATGTAATAAATAAAGGAAAATTATGTTAAAAAAAACTTTAAATTCGTGGTGTAATAAATTTAATGTGAAGAATGTAGAAAAATGTCCCTCTCCACTTCTATGTTGATGGACTCTTTGAAAATCTAATTTTTGTGGAGTTGCCATGGTTGCCATAATAACGTAAAATAAATAAAAACAAACATAAAAATAAGGCAGCAAAATAAGACAGGAATCGAGGTGAGTTCGCTCATTTGTGTTCTCTTTTTTATTTCTCTAACCTAATTATTCAGCCATGTTGGAATTACTTATTGTATATACAAAAGTTTACAACAAGGCAAACATTGTTATTAGAAGTAAAATTTGTTTTCTTTTTTAATCCCAGGTGTTTTCAATAATCAAATTGAGTCAGTTTTTGATTCTCTGCAAATGTATATACAAATGTATTTATGTTGTGCATACGAATCCTTTGACTTTATTTACCCTCTTTGCTTTTAAAGTAGAGACCAATTTGTCTATATCCACATTATATAGATTATCGCATATTCAAATAGTGTATGACAAAAGACCAATATACCTCACAGACTTTTAGATGCAGGGTGAAAAAAAGATGGGGGAAATGTAATTTTTCGTGCTCATTGCGAGCGTGTTGGATTTCGTTGTTTGTCATTGTCATTCGACCATGAAAAAAGGACGAACTTTCTGATGTTGCTGCTGCAAAGCCTCACAATCAGTATTTGGCTGTCACTTGTGTTATATATATATATATATTTTTTTTTTTATTTATGTTGTTGTTTTTCTGTGTTATTTTTTTTTGTTTTGTTTGGCTGCCTTTGCCTGTCAATGAAAGTGCGCCGAAATGTTTCTTTATTTGTCGATTTATTCGTTGTCGCTTTTAGGCGCTGCCGCACATTTTTTTTCGTTGCTATTTCCGCTGTTGTTCGTTTTAAGCGTGGTGGGTGCAGCATATCAAATGCGCCGTAATTTATGCTCTCCTTTTTGATGCGAAGCGGCTGTTTTTTTCATCCGGTGAATTGAAAAAGGTTTTAACATGCAAGTCTACTTTTTGGCGTGTTAACAATTTTTAAATTCAAAGCTAGTAGTCGAGTGCTTTGTTTTTTTTTTGTGAAAACACTTTGGTACCGGAAATTGGTCCTTTGATTAAGAACTGTGCGCGTTTTGTGGAATTTAAAACAGATCATTATTGGTATAAGCTGATTTATTTAAAAGTGTTGCATACTTTTAGGTAAAAATTTTTACCGGAAAACATCGCCTGATTTAAATTAATTCAGTTTTAAAAGTTTTCCATTAACATTTTCATAATATGTAATTTAAATATTTTTTTCTTTTGGTTTTATCATTTGAAATATGAAAAAAAAAACTTTTTTTCGTAATATCTCAAAAAGATATTCAGGTCAAATGGAAAATTCCTTTCAGAGCAACCATTATCATTACTGCTCAGCTCATTTACATTTTCGCATAGCGAGGAAACCTAAAAAAGCCCAAAAGTCGACAAAGCTTGGCCCAACTAATTTTTGTGCATTTCACTAGAGTTGCCAATTGTTTGCATATCATTAAAATTTCAACAACATGCAACAGCGCATCGTCGGCAACTCAACTTCACTTCACTTCACTTGTCTAGACTGAACACATATCTTTGGAATGTTGCATCAACTCGTTTGCTATGATTTTCACTGCACAACGATTTGTACGACTACTACTACGAGTATAGCGGCACTTTGTGTGTCTGTCTGTCTGTCGGTAGGTATGTATGCATTTTCTATTTTATAATTTGGCTTCGAAATGTTCAGAAACAAGTGCACAAAATATGCAAATTGAAAACTAATAACAACAGCGACATTCTCCCAGAACAGAAGCTAGGAAGGATGTGTTTGTTGCTCGTCGTTCTGGTCCACAAATCTGTCGAATTTATTGCTATTTGGCTTGGGGGGGGGGTGAGGGGGAAAGTAGTTGCACATAACTATGGCAGATAAAAGCATAATGCCAGAATTTTTGGGGAGAAAGCTCGAAAGTTGTTACAACTTTGCAATTTGTGCAAGAAACAACATCAAAATAAAAAAACAACAAATTGATTTTGTAATTTTGCACTTTTAAAATAATTGTTGTTGGAATTCTTTCTAGTTGCACAAAAAAACTTAAGTGAGTTTTACTGAATTTTATAGTGATGGAAAGTTATACATTCAAAACAAGGTGGAACCATATGCAAAATTTGTTAATTATACAAGAAGAAAACGGGTAAATTAACCGGTTAAACGACTTCAGTTCAGTATAATCAGTAGAAGCCAAAATTTATGATAAGATAACTGATTATTTCCAGTTAAACGGATTTAATTAATGTTTTACCATCAAATCTGTTTTAAAATTTAATAAAAGGATTTTAATTTTTAGAAAATAAATGGTTAATTAACCGGTTAAAATGGTATAATATGATTTACCACTAGAATCATTCACTGAGCTTAGTAACCAACATAAACAGTGAAAGTCATGAAATAAAATATGTTCCAACTTTTGAAAAAGAAAACCGGTTAACTAACCAGTTAAAGGGTTATAATTTTTTTAACAGTCAAATTCTATTGCCGAGTATATCAGTGAAAGCGAGGGTGTGGCAATTAGTTAAATTCTTTTCTAGAAATCACCACTTCAATCAACCAATATCAGTGCAAAGCTTTGTTGGTTGTCTTTTATATGTGCGTGGCCATCCACCAGCATTGCAGACCATCCTCTTTGCGGACCACCCTCTTATGTATCCCAAAGTCAGCTTAAAATTTAAATAAAAATTTGGATGTTAGTAAATGGAAATTAAATTCTATAAAAGAAAACTTTTTGATTTCCAAAAAAAAAGAAAAGATTTAACCCAAACAAACCTGACAGCAACATTCTAATAATAATTTCATTCGAAATCTAAACGGATAATCCGGTCAGAATAACATGTCATATTTTTAATTCCAAATTAAAGTGACTGAATGTGACGTAAGTATGACAGCTTGTCAACTTCTAGCAACAACAAACACCAACAAACACATTGACAAAAAGGGGAAAAAAATTTTTGGAGAATGAAATTCTCACCGTTTAAACGACAAAAGATTCTTTGGATTTTGAAAAACTGCTGCTGTCGTGATTTCGTCTCAGTTTCAAATCCTTTGAAAGTTGTGTCACAAGATGGCGGCGACGGCAACGACGGCAACACAACCAGCAACAACGTCAACAACATAAGCGAAACAATGTGATACAAAAGTGAGTGTACGTGTATGTATGAGTGTTTCAGTGTGTGTGTCTTTGTTTGCCTGAGTGTTTTTCTTTGTGTGTCAGATTAAGCTTTTACGTTTACGTTATCGCACACAGGGTGCCTGATTGTCGTCCATTTTGGTATTAGCTTTACACTGTTGTCATATTTCCACTTGGCATGAGACATGCAGCAGCGGCAGCAGCAGCAGCGGCAGTGTGGCAACGTTGCACTCATTCGTTCGGTTGTTCGCTCGTTTCGTAGCCAATGTTGCATGTTGCTGTTTTTGCTTTTGAAAAGCGTCTAAATAGAGCAATTTAAAGTTTTCTTTAGTCTTTTATTTTCGATACTTTTTGACTTTACGTGCGGTAGTCGAAGTGAGATAAATTGCAAATGTTTTTCGTTGCAATTGGCCAAAATGACCGCCACTTTTTAGCGTTGTTTAGTCTGTCCAAATGACGTGTGGTTTGTGTGCAAGTGTTGCAATGCTTAATAAATTGCTAAATAAATAAGTATAAGCAATCAATAAAGGATTTAGTTAAGTGATATTGGGTTATACAATATTTCGTTTATAGGTATGTGAGTGGGGGTTCAGAAGTGGAAATTAAATATTAAAAGCTAGATATGTAAAGATATATTTGGAAGTGGTTCAGACATAAGAGATTCATCTATAATAACAATATATATCAGGGCGATTGAAATAAACAAAAAATATATAACCTTTCTTGGCATGTTATATAAATCTCACATACATGACAATGTCCATTATAGAGTTTACTTAACCCGATAAACGTTAAGAACCGCACTTGCACTCTAAATCTGTTTCGGCTTTGTCGGTCTGTTTTTCTTCTTCCTATCAACCCGTTCTTCGTTCCTCCTATACATCGCCCAACAGTAATGCGCCACACCTCAAAGTCCAAAAAAGCACAATGGCAGCAGTTTCCTTTTTCTTAAACAAAAAACCCAAAGAAAGCGAAAACATCGCTAAACAAAAGTTTGTGGTTAGAAAATAATGGAAAGAAAAGGAAAAACGAAAAAGGAAAAAAAGCGAGAATCTACTTTCGCAGTTGGAACTTTTAAAAATTGCAGTTTGGCAACACTTTTTTTTGCGGCGTGGCGCCATCTTTTCAGATTGACTTTTCTTTTAGCGGTTCGGTTCTTGTCTTACGCGCACATACAGCGAGCGCAAAAAAAAAAGAAAAGTGTAGCATTGATATCGAGTACAAAAAAGCAGAAGAGGAGAGGAAGGGAAAGCATTGTCGCAAGTTAGTAATTAAACTTTTAAGTAATGCCTGCAATTCCCCTTTTCAATGTACGGCTTTTGTCTTTAGTCTTTGACTTTTTACCTTTGTTCGACTTGCAGGCAAGAAAGGACAAAAGAAGCAGCAGCGGTTTTTGTTTTCTTCTTCTTTTTTTATAAAGTGACGTTAGCTGATTTTTTTTCTTCTTTTTAACTTGAGCGATTTACCTCTCTAAGGGATTTTTATTGTGGCAGCAAGTTTAAATCGATTTGAGTATAACTTTTCAGCGCAAGTTTTAACTTAACTGAATCTTGCGAATGCACAAAACACTTAATTTGTTTCATTTAAAAAAATTATATAGTGCAGTTGCGCAACAAAAGAGAATAAATACAAAGTTTTGTTTTTCAGAATTATTTACTTTTGTTAGTGCAATCGAAAACTGTTTTGTTGCAAATACAGTTTTTACTAATATAATCTGTGACAAGAAGCAATAAGGACTTAACTTGAGTTAAGAGGTTTTCTCTCAGTTGGCTATACCTTAATAACTGCATATGCAATTTTCCTTAATTTTATAATTAGGGAGATTAAAAATATTTATAGACTTCCGAAACTTTTGGAATCTGGGATTTGCTTTTATTAAATTCGAATAATTTTGTTTATTAATTCTTGACTTAAAATCTTACCAAAATATCCAACAAAAAATGTTTGAAAAATATGGGCACACATACCTGCAAGTAGAAAAACAGTAAATGATTAGAACAGTTAATAGAAAGGTATTTAGTGGGGTTGTGTGTTGGAATATGTTTTGCTTTCAGATTATATAAATAGGATTAATGAATACGCGATTTTCTATGGTTGAAAACCAAAATAAAATTCAACAATTGTGATTCTGTATAATATCTACATCATCTACATAAATTTTGATAAAAAAAAAAACAGACAATAAACTGTATTTCTATTTAAAGTATCTTTAGAATCGCCTTTGAACAATAAAAATAACATAGTTACTCATGATAAAATATTGTAGAATCATTGAAAAATTAAGCCTTGTAGATAGAAACTCGACAAGCTGATGAAACAATTATTTGATGAGATCATCCCATCGAATTTGGTCAGGAAAATTTTAAATTTTATATAAGAGATAAAGATTGGTTGAAGGTAGACTTGGAATAGTATTTAGGGAGGAAAGGTCTATGGGAATTCAAGTCTCGAAATGTTTCGGTTTATTGAAGAATTTAAATTTGTTAAGTGATTTTTTTGTTGTCTTTAGTTTCTTAAACAATTTCAGCTCTTGGGTACCTGATTGACTTGCTATGGTTGAGTGTTGGCTGGTATGAGACCAAGTCAGTTTACAGGATCAATAGACTATTTTGTATACTTGAAAAGAATATCTTGCCTTGGTAATAAGTATGGTCAATAAAACTTAAGTTAACAAAATATTCTTTGTATATGCTTAACCTAAATTCAAATCTCAACTGTTATTTTTAAAAGAAATTACATTTTTATACTTTTCCAAAAATCTTAACGTTAAGTAATTTAAAATAATTTTTTGTTTTGAGCACATGACTAAATCTCTTCCATGTTTTCGAATTCTGGGCCACATTGGGTGTTTATGGACAACAAATAAAAAATAAAAAAACAGAAGAAGACTGAACGAAACTCAGGTGAGCGTTGCACCATAAATTCGAATACGCAACGGAAATGCCAACCAAATAACCGCATTTACAATTTTTGTTTTTGTTTTTATGATAGTTTGTGCGTTTTCCATTTATCCAAAGTGGTTGGTTGGTTGGTTGGTTGGTTCGTTGGATCGTTTCTTGTTTGTTTGCTTGGTGCAGGCCACTTTTCGCAATTCATAAATCTCTGGCAGCACTGCGAGGCGCTGCGTTCCATTTTGTGTGCGCGCCACTTTGGTGCAACCTTGCAGCGCGCTTAAATAACAACAAAAACACAACAGAGAGCAGAAAGAAAGGAAGAAAGAAAAACCCAACGAAACGAAACAAAAACAAAAACACTTTCATAAATTCGTGAGTTATTCGATATCTTTAAATTTCATGCGATGCGATGCGTTTCCTTTCCTTTACTTCCACCCTTCTCTGCTCTGCTCTGCAGCGCTCTGCTCCATTTCTGGCACTATTTTTCTGCAATTTGGTCAATGAGGCTATAAAGTCATTTCCCTCTTTTGCTTGTTTGCTTTCTTTTTTTTCTTCTTCTTTCTTGTAGTTTTCGCTTCTTCAAGGATGCGAAAATACTTTTTCCAAAAACTGGGTTATAACATTAAATACGGCAGAGTTGTTGTTATTATTGCTACAGTTGTTGTTGTTGCTGAGGCTGCGAGGCTCTGCTGCCGCCTTATTGAAAAGAATGCTTTGAAATAAAATCATTGGCAAAAAGTTTTCATTTTTAAAAAGTTGCACAATTGCATAACTTCAAAACGAAAACCTCTTAAATCCATTTTTTTTGGCGGTATTAATTTATTTGAGTACGATCGAATTTATACCAAAAAAAAAATTTGATATGCTTTATACAAAGATATAGACTAAACTAATTATCACAAAATTAACTAGTAACTTAACTACAAAACTAAAACTAACTTTAGCTTTTACATGCTAATTTGACAGTTATATAAAGATAAAACTGTACTGCTCAAGCAAAATGTAGATGGAGAATTCTCGGTCGGAATACTTTTACTTCTAGTAACGTTCTTCCAAAGAAGGAATGATTTGATATTAGACATTGATTTTATATGGTCACAATTACTTAATCTAGATTTCAGAAGCCTTTTTCAATTTTGGTAAGTAAATAAAATCAGAAAATAAGGTCAGACTATTTCTCCAACTAATGGGAGATATGAAATCACTATGGATCATAATGGTCTACTCGGATGTGAGTCTTTAGCAGACATTAGAACTTTACTTGGGTTACTTTGTGTAGGAGGAAATATGTGTCTAAATATTCCAATTTTACAGTATTATGATATTCAATTATATTTTATAAATTCAAGAAACAATTCGATTGCACTTTTAAAGTTCACTTCCTTTAATAAAATTTCTAGTTTCTAGTTTTCCAAATATCTTTTTTAAAGGATTTATCGACTTTCAAATTGGAAGCCCCTCAATTGCGAGCGTCAGTTAGACTACTCGCCAGCGAGTTGATGGGAAACTTTTCGTGGTTGTTTGGCCAGTTTTGTGTACAGGTCGGCGGTAGTTGTCCTTGGCCACTATAAATAAAAAAAAGCCGCCGCCAAAATTTCCAAGGCAGAAGTCACGCAAACTGCAAATTGTAAATATTGCAAGAGCATCTGGACAGGAGGCAGCGGCGTCGGCGGCAGTTGCAGTGTACAGTGCCAAAGTTGTTGGCAGCAGGTGCGCCATTTGAGTTTTTGGTTTTGTCGAACGCACTCAGCCGAAAATTAGGCGAAAATTGTTATTTGACGTTAGCGGCTGATAAGCGTAGCGGAAAATTACGCGAAATTCGAGAGATTCTCCCAAAACTTCAAATCGAATAAATTAGACAGAAACAATTTGAAAAATTAAAAATATCTTTAAAAAAAATTGTAAGAAAATATAGAACAACAATTTAAGATCCTCGCTTAATAACATCTTTATTATAATTCATTGGTTACTTTTAAAATCTTACAAACATCCTTAAATAGAGTTTGAAATCTATAATCGGATGAATTGATGAAAGGATGGACAGATGGATGGATGGAAGCGTTAGGAAGTTTAACATTCGAATTAATGCCGCCTGAACGAATCAATTCAATACAAAATCACAATCAGAAATGCCAAAGAAAGAAAAACGTTCATAAAGTTTGACAATATCCACACGCACACGCACACGCACACAAAGAAAAACATAAACACATCAAACACATTACACTAGCCGGGACAGAGCACAATTATCGGGACAGCAAACGAAACGAAAGTCACCGATGAAGACTAACGGATGAAAGAACGGCAAAACCAAAGAAAGTCCATTTGGGATTGTCAGTCTATCGGAGGGCACACAAATCAACATTCAACAATTTTGTAACATCAAAATTTAATCAAACAAACAATTTCTTATGCTATTATTAACTAAAACTATAAACAATTTATTTTTGTTAATATTTGTTCGATTGTTTCATAAATTTTGATCATTTAAGATCAATTACTCCTTAATTTTATTTTTTTATACACAGACATAAGTAAGATTTGGGAAAAGTCAATCGGTTATTTTAAATAAAATTTGAAGTATTTTTTGAATAAAAATAACGAAACTTGAATTGAAATGTTGTTACTAAATGTTAACCCTTTGATAACTTGTGAAACGATAAGTATGAGATTTTTTGCATGGTCCAAAAGGCTTTTAGGCCTCATAAATGGAATTAAAAAAAAACTAGCATGGAGTTGTCGGGGAACTGGCATTTAGTAAAAATATTTTAGCTCCAATTAAGTCATTATTGGTTATTCAAACTCACAGATTTTTACTGTTTTGTTTTGGATACCTTCAATTTTCAATCCATCTCACAAATCCGTCGAGAAATATATCCTTACATTATTCTTGTTTGTGTGTGTTGATGTCATGTGGTGTGTCAACACTATAAGTATGTATGTGTGTGTGTATGAATGCGGGCTTTATGCGTGCTTGATGGAGCTTAAAGACACTAAAATCAAAATCAACAAAGTCGTTGAAAATATGAAAGACTTTGATTTTATCCGGAATCTTTAAATCGCAACTAGATAAAACTATTAGAAATACCGGGTGTTTTGTTTTTTATTATTATTGGCGATGTAATCTATAGACGATTATATGTAAAAATTAATGTTTCTTTCTATTTTTGTATGTTAGTCTCTTTCTTTGTACCCTGTGCGCGTCTAAATCATTCATTCGATTGCGATGCAATTTGGTTTAAAGGCTGTGCTCACGTCAGGGAAGGTTTAAGGCTACACAAAATTTAACACGCTTACTTATAACACCTACAATTTGTGAAATAACGTAAAAATATTCGATTATTTTGCTAAATTTGCATTCTGAAATGTGGTATCTGAATTTGATAGTGATCCTATCGATAACTTCATTAAAAATAGGCTTGGTTGGATCCATGTACCGCCCACCGTAGTATTTCAGAATAACAAGAAATCTCGCTAATTAATTATTATACACATATCCATATTAGAAACGAAACCCGGGCAACACTAGGTGCAATAAGCTAGTAAATAAAATATACTTTCTTTCGGAAAATTATACGAATATTATCTATAAATTTAGTCTTATTAAATTATATTTTATCTAAGTTTGGGATTATTTGGGATTTAACATATGAAACCATGACTTAACTAAGATCGGCTCAAAAACCAAAATTAAATAAATAAAATAATTTTAAGCTTACAAAATGAAATGTTAAAGTTTGAAAACAACCTTTGGACTGGCCAATGTCGGATACAATAAGTCTAAGCGTGTGAAATACACGGTGCAATTGCAACAGGCGACAACACTCGCGGCAGCACTTGTCACGCAACTAAAATCCACACAGCTCCGAGGAAGGCATTCACCATTCTCCACTCACGATTCACCATTCACCATTCGCCACAATATTCAATTGAATTGAATTGCATTTGACCCCATTTCGTGTGTAGCTGGGTTGCATGTGAAAAAGGGGCGTGGCAGTGTGTGTGTGATGCGTGCAAAATTACTTTAGCAATGCACTAGCAAGTGGCAGGGTTTTTTTCTTTTTTTGCAACAGTGTTACATGACATGCTGCTTCTTTAAATGACGTCATTCAAAGTGACTACTGAAGCGCAAAGTGATTGCGTTACTTTGAAGCGCGATATTTGAGTTTGATTTCACTATTTGAAATTCTAAGGAGGAGAAATACAATTGCAAAAAATAAAAACGATTCTTAAATGGAAAGAACTGACACAAAGCAAACCCTTAAATCATAAGTTCGAACTTTAAAAGCGAATCATTGCAAGTACATTTAACGAAAACAAAAAAATGAATATATAAAGCATATATGTAGGTGGTTTAAAAGAATTATATACATACTTATATACGAGTACTCGTATGCTATAAGTGTATTCAACAGTACGATATAAATTTAAAAATTTTTCATTACAAAAAATTTATTAAATTGTGAAAAGTTTTGGAAAATTTAAATTGAAGACAAATTGATTTTATTCTTGCCTTAAATACCCGGCGATGTACGGTTTTTTTATATTAAGTTGGTAGAATATCTCGGTACTCCACGTTGAAGTGATTCTGAAATACGGTGGTGGGCGTTAAATTGGTCAAACCACGCCCATATTTTGTGAAATTATTAACAGTGACTATAGCAACTCAGAAAAAAAAATAATTTTAAAGAATAATGTTTGCAATGGAATCGGATATTTTTTACTTAATTAAACAAATTGTGGGTGTGGCAGATTTTATATACTCTATTATGCATTCCTATACAAGTTTCCTATCAAAGCACATCAAGTTTTTAAGCAATAGTAGGAGGAGTAAAACTGAGCTGTACTTCTTCAAAAGTGGCCGTAAAATGATCCAACCAATCCGACAATATCCACATTTTAAGGAACAATATTAGTTAAATAATCGAATATTTAACATGATTTCACAATTTGTGGGCGTATAAGATTGGCAGTTTTTTTATACCAAAACCATCCTTGCACAGCAACTCCTCAAAGTTTCATAGCAAAGAAAGGAAGATAGAAATAAAGAAACATTAATTTTTACATTCTAGATATAGACTCTACATATAGATATAAACTCTGAACAAATATAGATTTGAAAACAACTTTTAAATCTGGATTTAGAATACTTCGTTATGTCTGACTGCTTCTAATTGAAGTACTGCAAAAGCACTTTAGAAGCCCTCAGAATACTTTGGGATGCAAATATCGATATTGTCGAAAATAAATATATCTACAAAAAAAACTATCGATATTAGAATATAGATATTTTATTGAATACGTTCTGTAATGCAAAATCTTCTTAGTTTGACATTATTGAACATTTCAGATTTTTGAATGGAATTTAGAATTAAAAAAATCTATTTTATTTCTGAATTTAAAGGTTCATTTTACATATCTATATATTTTTAGTTTACAGATAAATTCAGTTCAAAACCTTCGCTAAATCTCTAATACATGGCTTCGCTTGGAACAAGTTTGGACCGCTCTATCTAGCCCAAATAATTGTTATGAAAGCGTGCCACAAGCCAATAAAATTGCAATTGCTTTCATTTGCGCACTTTCAATACATTTGCGCCAAATGAAGCACATTTAATCGCATAATTGATTGCGCAACACAGCCAACCAACCAGCCAAGCAAGCAAACGTCTTTGCTTCTGCCCTCGCTGCTCAATAAAACAATTGCGCTCACCGCCTAAAAATATGCTACAATCATTTTTATTTAAGCGATTTAATGCGTATTCAAATACGTTTCGGAAATAACTCAGTGATTCGTCGAGATTCTTGTTTATTTCTTTTACTTTACTTGGCTTTTTCGGTGTTCTTTATTTATTTCGTTTCGGCGATAAAGCACACAAAATACACGACAAACGAAACGAAACGATACGATATGAATCGAGAAACATTTCGAGTGTTGCCACCGTGTGTCGTGTTGTGTTGTGTTGCGTTGTTTACTCAAGTGGAATTGATATGCCGACATTATTTAATATTTATAAATTTTAGCGTAGCGTAACTTTGATGCTGAATTCATTCGAGTGTAGCGAATTTAACAAGCAAGTTTCGCTTTCCTTTTCCTTCTATTCTCGTATTTTTGTGTAAGTGTTCTGTTCTGTTTTGGGTTTTTTCTAGATTTATCAAGGCGTAGACTATTCCGCCCGCTTTTAGGGTCAAAGTTTGTTCGTC
The DNA here is from genome assembly GCA_949127995.1 of Suillia variegata. Lineage (NCBI taxonomy): Eukaryota > Metazoa > Arthropoda > Insecta > Diptera > Heleomyzidae > Suillia > Suillia variegata. The sequence goes on from OX421846.1 coordinate 19,099,538, forward strand.
TTCTTCTTCGTATTCTTTTACTTTGTCTGCTCTGCTCTTCATATGCGCACAATTTTTCAACACAAATTTGAATTGGAAAGTTTTGTTACAAAAGCGAAACTTTGGACTTTGCCAACTTGGTAAAACTTTAAAATGTTAAACAAGAATTTCTTATTTTCATTTTTTTTCAATAAATTTTCACAAACTTTGTGTGTAAAGAATTTCGTGATTATATTTGAGTATTTGAAGGATAAGTTTAAGTTTTTAAACGTTAATGATAGTAAAAAAATTAGACTTAAAAAACTTAATCGAATCGGAATAATATTTATTAAAAACAACTCATTGATAAGATTGGAAATACCAATAAATATCTTTATAAATTGCAATCTGCCCGTCTTCACCTTGCCTTGGTTTTATTTAGTTTAATTTCCATTCCTTCGTCCATTCATTTTGACCAGTTCGTTTAGTTTATTCAGCTTATCCTTTTATGTCATAAGTAATACGTTCATATAGTATATCCAGTTAATCTAGATCATATATTCTTTTCAGTCGGTTCATTTCATATCTATCCGGTTTGTTCAGTTCATCCAGTTCATTCAGTGTAATTCAGTTCTAACTCCTTTTGTTAGAATATTTTTGATGAAACTTTAAATAAAATTCATAATTAAATTCATCCCAGGATTCAATTTTTAAATGAATTGTTAGCAAATTTAGTGGGCTAAATTATAAATTTAAGAGAGAGTGACAAATCTTTTTTTTGCTATACTAGCTTATAGTTCAAAACTATCCAGTAATCTCCGTTGTAAAATTTCTGAGTTACGGCGATTGAAGTTAAGATATCAAGTATAAGATTTTTAGTCGCAATATTAGCAAAAAATTTAATATTATTACTTAGTTTTATAAACTGTGGTCTTAATAAATGGGAGTTTTTTAACCCAAATCCTTGGAAATGAATAAATAAATAAAAAAAGCATTCATTTTTATATACTTATATATATATAGATAACATCCGGAAACATTTTAAAGTACATATGCAGAAAAGTTCACCACTTTAGGCGTGATGGGAGAGCAAACAAATAAATAAATTTACTTGTTGCTCGTGGAGGTAAAAAACTTGTTTCCCTAAATTTATTTTAATAATTCCTAGATCACTGTCAGAGTTTTAGAAAAACGCTTCAGTTACTCAGTGGATTTTTGTAAATTTTTAAGCTTCTTTCTAAAATATTTTTAATGCTAAAAACCATTGAGAATTATATATTGATCCAAAAGAATCACATTCAAAAGCAAATACAATTATAGGTAAGCCTTCAAATGACTTAATTCAGTCTAAACTATACTCATATGTGAAACTTTTCAAATCTGAACACTTCGCCCACAGAACTTTGAATCCAAGCAAAAATTCACACATTCCATCTGCATCGAAACGAAAGGAGAAGAAGAAGACGAATGAGGAGTTCCATTTTCAGCACTTGCGCCAAAATCCACAAAATCGATTTCAGTCATACTTCATCGAGCGTAGCAACAAATCTTCACGTTCAAATACCAAATAAAACTGCACAATTTAAGCAAATCCTTAAACACATGTGAAATTCCGTACTAAGCAAAACTACAAAACTACAAAAATAACAATAAATAAAGCAGAAACAAAACAAAAAAAAACAGCAAAGAAGAAGCTAAAAATACGTAAATCTGCTCACAAACTGCAATAGCAGAAGCAGAAACCGAAGCTAAACCTAGAGCAGAAAAAACAACTGCAGCGGCAGCAATAGCAGCAGCACAAGCGGAAATGCATCTCAAAAGATTTGCAGCCAAGAAAATAATTTTCTTTTTGCTTTTCTTTCGCTTTTTAGTTGGTTTGTTTTGTTTTTTTCGTATTCTCTTCTTTCTTCTTTTTTGCAGTTCAAAGTCGAGGATTTGCAGCCATAAAAATGTTCGCTTTCTGACCTAGTTCGATTTATTTTCAGCGTATTGAAAAAGGCGAAACAGCAGCAAACAGTACTTAAAAAATACAATTTTCCCATTTAAAAAAAAGAAAGTTTATAATTTAACAAAATTATTAAAAATATCTTAAAAAGAGAGCGAAACGTGTTTTCTTTTTACTGCAAAACATTTTTTTATGAATATTTTTATTTTAAGTTATGTTGCATGTTTGAGTACTGTACATGAGGCGTCGAATGAGGACACGAGCAGGCAGCGAAATTGGCATTTTAAGGGCAAATACGCGCAAATTCGTACGTGAGACGTTTGCATTTCGATTCCGAACGCGCTCAGCGAGGAATTCTTTTTTCTTAAACTATTTTCTGCTATTTTTATTCGTTTTTTTTATAAGAATGTTATATGTATGTATGTATGCGTGTGAGCAAATGTAGTTGAAGCTTGTTTAGTTAGCAGAGGAGTTTATTTAACGCTCTAATTCCGTCGAAAGTAACAAGTTTGCTGTTACAGGTGAAGTACTTTTTAATATAGACTTCAGTGCTTGAAATGCGAACTTCTCCAGTTTTTTTTCGTCTCGCTTTTTTTTTTGGGTGTTTGGGGGTGTTATGCATGTATTAAATATGTGATGGTATGCAGGAATGTATTTTTTCTTTACGTATAAGTTTTGTTTGTTTTGTGTGCGGCAGCAAGACGCAATGCCAACATTCGGATCTGATTGATAGATTGATAGATGGATGCATGCGATGAGCAAATTTGAACTAAAATTGCGTTTGCGTGATTGGAGAAGATAATTATTTTTTAATTTAAGAGGAGCATAGGAAGTTGTATTGTTAATAATTTTCTATTTAAACTTTAATCATTTTAATTATAATATATTTAATATTTTCCAGCAAAGGTAATCCATAAGAAATTGAGTGACTTTTTAAAAATTTGAAAATTGAGCGAAATTTTTCTTTTATTAAAAGTTTAAATGATAGATTTTAAAATTTTAATTTAATTTTGATAGTATTAACGTCATTTTTTATAATATATTTAAATTATTCCCATTTATAAGGATATTCTAAAAAACACTTCTAATATATGCACTTGCACTACTTTCTATTTTCTACACTGAAGTGCTTGAAACAATTATATACGATTTTATAGCTATACCTTACACCACACGTTCTCATGGAATGTAAGGTATATTAATATGAATCTGCCGTTTGTAACGCCATAATAACGCAATATAGATTTGTATACAAGGCTGCACAAAGTGGCATTTTGCTTAAAACCAAGCAAAGTTGGGGTCCTACGACGAATATTTTATTAGTTTAAGTTTTAGGAACTCATGGGGGACCAAGATGAACAATTTGGGGGATCTAACGATGATATCAACAAGATTTTCTTCTTTAAAACATTATAAACAATGATTAAAATCCATTTACAAATTTTTAGCTCAAATACATTTTTTTACTCTAGTTGCAGATTAGAGTTAAGCTTTTGATTTTAATACAAAAGTGAAATCGGTAAGAATTATACATTCAGCTAAATTTTTGTACAAAAATTTCATTTTTAATCTTACTTTCGATTCGAGATAGAGGATTATACAGAGTAGAGCATCTGGATTAAGACTTTATAGCTATTTGGGTAATTGAAAAGGTCCAAGAAACACCAATTGACATATATATACAATATATAATTTATTTAATAAACAACAACAATAGTTTTAATCAGTTTGTTTTGCTTCCGGGCCTCCAGATTGCTCTGTGCTGCCTTGACTATATACAGTAAGTATTCTCGGCTTAATTGCCTATACTTAAGCGGGTTAGGTATTTATTGGAATCTCTCTTATTTACTCAAGTCAGTTATTTAGTGCGCGTAGGTACATAAGTATACATTTTTTATTTAATAGCGATTGCTATTGACGTTGATGATGTCACTTATGCCTGTCTTAGGTATGGAAAAGTAAAGCGTTTTTACTAAGGCTGCCAAACAAATATTATTCAATTTGAAATGTGCACCCAAGATAAATTAAAGCCAAAGAATAGTGGACAGGCAAGCGGGTAAGGCACTTAAGCGGAATGTGTGGAGAGGCATGTAAGCGGGCAATACTGTACACAAATAAACTTGTCAAAATTTCAGTCATTTTAATGATGTCCGTCCTACTAGATGTTGTATAATACTAAATGCATTTTCGATAATAAATAAAATCAATTTGCAACAATAAAATTTTGTTTTAAAATAAATGCTTTTGTAAAAAGCGCCAACCGAATACATACAAACAGGATTTCTGTAAATGCAAATATTTATGCGAAAGTGCAACATAAAACAATTCACAAATTTATGAAATTGTATCGAAAGTGTCCCAAAGGCATTCGAGGTCATTCCAGGCAACAATTTAATAGCAAAACCTCAAATTCAAACTTTATTTGAGGTTATAATTTTCGAAATTTATTAACAACAATTTACTAAAAGAAAACAAATACAAAAACATTGCAATGAAAATGGCTACTTTTGGCGATAAAAACGCACAACAACAAAAAATATGAAATTAATTGACAAAGGGATTTCGCGATGTTTCGCGCACACCAAATAAATAAACTAAATAAATGATTGGAAAAAAGTTTCATATTATAATTTAAATATGAGCATCGCTCTTGCGGTTTGCGGTATTAAGGATTTTGCGCAAACAAATGCAACTAAATTGTAACTGAAATTAAATAGCAAAACAACAACATAACAACAAAAAACAAAGGGAACAAACGAACAAAAAACTGACAACCAACCGCAATTTTTCATTAAAAGTTGTTACGACTGCGTCAAAACTGAAATTTTTGTTGGTGGCCATGGCAACACTTCCAATTTATTTGATCACGAAACAAACAAACAAACAAAAAAACAACAAACAACAACAAAAAAAGGTCCACGTTGTAATTTGGCAACAACAGAAATCAATCAAATGCGCGCGCGTTCGCGTTATTGCGCTGAGCGAGGGTGTGTGATGTGCGCGGGGCGGGGGGCGGTTCAAAGAGCGCTAATAAAATAGAAATATAAATGTCAGGAGCACTTGATGTTTCGTTTTGTTTTGCTTTGTTATTTTTTTCGTTGTTCGTTTTTTGTATCGTTCAATGTTCGACGCGACAATCGCGTTTAATTTACCACGAATTCAATTTGTGATTACACGCGCCCGGTCTGTCTGACTGACACCTTCTTTCGCGCCCAAACAGACGCTTGTGTGATAGCAGTGGAACGCATTTTGCTGTGGCGCAAACAACACAATCAAATAAAAGTATTAAAACGAAAAATCTGAATATAAAGTAAAACATTTTTTAATGTTAAATAGTCTCCAGTTTGCTATGGTCAAATATTGACCAGTGTGGTCAAAACTTTTTTGGAGATTTTGGTTAAAAAAAAAAAAAACGTACAACTAATTTTAAGAAAATGCCCAGACAGTAAAATTTTCGGTTTTAATTCTTTAAAAACTGATAAATCCAATTTTGGACATAAATGATTTTATGATGTGTTAATTAAGTTAAGGGAGTTTCCGCCCGACTCCCATAATCAGATTTCATAAAAACCTTTGAAGTTTAAAATTAAAGTTTCAATATAAAAAAAACCAACAAATACTTTCTCAAAAGTCGACAAATCCATATAACAAAACATTACAGAACATATATAATATTAAATAATATAACATTGCATTACATAACATAACATTACATTACATTACATTACATTACATTACATTACATAACTTAACATAACATAACATAACATAACATAACATAACATAACATAACATAACATAACATAACATACCATACCATATGCCAATAGTCTGTTTATGTTTCTTACAGTAGTATAAATAATATTTAATGCTATAAGCAAAAAAAATTGATACTTAAGCTACTGACAAATTCAAGAGATTTCATATTAATAAATCCGTTTTAACAATAATCGAACCCCTTAAATATCTTTTGAATTCACTTCAATTTGCCCCTTTATTAATACAGTGGCAGGGTTGGTTCATTGTTTATTCGTTGAGGGTTGTTGTGGGGTATTTAACGCTTGGTTAAGCAAATGTCGCAGATTTGGTGATGTGCATTTGCAAGTATCCGTACTCTTGTGTGTGCGAGTATTGATAAATAAAAAACACAGGCACAAAGTTTTTTGCCGTATTTGGATCTGACAAGTTGATTGATAACGAATACAAAGTGACAAATTTCGACGACAGTGCTTTAAGTACTTGCCTAAGTACTTCACTTTTGTATGTTTATAAAAATTTTATTTAAATTAAGTGCAAAAATTAATCCTACATTTTGAGGCAATTTGTCATATTGACATGGCAACATTGCCAATATTTATTAACGGTTGCTTCGTTTGATTTCTTTTGCACTCCTTTAAATTCATATACGAGTACATATGTATATTGATCATATACTCGCCACAATTTGTTATATTTTATTTTTTTATTTTTTTTATTTTAAAATCATAGTAACAATTTTGTCATAAACGCTCTTGGTTGTATTTGTTTCGATAGAGTGTTGCACTATGATAATTTAATTAATTGTATAAAATGATTACAATTGCATTAAAAAAGCAACATTAATTGCAAAATAATATTAAATCGAATACACCTCAGAAAACTTTATAAATTCCTGAATTAATTTAGTAAACTTAAAGTAAAGTTGTTGTTTTTATAAAGATTTAAAAAAGTAAACGAAAGCGGATTTAATATTGATTTATTTTTGTCTCTACAGAAATTGTATAGAGTCCATTTACGGTATTGACTAAACATCCTGTTTAATATTTTCATGAAGCCACCCACACAAAAGGTTTTTCACTTCAAAAGTTCTGACTACAAAACCTATTCGAGCCAAAATGATTTTCCTTTCAAAATACATAAATAATGCATCACTTCATACTTTAGGCGACTAATCAAAATCGAATCTTACTCCCCAAGGTCGCACTCATCGATAAAGCTCAAAATTCAAAAATGTATCACACTCTCAAACAAGAAAGCCCACCCCCTACCCAACCCAAACCTCACAAGGGACAACACCTTGTCTCTTTTTCCGCACATGTGTGACCTAAGACCGACGTTGTACCACAACCACTCCGCTATCATCCTCCATTCTTAGCACACTCCGTTGTGCCCTCCTCCAGCACACATAAGTGTGATATGGACAAGCAACTGCTTAAGCTGTTTTGACACTTCAGCGTCATACTTGAAGTCCGAAGGTGCTACTTTTCGCAAGTGAGTAGTGATACAGGTTGGGTTGGGCTGGGCTGGGTACGGTAAGGTAAGGTTAGCAAAGCGACAGTTTTGTTTGTTTGTTTGCTCTGCTCTGCGTCTAAATTGAATTGAAAAGGGGTAGTTAACGTCACTGCGAATTAGGGTGTTTTGTGTGAGGCGTTCGATTGTGTGTTCCAATGATTTTCGGAATACAGCTGACCAGTCATGGCAGAATGATATTTTAGGAAGTGGTAAGAGCATTAAATATAAATTGGATATCAAGATTTATTTTTATCTGTACATGCGGAAAAGTTTACCAGAGATTTTTTCTTTAAATTTGCGATTTTATTAATTTTTTATAATATTTAAAATAATTTATTATATTGAAAGTATGAAATAAAAACAAAAAAATTTTCTGAGAAACTTTAATTTTTATTCCATAAATGTTAAAAGCGTACCAGTAAATATAAAAAATTGTTTCTATTTAATTGAAGATTGTATAAATTATTAGGTACTAGAATATTTTTTTAATTTAAATAACTTTTTTGAACAACCCAAATGCACACATACTCGCACATTCAGTCGCATATGCCCAACCGAATCCCAACTTAATATACTCGTTGGTACAGGGGCTGTCAAAAATAAGTTAACACAATAAACGCTTGATTTTGCTTTAAATAGTGACAGAAGTAACAGCATAAATTTGAAAAGTAACACTTTTTTACAAATATTACATTACTTTGATGTTACATTGAATGGGATATTAAATTTTTATGGATGAAACTATCATCAAAACTGTCAAAAGTTATAAATAAAAACAAAACAAAAAATATCTTCATTCAATGCTTTCTGGTCCAAAAACTCAATCGAAGCTAGAATGAAAAGGATGAACAATATTATAACGTTTTGTTAACATGAAAATTGTGATTTCATTTTCCAAAATGAAAATTTGAATTATGTTCTTTTTCGCACGTTTACTTTGGAACTCATTAAAAAAACGTTTGACAAACTTTTGTGTTCCTGAAGCAGTAAATTGTAGGCGTAACAGATGAGCGTGATCTATATTATTACAAATAATTGTTCGTTTGTAACTATATGTTTATAAGTACATATGTACAGGGTAAACTTCTGGACCAAGGGATTGATTTTGATGTTACATATACCAAAATTTTGCAAGTCGAAAAATGTTACGCGGTACATAAATTTTGTAATGTTAAAATATCTAACGCCTACAAATAGCAAAAATGTCTACAAAAAAAGATATTTCAGTACAAAAAAAAAAACTGTATTATTAAATTTTTTATAATAATGGTATTACTATATCAATAAAATTCGATTTAAAGGCTTATGGTACCGATATTTAATGCTCCACAAAGTGTGTTGGGCAACTGCCACGCCCATTTTACATAAAACGCTATATAGTCAGATTCTGGAAACAAACATTTTTTGCTTCATATAAAGTGGACAGGATTATGAGAGAAAATAATATAAGATATTTTAAATGGTACCATAATTTAAAAATTAAGATCTTGTTGAATTGGGACACAAATAAATTAATTGGTTAAATTGTTATAGAAAAATTGCCGGCAGAGCCACATTCTGTATAATCCAAGACGTTGTATTAATACAAATGGTATGATTGTAGTAATCACATTTAGAACTAGTAAACATTTTCAATTATCTTTGTCAAAAACAAACAGACAAAACTTTTTTTTGTATCTGTCTTTAATAATTTTTCGAATTATATATCAATAAGTTCTGATGTGATTTTATGCAACTGTGTGGGACTGTTTCAATCGGTTGTACGAACTTTGCAAAGAAAAGTCGTCGTCGTCGTCTGTCTCCACAGCATCCTGTGGCGCGGTCAGTGATGCTGCTGCTGTCGCATAAATTGCCAACAGCATGAAAAACATTTTAGGAAATCATATTTTTAAATAAAGTTGACCAAGGAACGATCTAACGGAAATATCGAAAAGGATATCTTTTGTGTGCTCTGCCAAAGCCAACGGACACACGCAGACATGTGCGTGTGCATGTGGTCAACCCAAAGTTTATGTGTATATATGTACGTATAACTGTATTGGTAGAAAATTCGAGCATAGAAAAATTTATTGAAAAAGGAGCTTGAAAGTGAGCGTGTATGTGGGGGTTCATTTAAGCATTTAGTGAGCTTGTAACGCATTTATCAACGTATGTGTGAGTGTATGCGCTGTGTGGGTATATGTTTTATTGAGTGAAGCCTGCGTCTGCTTCTGTGCATGTGTGTGTGTGTATTGGGATAAATTGTCTGTGCAAAAGGATACAACTAATGCGTAGAAATCAGCGTTGCTCCGTTCATTGCGTTCGTTTCTGGTTGTATTTGCGGTGATTTTGCGGGTTTTACTTTGATTAAGATGAAAACATATTTATGCTTTTAGTCTCGCAATTTCGGGATCTTGGCCAAGTAAAGAGCCACACCACAAGTGGTTTATAGTTAAGTTTATATATTGAGAATTGATTTACAATACTACGCGTAAAATACCTTTTACAGCATCCAGATCCTTAGCAACAGTTTTTCTATTGTAATGTATGTAAAGGCGAAAGAATATTTCATTGGGCAGTACGCTTGGTTTTTACTATTTTCTGCTAGGCAAATTTTCACTGGATTTATTCTAAAAAAAACTTAAAGTTCCAAAATATGCATTCGTGCAAAAAAAAACTTCTTGAATTCGGCCAAGTTTATTTTAATTTTATTTTTTCTTCCACACAATTTTCAATAATAAAAGTTGTGCCACCGCCGCGCTTAATGAACTTGCAACCGCGCAAAAGACCACAAAAGCAAAAAAAAAAAAAAAACAAAAACCTTTTTATACAAAGTTCGCTCGATTAAAAAAAATATGTTTTTTTTTCTTTTAATGTGCTTAAGTATTATATTTCAGCTGCTTTGCACCTTCATCCTTTTTTTTCTTTTTTCATAAGGAAGAACGCTCGCCTCGCTGCAAATAACCGCAAATAAAAAGAAACAGTCAAAAGTTCGCCGCTCGGTCGTTCTTTTCTCTTAAAGCGGTGCGGGCATATGATGCAAACTTTTCATTTGCGGCCTGCCTGCCTGGCCCTGGGGTTATAATTCAAACATTTGCGCCGCGTTATTAAATTGCTGTTTGGCTGTTTATGGCCATTGGCAAGTCAGCAAAAAAAAACACGAAAGCGAAAATTAAAGGAACGCTACAAAATAAATGTCTAATAAAACAAGAAAACGAAGAAAGTTCGAAGTGAGTTGTTGGTGCTTGCTAGGAAGAAGCAGAAGGCTAACGGAGAAAAATACTGTGTGCAAAAGTGCTCCGAATTAACGCCAAAACGCACGAAAAAAAAAAAACAATATCCGAGTTGTAAATTTGAATTTGTGATAATAAGAAGTAGAGATAAAATTTATTTGACAATTAACATGTGGCGCTACCAACCGATTAACTTCTTCTAATATGAGAGACAAAGTCGCTCCTCATCTTAACGCATACGAAAATTCGTTAGCAACACTGAATGATCATTAGGATGATTAAAATAAATGGATGTCTTATCAATGGATCTGAGATTCACTACTAATTAACCCTACACTGCTTCAACAGAGCATTCAACAGAGCCCAGCATCCTGTGGTTGTTGTACAAGTTGTTACTTCTGAAAAGATTTGTGAAAAGCTCACTTATAATTTATAAGGGTTATGGAATTTCGTCCATTCCTTATAAAGTTGATGAGTATCAACGCGAATCGTTGGATAGAAATATCTTCCGCTAGATCTATGGTCCAATTTGAGTTTAAAAAAAGCCATGTCATCGGAATACTTAGGCTGGTCAGCGCCTGTAATAGCTTGATTCTAAGCCCATATACAAAAAGATAATTTGCAGAAAAGTTTATTGCAGGAAACCACGCGGGAGACGTGGACAACAAATATGCTCGCCCACATAAAAAACGTCGTTGATTTAAATTTGCTTATACTGATCTAGGGTAGATTAATGGCCACAATATGGTCACTGTCGATGATTACATAAAAGTAGGCGTTTTGGATCAATGCGAAGTACATAAATATTTAAACTACTGCTTTTAAAATTTGATACGATTTGATACGAAACTGAAATAAAAGAGTTACATGTGTGTGAAATTTGTACATGCCATGCCCACTTTGATTTAACCTAAATTAAATATTACTTCTGGAGTTCCGAAAAAATTAGACAAAAGTGATTATTTAGATTAAGAATGTTTTTGATTAGAATTATTAAGGCAAGCCAATTTTTGGGAACGAACCTTTGCACGACGTCAAAAATAATTCTTAAATTTCTACTACTACTAATTTGCGAGGCTGTTTTGTCTCGAATATTTGCAGGGTACTCGAAAACCATGTTTCATACAATTTTTGACAGTTCTTTTTTTTTGAAACCTCGAAACTTGCGAAGGTTAGACTTTCTCGAGGCATTTTGGAATGTGATTAAGGGAATAGGCCTATTGATTTCTATAGAATAAAATAACCAAACAATAGCAAATCACAAAATTTTTTACTTTAAAAGAGGATCTTGAATATTTATTATTGATTATTTAATTATCTTAAGATTTTATTATTATTAAGGGGGAATTGAAAGCAATTCTAAAAACCTCTAAAGTAATGTTCTTTTTATCGTGGATTAATTAGCCACATACAAGTAAGCACACTTCTTTAAAGTTTCACCGTATCTGCACACTCGCTTTTAAAACGAAGTGCTAAGCGGTAGGCCCAAAATGTGTTTTAAAATGGAAAAAAATGACTTGCTGAAAAAATGTTTCTCGAATTGGAACTGGCAGAAACTTAAGCGTTCATTTTTATATTTTGTGGTTTTTGCGGCGTGGCGCCTTTAAGCCTGAGCGATAATTTAAGCTAACCGGCGGGCAAAGGTTTTTTTTTGCCTGTTCGCCTTCAACTTTAAGTGCAATTCTTGGCGCCATTATTCACTCGCAGTGGCGGCCAGTAATTTCGTTGATCCTTGAACCACAAAACGAACAAAAAATAAAAATTTCCAAAAAAAAAAAAAAAAAAATACAAAAAATAAATCTTGATATATTTTTTATTTTATACTTAAACTTTGAAGGCGGATTTTTGCTTTTTTGTTGTGTAAATTCTTCGCTTGAACGAATTTTACACATTTAAGCTGTAATTTCGTTTAATACTGCCAACAACAACATACAACAACAATAACAACAAATACAAATTTGTGCCTTTTTTATCTTAACCGAACTGAGGCGAGTTGAGTCGAGTCGAGCCGAGCCGAACCATTACCGCATAAATAAATGTAATCCAAAACAGCAAATCCACCGTCACCAACGGCAACAACAATAACAATAACAGCAACAACAACTACGTTACTATTACCTACAGCAACAATAAAAACAACAACAACAATTTGTTGTCAACTCTGTTGCAGCGCATTTAACTGGTTTTTGGGTTGCTCCGTTTATTTTATTTTGTATTTTTTTCGTTTGGTTTTTGTTTTTGTTATTGCAAACTTTTTGGCTTTTTAAGTGAGTTTTCGTTGGTTGGCAGCACAGTATCGAGTTGCCAGCTGTTTTTATTTAATGCGTTAACTCGTTAGACATATTATATGTGCCAATCATAAGTAGGCGGAGTTATCATTCGATTTCGCCCACATTTTGTCAGTAAGTTCGTGTTGTTCATAAAATGTTAATTATAGAATTTAAATTAGTTTCTTACAATGCAACTATTTTTAATAATTTTTCGGCACTTGTTATCCGATATTATTTATTTCAGATATTAACCTTCTAACTTGAAGCTCAACTCTTTTCTCCATTTAAAGGGAGCATGTGGTATCGCTATGGACCTAGTCTTGTCTATGTGAGGCATTTGCCGCCACTCTTACCTAACCTCTTCAAATATAAAAAATAATGTTTCTTTAGGTCTTTGTTTTCATATTTCTTTTTTGTACCCAATCCGTCTCTTAACCATTTAACCGATTCTGATGAAATTTTGGACAGTTGCTGTTCTTACACCCACGAAGATTATGGGCAAAAAAAAAATGCCATGCCCACAATTTGTTAATTTATTCGATTATTTCGTTCACATTGCCTTTGATAACTTCATAAAAAATGGGCGTGATTGGATCAATTTAACAGCCACCGGCGTAACTCAGAAACAATACAACAGGAAGTAACGGAAAGATCCGCTAACAAATTTTCAAACACATATGTAAAGCTATTCAATAGTGCCCGGGCATTCAGGGTAGTATAAGCTAGTAAGTTTAAAACCTCTTGGAAATTCGAATCGATTTTCCTCAAGCCCAATTTTTAAATCAAGTTTAAAATAAATTACATCTGGCAGCTCTTTTCTCATTTGCCTCTCTTTTTCCGTTGCATTGAACAAAAAAAAGAGTACTTTGCACTCCGCTTGCCCCCTTCGTCCGTGGTCAACTGTTGCTGATGCAATTCGTGTTTGAGTGCGAGTTGAAGTTGTTTGTTTGTATTGCCGCCAAAGTTGTTGTTGCTGTTGTTGTTTTTGTGCATTTATTGCATAAGTTTTATGCACTCATTTTTTACGTGCTTTCGGAGTGGCTCGATTGTCTTTGTGAGCAGCGCTTTGCCATTTTTCCATGCTATTTTTTTTTCTGTTGTTCGATTTTTTTTATTATTTTGTTGTTTGTTTGTTGTTTTTTTTTGCAAATTGACTTTTCATTTGATCCAGTGAATGTTTGTGTTCATTCGAAACTTCCTTTCCAATTTGATTGTTGTTACCAATGTTGTTGTTGTTGTTGCTGCTGCTGCTGTTGCCCGTTGCTTTTATTGTTACATTAAAACAAGTTTCCTTTGTTCGTCAAATTGTTATCGAAGCGATCGATTGAAATTATTTTCAGTTAAAATACCCAACATTAAGCACATGCCTCGGGCGTATTAAGATCTTTTTTTTTCGATTTGTTGCTACGTGGTAGTTAAAAAAAACCGATTTGAAATTTGTTGGGCTGCTTTCTTTTAAAAGAGGTTTAGTTTTAAGGTAATCGAAATTAAATGAAACCATGCCCATTTTTAATACAAACATGAATATCTAGACTATTTAATTGATCAAATTTATCCATTTACTATTTATAAGCTTGTCTAATACATCGACTTCCTTTAGTCCATTTCGTCCATTCAGTTTGCCAAGTCCATTCAGTATATTCAGTCCATCCACTTTATCCATTCATTCAGTCAGTCTATCTAGTCAATCCTGTCAGTATAGTTCATCCAGTTCATTTTATCCACTCCATCCAGTATATTCAGTCAATTCAGTCCATCCAATCGATTTATATAGTCTAGTTCTGTCAGTCTAGTTCATCCAATCCAATCAATTTAAACTCCATCTATACCATTTAGTCCACTTTGTCCATCAACTGATTTTAGTCCGAGTTATTTTTATATGACTATCCCATATATGAAATACTTTTATTTTGCTAATGTTCATTTAGTTGATTCACCAAACATGATCCAATCGACATCCTGAAGCAATGTACCAAATGTCATTACTTTAACATAAGCGATACTTGAGTTGTATTGATTTTTTATCAAGTGTGAGGAGCCTAAAACACTAATTGGTTAGTTGTACCAAACAGTTTTCCGACCAAAATAAATAAAGTTATTTCAACTATTTGAATTTATATCACATTTTTGAGCCTTAGTTACACATATGTATGTGTCATTAATTATTTTGCATATTTTTTAAATATTAAAATGCAATTTTAGAAGCATAATTCTTTTAGACTACTTTAAAGGTTCGTTTGACATCTTGAAGAAAAATTTGTAAACTATATTTAAATGGCTTCCTGGAATCTCAATTCTAACCAATGTCCTACTTTCTGCTACTCTTCAATCCACAAATAAACATTTTAAATTGTAAAAAGCAAGTATAAAATTTTAAAATTTTGCATATTTATTTCACCACATGGAAATATATTCGGTAGCTATATATACATATGTATGTCGCTACATCAAAAACTCCAACAATAAATAAGAACCTAATCTAATCGCATTTAAAAAAAATATGTTTTCAATATGCAAAGCAGGCAAAAACCAAACTTTATTATTTTTTGGTAGTTAGCCCATTTTTTGTGTCTGCTGTGCTTAACCACAGCAAAAAGCGGTCACAAAACTTTTTGATATATTGACCAAAGCTGCAAGGAATTACAATTTCACAATTTTAGAATTTCTGAATTTCAATTATATTCGCACAGATCCGCAGCGCTTCAGCTCCAGCTCCCTGCTCCAATTCCAGCTTCGGTCACGATTTTATCGATACTTTCAATATTTTCGCAATTATGCGCCATAAAAGCCAAAACGGAATAAGTTAGCGCACGATTAGTGCAGAAAACATAAGTTGGTAAACACACACACACGCACACATATAAGAACTCACACACATAATATATATACAACTAGAAAGGACGAAAAGAAGAAGCAAAAGAAGTTGGAAAAAAAAGCAAACCACTCGTGTATGAAAATTTCAATTAAACTTTTTGTGTGTTGTGCGAGTGTGTGTGTGTGTGAGTGTGGGTGTGTGCTACAAATTAATTGATTTATGAAATGAAATGAAATTGAGATAAACGAATTATAAGTTTTAATGAAGTTGCCAAATATGTCCGCAAAGGATTTCGCTTGAATTTGTGCAAACGCAATAAAAAGTTCGAATTGCCCCCGGGGGCGCAAACGAATTCGCAATACGACCAAGAAAGCCCAAGAAAAACTTAACTCAATCGCGCTGCGATACTTTGTTAATTTTCTTCTCCTTCTTCCAAAGATTTTCAATTCGGAAATCATGAAGTCTCAGAATGATACAAATCCATTTTAATACAAACATTTAAAAAAAAAGTATTTGGGTTTGATTTCGTAATAACCCTCACAGCCCGTTAAGAGCCATCATGGTATAAGAAATCTTATCAGCCACGTGTGTCGAGAAAAAAAAACCTCTTCCGTAGATTGCATTTTTTCTGTACATTCCGTTTTGATATCAAAGGTTTCCTTAGCAACAACAAAGCAAAAGAAAAAGAAAACACTTCTACACGCACGAAATATATGAAAGACCACCGCAAATACGCTTATAAATACGCTTATAATCGCATGTGATTAGCCTCAACACGAAAAGGTGTTGATTTTTCCACATGGCCAACAAAATCCTTGCACACTCTCACGCACACAAACATACACACACACAACCAACCACAATCTCAGCGCAATACGTGCCCATGTATTAGTGTGTCTGTGCGCTTGTTGGGGTGTTTGTGCGTGTGTTTTGTAACTTGATAACGGTAAAGGTCCTTGCGTGACACATAAATTTGATCAACTGCAGCCAGCAGACACAAACACAAACACAGGTGCCAACACGCACAGCACTTCAAAAGATCTCGAAAATCGAGCAGAATTTAAGTATATTAAATGGAATGCCATCGAGATACTCGATTTATATATTGGCATTATTGATGTTTATAAGGACTATTCTTTTTTTGTATATTGCTTAAAAGGATATTTTTTTAAGGAAAACAACTTTATAGATTAAAAACAGTTATTTTTGAGCTATTTGTCAAATTTAAAAAAATAAGAAAAACAAAAGAACTGATTCCCGGAAGTGAAGGATAGAAGGTTGAGGATGGATGGGAGAGTCATGGAAAATTATTAGAAAAAGTGACAATTTATAGAGGAGAAACTGAGAGAAGTGAAAATTATTTAAAAAACAATCAGAGAGATCGAGTTCCAACCTATAAAATGAATTCTCAATGGAGTCGACATTTTCTGACTAAAATAGAGGAGATATCAGTTTTAAAATTTCGCATGTATGCTCTAAGGATAATTAAGAAGATTTGCAGAAAAAGTACTTGTGTTTAACAGCTGCACGCCCACTATTTTCATATGAGAAGTGATCTAAAGAATTTTGGCTGTTGTTATCGCGAATAGTGATAAAAATTTATAAAAATTAGCAAATAAGTATGTCCAGGTGACAAAAACAGTTCCCAGAAATATTCCATGCACTGTTCCAGAATATAATAACTAAAAAATTTATTCAAGTTTATGAAGTAAGCTGAGTACTGTACTGTATCCGTATATGTACGTCTTCGTATTGTTATTGTTTTAGCTAGACAGTGTCGTGCTGGTTTGTGTTTGTCCTTTGCGGATTTGTAAGATTTTCCACTCAAACGTGAACACATATACATATTGTATAAACAAACACATACATACGCAGAGATATAAAGTAAAGTATAATTTGCATGTGTATTCATATGATTTTCAAATATCAAACATTATGTTAATTCACTGACATAAATGTAGACATGTCCTTTTTCCGACACACACGCACACACCCAGACACACAAACGCAATCACATAATAAGTCAGACAAATATAAATGACAACAAAAAAACTATTTATATATGTGAGTGTTAGTGTCGCTGTGTTTAAGCAACCAAAGCCGTAGTCAGACTTTTGTGCCTAAGGAGTTTAAGTGGGGGAATTGCGGGATGTGTGAGAAATTCTTTTTTAGAAATACGATTTCAAATTGACTTATTTTAAATTTTACTAATGATGTAAAATTGTTTTTGTTAAGTTATTTTATTATTATATTAAATAATGGTTAATTCATCTAATTTATTTAATTAAATATTAGTACAACAATTTTGAAATTTTGTTTTGGTCAACGTTTTTGTTATTTGAATTCTTCTAAGAGCCTGCAAAATTCAGCTCCAGCTGTGTATGTATGTATATATGTTATGCTAATGTAATTGTGTTTAATTTATTTACGCTGCACAGGGTATCCTCATTTGTGTCCGTTGTGTATATCTGTATGTCTGTTTGGTTTTTGTTTGTGTTTGTGTTTTCATTTTATTTTTGTTGTGTTTTCAAATTAACATATTCAACCTTTGCCTGCGTATTTGTGCGGTTCATATCCTGTCGTGCTTTTATTGTTCTTGTTTTTCTTGTTGTTGTTTTTGTTGTTTTAAATAAATGTCGGTTTTGTAAATGAGTCGCATAAAATTTTATGATGTGCGTGTCATGCCTGATGTGATTTTTATTACAAGTTACATTCTAGGTTTTTGCTTTTGTTTTTGTTCTCGTTTTTAACTACCACATTTTGTTGTTGTTGATGTTACTTGTGTATTTCCGCTCTCATGGAATGTGCGAAGTCATTAAATTATTTTATTTAAATTTAAATTACACATTTCATCATTAAAACAAGTTTAAAAGGATTAAAGTCGCATACATATGCACGCGCGCTCTCTCTCTCTCCCTCTCTTTTTCTCTCTGTGCGTGCGTCCGTCTGTAAGCTTGTCTGGTTAATACAGTTATTTGCGGTTTAATGCTAATATTAATAATTTGTTTGTAAATCACAATAAAGAATTTAAATGTTCGAATTAATTGAGTTAAATTTATTACATGTACGAGTATATTAATTTTAAATATCACTCATACGCCGCGTGGGAGCAACATTTGTAAGGACTTTTTTCATTGATCACGTGTTTGGTTTAATTAGGCTGGGGTCACCCAAACAATAAGTTCATTCATTACGCAGGAGTAAAACGAAATTTTGAAATTCACGCGATTAGATTTGTTGAAGCGTTGTCCGGGCTTTGTTTTGAATAGAAATTAGTGAAGGTAATTACGTTAGTTGGCGAAACTTCCTGTTACTCCCCCGTTGTAACGATTCTGAGGTACGGCGGTGGGCATTGAATTGATCCAATCACGCTCGTTTTTGGTGAAGTTGTCGACATTGCCCATACAAACAAAGACACCAATTTAATTTTTAGGAGCAGTCATTTCACAAAATGTAGGCGTAATAACATAAGTGGGCGTGGCATATTTTGTATACCCTTTTACAAACAAATAATTGTTTTTATATATATGAATATTGAGAAATTTAAAGTAAATAGCGTAAATTAGATATTTTTGTTTGAAATCTTTATAAATATTTTCATATGTTTCTTGTTTATACCTTTAATAAACTTCAATTGTATATATTTGAATATTTTATTATAAATTTGAGCAATTTTTAAACATGTAAAAAAACAAACTAAAGTTTCAATTTTTTCAGGTCATATTAAATCCAACAACATTTAAGTTGAGGAAGTCGTTAATCATCTTCTTGGAAACAAAATGTTAAACACAAAGGAAATTAAAACATAAAAACAAGTTTGAAATACTAGGAAAAGTAATGGTTATAACCCAACTTATTTTAACTTGTTTTTTTCTGATTCACAATTAAAAAAAGATTGAATGACAAATTAGTTTCAAAATGAGCAATTGTCCAAACTCAAACACAATGCCAATAAAAAAATTGTGTATAAAAATAGTGTCAACATAACTTTATTTTTCGCTAAAACTTCAACTGGCCGGGGGATTATTGAAAAAAAAAACAATTTGATGATATGGTTACATATCTACATATCTAATTATAAAAAAATGTAATCAAGAAGATGAGAGAAGTGTTTCTTAAAGAGATCTTTACTGAAAAACTAAACTTCCGATATTTGACTTTTAATTAGTACATACATTTGATGTCAACGCTTAATACTTACTAAGGTAGACTTAGAAACTCCTTCTTTACCCTTTAATGCACACATTCCCTTTCTACGAAACCTTTCATCATAAAGCTATTAAATAGCAAACATGAAAATGCCATCAAAAGCAATTTAGCCAAGTTTAAAGCCATTTTTGAGAATCGTTTTCCGCAATTCAAATAGCTACAAAAGTTGCAAGTGAGTGAAAAAAAAAAACCGAGCAAATTGGCATTTGCATTCAATCAATAGCGGCGTTTGATAGCAGCATATCTGCACCCCTCCCCCCGACACCGCTGCAGTACTCCAGCACAGCGCACCCATCATTGCTGTGGCCAAAATAGTTAGTGCAGCTCGACAAAGGCGCCTGGCTGCACTTTGCACTGCAATTGCGACAAACGAATTCGGCACGAAAAATTGTATCGAAAAAAATCGAGAGAACAAAAAAAAAACAATAAAGCGGAAATGCAATCGTAAAATCCAGTGAAATAAAAATTTAGTGCGAAAAATTGTGGCGAGTTCATAAAAAGAAAAAGCAAAAGCAAAAACAAAAACAAATAGAAAAGAAAATGAAAAAAAAAAAAAAACCAACTCAGAGCAGAGATTGCGTCGCGTCTATTGAAACATCACATTTTGTGGCGGCCAGAAACGTTGGGCCGCGACCGCTTTTAGTATTTTTGCATTTGTTTTTTTGTTGTTTTTGTTTTTGCTTTTTTTGCTGCGGTTTGTTGTGAGTACGTTTTATGATGGACATAATTTTTCTAGCGTCAAACAAAATTGATAGAGTTTCCAAATTGGAAATATATTTTTGATGAAGCAGGTGTGAAGCCCAGCGGTACGCTTGGTTGGAGTTGTTCTTTGTGGTAGTAACAAAAATTTAAAAACAAACGATATCTTTAATAAAAATAGAAGAAATATACAAAAATTGTGTTTGAAATGTATCATACACTAGCTTATAGCACCCGACGTTGCCCGAGAAAAATGTTTAAGATAAACTGTTCTTTAAAATTAATAAACTTTCTGTTATTAGTTCTTAAGTATTTTCACTTCCCCGTTGTGTGATGGTAATAATTGTCATCATTTTGAACATAACGTTACTGAATTGCCGATAGCAACCAAACCAACTCAGATACCAAACTTTATATATTGTATTATATTATTATAATATATTATTTTATTTTTCTTTTAGAAATATTGATGAAGTTATCGAATGTTTTAACTTGATTTTTAAAATTATCTACATAATACAATACTTTGACACCATGGAAGGGTGCAATTTCGCTTTGCTTAAAATTTACACGGTTTGCTTTAAAGCTTGATAATTCAAACAGTTTGTGAGACATAAACGATCAAATTAACTTACTTATTTATTATTAAGTTGAAATGTCATGATGCTTACCTGAAAATATAAAAGAGATAACAATTAATTTATATATGAAAAATATGTACTTAAAGTTTGTTTAATAATATATTGTTAATTTTTTTTATAATTTTATGTTCTAAATCATGTTCCACCATTACGGCATTAATACCACCAACTATTTCCAATTGCTCTCAAGAGATGATTGCAGGTTAATAGTTGAGGTGAGACTGGACATTGTCTCATACCGGCACATGCTGCCAAATTAGGTCTGGTACAAAACGATTCGTGAGTAACTTGCAATTAAGACAATGCTAGGGAGCCCCTGGAACACTTACTTTGTCATTGTTCAGCTCTTAGGGGATCCACACTGTAATACTTTAGGGATATTTCTCTTTGAAGGATATTTCCAACCAAATGGCAGCTAACTTGCTCACTGGACCACAAATATGTGTGATCTCTATTTCTTGTTAAATCAGCCAATGTAATTTTATCCATACACTAAGAGAAAAATCGCAATCAAAGTTTAGGAACGTTCGGTCTTGATTAAAGATTTTTTCGTTCTGATTTTGGCAGATTTTGGACTTGGCAGTGAAATCTTAAATTTGAATCTAGAACAATCCAAAGAAAGGCTTCTTAATATGATCCGTCGCTCTATTCTGTGGATTGTTTATCTTAAAAGTTCTGCGTAAAGCGAATTTTTAAGATACCAATAAAAAGATTCAATATTCCGCCCTTTGGGATATTGATTGATTATATTGATTGATTATTGATTATACTATATACCATTTATACTAAGACCATTTATGCAGGCAAACCTGGTTCATTTAAGTAAACATCAATTTGTTATAACTTAAACAACATTACATGTATATTATAAAATAATTATATTTTAAAGAACACAAGAAAATGTTAACTAATTTACAAATTATTTGTAATAATTAACTTAAGCTAAAATACGGTTAAGTAAAGGAAATCATTTTCAGATTTTTAAATTGTTTATTAAAATCCAAATTTGTAATTGAAGAATCTTACATAAATAATTACCACAGAAATGTGTGATAATCCATAAATTGCGCACACAAGCACAAATATTGAATCCACACCATAAAAAGTAACGCTTGCCTTAAAAATACAACAACAACAACAAAAAGAAAAATACTTCATTTACACCGATTCATTCCATTTCCTTGCCACAAATGAGCCGCAATAAGTAACGCGATTATGTAAAAAAAATAAAGAGAAAAAAAGTTATAATAATAATGAAACAGGGGCAAGCATGTAAGGCGAATGCAGCGAATGAAGCCAACAACAAATGCGGATTAGCAACGCGTTCATTTGCAGTTTATTTACTTTCACCACGCATGCGCGGCGCAACGGAGCGCGTTGAGGAGGAAGTTCGCAAACGCGACGTCTAGTTCGCGCGTGCGCTGGCGGCGTGTGTGTGTGTGTGTGTCGATGTGTTAGTATGTATATAAGGTAATAGTTGCAACAAAAAAGGCACAAAGCTTGCTTGCAATATTCGGATGCATATAGTATGGTATGTACATATGTACGTATCTCAAATATAAGTATCTCAAATAAGTAAGTATCTTACAAATATTGATTTAATGTTCAGATAAAATATAAAATAAGCTATTATGAAATTAATTGATAAATTGCTAAAATTTTGAAGCAAAAATTCTAAGAAATTCTAATTAATATAAATTCGAATTATCTGAAAAAATTTAAGTAAAAAATTCTCCGCTTCAAAAATTTAACAAATTCGAATCATTCAAAAAATTTTCGGTACGCCACATTTTCATTTAAACAACAAAAACAGTTTTTGTGGTATTTGGAGCGCAAAAATTGGTTTTAAAAACCACTGAACAACAAAAAAAATTTAAAACAAAAATAATTACAATAAAAACTTTGCTACAATTTCGGTCGAAAGCGCAAAATCAGTTTCGGTCGTTCGTCCGTCCGTCCGTACGTCGGGCAGCAGTAAAAATGTCAATTGGCAGCGGCCGCTGCCGCCACAGATGCCGCAACTGGAACTGCACGCGACACCAATTTTTATGGCCGCCTTGTTAACTTACGCACACACAAACGTATACACACACACGCACACATGTACCGAGTTTGTAGGCATACTCGGCTCGTGTTTGCCGCTGCTGCTGCTACTACAAAAATGACTCAATATGGCGGCTGCCTTCAAGCGTTCGAGTGTGACTAAACAACAACAATATAACAACAATAACAACTGCAAAAACTGATGCAACAACAAAAACAACAAAAGCAAAATGAATATTGGTATCAAAGTTATTTTGAGCTCGTGACCAAACCAGCCAACCAACCAACCAACTCCATGGCTGCGATGCATTCTGATGATGCTTCTCTGAGCGCACATTTGGTCATTGCGCCATCGTCGTTCTACAAAAAAAAACTCAGGCCCAGAACATGGTTAGCCGCAGGCAGAAGCTTCAATAAAATTGGCAACATGTTGTCGTTGATTGAGCGTATGTGTTTATGTATGCGTGTACGTGTTCGTGTGTCCCTTCCAGCGGGAATGGCGTCAATTAATTCTTTGAATGTTGTCCTCCGCTTTTGCCTCCGTGCATTTTAGATTCAATTACTTAAATTAATGGCACTTAAATTAAGTTAAGAGTCATGCCAATGAAACTGATATCAATTGAAAAATAAAAGAAACATTTTCAAAAAGAAATAAATGAGAAGTTATCGTTCAAAATTTTAGAGACAGGAATTCACATTATTCCGGGACAATATAAAAGCAAGAAGAATTCTTGCAGGAGTACAAAAAGTTCTCAAAAACTTCTTCATTTCGGAGAAACAAAAAACAAAGGTGGGTATTATTTTCATAGCGGCGGCACGTAGCAGGATGATTGGTGTATTGGCCTACGGTGTGTATTATCCTAGGTTCGACGCACAGGTGAGGCTCGTTTTAAGAAAATGTTTCAGAGCGACCTCCGGCACAAAGGCACGAAGCTTGCTTGCAACATTTGTATGTATACTTTATGGTATGTACATATGTATCTCAAATCTGAGAGTGAAAACAACACAACTTGCCATGTAGAAGCTCATAAATAACTCAGCTCATACTCAGCTTGATTCGTTTTGACAAAAATTTATTGTTCTTAATATTAAAAATATATTGTTAATTCGACTCTTATCGAATCAAAGCTTCAACAAATCAATCCAGTCTCAGGTTCAACTTCAATTAGGAACAAATTAAAAATTTTAATTTGGTTTGTCAATTGTCGGAAATTTGGCAACTTAATTAAATTAAGTTTCCGAGTACTTGAAAAATAGTTGAACAAGTGTTAATAATTTAACTATTTCATACATATTACTTATACATATGTATAAACAATGACATAAATTGTGGAAATATTTGATTATTAATTTGAGGTGAATCTAACTTCAAGGATTAAATGAAAGGTGGTTAATGCACATTGCGAGCACGACTGCCGCATTCAGCTATCGCTTAGTTATTACATTCTATTTTTTTTAATTACAAACTGTGGCAACACTGACACAGACTCTCACATCGACACACACACTCAAAGGCACACATTGATGTTTCATTTGATAAATTGCCTGTTTGAACTTAATGAACGCATTAACTCAACTAATTTAAGCTAATTTCCATGCGACCGCAACTAATTTCTAAAGATGACTCAATACAAAAACACCAACACCAACACTGAACAATAACAACAACCACAAAAACAACAACAACTGAGAGAAAATTACGCATTCATTAGTCGCGCGCAAAAACGACGCGGCGCTTAAGTTTTCGCTTCCTACTCTTAGGTTCAGTCGATTACCTGACACGGTTATCATTATTAACAAATTAATTAAATTACATGCAACCGATTGGCCAACGAATTAAATTAAAATAAATTAAAGAGACTCCCGCCATTAAATATCGAAACATAAAACAAAATATGCAAATCGATTGAAATGAAAGGAAAAGGGAAGCAACGAATAAATAAATCGAAAGCAAAAGGAAAAATAAAAAAAAATTTAAGAAATTCAAGATTTGCATCGAATTTGCATTAATTTGAAAGATTGGCGTCTTTTGTAACCTTAAACGTGAAATAACAACAACAGCAACAACAACAGAAATCGAAACGCCGTCAACTGAATTTAATACCGACTACAGTCAATTAATTCAAGTCGGCTAATAATAAAATAAAACCGTTAATTTGTTATTCGCGCGAAAGCGAAGAAGAGTGAAATTTAAAATTGATATCGATTGAACGACAGTGATGAGAAAAGCTGCAGCAACTTTGGCTCTGAGAAACAACTTGTGTATGTGAAGCTTACCGTTTGCTCGTTATGTATAAAAAATGAATGAAACTGATCTCAAGAAATAAAACTAAATCATCTGGAAGTTATTGTTGCTTTATACCTCTAAAAATATTTGCTAATTTTTGGAAAAAACTCTTAACTATAATAGTTTACTCTTACTCCGGCGTACCTTTTCATAGCTTGCTCCTGAAAGAAAAGCTTTCGAATGGAGTTACATTTACTTTTGCTATGCACTGCGATTTTCGCTTATATCCCATTCTTCAGCTAAACCTTATCGAATTCGATTTGTAATGTTATTGTTGATAGTTTGTCTATTTGAGAAGATCGAGAGAAATAAATTTAGCTTGCTCCTTACCCTTATATCATTCCCTTTCGGATGATCAGATCTACATTATTAATAAAAGGCTATGGAAGCACTGCGACCTGAAAGACCTATTGTGCAGCCCCGTTGTTCTACAAATACAATTCTAAACTATTTATAAATCATGTAATTTTTGTAGGATTAATTTTTACTTTGTGATTTGGAACTAGAATCCCAATGTCTAGGTAGTTAAATCTAGGTAGTCTTGCTGCCGCTGGACAAATGCAAAGAATATGTTCAGCCGCTTCCTGCTATTCTTGGCAGAGTCATTTTCTACCACTTCTATTTTCTTTATATGATAATTACAATGTTCTGTTAATAGTTCATTAGAGTTTAATATTCTTTCTGTTAAGGCTTAGGATAGCTTCTACCTTGATATGTACTGGATCAATAAGTCTTCTTGACTGCCGCCTGTTTGGGCTCACCAATGTTTAAGTAGACTCTGTTGTTCTCATACACGTCTCAAGATATTTCCCCACAGAAGAGTTCTGGACCTATGAAGGGAATATCTGAACCTTTAAGATCAACATTGTCCTGTTTTGAGTTGCTTAGGTAACCACTTCACAAACTTTAAACAACTTTAAAAATATAAACCAAACAGATATTATAAGAAATTTACACCAGTACTGCATAGTCATTAATTAACTAGTTAAATAACACGCATCAAAAGTTTAGCTCGTCACTGTTCGTGAAAAAATAAAATAAATGAGCTATGCAAAACAGTGCGATAAACATATAAATGAGCGATTTACCGGTAAAAATTAAAAGAAAAATATATAAAAAAGAAAAGAAAAAAACAACAACTGTCAATATCAGCTGAGTTGCATTTTAAGTCAATGTCAAGTGGTAAAAGTTTCTGTTAACGCATTCAAAATCATTTCTTCTTCTTTCCTTTTTTTTCAACGACAACGCGATGTCGTGTGAAATTGACTAGTGAAAAAAAAGTAAAGTCAATTTGAGTCGAGTTGTCTGTGGCTGTTGATGTTGCTGTTGTTGTTGTTGCTGTTGTTGTTTCGACTGCTACTGCTGCTGCTGGTGGCTCTGTTGGAATTTTGTAATTACTTCACTTCGGCGGCTGCAAGTGGCGGTGGCTGCGGCGAGTGGGCTTCAAAGTTGTTGAATTTCGCAAAACTTGGCTTTGAACTTAACATTGTGGTCGAGTTGCCATGGTTGCCAATGTTAGCACAAAATTTTGAGTTATTTCGTTACACTTGTTGTTAGCGTCATCGTCGTCGTTGTTGTTGTTCCTGTTGTTGCTGTTGTTTGTGCATAGATTGGTGTATCAACTTTCCTTCCTGCTTGTGACTGGTTGTGTTTCATTTTTAACTTTTTATTTAATTTAATTTTTTTTGAGGCTGCCTTTGCGTGGTAAATGTTACACATACAAAGTTTATCTAGTTACTCTAATATGTAACGGTTGTCCGTCGGACTGACAGACTGACTGTCTGTCTGATTGTTTGTGTGAGTTTGTATGTTTAGTTATATGGGTGTTTGTTTGTCTTAAAATATTTATTTCAATTTTCTAAACTTTGCAGATTTAAATCCTGGCTGAAGTGAATGGAAAATGATTTGAGCCAGTGTTAGTAAAATTTCTTGATTGAAATTGTTTGTATTGATTAAAGTTTAACTTGTATTAATTAAATATTTAACCAGAAACTAAAAATTTCAAATAAATAATGTTAATTATTGCAATTAATTGTTTTTTTTTAAATAATTCGAATGGTTTTTCACATTAGATAAACATTTGATAAAAATGTTCTTTGTATTGATTAATGGAACAAATCTCAAATTTCAATTCAAAGAAGACTTTGCAGTTTCTAGTTTGAAAAATAAAACAAAAGTGTTGTGCAGTGCTGTGTCGTCGCTTCTCAGCATCGAACACAAATATGCGCATAATCAACGACAGGTTTTGTTCCTCGATGACACAGTCCAAAGACGCTCGTTACCCCAAAGTAAGATCCCAGGCAATCACCGATGTTTGGCATTGTGATTTAGAATGCTCAAAAGAAAATATGCAGAATTTAAACAAAAAACTTTTTAATTGAGAAAAATATATATATTTTCTTTTAATTAAATAATTACTTACATAGATTAAACCTATTTACAAATATTTTGTACCGTGCGAGGGTCAATTTTCAAGTTCGTCCGACAACATTTTAAAATATAAAACAAAACTTTTTTAGAGTATGCCAAATTGATCGGCATTAAAGCACCTTAATGTAGTCTTTTATATACATACGAATACATACGTACGTACTTATAATCGCACATACATACATGCCCATAAAAACGGAAACAAAACATCACTTTTAATGCTTCGAAACTGGCAATTTGGGTTTTCAAAAATGAAAATAGTCGATATATTTCCTGAAATTAATTTTGCACACATTCTGAGGTGAATTGTTTTTATGGCTTCATGGCGTGAGTTCACGTGAGTGGAGAAGAGTGGAGTGGAGTGGGGAAGAGTGAACTGAGCTGAAGTGTAGTATAGTGAAGTGACGTGAAGTTGGCTGCCAATGAAGCAGCACGAGTTGATTTTATGTGATCGCATTTAATACTTTTTGTGTGTTGCGTCGCTTGACTTTTGCCATTATTTATTGGCAATATTCCTCCGCTGGCAAATCTACTGGCAGACTGTGGCAGTTCATTGTGGACGATAAAAGTATAAAACGCTAATAACGGCGACAGTTATGCGAGGCACTTGTTTCGCACTTTACGGACAGACAGACTGGCTGACCGACCGACCGACCGACAGATAGACAGACAGACAGACATACGTTGCATATGCTGCACTTAATTAATTATGCACGAAAATATCGTAAATAGTTGTTATGGTTGTTGTTGTTGCTTTTATTGGTTTTGGCTAACACGCTTACATACAAGTGTGTGAGTGTGTGTTTATATATGCATATGTACAAATTTGTTGAGTGATGCGTTTGCATTTTATATGGAAACCGCACAATTTCAATAAAATCTCAAATATTTATGCAATTTGCACACTCATTGGCTTAGATTAATTAATTTATGTGGTTAGTTAGAGAATTACAAATTCGATCAAACTGTGCGAAGGAGAGTTGAAACTTTATACATACATATGTACATACATAAAAACATTTAACTACACGGTTCAACAATTTAAGACAAATAATGGTAGAAATTAAATCAATCTCTTATAACCAAATTAGAATTCGGTTTGATTTGTTTATCTGATATGAATACTTAAAAGCAAAATACGTCATAATGGAAACAACCAATTAAGCGAATTATATAAAAACCTTTCGCGTCTTTTATTTGAATCCACCCACATCCCCTCAATACTTTTCGATTGCTTATTCGAAAATTACGGAGACGAAAAGCGTTCAAAGTTTAAAACTTCGCAATAACTTACTTATTACTTATTTAGAGTTAAATTTCATTACAAAATTTGTTTCGAAAATTGCTGGTTTCCCTAATTGTTTATTTTTTAATGTTAATTTACACCGCAAATAGAAGCGCAAAAGCGCTTACAAAATATAAAAAACTGAACGTTTCTTAGAAACCACAAAATTATGCTCGACGTAAAAAAAGCGAACAATTACGCGAACAATAACAAATGACGAACAATAAGAAAACAATAACAACAATAACAAATACTTATTACAGAACTTCAGAATTTGAGGCTGACAGACGATGATAAACTGAACGGTTAAACGCTCGCGCAAATGGCGCTCAAATAATAAAAATTAAAAAAAAAATTCGAAAATTCAAAACTAAAGTGTTTAGGTAAGCGAAAAACTGCGAAGCGTTAATTTCTGTATCCAAACGCTGAGTTAAGCGGTATTTGCGCCGCAAACAAGCTGTCATATTGTTAAAAAAGTATTTTTCTGGTTAAAAAAAAAAATGAAAATGAGTTTGTTTTAAAACGTAAACTTAGTTCAAGGTTAAATGAAGATTTTGCGTTTGCGGTTAATAACGTTTAACATGCAAATTGCTTTTAACAATAAAGTTTTTGTTATTTTGCGAGCGTGGAGTGTTTTTTGTTGTCACAATTTAGCAAAACGTTTTTGCTGAAGTTTTATTTTCTAATCTTCTTGCTAATAAATATGAACTCAGAGAGAGTAGAAAAAGGCGATGAGCCTTAAGCAATCAACACACACCAAATCCAAATTAAAATCCAAATCCAAACAACTCTCGACCGCAATAACTTAACTTAACTTACAATAAACTTAGCCAAAGCGAGGCGAGCGTTGGGAGCGAGTTGGAACTTGTCAATGCTGCGGTTCAAAATTGAAAACTTTTGTCTCAATTTCTCACTGATCAAATTGGTTATCAACCGACCCTGTGATTGTGTGTGTGCATGTGTCATGTGTTTGTATGTGTGCGTGTATCTTTGCGGTAAACCTTGAAAACAAAAAGGCTCTACCAACAATTGCGAGCGCGTCCGGCGAGGCGAGTTTTTGCCCAACCAAAACTTGCGCAACACAAAATTTTAGAGGCAATTTTTACACTGACAACTTTTAGAAGAATTTCAGACTACAGCAGGCAACCACCAATTCAGCCATTCATACGCCGCAAAGTACTTTGCATACGTAAAAGTACAAACGAAATTTTATAAATATTTGGTTTAACTTTTATTCAGTTTAATTTTATACAAAACTTATGAAATGCTAAATTTTATTTTATTTTTTTTTATGGTAAATTTTTTTATTTGCAATTTTTGTTATTTGTGTAACAGGTCCAACGTGCTGTGCGCCAAAATATTCAGCACAGCAGCCACAATCCATGACGGCTGGGCCATCGGTTGCCATCAAAAGTGGCAAAAGAACCAAACCACAATTCTCTCTGTCAAACAGTTTTCCTTTTTTCTTTTTTTCTTTTTCGGAAAACTTGTGTTCTTCTGTTTTAGTTTTTGTTGTTGTTGTAAGTTGTTGTAAGTGTTGCGGTTGATATTTTTGTATTTTGTATTTTTTGTTGTTGTTAACTTCTTATCTTCTCCACAAACTCTGACGGCTGACTGAAGTGAAAAGTTGGTTTCAATTTTATTTTACACTTTTTTCAACTGTGTGCAAAACTATTTCTGGAATACAAAAAAAAAATTGTTGAAATTCCGGAAATTTATTGTAGGCTTGTGAAAAGTGAGTAACTATTTTTGTTGTAGTTTCGAAATAGTTTTTTTTTGTGTTTTTGTTTTTTTTTGAGCATTTTAAGTTTCCGTTTCTTGGGAAAATTGTGATATTTTGACAATAGATTGTGACAACAACAGGTGGTAACATTGCCCGTGACTGACTACTTGGATACATTTTGGCCACAGGTGGCAACGCTGTGTATGATAGATGAGAATGATATTTGAAAAAAGTTTTGGTACATGATTTTTGTAATATTTTGGTATGTGTATTTTATCGCAGTCGTGTGGAGTTGAGACGTTTTTCTACGAATACCTAGGAAATATAGGAAATTTCTTAAATGTTAAATAAAACTTGTCGTTATTCTAATTTGAAAACTAATCAATAATCGATTGATTAAAAAAAATATATTAATCGCAAGAAAATCACAATGCATTAAGAATCAAAAAACGCTTTAAGGGTTGAGAAACCAGAAGATTTTTGGCTTTCTATATAAACAAAACAACGCGCTAATGACAAGGCTGGATATATAACATTTACTGATTTCACATTTTGTAAATTCTTTACCACTTATCTAGTTTATAACTCTCTCAAGTCAAGCAAGAATTTTGGCAGACTAAATCCAAATATCAAAAGCGCTAATAAAAAATGTTGCTCAAGTCTTGTCTTTATTCTGCAGTAGAAAAAGTAACATTTATAGTACAGCACCCTTACTAAACTCTTTATACAACTGTATATAAAGTTCATCGCGGAACTAAGTGATTAATTGTTCGGGCATTGATTAACTGTTGAATTGTTTGGCAGTGGAATTGATCTTAGCTTAATAAAAAAAATGTTCCTTTTTAATATTACTTTTCACTTGGTTTTCCTTTCAAATATCAGTTTTCACTTAAGCATTACGTGAAGTAGAAATTTATGCTTTAAACTAGCATTTTTATTAATTTTTTGGTTTTTTCTTTTGTTTGCGAAACAATTTTAAATTAGTTTTTAAACTAAATACACTTAATTAATATTCTGACCCTTACCACAGTCAATCCATATTCTGTGAAATATTTAAACGGGTTATGGCAATTTAAGCGTAAAGAACGGAAAACAACAAGCTGCATGAGTAGCGTAAGGTTTCGAGCATAAACTAACCATTGATATGTACAATTACAGTCCCAATCAAAATTGTTAAACAAACTATAAGTATATACAAAATTTATTTCAAACATTATTATTAGATTTCCAACCGATTAGCTTTTAGATAATAACATTTGATCGGAAACATGTCCTGCTTACTAATAATATATAAGTAAAACAAAACTATTAATGTGGTCTAAACCTTAAAACAGTTCCAATAAATACATCTGATAATGCGGTCAGGCACTGTTCATTTGCCGCTAGCACCACCTCTGCTCAGTCCTCAACTTAATTCGTGCTTAAATACGCATATAAATTTTAGCTCAGCAGTCAGTTCAAGCGCTTTAAACCGAAAAACCAAATTAAACTTTATTGCTTCCTTCGCCGGCACAAAATGCCCTCAACGCTGATATCCTTCTCAACGACTTCACCGACAGTGGGGCGTTCTACCACCCCGAAACGAGTAGCTAAACTAAACAAGCATTAGGTTTATTTTGCTATTATCTTAAAACTAAACTAAACTAAACTCGACGAAACAATATGGCTTCCACTTGGCATTAAAGTTCTTTTTCGAAACCAATTTGCCCAAGTAGAAAAGGTAGCTCGCAGCTTGTACGGCAAGGGGCGAAGCGAATTAGATGGGGACGAGCGAGAGAGAGAGAGAGAGGAAAAACAAGAAAGAGAAAGAGCAAAAAACCCTAAATGTGCTGAAACCATTTTACGGCAGTAATTTCTTGAAAGGTTTCCTTTTGCACTTTTGAAAAACCGAAAATCCTCTTCGCCGTCGCTTTTCTAGCTCATAAAAAGCTGACAGCGTGCACTTTTGGATAGTTCCACGTAAATGTTATACATTCAACTTTTTATTATTGCATATAATTAGATTTTCCACATTTTATATTAATATGTGAAGAAGGATTTCTGATAGATCCAGTGGAAGAGATCCGGAATATTTCTGACCACTTACAAGATGATTTACCAAAAATAGATCTTTCTCACACAAAATGGCAGTAGCCGCTTGTTATTCTATGTAGACGTCAAATTCGACTAGCAGCCAAATGAAAATCGGTTTGAGGGGAAAGAAAAGTTCAAGCGGCTTTTTTTATTCTACCTTTAGGATCCCCATTGCACATGGCGACAGGATAACAATCGGTTTGAAGTTTTTAATTGACCAAAAATTGCTAAACTAACAAAACAAAAGAAAAAACAACAACAACGACTGTGTACTGTGTTATTGGCATGCACAATAAAAACACAACACCCAAAACAAAAGCAAAAAATAGAAGAAGCAAACGACTTGAAAGAAGGTGTAGTTTAAATTACAAGAAGAAGCATGTTTGCGGAGCTAAAAGTGGAAAAAGCTTGATAAGATGTTTGAGTATGTATGTGTATGTGTATATGTAAGTCTGTGTGTGCGAGTATATATGTATGTGTTAAGGTGCTAACGTTTATGTAGACTCGTTCTATTTGGCTTCAAGGAGCTCGTCTGTTTTTTCGCTATTTGGGTATTTAGTTGAGCTTAAATTCTTTTTTTTGTTTGGCTTTCCTTTGAGAGTGTAGAACATTTAGCCAAGCAGCTCATGCTTTTCCACTTTTTTGCTAAGAGAGCTATATTTAAAAATAGTTTTTTTTTGCGATTGAATAGCAGCAACAATTTTAAAGTAACTCAAACGTTGATTTCTACTTTGAGAGGTCATCAAACTTCGAAATTCTCATACAGATCTCTAAAGCTGAAAAGGTGAAAAATAACCATGAAACATTTGAGTAACTATTTTAGCCCAAATTGCAAACGATTGCATTACAAACTGGCACAAGTGCGTATTTATGTAAGTCTCGAAATGACTTGCCAACTATATTTAAGTGCGTTGCCAAACAAACCAGTTTAAATCAATTATGAACGATTCAGCTCAGCTCGGTTCAGCTCAGTTCGGTTAAGCACAACCGCAAACCAACTCAACTCACTTCAAACAAAAAAAAAAAGTTAGGCCATTTTGCAAATGGAATAGACTGAAATGTTCAAAGTGCCGCTCCACTCACAACACTCACAACAACAAAAACAACCAAATCTAAAACCAAAAAAAAAAAAAAAAAAGAAATATGGAAAATAAAAACGCTTAAATTGTTGCAACAAGCCGCAAACTTTTTACCACTAAAACTGTGTTAAGCCTCACAGCTGAGCTGCATTGGTGTCAGCGTAATTCTCCATGTTCGAGTTAAGTTCCTTCTTTTTTGCTTTTGTTTTTGTTTTGTTTGCATGTGTGCGAATGCTTTGTTAAATGAAATGAAATTGCTTCAACATGGCGTATGAGTAATTTTATGTTCAACTTTAACTTCGCACTTGACTTGTTTGTGTGCGTTAATGTACTCGATTAAATATTTTTTGCAACTGGTATTCGCTTACAGAAAAAGGCGCATGTATTAAATTGTTTGCTTT
This sequence comes from Suillia variegata, assembly GCA_949127995.1. Lineage (NCBI taxonomy): Eukaryota > Metazoa > Arthropoda > Insecta > Diptera > Heleomyzidae > Suillia > Suillia variegata. The sequence goes on from OX421846.1 coordinate 19,133,879, forward strand.
CAATACCATTTGCAAATGTTTAATTGTTTTAAACAAATATTTAATTAAAAAACTAAAAATTATTCATGTTAAATAATAGAATTACTTGAATTAATTAATTTAAATTTATATGCAAAAATGTTTCAAACATCACCATGACAATTTCCACCGAGTTGCGTCGACTACAAACGAAACAGACACATCTAAACAAATGCATTTGCTGCAGTTTGGGACATTTTTTTTTGGGGGCAACTTTTGCGGTTAATGCGTGGGGACACATTATTATCTTTCCATTTGAATAAGCAGCACACATACTCGTACACTACACATGCATTGAAATCTACATGTATATGTATGTGTGTGGGTTATGTATGTGTCTGTAATGGTGCAACAACACTTTGCAACTGGTTTTACGATAAGAAAATGCTTACAACTTTTTGAATGTGCTTCAATGTGTGCGTGTATTTGATGTTTGAGCGTATGTGTGAATGTGGGTGTATGTGTTAATGTGCGTGTTTAATGGCTCATTAGGGAAATCATAAAAGCAGACTGACTGGCTGCGAGAATGGCTTGTGACTGCGTTAGTTCACTAATGGAATGAAAGGGACGGGAGCGGGAGCGGGATTAAAGGCCGCTTTGAAATTTCGTGCATTTATTAGTCCAGTTTAATCCACTTAATTAATATTTAATTTTCTGCATAAACACATACACACATACAGATATTTCTATGCTCATAGTAATTGTAGACTGCGTTGTGAAATTTGGACAAGTCATTTATTGGACAAATCATTTATTCTGATCGACATTTTAGAAAAAACTTGAATAAATAAATCAAGCCTAGGCTTAACATTTTCGAAATTGTAATATTTGAATTTTTAACTTAAATCAAAATACTTTTGAGTAATATCGTCAACTAATTAAAGGACTTGATCTAAACAGACATGACAGACACGGAGTCATATCTGTTCAAATCTATTCAGACCTCCATTTAGATTTTCTTAAATCCAAATCTACATCTGATTATTTAAAAATGTATACAAATAGATCCCATTAGATATTATCAGATCTAAATATATTTACAAAAGTTTAATTCTTAGTTGGTTTTCAACACGAACAATTTGTTTTGCTAGTTTTAAGTTAAGTCTTGTGAGTGACAAGTGAGTGCCTAAGCCAACTTATTTAATTTCGACTTCTTTAAGAATGGTGCGAGTTATGTAAAATCAATTTAAAATTCAAATTAACATGTTTGTTCCACCTGTAAATGTCTCTAAATAAGAATAATTAACTTAAACTAAAATGTAAGTATGAATAAAAATATTAAATAAACTGGAAACATTTATCGTAGAAAAGTAAAATATTTAACCATTTTAAAACAATTTCTAAAAAGATGTTTTTGACATTAAAGGTGATTCAAATTCCAGAATAATATCAAATATTACATTAAAATAAAAATATGCTTTTGAACAACACTCTCAAGATTGCTTTGAAAGAAAGTGTTTAAAGAAATTTTGTAGAGTGATAACAATTTATAGGTCTTTAATAAATCAGCAGTGATATTAACTTATTAGCACAAACAAAACTGCTTTCTAAAACGCTTTTTAAAAAATATATATTTATACCTTTAAAATGACGGGAGAACCATGATTGAATTAAACGAACCTGAAAAAGAAAAGAAACGTTTTAGTATAAACCACTTGAGTAAATATGATAACAAAGAAAAACAAAACACTTCTTGAAAGCTTAAAATTCAGATTGATCATTATTTAATACTGTTCAAAACCTTCATTAACAAATTACTTAAGAAAAAATATACGAAAGTTAATTAGGAGAAGATTAAATGTGTTTATTCTCAATCGAATACATTTAAAGAAAAGAGAAATACGCGAAAATGTCGTCAAAATATTTCAAAGGCCAAAGCGAATGAAACTCGTATATTTCAATTTAAATTCAATAAAAAATGTAAATCATATTAATCATACGCACCGCAGTGCATAAATCAACAACGTCAAATTAATCCACCCAGTCTAAATGCAAAAACAAATTCGCTAAAAAAGTTGTAAATTATGACGGTCATAAAAATAGCAAGAAAGTGTTATCAAACACTTATTTCATACACACAGACACACATTCACATACAAAAAGACACACATGCAAACACACAAGCACAAACAACATTTGCAGCACCAAGTCAAGTCGAGCAGGAAAAACAAAAACAATAACAAAAACAACAAACTACAAACATAAATTGCGCATACTTTTATACTTTGGCACAATAATTACGAACGATGTGCGAACAAACTGGCAGCATGCAAAAACAATTTATAAAATTTGTTTCAGCCTCCGCACCGCACCCCACCGCACCCCGAACACAGCACAACCCAATTCATATTCATCCAATCCAGCAGAGCACAGCGCACCCACCGCCGCAAGAAGCCAGCCACAGCTAAAAGTGTTGGCATGCTTCTCTATCAGCGGAGCCACACGCTCCTCTGCTGCGTTATACTCGTACAGCGTTGCAAAGTACTATCCGGGTTTGCTTAGAGCAATGTTTAAAATTTCGAATGTGGAATATTTTACACGTGAATCTATTTCACAAATTAATTAACCTTACTTATAAAATAAGAAACGAAGAGTTGATGGTATCGAGGCACACTCTAAATCTTAGCATCTGATACATAATGAACTTTTATGTACATATATACATTTATTTTTAAAATTTATGTTTAAATTTTCCTTAATTTTTAGCACATGTTTTTCGTACTGTGCGTCCTGTCGTGCGACGCTGCTTGATTCCCGTCGAGGCAGCTGAGCCAGGAGCAGAGCAGCAGAGGCAAATAATTCACAATTTACACATTTGCTTCGCTACGCTTCGCATTCGCAGCAGATTTCGCGAGAATTTGGGTCGTGACGCAGCAAGAAACTTGCGCGGCGTCGCTCTTTGCCAGAACACGCAGAAAATTATCACCGACAGACAGACGGACAGACAGACAGAGAGACAGACAGCAAGAAACGCACACATACAAATCTAAAAAGAGAGAAAGTTTGCAGCAAAGGATGCAGTTGTCCTTGTTTTTAGTTCGAATATTTTCGTCTTTGCTTTAGTCTGCTATTGTTGTTTTTGCTGTTGTCGTTGTTGTTGTTGTTGTTTTGGTTTGGTTTGGTTTGGTTATGCCTTGTCTTGTCTTGCCTTGTCTTGCCTTGGCTGGCATTGCTTTTAGCGCATTTCGCATTTCGCCTTTCGTAATAAATTCATTTTCATTTAATAAAACATGAAATGCTACGCAAAAGTTATTGCAAATTCTTTTCTTCTTTCGCTTGGCTTCGATTTAAACTAGCATAAGTCGAAAAGTGTTACATTTTAAATAACATAAGATATAAATAATAACCGGTAATTGTTATTTATATATATTCTAAGTGGGCGTAGAAAAAAATAGTGATTTGTGGGCATGTTATTGATGCAACTCTTAACGCGAGCACAAGTTGCTGCAATCAATAGAAACCAAATAAATTTGTGAATGTTCAACAAATTAATAAACGGTTATCTCGGTAGGCGAGTTGCATTTTATATAACATTTTTTTATCTTAAGTCTTGTAAAACAAATTTTTAAACAATTTATTTAATAATATTAATTGGTTTATATTGATAAAATCTTTCACAGAAGAAATTGTTAATATACAGTCATGTCTGGTTATAGTGGACACCCTATAGTGAACACCACGATATTTCACTATTTGGGGTTTAGTGAATAGAATGTTGAAAGCAACTTCAAGCAGATAGCTATGAAAACACAAAAAACTCTACTGATAAGCTGGTATACTAGCACTGCGAAGTCTACGTGAAAAAGCGGTCCAAAAGTCCAGCTTGAAAGAGTGAACAACTCGGCTATAGTGAACAGTCCTTTCAATAATTAGTTCCCTATATCCAGACATGACTGTACTCGTATATATTTAAAAAAAATCTTTATGTTATTGTAATTATAGTCTGGCTAATATTAAGAGTATTTCAGTAAACGCGAAAATGTCTCGAAAACCTCGAAACTTCGTTAGTTTGCAAGCTTGGAAAAGAAACTGTCCAACATTTTATGCAACAGAGATTTCGCGTGCCTCGCAAATCAGTAACTAAACAGTTTCGAAAAGGTTTTCGTAATGTAAAAGATACTACTTATGACATGAAAAATTCTACTTATTTCTTGATGCCTTTCACTTAACCACTCCCTTTTGAGATGCCCAGTAAAAAAATATGAATTTGCATAGAATTACTTTCCCTCTTAACAACCAGATATATACTCGTATACAGTACTACAAAATTATAAACATATTTATCAATTAACAAGAATTGCACTTAACTCAGTTAAAGAAATAAGAAAAAATAAATAAAACTGGAATTTGAAGAGGAGCTTTCCGAGTACAAATTCTAATAAATGAAATAAAATAGAGTAGAGTAAAGTTAAGGAAAGTAAAGTGAAGTGAAGTGAAGTAAAGTAAAAATGTAACCAAACACTTCCGGCCACAAACTCGACTGCAGCACACATCTCCGCGTGCCGTCAACATCGTTCCGCATTTTATGTCGCAGTGTCTGTCTGTCTGTCAGTCAGTCTGTGTGTCTTCTTTTATAATAAAATTTCAGTGAATGTGTCACTCGTATTTCCTTTAAGAGTTTACATTTAAAAACACACGCACACACAAACACATATATGTACGTATATACATCTGTATGGATAAAGCAATACAAGCAACCACACACACACACCCATGCATAGTGTTATGTGACTTTGTGTTGGTGTTTTGTATCTGACTTGAATAGTACTTTTTGTGTTTGCCTGTAGTTACTTGAAAAAGAAATGTATACGCTTTCTATACACACACAAACACACACTCATCACATATATGTAGATACTAAAACACATACAAACGCTTGTCTTATGTACATATATGTATATGTGCAATCATTTCTGTGTACGTGCGTGCAGTATAACCAAATTATATACGAATAAATCTTATGGGTATGTTTGCTTGTTTGTCTGTATGTATTGTACATGTACATATAACATACATGTACCAACATGTTGCCTTCTGTAGTCAGATTAGACGAAACGACAACAAGTGATTTAATTAAGGCTTATAAAATAAAAATAAAGATAGAAAAAACGTTTTCTCTTCCTTTTTCTTTACATTTTCCTTTTTTCTTGTGTGAATGCGTCTTGCAAAAGTGTGAATTTTATTTTTTAAGGTTTTCATATAATTTTTTATACTTGATGTGAATAGCTTCAAAAAAGGAGAGAGAATAAAAAGTGTGACTGCTGCTGCCATGAATTTTAATGAGTTAATTTGTTTTTTATTTATCAAAGTTTTTGTCGTAAATTGTGACACACTTACATGCATACATGCATACATAGAAATGTGGTTCATACAATTTCAAGTTATTTATTTGCTTATTTAAAGAATTTCCCAAGTATTGCATTCGAAGGGATAAACATGGCGGATGAATGCTTAATGTAAAAAACATAAGAATTAATTTTAAAGAAATGAACTCAACTTATTGCCAATTGAAACCACACAAACAAATCAAAAATTTAATAAATTCAAATTTACATTCTTTACGAAGGCGTATACGCGATATTAACATGACATTGGTCAGTAGGTTGAAAAAAGTCTTTCGTCTAAAAAATAAGTCTTCAATCTTCGATCAATTGCGAAACTTCTGCGAACCGAGCTAATTTGATTCTTTTCAGCTAAAATCGACATACCAGAATTTCCATTTGGAATGTCATCATCAAACGCGAACAAATTGCTTTCTTTTACGTGCGTACATGGTACTCTTTTCATTTTTTTAGTATTCGTTTAAACTGAAGTATCTCGAGACTTGAAGGAGTCATAAATTTCGTGGCAAACTTGGCAGTAAAATAGCAGCAGCCGAGAAAGTGGAAGTGAAAAAAATAAAAATAAAAGTGAAAGAGAAGTGGATGAAGTGATGGTAAGGGCTCGTGGGAAGGAAATGGCGAATGCGGCAGAAGTTGTTAAAACAGCGCTTTAGCATTTAAGCTAAAGTTTATGCAAAAACCTTGGCGCAACTTGTTATTTTGTTTGTACTGTTTATTGTTGTTGTTGTTGTTTTTGTTCTTGTCGTCGTCGACAAGGGCTACTTGCACGGCTGCGCCTTCACAGCACAATGTCACTTCCGTTGCCGTCGTCGTTGTTGTCGTCGTCGTTGTTGTTGTTGTCGTCGTCGTTGTCGCTTTTGATGATGAATAAATACAATTTTAGAATTTTTGTCTTTGCTAGCCTCGCCTTGGAAACTGCAGTTTTCGTTTGGGCGTAGTGTCCGCATTTACTCCTCTCCTCTGCTCTCCAGCTCCGACTCTTCCTCTGCGCACTTACTTAATGAAGGACGTTTCTGAAGTATTTGTGGACCATTTAAAATGTTAATTTTTTGGGCAGTACAAAGTTTCGTCTGTTTCTTCTTCATGTTCGTAATTTGTGGACATTAATTTTAAGTGGTTTTAAGTGGTAAGGAGTGGAGTTTTTCTTTTTGGTTGTTGTTTGTGCGATTATAATGTTTATTGTTGTTGTTGTTGCTGTTGCAGCTACCAGTTTTTATAGTTTCTAATTATGGTTTTTAATTAAATTTTGAAAAACGAAATTTACTTGAAGATGATTTTAACCATGGATTCAGAATTTAAATGGGATTAGCATGATTTATTTCACCACAGCAACAACAAAAATAACTACTATCTACTTTACATATTATGTATGTATGTATTATTAGTCGCTAATGATATGTCTGTTGCCTGTTTAACATACAAAATAAAGTTTTTAATATGTCGATAGAATAGTTTCTTTCAAAAGAATAATTTGTTTCTTAAGCGTTTTCTCTAGTTCGTTTAACATATTTCAATTAAGCATGGTAATCGAATAAGTATTCTTCCGCCCACTTTTTTGTTATTGTAGATATGACTACTAGGAACCTCCATAAATTTGTTATTGTAGCACCCGAAATTAATATCAAAATCATTATTAATAATACAAAAACAGAGTAGCTAAAAATAAATACATCGAAAAAAAACCAAAAACCAAAGCACATTAATAAGCTGCAATTTGATCCAGTAAAGCAAAGCATTTTGCCATTAACCACGCCGATCAGATATTAACCAAGCGGTACAACTTCTTCAGCTTCGAATGACTACTCAGGAGGAACATTGCAAAGTACTGCAACAAGATTTATGATGATTTCGAAGCAGGGTCATGTCGTCTGTCAACTCTGCACGTGCATGTTTTGTGTTTGTTGTTGTTTTTTTCTATGTAAATTAAAAAAAACAAAAAAAAGACCAACTGTTAAGTCTTATAACTAACATGGAAATTATTTTACAGGCTATTTTTTTCTTTTGTAGAGATGCTAATGTTTGGTATTTTATTTTGAAACACGCGCCAAATGAAATACACGCCACCGCTGTGAATCGGATTCAGCAGCGGCGAGGTGGGCGCACCCGTAAAGTAATTTGCAACAACGTCTTGGCGCATAAAATTCGGCAACAATTGATTAATGGCGTTAAAAGTCACGCGGCGTGGAAACATGGCAACGGCGTTCTTACACACATTTAACAGCGTTGCCGAATTTCTAAGCCAACTAAAAACATGATAGAAAAAAGAGAAGAAAAAAAGAAAACAAATTCTTCCTTAACGCCCCTTGCTGATCCAGATTTATACACCTTTTACACAATTTGATTTAAGCTGCTTTAACCTTTGCTCTGGTGTTTCCCGCCCAGTCAGTCGTTCGGCGGGCGCCTTCACCACTCTCAGCTCTGTTCAATTCAAAAAAATCCCCGATTTCGTTAACTGAACGAACACGCGCGCTCGGCTAAAAAAAATTCATAAGTCGCAAAATAAAATCCCTTTAGGTAAATAAACAAACAATTTTTACGCTAACGTTCATTTGCTGCGAGTTGTTTTATTTTTTGTTTTTATTTTCGTTTTTGTTTTTGTTTCCTCTTCCTTTTGTTCACTCGTAAATCCCCTTAGCAGCGTCGTCCTCAGAATCCACATTAAAAACACTCACAACGCCCGCCCGCCCGCCGCCCTTGCTTCTGTCACTCCCCCCCCCCCCCCCCCCCGCGCATTCAGCTGCCACTTCAAAGCCATTGTTATTTTTGTTGTAGTGTAGCGTAGACATCATCAGTATCAGTATTCATGATTTCATTTTATCGTGTGAATATGTGTTGTAGGGTGTTCCACGAGCTGTGAAGGAATTCATATAGAAGCGGAGAGATTCCACAACCGAAATTATTTTAAATGTTGTAAAAGATGGTAAAATAACTGGTTAAAAAGGGAGGCATCAAAGTCAGTAAAAAAAATTATAAGTAAAATATTGTAAATCAAAAATTCGATATGCATTAAAATTTCTTTGCAAATGACGACAGATTGAAAACCTTCAAATCAAAATCCAACATATCCACATATTGTATTTTCCAACTTCACGTGAATCAGTTTTTGTATTTATCGCAATATTATTTCTAATAAATTTGTTAGTTTAGACTCAGTGTGAAATTAGTTTATTTAGACTGTTTGTATTTTGGTTTGTCTTCTGTGATTGTACCATTAAAAAAATCGATATTAAGTGAAACCACTCTAGTAGAGTGTAAGTCAAGCTTTTTCTTGCAAGCTGTTACTCTCGGAAGACAGCCTGACTTTTCTATACATTATTTTTTTTAATAAAAAAAGGTATTGAATTGAACCTGCGACGTTCCACAACGAAGGACAATGCTCTAACCATCGGGCCGGCCACGCAGCATCAAAATGTTCAAGTTTATCTTGGAGTATCGATATTTGTATCTTTTTTAAAAAGAGACATCACGAACTTTGCCTTAAAATTTTGTAACTGAATATTCTTAAGATAAAATACTTAAATAAATTTTAAAGATTTTTTAATTTAAATTGGTTGGGCCATTCTGATGCGATTTGTAAAATTTAAGCGAGTAATAAAACATAGTTTAAACTTAAACAAATATTCTTGTAAATTTTACTTAAACAACTCAAGTTGAAATAGCAAAATTTTGTATCTCCTTTTTTTTTTTGAGAATTAATATCTTAAGATTTTTGATACAGTCTTAAGTGTAAATAGAAGATCGCTAAGTGTGTGTGTGTGTGTAAAAGCATGCGTGCAGGAGTTTGTGTCTGCTCTTCTGTCGCTGGCATTTATATTCTTTTATTTTTGCAATGCGATATTCTCGCCGATTTTTTCGTTTCGTTTCGTTTCGTTTGGTTTTTTTTTTATTTTTATTTTTGTTATATCTTTTTTTTTAGCATTTTGTCGCTGAGCGCCAAATCTGTCGGCAGCTTCAAAGGAGCGCATCTTTAAAATATCCGCAAATATTTTCTTTTCTTTTAATATATATATTTTTCGATTCAATGCAGCGAGTTTTGTTGATATTTACTTTTAATTTAATTTGAAATGATGCAGCTAAGCGTAATACTTTCTTTCCGGTTTCGTTTTTTTTCTGGTTGTAGGTCTCAGTTACGAGATTAGTGCTGAGAGTAGACGAGTACGATTAACTTCCAGCGAAAATGTTTCCTCGAAGATTTTTTAATTGGCAGAAAACGATTTTTTGTCTTGCCAATTTGTTAACAGAAAACAAATTTGTTTTTGTTGTAGTCCTTACATAAGTTTACAACAATGTATCGATTAATGAAACAACACTCGTATGCCAAGGTATGCCCTAATGGCAATAATTTATGGTTCCTTTGAAAGGACCATAATTGCGTCAATTAAAGTTTTTCGTTTACTCGAAATGATTTATTATTAACGCCAGAACCAAACACTTTGACAATATATACACACAACAAATCGAATTACTACATAAACAGCGTTGCCACCTATTTTTGCCCAAAATAATAAATGCGCATGTTTACGCAGCACGCATACAAATTAATTAAATTGCTTGTCTTGCGTTGATTGTGCGTAGCGCAGCGCAGCGCAGCAGAGCAGAGCAGAGCGCCTGTCGCATTTGAAACGAAATGCCTGAAAGCGACAATGCTGCCGCTTTCGTTGCCGCTGACAACAACAACAAAAACAATTTCATTAACGCGTGTGTCACAAAAACGTGCGCCAAATTAATCCTTTCACACAAAAGACAAACGACTACAACCGATGACTACAATGACTCCAATGACTGCGATGACTATGAAGACTCACTCGCTGACGCTGACGACGCTTCTGACAATGACGCTGATGATGATGATAATGACGATGACGCGTCACAATCAATAATTGAATCAATAACGATTATGAGCGGTTTGATATTTAGCGCTCAGTTAAGATAAGCCTCTAGGTGCCTGAGTGCACTGAAGAAAATGTTAACGTACTTGAATTTAATCCGGTGGAGTTCGCAAACTTAAAGGTTAAGTCTCACTCTTTAATATTGATTGAATCTGATAATTTGTGGATTGTTAACTTTATTTTAATTTTATTTTGTTCAACATATCGAATGTTTAAAAATTAAATGCGATCTGATTTTATATAGTAGATTTTAGTCTCTATATGAGTTGAATAAATTTTAATGTTATATTCGATGAAATGTAAAATTTTGAGCATTTTAAAAATATAAAATAAATAGAAAAACTTAAATATATTATGTACTAAGTACTTATTTGTTATATATTATATATCGGATAATACATCCTAATTTTTTAAAACACAGGGTAATAATTTAAAGATATAAGTCCATACAGATAAGAAATCATGTAAAATAAACATTAAATTAATACTTTTCAGGTTTACATTTTCCAACTCTGACAAACTTGTTACAAATTACAGTTTAAATGTTATTAATTTTATTCAGTTGTCAAACAAAAATTGTGTACATAGACTGTTAATATTTAACATTAGAAAATGTTGGGCCAGTAGGGCCCAAAGTTAATTTAAAAAAAAATTTTTCATACATTATGTTATGTTAAATTAACATTGCCATCATTTTAAGTTAACACTGCATCACGTAAATTTACACATCATTATCATAATATTTTACCACTTAGACGCAACGTTAAACAATAGAAAAAAATGTCTTTAACATGGCAAGTGCTGAAAATATTTATGAGAAAATTATCTGTGAGTAGGGCTTAAAGTCAATTCTACCAATTATTATAAATGCACTACGAAAATCTCTCTATGCTTGAGTATTTTTACAAAAATGAAAGTGTTCATATGCGTATTTAATAAAAAAATCTAAAAAGTTCATCTAGAGACTTAAAGCAAACGTTGTGCTAAAGTTTAGCCCGAAATCTCTAACGATAATTCAAGTTATCGTGCAAGTCATAAACAAAGCAAATTTTCGTTTATTTCTCTGTTCTAGCCAAATAAACTGAAAGACAAGACATAAATAAGGTGAATCCGCATTCTTAATTCAATTTATTAAGAATTTTAATTAAGTTAAAAAAAAATTCGAATAATTTTCGTATAAAAGAGACATAACGCAAAATGCGATAAATTTGGCATTAAGCTGCTAAAGTTTGTCCTACTTTCTCCTAAAAGCGCATAACTTTATGTGGCATAAATTTCGAAAAACAAAAAAAATTGCGACTGTCAAAAGTTTCGCGTTCGTTCGCTCGTTCGCTCGCTGGTTTCAAAAGGATGTCAAATGACATTCCTGTCATTTCCACAATAATTGCCAACATGAAGCTCACAAAACTGCAGGCGCAGAAATTAACTCGAGCTACATTCTCCTACCCCATTTGCTCCCGCTACACTACACTGGAGCAAATCCTTTCGTATACGCAAATTTAGCCCGAACGACCCGCTTAAACGCTTTACATGACAGTCGGTTCGCGTGTGTGCTAAATGAAGCATATTTTTGTGCTGGCTGTAGTAAATTAATAGCGTGCAGCATATGCTGTATGCTGAACACACACACACATACACTCACATCGACATACCACATAAACAGAGAGACACACACACCGAAAGCAGTGACAGTTAATTTTTATTACAGATTGACAGTTGACAGCAGTGCGCAAAGCACTACATACGCAAATTTCAAATGACATTGTTGCTCTTGTGTGTGTGTATGTACGAGTATTGGACTGGTTTTTACTATGCCCATAAAACTAGAGAGTATTTTTTTTTAATTGTTCAATCAAGACTTGCAATAAATTTCGCTTTAAAATACTCCGGAGTACCCAAATGTGCCGTTTTTTGATTAATCCATTTTAAAGGTGAGAAGTACTTAATTTTAGAAAAAGGATTATTTTCAGTGGCCACAAATAGAGAGAACTTTTAAAGTTTTTTTTAGTTAGATCGCAGGAGTACTCCTAAGTAAAGCATATTTTGAAGTTTAGTTTAAATTACCTGAATTTGGTTTTGGTGGACTAAAGCGCTTAAATTGACTAATAATAAAATTAAAAAAAAACATTTTATTGTGATAAGTTTAAGACAAAACTTAGTTTTAGTCCGAGCATAGTTTGCATTGGAGTTAAAACAATCCGGAGTGGTAGAAAATGATTCATGCTGACTCTGCCAAGAGCAGCAGGAAACGGCTAAACATTTTCTTTGCATTTGTCCTTTGCAGGACGCAGATTTAATTACCTAGGCAGTGGGATTTTAGTTCCAAATGATATAGTAAAAATTAAGTTCACAACGATTACGAGATTTAAAAAAAGTCTAGAATGGCGTTTGTGGGGCAACGAGGCTGCACAATAGATCTTCCAGGTCGCAATGCTTCAATAGCCTTTTGTTAATAATATTAAAAACAATTCGTCCAACTATTTTTCAATTGATTAGCTTAGAATTATTCTGTTTGTCTTTCTTCTTTAAGTCTAAGTAGATTTAGCAATCAAACTAAAAGTATGCAAATTAAATATCTCATAGTTAATTTATTTTATAAATGTTATTTCTTTTTTAACCGAAAATAATTTACTTGCAAATTGCAACATAGAAAAAAAAATCACAACAAATTTTTCAAAACCAATCTTTGGCGATGTTTTGTTGTTGATTTAACCAAATGGTTCATAATTTTGAACCTTGACAACTTTAAATATTTTTAATTTATTTTAAACGTTTTCGAATACATTTTGTTGTTTTTGTTGTTGTTACTGTTGTTGTTACTGTTGTTGCTTTTATTGCACAATGAGCCTTTGCTGCATCAGCAGCTCGTGTCCTTTTAATTCTCACATCTGCCAGTTGGAGTTTTATAGCTGCAACAACAATAACAACACCAGCAACAACAACAATAACAAAAACAACAACAACTGAAGCTGTCAGACTGCTGTCATTTTGTGCCTGCTTGTTGGAGCAGCATAATTTCTGTTGAAATGCAATTTATGTTGCGCTCTTGTAATTACTGACCCCCCTGTCCCGCCTCTGCTGACATGGACCGTGCGACCGTTGGCAAAGATGTCATCGTTTTGCACTGCCGCTGGTCGGACATTCGACATACTTTTTATTTTATTGCAGTTGTACACTTTTGCTTTTATGTTCCTCTTAAAACAACTTTTTAATTTTTGTTTTTTGCAGAAGTGGCTCACGGCAAAGGTCTGTTCCAAGTTTCATTTTCACTGGATCTTTTTTATACAATATATTCTCCGAATACATTTTTTTTTAATAAATTAAAGTGAGAATTGTATAGATCTTAAAATTACCATAATTACAAAACGTTCAGACAATGACAAGGATCGGGTTTAGCGACTGTAACAATGGTTTACATGGGTAGAACTTTATATGAAAATCAATTTCGGAACACTAAATTAATGTTTTCCCGATAAGATTTGGTTCTTGCCAACCTAACTTCATCGCTTCTCTAAGTTCCCAGTTAAAATATCAACGTATTCTCACTATTAAGAAAAGGTATTCTTTTCTGAAGTACATCTATTAAATTGTAACCAAATTCTAAACTTAATATTGTATATAAACTGATGAAGCATCCTTACCATTACCTGAGCGAAACCTTTCTATGAGAATATAAACAACTTATATATAACCCCTTGAAGGCTCCTAACTAAATGCAGATTTGAAAATTCTTACTTACCATATCGTAATCCAAAACCTTATTACGACACCGTAACAAAATGTGATTCAACACTAATAAGTCGACTTTACAAAATCCTAAGCCTTAACTCTTCATTACTTTTGAATTTATCGAGCTACAATTATAAATTTTAGAAAATTAATTATAAAGATCAATACCGGATCAGAATATCGATAATTTATATTTATATAGTAACCAAAAAATCAAACAATTGAAAAATCAGTTGTAAAATATATAAAAATGTTTATTTAATGTATTGACAAATTTAAGGCTAGTTTCAAAATAAAATTGACTACTTTAAGTTGTCTAAACCGTATCTTAAAAGTATTTTAAAACAAGATCAATAAATCTAGTTAGAGGAAATATCTCAAAAATCGAAAATCTATCAAATTTATTTGACAAGTTTAACAAATTTCTTATACACCATTAATATAATTGAAAAGGGAAAACTGCAAAAGTTAAGCTAACAAAGTACCCGTTAATTAACTTTTACAGCAATGCAAACTTTTCCAAAAGAAGAGTTAAAACTGCATTTCATATACAATTTTAAGATAAAACTTTATCTATGACGTTTGAACACCTCAGCTTGACTATAAAATGCAAAGTTACATATAACATACGAACGTACATAATTATGGAGGTTGTCGTATATTTTAAATAAATACAAAAAAAAAAGAATGTATTTATATACGCGTAAAAAGACAAAATAAATCGACTTAAAATACAAATGGAAATGGAAATGGCAACAGTGACACACAAAAGTCTCATACTAAAATGAAGCAGTATAAAAGTTTCCAATTATACACGACATTCAGACAGACAGACAGTCGAATGAAAAGCATGGCGTTATTTCCTTTCTCAACGCAACGCGTCGCATCGCATTGCATCGCATCTATACCATTCCAGACCATTCCATACCATGCCACACCAATTGATTCATCACGCCTCGATGCTTTTAATTTAAAAATCCGCATACATTCAATTTCGGCGCAATTAATTTGATTAAAATGAAATTGATAAAGTGCAGTATACATTTTTTTCCCCACATATTTTCTTTTTTTTCGCTGTTTTCTGTCGTTCGTTGTCTTCTTAGCGCAATGCGGAAAATTTATGGGAAGCACTGGCGGCAGGCGAAAAGCGCAAAAAACTGAATGTAAAAGCACGGCCCTGCCAACGTGGATGAGCGGGCGAAAAAAAACGTTTCCAGGTGACAAATTTACAATGTTTGACTGTGTCGCTGTGTTTGTTGCGAGTGTGTGCTACTTTGTATATGCGGCCTGTGTGTGTGTGTGGCTGTGAGTGTGAATGTATGGTAAGGGTGAATGCATTCGCTTGTACTTGTCTGTGGGTTTAACCGCATACACACACACATTCATGCATTACAAGGCAGCGTAGTGAGCACAAATTTGGATCCTTCAATGGGAACTACAATTTTACAACCTTATAAGGCAGGAGGCATATTAAATATGCATTTTCAATAACTCATATGACTGAATGTTTATTATGAAATCGAACTATGTAAAACAAATAATTAATTTAATTAAAACCTGTTAACATATTTTAATCTGGCCTTTGAGAATATTTGCTGCGCTGGCTCCGCCACTGGAAAATCCATTAGCACTTTTCTTGTGCCGCATACAAAAGTAGCTTCAAATTTTTTAGTTTTAAGCTTTTTTTCATATTTGTAAAAAAAAAAGTACGTATATAAAATACAACACTGCCAGCCGCACAGGGTTGCATTTCCGAACTACTTGTGATTTGCATGCATTCAGTGGAAAAACTCAATGAAATGTAATTCAGCGCGAGATACCAAAGGATTGTGATTGCGATTGCATCGCATGTCACAAGTCACAAGTGCGTCCGTTTGCGATTTCAAGAAAATTCCTCAACAAGACTCGACGAAATAAATTTATAAATTTTGCGTATCTCTCTACGATCTCAGCGCTGAGGAAAATGCTGCGTCTGAGTGGCATGCGACACGAACTCGAACGACGACCTCTGTTTGTGATTTACAAAATGGCAACAAATCAAATCGCTGTAAAATTTATCAAATGTGTGTTTGTGTGTGTGTGTGGGTGGAAGGGTGGGACTGAAAGGTGGGCGGAAATAAGTGTCAGTGATGATCTGACGCCCATACATGTAAATAAATTATGCGCAGTCTACAGCGTCGCATCATCATTAAAGCGCCATCATTGTCATCAACATTATCGTCGCTATTAAACCGCATTTTGGAAAATCTTTCAAAATTATTAATTTAATTTAAACAAATACTAACTTTAATTTTTTGTATTGTTATTATTTGAATTTAAAAGATCCTTTTATGTATACTAAAAAGTACATATTTAGTCCACAGTTCTCTGCTGATAAATTACAATTTATGCAAAAGTCAATAGCTCAGTTGGTTAAGTACATTTGAGCACGATAAGTTTAGAACCAGAAATCGAATTTACAAGGTTAGTTAGGGTTAGGTTACGTTAGCTGATCTAACATGATAGAGAGATCACACATAGACCTTTATTGGTCCTGGAACAAAGTAGAACTTGAAACCATAGGCCGAATATAATTGCTATTCAGAATTATTTATATGAAATAGAAGGAATTGACTTAGGACTTTTTTAATATAACATTTCTATCCTTAAATCCTTGTCTATATGAAAAGGACATCCAATTTAAATTATTGATCTTTTAAAAGCGGCAATGAATAATCATTATTTTTGGCCGTTTATTTTTTATCTTTTTTTGAATAAACGTTGTAACGGATACGATCCTTCCATGAAACTATTCGGTTCGATCTTGAGTTTTTTTTTATAATGAAATGTTCAATTCCCACTCTGCACAAAAAATTCAAATACAAACGTATATTTTCAGCCGGAACAGTTGATTTGAGAAAAAATAGCAGTTACTGCTGTTGCTGGTTGTAGTCACCCACCACTCGCAAATAACACATGGCGGCCGGTAGATGGTGCGGCTTCCTCTGATGTCGCGTGTGACATTCCACTTGCGCAATTGAACATTTTCATTCAAATGGTATTTGACATTTGGCGTTTCATCAACGCCCCCGAGCAATATTATGCCACCACAACTGCCAACACTCCGCTTCATACATATACAACTATACGCACACACAAACTATCAAAATAATAACAACGACAACAACAATAACAGTGCCCATTGAGCTGTTGCACACACAAACTTACAAAAGAACATACAAACTGACATGCATACATATATATTATATGAGTGTACTATTGTATGTACATTCATTCACATATTACTTTTTGCATTTGATTTATTGTGTCGTGTGTGTCATGTTCTGTCTGTCCTTTTCGCTGTCGTTTCGTTTATCCTCGGAATTGTGTTAAATAAAATTGTTAATGATAAATGTTGTAACTGTAATTGTATGACATAAATGATGACATTTAATTGTTGCCAAAGTAAGTCGAAATGAATCTGTGATGGGTGGGGGGGGGGCAGTAAAACACAACACAAGTATTTCTAAAATAACAAATCTATCTAATTTATTTCATAGCAAACAAACAAACAAACTAACAAATTAATACACAAAAAAAGAAAAATAAATGGTCAGTTGCTGATAATTTATGTGTTTGGTTGCGCCAAATGCGCCATCATCCGCAGCCTAAACATATCAAATTACACAGATTATATTTGAACACAACTACACACACAATATGAGATTTTTACACCCACCTGATTAGTTCCAACTAAAACTAGTAAAAATAAATATTTTTGGCTATGCCGGAGCAAGAACGATATTCTTTTTCGTTTCAATTCAAAAGTATGGTATGTCATTTTCTATATATTTATATTAAAAGTGGGCGCTATTTTAAATCGATCACGCCCATTTTTATCTGTAGAGCTGTTAATGTCCATGTATTAAAAACGAATTTTCTGTTTATCTGCACTTTAATCATTTTTTTAATACAAAGTTAAAAGAACAAGTTTGTTTGGAAGATATTTGTTCTTTTTGACTAATTTTCCTTAGCTTGGAAAATGAGGAACACTTTTAGGATAAAAGCGCGATATCACTTAGCTATAACAGCTCGGACAGATGGACAGAGCAGATGACCATCTTTAAATCTACTCAGAATTTGACGCTGACTTCTCATAGCTACTACATCTTTTAATGAGCGTTAAAAGTGGAAGATCAATTTAAATAAAAATAACTTAAGTGTGTAAAGTGAAGTCAAGTTAAGACAACAGAAACTAAATAAGTACATGATACTAAATAATTAAGTTAACTGGAACCTAATAAAGCAAAGGTTTCAATCATGTGGGTGATGATGCTGATTTGGAAAATTCCGAAAAATTTAATTGGAATTCTAGTTTTTCGAAATTGTCTGCTATATAATTCTTATACCTTTTGGAGTCTTAATGTCGAGTCGCAAAATTGTATAATTTGCACGAGCTTGAGTGTTTGCATTGGCAGAGTATTAAGCACACTGAAACATTTTGCAATGTTCACTCCGTAATGATCAAAGGCATTAAGTAAACAAAAGTTGTTTATATTGAAAATCACAGATTCCTTTAGGCCCCAGTCCATTGTTTATTCACGTCTGTAGGTTCCAATCACGATAAAAGTTACAGAGGTTTTAAAAATGTAGATTGAAACAATTTGGATCAAATAGCAAATCTCTTATTAATCGTTGATTCTGTTTTAAAGGTATACAATGATACCTAACATCAACAAGTATATAGAAATATTCTGCTACCGCGTAATCTGAATTACTCCGCAGTCTAAACTACTCAGTAATCTAAAGTTCATGGATATCAAAGTTCAGACCCAAGCACCGAAAGCTCTCTTCGAAATAAGGTACACCAGAGTATACAAATAAATGCAAAGTACTTATCAAAAACTATTTGCGACTAAATATCACACAAAAATGAGTAGAATAAAAGTGAATTTTTCTGAATTATAAAATAAATACGCCGGAGTTTTAGGAGCACTCCAAAGCAGTAAAAAATACCTTGGAACTGTGACAAGCTGTCACAAGTGGTTTTATTTTTTAAATTCATGCCGGAGTTTATTGAAGTGGAGAAGAAATTTAAAAGCGAAGTTTTTTTTACAAGTATATCTTTAAAAATGTACACGTCACATTATGGTAAAAAAAAGAAATTATTATAAACAAGACGATACCACGTGTTCCAGCCATAATTAAAATCCGCGAGTCTATCAAAATGACACATACACACATGCATTTAAATATGTATATACAAGTTTTTATGTATTTGAATTCGCGAAATACTAAACAAATATTCAAGGTACATTGCCTCTAAAATTCTTCACATTACTCTCGCTGCTTCATCGTCGTTCATTGTGCATAATGTGGAAGCAGCTGATATATGGTTTATGAACTTTTGCCCTGTTTCGCTTTGCTGTTGTTGTTGTTGCTGTTGCCGTTACTTCTTCTTCTTATTTTTTTTTCTTCCTCATCATCGTAAAGTGCAGTTAAGCGGAAACACGTTTAGATACATTTATAGGTATGCCGGAATGAGTGTGTATGTGTGCGTGTGTGTGAATGCACGCGTCGTCACTGATAGTCTTTATGTGCGTGTGTGTGTGCATGTATTTAATTTCACTAATTACGCTCATCAATGTTATGCAGGAAATTTATTGCTGCAGTAGCAGCAGCAACATCATTGCCGAAAGCAACAAACAACATTGCTATCGCAGCAATCCTGTCCGTCCGTCTGCCTGTCTGTCTGCCGCTTAGTATCGGCAGCTGCTATTTTGAGACCATCTGATGTTGTAGCCTTGAATGCTGCTTGCGATGTTCTTGTTAATTGCATTTAAGTAAACGAATTGCTGCTCTACGTTGTTGTTGCTATTGCTGTTGCTATTGTTGTTGTAATTTTTGCCGCACCCTTGACGCTTCTTCGTGTTGTTATTGTTGTCGCTGCTTTTGATGTTGCTGTTCTTGTTGTTATTGTTCTTGTTATTATTGTTGTTGTTTTTGGTGCTATTTGTGTTGCTGCTATTGTTGTTGTTAACAGTGGCGTATATAGAATTTTGGCTGTAAATCACCCTTGTAAATGCACATCCTATGGTTGTTGTTTTTGTTGTTATTGCTTCAGCTTCTTCTTCTGCTGCTACCGCTTCTGTTGCTTCTGTTGTTCTTGCAGTTATTGCAGCAATTGTTGTTGCCTAGGTTGGCGGTGTTGTTGCTGGTACTTTTATTGTTATTGTTGTTGTACACATTTAAGCCCTCAAAATGTAAACAAAATCCACAACACATGCACCCCTCCTTAACCACCCCCTGCGCGCACAGTCCACACGAAAAACTCTAACGAAGCTCAGGCAAATGCTGGGAACTTTTTGGTTGGCAAAAGTTGCACACGTGTGGGTAACCACATTTCACTTTCACATGCGGTGCGTTTCAGTTTCGGTCCGTCCGTCCGTCCGGATCGACGGTTTCGAAGCTTCCTCTGAATATTTCGAAGAATTCGGTTTGCTCCCATTTTCTGGCAGTGTTTGCGTTTGTGTCCATTTTTTTTTTGTAGTACACTTCTCTAGCTTGGCATATGCCGACGGAAGAAAGAAAATAAATTAAAATTCACCTATGGAATACGAATTCTAATTTGGAATCCACTTTTCAAAGCAAAGTACTTCATTTTATTATAATTTGGTTTTTTTGTTTTCGCTTAATACTTCACATCTACATATGTATATGTATAATACAGTCTATTGCACTTAAGCTTCTTAGTAGCATAGTTGGATTTACATACGGAAGCAGTTTGGATTCAAAGATTCAAAGGTTTATCAAGTCCTTTATTAAAGTTTGGCAGTATTATGAATAAATCTCATTCGAAACAAAAAACAAAACTTTATTCTAAGCTAAAAAGAGAAAACATAAATCGAAACCTACACAGATTTGAAATATTGAGTAGTTTAAAATTTTTTATGTTTAAAACAAAAATAAAATGTTGTTATAATACTATCGATAAATAGTTGCAATTGGAAACTGACAAAAGACGGTTTTGCTCCATTATTTTGTTGATCATACGGGACGTATGATTAATTTTAATTTTCCTTAAAATAAATGAGATTGATGAAATCAATAAATTGAAAATATGATGATGGAATAGTAGCGTATTCCGAAACAACGCTATCCGTTATGGTAAGCTGATGCAATTTTTTGTATTTTTTTATTTAAAACACAAATGGCAGATCAACCTTTGTTTTATTTTTATACAATATTTGTATAATCTTTCTAAATAATTTGGCTAGAGATTAGTTTCGCACTTAATTGATTATTAAATAATCAGCTTAAATAACCGAATAATAGATGTAGTATCACTCATCTCAAACATAGCTTCACAGGAAAGATTATACTTTATCGGTTACCGGTCACACTGTTTAATTGGGAACCATGCTTTCAGTAGTATTACTAAGAAATAATGCAGAAACTGCAACTAACCGGATGAAGGATCAACTTTAAAACATCTTCTTTGACATTCTCCAGCGCTAGCCAAATGATAACTTAAGAACAAAATTTTAAGATCTCGAATTGATTTATCTAGAATAAATATTTCAAAACTAAAAAACTTTCCATTAAGGACAAATACTTTGTTAACGGATTAAGAACAAAAGGTGAGGTCTAAGATTTTCTTCGATAAAAGTAAACTTAAGAAATCTCTATGCACCTAGTTTGGTCTACGTAAGACATTCGCCTTCACTCTAACCTAACCTAGTCAGTTTAATTTTAATTCCTATTTTATGGTACTTAGACGAAACTGTTTTAAAATAATTCCAATAATTCAATTATTACTAAATGTTCATTAAACAAATGTCACAAAAGCAACAAAACTTCAGGTTAAGGCATAAATAATTTTAATTGTTTAAACTATTCTTAGTTTTAAATATGCGAAATACAAATAACTTATTTGCAATTATACTTAATAGCATTTGAAACTGAACTGCTTATGTGTTGATCTGTGTATGTTCGTATGTGTATGTGTGTGTGTGTGTGTGTGAGTATTGGTGTGCCCATTTTGACGGCCACTTTAGTCGTCACGTTGAGTTGATTTATCTTGACCCAGTTCGATTGATTGGTTTACAGTGCGGATGCGGATGAATTAGCCTACACTGCACCACCGCCTTGCGTCCCCCTGCCATTGGCCTGCCTCGGTGGCAATTTGCGGCTAATATGCGAGTCTCTTTAAGTGTTCGTCGGTAGAAGTGGAAGTTGTTTTCATTTATATTTTTATTATTTATTTTTTTCGGATTTCTTTTAATTAATTCCGCAAATACGTTGAAGGTGAAATTGCTTTAAACCAATTTGCATAGCATCTAACTGCAATATTATAAGCGATTAGGTGATTAGTATTGAACTAATTTCGTTAGGCCTTTAATTAAGTGCGACTCTTTGCTGCACATGATGAGCTATGTAGGTCAAATTGTGACTGTCACGTCATGTTTTAGCATTAAATCCTTTACAAATTTTAACATTGTATTTTTTTTTCGCTTTGCTTTTTTAGTTAATAGAATTCGAGTGGTTAAAAGCAACAACAACAAAAAACTCATTTAAAAATGCATTTAATTGAAAATTAAATTAGCATCTATTGAATTAATAAAAAGTAAACAAACAACAACAACCAACAGATTTAAATACACATTTGAAAAGAGTTTTAATTAAAACTCGGGTCAAAATTCACGCAACTATTAATTAAGTTATTTCAACTTTACAACTATTAATTATTTTAATTTATAAATGCATTTGAGCCGAACTAAAAAAACAACAACTAATTTTTAAATGAAATGTTTTAATTAAAAGTGCGGTTATTATAGCATTTTAATTTTTGTTGTTGTACAGAAAAGAGAACTTTAATAGAATTAGGCACGCTATATAAATAAAAATTGTTATATATTATTTTGTCCACTCTACTTTGTCTATACTAAAGTAAATGCAATACTACTCCGCTACAATGGCTTCACTTCCGGTTAAACAATCAAAAAGTTTAGACTTGAATTTTATAATTAAAGCGAACGAAAGCTTCTAGTAAACCATATTTCGAATGCAGCTCAGGAAGATCTTCAACCAACTCAAGAAGAGATAAAATCACATTTTGTACTTACTCATAGAAGTGTAGATAAAATTTCACATTGCATACCTGTAAAAATAACCGAAAAAAATGTTAATACAATCGATTTAAATTTTATATATTTTACATATAAATTTATTGAATATTTAAAAAATGCATTTCAATGTTAATTTTAATTTCTCTGCAGTCTCAATAACTTCTCATTACGGTACATTAATTTCCCAGCGGTAAATATTAACTTATATTTTCATATAAAGTATTTAAGAGCATCGCAAGTAGCCGCAGCAGCCAAACTATAAATCGCTCAGCAACAATAAATGTTGTTGTTTTGTTTTTGAAAGAAGAAGGAAGGCAATGAAAAACACGTTTCGAAAATGTTGTTTAACAGATGTGCGGCAACGGGAGGGGCGTAATAAGAAACATTTCATGGCTTATTCATCAGACACAGACACACACAAACACACACACACACACTATCAAACACTCGCGCTCACACATATGAGGAAAAACTATGGCAAACCAATAACACTTAAGCAGCGGGTTAACCGCAAAGAAACGCACGAGCGAAAATGTGGTTATATGTGTATGCGTATGTGTCAGGGCTGCTAAATGTTAAATGCGTAAACGTTTCTTCTATGCAAAACGGAAATGTTTCCTTCTTCGCTGTAGCAAAATTTGTTCTTCGAGGCAATTTGAGTTTAGTTACCTGCAGCGAAATTTTTACTTTTTCAAAACAAAAAACAATGGTTCTGTTGTTAATCTATCCAGCAGGAAAAAGTAATGTATCGCATTGTCGTATGCATTACCAATAATACAACAAATTCTATACATTACTATGTAACCTAACAATAGATTACTCACAACCTTACTTGATAAATTCTGTTTTTTTTTAAATTTACTTGATACCATTTACTTACGTGGAGAAACTGTTTTGAATATTTCAAGTGATATATTACCGATTCGTTTATAAGGAAAACATTTTCGAAATTTTATTTTATTTGTAGAATATCCTTTCGCTTCCCAAAAAATAATGCATTACACTCTTTCCTGCACATCACACATTTTTACTTTAAGAGAAGATTCCTCGCTTAATCAGTAGACACATTTCTATATATGGACAATTCTATATTTTTTCTATATAAATTGTAGAGTTCAGGACTATATGCATCATTGGAAAGTTAAGTTTTACACAAAGTAGATAAAGCACGTGTGAATAACACATATTAAAGATACTAGATAGTTGGCAGCCCTGGCCGTAGTTGTAGTTGAGCGTGTGTGCATTGCTTGAAAAGGATATATGCCGAGGAAGAGAAATATCCAAAGTAGGATTTATTAACGGTGAAAGAAATTATGGTTGCATGAATAACGCCGAGCCGAAATGTTTAATAGAGCGTAAAGCGAATAATTATAGCAAAACGGGAACGGAAGTTGTGGTTAAAATGGATGGTATGTCGGCAAGTGGGGTGGGATGGGTTGCTACCAGCTGACCAACCATATCATGGTTATTATAAGAGAAAACAATTTATGTACATATGTACGAGTACAAACGCGGAGGATATATTGAAATGTAGCAACAATGCGTTGCGGTCGATTCAAAATGATGCCGTAAAATTTAATTACGTCAATATTACCGTTATACAATACAAAAGTGAAATATGTACGTGAAAAATTAAATTCTTTATACGAATTATTATGCGGGAAAAAAGTATGTTCATAACTTTACAGATAACATAAAGTTTTCACAGGTTAGATAAATTATGGTAAATGTTTATATACAAAGAAGGACCTTAAATGATATGAAATACGAGGTTCAAAAAACTTCTTTAAATTAATTGATATTAATGCTAAAACCGATTTGGAGATATATTGAAAAATTAAGATTGAAAAGGAAGTTTTTCCTTGAAAATATGTTGATAATTCGCGGCGAGTGTAATAGACATTTCAATAATTTTTCTCTGTGTATGTGGTTATGCATTTTGGCTGATATTTTAATGGACAAAATAACCACACCACCAACAACAACAACAACATGGCTTTAACTGCGCTTGCTGCAAAACAGCAGCCAACTTCACTTCAGTCGCATGCACACATTTGCATTTCATAAACATTAAATTATTTTATTATTTTAAATTAAAAGTATACAAAAACAACAACGACCCGACACACACACACACACACATACACATATACACATACATATATTTATATACATATAGGCATATATGTATATATAAATTCCACAAACACATTCAGTGGTAGTCAATAATAAAGGCAACATTTATTATTACATTTTTTTATATTTTGTTTTTTAGTTGGCAACACTTTGTAAGTCTGCCAGTCTGAAACATTGAAGTGTGTCGCCGCCAGCGGCAGTTGCTGCACTGCACTTTTTTCGTCTTCGTTTTCGCTCAACAAAAGCCAAAAAAAAAACGAGAATATATTAAGCGTAAAACTGTGGCGCGAAAACAACGAAAATACGAATTCATTTGTAAAATTAAGTGCGGCTTGTTGTAGCCAAAAAAAAAGCACACGTATATGTATATGTGCACATTTATATGCAACAACAGTGTTAATGTTTTTTTTTTTGTTTAATTGTTTGGCAAATGCGTTAGCCAAATTGAAAATAAATCATTTTTGCAAATTTACAGCGCCCCGACATATGCAGCGTCGATTATTGCTTTAATTAATGGCGGCTATAATAAAGTACGTTAATTTGCAAATTGCCTCTTAGGCTAAAAAAAATCTTATTTAAAAACTTAGGCCAATTGTGTTTGGCAAGAGAAGCCAATTTAACTAATTTTATTGTTCACTGGTTGTGCCTATACGTCTTAGCCGCACCTGGACTTCAATCTTTAGACCGCACCGTAGTTTGTCGATGGATAGTGCGTTGACATTCGACGAAGAATGTCTCAAGTTCAATCCTTAGTGGAGACAAGATAAATATTTCTGTGCGAACAGTTCATTCAGTTCTTAAAGTCAGAATCCCACATCTTAAGTGTGGAGTATACTCTGTACTTTAGTTTCGTAAGTAGTTTTTATCCAACATTTGCTCCAATTAAATTATTATTATTTCGCAATCATTTTTTTATATTTTGTCACTGAAATGCGGATGTGTGACTTACTTTTTCGTTCATTTGGCTATGTGGCTCAAGTTTACACACTTTTGCAAAACAATTCTGCATTAGTTTATGTAGGCGCATTAGGCTAGGTCAATAAAATATTTTTCAGAAGACGACGAATATGTTAAAACCTTCTCTCGAGTGTTTTAGGAGCACAGAAATAAGAAATCGATGACTTTGGGAGTTTTCTTTAAATTCTCGCTTGTTTCTAAACCGAAGAAGCTTATAGACGGATATGAAAACACAAAGCTTCACCAAGCAAAAAGATGGGGAATAGTAGAGTTTTCCGAAACAGCGCTGTCCGGTCTGCTAAATTGGTCAATTTTGTTTTTGTTGTTGTTCAAAAATTATAAAACAGATCATCCTCATTTAAACGGACAAGCATATCAAATTTAACCTTATAATTTTAAAATAAATTATATTTTTCCGATATGTTTTTAAACGCCATAGTATTAAATTTTTCTTTTCTTAAAGATGGGATATCTGCCAAGCACAAAAGACAAAGAACATTTTGAAAAGCATTTGAGTTAATGAGAATGCATTTGTGTGTGTTAATTATATATACACCTGTGTTGATCTTTAATTCGTTTGCTTGAGATTTGATCATTTTAAACATACACAACGAAATCAATCTCAGTATTGCAACGCTTCTTTTGGTGTACCGCACTCCAGCGCACGTCAAAGTCATTGTGGTGCATATTGAGTTTCTTTACAGAAGAAAAAACATGCAAAGTCGACATTATTTGTACATGCAAAATAATTAAATCGATATGCTAGAGTGACAAAAAGCAAAAACCCAACAAAATAAATACGTTCTTTTTATACAAAAGGATTTTGAATATCCTCCCACACCACATCCTTTTACAAAAAAATAAAAAGTTGAAATAAAATAAAAAAGTAAAAATAGAGAGCACACAAACAACACACAAACGAACATACAACGAACGTATAACAATGTCAAAGAATAAACACGAAAAGCAAAGCAAAGCAATAGCAGCAATTTGAAAATCTCTAAAAGGATAAAAGAACTGAAAAGCAGCAGCTTTAGTTACTTTGAGCACTTTGAGGTAGTTGTAGGGATTTTCACAAATTTCACACAAAAAATGCACATACAAAAAAAAGAACGGTATATTGTAGTAAATAGAACGAAAAATAAAACGCAAAACGGATTGATGGACTCAAAGGATATCGAGCGTGGGTATTTCGAGTGCAAGTCCTGAACGCTTTTTCGATTTTATTTAAATTTATAGAAATCTTTTAGTTCTTGTAGTTTGTACGAGTATGTGCGTGTATGTGTTGGTGTGCGTATTTGTCCCTGTCTGTGCTATCTTAATGGATTAATTATTGTATGCAGTGAAAATCCTTTCAACATTTGCATGGCTGCATTTTATCAGCTCAAATGTGCATTAATATTGGTTTTTGTACTGTACTGTGCTGTGCAGCAACTGTCTCATCCTTTTTTTTCATCTCTTTATCTTTCGGGTATGTTTATATGTATAGGTAAATGTGCACTCACACAGTACCTCACCAGAATATTTATACAATATACTTAAACATATTAAAAAAAAGACTCTTTCAATATAACGAAAGCACTTATTCATGGCAAACAATTTTCATTTCATTAACTCTAACAAAAAATGTGACGATTCAAAGCTCTTATGATATTATTAATGATATCAATGGGATTCCTTTAAACAGGAAATTCTTCGACTCACAATTTATATAAAGCTGAGTTTTCGCGTACCTAGAAAATCTTCGAGGAAAATTAGTTGCGAAAACAACTTCCAAAAGATTCTCGTATGTTTCGATTTTATACTACTTATACTACATGAACTCAAGAATAATAAAAGTAAATTTCTGTTTCTGTTTTAAAACTTGTATCGGACATGTACATTCCAGATCAAGAAGGTTTTTTTGCAACTATTTCTAAAGTTGTCAAACTTTTTAAGAAAAGAGAAAATTCAATTATTATTATAGCAAGTAAATCAACTGACCTATTGACCGCCACGCCTTCTTAAAGTTCCTTTTTTTTAGCATTAAAATTAATATTTATTTACATAATCAAATTCTTAATTCTACATTTCTAATTTTTATAAAACTATATAAAAAGAAAGAGTTGATATGATCAAAATTAATAAAATCTGCAAATTATGTAGATCTGATTATGCAAAGTTTCAGAAAGTACCAGATCTAATTCCAGATACATTTAAACAGATTTGTTTATATCTTACTTATATCTTTTTATATCTTAAATCTGATTATATCTAAATTTTCGGATTTGCTTATTTCAACTCCTTCGCAAAGAACTTCCTGTTAAATGGAAATAGGAAATTCTTTACGAAGTCAACCGGACTTTCACCCTTTTCAATTTATTATAATTTCTTAATATGAATAGTAAAAAATCTGAACAGTATTTTTTTAAATTTTTAGTTTCAGTATATCTCAGATAAAAGCGGTGGTTAGGAGATTCTAAAATAAATATTTATATTTTATTGTTTAGAGTTAGAGACCGCAAACCATTCACTTTAAAAATTCGTTTTTAATTCCATGTCATCTCAATCCACATATAAACAAGTTGTAAGTTACATACCTACAAACAAAATATCTTGCAGGCATTATGTCTAAAAAATTATCTAAATCGTAGCTGAGATTTGTATAAATAATGGAGTTTAAATTAAAAAGTTGAACATTCTAATTCAATTTAAACATTTCAAATGACAAAAATGAGAAATCATTGTTGTGACAGGCACTGTACATATCTGGCATATTGAGTAAGTGTGTGCGTTTGTGTGGGTGTGTGTGTGCGTGCGGTTCGAGTATATTTTACTTACTTTCGACACTGATTTGCATAAGTTGCAGTGACGAGGATGCACGTGTGCCACATCTTGTAATTGCGTGTGGAAATGTATTGTCAGGTTATAAATCATGCAGAGATGTGCTCTGACATTAAGCACCAGCTCCGTAGGAAGCCCACTTAATGCAAGCTTTCTCGCTCGCATTAAAGTGCCTTAACATGAACTATGGCTCGGCTCTGGATAATGGAAATCTACTAATAATAATAATTAATTACAAATCATTTATTCAATTTATCCTTAAGGTTTCCAATTTTATGTACAATCGATTTTACTTAAATCGTGATTGCACAGCAAGATGACGATTTACAAGATATATTGACTTAAATACTAAATTGAAGAAAAAACTGGCGATTAATCCTATACAAATACGAAATTATGTACAGGTAACTGCAACTTGACAGATACGCATCTATGACAAGTCGGTCGCTTAGTATCTCGGATTTAATTTTCCATACTTTAATTCCATGTCTTCTCGATGCGTTTAAAATACGACGATACAAGCTTATGATAATTACCAGCATTTTGTAATGAAATGATTATTTAATAACCGATTTTAATTGCAGATATATTGAAGTAAATTTAGAGCTAAGGCCAAAAATTCCAGCTAATGGACACACACTTTGCGCATGACTAAGATTAATTTATGCACACATGCGAATATTTCTGAATCGGGGCGAAACTTTTTCGTTTAATTTAATTTTCGTGTGCATTAAAATTAATACGTTATGTTTAAGCCAAAAGCTTTGAACAGCAGCAGCAGTTGCTGCCATCAAAAGCGACATCAATAATAATCGCATTTGCCGACCAAGCTGCATACGTTATTTGGCGTAACTGCTGCTCTTTTATTGCAGCTTCTGGTAAATGTGAGTGTGTGTATAAGTATGAGTGTAAATGTAAGTGTGAGTTTGTAAATGTTTGTATGTATGTCACAAGAAAATAGCTTACAAATTTGATATCAAAACATTTAATGACTAATTAAGATATATTTAAAACGATCTTCTTACAGTTTTAGAAGATCGTTAAGAATTTTAAACTAAAATTGTTGTTGACTTTGTTTTGTGTTACTGCCAGAAAATAAGTCAAAGCTTTAAACACAAAGCGTGATAACTAGCTTTAAACACAAAGCGTGATAACTAGACGCATTAAGACGCATCAGGCCAAAGTAAAATTTTAAACTATTACGTTTAAAATCGTCTCCTAAGTTACATATAGTAACTTCCGGAACTGATTCTAAAATAAGCTATGCTATTGATTGTGTACTAAACAAATAGCTCACAGAAAGCTTAAAGCTTAAACAAAAACATAAACATCATTCAAACAACTAAGAAATTATTTTGGACTTTCATCGGATCGAACTATAGTAAAACACGACTTTTGCATTGTTAATTCAAATTTTGAGGAACATTTTTAACCGGAATTCCTTTTAGAATGACACCAATACTAGTCCAAAACGAACATCCGGTACCACACACAAATACAAAAGTAATATATATAAAAATAAAACCAATTAAATTAATACAAGAAAAATTTGAAAAATTTAACTTGCTTACAATCAACAAAAACAGCGTTGGAACGCCCGCCTCTCCACGCCCTTAAACAGGAAAATAAAACAATAAAAACAACAAAAACAAACGCATAGCTTCCCCAGATTATTATCGAACAGATTTTAATGTGCTTTGCTGCAATTTGTGCGCGTGCATATTGGATTTGTTTGGAATCCAGCAGCGGTGGTAATGCCACAATTTTCGGTTTTTTTTTCTATATTTTCTGTTTTTTTGTTATTTTTTTTGCATTTCAACAGTCGTCGTGTTGCACCACGCTTGCTGCTGCTGCTGCTGTTGCTGCACAAGCTGCAAATCCTTGCAGTATTGTGGCATTACGCTTCTTTTCGAAAGTGAGCCCCACCCTGGAGCCGGATTCTCGATGCTCGACGCTGGTACTTTACGGCGGGCGGTATTTGGGTCAACGAGCGTAAGTGCATTATGCTGAACAGGATAAGTGTGGATTTGCTGTGCTATGTCAGCGAGCGAGCGAACGAACGAGCGAACGAACAGTTCTGTTCACAGTTTTTGTTTTGCTTAAAAAGCAGTTGTTGTTGTTAATTTTGTTGTTGTTCTTGTTGTTGTTGTTGTCGTTAGGCATGTGTTTTGGTATACAGTAAATGTGATTAGCTTGTCCGGCAGATGTGGCTTGCGGAATTTCAGTTGAGTTTTGATATCAGAATTCCAAAAGCAAAAACAAAAACAAAAAAAATCACAGTTAAGAGTGGGAATTATAATTGAAGTACGTACTTATGAGTATTTGCAGTATTTGCTGGTTTAATTCCGCACAAGCAAATATATTTGTGTATTAAAAAAATACTGGAACTAGCTTATAGTGCCCGACGTTGACCGGGTTTTGTTTTGAATAAAAATTTGTGTAATTAGTAAGCGGAATTTCCCGCTACTGCACGGGTTATGGCGATGTGTGCCAAATTGATCCGATCACGCCCATTTTTGTAAAGTTATCGACAAATTTCATCTTTCAGAATCTGAGGAACAATATTAAAATTGTATTAAAAAATATTTTGAATACGATATTATATGTTAAAAAAACGATATTATTTTACCGATATGAAAAGATCAAAAACTTATTTTAGAAAGTGATTTTATATATTGCCTAGATAGTGAAATTCTGCGAATGTTCAAATATATATTTTCAATGCTTAATATGTTAAATTTCAAAAATGAAATGTTCTATGAAAATTTTACATTTCTAATTGTTAAAGTATCATGACATGTTAAGGAACATATTAATTTAATATCAATTCGTAATGTTAAATTTGTTATGGACAATATAAGCACAAATGAGAATGGAACTGATTTTCCTCACAGAACTGCAGCAGATCTGATTGAATACAAAGACGAGGCTTAACAATTTCGATTTCGACAAAAATTTTCGAGATATTTTATCATCGAAATCGTTCGTCTAAAGTAACATCTTCTAATTGAAATAGGGACTGGAAGAAAGTTAGAAGATATAAAACGATATAAAATATTCCTTACACATAAATTTCTCATTTATAAAAGTTCAAAAATAACATACAAATATATTTTTTGTTATGTAATACAATTGTAAGAAAAATTAAATTAAAATTTAATGCGATCATATCTGACTTCAGATCTGATTTGATGGGTAAATTGTCAAGTCTAATTATATCTAATTAGACATAATCTTACATGATTAGATATACTAAATACCACAGTTATTCGATGACGTTTATATCTTGCTAATAATAATTATTTTGCGATTTTTATCGCGAAAGTATTATAATAATTATCTCTCTGATTGTAACATGTTCGAAAACGTTGAAAAAAGTTTACCCGAAAAACGGTTAATTTTATGCTAATTTTATATGATTTTTTTTTTGTAACTACAATTTCCATTTTGAACTGAATGATTTAAGGTTCGAGATAAACTGATGATTTTAATCTGATATCATTGAGTTTAAAAGGATGAGATGACAAGAAATATGACCCACATCATTGAACGAACTTAATTGATTGTGATTGATTAAGTTTTGTAAAGAGTGTAGGAATAAGAGTGTAGGTTCATAAATAAAGGAGGATGAAATTACTCTTATTTAACTATTATCAGAACATTTACTATAATTCTAATTATTGCCAGTTGCAGTTTCATCCGTAGATGATAGAAATGAAGTGTCAAGTATGGCACAATTTACCTTGTTGCATACAATGATTTAACTTTAGCTATTCAATTCACATGTAGTTTGAGATTTTAGTGAATTGCATTTTAATTTTATTACAAAATTTTATGAGCCATCTTAAAAGATCAACGAAAAACCGCAAACACGCAGCGGAAATTCCTCTCGAAAGCTATTAAAAATTTTCAGCAGCATTGAAAGCACTTGGCGTGGCACTCTGCACACAAATGTGCAATTGCATAGAGGAGCAGGAGCAGCACATTTTCGCTGGCGCTGGAATGCGCCACTTTAATATGTTATTATTTCGTTTTGTTTTACTTTATTTTATTTTATTTCGTTTTATTACTAAGCAGCGTTGCCATATTTTGCAAAAATTTTGCCATTTTATTGCATTATTGCGTGAGCGCATAAAATAAATGCATAAAAGTGTGTTGTGCTCGGCACACACACACACACACAGCACAGCAATATTTTCAACATTTTTACGATTACGATTACTTGCGAGCGCGTCGGACAGGGGCATCAAATGTGGAGAGCGAGTGCGCCACGACGCTGGTCTTAAGCGGAACTAAGCAACGCGAGTGCAGCATAAAAACTTAAGCAATACGATACGAAATGCAATAAATGCAGGAAACAAAGTATAAACGCGCTGAATAAAAGTAAAACTAAAACAAACCGACCAATAATCGCCGGGGCAACAAATTACGAATTCAGAATTCCGCACAATGTTCGCGTATACTTTTAATAATTCTGGCTATAAGGCGAAAATTTAAACTAAAAAAACATGAATGTACATACATTTGCATACGTTTATAAATTTCCATATTCGAAAAAGAGATATCAACATATTTTGTAGCCAAAGGCAGATAAGAAGAAAAAAATTGCGAGTTGGAGTTTGTGTGGAAATTGCGATTTTCCACGCCATACAATGCAATTTTCAACACGTTCATTCATGTGCCGCATACGCACATGGAAAACAAACAAAAAGACGAACCAACTGACAGACACATGCAAATTTTGACGCCCTTCAGAGTGACGTCAGAAAAACATCAGCAAAATCCTACATTTACGCTCGCTTAATAAACAACGCCAAAGATTGTAAACTGACAGCAAGGCGTAAAAAAAAAAGAATCATGAAAAAAAGAAACACACATCAAACCAAACATCAGTCTGGCATCACTAAACGCGCCCACACAAACACACAGAGGCAGAAGAGAACAAAAAGTACGCAGTAACCGACAGAGTTGCCAGCATATGCAAGCGTCAAAGTGTTGCGTGCTTACAAAAGACTCACGACTTTCATTCATACCGTAAGACAATGACACGATGACGATGACGTGCTGCTTCGAAAACTGATTTAGAATGTACATTTAAATTAGCTTAAGTAAATTTTGAAATTTTTTGATTTGTAATAGTCCTTCTGTAAATATTTAAAAGACAAGAGCGTTCCTCACCTAATACTATAAGAATGTGACGCCATCTATGTAGAATTTTTAAAAGCAATTAATTTTTTTTGAATTGATTCTTTCTTCATTTCCTACTAAGCCGAAACGTAGTTTAATTTTTTATATATAAAATTAATGTTTAGGTCGACTATGCGAGTTTTAGAATAATTTTAAATAAATATTTTTATAAATATTTTGAATAATTTTAGGTATCCGAATACCAATAAAATAAAAACCCGTAAAATAAAGCAAAAATGACACTACAATTTTATGGTCAAATTAATAATCAGTCAGATCTGTTGAAAAGACACATTTGAATATTCCACAACCAACTCAGCTCAGATGTAATCAAGCGGCGTTTGTTGCCCAGACACGCACTTTACTAATTGAGTTTCTTTGCCATGGCCGTGTCACTCCTCTTCCTGCTCGTTTCGCCCGACTGTGAACCAAAATTATATGAAATATTCGACGTTCTTGCAATTTTATGCATAAACATGTGCTCCTTGGAAATTCTGACTGAAATTCCACAACACTAATTTGTTTAACACGCTCGCTGCCTGCCTAATAATTCTGCAGCTAAGCTCAAAAATGCGCGCACAAAAATTTCAATGTTGAAATTTTTTGTTGGCGCCAAACCAAAAAATTATAATATACAAAAAAAAAAACAAATTGCCACGCACACGAAATACACCAACACAGACGACAGGCTTAGAAAAACTCACACACGCACACAGAAATTTACATACATATACACATGTAGCTTATGTACTCATACCAACAAAATTGTCATACAAAATCACTTTTTCATTTCCGCCAGCAACGATTAAGCAAATTATGATGAGCTTGGCGCATGTTTTCCGGATCCTGCTTAAACTCCAACCCTTATCTCATGTCTCTTTCCCCCCCCCCCCCCCCCGTCTCCTCTTTACAAACCCTCACTAACAAGCCAAATCCGTTAGACTGCTGTGACAATATTTGCTTGTTGTTGTTATTCTTGTTGCTGTTAACAAAAAAAAATAAACCAAAAGAACTGGTATACGCAACCAAATGCTACCGGTGGCATCATAGGCGTAACCATAAATTGTTGAAGGACTTTTTAACGAACTGTAAACGCCTTTTTTTAGAACGGGAACAGTTCTCCTAAACCTAGTTAGGTCTAAATTTAGGCCTTAGCCTTCTGTAAATCAATTTTTCGACTAAGTAGACTGGCTGCGAATTTAATTTGGGATTCTTTTTATATACCAAAATAAAATTTATTGAATATGTCCCAAAGTTCGTTTAATGGCAATTTTGTAGAAAATCAATTTTCGGAACAAAAAAAACATTAAAACTGTTGAAACTTATTGAAATTATTTAAGCCACTTTTGAAAGTTTTAAACGTTTTACCCCCACAGAAGTTATCTTGTCGCCGGCCTTGACTCTCAAGCAGCCACATTAAAGATAAACAATTGTTGCCATATTTTTGCGCCTTTTTCTTCCGTTTGTTGATATTGCTGTTGTTATTGTTACTGCTGCCGCTGCTGCTGCTGCTGCTGCTCGTGCCTTTAAGGGAAGCAGTTCTTAGCTGCTTTTAGCATATTCGAAAGTAGAGTGGCGCTGGATTTAGGAAGCGCAAAATGAAACAGGCGAAAACTTTTTTCCGTATCAGATTATTGAAATGGGATTATTATGATAGCATCAGCGAGACATGTGAACATCGGTGATAACACGTCGCCCGGAAACGGAAACTCGCTGAGATGAAGTTGCGTTTGTGAAACTTCCGACAAGGATAACAAGAAGAAGAAAACGAAGCAGAAGAAGCATAAGCAAAGATGTCTTTGTGAAATTTGCCTCAACTTAAGTATTTCCTGTTTTCCTGCGGGGAGTCGTCATCGCCATCGTGGTCGTTGTTAGTGTGTGTGTGTGTGTGTATGTGTGTGCTACCTTTTCGTCCTTATTTTTATTCGTAAATTCTTTTTTCACTTATTTTTGGATTAAATATTTTGTTTTCTTTTTCCTCTGACGTTGCCGCTCTTATTATCCGACACCCAGTTTCCGTCGTTATGTTTGCATTAATTAAAATTAGTGAATGCAGAAAAACGGAAATGGGTGGCAACATAAACATAGATAAGGCTACCAACTGTTTTTAATATACAAATCATTAGCTTTCACATAATTTGTAAAAATTAAATATTGTTAATTTTATGTTTAAATCACTTAATGGATTTAATTAAATTGCATACAAACTCGTTCATATAGTTTTTTTAATCCGGGTAATTAAATAGCGTTTCGAAATTTGCCACGCCCACCTACTAAGCAAAGGAATATTTAATTATACACACAGTCTCATGAAACTCACACACTTTGTTAATAACAATCAAACACATTTTAAATATATGTAAGATATCGTTACTTTTTACAGATAACCAATGAATGCCACGCCCATTAATCGTTAAATACTATAACCTTAGCCATTAAAACTATTGTGAAATTTAGTTGATAGTTTTAGGATTACCAGCAATAAAAGCTTAGAATTTGACTAAACTAGAAACATTGTACCGCCTTAAAGCTTTGCATAAATTTATTGGATAATTTCAAGAACATTTTTTAAATTATCCATTAACTTTATTTAAGCGGAAATTTGAGAACCAAATTTTTATCGGCCTCGTCTGGTGTTTTCCTCATATACGAGTAAAAGTAAAGATAAGTGAACTGGTTGGTTGGTTGGTTTGCAGTGGTGAAACGAGTCTAATTAGGTCTTATGCGCCTTTCCACATCCTCAGTTAGTGAACTGGTCAAAATCTTTCTTTTAATTTATATGAATTTATTAATGCTAGAAAAAAAATAAAGTTGGTAGTCTTAAACACACACAATTACATATCTAACACAATTTTTGCAGCGCATTTGATTAGAATTTAAAAAGCAAATTCGTGTTTGCCAAGTCATAAGCGCCAATTTAGCTGCTTTTATAGATGGTTTTTTTTCTGTTTGTTCGTTTGTTTGTTTATTTTTATTCGTGTTTATTTTTATATATTTTTCTTTTTACTTTGTCTTCCTTAAAGAATTTTACCTTCCCGCTTTAGCGTTTGATCATTTAAATGTTGTAGTTGTTGTTGTTGTTGTTGTTGTTGTTGTTGTTACTGTCGATGTTGTCATAATTCAAACTTCCGCCTAGCATTGACGCACGTTTACGCGGTCGCTTGAGTCTGATTGTAAATTTGTATATACAAATACATACATATATACTCGTATATATGTATATCTGTGTGTATGTGTGTGTGCAGTGCGTACGTATTGAACATGCAAATAAATTTGTTTGCTTTGTGGTCGTGTGTTGGTTTTGAATATTCCCCAATCAATTACAAATTTTGACGGTTTTGGTAGCCTAGCGATTCGCTTTGTGGATTGACGCAAGCAGGAATTTGTGCGGTTTCGGCGGTGAAAATCTAAACATAAATTGCATTTGCATCTTCAATTGAGTCAAATTTAATTGAATCTTTGAGGCATTTTTTTATTCAACGTTTAATATTGAATTAGGGAGATGCAAATTTTTGTTAAACTAAAATTACAAATCACATTTATTCAGAATGTACAAATTAAACCAAAATGTTTAATCTCAACCCAAGATCGATCCAATATGGAATTCTTCATTGAATATTTGTACTAAGCAGATAAGTTAAGTTGAGCTTGAGGATACTTCAGTTAGAATCAATCAAAGTTATCATTTATAATATAAAATTGAGATATTAGGTTAACCTATTGATCTGGAAAACATTTTAAAGATTGTTTGTAAGGTCACTTAGGGTTTACATATTTTTTTTATAAATTTACAGGAAACAAACCATATTTGGAAATTGCAAATAATCTTTATTGAATAACGAGCTAATAGTATTCGGCGTTGCCCGGAATTTATTTTGAATAGAAATATGTGTAAAATATGAAGTTAGTGTAAATTTCCGTTGTAACGTTTCTGAGTTACGGCGTTACAAGTTAAATTGATCCAAACATAATAGAATATATTCTCTTACTTTCACAAATTGTGGGCGTATTAAGTGGGAGTGGTAGATTTTGTATAGCCTTTTATTCTTCCTGATGCATCCCTATATATACTATGTTTCCTATATAGCGCATCAAGTGTTTGAATTGTGGTGGTGGGATTAAAATTGATCCAAAAAGAAACAAACAATAATTTGAAAAATCTTATGAGAGTAAACAATTTACATGAAATACTCATAACTCTCGTCTTGGGTGATAGCTCCAAATTTCTTATGTTATAAAATATTTTAATATATTGTTTCGCTTATGGCAACTGTATAGAATTCCATTAGAACTTTCCAACTTTTATTTGTGATGTAGTAAAAATATCAAATTAACGTTTCGTGTTTCTTGTTTTGTGGTTTTAGGTTGTTAGTTTTTAATTTGATACTTAAAATAATTTAAAATTTTATAATCAGAATATAATTATATCTAATCAGTTTATTCAAAAATAACAACAATTAAATTTATTAAATTAAAAAACAATAATTAATTTTTTAAACCTTATCCAGTGGAATGTACAAATCCATGTTAACAAGAAAATTTATAACCAACAAATGAACCGAACTTCATACCCGTGGCCACTCGTAAATCAATGAACTTGTCTAAAAATGGACAGCACTACTAAATACAAATAACTACAAAATATATATACGAGTATATGGAGGAGTATGTGTGAAAGCCAAAAGTGGGTGCCATGTTAAATATCAATTTCACTACGGCCATTTCAGGGCTTACCGCTCGCACAACGGCTGCAAGTGATAAGTGATGCCACAACTCACTTACCAAATAAGTCCAGCCAAGAACTTTAATGGAAGCCCACTTACCAGGCGTACAGTTCCTCAAAGTATTGCCTTTCGTCGTTGTTGCTGCTGTTTACGATGTTGTTGCTATTATTTTATTATAAAGGTTCAAGTTTAAGCGCAAAAGAAAACGATGAAAAAGAACAGGAAAAAGAATAGCTGCAAATCGAACGGGCCAAAAGTAAGTTAGAAGTATTTCTGTTTTTATACACTGTGCCACTTGCAACCACGTTCCGAAGGGTATATCCAGTTTGTTTTTCCATTTGTAACGCTCACAAGGAGACGGTGTAGGTATGACAGTTTATACATATGAATGATCAGTGTCGAAGTCTGAGTTGATTTCAAGATATATCGAGCTAAAATTTCTCCAACCGAAAGTTAAATTATAAGGTGAGCAAGATCGAACTAAAACTACTCCCGCGGATGGTATTTATGCTTCGGCATAGCCGAAGATAATTTTCTTCTCTGATATATTTATTTAAAACACGGCTGACTACCAGCTACTGCAGCGTTTAAATGTACGAGAATGTTTGTTATGGCCCGCCAGAAAATATAAAAAGCCTTTAAAGCGGCAACTTCGACGGGCAAAGTGGACCAAAGCATCCAACAAATGCAACCGTTTACGGGTTTCGCTCACAATTTGGAGTGCTTTTAATATTTTTTATTTCAGTCTACTTTCAGGGCGTGGATACGGCGAGAGCAGACGACCTGCGCGCCTAAAAGTAAACTTGTTGTTTTTTTCTTCGAGACCTCATAGCTAATGGTTGCCAGGATGAAATTAATGCTCCGGCTTATTGAAATTTGTGTATGATATTGGAATTTCCTGCTGCTGCTTCGTAGGTAGGCGCTTTTAATAGGAATTATTACTTTGGTTGGTACTTGCCCTTAGAAAAGGGCATTCCGGCCGAAAAATAAGAAGCTAAAGGTACTGTTTAAATGTCGGAGAATGCTTTCATGTTTTTACGGGCTGTTGGTAGGTCGGGGGTCATATTGGCTAAGCACGGTTTCAGCGGATTACGGAAAAACACAAGGAGAAAAATTTATAAATACATTTTAAAACGTTGTTAAATCTTTAAGTCACTTAGAACATATGTTGTATTATTTTTTTGGAGTTTCGATACAACTCTTAAGTTCGACAAAGCATTAGTAAATTTTCTAATCTTCGATTTAAATTAATAACTTCTCATACTTCGATTTATAAATATTATTTATTTTTCTATTTAAGTTGTCGAATTAATATTTTTTACGTATTTCGTTTTAAGTAGGTAAGTTATACGAATCGTTTCAATGCTCCTAATTCCGAACAACAACTTTTAAGCTTATGCCTGATTACGAGTATCACACATGCTCGCATATACTCATACAGAGACACATACACACACACACATATAAACAAGTACAAGTTATACTGTCAAAACACACCTTACACGCCGCACATAAGCCGCTTTACGCCTTGCCAAAGTCGATAATTTAATTTAACATTTGATTAAGCAGTTAACTTATTGTTAGCATGGCACACATAAACATACATATACGTAGACGTAGACGTGTACACACACACACATACACACACAAATAGGCGAATGAATCCTTTGACGTCACACAGCAATGTGCTGCTACAAGGTTCTGTGTTTATACTTGAGTGTTTGCCTTGGGGCACCTCGTTGGAAAGAAGAAGGGTTCTGCTGTGTCATTGTTTCGCGTTTGACGACCTTCTCTTAGCCGTTAGTGTGGTTGAGTGTGTGTGTGTGTGGTTCGTGTGGATATGAGTGAGTATTAGTGACAAACTGTGAGTTTGTAGTGGTGGCATATTTCCAACATTTCTGCTTATTTATTTGTTGCTTCGTCGGGCTTCATTGTGTTCCACACACACACACACACAATCTCTGCTCTTGGACGATAATGAAGAGACCAGCTAATGTACCCGTTCATTGTGCCCTCAAATCTGTCATCAAAGATGACAAAGCAAAACAAAACCAGCAAAACAAAAAAAACTAGACAAAAGTCAAAATAATTATCATTCAGAAGAATACGTCAAAGAAATGTGACAAATTCCATTTCGAAAAAAAAACAAATGAAATGAAGTAGAAACAAAATTAACACGAACTACATACAAATACAAAGCAGGCAAAATAGAGAATGCATTCAAATAGAGTCGGTCTATTCTGAACTAAAAGCTGATTTAGCAGTGTATAAATAGCTAGAAGACATGAAGCAAGCATGAAGGATTCGCTTTTGATATTAGGAATCGATCTGGACTTTTTTCTTTCTACTTTAGTTTTCGTAAAATCATTATTTTCTAATCGAGTGAGTTTCTCAATCCACGAAACTACTATCAAAATTTTAGTCTTGCTATTAGGGTAGGGAAATGATACTTTTTATCATCTCTATGTAGGCCACATATCCGATAACTATTAAAACTAATAAAATTAATGTTAGGTTTCGATCACTTGCAGTTCATTTAAATACATTTTTGCCATCTGTATTTATTTCTGTCCTACCTTGTTGACTGTACAGTTCTTTACAGTTCATTAATTCACATCTGGTCTATATTTTAAGATAAAGTTTAAGTATATATAAATTCTTGAATACTTTTAGGACTGATCCTACAAAACAAAACTATAATATTGTTATAATTGTACATGTGTATGAGTGGAATAATATGATTTAAGTGGAAACTCTTTTAATAGCTTTAAATTTTTCCAAATGACAAGACGTTTATTGACCAAGGCAAATGGACTTATAAATCAAAATAAATTGTATTTTAAATAAATTTACAAAAACAACTTCACTAAACTTCCAACAACATTTTTCTCTATCAATATACACAAACCTACATACAATTTAGTGTAACATTACATGCGTTATGTAATTTATTACACTGATAATTACCAAATTTAATAGTTGCTGGTATTAATAATAGCACAAGCAACCTCCTGTGTAGAACGTAAATAAACCGATTGATTGAGAACACATTAAAGTCAGTTTTTTATTGACCTGGACCTGGTGTCAACAATTGTCAATTATTTCATATGTCAACAACACGAGAATTATTGCAAGAACAAACCGAAACAAAAATGGAAAATATGTTAGCATGGATAGCAGAGATATGAAGAAATTCATGAAACATAATTGACACTTAATTGAATTAGTATGGCAACAGCCAACATCGCAGCACGGCGCATGGCAACTAAACTGCTATCACCAACAGAAGCAACAACAACATCTTTAGCAACAACGTCAACATCAACGGCAAGAGCAACAGCAACAATTAACCACAAAGACGACAACGCTGAATTCCCAGTTTATGGTGGCAAATAATTACATTCAATTTGCAGGAAGGAGGCAACTTAATTAGCAACAAAGATAGCAATGATGCTGACGCTCGATTCAATCAACTCTATTGGTGGTGTCGGTTATGCTGGCTGGCTGACTGACTGACTGACTGCATGGCGAGGAGAAGCGAAGTCAAGGAGACACTGACACCGAGAGTCTGTTGGGAATATCGAAAATAACACGGGACCTAATAAAGCTGCCACGTGCTCCGACATACTTTGTACGGAACTGCTTATAGCGAAATTGACCATTTTTCGCCGACAACAAAAGCGCAATGCAAAACTCCAGAATGCCTCGCCATGGCAACACTTTACCAGATGCCACGGCATGATGTATACCATTCCTCGCGCTGAAGTGGTTTTAAGCCAAACAAATTGCTTTTTCTTCACATGCTGTTACACTGTGTACAGCTTCCTTGTTCGTTTGATGTTGTCGTCGTCGTCGTCGTCGCCGTTGTCGTCATCATCGTCCTCTACATCTTTCTCAGCAACTTCATTAAATTTTTGCAAAATGATAAATTTCTGCTTTGCGCTGCGACCTCGTTGATCAGTTCCGCCCTCAAAGCGGCAGCAACATTCTACTCAGCTGTGCATAGCGAAACGCCAGTAGCAATTTCTCACCAACTAGAGCTCTGTAGAGGCACTGCCAGCGGGCTTTTGCGTGGAGCTCGTTGTCGGCTGCGGCGGCGGCACACTTGAAGCATGAATTTAATAAACTGGCATCCCAGGCCGGCACCGTTGAAGAGTGTGAAGCTGGTAGCAACTTTATTAACATCGACGACGACGACGACACTCGTTTACGTTGGATATGGCGTACTTTCGTACTTTCGAAAGGGGCGCTCTCTTACCCTCGGCAAAATTTTCATTGATATCACAAGCGTTGCTGGTTACGCTTGTTGTTCTTACTAGTCTGACTTTCGCTTAAAGCTGCAAGTCATGTTGTTTTTTCAACAAAATCAATAAAAGTCAGTCGATTTGTTTGGTCTGGTAGCTGGATACCAACCAAAATGAAAAACACAAATAACCACCTAATCCACCGGAGCCGAACAGAAATCCACTCCCTCCCAATTCAATCCGACCGATGCATGTAATTGGATTGCGTGAATATCGCAAAATTATTTGCGCTAACTTTTCACTCCACACCAATCCGCAGAGAAACTAACTACCGCAGTTTGTTTGATTCTCATGCTCCACGGCTTGCCACCTTCTCAAACCAACAACGAAACAACAACGACGACGGCGACGGCGACTGACTTCAATAGACATGCAGACGACTTTCCACGATGACTTTGCCGCTTGCCATAAGTCGTTGCAAATATTCTTAATTATTTTATTGGCTTTGCTGTGCTATGCTGGTAGTTTGTATTCGCTCGATGTCATCGTCATCAACACTCCTTCAGCAACAACAACTGCGCTGTTATTTGCCTAGTCTCGGCGTGATGCTCTGGCATCTGGGTAGTTATTCAACGAACGCAGGCAGCAGTTCCTAAGACATTCCTGGCAGCTAACACTGGAGCTTTGCCGCAACTTGTTTTGCGCTCCGTTAAAGTTGTCGCTGGAAATTAACGTTTGGTAGCGCAATGAATTATAATCAGTTTCCTCATTGGCTATGGTGTAAATTTGCATTTCACTAAAAGTAATTCGCTAATATTTACTTAATTAGAAAGCGGTTCCAATGTAACATTTCTTCATTTGTAATTCTTCAAATTAAATAATAAAAATAATAGAGAAAAACGTTTTGTACAAAATGCTTTTGAATCATTTTAGAATTGTGTTTGTAAGGCAACGAGGCTGCACAATAGATTTTTCAGGTCGCAGTGTATCTATAGCCTATATTAATAATAATATTAGTTTTAGGGTTAAATGATAAACCTTATTAAGTTGAGACATTGGTGGAAAAGATGTGGTAGAACCGGACCATAATATACCCAAACTATTTTAATTGCTAAATAAATAAAATTTTGAGCGTCTTAATATTATACTTAACGATTTGGGCGGAGTTTATTAAATCATGGGATTTTTTTACAGTGGACATCCATCGACCTTTAACCTAATCAATAGTGGATGTCAATCTGCGGCTACTTAACTCATTTGATTTAGAAAGCAATACTTACAACGAATTTTATTGAGTAGGTTAAACAAATTCTTTGCTGTCTTA
The DNA here is from genome assembly GCA_949127995.1 of Suillia variegata. NCBI lineage: Eukaryota > Metazoa > Arthropoda > Insecta > Diptera > Heleomyzidae > Suillia > Suillia variegata. The sequence goes on from OX421846.1 coordinate 19,178,359, forward strand.
ATCAACTTGGCTAAACAGTGACATAACTCAGTTATATTTTACATAACTCGTAAGTTAACAGTTCAATAGGTTTAACTTTTTGTTGTCCACCAAAAGATCGCCATTGTGTTTATTTATAGAATAATGTGATAGGATCTTGGACCAATAATAAAAACAATAAACGCATCAGCTCGCATTCTTGCACAATTGTCAGCTTCAATTTATTACACCAACAATGGACATTCTACCACGTGACATACATACTTACTTGCGAGTAACTCTGCTCACACAAAAATGCAACCATGCGCACAGTGTGTGCCATAGATATGTACTCGTACGTAGTCAAAAGTGTTACGAACGAATGTCATTGATAAATGGATGATATTCAATTGTTTCAATAATGATGTTTCGTGTTGGTTTTTTTTTTGCTGTTGTTTTTGCTTTTGTTGTTTTTTGCCATGTTCTCTGTTGAAGTGATCACTTTTAACATTTCGATGTTGTCTGTCGGAATGTATTTACTCGTGTACATATTTATTGTATTTGAAATGGTTTTTGTTCGCATGCAATCGTGTGTAACTGAAGTTGTATATGGTGATACTGAAACCATTATTGACGTTGCTCGTTTTTGTTGTTGTTGTTGTTATCATTGTTTTTCTGTTCGAACACAGAAAAAGGTAGTATAAATGGATATGAACAACATCCGTCGACTGTTATTAAATAAAACTATTAAAATATTGTTCAGTTGATGTTTTCGACTTTTATCTCATTATTATTATTTTGTATTTGCCATTTTTCGTTTTGTTGTTGCTTGATTTATTGTTCTTATTTGTTATTGTTATTGTACTTTGGCTTTGGCTTTGGCTTTATACATACATACGTACGATTGTGTTTACAACCTTTTCATTTTAGTGTAAAAATGTTGGGATGGTACTGTACGATTGCGTACAATAATAGCGTAAGTTTTTAATGATTTTTAATTGTGTTGTTGCATGTTGCGATACAACATTTATTGCTGTCGTTGTTTTGTTGCTGAAGTTGTTGTTGTAGTTGTTGTTGGCATGCAGCACAAGGTTATTTTACTTCAACTATTGTTTATAGTCGTTCGTGAAGTGACCTTGAGCTATATGCATCCCAAATTATACTTTAAAGTATGAAAAAAAGCCACAATTATTTCAATAACTTTAATGTAATTAAATTTTGATAAAAACAGTTAAACAGTTATATTTTCAATAAAATAAAAACAAATTAAAGAAATAATTAGGTTTATATTGGGAATTATCATAATTCATACCAATTTAAGAACAAAATTTAGATTAAAAAAAAATGAAAGGATCAATGAATGAAAAAAGAAATAAGAGAATTGTGTGTGGCTATGCCGAATCTCAAATACTCTCTGCCATTTCAGTGAAATCAAGGGCTACAAGTGCTTTTAGCTAAGTGCTTCATGTCTCTATTATAAGTGGGCGTTGTTCTTATCGGGTCAGGGAGGTGGGTGTGGTTCTTATACGATCATATCCATTGTTTGTAAGTAGTTTGTATGGGAAGATGTAGTAGTTATAGTTCGATATTGCCTGTCTTAGAACTTAATCTCCGCTTGGAGAATACCAAATTTCAGCTCGATATCTCTTAAACTACTTATGAGCGTTACAAATGGAACAAAAAAGTCAATATACTCATCGGTACGTGCTTGCACATGGAGAAGGTTTTATAAAGAAGTAAAGAAATATAGAAAGAAAGATTGAATTAATATTTATGTACATATAAATGAAAAAAATATTAAATGACTGAATAAAAAAATATTAATGAATTAATAAATAAAATGAATGTGTACATTTATTATAAAATGAATGAATGAATTTATGATTCAATAAGTATAATAATGAATGAATCTATGAGTGAATCATGAAATGAAGGAATGATCAAACAAAGGAATTAATAAATTATGGAATATATGAAATAATGACCATAGGAGATAATGAATGAGTAAACATTTTTAAAGTGATAACTTCTTTTCTCCAACTTAATTTATAATATAAAAGTCCAACAAATTTGACTCATCTTCAAAGTGAAACATACAATATAAGCATTACACAAGTGTACGAGTATACGTAGTATTACATAACATTTTACTAAACTTTAAAGTTGTATATAATTTTATTTAAAAGCCAAGTTCCTAAATTTGAATTTGAAGCAATGTAATTCCTGTTCTAAAATATTCCTTAATTAATACGCCATATTATAAATAAATTCATTTGATTTTTTTTTGTTGTTGTTCATTATTTCCACAAAATACCCAAAAGCTGCGTGTGTATTGCGTCAATCTGCTGTCAATATTGGTAATTATTATATAATTATTTAAACAGCTGTTGACATTCGTTATAAACAAATTCTAATAAATTCAAATTGTTAAGTACTTTTTCTAAATTAAGAAAAGAAAAGAGAAAAAAATCATAAAAATTTGAAAGTGTTATGCAATGCGATGCGGCTCTTCTTGTTTATCAAGTTTTTGTGTGCTTTTCTCGCGCTTGGTTCTTTTTTTCTTTTTCAACCAATTCGCCTGAAATCGTTAGAACTCAGCTAAAAACTTTCTATAACAAACGTTGAACAAACACTGAGAAAATCTTTGTTAAGCAGCTGCCAGATGGTTGTAGGTAAATGTTTTTAAAGAATTTTTTATAATATCTTGTTTATATAAGATTTCTATTAATTATGTTAAAAGTTGAAATTTATTTATTCACATGTTTTTAAGAAATATTTCAATAACGTGACACTTTTATTAGGCCAATGTCGAAATTGTCGAGATTATTTTCGGCTATGTTGAAGCCACAATACCATTTGCCATTTTAGATTTGCCAAAATATGTGCTTTGTGTTGACACATGTTTATTTTATATAAAAAGGGCGTTATTATCCGATTAACTTATCCGATCACGCCTACTTTTTGTCAGTAGCGTTGTGTTTCTACTTAAATTGTACATATTACTAATTTCTAACTGATTATCTACACCGCCATTTATACAAGAGGTGGGCATGGTTCTTATCCGATCATGTCAATTTATGTCAGTAATTGCGTGTTACTACAAAAATGTGAAATACTTAATTTAAACTGGTTATCTATACTGAAATTTTTTTAATATATTATTTTTTTGGATACCAGGAGGAGTTTGTATGGGAGATGGGTGTAAATTTGTCCGATCTTTATCATCCTAGAAATCTCCGCATTGAGATTAGGAGCTTACACACCGAATTTCAGCTTCATATCTCTAAAACTACGTTGGGATAAGGTCATACTCAAACCTTGATCAAAATATTATAAAAATCTATTTAAGTTTAAAGAAATTATCTCCAATATTTTACAAGAAAACACTTAAAATTTGAATAATGCAATTGGTAGTAGGGTTCCATTGCAATTTCAAATAAAATAGTAGACCTATTTTGGAACCGGAGTCACACATTTTTTGGTACTTTTGTTGTTATTGGATTTTGTGATCATAACCCTAAAACAACTGTGACAAAAGCTTGAAAATTTCACTACAGCGAGATTATAACATTTTTGCTATGGAAAAACTTTGTAATTTCATCTCTTAAATCTTTCTCAGAATACCAAAAAGTATCAAATGTCAATAAAGTTTCAATTGATACTCTGGTGACTATTCTGACTGACTCAGAGTAGGCCTGTAAGTTATAGAAATATTATGACAAATGCATTTACATGTTTAAACTTGGCCAATAATAAGTTTAAATAAGTCTAAAATGTTGTTCACAGTGTACCTACGTACGAATGAAGATACCATAGGTGTAAGTATATATGTATGTACCATATGTATGTATGTGTGGGTTCGTGTTTGTGAATTTGCTTACGTCTTTCGAGTTATGTAAATTCCAGGTGAATTACCATAATTTGTTTTCAAATACTTATATTTTTTTTTCATTCGCTTAGCGCTTCTTCCTTTTTTAATGACATTCGCGAGAAGGGGAATTTTTTTCTGCAAATACTTAAGAAAAATGGAAAAAACTCTTGCCAACCACTTCAATTAAGCGAATAAGATAAGCAAAAGTTTTGATGATAATTTAATTGCGAGTTTTTTAAGGAATTCTTTTTTTATATAAGTACACATTTGTTGTTGTTTTTGTTGTTGTTGTTGGGAATTCATGAAATTGCTTTAAATTACAATTCGCTAGAGAAGAGCAGAAAAAAAGTTTGAACGGAATTTAATATTTTTTAAAACGTTGTTTTTACAAGCTCGTTAAAAGTGTTGTTGTTTTTGTTCGTAATTTAATGCTGTTCAGCGGTGTAAGCACAGTTAAGTATTTTATTTCCACATATGTATGCGCGCCGCCCCGCCCCGCACCGGCACGCCTCTTCGCAGCATTTCGACTGTGCACTTTTTAATCCTCTTGATGCAGTGCATCCGTTTCCTTTGCAGACATCATTTCGTCTGTCTGCTGTCTGTCTGACAGTACAGTGGGCGCCATTATGATTATCATCAGGGACGAATGTAGGTACTGTCTGTTCCTGCACAGCGTCTTTCCTCTACCATTTCCACTCGTCACCTGCTTCATTCGCTTTTATTTGTGCACTTTTAATTTAAATTAAATTTTAAGCTTTCATTCTTCTTCTTCTTCTTCTTCTTGCATACGCAACACTTTAAAAATTCATATAAATTGCTTTTATTGATTTTACTCCAAAGAACCAAAAAAAAAACCAAAACGGTTGGCGGCGGCGCATTTTTATGGTCGCGCCAGTGTTGCGTTGCAATGCAATGGGGTAAAAACAAAAACAAAAACTACGAAAAAGTTTAATTTTATTTACGAGTCGAGTGAGTCGCGAATGTTTCGCTTGACGCATTTAAAATTCTTTTGAGTAATGAGCTTTAGGCGAAGTTTCTGACAGATGGCAGCACTGCTTGTTAAGTACTTATTTAATTGAATAATTGTATTTTGAGTGCAGTTCTGCGTACTTACGATCTTCTGCTCAGCTGAATGAAGTTACATTATTGCAGTTGTAGTTGTTTGTTGTGTTTTTTAGCGGGTTGTTGTAATTATGCAAACCGAACTTTGAATGTATTTAAAACATTCACTTGTATTGTTTCAATAAATAAGCTTAATTTCGGAAGATCCCTCACATACCTGAAAGTATACACATAAAACAATTTGTCAGTTAAAGGTTTAAGTAAGTAAGTTTTTAATGCTCCTTAATCTAACCATAAGTTAACAGAATATGATTTGCTCTTAAACAAACATCCGACATGCCCGCTCTAGGATAATCGATTCATTTAAAGTAGGACAAATTTTACCTGCCGATGTCAATTGTATTTGTATACATTTTCAACCAATACAAAGTAAGTTTTCTATCAACTATTGAAAGTTTAGTTTATTCTTAATTTATTTACAAGCAGTAATTGGTTATTAAAGTATAAAGAAAGTCTTTAAAAACTCAAAACAAATTTCAAATACTGGTTGGTTTTGAAGACTTAAAAATTATCCATATTGGCAGATGATTAATATATATAGTAACAAAATAAGGAAAGAAAATTTCAGCTTTTCCAAAAGTTGCCTTCTAAATATTCGAGTAAAACATTTACATACTTTAATAATTTATAGTTTCATGACCGAAGACATCAATTCGCTTCGATAATTCAGTGTAATTAATTGCTGCGCCGGAACTAACCTCAATCAAACTGTAACAAATTTTCACTTAATATTTTTCCACTTTTACTTTTGCACTTTTATAATCCGCTCGTCCGTAGTCAACAATTGCAATTTCGCAAAACGAACAACAACAACCAAAAAAGTGTTTGCAAATATAGGTCAACATATTTTTCAGCCAATTCCCAGAATGAAAATATTTTTCCTTTTTTTTTATTTTATTGTAATTTTTAAATGAACTTCACAACTACATTAAGTAATCAAAATTGTGAAAAATGCGAATGAAAATGTGAACGAAACTTTGCGTTGCGCTGTTAAAATGGTCCGCATCCTCGTACTCCCAACCCGACTCGGCGGCTCAACTCTGATGGAATTCCCAATGCACAAAATACTGCGCTGCCGCCAATCGAGCCGCTCCAGTCGCTCCTTTGCACGTTTGCGCGCCCAACCGACTGACAGACTGACTCACTCACTGACTCACAGACTGACTGACTGACCCCTTTGGACCACATTACAATGGGGAGTAATTAAGTTTATGAATATTCAACGAATTTCCTTTTGTAATGATGGCAAAAGCTGACGACTTGGCTTGGTAAAATTAAAAGACGAACGGCATGAGTCGGAGCGTTGGGCAAATGAACAGGCAGACGGACAGACCAACGAACGAAAGAATGGATGGAAGGCGCAATCCATCCAACCAACCAGCCAGCCAGCGAGCGAGCGATAGTGCAGCAATATGAAATTATTTATTAACAAGCATAAAGCATTACTCTGAGCTTTATATCTGGGCTTTTTTTTAACGTGTATTTTTACCCTTTGATGAAATTGAAGACTATTTGAAAAAAAATTTAAAAAGATTCGTCCTTTCCCAGCGTTTCATTAACGTTACAAAGTGCGTTAGTAATTATGTCAGAATTTTTTCGTATTGAAAAATTGAATGGCTGCAAGCGTTATAAATTTTTTGTATAATATTTTTGTGTATGTTATTACATTTATTTAAATAATTAAATAAGAATATAATTCCACAAATAATTGATTTGCAGATTGTAAAAGTTAATAATACATTTTTAAATCGATATTAATAAATAAAGTTAAATCGTTAAAACAAAATTTGAACAGAGTTTGGAAAAGGAATTTCCTGCACTATATGACCGAATATATGCGCATATGATATGAATTTGAAATCCAAATGTATGCTAGTAAAAATGCAAAATATGCAAATAAACACTCATATTATAAACAGGTTTCGTTTAAGATACTGAATTAACATATTATTCAAATACAAATCATTCCTGATAAGGTCCTAAAAAATTGTTCGCCAAAAGGTGTTTCAGTAACGTGATCTAAATAAAAAATTGGAAATGATAAATATTCCAAAAATATGCAAAACCATGCGTTTACTGGAAAATATGCACTTACAGTTGAATCCCCTTCTTTAACTAGTCATGATTCATGTTTTCTACACTAATTCTCCATTATCCACAACATTTATCTATAAGAGAATATGACATATCAAAGAAGTTATCTTAATTGTTACATCTACACAAACTGAATACTTTCAGGCATCTCGCCAGATCCAAGCGAAATTGCATTAATTATTTTTTCACATGAATGTATTTTAAATGCAAAATAGTTTTTGCAGCATAATCCAAAGAATGCCTCTAGTAGCAGCTTAAAAGAAAAGTTGTCGTTATAAAGAGGCACTCATAGGTTTTTATTTATATATTTTTTTTATATTGTTTGAATTCTTACACAATCATAAAACAAACAAAGTTGGTAGGTCAACTTCTTCTCGAACCGCCATTTTTAAAGCACACGAAATCGAAAACGTTTTATACATAAAATCTTAAAATTTATATAAAAAATTTACATATTTGTATTCTGTCTTCAAATTATGTCCATTAAATTAGTAAATTTATTCTGGAAATTATTTGAAATAATTAAATACAGTTAAATTCTAATGATATTTAAAGGAAAAATATCGAACAAAAAATTTATTCGAATCCCAGCCTCAATTTTATATTTTTATTTTATTTAAATATTTATTTAAATTAAAATTATTATTTTTTTAGTTTTTCTGTACGTCTTTAAACAATGAAAATATTTGACAGCGTTGCAGGAGCACAAATTGGATAAGTTTATAAATGGCCAACCTTTAATATACGAGTCTAACGGTTCGAATACGCATCCTGCTCAGATGCCTTTTTCTTCGTGTTGTTGTTATTTTCCTTTCTGTAGTTGTTAATACAGTTAATATTTGTTTTTTTTTCTGTTTTAATATTTCCGCCAGGGATATGAACTAAAATCCCTGTTAACCATTAATTTTGTGCACGCCAAAATGGCGGTGCGGAAACGGAAATGCCTTACATTTTATTAGTGTTGTAAGCGCAATTAATTGCGTGTTTTTCTGTATGTGGGCGACTCTTTTTCTGTAGGTTGTGCGTTGTGGGTGTTCGTGTGTACGGCTATGTATGTGCATATGTTTGTATGTGTTGGAAAATAAGGAATTAAGCTGAAAATGATTTTTGTTAACATGAATTTGACAACATTTACATTTTCACGGCGACGGTTGTTGGTGTTGTTGTTGGGTGTTAGCTGCCATTTTTCGCTATTTATGTAAGCCAGTGACATGTAAACCAAAACATATACAGACATACTCGTACATACAAACGGCTTTATGTTTCACAAATAACAATTGTCCGCTACCGACCACTTTCCGGTTTTCCGTTTCCGGTTTTCATTTGTATTTTTCCGCTCGGTTCTTTAGCATTTGTATTTGTGCGTCTGGGTGCGTTTGTGTGCGTTTCTGGCTTGGCGCTCAGAAATAACCACAACAATTTTGTGTTTACACAGTGCGCCTTTGTTGCATTTGTTGTTTTTATTGTTTTTGTTTTTTCTTTTAATATTTGTTGTTGTGTTGTTTTTAATATATAACTACATGTATATATACGTATTTGGCAATACCATCAATACAATTAATAGCATATACAACCACAACAAATACACCGGTGGCAGCTACAACGACAACGATAACACTAACAAAAACAACACCTGCTTCTTCTTTCAGTTTCCTCCGAAATGGAAGCAACCGGGCTAATGTGTTTGTATTTTATTATTAAGCCTATTAATTTGCCAATGATTAATTAAATTTGTTCGCGCTCATGTTTTTCCTGTTTCTGTTTGTGTTCGTGTGCGTCGTTTAATGCAAACCAACAACAATCATAAGGGTGACCATTTAACAAAAATTGAACACAAACAAAAAATTTAAACGAAGAAACAATTAAAAATTTGCTTAAAATAAGTTAATGGTTACAAAAACTTAAGTACGTCTTCCTATTTATTAAACTATCATTAAGAGAGAATCGTATATAATAGCTTAGGTAAATAGGTATCCAATACATACAATATATCTACGTATATGGGTTAATTAAAGGACCTGATCACGTTTCTAAATAATTCTTTGATCACAAGTAATAACCGCCTAAGTCTATTTTCCAATTTTTTCAGGAGGCAGTTTAAAGTTTCAAATCCTCAGGCTCTTATGACTTGTTGAACGAAAAAGAATCAAAAAGTTAGGCTACTATACTTGAATCAACTTAAATCATATTCTATGTCACCTTTTATTTACTATAAGTTGTTTAAGGCAATAATATGAAAAATTGTCTAAATTAAATAGATTTAGACACGATTAAAATAATGGAACTACAACATATTTGCGCTATATGTCGCTATTATCCGCTTACTGACTATGAGCTCACATACCATAAGGTCGATTTATATCAGAGGAACAACGTTAAACCGACTCAGAATTAGAAGCTTTTAATTTCTATATTTATATTATTATACCTACCACGCCTCCATATGGGCGTTAAAAATGAAAGAACAAACTGAATATACCCACCGATCCGTGCTATAAAGACAGATAGTAACAAATTAATAAAGTTTAATAAAACATTTGCAAAAAAAATTCAGAATTTGCTGTGTATGCCGAAGAGGTTTTCGAATTTGACCGCCCTAAAGTGTGTATTTGTATAATTCGGACTTGTATTGATAATTGCAAATTCGCTTGTTTTAACGCATGTCCGAATGTATGCACGTCTGTACGCATGTCTGTACATACATATTTCTGTCTGTCTGTCTGTCTGTCTGTCTGTGCTTGTGTTCTCGTTGCCAATTTCACAATTTTGTCGACCAAAATGGCACAGCATGCGGTTTCATTGTATAAACTCCCAAATAATTAATTCTGCTTTGGTTTTATTATTATTTTAAAATGGCATTTTAATGAAATTTTCATTTGCTTAAATACGCTTGCCACTTGGCATTTATCCGGTTTTCGCTGTTTACGCCGTTTAACGCATTTTATATGCACGTGACTATCTCCTTCGCCAGCTGCGTTCGTCAATGGGCCGGAATTCACTGGGCTAACTAGCGGACTAGTGCATTCGGTCCGCCATTCTATGTGCTCCGGTTCAAATCCGCAAATAGTTTAAACATAAAATTTGTTAATGTTGCATCCGTTAATATTGTGAAAATAATCGGAATAATTATCATCCCACACAGTCTTATTGATTGCCATTTAGTGATTTTCAATTTATCCTCATAAAATTTCAATTCAATTTCCTTATAAAACGAAAATAGAATCAAACTTTTTGTATTTTTTCCGAGTTCAAGCTTTTTAAACTTAATATAAACGAAAACAAATTATGTTACAACTAGAAATGTTTAATGTACTCGTAATACAAAATAGTTCTATTAGTTTATTTGAAGAACTTTATTATTCCGAAAGCCCTGAACCCACTAAGGAAATTTTCGCTTTCTATCGAATTGCTTGAAATGTTTCACGATGTTCTATTTGTAACTACGAAAACAACTTAGGTTATATAAGTTATATGTATATGGGTCGGAAATGAACTAGACCTTTTCAGTCTTAGCCATTGAATCAAACTCATCTGTGTTACAGAATTAAGGAACATTAAAGGTACCGAAATGGCTGACAGCTTGGCCAGGAGGGGTTCTGCGCTGACACCGAATCTAATTGACCTAGTTCTGGTGAATATACGTAAGATTAAATCTGATATTTTCTTCCTTTTTTCACAATAAAACGAAGTCTAGATGGAACAAAGCCGCTGGGAGCGTATTTTCTAAAAAGTCTAGGCCGCACTATAATCTTTTGAGATCCCTCGCTCTATTTAAAATGAAACGCTGTCATAGAGCGATAATCATATACATCTACATCGACCATTGGCCTTTAGGTGACCATACCCATAGAATGGGAATTCCATATATTATCCATTATACTCTGTAAGTGTTAGGCTCTAGTAAGAGTCACTCTTCATTCTGTTTTTTTAGTTTCTTTAGAACTTTCTGACATGCCCCAACTTGACATACTTAAATTTCTCAACAATTCAGGATGGTATTAGAATTTATGTCACTTAACTATTCATTAAATATTCATTTAATTATGCTACTTGTATTATCACTCATGCCACTACTCTATATAAAGGTTAAAGAAACATTTTAGTTACATAAATTCGTATTAAAGATATACTTGGCCCTTGGCATTATGAGCGCTTTGAAGTGGTATAATTCCAAGATAAACTTTCGGTGCTTGTTTCGGGAGCACTACCTTCCAAAGCATATTTTATTATTTTATTAAGAAGTATTCCTAGTACAAATTTCTATTATAAGCATATATAAACGATCCCTACTTTAACACACTTGAGGCGTGAATTAGCTGACTTGGTAATTCCAACACTATAAAGTGAAATATCAAGACTTTCAATAATGTGAAAAGGTAAAATTAAAACAAAAACAACAAAATTACAATTACAAGTTTTTATTATGCCGAACATTCGATGTTTTTAATTAAGAAAATTATCTTCTTTCAGCGTATTTTTTATTTTCATTTTTCAAAACAAGAAACACGAACGGAAAAACTAATTGAAAAATAAATTAGTAGCTAGAATAAAGAACGAAAACAAAAAGGAAAATGAAAACAGAAAATACAAGTTAAAAAACTAGACGAAACGACGTGTTGATGAAAAATTAGTTAAAAAGCAACAAGCAAAAGCAAAAAAAAAACTGAAGAAAAAATGAAAACAAATTACATAACGTGGAGAGAGCAGAAGGAACATCTTCATTAGCTAATGAAGAGTTGACATTTGGCAACAACAACAAAAATAGCTGTTGTTATTAACAACAACAACAACAACGAACGGAAACTTTATACCAACTAAAAACAACAAATGGCGCAAATAAACAAATTGTTTGTTTTGTTTTTATTTTTATTGTGTAGTAGAAGTAACTTGTAGATGGAAGATTGTCTTGCCGTAGATAGATTGCCTGTGCAAACTGAAGTGTGCGAAAGGCAAACAAAAGTTGTTGTTGTTGTTATTTTGCACGGCTCACAGGCTCACATTGAAAGAGAAGCCCAAGATTGACATACTAACATTTGTATATACTCGTATATACATATTGCAAAATAAATAAATCGTTTCGTACTTAAAAAATTAAAAATAATTTTCATCTCAGTTTAAATTTTGAATTTTGTGGATGATTTTATTTTCCCACTGAATGACACAATAAACGATTTTATTTCGAGGAAGTTTTCGACAATGAGTCCTCCACTTGGCGTCGCTCTTTGAGGTCTAGTTAAAAAGGAAAATAAATTTCATCTTACGTTTGGCTGCAGCTTGAAGTGCAATTTGCAGCGTTGTTTCTGACAGCTCTAAGCATTAAGTAAGAAAGTAAGAGCCGCGTCGCTGCAGTAGGTCTTCGCCACGTTTTGGACACTTAATTCCGCTTGGCTCGAATTACTTTGCAGATTCAGAAAGCAAACGAAAAAGAAAAAACATGAAGAGGCAAAAACTTCCACACAAATAAAATGCTTCGCCAACATTCGCAAAACTCGTATAAAATGTTTTTTTTTTCATCTTTCAGTTATTTTTTTTCACCAACAAACCCAATTCAGAAATTTTATTGCTTTCATGAAGTTTGCTTAAAAATCGCTTCTTGTTTTTTTTTTGTTTCATTGCTTTCATACATGAGCGTAATCGTGAAAAGATGACAAACTTAAAATGAAGAAAGACTTCATAAAAGCGTCAAACTTTGCGGCTAAATACAAAATTGCATAACTCCGTTAGAAAAAGACTTAAAGAAATCGATAAAAAAAAACATAACTCTTGGTAAAAAAGTTGGTAGTCAAATGGCAGAAAACAAATCAATTTTTCACATAGCGTGCGAAATATTTTCATAAAAGTTTAACTGCAGCATACTCCACATTACTTTCTAATTTGACCAATTAGCGCATCTAATTACGAAATTTTTTATTGATTAAATTGTTTAGCGCATGGGAAACGCTCAACAAAAACGATAAAACAGCATCAATTCAGCTTTGAATGGGCCACGGAATATTGAGAAATATAAAAACATCCACAGGTAAAGAAAAACTCTTTTAGAGCATTCTCTTCATGAAGGTGTATTTTAAAAGTTTCTGTCTAAGCGTTTACTTCTTACATGAATTCTTTTTTTAATTTAATTCTTTGGAAATCGAAATGATACGGATTTACTCTTAGGAATAATTCTTAGAAGAATATCTTTACTATTGTTAGATTTAAAATTGTAAGCTTGATGGAATGAAATAAAATAGAACTGAGCAAAATATTATAGAAAAAGAAAAGAAATCACGATAAACAAATAAGAATTTTAAATTTTGTTTATTTATAAGAATTAACATGACAAAAAAAAAAACTAAACTTAATTTTTTATACATAAAATTGATGTGTAATAATAAACAATGTAAGCAAAAAGCTTACGAACTATTTTAATAATAGAATCGATACAAAAAATGGTTTTTCATTTTATAAATTTTGACAAATGTCTGGCATACCTTACAAATATAAACTTCGTACAGAGAGTACAAACAAACAAAAGTATACGAGATTCTAGTCGAAAATATCAGGCAAACTTAGGCCAAACTCAGGCCAACCTCGCTAACAACCAACCATGTTCGCGAAAATACTTCATATATCTTTATAAACCCGATTAGCATTTTTTTTGATATTTTTTGATTATAATAACTTTTACACTTATTTATGAAATTTCTACGTAATCTGTGTAACGAAATGAAATTTTATATTCAATTTTTTTACTGAATTATTAAAATAAAAATGTATTACCTAAAAGACATTTTTTCGTGCAGCTGGACATTACTAAAAACAGTAAAAGTCAAATCAAAACTAGTAAGAAAATTATATTCGTCTATACCGAAGCTCAGATACCCTTCGCATATTTAAGTAAACTTCTTTTAGCACATAAGTGCTACATGTCTTTATTATAAGTGGGAGTTGTTCTTATCGGATCACGCCAATTGTTTGTTAGTAGTTCTGTGTTCCTAACAAAGTGTTAAATACCGAATTTGTACTGGTTATTTACGCTGTAGAAATGTTGAAATGGGTTTGAAAATAAATTGCTTACAAACATTACAGAAAGTGTTTACACATATGGAAATTTATTCAAAATGTAAACGCGTTTCTAAATAATTTGGTAGTAAAAATTTCCTAAGATTTCATATGCAAATTTATTTCAAATTTATTCCAAACTTTGTGATACTTTTACTCTATACGTTTGTTATAAGATTGTAATAATTCGTTTCGTCGTTTCGTTTATGCAGCAATTGTTTGTAAAGATTCTAAAAACATCTCTTAAACTTATTCAAACCACAATGCTTATGTGCATTAATTTGCCTTATGTTTATTTCAGCAAAATGGTAAGCTTGGCAAAATGTTTGCATCAACACTTACATACAAAGTATTCTCTTAGTGGCAGCGAAATTGGCTTTTCAATACAAAGTCAAGTTTTCACAAGATATTTTTAATGTGTATAAGTAATGTGTTAAAATATTTTTGTTTACTCTTAGAAGTCGAGCAAAACCGAAAATTGATTTCCAAAATTAAAATTCGTTTGCATGGATTCACAAGGAACTTAAATTTCGAACCCAAGTATTCACATGCATTTTGAACTTTTGCTACAAAGTAACAAGATTGCATCATTAACTTCTACAAAAAATGGACTTCATTGTTTCCCCCACCCACCTCCCATAGCTCACCATATGGAAGAGTTCACTCGTTATACGTATATACTCAACTCGTTTACTCGCTCGTTTTTTTTTCGACTGCGCCAAAAGTGTTGCGATGCGTTGCAAGTGCCACAAATAATCGCAAAAATGTTTTTCATTTATAACGCAGCGCTGCATTTTATTATCAAAATATATATTTTTTTATTAAAACAACAACAACAAAATAAAAAATAATAATATTTTTAATGTTTCTGTTTAAAATACTTTGCATGCGAAATTAATCATTTGACTGCGCACATTTTGAGATACTTAAAATATTTATGCAAATTTATATAATTTGAAATTGAATGCAATTAATCACGTTGCAGCTGATAATTTCAACAGCAGCAGCAACAACAACAACAGCAACAACACAGTCGAGCGAATATTTTATATAAAAATATTATTATAATAATATAATAAAGAGAATAAAAAAGAGTTTCATGATGCATTTGAGCGGAAGTCGTTTACGCGATTTGTCGGAATTTATTACACAGATACACAAGCAAACAACAAAAAAACGCGATTGTTTTACTACATACATACACATATACGTGCTGGTTTTTAATTATAATAATCAATTCACAATTTTAAATGCTACTTTCGAAAGGTATTCTAAAAAAATGCACTTCAGCATTTGACTTTGATTGTTCGAATGTTCATTATCAGGTTATGCACAAATCGAAAGGGCATTGCTCGCTGACTAGCCCCAACATTATCAATATTCTAATTTTTTTTGTTTTTGCTTTTTTGGTAGAGGTGGTAAGGGTAAGTGTAGTATAATCCAGATAAGCTCATTGACAGTTTGAAGCCGTATTAAAGCAAGGCATTTGCAACAGAAGACAGAAAAACAAAACAAGACAAATCAACATGCGAGATAGGCAACACTGAAAACAAAAATCGAAATTTGTATTTATCAGTGTTCGATATTTCTCAAGGCGATGTTTCAAAATGTATTTTGTAGTTTAATTATGAAGTAATCAGATATATTTAAATATTTTACATTATATTCTGGTGGTTTCTTTTCTAACGAAGTTTGTTAAATGTATCTCGCGCTCTTATTACTTTGTGTTCTTTTCTAAAAGGAGCATATCTTTGTGAGTGTTTCGATTTCTTTTCTAGAAATGAACCATTTAGAAATGAACCATGTCAAGTGATCAGTTAGCACTACAATAAGTGGACTAGACAAGGATATATATTGACATACTAACTTTGAATTTATACAATATATTGGAATTTGACGCATTTGAAATAGGAGCTGCTCTCCTTTGATCACTTCTCTGCTTAATGATAAAAAGATTCATATAGAAAAAAAAACTGCAAATACCTAATTTAAATTCTTGTTTTTTTCCTCATTCACTCACTAATTGCTTTAATCACTCATTTATTTAATATTCATTATTTCTTTTATTCATTTATTAAGTTATTCATTTCTTCATTTATTTATTTTATTCATTTATTCGTTTACTCACTTACACATTTTATACATTTATTCATTTATTCATTATTCTTTTATTCATTTGTTCGTTTATTCATTTATTAAAATATTGGTTTATTATTTTATTCATTTATTTATTCATTTAATTATTCATATTTTTATTCATTTATTAATTTATTGGTTAATTCATTTATTCATTCATTTAATCATTCTTTTAAAGCAAGCAATTTTAATCTTCTTGTCATGCCAATTTACAACAACATTCTAAATATTTATATTTTTAATTAATTTATAATCTGCAGTTGCCATTTGATTAAATTTTCATACAATTAATATATTAAGGTCGGTCTCAACGATCATTACAATTGCACCACATATGCAAATAGAATAATTCTTATACTAACTATTTTTAACTTTCTCTCTTAATTCTGTGTTATCTATTCTAAAAGTAAAGAAAGGTAAAGATTCTACCACATATTTTTTTTCTCAGAATACTCCAATACGTATATTAAAACTGGCCTAATCATGGCATTAAGGTGGTAACTCTGCTCTCTGCTTTACATGTTGTTTGGTGGTATGTGCTCACACACACACACACACACACATCGAAATGTGTCAATATTACTGTCAGTTTTCTACTCAAATGAATTCTTTCAAAAAGAAAATAAATTTTCCTAATGACTTATAACCCATGGCAACATATCCTACTCATACTATTAAACATGAACTCACACACACACACACTCACACATACATTTCAGCTTTTGCCTATAATTTGTCACTCTTTGTCAAAGACATAAGATGGCATAATCTTTTTGATGTTCCCTTTTGATTTTTTTTCTCTTTTCTCTTTTTTATTTTTGTCTTTTTCTTCTTCTTTTTCTCCTTCTTCCTCTTCGTCGTTTTGTGATTTTCATTTGAAAATAATGAACCTGAAAATTTCAACGAGGCGGCAAATGTGCTGATAAGCAGCGTCTAACTTCGTCTTTAGTCGGCTTGACTTCCTTTTCATTTATTTCCACCGACTCTGTGTGACTTTCGCTCGACTTCAATTTTGGCAACCGATTTATTTGATTCAAAATAATTGCTGTGGAATTTTACTTACATAGAACAATTTGAATCGGATGAATGTTAAATGAGATACGCACCTGGAACGATAAAAAACATGTTTCAAAGTTAAGAAAAGTATATCGAATTTTTGCTTAAAATCTAAATATCGCTAAAAAATTATACAAAATATCATTTGTTATATAAAAGTATAAAGTTATGATCTCATAATAAACCAGAAATGCAATCCCCTACTCAAATTTTCATAGCCAAAAGTTTGATTTCACAAACTGCCGCAGTCATTCACTTTGGTCGTCATTATTGAAAATTCATTTTGCACAAAAAACCTGATCACGATTTTGAATTTAATGACTTCAAATGAAACTGTTTATTAACTGATAAATAACTACTTACACGTAATGTGAAATATTCGTTACGGATGCTTACGTATAAAGTCAGTTTGACGTATTTCTTTATAAACATCAAATCAATATTGAATTTCAATTGAACAATTGCAAAGCAAACAATGACAGAAGAAGAAAAAACATTTTATTTTTTGTGAATTTTTCTCAAAGTCATAAATAATGATTTTTAGTTATTAGAAAAATGGTAAAGACTTTTTCAACGAAAAAAGTTCGTCTACAAACGAAAAGCTTAAATTTGTTGTATATTGCATAATTTGCTGGTTACACTGTGCCAGCAAATTACTTCGCTTTGAGCCTCAACGAAATAAAAGTAGACCCGAAGAAAAACAAAGCTCATAAAGGGTTTTGCAAAGTTAGCTCGTTTTTTTTTGTATTGCCTCTTGAAGTTGGCTTGATGTTTGACAATATAGCCTAAAAAGGGTTATATTTCTGCATCTGGGACTAAAGATGTATTGAGTGACCTATAGTAAAATATTTTTCTAGATCAAATCAACCCTCTAACCATAATTTTTCTGGGTCTATGTTAAACGTTTTCTCAAAAAAAAACAAAATAGACCCATTAAACGTCGAAATATGTAACAAATATACTAGAAAAATAATAACCATCAAATTTTACTATTGGTCACTGAAGTACGGAACAGTCTTAAATGCATATCAGTGGTCATTCCATACGACAAATGACAAAACATGGATAATCCACTGCAGAATTTAAGTGCGCTGTAACAGTTGAAAAATTTCTCGTACGCACACTTACTGACAAAACATGAATTGTCAGTTATCGTATTAAATGACCACTAATATGCATTTTGAACTGTTTTTCTTACAACGTTTTTCCATAAAAATTTTAAATTTTAAACTCAAAGTCAACTCACATGCGTTATATATTAATCAAAGGTGGGCATCGTTAATCAAAAACTTAACTTCGTTAATCCGAGAAAAGTTAACCAAAAACTTAACTTTTTCGTTAATCTGGTTGAAAAGTTAACATCGTTAAAAACATAATGTTAAAGTTAAAATTTCTGTAGCAAAAACCAAAAATATTTTTCTTTCAAAAACTCGACAGTAAAATTCGATTAACCTTGTATATAAAAGCATATGTATATAAGCAAGGATAAATAGGAATTCTAAATGTCGTTAAATTTGTGATTCAATTTAGTTTTGATCTAATTTAATTATATTTATTTATTTTCAAGAAGGCAGAATCTGTCAGTGAATCATTCGATTTGCCTTTTTTTGTTATTGATTTTACTTTTTACATTTATTGAATATACGTAGGAATTTTAAAGCGAGTTAATTAACTTTTTAGTGGGTTCAAAATGAACAGGAAAGTAAAAAATTAGCAAAAAATTTAACTTCGTTAATTAACTATTAACTTTTTAACTAGTTCGTGCCCAGCTCTGATAATAATGAGCATAATGAAACACTTGCGTTGCTTTTACAATACTTTTTCCTATTTATATATTTTATTATTTATTAAACAAAATGTTTCATTGATATTATTAAAATTAATATTTTACAACAAACTAACAAATTTGTACTGATATTAACACACATGTTTGTTTTTTATTTGCGTCTCGAAAAATTTTACTCAGTATCTTTACTCTTAATTATCAGAAATCTCTCGTATTTTATTTGCATATCACAATACTTGCAAATGTTATGTACAATAATTGTTTATTTATTGAATATTTTTGTTAATATAGTATTTATTTTGACGCAGCATATGCAACAATGTAAATTTTCCGCCTGGATACCTTTTCGAAAAATTGTGAGTGAGAGCGAGATTGGCGTGTGCGAATGAATGCGGTGGGTAAAGTTACAAAAAAAAAACAATAATAAAAAACAAACAAACGAAAAAACAACAACAAGCAACAATAATAGCAACATACGCACTCAACGGAAACGAAGCGCGAAACACCTTCCTCATATGCAGTGATTTCCTTTGCAACACATGCGCTCGTCTCCCCCCCCCCCCCCCCCTCCGTCGACTTCCACTTCCTTCCTCAACATTTTCCGGGCATTTGTACTATATTTGCATAGCATTGTGACTGTATGTACGTATATGTTTGCGTATGTGTGTGAGTATGTGGGCGTAGATGTGTTTGCAGGTGTCTTTTGCGATACGGTTTATTTTAAAAATTTCTCGTATTTTTCATATTTGTGACAAGTTTTTTGCGCCTTCCTTCGCTCCCTTCGCTGCAGTCGCTTGCATCATAATGCCACACTTTTAGAAATATGTCATCAGCATCACTTCACGTCCTCCGACACAGCCACAGCTCGTCCTCCGCCATTAGCGCGTCCGTCGTCAGCATAATTTTATGCATTTGCACATTTGTTTCGCTTTTTATTTTATCTTTTGTTTTGTTTTGTTTCATTTCGGTGTTTGTGTATTTTTGTTGTTTTTTTTTTGCAACGCTTGCAAATGCGTTTTGCCGTCATTCGCCCACTCACTTTTGTTTTTGTTTACATTTCTAATGCATTTCATATTCTATTTTTAATATTCAAATCCTCTTTACTGCACACTGTACACCACGACGAATACAAATTTAGTATTTAACGAGGTACTTAAAAAACAAACAAAAATTCGTTGACCTTGAAGAGAACTTACAATCACACTAAAATATTTTTACATGAATGTGGTCAGTTAAAGATGGACCGACACTGAAGATAATTTAACTAGAAATGTAACCAATGGCTTCGGGAATGAGTTCACTAACATTATTTGATTTGAATGAATGCTCGACCATTCTTTTAGATATATTTGTATATAAACGATTTCATTATAACTAGTTGCGAGATATATTTGGTCAGTTAAAAATGGACAACCACTGAAGATAATTTAACTATATTTATGTATAACAAAAGCTTCCAATAGCTTCGTAAAGTTTTTCAATAACATTATGTGATGGTTGTGGTCAATGAATGCTTGACCCGAGGCAATAATCATCTTGCAGATATTTGTTATTAGGAAAGTATCTAACACTGAAATAAATGTTGGCCAATTCCGTTATGAAAGTAGAAAACAACAATTCGAGAATTTTTCATTTTTTTCGTTGAATATTTGTCAATATTCTGTACGAATTGATCCAGTGTGCACCACTCACGGTTTTGCGTGTCGCCGCTATCGCCTACTTTTTATTTTCTGTTTGTGTTGCTTATTTTTCGCTTTTCTCTATTGTAGTGTGCGTGTTTCTTTATTTTTATATTTTAGCATAGGTATCGGCCCCATCTCCTCGCCTCCCCTCTTGCCGACCGCATTCATTGGCGTGTTTTTGCAATTGCATTGTTTTCGTTTATGCAAACAAACAATGTTTCATTGTTTTTCTATTTCTATTGTTATTTTCGTTGTGTGTGCGTGTGTGTGTGTGTGTGTGTATTTTTCTTTCTTCTATTCACAATTCGTTGCGCTTTTTTCTGCTTGTATGTGGCAGCTACATTTGCTAATCAACACCATTCACACCGTTGCCGCCCGCCCGCCCTCTGCTGTGGCCCCTTCCCATCTTTATGGCCATTGCCAGCTACGACATTGAAGTACCTTCTGCCGCAGGCGCCATTTTTGTATCCGCCGCCAATTGTTTCCGTTTCCTCGGGGGCGTTCGTTTAGTTCAGTTCGTTGGCTTCAGGGGCGCCATTATCAACGTCGTCGGTCACTGACTCACTGCTCCATATTCTCGTATTCTCGTATTTTCATATTTTCATATTTTCGTATTTTCCATATTTTTATATTTTATTCAAACAAAAATACAAGAAATAGCAACGCACTTACGAAGTTACGAAGTTGCTTCAAATAAAATAAATATTTGCATTTGTAATGAAAGCAAAAATATATTTGTTGTTTTTGTTTTGTTTCCGCTATGTTCGCTTCGTTTCGGTTTGGTTCTATTTGGCAACTCTTAAGTTTAAGATTTAAGTCGACTTCAATTGAAGCTGCTCTTTAATTCGCTGCTTGTTGTTCTTAAGTAAACTTCAGGGAACTCTTCGGAAAATGCTTTAACTGCGAGCGACTTCGATTCAATATGTGCTTCAGAAGTGTGCTCCAGAGTAAAGCACCGACACCGGCAGAAACAAATTCAAGATACCATTGTTATGCGTTATAGAGGTGCTTGTATTTCTTTTAACATATTTAGTAAAACGTTGAAATACTTTAAAGTACACTGAAAGAAAGTTTATTCCAAGACAGGTTTTAAAAATATAATTTAAAAAAAAATTAATTTTGAAAAATTTCGGATTTTAGTTAATTTTGGCTGCAAAAAGAAACTGTAGAAATGAAATTTGTAATTAATACAACTGCAGCAGTTTCCTTTCATATTGAGCTATGTTCGAATCGACCAACCTTAAACAACTTATTGACAAGCTTTTATTTTCCTTTGCACTTTCTTAACATGTAAAACTCTCATTTGATTGGAAATACATTTTTATTAAAGGGCGTGGAAGATTTTTTTGCAAAAGACTAGCTGTAAAGGATGATGAGGCGTCTTAAAAATTGAATATGGACTCTCTGCTTTTAACTGTTGTTGTAATTAAAAAGTTTACTTGCGAAGTTTATGTTTTAAGTAAAAGCGATCTTGACTATGAGCACTTAATGTTAAATTTAACTTTTTATACCCTTCGCCAAGTGCATTCACTAAAGGGTATATTGAGTTTGTTCTTCCATTTGTAAAAACCATAAGGAAACATGGTAGGTATGACAAAGTATATATATTAATGATCAGCGTTGGATTCTAAGACGATTTAACGATATCCGTCCATCTGTCCGTTAGTCTGTCTATTTCAGCGATTACAGCCGTAATTTAAGATCTAGCTAAAGTTTTGTATGTGAGCTCCTATTCTCCAAGCAAAAGCTGAGTTCTAAGATGGGTCAGATCGGATCAGAACTTCTTCCCCCTTCCATACAAACCACCCCTTTCCATACGAGAAAAACATTTGATTAAAATAGTTCCAGTGCAGATAGCCAAATCAAATTCGATAATTAGCACTTCAGTTGTAACGTAAAACAGCTCACATAGAATGGGCATGGGCCCACCTCCCATACAAGCCACCCTTTTCTATGCAAAAAGCACAATACAGAAAAAAATACAATAAACGGTAAATTAATTGTTTAAAGTGTTTTAAATAAACTAAAATGAAATTTTAAAACCAATCCAATTGCCCGATTTATTTAATAAATGCGCAATTTTAACATTTAACAGAATAGCTGGGCGAAAAATTAACAACACCTGCGATCAGCACCAGGAACAAAATAAATATATACATATTTATTTATATATATATATAAATATAAATAAATAATAAGCATTATTTATGACAAATTTTAAAAGTCCACATACAACTGAAACGAAACGACTTTAATTAATTTTGTCACATTTTTGTCATAAATGTTTATGTCATATGAGTAAATGTCATATGTGTGTACGAGTATGTCGTATCCCAGCATACTATTTCACTAACGCTCAGAATTAGAAAGGTTACGGTTTTATTAAATTTGAATTATAATTTATGTTTCAGATACTTAATTCAAACGCTAAGTTCCATTATCAGAAAAACGATAAAATTATAGTCAGAGCTTGAAAATAAAAAACTGAGGATGCTTCAAAGTTTTATTAATCAAAAAGTCACAAGCGATATTGGATTAATTAAAGAACTTATGATGAACTAAAATAGAAAAATTATTTTTGGTTTTTTAAGCTAATAAAATATCCGAAAAATAATAATCTAAAATATTTATGCTACTTGCGGGACGGGAACAAGCTCATTTCAGACGAAAAGACTCATATTTATGACACTTCAAAAACACATATTTTGGAGTCTAATATGAGAAAGGATACATTTAAGACGCTTATCAGAGCAAGGGAAACACGCTCATTTGGGACACTTATAAGTGCTCTTTGTGTGGTTAAAGTGTCTAATTAGAGTCTTAAATAAGTCAGGTTGTTTGCTGGGATGTGTATATGATCTATATATGTATACCATATTTATATACATATATGTGGGTGTATTTTGTGCAGGTACTGAAATGCAAAATGTTTATTATTAATTTTGCAATCATTCAACCCTAAAAGCACATAAAAAAGGAAAAATCAAAAGTACATGCAACTGTATGCGTGTCAATTGCACAAATACACAACGACACTACTACTACAGCTGCATTTCAGCATTAAATCTGAAATTTTGTGACATAATAAAACGTTAATGAAAAAAATAATAAAATACGAAATATGAAATAAGGACAAACGCATTTTAATTACAATGCAATTAATTAAAATTTATTTATGTTGACACAAATTTTGAATTTTTTCTTGTTTTCTCTGTTAAAATTTTTAAAATTTATATTTTGTTGTTGTTGTTGCTGTTGTTGTTTGCTGCTCCATCGTGTCGAAGCATGTGAGTGTCATAAATATTAAATAAATATTTACATTTTTTATTTGCACAAAAAATCGCCACATGCTGCAACAACAACAATAACAACAACAATGTAAAAAAATAACAGCAAAAAGGGTTAATTTTTCTATAATTTTAATTATTTTTGATATTTTTTACATGTACACACGGAGAATTTTTACAAAAATATTTGTATTGAAAATTTTACATTGCGCCTGAGTGTTAAAATAACATGATATTGTAAATTTAGCATGATGCAGTGTTAATTTAACATTATATTTATTTTATATTAGTGCTAAATTAACGCTTTTTAGAGTAACTTGTCAAAGATTTTGGAAAAATCAACAAGAAAAATAGTGTTAAACTAAAATTGGATCCTATTGGCCAAACATTTTCGACTGTAAAATATTAACAGAATATGTAAAAATTTTTATCTGGCAACTAAGTAAAATAAATGTAAAATGTTATTTTAAAATGTAAACATAAAGAGTGTTAATTTAATGTTAATATTACTTGATTTTTTTTCTGTGTGTGTATTGGTGTTCTTTTTTTACCATTTATATATTAAAAAGTGTTGCAATCAATATTTGCCGATAAATTGGTGAAATGTTAAATGTGTGCGTCACGTGTGTGACCGCGTGTGTGTGTTCGAAGCATTAACAAATATAAATTTTTAAATGAAAATATTGCAACAATCCATTAGCAAGGAGAGCTCTAAAATGACAACAACAACAACAAAATATGCAACAACATTTAAAAAAAATATTTTTTAAAACAAATATTTAGAATGAATTTCTTCCATTTTTGTTATTTAATAAAATCGTTGAACATTTATTTCTAAAAATAAGTTCGTTGAACTTTCTGAGACAAATGAAAATACAATTTTGTTGTTTTTGTTTTTCGTTTTCTGCACAATGTTTTAGGCAGTTGTGGAAAATTTATTTTCTTCGTCGCTTAATTAAAAAATTCTTCAAGTTTCCGTTTGGAGAAATCTCGGATTTCGGTTGTTTATTTAAAAATGCTTTTATGCGTGCCTTAAGTGTTATTTTACGCCTTGGTAGTTGTAAATGTGTAAGAGTATACGTGTATTTGGCTGTGTGTGAGATTGTGCACACTAAAACAACAGCAACAAAAAAATATAAAATGAAACAGAAATAAAATTCGAATTCTTGTTTTACTACATTTTGTATTTTTGTTGTAAAAAATTGCGCACGTGCGTTTGGCGACGTGACCTGCACTTGTCCGACTCCCGGTATAAGTTGAATTCAAAGTGACCATGCGTGACCTTTAAATAGGGCATTCAGGGATTTTGGTTAGGTTATAAAAACATCAAATATCAGAAATCACTTAAACTACGGCTGATTTCTCAGTGATCTTTTGATAGACAGATGGGCAGTTAATCGAATATCGTTAAATCGACTTACTGTACTCTATGGCCGTGTATATTACAAAGCGTATACAAAATATATGTACAAACCACTGCCCAAAATAAAATTGTGTTC
Source organism: Suillia variegata (assembly GCA_949127995.1). Taxonomy (NCBI): domain Eukaryota; kingdom Metazoa; phylum Arthropoda; class Insecta; order Diptera; family Heleomyzidae; genus Suillia; species Suillia variegata. Next base: position 19,203,891 of record OX421846.1, read on the forward strand.
TGACTACTAGACAATACGGCAATGAAATTACTGCAAATAAATAAACTCTCTTCTTATAGATAAATAAACGTATCATTAAATGAACCTTCTTAGTATTTTACCATCCACCTCATCTGGGTACCCAGTCAGAGAAGTATAGAGGATAACTTCAAAGCAGATGAAGTAGCAAGGTGCGGTACATCTATACCAATCCTCCTTGACAAGGCATCAACAGTTGAACACATCCTGTGCGAATGCGTAGCAGTGAACAGCAGGAGGTGCAATGCAATCGGATCCATTTCAGACATTGCAAGAAACACGATATCTACGATTTCATCGTTTATTTAATCCTTAGAATCGTTTATATAAGACCCGTGGAGTATGGTTAAGATTCCATTGGTGTCACAGTGGGTCTTATTTAGGCTTAAGTGTGTCTTCGGACAATCAATTAAACCACTACCCAAAATATACTAGCTGATATCTTTCAAACTAGAACTGGCATTTAACTTAGTTTTTTATAAAAGATGGTTGCAATGGAAAATTCTTTGAAATGTCACACTAAAAAAAACCGTGGAGTTGTTATTGAGATATAAACATTGTTAAAAAATATTTTTTAAAGTTACTTTCCTTTAAGTGAGAAAATAAATATTTAAAATGCAGTAAATTCTTCTGTACGAATAATAACAACAATTCTAAGAGAAACAAAAACTCACAAGATCATTCATATTATTTATTCTTGGAAAAGTAAAACTTTTCTCGCATTATAAGAAATGTTTGCTTAATTTGAATATATAAAGAAAAATCAATTTTAGTCATTATTATTTTTGAATAATGCAAAATTTTTGCATCAACAAAAAGCTTGAACAAATATTGTGAAAAGATAGTAGAAAAATAAAAGCGAAGTTGGTTACCCTAATTTGTACTGGCGCATGTAACGACTGCATGTCGCGTTTCCTCCTAAAATGTGAATGTGGACGCATGCTCGTATCTGTGTTAGTTTGGTAATTTTGTGGCTTTAGATAACAAATTTCACATAAACACGCGCCTCAACAAAATCAAATAAAATTACACAAAATTATATTTGAAAAACTTTGAAGAAATGTAAAAAGAAAACACAACAAAAAAAACTAAAAACTACACAGAGCACATAATTTTCAAATATTTTTTGGTACGTGCGAGGGCATAATTTCCCCCCTCCCCCTTCTCCACCCAGCATGCAAAAGTTGTGTGTACACGGAATGGAGTGTCCAGTTCAACTTGGACCAACTGCCAGTGAGTGTTCTCCGGTAGCCAGGGATTTTAACTTTTACCCGAACTTGGAATATTTTAAATTTAATTTAAACAATTTTAAACAAATTTTCGAAATTTATTTTATTAGTTTTTAAATTTATGAAGTTGTAAATTAAACATTTTGAGCAATTGTTTAAGTTACGGTTTAATTTTTGAAATTTTTCGAATTTTGCTAAACATTCAATAAGGAAACTCGAAACAACAAACCATTTTGCACCAGTGTAAATTTCTGCTGTTGTCTTTTTGTGTTTTTCTTCATTTATTTCATTTTCTATTTTTGTAGTTGTTGTTTTTTGTGTTTCCTGCTTTTCTTTAAATGTACGCACGGAGTCAGTTTTCCACATTTTCCGTTTGGTGGTCGTATCGCGCAAGAGAAAACATTTTCTAATTACACAGTGACATAATTTAAATTAGAGAAAATTCAGAGCTCCGTTGTAAACGGAAAACTTCGCAACGCAAAACAGAGCAAAAAAAGACAACAACAACAATAGCAACAACAGCAGCAACAACAAAAACAACAGCAATAGCAGCAGCAGCTAGAGCGGCATGTCTGCCATTACTTATGTTAGCTGTAACTGTGGGAGCCATAAACCAACCCACACACACACATACATATGTATATGTATATATAAATATATATATATATACTTTCTACACACACACTCTCCCTCATAGTCATACTCATACACATAGACACACACTATAAAACAGTTAAATTGCGTGTGCTTTTACAGAGTGCCGCCAAGGCAAGATAAAGTCGCCAACAGTAATAGACGACAAACAACAACAAAAACAACAACAGCAGCAGGAGCAAAAACAACAAAAATACTGCTGCAATGTGTACGGCAATTGGTTGGCAAAAAGAAGAGCGAGGAGTGCAGGCAGCTAAATGCCAAGGAGGCAACCAAAAGCCATCGCGCAAGATAAGCCCAAGTCGGTTGGAGCATTAGAAGGACGAGCGGCGTGGCAGACGGCAGATGAACAAATAACACTCGGTAATTTCGGTTTTTATCAGAACGAGCTGTGAGCTGTGAGCTTCGAGCTGCCTTATTTTGTGAAAATTCCATCGGAGCGGAGGACGTCTTGTCTCGCGGTTTTCTCATGGATTAATTTAAGGATTAGAGTCGCTTTCTCTATTGCTTTGTATGTATGTATATGCCACTCGCTGCCTTTAAAGATCATTTGATTTCGTACATATTAATTTGTCACAATTTTCGTTAAGCATAGTAGAAAGCGTGACCGGTATAAAGTATCCACAAAATTCTCTAAGACTGTCGTGACTTTATTTTATATGTATAAGCAAGATAACTGCCACGCCCATTGTCCAAATAAATCTACAGATATTTTAAGTACCTAAAGTTCTTTAAAATATATAATATAAGTAGGCCTCCATCGGGCGATGGATATACCAAAAGGAATCAACGGAGCACAATAAATTTGCTGCTAAAACAGGGCATGGTTGATCTATATTAACGCCCTCTAATAGTAAAAAAATTTAAACAATAAAAACTAGGCTAGCTGTAAGATATTTTGGATTCGGCAATACCGCATATAATTTATTTCGCTTTTGCAAACTTTAGTTTGGCAAAAAATATATAAAGCATTTTTTTTTAATTTAGTTAATCGCTTCTAAAACTTATTAACAAATTCAGCTTTGTGGAATTCGAAGAGCAATTAGCTTATACTCTTATATACAAAGTATGCGAAAACGTTTGTTTTCTATCCCATGTACACCCAAGCGAGTTCTTATTTTTTGCCTTTAAGATATGTTTTAATTTTTAATTATATTTAAGTAATTTATTTTCGATATGTGCGAACGTGAACCTGTCATTCGAAAGTAACTTCCACCGGAGCAAAACAAAAACAAAAACACAATCGCACAGGCAAACCGGTGAATTATTCTTTAGGGCAACTTTGGGGTAAATGAAATGATTACCAAACAAACTGCGAGGGTTATTTCCACTGTGTGCTAAAATCGGAAGCCCGAAGTCTAACGAAATTCAAAATGAATGTTTAAACTTGCGCTGCGCAGCGCCGCATGGAATTCTCCAATGTATAATTTGCATTAATATGCAACAGTTAACATATACCATTAAATAATAACACATAAACAAAGTACGCTGGCGGCACACAATTCAAAATTCAAATTCAAATTTAAATTTGAGTCGACAAAACAACCGACAAAGCGCCAACGCTCGCTCGCTCACAACTCATCACAACAACATCGCCCAACCGGAGAAGAAGTGCCCATGCGGTCTGTCGGTCTGTCTGTTTGTCTGTCGGTCGGTCGGTCGCTTGGTCGGATTCAAACGGATTCCAAATACAGCGACTGAAGCGCAAAAAGTGTGGTGTCAACATTTTTTGCGCTAAAAAGGACTAAACATTTGAATCAAACAAAAAACAAAAAAAGGGGGCATAACAACAACAACAACGACAAAAGCGAAACGCAAGCAAGTAGTGTAATTGTAAATAAGCGGCGATGTAGTGAAGATAATTCCAGCGAGTACATATCAGCATGTACAAAGTTGAACATGGAATCGTAGTAGAAATGTAGTAGTTTTAGTAGTAGATGTAATAGATGTAATAGTAGCTGGCAGTGGTGATTCTAGGGCGGTTCACTTACCAAGCTGACTAAAATTGGAAGCTGCCAAAATCTGTTTAATCTATTTTATAAATAATTTTCAGTACTAACTTTAATTTAAAGTCTTTCTGTCGCAATTTGTATAACATATTCTAATCGAAATATGGGACATGTCGAAAAAATTATACCCTACACATCTTTTTAAATCAGATTATACTATGAAGACTGGAACCAACGCAGGACACTCCCACTTATCATACTCACAGCTAGAAAATAATTTATTTAAATTTTATTTCAAATAATAAAAATTAACAAATTTTCTTTTAAGAACCGTCCTGATTAAAATATACATACGCACATACTCGTACACATACACACACACGGTGACACCACATTGGCACCACCAACGAAATTAGATAATGCCAACGTGGTGGCATTTCTAGCTCAATTTTATGATTTTATGAAAATAAATGAGCGCTTTGTGCAACATTTACACAAACATATTCAAATACTCGCACAGCATACACAGAAGAACCTAAATTGTCCACTGAACATTTGGTATGAAATGTTTGTTGATTCAGCAACAATTTGCGATTGTATTAAACAAACATTCGTATTCAACTTAAAAGAATCAAACAAGAGTGTTAATTAATACAACTAAATTTTTAATTGGAAATGTTTTAATTTTGAGAGACATTTCTACAATATACACATATAGATAAAACAATTTTTAATTGTATTAATTGATATTTTAATTGAAAAAAGAAGTAAACTTCAACTCAAAAAAATTGTGTGCTGAGTTTTGTGTCGTGGCTTCTCAGCTTCGAAAGCATACATACTCGTACTCGTAGATGTAAAAAATCAACTACTGGTATTGTGCCACAGTGTGTCAGTGGCACAATCTTTAGACTCTGACAGCTGGCTTATGTTCGATCCCTAGAAAACACCAACAATTTTCAAAATAAAAAAAAAGAATGGAATGCAAAACAATTAACTCTACCCACAGCATTTGAATAAAGCATTTGCATCAATAGTTGTGGGTAGAGTTTTAGTTAAAAATTAATTGTATTAAACAAAAAGTTAATTGTTTTGATTAATTTCGTTCAGTGTACAATTAAATAAAAAAATATGCATAATTTTTAATTGAAAAAAGTAAGAGAATTTACTTCGGCCATACCGAAGCTCAAATATCCTCCCTGTCCATATCAGTGACGACAAATAGCACATAATTTTTCACTATTTTCAATAAGCCACTCCCATTTTTGGTTAGTTGTTTTCTGTTACTGCTAAAGTGTTAAATACCGAATTTGAACTAATTATCTACAGTGTAACTATTTTAAATATTATTTTATCCGCAAAACTACTTTACTCTTCCATACAAACCATCCCTGTATGGAAGAGTGGAGTAGTTTTGGTCCGATTTGGTCCAACTTAGAACTTAACCTCCGCTTGGAGAATAGGAGCTCATATACTACCAAATTTCATATCTCATAACCTACAGACAAACGGATATCGTTAAATCGACTCAAAAATCGACGTTGATCATTTCTATATGTATATGTTATCGCCATACCTACCGCGCCTCCTTATGGACGTTAAAAATGCTGGAACGAACTCAATATACCCTTCGGTACAAGCTTGCGTGTGACAAAGGGTATAATTAGATATTTGTTTATATGTATAGTAAATAAGTTTTAATAGGAATATAAGTAATTCGAATAAAGTAGAAAGAAAAGCGGAAACATGATACCCAGTGACGTACTCACACGAAGGACTCTCACAAAAATAAATCGTGAATTTCTGCTAAAAATTTAATAATTTAATTTTTAAGTACGAGCTTAAAACGAAATCTTACAAAATCCTTGAATTCTTTAGTTTTCGGCCTTTTTTTCGCTTGTTTGTTTTTGTGACGCTTTCAGCTTTTCTTTTGTCACTTTTTCCGTTCGTTCGTTCGTGATGGGTGCGAAAATCCTGTACTACTCGCTAAACCGAAAAAAAGAAAGTCGCACCCAATCCAGCGCCTCTTTTCCCGTTAAACAACGTTGACATCGGCGCTGCCTGTGGTTGCTGCTAGTTTTTCCTTGCCTAGATAAAAATTATTTTTTCGTTTTCTTTGTTTTTTTGTTTTTGTTTTGTTTTTGTTTCTACGAACTTCAGCCAAGCGCACGCTAAAAAACCACAAAAGGACACGAAGGATAATGATGCTTACGGAGGAATTGTGGCAAGAACGAAATCGTGGTTTAGCTACAGCGCTTGACAGCGTGGTGACAGCTAAGCTTCAGCTCCGTTGTTCTATTTTCACCATATTTTTTGTTGTTGTTGTTTGTGTTCTTCCTCCTTTCTTTTTTTTGGCGCATTTAAAAAGTACAATAATTTTTTCGTCCGCTTGTTTTATGCTTGAAAATGCGCTTAAATTATATAATTTCCTTCGTTTTTCGTTTTTCATTTCATTGCGAAAAATTACGACTAACTTTTAGTCAGCTTTATCACTTTGAATTTACGTCTGCGCTTGTAGTTAGAAATGTTTTAAATGGCGGCTTAAAATTCTACTTAGGAATTTCTTTGGTATTTTCTAAACGCTTTCGAAGACAAAACATTTTTAACAAGCAAAACTTTTTTATTTATATTTAATTTAAGACCAAACGAAGAATTTTTACAAAAAAGACAAATCAATTATTAAAGACGGCGATTATAAGGAAATGCAAACAAAGTATTTTTGTTTGGCTCAGTCAGACCTTATGACATATATCAATATTAATAAAGAAGTACCACGTCTAAATATAAACTGTGCAATGGAGCTTCTACCTACGCAAGCTTCAAAAGAAAAACGAATGTCACACAAAAGTTCATTTTCGTTGTGGGAAAAAGTGGTACTCCAGAGAGTTCAGGAGTAAACTTTTACATATTAGGCATTTTGGCGGAAAACATGTATTTTCAATATGTCACTGCAATATTTTAGAATGGAAATATTTGGAAGTTTACACTTGTAGTCGAAACAAAAAATTGTACTAAGGCTCGGCTAAGAGTTCACTTTAAAAATAATACAATAGATTTATAATTTAAACAAAATATAAAACACTTTTATAAACATCAACAAAAGTGAAACGTAAAAAATGGAACGTTAATTAAAGCAATTAAATGATTATCAACATATTTCATTCTTAAAAGCCTTTAAAGGAACGAGTTGCGGTTCTACATCGTTTACGCCTTTTGTTAATTATTTTCAATAGTAGATGGATCATATTCACAGACAAATAAAGTAACTAACTAACTGTAGTATCAATTTAAAATGCCAAATAATACTCTAATTGAAACACGAGAGAGCAGATGGACTGGCCAGGAAAGGTTCTGCCATGAGAATTGAATATGCCGAATCAGTAGCAACTCCACTCAATGTTGTCAAGAATATTATAAACATAAAATTTCTCAATATCGCAGATTGTAGATGGAAGTGTCAGACGTCATGCAAACTTAGCAGGTCGTTTTGGCCTACCTTCAACCTTTAACAAACGTCATCCCTGGTGAACATGAATAGAAGGGATGCGTCTAGACTTACGGGAGCAGAAAGCTTAAATATCACATAACACCAACCAAGCCGTTTTCCATTGTCTCAGTAAATGCCCAGCCTTATGGAGTGTAAGGTTAAAAACTCTAGGTAAACCACTATTTGGAAGTCTCAAGAGACATCCACGACCTGCTAAGGTTCTTAAACTGGATTTGGTAAAGCTGCAGTATATAATAATATTTCAACTAGATGAAAGCGAAAATGTGGCAACTAAAATTTGATACTGAAGTTAAGTTAAAACTTCATTTGGACCGTTAATATGCTCCGAACTCATTTATTACTTAATAAAATTTATTATTTGAATTAACAACTCAAGAACATATTTTAAACAATTATTCGCATTTTATACTTGGTAGTACACTTGAAATTTGCTCATACTTGAACATGTCGCCCATAATCTGAATTGTGCCACTCTTTTTCGATTTATATTTTTGAAAACTTTCGATGACCTTTTAAATCTAGGCACATTTTTACTTAGTCTACTTACTTTACTCAGAAATGGTCATTTAAAATTTTCATAAATATAAATCGAAAATACATTAAGCAGAAAGAACACGTTTATTTCTTCAAAAAAGGCACAACTCGAAATGTGCCTGTTTAGCATTTAACCTAAACGATAAAATATTGTAGCAATCGTTTAATCAAAAGAGACAAAACTGCTTTTTGTAAACAATGTGGTTATGTTAACTCGAAAATTAAATTTTCAGAGTTGTGCCACTTTTGAAGTGAGTGTTGAATTTATATCTTCAATTATCTACTGTCAGATTTAGTTTAGTTTCAGTTTAGTTTATTCATTTATTGACGATTGTAATTCACAAATGAGATATAAAATAAGAATATCAATTTAAAATTTATATATAATACTCTCTACATACAAATATACAAACACACATACAAACATATTTACACACATGCATTTAATTTATGTACTAACAAACGACTTCATTATTTTACTGTGCATTCGGCCTCTAATATTCAGTTAAAAAACAATTTTCATTTTTAAATAATTACAATTACTAAATACTTAGTTTTTGTAATTGTGTTTGTTTGCTTTTGTAATTGTTGTTGTTTGTTGTCTATCTGCCAGTCTGTCTGTCTGTTGTGTCCCTGTACACGAATTAACATATTTTGAGATTGTTAGCTGCACGCTTCGTCGTTAAAGATTTCGTTTTATGAATATTGCCACATAGTATACTTTTGCTTTACCGACTCGACTGTCTGTCTGTCTGTCCATCTGTCTGGCTTGTGTCGAAATTTAAGTATCCTACACTCGTGCAAAATTGTCATCTTTTTAATGCGTAAAATAAGCCATTTTTGTGGCATTGTAAAGTGGCAATTAAGTTTTGTCAAAGACTTGCGTTAATGTTTTGGGGTCGGTCGTTGTCGTCGTCGTTGTCGTCATTGTTCCTAGTCATTTCTGTTTGGCTTGGGTTGGCTCTGACTCTGGTTCTCATTGCCAGGGTACGGGCGCTTCGCTTTCGCTTCTATTTGCTTCTTTCCATTTGCTGTCATGAAATTCACATTAATGGGTCACAAAAGGGACTTTCAAAGAATTTAATTTTAAAGTGTGAAATTTTAATTAAGCTGCTTTGTTGTTGTTGCTGTTCTTGGTGCTGTTGTTGCTGCCGGTTCAGTTTGCGCCTTGCCACATTTCGGCACAAGGTAAATTTGAATGTGTTGTTTAATTAACCACATTTTTGGACATATAATTTGCATTATTTTTAGATTAAACTTGGCCGAAAGGGTTTTATTTTCGCAATATAATTGAAAACAAAGTGCCCAAAGGGTTAAAATAATTTCAGTTAAGGGTGTTTCGCGAAGCTCATTACGTCGATAATTGGAAAATGAAGCTTGAATAATAAGAAGAAGGAGAAAAGTGTGAAAGTGTAAGATTGAAAGAACTGAGGCAAAACGAGAATAAGAGGAACTCTCTTAATATGAAAAGAAAAACATATTTAAAACTTTATATGAACATTTCTTTACTCATTTCATATGTCCTTTCTGTCCCAGAGTCATACAAGAAAGTGTCGGTCTATATTACAACTTTAAACGTATTAAATTTCTAATGTCAGGGTCACGATAACCTTAAGATGTCATTATCAGCAATTGTATCTATGCGCCAAGCAGACAAACACAGACACACACTCACACACTTTTACATGTGCTGCAAAATAATAAAAACAAAACGCAAATAAACAACAATAAGACTGAGTGATACACTGACACACACCAAAATGTAATCAACAACAACAATAAATAAAATTAAAATCACAATAAAATAAAAATAAATAAAATCGGAAAGATGAAGCCACAAATTGTAATTAAATAAAATTTAATTTCATTGCTCTGCGCTGCGCTGCTCTGCTCTGCGTTGTGCTGAGCTGCGCTGCGGACGTGCGCAGAATATTTTAACAAAAATCGAAATTACACGCACACATGTGCTTTATAATCAGCATACACGCACACTCACACTCGCAGTCGCACACATACACAAGAACGGGCGAACGTGCGCCCCAAAAGAAGACAAAGCGAAGCAAAGCAAAGAAAAGAAAAGTCAAAGTGTTATCGTTGCGGTTACGGTTACGGTTCCGTTACACTGCTGAGCAGATAAATAAATTTCAGCAGTGGCCAACAACGCGAAATGAAAACCAAAAACAAAAAAATGTTTTTCATTCGCTCTCCTGTTTTCATGTAAATAGAAGCGCTTCCATATGTGAAGCTTGTCTTGGTCAAGGCTGTCAAAGAGCCAACGGAAAGATGTTAACATTTATGGAGGGTTTTTTTTACTTTTTTACATTGTTTTACAGTTTCTCATGATTAGAAAATGTTTTTGTTAAATGTACAAAAATGTTAAACATAATAAATAAATAAATTTATGCTTCCGTTTCAATGTCGCATTTAAAGAGTCACAATTTGTGTGTAATTTTCGTAATATCCTGAGAATTTTACGTTACAAATAAGTAGAAAGAAATGTTCTAAAAATGTTCTTTGGATTGTTATATATAATCTCAAAATACAATGACGGTTATTTTTACTACATAAAAAAAAGTAAAAGAAACATTTTGTTATATAGAATAAAAATATTTTCAGTTATTTTAAAATGAAGTTGAAAATGCATGAAAAAACTTCCTTATTCCGACCCTATGCTGGGTACAGAACAATGAGAACTGAGGGCTATGGTAACATACCAGCCCACACTCAACTCTAAACTCAACTTTAATATTTACATCAATAGAAATATCCTCTGGATTTCTTCAAAATACTACAGAAGTTTCTTAAAACAACTGTGCCGCAGATAACTTTAACCAACAAAAGTTAATGTAAATTAGTAAAAATATGGTCAAATACCCAACATCATTTTAGAGATAATCGTGCAAATAAAATGTGCTTCTTGTAGCCGAAATGTGTCATACTTTTGTCTTTATTACTTTCTTTACTTATGTTACGGTCGTGTTACTACTTATGTTAAATGTTTAATACAGGATTTGAGTGCAGACAAACACTACAACTTATTTTTTTGTTAGTTAGTTTTGAAGGTAAGAGTAGTTTCTTCTAATGGAAGGAAGAACAAACTGAATATACAAAAACTGATTCCATCGGTTATTTTAATGATATCGACTTAACTTACTTTTAACAAAGTCTGAAACCGCATTATTTTTCGAATAAATTTTTCAATCACGGTTATTAGAAACATTTTGTTTGACACGAAACATTTGTTTCATTTCATATTTCGAATGTCCTTTGTGATTCAATAACATTTTAAACAACTTATTGAAAATAACTAGTTACATTGTATTCAAATTTGTTCGTCGAAAAATAACTGCTTGAAACGATTAAACTAACTACATATTTTTAATTTTTGCAGTATTGTCTTCATAAGTACTGGATTTTGCTAAACTGTTGGAAATGCATTTTTTGATAGGATAGAAAATTGAACTTAAATCAATTGAGAATTTTTCGCTTTCTTCTAAGCGATCATAATGGCAGGTTTGAATAATCCGACTTGCGGTTTGCGAATTGGTTTTTCAAACGTTTTTAACACGATTTGTAACACGATTCCGAACTCGATTTTTCAAGCATTCAACATGAAAAGTGTTGAATACATTTTTTATGTTAATTTAGCATAACGTCATGTTAACTTAACATGAATTGCAATGTTAAAATCGGTCATTTAAAAAATCTAAGAAAGAAGATTTAACAAGACATAATTTCATATTAACACTTTTTAACTTGTCAAAGATTAAAAGAAACGACATAAAAGTTACAAAAAAAGCAATTATGTCAATTTGACTTTATTTTGTATATACAATATTAATGCGGAGAATGTTTTCGAAACTAGGCAACACAACAACTAGCAACATATAACTAATACATCTTAATTGAAGTTAAGTGCTTCTTATTCGATAGCAACACGCACGTTAGTGTTAGTAACTCCGTATTGTTATGTCTGTGTTAATATTCTCGAACATTTGTTTTACACCTCAAATATGTTATTGACAAAAGTAGTTTTATCTGTTTTTAGAAGTAACTTGACATGCGTCATTGTGCCCACTTAATGGAATAGTTTGATTTCATTTCATGGGTTTCTTAACCTTTTCATTGCTGCTTTGACATATGCCGATGATGTTGACATATTTTGTAGTGAGTGCCTTAAGACGTTTTCACAAGTCCATTAACTGAACTGACACTGACGTAGCCTGCAAGGACAATACTTTATTTTGAGACTTGTTTCAAGATTATGTTTGGAAAAAGTTATTCCTGGAGCTCGGAAAATGGTTTTTTGTTTTCAGTAGAATATCATAATGAAAATACTATTTCTAGTATATACATATGTATGTAAGTAAAAATGGCTTACACAAAAAAGGATTATGGAATGACTTAATCGTTAGAGTAAACCAAACTCGAGTCCGGATTACACAAAACATTAATTTATAAATATAATTTCGTAATTAGAAAAGCTCTCAAAGACTCGTTTCCCAAAAAATGTGTTTTTGAATATAATCTCATAATTAGAAAAGCTCTCGAAAACGCGTTACTTAACCGCAAAAAAAAACAAATATTCGTACATCGCTATTAAAAACCAAAAATGAAAATCCGCTTTCCCATGCTGCTCGACCGCTTCACATTACCTTGACACGCATTGCGATACGCGCGTGGTAACCCTCATCTCCGCCTGACACTGCCCTCCAGCCAACCGACCGCCCGCCCGCAACAACGAGTAGTAAATTCACATGTGTCAAAAGTGTAAAGAGTCAAAAGCGACGTAAACGGGTTTTTGTAATTGCAACGTAACCACTTCAACTGGTATTTTTTACATACATACATATACACACATATATATTTTATTTTTTCGTTAAGTTGGTAACCTTGTTTACGGCATCGCATAATTTCGCGCAATTAACTGCGATGGTTCTGGAAAAAGTCATAAAAATAAATGTATGCAGAAAATTACTTTTGGGCTTGGATGATGGCCTTCGGTGCCGGGACGCAGGGAGGGCGGGGCGAGCGGGGCGGTCGTGTTCGGTTGACGGCGGCGGTTGGTAATAATTTAAAGTTTGAATTGGAAAACACCTTTTAATCATACGCTACGCTTTTTTTATGACACGCAAGGGTTTTGTTCTGCCAGCAGTTTCTCATACACACACACGCACGCACACTTTTATACGTTCATATCCACTTACACATTTGCAATTATAAAAAAAGCAATAATTATGCGGTTTCGTGTTAATTAACCCGATAAAAGCGAATCATTTAATTTATTTGGAAATGGCCGAGTTAAGTGCGTGCATGGCAAACGATGCATTGAAATGGCAACAACAACCAACACCCCACACCACCCCTGAGTTGTTGAAAAATTGAAAAAAAAACCAAGTTAATAAAAACTTCAAGTAAATTAAATGAAATCTTATTTTGCCACAATAACAAAAATTACGACTCTTTCGTGCACAAATAAATTCAAAGTTCGAAGCGCAACAGTAAAGCGCAGAAAAAATCATGCAAATAATTATGATAAGAAGTCAATGTCAATTTTTAATATTTTAATGAACATATTAAAAGTTTATCAAATTAAAAAGTTAAAGATGTTTGGCGTCAAGTAGAACCCTTGGCGCCAAACCATGAGATTCCCGATTAATTCGCAAGCGATAATTCGTTAGAAAATAATACGAGTCATGGGTGAATCAAACAACCAAAAATCTATCTTTTATATTTAATATTTCGTAAGATTCTCGTTATTTAGACTTCTCAAGGAATGGATTTTATGATTCATTAGTGAATCGCTTTTACTATCCGTATATGAACGTAGAATTTCGTCCGTTTACGATATCATTAGCATTTAATTTACACCTTTTATGAAAAAAAAATATTCGATAACGATATCGTTTACGAATCGCGTGGTTTGTCGGGTTTTTGTTTTCGAAAGTCATTGACGATCGTGGAATTTGTTTAAAGATTTTTTGAAGCTGTTACAATCAAAAAAATTTTAATTATTCACGATTTGTATAATAATTGTTTCGAATTGATAGATTGTATCTAAAAAGTTTTGTATTAAATTTGAGTTGATGTGGTGAAATTGTCATCAAAATCCATTAAGTAAATCTCTTGCATCAGTAGTTTCGAGGAAAAATTAAATGACTATGTGCGATAACTTCAAAAGGAAAAAAGGGGTCAAGGGGATTGCCTTGCCTTCAAATTTAATAGACATATTAGTAGACTTAAAATGTTATAGTATCACAAAAAAAACTTAGTATTTTCTAAACGTTTGCTTTATACATTCAGCCACCACGTTAGTTAGTTAGTTAGTTAGTTAGTTAGTTAGTTAGTTAGTTAGTTAGTTAGTTAGTTAGTTAGTTAGTTAGTTAGTTAGTTAGTTAGTTAGTTAGTTAGTTAGTAAGTAAGTAAGTAAGTAAGTAAGTAAGTAAGTTAGTTAGTTAGTTAGTTAGTTAAAACTAAAGACTCTTAAAAGTAAGCGTTGGAATATTTTTTTAATAACACTTTTAAATAAATTATCAATATCATGAATGAATATTTGTCTATTTTAATTTAAGTTTACTTTATTTCGAAAAAAAGAAACATAAATCTACCGCAACAACAACAATACAACGTCTCATACGCTCCGATGGACTTGATTACAGTTCTGCGACTAAGAAAATATTTTCAAAAAATGTGTATGATTTGTGCAGTCAGTCAGTGTCACTGTACAGCAGCAGCAGCAGCAGCAATACAAATCACAGCACACACACGTGCAACATGTCGCACGCAAAATACACAAAATACGTTTCGCTGTACGCCGCGCAGCGCCGGGCGCTCCAATTGCAACAACAAAAATGCATAAAAATCCGTGCGCACACTCTTCTTGGCTTTGCTTCACGACTTTTCACACAATCCTGCAGCGAACACTAACACACCCATACAGATACACATACACACACACACAGGCACACATACTGACACACACTTGACAGAAATGTCACCTAAATAAAGCAGTAATATCGTCGGAAATTATGCTGTACTTTATTTCACCTTTTTAGCACATTTTTTTTTGTTTCGCCTGATTTTTTCGCTTTATCTGCTACGCACGTTCTCGCTTTTACGTGTCTTCCAGTTTTTTGCCAAGATTTTTTTTTTGGGGGTTTCGAAAATTTTTTGTTGTCTGCAGTTTTGATACATTTAGCCGCTGGTTTTCTTTTTCGTTTAGTTTCGGTTCGTTTTTGCACGTTTGCGTCATGTTTGTCCAATTGTTGGTTCTACGGTCTCCGTCGGTGTTGCGTCTGCGTTTCGGTTTATTTTCACATTTTCACTTGCCGCCGCAAAGTACTTTGTTTGATAAGAAAAATTTATAAAGAGTAAATAAAATAAGTTTATTTAAACCCTTGGCAAATATTCGTAACAAACTTTTTCATAACTTAACTAACATAGAAGACTACAAGTATCAAACAAAAACGTAAATTAATACAAATAACTTTGCAATTGATGAAAACTGTGCATACAAGATAAACATTTAAACAAATTGTTGTTGCCAATGTTGAATATTAAGGTTGGGAAAGTAGAAATGAAAACGCAAATGGAGCGAACTCACCTCGACTTCTGCCGTATTTTTCTGCTTTATTTAATAGTTTGTTTTTTTTAATTTTTGACATCAAAATACGTTGTTGTTTTTATTTACTTGATAGTTTTTAGAAACTATGGCAACTGCACAAACATAAAATTTTTAAAGAGAGAAACAATATCGAGGTGGAGAGGTTCAGTTTTCTAATTTCCTCACCACAAATTTATTACACCATGGTTGTTGCCTAGAAATTAAAAAAATTACTTTCTGTTAAAAGGACTTTGAGCTCAATTAATAATTTTGATTATTTAACTTTTCAGATCGAAAAACTTATTTCAAAATTTAAATTGAATCGATTAATTTATTAATTGAAACGCTTTCGGCTGAAGTTTGAGTTAAAAGTAATTCTATCAAAGAAAAAATTAATTGTATTGATTAAACTGTTTCGTACTATTTTGTTCATTGTTAAATTCATCTAAAAACTGTTTAGATTTTGTGTCCAACGTCGAGTAACATTAAAGTACTCTGCGGCATCTGTTGTTTGCTTTTCAGAAGAACTTTTGCCACGAACCTTCCTCATTCATTTGCGGTTCAGTTTGGCTTTTCTTGTCTTCTAGCGTGGTCACATTTTTTGTTTATTCACATTGCGAGCGTTTCTATATTTATTTTTTTCGTTTTAACTTTTTGCTGAAAAATGTTGTTGTTGTTGTTTTTCCGTGGTTGAGTGATCTTTCCCAGAATTCGTATAGCGTCACTCAGCGAATAATTTGATGGCCTTGACCGAATTTCTGGACAACTGCAATCTAAGTGAGTTGCATCTGTTCGAAAAGCTTAAGGTCGGTCTTGCGGGTAGCAGCCAGAAATTCGTTTGCTACAACCGCAAATTCTGTTATTCAACTTTGTCTGAGCGTTTGGGAAATAACGTCTCAAATTTTCTAATTAACTCAAGTTTTTTTTTAAATATGTTTCGACCCGAAAGTCTTCTTACGTTTTAGTGTCCTGACTTAAAGCGTTATTTCAGCGTTTTGTGGTGCGGTTTGTGGCTCCGAATGTGTACCACAAATTGTCGTACCTATTCGCTTTCGTTTGGTTTTATTTTTTTGCTTAGTTGGAGTTATTTATGAAGCTCATAATTTATTTGTTATTGTTAACAACATTATTATTTTATTTAGCTGCCACTTTTTTTCTTTTCTTTTATATCATTTTATTGTTATTATTTGACTGGTGGGCAAACTACGCTCCTAACTTATATTTTGCTCATTTGTTATTGCTACACTTCTTTCGGCTGCTTTAGCAAACGCTTCGTATAAAGTGTGGGCAATAAATTTTTTTCTTTTCGCTGAAATATCATAAAGCGGCTTAATGTGATTTCGGCACGAGCTTCGGTAGTTCCTTTTCTTTTAGACGATAAACGGTAAATTCCGCGTATTTAAAGTAACATTTACAATGAGGAGCTTTTAATCAAAAACCGATAAATACATAAGAAATTATTTTAAGAATGATAATTGGATAATTTTCAGACTATAAAAATGAACTTATCGTATAACCAATTTGAAAGTGCAACTCAAAAAAAAAAAAATTATTCAGGAAAAGCCAAAACTGTTTTTTGAGCTAATGAATTTTTTTTAAAGAATATGTGATGTGTAGAAAGTAGAACATTTCATGATTTAGTAGACAATTACACCTGTTGAGTTTTGCCTTTTTTGTTAAAATTTTTATTTAATTTTAAAGGAATTTTTTGAGTTGTGAAACTTTTAATAAAATAAATAGTAATAATAAGAAGTAAGTAAACATTGAACCAATCATTATATCAAAAGGGACATAACTGCTTTTTATATAACCTTTTGCTTCTTTTGATTATATTAATACGAAAATATAATTTTTTGAGTTGAGTAATTTTTGACGCACACTCATAATGTTTAAAAATATGCACTTTGATTTTGATTAAAATTAATTTTTTTGTCATATTAATTGGTCAAAACGATACAAAAATAAGTTTTCTAGCAAGCTCGCAAATACAGATTAATCAGATCCTTCGGATTTAACTCTCTTTGTTTATATTAGACAGCTTGTAAGTTATAAAAATCACTTCTTAAGAGAACAAGTTTAAATGTTACCTGTAAAGTAGCCCTCCATCGGGAGGTGAGGCTAAGTACTTATCAAATGAAGGTATTAAAACTGACTTTCTTTAATGCCTGTAATATGACACCTGAAATCCATAATTTTGTTTCTTTGTTTTAACCAATACAACTTCTAATTTCAGAGAAGTCTAAAACCGACCACCGATTCATCCGCCGCTTAACTAGATTCATCCCAACAAATTTTGTAAATGATAAATTTGAAAAAAGGTGAGATAAAATTTTAATAAATAATTGTTCATATTTGGTTTTATATTTAAAAAGCACAACAAATTATTTGAGTTTCCATTTTAAAATTCGTATCTCAACAACTGCGAAAAAGGACAACAATCGCAATCGCTGCTTTCAGCTTACCGAAACTTCAAAGCAAATACTTAATGTGGTTTTTTTTTTTTTTGTGAGTACTTGTATTTGTATTAAAAGTTATAAAAAAGATCGAAAATCGTAAAAACACAAAAACAACAAACTGCAATTTTACCTTGTTTAAAATGCTGCAAATCTGTTGCGCGTTCCTTTCGCTCGTTATCGTCGTTGCTGGAGCTAGAGCGAACTCGATTCGAATCGAAAAATCCAATACTTCTGTTTTCCGATTTCGAAGAATTCCTCAAATGGTGTCACGTAGAAAAGTGAAAGGGCCGCACAGATAAACGCTCGAATCGAACGAATCGAAGAAAAAACAAAAACAATAAACCGGCAATACGACGGCGACACACAAAAAGGAACACAAAAGCAAAGCTAAAACGCTCAACACTAAGGCACAACACTGGGGCGAAGAAGCACACGGACAGACAGACGGAGAGACGCACGCAGCGCGCCCGAGACGTGAGATTTAAATTGACAACAATAAACGCGAACGCAATCGAAATAGCACACACACAATTGGATTCTTCTCTTCTTTTTCTTTTTCTTATTCTTCTTCTTCTTTTAACTATTATTATTTTAATTCGCTTTTAGCGCTTTTAGATTCTGTTGTTGCTTTTCTACGGATATTTTTGTTGTACTCGTACGTTTGTTTGTATTATTTGAATTTTAATTTTCGATAAAAGAAAAGTAACCGCAACACACGAATTACACGCGTCACGATTTTTTGTTGTTGTTTTTGTTGTTATGTTTTTTTGTAATTAATTTTTTAATTTTTAATATCTTTGTACATTTAAAATTTACGTTCAGCGAAACAACAACAATCGAAATGAAACGTCAGTCCAGTCAGTCAGAATAATGCAAATTCGATTTGGAGAATTCAACGCAACAACTTTCTATTATTTTTGTTGTTATTGTTGTTTGTATGTTTGTTGACGATTTTTGCGCAAGTAAAAGTCACTTTTTACCAACAACGAGAACCGTTTCTTTTTTTTGTTCCTTTTCGTTTTCGTTATCGATTTTTATTTTAATTTTTGTTGTTTTTATAATTTTGTTGTTGTTCTGATTGACAAAATTCAATTTTCATATCTTTGACAGTTTTTTTTATATTTTTTTATTTCATTTTAATTGTTCGATCTGTTTGAAAAGTTAATTGGGCAAACAGGGTGGTTAACGCAATCTTCTCTTTGCAGTTTTTTAGAAGTTTTTGCAGCACGTTTTCTCCTCTGATTTGCTTAAGACTTGACGTATTCTCCAAGAGCGCAAATCTATAAAGAAAAAAATTGAGTTTTAATTTAAATTAATTAATATGAAAAGTGTTTTGAAATTTAAACGAAAGATCTCATTCACTCAAAATTTAAAGAAAACTTTAATTCTCCGCACATTTTTCATGTTTTGACAAGTTTCGGTATTTTTTTATTTTGCTATTTTAAAGTTGCCAGATTTTTAATGTTTATAATGACAAAAATGAGCGCCAATTAACTGAAGCATGACTTATTCCAAACAAAGCACAAAAATCGAAAACAAAATTCGGACCATAACAACAATAACAACAACAATTATAAGTATTAAGAGAAGATAAACAACTAATTAAAAATTTTCCACTTTGTTGTTGTTATTTGTATTTTTCAACCATTAATTGATGGTCGATTTGGTATTTGTTGCTTTGTTTTAAAAGGAAATCAAAATGGTACGATATTACAGTCGGTCTTATCGACTATTATAAATTCACCACATTAGTTCGTAATCAGTAAAACTGTAATTTTTTTAAAATATATAATAGAAAAATCATGAACCACCCTAATTAGATTACAATATTACTAATAACAAATTAAAGTTATAAGGGATTTGTTTTTACATATCAAAAATAATATACACGAACCACCCTAAACGCTCCCAAAATGTTATCAGTTGTTCTCAAACATAAAAGGAAATTTCAACTCAATATCTCTAATGGTTCTCAAGATACCGTCTTTACAAGAAATAAGCAAGGTATAATAAATGTAAGTTGAAGAAAGTAGAAAAATTGCTCTCTTCACCTCAATATTGTTTCTCTCTTTGAAATTTAAAAAGTTTTACAGTTGCCTTGGTTGCTGTAGGAAATCCAAAAATTACAACAACACAACGTATCTTATTGTCAAATATTAAAAATAAAAACTAAAAATAAGGAAGAAAAATAAGACAGAAATCAAGGTGAGTTCACTCAATTTATTCTCTCATTTTTACTTTCCTAAACTTGTTATTCAAGTGAAATAATAAGGTTAGGAAAGTAAAAATGAAATCGATTTCTGAATTACTTTAAAGTTAATTTTTTGATGTTTGACAACATACTAAGTTGTTTTTATTTACTTAATAATTGTTAAGCAACAATCGCAACTACACAAATACAATACGAGGTGAAAAGGGACATTGTTCTACTTTTCTCACCTCATATTTATTACACTATGGAAATAGGTATTTTTTGCAATAGTGGGCGTGGTCAAAATATAACTAGTTGTCGAAGACAATAGAGCAACCAGTATGCAAGATTTCAGGACAGTATCCCCAAAGGTTCTTCATGTGGACAAGAAATGATGACAGACGGACATGGCTATGGAATCAGTTCTTGAGTTCTCTTCGATAATAAATATATATATATATATATATATATATATGTCAATATCTCTTACGAGTATTTCTCAATGTTACAAACATTTGCTCAAAAAAAAATCCTCCACTGAGTGGTGCAAAATAAAAATATGAAGGCCGATTTTGAAGTCTAGACATGATATTTTGTTGTTGTTTGTTTTTGGTATGAAAACGATTTTCCTTGTTATTTTACACCGTAATATTATAATAAAGAAGCTAACTTCTTCAAATGTTATTTTACCAATTAATGCAAACGAAGTTTTGAAGTTACTGTGCTAAAAAATTACATTAAAGTGTTTAGTGAAAAATTAAAAACCTCAAAACTGTTACATAAAACTTTTCACAAAGGCTCGTTTAATTACGAGCATATAAAGTTGTTGTTGTTGTTGTTGTTGTTGTTTTTTTATCGCTCATTTGTTAATAAAGCTTTTACTTTTATTTACGCTTCAATTGCTGCAACTAAATTTGTTGGTAATAATGGCCAAAAAGAAAAAATAGTCCATTGTAATTGGCAAGAAAAAACAAATTGAGCAACATTTAAAAAATTTCACTTTATGAAATAATTTTTAAGAAATTAATTGTCGAAATTCACTTGCATTGGTTAATAAATAAAAAAAAAAAACTTTTACTTTTTTAATGTTTAAAATATTTAAGTGATAAAATTTGTATCTAGCATAGCAAAACGCTTACAAATTTTAATATTTGCATAGAAAAAGCTTCGAAATATCAACTGATTTAAAATATCTGCAGTCAAAGTTATTCGTATAAATTTATTTATTTAAGTATCTTACAGATACATTTTAGCACATTTACACGCCTTTATTTTGGCTATACCTAATGGGCAAAATAAATACAAGCTATGAGTACTATGAAAGTATACCATGGATGAAGTAAGGAGTAGAAACAAAATTGATATCTCGCATTTTTGTTTAATTATCAACTTTTTTTGATTGACTATAACTCAAGAAATCAACACTAATTAATGTTGAAAGTTAGCCAAATCCAAGCAAATACTTTTGACAGCTACAGCTGTAAACAATTTTGAATGTATGTATGTTGTATGTATGTATGTCTGTACACATAAAAACTGTGAAATCCATTTCGATGTTAAAGCGAAACCGAAAAATTCCAAACTTAAATGAAATCGAAATCGAAATGGAAATGGAAAGGTAATTTGATGCGAAACTGGCGCACGACCTCGAGGCTCGAGCAGCGATGTTTAAGCTGTGCTTGTGCTGCGATTGTTGTTGTTGATTGTGTTCAGATGTTTGTCGTTAGTTGTAAATGCAGCCCAGCCGATTAATGCTAAAGCGAGAATTGTAGCAGCATTAAAACAACAAAAGCGATTAGTGACTTTATGTTGTAATTACAATTACCACAGGTATTCGTTTTTTTTTTTTGTTTGTTTGTTTGTTTGTTTGTTTGTTTGTTTGTTAGTATGTGTTTATTGACTAAGTCAACATCGATTTTTTTTGAGTACTGGTTTAAAGCAGAGATTAGTACTTTTCATTATACAAAATTTAATTTGTTGAGTAACAACTTAAAATAACTTTAAATTGACTAAAAATGAATTTGAAAGTATAGAAACTTTAGAAAATAATTTTAAGGTATATTTTTAATTGTAAAATTTTTGTTTATTTTTGTTTTATTTATTTATAAAATTGAAATTCTTGCTATTATGCAATAGATGCAAGACACCTTTTACAAGAAGCAACAATTCAAAGTTTTGACAGCCTTGCACTTAAGATGTCCTTGGCGGAAGTTGTTCCATTGTAAATACTTAATAAACTTTTGTTCACATAAGAAGGCAACCAGCTGAACACGAATTAGTTAAAAATGAAGTTCAGTTTTTGGTTAACTTTTCTCGGATTGACGAAGTTAAATTCTTAATTAACGAGGCAACTTAAGGCGGTATGTCATTCGATTAGCTTTAAATCAATTCTTAGTTCTTCCTTTTTTTGTCATTAATTTTACTTTTTAATTTTTCGTTTTATTTGAACTAACTTGAATTAACGGAAGAAATTTAACGCGAGGTAATTAACTGAAGTTTAAAATAAGGAAAAAATTTAACTTCTTTAATTAACTTTTAACTAATTTGTGCCCAGCTGTGGTACTTAGCTTTACAGTGCTTTTATCGTTGGAAGGAAAAGTGGAACTCGAATTGGTTAAGCATTTTACAATTTGAAATTTCCCATTTTTTTTTAATGTAAAACTTTTCTTTTTTAAAATCGTAAAAGTTTGTTAGAAAAGGTTGACAATAGATTTTACAAATGTTAAATTTAAAATTTCACTTTAATCCAGTCTCTATATTATTCGCAAGTTTTTTTATATTATAAGCTAAATTTATTTATTTAAAAAAAGTTAATTTTATTAAACATAATTTTAAATAAAATTCGCATTTTCCACTTTTACAATATTTAAATTTTATTTGCCAAATTGGTTTGAATAATTTTAATGGTTTAATGAAATCAAAATCAGCTTGGGTAAATCCCAGACGTTAAGCGACATCTTTCTAGCCGGCAACTCATAGCGACACGCCAACAACAAATACAATAAAATAACAACAACAACGACAACAACAAAAAATCACTAGAAAAGTCAACAAGAGCAAAATCGCATAACATGCGATATCGAAGACGGTTAATAGTAACTTTCAATATTTATTATTGACTTAAACGCTTATGCGCGCAAAGTGTGACGGGCGTCGGAACACATCGAAGAAGAAGAAAAGCAGAAGAGAAGAAGAAGAGGGAAAAAAGAAGAAGAAAAACGGAAAGAAAAAAACGAAACTAATACAAAGTGAAATGATTATGGCAGAGATTGCATAAAAATTAGCAACGATTACTGTCACAACAACAACAACAATCATACTAACAACAACAAAAACAGCAACATCAACGACGATAGCAACAGCAGCGGCAACATAAAACTATAACAACAACAGCATCAGCAACTGATGCTAACAATCGCAATATCTGCTGGTGGCAGTCGAGGCAATAGCAACAACGATAACAATAGCAACAACAACAACAAAATGCTTCATGCGAGTATTGCAAATATTTGTTTTTTATTTTTAGTTTTGTTTTTGTAATATTTTATTTCTGCAGGAGCATTAAATACAAAAAAAAAACTAAGTCAAGTTAACAGCAGCAATTGGCCACGCTGTTGCGTATGTCTGTCTGTCTGCCTGTCTGTTTGCCTGTCCATCTGTCCGTCCGTCTGTCTGTTGCTCCACAAAGCAATTGACATGCAATTTTCAATTGTTACAGCACCCGGACTACATTTTTTATTTTTTTTTGCATTTTTCCACACATGAAAACTAAACAACAAAAAATATTTTAACAACAAAAAACAACAAAACAATCACTCGTGTATTGTTGTTAGTTGCAGTTGCCTGTGGTTGACTTTCGTTTGTTTAAACACTTGAATTCGGTCCGGAAAATTACGATTTAAGTACACAAATAAGGAAATGTTAATAAACAATTGAATTGAAACTATTTTTAAATGAATTGTTTTATAATTCCAATCCAAATGAAAGAATTGAATTAAGAAATTTTTTTCATATTTCAGTTATTTTTTGTTAATCTATACTTAAAAATTGTGCTTAATTACTGGAATTATTTGCCAGCCAGTCAAATAGAGAAACCCAAAATTAACATCAAGTGAAAAAAATTTAAACTAAAGTACATACATACATACATACATACATACATACATACATACATACATACATACATACATACATACATACATACATACATACATACATACATACAATCAGATCAACGTAAGAGCATATTAGCAATGTTGGGCGTAAATGACATTAATCGCAGTTTTCAGGAGCAACAAAGTGACGTATTAAATGACATCACAACTGAGTTTTAAAATGTTTTTTATACGCCCTCTTCGATATAAAATTAAATTTATTTATGGTATATATCCAACTGAAGTTATTGCTTCCTTTCAACTGCATTTAAAACTGAGTGAATTTATATAAAATTTACCACAGTCGAACTCTGTACATTGTAATTTATTAAAGTAAATAACCGTGAGTAATTGATTTAAATTTTGTAAATAATTATAAAAACATATCATTTATAAACATTCTTTAAATAAATTCAAATGAACCTCATTGGACTCATACGAATTTCAAAGGCTTTAAGGCGCAATTTCTTGATTGACGTTTCCGAATACTGCCTTAATGACGTCGGTAAACTCCCGAAAAGGTGTTTTGCAAAATCGAAAATTTTGAGAATAAGAATATATTTATTTAATTAATTCCTTAATTAATTCATAAATAACATTAATTCAAGCATAAGAACCACGAAAGATCTGACAAAGTACCATAAATCATGGTGTCATAAATATAAGGTGAGGAAGGTAGAAAATTGTGCCTCTTCACCTCAATGTCGTTTTTCTCTTTGAAAATTTAATTTTACTAGAGTTGCCAAGGCTGCTACAGAAACATTAAACAAATAGAAACAAAAACATTGTTTATTTTCAAATATTAAAAATCAGACTTAAAGTAATGCAGAAAAATAAGATAGAAATCGAGGTGAGTTCGCTCAATTTGCGCTCTCGTTTCTACTTTTCTAACCATGATCAATAAATAACAACAAACTAATACATTAAAATACTTTCATATACAAATTTAAGAACTGAGTAATGCAATTTTTCGTTAAATTCCGATTCGAATTAGTTAAAAAAACATAAGCCCCACGGTAAAATTCGGAGCATTCAATCAGTTACAAGTTTTTTCTTCCATAATTCATACTTTGAATATAAAAACCACTCAAAATGAAACTTTTTTAACTTTGTTATTTTTGTTGTAAATTTATACAAAAATAAAAAAAATACGCTCAATTATACAAAACGAGGCGCAACTTTTAACGCGCGAGTCGTGCGATAAACTGGAGCGGTACAGCGTGTAGGTGCGGCAATTGTCGATGAATTTCTTTTGTTAAACCTTTTTTTGTTAACTTTTATTTAATAATTTATAAGCCCAACTATTTATAATCAATTGTCAATAAAAAGAAAGAAAGGATTTATCAATTATTTTTATTTTAAATTCGAGTAGTTTCGGTTTATTGTTATTTTCCAATAACAATAAAATTGATAAACAAATTCAAAGAAATACGTTTATGAATCATAAAAAATGTGTTTAAAAAAAAGAACACACTGAAAAATAAAATCATGTAAAATTAACATTAAATTAACATTTTCTCAGGTTAATATTTATCAATGCAAACATTTTACAAATAAATTTGTTTAGTATTATAAATTCTTTTCAGTTTGCAAGCAAAAAATTCATACATTCTATTAACATTTAATAATAAAAAATGTTAATTTAACGTTACATAAAAAAATAAACATGATGTAGTCTTCAATTAACACTTTTTCCATGCTTATTTTAATATATGAATGAAATTAACACTGCATCATATTAAATTAACACTGCTTCATATCAAATTAACACTACATCATGTTACATTATCTCTAAATCATGTAATATTAAGATAACACTGTCATGGTATTTCAATACTTCGACGCAATCGAACATTTTCTTGTAACCTGGAAAGTGTTGAAAATATTTTTGTGTGTAGGCTCCAAATTATTTCGCTACATTTCGACTCTGCAGTTGCGACTTTCAAACAGATGAAGAACTTTTTTATATGCTAAGTGGAACATCGTGAAACTTCACAAAATTCCATAAATTTAAATTCGAGTAAGTAAAAATGTTAAAAATTAAAACTTTGATATGGTTTCATTTTTATGTTAATAGTTTGAAGAACCGTGGCGAATCTCACTATACCTCACATCATTAATTGGTATTTTCAATGTTTAAAACTGAGTACTAATATTTTTCCGTGACTTTAGAATTTTGCCTGTGAAATTGTTGACTTGGAAAATTATTCGCGGCGCTGTAAAACTGAATTGAGTGCATAACTTTTGCAATTTGCGTTGTTATTTGGCGGAAAACTAGTTTCTTAATTGTCTTGTTTATTATCATTTCGTGGCTCGAACGAGAGCACGAGAGGGCATGGCGCTCTTGCATAAATTGTTAAAAACCAACAAACCAACAAACAAACGAAAAATCTAAGACAAACAACAACATAAAATTTGTCCAAACACTTGGCGAAAACATACTTAATCGAAAATGTTGCACTAAGTTCAGCTGTTTTTTACAACTTGCAACAGCGGCAAACAAACAAACAGACAGACAACGAAATCAGTTAGTTTTCAAAAATAATAATTTTGCCAAAACTTCTTAGAAAAACGCTTCACAATCAGTAACAAAAAAAAAGTAAAGACGCAACGCAGAGATTTTTTGATTGCGTAATTGGAAGAGGCGCAGCTGCTTTGAAGTTGAGCGATTGCGTCAAATATGAAAATCCATAAAAATTGTGTATCAAAACATTTTTGTCAATATAAACCAATCCGGCCTTAAAAATATGAGTAACAACTTGTAAAATGTCGTTATCAATTCCTTGTAAGAAACTAAACTAAAAAATGATTAATACTTTTTTGAATGCTAAAACAATACATTAAGGTAAGTTTACTTTGCATTTACAGGTGGAACTAGAAGAGATCAGTTGAAAAATAAGAGGGTGATTCTATAAGTAGTTAGCATACAAAAGAAAAACGAAAATTCTGGACCTAGTCTCCTTTTATTTCGATACAATTGACCCAGCGATGCTCCAACTACTTTAACCCGTCCGAAAAAAACGTTTTCTTGAGGTCTGCAAAGTTAGGCTCTACTCTCCTGAAATGTCGATAGGCTGTCTTCTTTTGATTTTTGAATTTTTTATCGTTGATCAGATAGGTTAGTGTCGATATCGAAGTAGAAGTATTACATATAGTATGGATATATCAAACAATGTCCATCTAGTTATGTATAACCAGTGTTTGCTATATTTACTTCTTTTCATCTTACTCGTACACGATTTCTATATCACTGCGCTCTTTAAGTTTCACTTGCGCAAGTGAAGTGAAACTGTGTAATGTAAACACTCCTTAAATTAGACATTCTGTAAATTTCGCAAATATTTCAACTATCAGTAGAATTGTATTTTATTGTTTTGATATTTCAAATTATGTATTTCCGATGCATAAAATATACATATGTATGTATGCGCCAGTATTTTAAGCTTAACTCATTAAAATGACTTTGCAAAATATTCAAATTAAAAATGAATGGCATCCAGGAAATATGCGAAGCCATAAGATACCCAGCAAACAATTCGCCGAATTAAAGAGCTGCACTTCCGACAAGGAAGAAGGCGAAATTCTTGTTTTGCCTTGATTCGAAAGTTGAGAAATTTCTTATAATAATTTGCGAAGATTTTCAGTTGCCTAGAAATGTGAATAACAATGAAAGATCTTCTAAACCAAAAGACGTTTCACAATAAACATTTAAAAATAAAGTTTCGCTTGGAGAGAATTCTCCAGAATTGAT
Organism: Suillia variegata; assembly: GCA_949127995.1. Classification (NCBI taxonomy): domain Eukaryota; kingdom Metazoa; phylum Arthropoda; class Insecta; order Diptera; family Heleomyzidae; genus Suillia; species Suillia variegata. The sequence continues at coordinate 19,231,935 of OX421846.1, forward strand.
TTTGCAATTCGAGTTATTTGAAGAGTTTCGCTCGGCATAAATTCAAATCGTATTAACGTTAATTTAAGTTTGAAACGAGTTTGGCTCAAAGATTTTTTTTTTCGTTTTGTTTTGCAGTTTCAACCAAGTAATTAGAATAGTTAATGAATGGGCTTTGGAACCAGCTCCAGTTGAACTTTATCACAAACACGTTTCGAATAAGAAAAAAATTAAAAAGCTCGTCACAATGACTCCAAACGAACTTGACCAAGTTTGCTCAGCGCGGCGTTGCACTTCGCATAATTTTAGTTACATTTTCTTTCGTTTTTGTTGTTCTTGTTGTTGTTTTTCCTTCGCTATTTTTTTTTGTTTTACAAAATTCCAAACGACTTTTTTTGTGTTTGTTTGCGCCGCTTAAAGTCAACAAGCAAAGTTTGGACATTAACAAAGTTTGGAAATAACAACAACAACAACATCTAGAATAACAACAACAAGATTCAGCAAACTGTTCGAGGTAAAACAAATGTTCGACTGCCTAAAAACAAGGAAAACCAAAAATAAAAATTGAAAAAAAAACCCGAACAGACTCAAACAGAATTAAAAAATAATTAAGTAAGGCTAACTTTTTTTTTTGGGTGCTTGCAAAAGGTAAGTCACCGCGCAAATGAGTTGAGTTTTTTGTTGTTTTTGCATTTTTATATTGTTTTTCTCATTTTACTTGAACATTTTTATAATTTAAACATTCAAAAGGAAACGAAACGAATGACAGCAACAATGATTAATTAAATATATAATGTACTCGTACATAGAAGGGAAAAAAACCCAGCCTTTGTTTATGAAGAAAAATGTCAAAACAATTCCGATTAAAAACGTCTGTAAACAATCTATTTTTTTGCTTCATTTTCTTCTTTTTAATAAGAAAAAGCAAATACAAAAAGCTTTAAGCGTGAACTGAATTTAATTTGCATTGCAAAGGTCAGACTTTTATTGCATTTAGCAAATCTTAGACAAAAATATACGAAGAAGGAAAAGTTAAAAGAAAAATCTTTATACACATTCACAATTTTCACAGAAATATTTTCCACACTTTGCTTGATAGCAACATTTCAGAGTTAATGTTCATTTAATGTGATACAGTGTTAATTTAATATGAATTGTAATGTTAAATTCAGCCATTTAAAAAATTAATATATGGAAAGTCATAATTAAACATTAAATAGTGTTAAATTAACCCATTTTAATGTAATTGCCAAATTCTTTGCAAAAATCAACACGACATAAACTGTTAAATTAACATTGCCGCCTATTGGCCATACATTTTCTACAGTCAAATATTGACAGAATATGTCAAAGTTAACTGACAACCTAATAGAATTAATCATACTTAAAATGTTGTGTGTAAAATATTCATTAGCATTAAAAAATATTGACCTGAAAACGTTTTAATTTTATGTTAATTTTCCATGATTTTTCCTTCTGTGTAATGTATTTTAAAGCATTTTTAAATACAATAATTTTATTTATATTTGCATTTACAAAATATTTTATTCTGCATTCATTCATAATTGTGGAGCTTTAAATTCAAAAACCGGCAAATCCGAATTTATACGAAATTAATTTTTATTATTTTTATTAATAATTGGATTAAGGACAGTTTCCCACAGACCCAATACCCATAATTAAAAAATTAAAACATGTATTCAAAAGTTTCTAAAGCGAACACATTTCGATTACTTTGGAAATCATAAATTTAGTCTATGCAAAAATCGTTTCAAAAGGTTTATTTTTAAAGCCTAAAAGGTTCATAATACAAATCCTAATTTCACTGTTATGCAAACTCTTTAAATCGCTCAAAATTTTAGGTTTTAATTTTTTTTAAATAATCAACATTACACAGACAGACAGACGTTGAACTGATTCCCAAAAGTGGTGGATAGAAGGGTGGGGGAAAGAAAAGAGGACTCATGGCAAATCATTTGGTGAAGAGACGATTTAGAGAGGAGAAGAAGCTGAATCGTTTCAATTGGACTTATCGGTTTATGATTTAGTGACCAAAGTTTTGCATAACTCATGCTGATTTTTAATTTATGAAATACACAAACATTTGAAGCAATCTAAGAAATTTGCATATTTTCAAATCACAGCATGTACTTTACAATGTACAAAATACATTTTACATATGTAATTCAGATTGTCCATTAGAAGAAAATCTCTTTTTGAATTTCATAAATGAAAATTTAAAATCAATTTTTAAATTCCTGCAGAATAATTTAACACCAACTTCTTGCATAATCAAACTGCATGAATAAACATTTAAAATTATCACTGCTAAATTGAAATTGAATGACACTTTAAATTGCTGCTAGTGGGACTTTAAAAGTCGACCATCACTACTTCAATCGCACATAAATCGATTATTTCAAAACTTTACACTTTTTGTTTCTTATCATAAACAACCAAAAAAAAAATACTTGAAGTTTCACATTCGTAAAGTTAAGTTGTGGATGCGAATGACTGACGAGAGATATAAAATATTCATCAACATTATTCTTATATAAAATATTTAGCAAACAAAAGTAAATACTGCAAAATGTTTGTTTTGTGCTTTTTTGTAAGGTCAAGGCAGAGAAGTCTTTAAATTAAGGCAAAATCCAGAAATCCAACATAGTCATTTCACAAAAGGCCTTTAATAGGACTAAGTGATCAGCAGCAGACATCCACTTTATCTACCAACTTTCATATGAAAATGAAACAGCGATATCATTTAACAAATTCATGACAATCGCCAACTGACATATCCTTTACTTGTTTTCATATTCTAACTATCACTTATATTTATAAATCAATTTTAATAAAAAAACACAATTTTTCTATTCAAAATATCTTCCATCGAAGAAAGAGAAGTCTTCGCTTTCTTCTCTTTGACTATTTTCAAAAAAAATTGTAGGAACTTTGCTTTCGTAGAAATTTAGACAACTTAAACAATTTATCAATCCTATGAGTTATCTATCACCCAATTAAACTAATGAAAAAGTTACAAATGTTCTATTAACTTCACGTCGATGTGACTGAGAAATTACAGTAGAAGAACCAACCGGCAAGAATCAAAAGTTTCCAAATATTGTAAGCTTTAAAGTGAAAACCAAATAAAATTGTTGATTTAAGAAAGTTTATGCAAACGCTTTAAAAAACAAGTTTAACTAAGAATATTTGACAAATTTGAAAGTTTACAAGATTTTCCAATTAATCGATTGACGTCATAAGAATTTTATTTGTTTATCTGAACAGAAGAGATTTTTGAAGAACTAGGCAAGTGGTTATTCTCCTTTAAGCCTTTAAAGCTTTGAGAACGTCTTCTTGGGAAAAAGAGTTTTAGAATTAGGTAATTTCCTCTTCCTTTTTAAAGTCTTCTTGTCATTCTGATAATTAAATGTAAAATCTCTGACAAGTCGAAGTGAGTTATCAGATGGTGGAGACATCAAATGACACACAATCACATTTTTCTTTCACTTATTAAACAAAACTAAATCATTTTTTTTTATCGCCAAAGAAAGTTTCAATCAATGTTATGTAAACAATTGTTGTTGTAATCATTTGTGGTCGCCATTTCTGATTACCGCAAAGCATGTCAAATATCACAGAAGCTGGGCGTAGTTCTGACCTAAGTCAATGAGTGAAACAAATGCAGTGGTTTTATTTATCACTAGAAGGCGAACTTATCACAATTAGCGAAATTCACTTTTCACGGATGATAATCCAACAAAATCCAAAATTATTAAATTTCCTTTTAGCGAACAAATTTTTATATTGAATTTTTTTTTTTCGTAATTTTGCGCAATTTTTTAAATGAAGTGAATCGCACGAAAAACAACGCCAAACAGAATAAACAACAACAACAACGATGACAGAAAAAAAAAATTGCGATTAGGCAACGGGATTTCAGCGTTATCTCTGCTCGCTCTGCTCAGCGAGAAGATTTATGTACAATGACATTTCCATATATACTTGAACTAAGTAAATACAAGTATTTATATACGTATGTATGCATGTATGTATGTTTGTATGTATGAGCAAAGGAAATAAGTAAGCAGCTTAATTACATCTTTCGAGACGGTGGCTGGCGATGCCGCTGCCGCTTCTTCTTCTTCTTCTTCTTCTGCTTCCTCTTCTTTTTTGTATTAATTTTATTTTACACGAAAAAGAAATCAAGGCAGAAAAAAAATAAGAGGAGTTACTGTAACCGACGACGACGACGACGAAAACAACAACAACAACAATAAATAATGTTATTGGCTGTTGTTGTTGTTGCTGTTGTTGCTAGTGGAGCACAGCAGCTGAGCTGCGAAAAAGATGAAGAAGAGGCAGAGGAAGAGCAGCCAGAAGACGAAGACGGCGACGAGAAGCTGCAAAAACTTAACTAAAGCAGCTCAACTTTGAAAATGAGCAACAACAACTACAGCAGCGACAACAACAACAATAATGATGATGACAAAAATGTTGTTACGTACACGCGAAATTAGTTTTTTTTTACTTCTTTTTTTTAGTGTAGTAAAAATTATTATTATTTAAATTTAAATTTTGAAGCACATTTAACTTTATGTTGTTGTTGTATTTTAGGGGGGACACGCAAACATATAAGAAGAAGAAGAAAAAACAACAAACAAATGAAAGTGACGTTTTTATTTCTTTTGGGTTTTCACTTTTTCAGCAAATTCGTTCTTCGTTTTTTTTTATTTTTTTTTAATTCAAAATTTAAATTTTTACCAAAAAAAAATGAATCAAATTTGTTTAATATTTTGTCTGGCCTCGTCGTTCTCGACTTGGCGCAAACCAAGAAATAACGCACAATATGGAAATGTGAAAAACGATTTTAAAAACCAAGTTAACTAACTTTTCTCGTTTTTTGCTTTTTTCGATTTCAATTTTGGCCTTCTTTGCTGCTGGTTTTATTTCTTTACTTTACTTTTTTTTCTTTTTTTTTGGTGTTGGCTTAAAGCGCACATATACACACACACGCGTGCTACGAACGGCAGACAGACCGACCGACAGACAGACAAATAGACGGACTGGCAGACAATAAACGGGGCGAGAGTTATACACGGAATAATTGTAAAAAGTTTTCAGCAGAGCGAGCGCGTAAAACCGAAACGACGAACCGCTTGTGAACACGCTCCAACTTTAACTGAATTTCAGTTGATTTCGTTACTTGAGTTTGTATGCCATCGAACCTCCAACGAAACGAAACGAAAATCTCCAAAACGATGTGGATGTGTTCATGTTGTCTGTGTCTCGTGTGTGTTTGTGCCGAGTGTGTGTGTTTGTGGGTGCGCGCTTGAGAGTGTGTGTATGAGTGTGTGTGTGTGTGTGTGCGTTTGGACACATTTTCACGATGTGCACGAACAACTAACGACTGGGACAGCAACAGCAAAAACGACTGAGAAACGATGTCTGCAACAGCAACATTACTGAAAGCAACAATAACAACAACAACAACACAGCGACCACGTCTACGACGAGTTTTAAACGACAAGCTCTTCTTATTCTGTTTGTTGTTGTCATTAGTCTACTAGTTCATGGGAGAGCCACAGAGAGGATTCGTATTCGGATTTTGTTTATAGCAAAGCTTGTGCTCCCCCAACCGGCGAGAGCACAGTGGAAAGCTCTCCAAATATTACGTGTAAATGTAAGAGCATTGAGAAGCGTTTCATTGTTAAGTTAAAGTTTTATTTTTTAAATATAGTATATTATTTTATATAGTTTGGATCTCGTTCCTTGTTATCGCGATTTAACTACGAGGAGAATCGAGGAAATTCTCGACATTTTTCTTTCTTTTGTGGGGTGTGCTGTCAATTTTGTTATCCTAGGATCCGTCCGCGGTCTTCGCTTTTCCTTGTTATATTCCCGTTTGAGTTATTGACGCAATGTATATTTACGGCCGATGACATGCAGCTATACTTACGCCAGAATCAATGAAGACTTAAATCTAAACAATAAAGTTAATCATATCGAAGCTTCTCTGTTAGTATTTGGGACATATGTATCATGTAGCGGTCAAGTTGTGAAATTTATCGGAAGCCTTTCTAAGACTTCAATATCCTATTAAAGAAGGGCTGGACATATTCTGTTAATTCCAGATGTTTTGAATGAACTAAAGTGCATTACCGCACTTTCAACGCCATTAATGGTAGCTTTCTTTTCTACAACCGGTATTTATTTCTGTTCATCCCAGTATGCATAGAGACCAGAGTTCTGTGGACCTGAAGCTTTCCGGAAAGTCTACCTCCATCAACAACTTCAAAAATTATCTCGCAGTTATAACCATGAATCTATCTTTTCTACGGATTACTTTAAGTTTTGAAACCGGATTACCAGATTTTGTAATTGAGATGCTTCAGTTGTATCCCTCATTATTATTAATAAAGGCTATAGATGCACTGCGACCTGAGAGATCTATTGTGCAGCTCATTATTATTACAACAACTACTAGTTGATTAATTATATGACAATTCTTTCTTTTTCGGATTTTTTGTAGAGCTTTATTTTTTTTTAAGAATTTCGTTTTTTTTAGGATTTTTTTTTGTTTCTTTCTTGTTTTGTTGGTTCCAGTTACTCACAAGCCGGAAAGAAAATAACTTCCGGTATGTCCACTTTGAAGTTGCCATAATAAAACTTGTACCTCTCTCATTATCAATCTATCTCTCTTTCTCTCTCTGCTTATACTCTTCAAGCGTTCGCCAAAGAGCGGTGAACTCCATGAAGAGTACAATTGTGCCATAGTGTTACCAGTAACCAGCTCCAGCTCGCCGCACATGCAACAAGCGTTTTAACCGTTTCGGTTTTAACAATTTTTTTTTTGTTTATTGTTTTGTTTTGTTTTGTTTTGGTATCCATTGGATGAAATACTTACTACCAGCTTAGCGTAGATATTTGTATATTTATTTTATATTCTTCATCAAAGAGAGGCTGAAATTTTTAAGTAGACAGACATTCAAATTTATTTGTATACCTTTGCATGGTACTGTGTAGATGTATTTTAAACCAAAAGATACTTTACATTAACGAAATAGCCAGTCTAATCGACTGTGACCAATACATAACTTAGAAGAAACTTCCACCATTGAAGTTTATTTTTAGTTATTGGTGATCGAAGTATGTCTCGATCGAACAAGATTCTCTGCTGGTTAATCTGCTGGAGAATGATTCGAATACATTTTCATTACTTTTAGTAATTCTTCTTTACCATCAAAATAATTTGTCCAATTTTTGTAAACAGAGTTTTTAAGTTAAGACAAGGCAAAGTAGTAAGAATAAAAATTATATTCGGTTATGAAGAAACTATAATACCCTACATAGAATCACAATAAATTCAAAATAGAAAAATATTTAGTTTTTTAACAACATACTCACAATTTTAAAAAATTTCTTCTATTAAGTTAATAAATTTGGGAAAAATTTCGTTTCTTTTGGAAAGCGTAAAAAATGGAAATACAAACAAAACCTTTCAAAATGTTTGTTTTTCAGTGTAATCCAAAGCTTTTATTTTGAACAAACTATTTATAATCACTAGAAGATTAAGGTATTTATAACAAAAACCGATTTTTAACCGACAAATCCAAAACTTCCAAAATCCAAATCTTGTTTTTAATAAATTTTTTATCGATAAGAGAGAATGTGCAGACAGACGAATGGACATTGTAAAGTTGCTTATGAATTCAATGTTCATTGTCTATATATACGGATTTATCATTTACCACACCTCCTTAAGCGTTACAAATGAGACGCAAAATTTAATATACTCAACAACCCGTGCTTGCATAAAAAGGTTTAAAAAGAGATGTTGAGAATTATTTGGACGTAGTCGACATACATACATACATAATACATTAGCGTGATGCACTTTTGTACGAAAAAAAGAATATTTTGTAAAAAAAACAAGTTACCCAGATGTGCTCCTCTCATAATAAATTTAATTTGCAACAACAACAACAACAACAACAACAACAACAACAAAATATCGGTTTTTGATTTAGAAGTTTTTTCTATTGTATTATAAAAGTTTTGCTCAAATACTCCAGCGCAAAAAAAGATTTCATGAGCGAGTCGGTGGAAGGCGACGTAAAAGGGCGAACAGCGAAAGGACGAAGTTTAAACAATCTGGCTATCGGTTGAAAGCGCGTGCGTTACAGAAGCGCATTGAGGGAGGCGTTGCGGTAGGTCGAATCTGGTAACAAATTGTAAACGTTAATATAAGTTCTAATGTCTTGGCCACGTAAGTAAAATGCATTTCATGAAAAATATCTTAGCTCAAATCAAAAGAATAGCTGTAATAAAATCGCTTCTTATTAAGACAGGAAAACCTTCTCTATAGCTTTATAATATATTTACATATGTATTTATAAAAATTCAGTCCAATCGAAATCGTTTAACGGATTCAATCCATAAAATAAACATTCATTGCCCTCTTGCTTTAAGGCCCGACTCGGTTTAGTTGGTAACGACTCTTGATTGCCTTCATAGGCAAAAATCTAAGCAAAGTTTAAAGATATATTAAGCAGTTATATAACGGTATGTTACAATACAACAAAGCGCCATCATACGACACTGACCCAATTTCTGCAGTAGCAGCAGCAGCAGTAGAAGAAGAAGCAGCGGCAACAACAGTAGCCACTGTAACAAACCCACTTTGCTAATAGATTACGCACACACTAACAAACACATTCACAAACACACACACACACACATGGGCGGGCGGACGTAGATACACAAACAGCAAAAACAGCATTAAAAACAAAAGCAAAAGGCACACATAGATAGTATACACAAACACAAAAACACACACACGAACAAGCAAACACACGCACACAAAGCAACTCTGCTGACGCTTAACTGATGATGTGCAAGAGCCATAAGTAAATGATGTGCTATGCAAAAGGACACGCTATACCATTCGGTCCTGTAGGCAGGGCCTGATCTAATAAAGTCGCCCCCAGAACAAAAAAAAATCCCAAATGAGAAGAATTCAATAGAATACTTTTTCCTGGACTCAAGCGGATGAAATTTTTTTATAATTTGAATTTCGGTTGAATTTTTTTTTTAAAAAATTTGCAAAATAAAAAAATGCATTCATTTTTGGGCCCTGGAAAATTAAAGAGTTCCTACATCAAACAAAAATCGCACATCCAAAGGAAAAACTTATTTAGAGAGTTGGTTAATCGAATCCTTCTCTGCGTGGCATGCAGCAAATGCTGCAGCAACAACAAATAGCGGCAGCCTGCATATGTGATATGAGTATGTGTGCATAGTGTGTGTGTGTGAATGCGCTTAAGCATATAAAATGTAACGCCTTATAATGCAAATTTACAACACTAGCGCACAAACACTAACACACTCAAACATACGCAAACATACAAACACACAAACACACTAGCGATTGCATTCCGCCCCTCGACATGCGACTAAGTTGATACTTAAACCATTCATTTTAGTTCTACTTTTATTCTAAACTTATAAATTTACACACTTCTTGCGCCGCACCTCACCGCGCCGCACCGCACCAAAAGCCAAAGTGTTGCGTCGTAAGTTTGCGCGCGCGCGCCTGACCACTTTTTCGCACCGCATACCATAACCATCACCCGTTCACCTCATCACCCGAACTAACAGTATTCGGATCTTTTGCCCCGTCTTCCCCTCATCTAGCCTCCCCTCCCACCAGCCGCCGACACCGTTAAATAATGAATGTTTGCACACTTTCGAGCGTGGAAAAATAAAGAAAAGTTTTTACTCGGCAACCCAACCATCAGCAAAGCCCTGCTCTGCTCTGCCCTGCCCACGCCCACTTCCAACAAAGCCAAAATCTACTTTTACTATGGGGAAAAAACAAACGCTGCAGGCAACAAAAAAGGATAAAAATAAAACTGAAAAAAAAACCACAATAAAAAAAGGATGAGGGTTGCTCCACAAAAAAACAAAAAAGAAGAAAACAGCAACAAAAACAAAACTTGCTGCATTGCAAATAATCCGAAATTGGGTCAAATTTGCATCACTTTTGGTTTAAGCGCTCGTTCTTCGTTCGTTCGGGAAGTGCTGTACACTTTGTGTGTCCATCACTTGAACCACAAGCGAGGCAGCGCATGTTTCCCCTTAAAGGGTGGCGCAGTGTCTCGACCTCACCCCAAACACATTCGAGGCAAACCAAACGAAATATTAGTCAAACAAATACTCACCCAAAATAATAGCAAACATTTAACAAATTTTATGAGAGTTTCTTTTTGAACTTTTCCGAAAAAAAATCTAATAATATTTTTCTTGTGTTCTTTTCTAAAATGAGTGCAACCTTGTGAGAATCCTTCAAATTTACTTTCTTTTCCAGAAATTGCTCATTTTCAAAGATGACGAAATTTGACATTTTATAAATTCTCAATTGCAGACGAGATCGCATGTTGCATTGAAAATCAGCTGATTTTTACAAACGAAAAGCCTTTGTAATACGTCTGTTAGACAAGGATAGACAATGGAACAATAATTTTGATATTTTACTTTCACAAAGCTTACCATTATTCCTATAGATATTTTCTCATTTTTCCTTGTTAACCAAAATTTAGTTTTCGTTTCAGAAATCAGCTGTTAAATACTGTCAGAATGTTTGTTTTTTAAGTTCTCTTCTCAGTATGAACATTTTTGATGATAATAGAAATTGTTTCCACAAATTTTGATTTATTTATTAATAAATTAAAAAATGTATCAACATATTTTTTTTTTCATTAATAACAATTTATAATGTGTGTAATCGCTCAAAAGCAATTTATTCAAAATGCAACTCTGTCTGTTTTTTATTATATCGTGTTATTTTGGCTACTTATACCTCAGCGCGTCCTCAACGCATCCTCAAATTGTCTGTCTCATCATCATAATCACCGCACACACATACACACGTATATAGTGTATATGTGTATACACACACCGACACACACTCGTCGCTTGCTCTTTATTAGGGATCCTTGAAGTTTAGCGCAGTATGTCAAGCAGCCCGATAAACTAATGCCCCACACACACACACACACACACATACACAGCGACGACGGCCATTGTAGTGCGTCAAAGTTTCCAGTTACTTTTCATTTTTTGCGTTTGTTGTTGCTGTTGTTGTTGTTGTTATTACGATTATGTACTTTTGGCGCTACTTCAACCGTCGCTTTCGTAGCACACTTTTCGGCGTTCGGTCTCGGCTGCTCGCTTTAAGTGAAAATTGTGTGTTTGTATTCTCCGCTTGGCACATTTCAATTTTGCACAAAAACTTCCCACTGACAAGGACACATCTCGGACACATGTTTGTCACTTCGAATTTGGGTCTTTGACATTTCGTCGTACATTTTACGGCGTCGGAGACGATGACGGCGATATGTGCGCTGTTGCAGTTGCTCGAGTTGAGTGCCACCAACAGTTTTGAATGATTTTTTTATCATATTTTTTATTTTGGCAAACGCTTTTTGTATTGTATTGCATTTGCGGTTGGAATGGAGTGGGATACGATGCAGCTTTTCAAGATTGTCTCTTGGAATAGAAGTGATGTTAAAAAAAGGCAAACGCTAATCAAATTTCTATTAATGGAATTTACAAAGTGTTGCATTTGAGTGTTGCAACTTATCATATGATTTCATATGATGGAGCCAATTGATGTCCTTCAAAATTTAGAAACCAAATTGTGTCAATTTGTAAATTCCATTTTAAGCGGATACTTTTACAATCTGCGACTTGCCAATTTAAAAATTGATTAATATTACGAAATGCCATTATATTGTTTTAGCAAACAATTTTATAATATATTAAATCTAGCGCCTGATGTCCTTCTTTTAATTACATACAGCAGATGTGCAACAAATTTTAGTTCTTCGCTATGAGAGCCTTAGACACTCCAACGCAAAATGAAAGTAGACCTACAGGAAAACAAAACCCATGAAAGGTTTTACAAAGTTAAATCGTATTTTTTTTCATGGCCTTTTGAAGTTCCCATAATGTTTCCCAACATAACTTAATAAACAGTTATATTTAGACTAGAAATGTATGCAATTACCTATAGTAAAATTGAACGAAGACCATTTTCCTAGAACACATTAACCGTCGTACTAGCATTTATCTAAAACTATTTTCACCATCTGGTTCCACTTTCAATTCGCGTTGGATCCGCTTAGACTCATTTTTCATGTCGCACTGCGTTATTTTTGCTTAAATTTTGTCATTGTTTTGAAGGATATTCAATATTGAAAAGCTCCTCATTAAAACCTAACCTACCTCAAATTTACCATTTCTTTATAATTTTCCTTTCGCCATATAAAAACTTCTCTCCCTTTCTCTGTTACATATAATTTCTTAAATTTTTTCGATTAGTTCTAGAGAAAAAATTCCCAGAGTAACCAAACAAAAATTTAATGGAAGCATTTTTGCCAAAAATTTGACAGTTGAAAATTTTTCATATGAACTTATTCCACCACCCACTGGCGTACGAAACAACAATCTCAACAACAACGACAGCAACAACAAAAACAAAAACATGCGGCAGCAAGAACTCCCTACTAACGTGTGTATCCTTGACAGCGAAATCTGTTCTAATTTTCGGTATTTTCGTACTTGTGCTTGCCTCGTTTTTATTGTTATGAACTGTCAAATTTGTGTGTAGCTTCTGTCAAGGATATTATGGGTGTTGTTAATCGAGTTGCCAGACGCATGCGCTCCCCTCTCTCAGTGCGTTGAGAGTGGCATAAACCGCTCCTTGCTGAGGAACTTTGCAGACAATTTACTCTCCTTTGTAATGCTCTCAAATAATTTGTTTTTGTTTTTGACAGTTGCTCTTCGACATTAAAGATGATTAAAATTTGGTTTCTTCTTTGGTGGCATAGGTCAAATTTGAAAAAAAAAAAATGTTATACCCTACAATACGCACATTGTCCTTTAAGTATGTAAAGTTACAACATTTGTTACTGAAACATGGACCTGCTCTTTAACTATTTGTAGTATCAATCGTGCATCAAGGCTCGTAGAACTGTTTGTGATTATTTTCGTTGAAATTTTCTTGGGTTTGAAGGAATACATTTTCAAACATTTTTTTTTTTGAGAAATCGAAATTTTTTTGTTGTTGCAAACAATATGTTATTACAGTCGTGTCTGGATATAGGGAACAAATTATTGCAAAGACTGGTCACTATATCCTGGTTGTTCACTTTTTCAATGTGGACTTTTGGACCGCTTTTTCACGTAGACTTCGCAGTGCTAGTATACCAGCTTATCAGTAGAGTTTTTTTTGTGTTTTTATAGCTATGTGCTTGAAGTTGCTTTCAACATTCTATTCACTAAACCCCAAATAGTGAAACAAATTTTGAAAAGCTTTTTGATTGTTCACTATTTCGAGTACTCCATATAAAAATTTGAGTGTTCACTATACCCAGACACGACTGTCATTACAATAGAGCGTCTTACTAAACGAACTTGTTAAGGTTTGTTTTTTGGAAACAATTTAGCTCACCAATGATTGACTCTGGAGCCAAAATAAAAGTCGTTATACAAAAATCAAAGTTCATATTTCGTTATGATGGATAAGGAGATCTTATGGATGCACATAATAGCGCCGCAAACACCTTGGGAATTTTTTTAAATTACTAGGTATAAAATTAGTGAGTGCTAATCAAAGGTTTACCTAAATTATAGATAATATCTTAATAGTATTGATTAAATATTTTATTATGTTGTTTGAATTCGGATATGATTTTGTTTTTGCTATAACTTTTTAGGTTTATGAGATATTCATTATATTTAGTTAAAAACTAATTTGTAATCATTCTATAGAAATATCACAAAACAATTTAAAAGAAAATTTTGTTTTGAAAAAAGTTTATTATCTTCGAAATATGCAAATTATAAGATGTTGGTTTCATTCGACGTGTAACTTAATCATTAATTTACACTTCAGACAATTTACGCAAACCCATTTTCCTGAAAGTTATGTTGAGAAACGTGCCAATAACGTGGATTTAACTTGAAGGTTATTGAGCTCCTCAGTAACTTTAAAGTTTATTAAATTTTAGGCAACCTGTTTTTGAGAAGCATCAGAAAAATGAAACTTGTAAAAAAAAGGCAAGACGAAAAAATTGGGAGTTTCTTATCTTCTACAACAAGTTTTTCAAAGTTGTAACAGTCCCTACTAAGTTTTTATTCGTCTGTCGAAGTCATGACGAAATTTAGAGTAAACAAATTCTTTGAAAAACTATTTCTTCAATGAATGTAAGTACACAAATGTAATATTAATATTAATTGATATTAAAAAAATCTTTCGAATGGTTAGAATTGTACTATCGGAAGTGTTGTGTAGGACTTTCATATCAATTATAGAGTAATTTATTTTTATTTTTATGAGTGCATATCCCCTTCTCCAGATGGATGGGGAGTAGTACATGTAACATCTCGTGTATGATAGTGCCAAAACTGAATCAAAAACGCTCAACCGACCTAATCTCCCTAAGTAGGTCTCAAATTAGCACCATAATAGGAGTTATAACAGGACACTGTATTGTTGGTACTCATGCAAGAAGACTAGGTATCTTCTCAAATGACTTCTGCAGAAGCTGTAGAGATGAAGAGGAGGAAGAAACTATAATACACCTTCTGTGTACATGCCCCGCTTTAGCCAACAAACGATATACACATCTAGGAAAGCACTTCTTCGTAGGCCTAGTAGATATATCTAAATCGAATATTATTAATATTCTTCAGTTTATAAATAGTACAGGATGGTTCAGTTAGCGGTATTACTGGAATACCGCATGGCATCACAAAGGGCTCCAAGCCTAAGTGTGTCTCCTTATAAGAGACGCCAGTACAAACTAACTAACTAACTATATCGCCTTCATATTGTTAAAAAAAATATACGTAAAAAATTAAGTTTTTGAACTTAAGTTGTTTTTATTTATTTTGTTTCCGAAGATCCGAAAGCTAAAGATTGAAATCTTATTGCGCAGGATAAATTCTATTTTCAGATATTTGAAATTAATTGAAATTAAACAAACAATTTACAAGAATGACATTTCAAGGAATATTAAAATATTTGCATTTCTTTATTTGCAATTTTTGTGTTAACTAGAAAATATTTTATTATTTTTTTTTTTATTAGTCAAATAAATATTGTCAACATCCGTCATAACCGTAAACGAAAGTTTCACGCAAATTGCAACAATTTACGCCTTTCGAATCGAAATCAACAAGGATGCAAAAAAAAAAAACACGAGTATATTTAAAAAACAACAAATAAAACACGACTTTAGCCCACAACAACCACTGCGGCAGCAGAACAAATCAGTGGTGGTCCACTGTCACGCCCCGCCACAGTCAGAATGTCACCTGGCCTACCCATCGAACGCAACCTAAACGAACCAAAACAAACCGAACCAAACAAAACCAAACAAAACCAAACAAAACCAAGTCAAGCCAAGCCAATCTCATTCCAACCAAACTTAGCAAACCCAACCACGGACGCAGGCAACGTTTGTGCTTTCAATGAACTGCCGCCGTGGCGCTTATCAGTTTCTTAATTACTTTGACATCGAGTGCCTCCCAGCGTCGGTTTTGTTGTTTTCGTTATTAGTATTATTGCTGTTGTTTTTGTTGTTGTTGTTGTTATTGTTTTTGTTCTGCCGCTGATGTTAACTCACCGCATCACTGCAGCACTGGCTCAACTCTGTGTGCGTACATATTAGACTGGTTTAAATAACATAAAATATTACAGAATTTCATACAAAAACAATTGAAAAAAAACTCCGTTAATAATAAATACAATAAAATAAGTTATATTATATATATTATATATATTGTATATAAGTTATATATATTAATTTGATTTAAAAGGACACAATTTAAACTTTAACAAAAAATCGATAAACTTCCGATTTTGTTGTCATAACAAATGTAAAGCATAATTAAATAAAATAAATTCAAAACCAGTCTACTGTGTGTATGTGTGTGTTTGGAGGGTATCAATTTTCATTACCCTTTCGCAGGAGCATCCCTTTCTACGCCTTTCAACGTGCGTGTTGGTTGGTGGCGGCACTAGTGCGATAATGCGGCTTCCTTCCTCTTTGCAACAATTTGCTGCTGCCACTGACTAATTTGCATATACGCAAAATATAATTGGATAACAAAAGAGAGCCACCTCCGATGGTGACAATACGCTATCGATGCCAATGCAGAGAGCTATGTTGTCTATGTTGTCGAACGGAGGGAATGACGAAGATGAGAACGAAATGACAAGGACGTTGTTGCACAAATTGTCGCTGATAAGGCGATAATATGATAAAAGAGAAAAATGAGGAAATGCCTAAAAACGAAATTTTAATTGTCGATTATCACAGTTAGAAACAACGAAGACTTTGAGATCAAGTGGAGTCTTAGCATATACAAGTATGTGCCTAAGATACAAAACAATCTCAAATGTGCTCATTTAAA
The DNA here is from genome assembly GCA_949127995.1 of Suillia variegata. NCBI lineage: Eukaryota > Metazoa > Arthropoda > Insecta > Diptera > Heleomyzidae > Suillia > Suillia variegata. Next base: position 19,248,399 of record OX421846.1, read on the forward strand.
CTCAAACAACAAATTTAAAAATATGAAGACTCCTAAATTTGGGTTAATCAATAGTTTGTTAAATTTTAGGAACTAATTTTAAATTTAAATAAAATATTGAAATCAACATTTTTTAATAATTTAAAGATTAGACAAGTCAAAATGAGAACGTAAATTGAGCGAACTCACCACGATTCTGTCTAATTTTTTGAATTATTATTAAGTTTTTTTTTTATATTTCTAACAACAAACTACATTGTTGTTTTTATTTACCTACTAATTTTGTATCAACCATGGCAACTACACAACCATTTTGATTTTCAAAAAGAGAAACAATATCGAGGTGGAGATGGAGAATTTTCTACTTTCCTCACCTCATTTTTATTACACTATGAAATTATTGAAATTTGGCATTTAATTTTAAATTTGCTTACTCGATCCTTTGCGACAAAAAGTTTCCCCAGATACGTGCCTCACTCGTTGACATATCTACATACATATGTACATATGTATCCGCTCTGTTGTTACGTAGGTATGTATGTACTATAAAAGTACTTTACTGCTAAATACTTTTCGCAGTTGAACTGCTCCTGACCTCGGTACTGCCAACAGCAAACAAACGGTTACTTTAACTTTTCCTTCTTTGTCTTTGGTTTTTTCTCTTCTTTGTTTTTTAATAGAAATATGCGTCAAATCGTTGGCCAAATGCCAAAAGTCAAATACGGGCGCTGAAACGTGAGCAATCGTAAACTGGCTTTTTAGTTAAGCAGTTGCAGTTTGTCGAAATTGAGCGTGGGAAATGTCTTCTTCTTTTTGTCTGTCTGTCTGTCTGTCTGTCTGTTTGTAATCATTAAAAAAAGCAGCAAAGTTAAAATAGAAGAAAAAAATGTGAGCAACTACTCTTGACATTTTAAAGTCATATCGAATATCTGTGAATAATTTATTAAATGTCAATATTAATGGAGACAGACGACTGACGTCATATTTGTTCACAGTAGGAAAATGTTTTTAAATAAATTTATTAAAGATTAATTATTTGCGCATGCTTTCAATCATTTGCAATTTTTGTTTGTTTGTGCATTTAATTCGGGTTTTATTTAAGCCACCAATTACAGTTAAAATATTCGTATGGCAGAGATACGAATTTGACTTATGTATGTACTATATATCAGCGGAATAACTAGTGTTCTATCACCAAGATAAAGTCAGAGGCAAATAAGATGTACAACGACCTTCTCTGTCAATCAAATATCTTGACGTTCACCAGTTCCTCGTTATTATTAATAAATTGTTTATTTTAGAACAAATACATTGAAAACGTACAACAACGATTACTTTCAGGTCAGAGAGAATGAGTGGAGAGTACAAAATAATGCTAGAAGTCATCCTAGATGTTGATTTTTCATGCGTGTATTTAAACAATCACGAAGTTATAGTCGGTCTGACCGATTATTGAAAATGCACCACATTGTTAAATATTACTGTCAAATTTTTTCAAATAATATTTTAATTTTAATTAAAAACATAAATATTAAAAAAAAATTATTCTTGAACTACCCTAATTTTATAAATTTTTAAATACCCTTTTTGAAATAGTGGGCGTAGTCATGGGCGGGTTGGCACTAAATTTTCAGATCAATAACTCTAACGGTTATCTCGCTTTCGCGCTAACAAGAAATGATTACAGTCAGGCGGACAGACAGACTTGGCAAGATCGACATACATATGTTCGATATGTATAAATCGTCTTTTGTTCCATTTGTCAGAAAAATGTTTAGGTTTTTTTAAGTAAACTCACACACAGAGAAGAATCATGTAAAATTAAAAATGTTCGTATTAATATTTTTAAATGCTAATGAATATTTTAGTATTATTTGTTTTATTCAAATGTCAAAAAAAAACTTTGACATATTATGTTAATATTTAACAATAGAACTTGTTGAGCCAATAGGAACCAATGTTAATTTAACAGATAATGTTGCCTTACAAATTTTTAATTTTACTTTAAATTAATGCTGAATTAACTTTTTCTTCAGGCGAAACTTTTTACATTGCTGAACATAGAGAAAGGTCATGTGTCAAATACATGTCGTGTAATAAGAAAGGGTATTTAAAAACTTGCTTGCCTATGTCAACTTAGACATAGTATTAAGGTATTTATTTCAGAACTACGCAAATATTTATAATATCTATTAATAAAATGTTGAAAAATTAATTCAATTAAAATGTACATCACAATTTTTCATACATAGTTCATTAAAAGTTACACTACAGCAAATCCGGCATCAAATTCGTTTTGCCTAAGCGCTTTTTCTATAATGTACCTCAAACCTTTTCTTTAGTTAACGCAATTAAATGGAAATATTTGTTGTACAAACCAGTTAAAATTTAGTATTCAGCGTTTTATAAATCCTAATATTAAAATTTCAAATGTCACACGTTACATTTATAGTATAAGTGCCACCCACCGGCCAAATGACGTCAAAAAGAACTCACCACACTGCGAGGTGAGTATTACACAAACAGCAAAAACGTGACTTATGTTAAATACCGGCGGCGGCGGCAGGCAGGCAGGCAGTGTTTGACTCTCTCCAACTAACTGGATTTAACGAAGGCGCCTCTTACATTTAACACATTGCGTCGTCTTCTTCGTTTCTTTCGTTTCACACAATAAATTGGCAACACTTGCAAATTATGCATTTGCCAAAAATATCAGCAACAACAACAACAACAACAGCAGCAAACTTTAATTTGCGTTCGCTTAAATTAATAATTTCACTTTCGATTTCGTTTCGGCAAAACTGGATTCGTACGTTTGAGCCAGCGGTTGCTGCCGCGGCGAGTGGTGAGCAAACCAGTTTAACCAGGAAGTTCCACGCGAATATTGCGAAAATTTCAAATGAAAAAAAAAAGAGCGGCGATAAGCGTTCGTTAAAATCTCATCGGCAACACTGTTTCTTTATTTTTAAATTATTTAATTATAGTTTTATTCTTACACGTCACTGTTTATTTGATTATTAATTTTAGATTCGGGTTGTAACAAATAAACTGAAATTCGCCTTTATTTACAAAAGTTGAAGGCAACACGCTCAGCTGTTTCTAGCTGAACTGTCAAAGTTTGACATATGACATTTCGTGAGGGGGTGGTGTGGTGTGGAGAACTCAGTCTCAGTCTGTTTAAACTGCAGACTTGCGCAATGCAATTTCTGCAGCAAACAGTAACAATAACAATAACGGTGGCGCTGGAGTCATCTGAGAGAAGAAATTATGGCAGATAAAATACTCCGCTCTCTTGAGAATATACTCTTGGCATTTCTCGCGCTCTCTGTGTTACAATATTATCGTGACATTCTTAGATTTTTTCTCACGGTGTTTCTTCTTTGTGCTACAACGCGCTCTTAAAAGTGCCCGCAACAAAAGTATCGATTCATGTTGCTACTTACATATGAACCGATTCGATAATGTTGCTGCAACATGTAATTTGAGCAATTGTTGACTGTGCATACACATTCCGTATTTTTCTGTAGTTTTGGTTTTTCTGATTGTAATCAATAATGAAGGTTTTTAAATTAATAAATGTTGTAATAAATAGGAGTTGAGGAAAGTAGACAAATTTCAGTTTCCACCTCGACAGTGTTTCTCTCTTTGAAATTAAAATGTCTGTGAAGTTGTCATGGTTGCTATAAAATTATTAAATAAATAAATAAAAACAACAACGAAGTTTGAGGTCAAAAATATAAAAAAGGTCCAAAATTTAAAATAATTTAGAAAAATGAGACAGAATCGAGGTGAGTTCGCTCAATTTGCGTTCTCATTTTTACTTTCCTAACATTATTATGAAACCATGTTATTATGGGAATTTTACTCCAAAAATTTCACTTCCCAAAGAAAAAACTGAAAACGCAGTTAGGACTGATATTGTAATTGTCCGTCTATACATGAATCCACTGAAGCACTGAAGGATTCAGTGTTCTGGAAATGTTCTTCCAACTATGGCACACATTTTCGCCTTTTCACCCGTAAACTTATTTTCTGATCTACACCAACAAAATCATAAATTAGCATACATATTTATGTGGGGACATACATACAATATGTTCCGTTGCCTTCTAGCTACACCCAAAAGAATTGACAACTGTGACAGCAAATCTCAACAGCAGCAACAGCTGTCGTCGAAATGGCAAAACTATCAAAAAAATACTTACCAGCACAAACGTGTATTAGTACTGCATACACATGCATATGAGCAGCACACACTCAAACGCTAACCAAATACGTCAACAAAATCAAATAAAGCTCATGTCACCATTACGCTGAGCACTATCGGAGCCACTGCCGCACACACTCGCACTCACTGGTACACCAGCACGCTGACAACTGTTTAGTAGCGGTGTGAACATACGCCAATATTCGTTGTTGTTGTTGTTGTCGTTGTAGTTACCGTTTTTGACTTGGTTGGTCGGAACAAGCCCCAAAACCCCAAAATACGGCAACCTCCGCAGTCGAACAGAAAAACAAAACTTGTTAACAGAAAAATGTGAACAATGCGAATTATCCGAATTAGAATAGTGTGCGCAATGGCATCAGCATCAGCAGCGGCAGCGGCGTCGGAAGCGGCATTGGAATCGGAATCGGTACGAATTTGCATTTAGATGGGAAATTTTTTCGGTACAAGAAGCGTTCGTTTCATTCGTCGGTACAGCGCCGCAGTTGACAATGTTGGATTGTTCCTCCCGGAAGTCTCAAAGGTGTTGAGAGCGTGTATGTGTGTGGGATGTGTGTGTGAACAAAAATTAAAGTTTTTCCACTTTTAAGGTTGTCAGAAACTCCGGAAAAAATGATCATAGTGAGATTATTTTTGCTTGTTGGTGTCAAGATGTCAGAAATAAAAGAAATTTTACGAAATTCAAAAATAATCCACTTGGTTAAGGACTGACAATGACTAACATTTTTTTTTGTTATTTACTAACTTGAAGTATCCAGCGTTGCCTGGTGCTTTGTTCATAAGTGAACTATTTTTAAGATTACTAAGCGGAACTTCCTTTTACTTCCCGTTGTGGCGTTTCTGGGTTACGGCTATGAAGTTGTCAACAGTGACCGTAGCAATTCAAATACCAAGTTTCAGATTTTTAGACGCAATTTTATCGAAATAATCAAGTACTTACACATATATAAAAAAATATCGTCGTGCTAGATGTTATATATTCTATTATTCATTCCAAGCTCATCGCTATATATGTTATTTATATAGCGCATCAAGTTTCTAAGTTATAGTGGTGGGCGTAAATTTATTACAACCAATTTCCGAAATTGGGCGTTAAATAAATCCAACCATTTCCATTTTAAATGAAGCTTTGACAGTCGTCACATAGACTCAGAAATAATCAAATATTTTCACTTAATTTCACAAAATGTGGGCGTGACAAATTTTTTTCCAAAACCTTCCCAACCGTGAGCTTATCAACTCCACAAAATTGTATCACAATGGGAGAAATGGTTTAGAAGTGCATAGGGTACAAAGATAGAAATTTATTAATTTTTTATACGAACTTTGGCTTGTTTAATCTAAATCTGCAATTTGTTTTCTTGAACTTTTTAGTTCTTTGAGGCTTCAAAAACTCCTTGCACTGACCCAGAACGAACTCATCTGTGAGATAAACAATAACTTGGTACGTGAACTGGAAAAATAAAGTGTATTCGAGTACCCGCAGTCGAGATTTCTCACTGTCCCTAAACATTTCAAGGTAGAAGCTATTCTAAACCTCATCAGAAAAGATATTAAACTAAACACTGAACTCAATTACCAACTAAAGAAAATAGGTGTGGCAGAAAACGATTCGAGCCGACTCTGCCAAGAGGAACAAAACATATTCTTTGCACTTGTCCATTGATGGAAAGATGCAGACTTAACTACTTCTAGGCAGTAGAATTCTAGTTCAGTTTAAATTCAGATAGTCTCAAACTGTGTTAGTCGGGTAACGAGGCATCACAATATATCTTTCAGGTCCCAGAGCTCTTATAGTATTCTTAAAAATTTCGCCTCTCTTTAGCGATTCTTATGTTTTGAAACTTGGAAGTTTTATTTGAATTCTCGCTTGTTTTTAAACCAAAGAAGCTTATAGACGGATATGAAAACATAAAGCTTCACCAACCAAGATCAGTACATTCTCATTTAAAGGGACAAACATGTCAAATTCAACCTTTTAATTTATGAATAATAGTTTTCTTGACTTCCAACAACAAACTACGTTGTTGTTGTTTTAATTTACTTAACAATGGCAACTACACAAAAATTTTGTTTTCAAAGAGAGAAACAATAGCAGGGTGATGAGGGACATTTTTATACTTGTCTCACCTTATATTTATAACACCATACATTGACTTAAAATTTACACTTCAGAAAGTTTACATACACTCATCCTGGAAATTCTGGTCAATAGCGAGCAATAGAGCACTAAATGGACTAAACAATTAGAAATTGATATAAATGTTACATACGGTAAGAGGATAAAATCTAGAGAGTGTTTTGTCTTCTAAAACGAAGACTACGTTCTAGAAGACACAGGTGCAAGTCTTCAGTAAGTCGGCAACATAAAGCAATTTTAAAAAATTAAATATAAAACAAAATACAAACATAAACATAAACATAAATAAAGTACAAAATATAAAAATAAATTTCTCAATCAATTATAACAAAAGATCCACTCGAATAGCTTTAGTCATCAATTCTAATTGTGTACCACGGTCGTGTTTCCTTCAACGTCAACAAAACTGTTAACACCTACAGCCAAACGTTGAGCACAGCGAGCGACAGCGCAAAAGTGCCTCTTGCTCGAAAGTGACGCCTGGTCGAAATCAAAAACATTTAATAATAATATTAATAAAAAAAAACCTACACAAAAAATAAAAACAAATAAGGTAATAATTTGTATTTTGGGAATATGATAAATAGTTGTTTGTGTTATTTGCGACAACAATGCCTCCAATAACAATTTATGATGGTCGTCCGCTGCGACCCACCCCTCCCACCGTGTTACATAGCATCACCAGCGCTACGCAAACAGAGAAAAATAAAGCAAGAGAGAGAGAAGGAGAGAGCGAAAAAAGTAAGTAATAAATAATCTTATTTTCATTTCATCAGTGACAGAGCAAAGATAACTTATGGCTATGGGTGGCTCCCACTCCGACTCTGGCAGTGGCAGTGGCATTGCCAAAGGACGAAGGACAAAGCGGCAACACACACACACACATACACACCCAGGCGAACACACTTACAGGAATACGCACTGATGGAATAGACCGGCTTTAAAAAGAAGAAGAAGAACGGACACAGTATCTTGATATAGCACAAAAATAGAATAAAATATGAAAGAATAGTCAATTCTTCCGACAAGCTTACATTAAAGATCCTTCATCTATATTTATTTGCTTACAAATAATAGAAAGCGGTAGATGTTTATACCTCTCCGCTTTCAAAAGAGAGGCTTTTATCAATTTAATCTCTCTTTTTCTGACTGAGATAGTTTTTCATATTTGTTGTTTAATAATTCGATGAGTTCGGTGCAAAAAGGAATTGATAAAAATATTTAAACTCGTCAGGGAGTAACCTATTGAAATGAACATTTGAAAAATAATAAACCAATTTAACCTCCTTATATTTAGGTTTCATCATGGTGTAATAAATAGAAGGTGAGGAAAGTATAAAAATGTCCCTCTCCACATCGATATTGTATCACTATTTGAAAACTAAAATATTTGTTTAGTTACCATAATTGATACAAAATTATTGAGTAAAAAAAAAAAACATAGTTTGAAGTCAAATATAAAAGAAAAACACTTCAAAATAAAACACAGAACGAGGTGAGTTCGCTCAATTTTCATTCTCATGTTTAGTTTTCTAACCTCATATTATTTAACCATGGATTAAACACTTTTTAATATATTTGAATAATATGATTTTAATGTATTGAAATATAGTACTTTTAATTATTTTCCTGTCTTTGAAGATGCAATCGAGTACTGTGGTGCGGCCTCTTATTACGTCTGATGATGATTTTGTTTCATATTGTTGTTGTGGTTGATGTTTTTGTTGTTGCAGTGCACGGTAACATTAATTTTGCTGTCATTGTAAATCAGACTGAAGGTAGGTGGACTAGAGCCGTAAAAGAGGGGCGTGGCAGTCGCGCAAAGTAAACAGTTTAAACGTAAGGCAGCGTCAAAGACACGCAGCGCGAATCTTTGTGGGTTTGTGTGTGTGTGTGGTGGAAACATCTTTTGTTGCGGTTTTCTTTTCACACCGCTTTTAAATTCTTTAAACGGGAATCCTTAAAGGACACGCCGCCAAAATGCTTAGGAATTTGAGCCACCCAGGGGAAGCTGACAAATCAAGCATAAAATGCGGCAGGAGAGTGACATTAAGCAGCTCGGTTAAGTCGCGAAAATCGCTCAAAAAAAAGAAGAAGAAAAAACCAACGACAAAATAAAAGTCGTCGTTTAGGCAGAAAACAGGATTTTCTTATACGCTTCAACAGCTGTAATAGCGGCTTTTTCTTACCAGCTTTGCTTACGCTTACTTGGGCACTGAAAAGAAAAATATTTATTTGAAATTTATATGTGGATTTGGTTCATTGAACTCTGTGCAGGATACCTGGCAGACAAAGTGAATCTGCATCGGAATTGGTTTTCAATGTCTTTTTTTGATTTAAAATAAAAGATTTCGTAAATAAGTTCTGAAGTAACTTTTGAACTATTTAAAAAAAATGTTTAATGTGTGGACCAGATTTTCAAGTGAAGTCTTCGTACCAGTAATGATCTTTTAAATTCGTGGTAGAACAATCGACATTCCCGTAAATTGTTTATATATAATTAAAGCTTATTTTTCCTAACTACATACTTTCATATATCCAAATACAAGGTGGCGCAACAGAAATCACCCTATTGGAAAATGCTCTCATTTTTGCAAATAGCCGCCAATGTCAAATCTGTTTTGACATTTGTGAACTAGACAGATACAGAATACAAGTGAATAAGCCATGGAGCGATACACTCCCCAAGAACGCGGAATAATTGTGTATATTTTTTTGCGTAACAATTCGTCTGTGGTGTTGGCGCAGCGCGAATTCCGTCGCCGATTTCCCGGCCGTCCGACACCGACTGCGCAAACACTGCGCCGTTTAGCCACTAACCTTGAAGAGTATGGGACCACACGAGACGTTGCCAATAGTGGCCGGCCCCGGAGCGCCCGTTCTGCCGAGAATATCGCCGCTGTAGCCGAGGACGTCGAAGTGAGGCCCGAAACATCGACCAGACGACGTGCCACGCAATTGGGTCTCAGCCGGCGGTCCCTGCAACGAATTTTGGTGAAAGATTTGAACATGTTCCCCTACAAAGTTCAGTCCGTTTATCAGCTGCTGCCTGCCGACCGCCAAACGCGCGTAGCTTATGCCCAAGCTATCCTCAATCTCGACACCGAAGTGGACGATTTTTCGACAAAAATCATAATGAGCGATGAGGCTCATTTTCACCTCAGCGGGTACGTGAACAAGCAAAATTATCGCTTCTGGGGAACCGAAAATCCGCGAGTGATGCACGAGAAACCATTACACCCGCTCAAAGTGACTGCGTGGTGCGCTGTTCACACTGGAGGAGTCATCGGGCCATTTTTTTTCGAGAACGCCGCGGGTCAAACGACAACAGTGGACGGTGCCCGCTATACGGCAATGTTGACCGAGTTTTTTCTGCCCGAACTGGACGAATTAGGACTGGTGGACATGTGGTTCCAACAGGACGGAGCAACAGCACACACTGCACGAGCCACAACCGACATTCTGAAGGCCGCGTAATTTCGCGTTTTGGCGATTTGCACTGGCCCGCCAGATCGCCCGATTTAACGGTCCCGGACTTCTTTTTATGGGGTTTTTTGAAGTCTCGTGTTTACATCAACAAGCCTGAGACCTTGGAAGCCCTCAAGGAAAATATCCGACACGAATGCGAGAATTTATCGCCCGAAACTCTCGCCGAAGTGATGGAAAATGCCATAAAACGAGCCCGTATGGCAATCAATTGTGACGGCGCCCATTTATCCGATATCATCTTCTCGACTTAACACAATTAATTCTAAAGGTCTAAATAAATATAATCAAAAACCAGAATCGAAGTTTTTTATTTAGTAAAAAAATAAGAGCCAAACAACATCGGATGACTTCTGTTGCGCCACCTCGTACAACCGTGTTGTAATGCAAAATTTGTTTCATTTGTGCTAAACAAACATTTACTTGTAATAAGTTTATATACTTTTCCCAAATATGATTTACTAGACCTAAATACAATACAATAGTATTTGCTTCAGTTATATTTGGGACAAATAATTTTATTCGAATAAGTTTGATATAAAAGTAAAAGTAATTCGATTTCGTTTGGAATGAGAATTCATATATTAATTTCTATGCACTAATAATGTACGAAAATTTTGTTTGAAAAAATTTTTATAACACAGAATTATATCTAGATAGAAATTAAAAACTAAGTCAATCTAGCCATGCCAATCTTTTAATACACGCGTCCGCTAATCCGTCATCATTGTTTGTTAAAATGCAACGATTTGACAACATTTTTCAGTTTGAGAAAAATTTAACTTATCTGCCCACCCGAGTGTCATTCTAGCCCCAACCAAGTGTATGTTTAGAAATTTAGTTAGCAAATTAAATTCAGTTGAAAACGTTGAGCAATTTATCAAAGCAACAATTTGAGATCAGGCATTAACATCAAAGGCGAATTTCCCAGTCATATCCTTTTTATCCTTTAGTAGACACGCGTATGAGTCAAACTAAAAGAAAAAAAAGACCTCAATAACACAAACATAAACACAAACACAAACAAAAAGCGTGTTAAGTTAACCTTGAAAGCGCAGACAATTTCTCCCCAACGACAAGCAACGCGACACAATTCCACAAGAGGCCATTTTTCATACTTTCGCAGGACAACGAACACACACATACACACACAAATAATCACACACATCCACGTGTATACATACTTACAGTAAAACAAGCATAATCTCGCAAATTTGCCACACTTTTATGGGGACCGTCCTTTACGCCGCCGCGGGTAAAGCTTTAGTGGCCCCTTTAAAGTGCCATAAATTTCGTTCTCCTCGGTGTCCTCTTTGCTCACTTTACTGCAATGGCCTGCGTGCGCTTTAACTAACCCGAAAAAATGCAAAGAGAAAACAAAAAACAAAAGAAAAATCTTTATGACCATATCCTGGCGGTATAAATGTGACCCCTTTTACGCTCCTCGCTGCTCTTCCGCTACCTTCAACCCCTTGCCAATTTCACCGCATTAAAAGTTCAGAGGCGTAGCCAGGTGTTCTTAATTTGAAGAATCGTTTTAACATTTTACTTGGTAACAAAATAAAATATTACTATGGAACGCAAGAGGCCCTACTCCGCTCCTTTGCCCAACAAACAATTCCGCTTGTATGAAGTTTCATTTTGAAAAAGAATTTATCACTGCCGACGCCTATGGCGATTCACTTTGCAAAGCATCGCTTTTATTACAACAAGTATTTATGCGTTATTTTCCCGGCGGGCCAGCCAAAAAAAAACACGCACACACACACACACACACACAGCTAAAGGATTCAACAATTTGGGTTTTTCTTCTTCGTTGAGCTCTTTTCGTCTTACCGCAACGAACGCATAAAAGGACACCTTCGCATTATCATAACAATAATTGTACATTATATGGAAATATGATTTATGATATGAAAGCGAAGAAGAAAAAAAAGGAGTAGAGTAAAAGTAAACCGGTCGCCGCCGCCGACATTCTGCTTAGCGAACGCCGGAAGTGGTCTGTAAAAAATAATATGAAATTTCCTATTTCCCTATTTCCGCTAAGGATGCGAAATTCTCCCAAAGGATATGCGAAATTTGTGTATGTGCAAATAAAGTAATCGTTTAAAACTTGGCTGCAGGTGAGAGAAGAAAGTAAAAAAGAAAACAACGTTACGAATTGCCCCACAAAAAAAAGGTCAAGTAACGATCGAAATTTTGGCAAATCTACGAGTACATCATAAAATATGATAATGAAAGTAAGGAGCACATTATGCAGCGTGTTCTACAGTAGAGTACATTACTTTAATTTGTCATGTACCAAATATTCGTTTAGGTTTCTACAGAGCTGCTTGATTAATAGATCAATTTCGATTCAGAATGTTTAATCTGTTTAACAACAAAATCTTAAATTTAACTTTATTTTATGGAATTCATGGTTGAATAATAAGGTTAGAAAAGTAGAAATGAGAACGCATATTGAGCGAACTCACCTCGATTTTCTCTCTGTTCTTGTGAGTTTGGAACAATAGAAAAAATTAGCAATGTTTTCATTTAAAATTTTTAATTTACCCGTTTTACCTTTTTGCATTTATAAGTGGAACAAATTAAAGTTAATTAATTAAAGGTCAAAAGCTTTTTTAGCTTTCCCATTTGGAACCGGTCATTACCTTTTCAATAGAACATAAATAATAATATCGACTACTATAATATCTTAATTTAAACAGTTTTTGATAACTAAATAGCAATTATTCCATTTATCAGATGGCAGTTTTCAATTAGCAAATCTAACTCTGCATCTAAATATTTTCAAATATAAAAATATAAATTTGTTTAAAAATTTAAACCAGACAAATAAAAAGAATAATTAATATGATTTGTGGTGTTTTCATTGTTCCATGAGAATTCTTCTGGTGTTGTAATATTTGCAAGGGCTTTGGCATTTTTTGCCTGCAAATTCGCCATATTAAACTGAATAAGTATTATCAAGTATGTTGTAATGCCACCACAGATCTACATATAAAAATATAAATGAATACATTCATTTGACTCACAATCGATTGAATAAACTCATTACCGCATATAAGTTCTCCATGTTCAAATTAAAGAAACCACAAGCCGAAAAGTTTACCGCATGATTGAGGAATTTGAGGGACAGGTGATTTACCTGAAAGATAATTTATATATTAATAATATATTTTTAATCATCTTCTTCGAATTGTACAAACAATTTCATAGATCGCATTAGTATCCGCTGCCACGGCGCACTTGTGCAGGCATATGCCCGCACGTTTCGACTCCAGCGAAGTGCGCCAACTGAGATATATAATTGAGACGCACTTGCCAATAACATAGCCAAGATAAAGAACTGCAAGGATCAATTGTTGTGCTTGTCCATATAACGACGGTATATCGGCCTGTAAAGAAAAATCTCTCAAGATTCTCAAATTTTTAGATTCATACCTACCGATTTTGTATCACCTCAGTTTGTGCGGCACTATAGGCGAAATATAGCTGCGCTACCACGGTTACAAATCCAAAGGCCATCAGTATTAACAACGGATAACACCACATTTCGTTGAGGGTCTTGGCAATACTGCAAAGGTCATCGTGCAGCTGACAGAGCGATATGAACTTCTGCTCGATGACTTCGACATTAGTTAAATCACTGTCGTAAACCAGATTGAGGTCGGTGCTCTGCGGATTCTGTTCACTTTCGAGGGACTCTCCAAAGCAATTTTGCAAGGAATCAACTACATTATTTAATAGAATCTTCTTAATTTCTTCATTATAGATAATTAATTAATTTAATACTCACTAGGCTCAACTCGTTTGCCTTTGCTGGAACCCAATTTAATGGTTATAATTGAACTGATTTTGTCGAAATTTTCCTTAACACAAGCTCTTCTGTACTTCCTATTCGCCTTTAGATTTGTCAACCGATCATGTCGTTCTACCACCTGTTCAAACGATGTATTTATAGCCTCAAAACGTTGTTTCAGCCCCATCAAAAGCGAAACAAACCAAATTTTATCGAGCGTATCGTAAAATGTTGGCAAACCAGAGATCATCCAGAGCAGAGCCATCCAACCGGGACGATCGGCTATTATCAGATAAACCCAGCCATTTTCTATCAACTCTAGGGCTGCGGTCATTGCAATCATGAGGCGAATGCGAACTGTGATTTTCCGATTGTCAATGATGACATTGTGCTGCAACAGTTCCTCGTCCACCGCCTGAATACGTTCGAAGAGTTCGCCCAATTCCTGCTGGTTGAACAACGCGGTCATTTGGTCGATGATCATCATGACAGGTCCGATGTAGGTCAGTACAATGTTGACAGCCAATTCAAGATTATCTTTGATAATACAATTAAATAAATCGTTAGAACTTTACAATTTTAACTTTTTCTATTATAGTAAGTACTTAAAAAATCGAGACCTACTTCTTTTTGATTTGAATGCCACAGCCTCGAATTCATAAACCATCACATTGTAAGTGATGAAAATAAAAAACATCATGACCACCACGAAAACTGCTCCCAGTGTTGAGTTATGGAGCTTAGTTTTCTCTCGATATGCTCGAAAGTCTTGCGGATATATGCCGAGAAATTTGCTCAGATAGAAAATACATGCAAAACTCTGCAGTAAGTTGGACGAGTGCTGCCGGGCTTTCGTCGTCATATCGCTTATTAACTTGTCTAAACTTGTCCAATTTATAATCGCAACTGATTGAACAATCCTTGAACCTAAGGGCGATATTTCATTTAATCAACTTAACTTAACTTAACACACACAGTCGACGAAGAAAACTAACTTTAGTGTATTGCTTCTTGGAATTGTCAACAATTGATAAACCTTTTAATTTACATAATTAAATAGAATGGGTTAACCTCTGGAAAGCGTTTGAAAAAACTGCTCACATATTCCACAAAATCAATAAAATTGTTAATGTACACATTTAATGTTTTCTTAACAAAATAACAATTGACAAGTTAATATAAAACGAATAATAGAAACAGTCAAGCCTGCTTAATTAAAACTCACATAACTCGAAAACATGCTTAAGTAAGTATGAGTATAACAAAATTCGAATTCCTCGTAATAAGTAATATAAACATTATCTTCGGTTATGCCGGAGGTTAAATACCTAACAACGTTGTAAAGTATACAATTTCTTGCTTGAGTTTGGCGGATTCATATACTAGAATCCTTTTCTCATGTAAATTTTTCTTTTTTGGCGCATGTGTCTCGGAATGTCGTTTTGTTTTCTTATTTAACTGATTTCAGTTAACGCAAGAAATGAAAAAGTGAATCATTTTCGAAGTTACTATAAACTCGATAATTAACTTTTAACTAATTAACTAATTTGTGTGCAGCTTTTTACTAACCAAGTAACTTATATTAATGGCTATAAGAGTATTTCCGGTCTATTTCGTATATTAATTAATAAGTTAAAATATCGCGATAAAAATTATTAATTATTATTATTAATTTTCCAAAACTTCTTAGGCTTTGTTTTAATATACTTCTTCAAGCTTGAATCGGAAGGTATAATAAGTTTGTTCTTTCAAAGCCTCAAAGTCACAATCAGATCCATTAATATGGCATTCATTCAACCGACAATACATCATTTAGTTATGTATGTAACCGTCTAACATTTCGATAGAGAATTCACAAATCAGTTCAAGGGCTTAACAGTTTTTTGATTGAGGTGCGTTATGAGGAACAGTTACTATAAAAGAAGAAGAAATGTCTCTAATATAAGAAAAATTAAATTTCATTATTTTGTATTTTTAATTTAGAATTTATATATTTTTTTATCTGGTCAATGGTTACCTCAGGAGCAAATCTAGAAATAAATACAGATTTTTTTTGGGAGAACCACAACAAGTTGATTTGGAGAAGGAATTACTTTAATCATCGGTGGAATCATTGCATTTAAATGATTCTGATTTATATTAGGTGGAGCAGGAGACTGACCAATGGCATCAGAATAAATCGAGCTGGGGAGTAAGAGGGTTAAATGAAACTGAATGCGTTACCATGGGTGAAGTTGATGTTACTGGTACAGATTCCGCTTTAGTCACTAACTTATGCACAAATCTAATCGTAGTATTTCTTGAACTCTTCGGCGTTAGTCCAGTTCTCAAGTAAAACATGGACAAACCTGATGGCACTACAAATTTTGCTTGAAAATATTTGCGATTAAAAGTGATAACTGTGAAAATTTATAAAATTTAATAAAAATATATTTTCCAACTGCAGATTTAAGTTTAGAAAAAGTGGAAATATTCCAATTTGCGTGCTTTAAAGTATTGCACAAAAGTTCCCTACCCTACCGCCGGACACGGCTGCTGCATGTTTGTGCACCTATAAATATGCAAAAATTCTCGCTGATTTTTTTGTTTATGTTGTTTTGTTTTGAGAATTTTTTGTTGGTTTCTGTTGGCAAAAGTCTACAGGCTTTTCGCTTTGTTTTTCGACGACCAGGTTCTGATGGCATTCATTCAACCGCCAATTCATTGCAACACAGAAGCCTGTAATTTGCCTTTTCCGCACGAGCATTTTCCGAGCTGTGATTTTTATTTCTTCTTATTTTTGAATTTTTTATTCACAAAAAAATATGTAAGTACATACATATATATGTATATAAATATAGAAAAAAAAGCCGCCTTTCATTTGGCTATCCTTGCAAATGGCGTTGATATTTTTGTATTCGCAGCCGCTGCCACCGCCGCCGCGGCTCGCTAAATTCTGCATCGCGGCATGAATTTGTGCCTTTTGAAAGCGTGCCATAAATGCTGATGATGATTGCTTGTGTAATTAGCATTTGTTGGCCACGGTGAAGGTTTGCCACCGTTGGTTGCGGTCTCCGCTATTGCTAACAACGGTGGGCCTAGCTGACGAAGGTGTTTTTCGTGATTTAAACCCAATACGAGTATCAATTTTTTAGCTATTTAATTGCAGCGTCATTTTCATTTCAACTTAGATTATGTTAAAAATTATATTCAATTCAATAAGTAATAAATTTAATTTTTACGTTTTAAAATAATTTGAGTGATTTTTGGTATCAATGAATTTACTTTTCACAGTGCTTATTGCAGCTTGAAGGTACAACCAGAGACCGTAGTTTTAACAAATTAATGCCCATCGAAAAACAAAACCCGAGCAATGCCAGTTATTTATGTAAAAAAAAAATATATATATTTGTCGAACTGAGTATATAAAAAATTTAGAAAGTTGGTTTTTCAAAATGAGCCCAAATCAAAAGATTAGTTTCTCAAACGAGTTATGTCGATAAGATGAATTTTTAAGGTTTTATCATATGTCATAAAGTTATGTTCTATGACTGTGACGTAATGATTTATTTTTAAAGATAGTAGTTAACACTTTATTGAGAGGTAAGGTTCAAAATACAAAAAATCACTTTTTCTTTTCGATTAGAGCAACTATAATATAATTATTTACTTATTTTAGTAAAGTTGAAGCTTACGAAGAGAATTATTTAAACTCTGTGAAAAGTGAATTTTTGTGCAGTTGTCATGATTAAAATCGAGGTGAGTTCGCTCAGTTTGCGTTCTCTCTCTCCCTTCCTAACCTCATAATTCAACCATGGTTTAAATAAAAAGCGCGCAGAGGTACGAAATGTAACCTAAAAAAAAATTACATAAAT
Organism: Suillia variegata; assembly: GCA_949127995.1. Classification (NCBI taxonomy): domain Eukaryota; kingdom Metazoa; phylum Arthropoda; class Insecta; order Diptera; family Heleomyzidae; genus Suillia; species Suillia variegata. The sequence continues at coordinate 19,265,885 of OX421846.1, forward strand.
ATTTGGCGCACCCACCTTAAATGTGTGTAGGCCGAGCTAATTAAAAGCTTATACATGTCAAATTGTGATGTTGTTGCGATTTCTGTCGTAGAAGAACATTATCTCTTAAATTAAAAAGAGCACCGCGACCTGAAAGATCTACTGTGCAGCTTCATTACACTACAAGCACAATTCCAGACTATTTTTAAATCTCGTAAATGTTGTAGTTAAATTTGCGTCTTGCCACCGATGGTCAAGTGCAAAGAACATGTTAAGCGGTTTCCTGTTCTTCTTGGCAGTGTCACATACTTGATAAACAATTTTGTCACGTTCTGTAACATCGTGATCGATAACACAATTCTTGCATCGACAAAAATTTAAGATTTGAGATGATTTTTAATCACTAATCAATAATTAAATTTTTAAAAACTTATATGGTATCAAAATTTTACATCAATTTAAAAATCCCAGATCAATTTATTCTGCAAATAATCTGAGTTTACAACATTCGTGCCAACTCCTCACCAAAAATACAAAGAAAACAACAAATTTTAGTGTTGCATCAAATAAGTAATTTAATTACATTGTCAGTTGTCACCGGAATGTTCTACAAAAACCGCAAAGTATCCACTTCTTTCTCTTTTCCGTTGGTGGCTCCAATTCAATTCAATTCAATTTACTTCAATTCAATTAAAAACCTCCACCTCCCGCCTCCTTAACTCAACATCTACCACAGCTCTACATATTTATTCCTATCTACCGCGTCAATTCGCTGAATACGTCAAGTCACATTGAAGAAAATTAATGAAATCGCTTTCGAGACAGGCAGACAGGCAGACGGACAAAAAGACAAGCAGACAGAGAGGCAGACAGCGATAAGTCAATCAAGCATTAACGCGACTTTCAAGTGACAGTTGAGGAAATTGATTAATTTTCGAATTGCACTTATATTTAATAAACTCGCGGAGTTATAATTAACAAGATATCACAGATAAACTGCAACAGAAGGTTTGTATTGTTTTAATAATTTAACATGGAAAATATTCAGTATGTATAGTAAGTCTGTATGTACATTACATATCTACAAATTGTATACATTCCTAATAGAAATTTGACAAAAAGGAATTAAAAATGTATATCATTATAAGGACTGCAACAGGAAGAAGATGTACGACTTAAATTATATTGCCAATAGACTTCAATCCAAATTAGAAGTTGATTTTCTTCTTCTGTACAACTTACAACTTCACCTTATTGAAAACTTTTAAACCTTTTGAATCTACTAACTTTGATACTCTGACCAACCTCTTGCTGAGGAACAACACTTTTCATTTAGCAAACCTTATTAAGCGACCTTAGTTTGACTGAGGACCACACGTATTTATAGCAAAGGGGCTTCTCGGGCACCTGGTCGCATTCAAGAATAGTTTAGACCGTGCCATTGCCTTCGGGCTCTGCTATGATCGGTCAACCCAGTTTTGATCCAATAATTTTTTTATGTATGGATCTATATAAATAAGAAAAAACAAATTAAAATAAACAACAGAAATTTAAACAAGCTGGGCTTATCCACAAATGAACTCGCAGATCGAGTGACTCGCTCTTTGATGACTGTTTATATTGCAAGGCGTCTGGAAGCATGAGCACTTTACTGCTACCTCAACGCAAGAAGCCTAAAAGGTCAGAACACATTTTAAGGAACTATGGAGCATTGCAGAAAAGGCATTTAGCATCTTATCTGATATAAGGAAATGAACTAACAAGTTAGAACCAGCAAACATCTAATTAATAGAATTTCTAAGGGCAACTGGACTGGGTGAGGTTTTGTAGGGATACCCTCTGCTAGCAGAAGGTATTCAAAAGATTTTTAGGTTGTAAATTTTGAATAAATATGTAAAAATGTCAAAGTGAGTTGTTCAAATTATGAGTAAAAGGAATTGCAGTTTATTTTATTAACTTATTTGTATAGGTACGCCCCCTTTTCTCCACCACATTCACATAAACAAGATAAGGAAACACAATGACACAAAGAATCGCGAAGAAAAAGATAATGTTAAAATCATAAAGTTGAAAGAATATAAGTACACTAGTACGAGGACGAGAACGAGTACTCGTACTATCACAGCAGAATGGAATGGAATGGATGGAGTAAAGTGCAGTAAAGTGTGCATAAAAGTAAAAATAACTCGTAAAACAGACGACTTAAACAGCAAACATGCCTTTTGCGCCTTTTGTAATGTTTTGTAAAATCCACATGCCCCTCACCTTTAGCAGACTACAACTCCAACTCCGTACCACGAGCGAGTGGAACCAACCCCGCAACCACCGACCCTCCGACCGACCGGCCGACCCACTGAACAAGCCACCACCCACCTTGACTTTAACAACATTTCGCGCAGAATATTTTTACGATGCACTCCGGAATTGCGAAAATGACGCCGCGGGCGCTGCGTTGGTTGTTCGGTTGGTTGTATCGTAAAAACTGCGATTTTGTACTGTTTTTCGTACTTTTTAAGTAGCAAAGTGGCTATAAGGAATTGTAAAATGGAAGTCGACGTAGTTGCTAAAAATTGCAGCCATTCTTTTATTTGGTTTGTTCTTTTGTTTTTTTTTTTTTTGTTTGTTTTGTTTCTCTTGTCGCTTTTATGACGCTGTAATTTATGTTTTTTATTTTCCTGTTTTTTTATTGAAACAAGCTGGAAAAATATGAGGCGTGAAGTATTTTAAAAGTCAAATCTATCATCAAATGAGACCTATTAGAGGAAGTTTTTAACGTATTAAAGAACTAAAATGAAGATAAATCTCCAACTTATGATTATCTTATTCCCACGTTTTTAATTTGGGTAAACAACATTTTTTACTGGCAAAGTTGGGTTTTGTAATGATAATTTTGGGATCAGGTCAATAGTTCGAATATCAAAATGTCTAAATTTTATTTAATAAATTTCTTCTTTTTTTAATGCCATTTTAACCAGTAAAAATTTGTTTAACTTTTAAAAGATTTAACAAAGATTTTTTTCAGACTTCAAAAAGTACTCCCGATATTCTTTCTTACTCAATGAGCACTCATTTGATATATACTCCTTTAAGGAGCGCTCATTCAAGATGTACTTAGTTCGTATGCAATAAAATGAGTGCTCATTGGACATTATTAAAAAAGAGGTGGCAAAGTATTTAAAACAATTACCATTTATGGTGTAATAGTTCATTCCACACTTGAAATTAAATTTGATTAAGGAATGTAAACACCTTTTGAGAAAGTGATAATTTTATATAGAGAAAATCTATAAAATTGTCGATTTTATAGTTATTCTAGAAGGCAATTAATGCGCACCTCTAATTTAGAAGAAAATATTAAGAACACGTTTGATTTAACAACTAGTTTATAAAATATTATGAGAGAAATTAATTATATGTTTAATTACTTCACTCTTAATCAAAGTGACTTGTTCATATTAACTATAAACTACAAAATTTAATAAATGTGATCATCGCTGCTAATTTTTTTTAAATACTTTGAAGAAATAATTTAATCCTTTTTAGTATGATTCACAATGTAAGTAGCAGTATTAGTTGAATCACACCTGAACAAGCAGCATAATAAATACCGATACCGTTGAAATACCACATTCTCCTGAATAGAGGGACGCGATCGATTCTGAAACCATCCTGAATTGTTGAGGAATTTTAGTATATTAAGCAGTGGCACGCTAGAGAGTTCTTCTAAAGAAACTGGAGCACAATGTAAAGTAAATCAGTCAATATTAACTAAATTTAAAAAACTCACCAAAATCGTAAATTTTGTTTAAGAAATTTTTAACCACCGAACTTCTTCACAAACACTTCAAATTGTTGATTTTTTTTAAATAATTTCTATATTATTCTTAATTTTCTTGAAACTTTTATACTCACACGTGAGTTTTTAAGTAGCAAGGTTTTTTCTTAGAAGTCATATGGATGATGTAAAAACGTGAGCAATTTTTTTCAATTTCAAATGAAATTCACACATTTTTAAATTTGGGTAAAGTTATCAGATTTTGATTTCACTTTGATGAAGGGAAATGGATATAAATCATTATCCACATAAAGTTTAACTCAACAAAATTGTAAAATTGTAAAAATTTTCGTTTTTAAATTGTTTATTTTAAAGTTTCAAAATTTAATTCCTGCCCTCGCTAAAACTGTAACGCTTAAAATTTTTGTCGTGCCTTCGAGTGCATTTTTTGTTGTTGTTGGGTATTTTGGCCACAGTTTAACAATGAAAGCTGCACTTTCGACCGCTTTTCAATTCATCAACTTTTTGTTTTGTTGTGCACCCCCTCTTGGTCGGTTTATTACCCCCTCCCCCCCACGCTCATTTGTATAATGCTGAGAGTACCCCAAGAGCCCTTCGTGCCAGCCGCTATAGTCGCTAAAAATGCCGACATTGTTGTTTCTTCTGTTGCGCAACTACTTTTGCTTTTGCTGGTAACTGCTCCTCCGCCAACTATTGTTGTTCATGTTGTATTTGTTCTTGTTGTTGCATTGTTATCCTGTCGCTACACCATCCTGTCCATTTTTTATGTCGGCAACTTGTATTGGCTTTGTTGTTGTTATTGTTGTTGTTTTTTTTCTCTACTTGCTACTTGTATTCTTTAGATTTTTCTCTCGGGGTTTTCATACCACAATGTCATTGGTCTAAGGGACATCAATGGTTGCTGTCTTTACTTAAAATTTAGTGTTGTTGCTGGACAAGAATACGAAGTCTTTAGTATTGATATCGTTATTTAGACCCTGTGCTAGCAGCTTATTCCATATAATATTGGAATGCAAAGATTGTTGGTTATAGTTTTGGACAGTCTAAAATTGTGTTTAATGTGAGGTTTAGTGCATTTCGAAAATTAACCATATTCGAAAATGATTTTGATTTTGTCTCCTCTTTGGATTAGGATACAGAGCCATGTTTTAATTTGTAGAAAATCGCGATGACTGCAGACACGAGAATGTTGTCGTATCCCTGCTTATCAAAAATTATGATAAACGTTATTTTAATTTAATAATTTCATCAAGAATTAAATTTTTTTTGTATGTATGTCAAAGTTGTAATTGGATTTTATAAAAACTAACTGAAAATTCATCTTAAGTGACCAAGTCCAAAATAATGACATTACATTTATAGCTAAATAAATCCAATACAATAGTAAAGTTTTGTTCATTTAAAAAAATTTAATTCAGGGACTTAGGTAGTAATCCCTACTACACAATACAAAGATAGGGGCTTACAATGATAAGAGGATAGGGAGAAAAGGGGACTCATTGCATGTTATATGAGAAGAGACCATTTAGAGAGGAGCAGCTGTGAGTTAGTATTATGGCATTTAGCAAACTCCACTTTTATTTGAAATAACAATAGTGTTTCTTAACATTTTAGATCTTTTTATAATAATGAAAATCATGCTTGAAGAAAAAGGTTAGGAAAGTAGAAATGAGAACGGAAATTGAGCGAACTCACCTCGATTTCTACCTTATTTTGAAGTTAGATTTTTTGATTTCTGACAACAACTTACGTTGTTGTTTTTATTTATTTAATAATTTTGTAGCAAATATGGCAACTGCACAAAAATTAAATATTCAAAGAGAGAAACAATATCGAGGTGAAGAGAGAAATTTTTCTATTATTCTCACCTTATATTAAACCTTGATGAAAACAATGAATGTTACACAGAATTACTTTAATTAACTGATTTTTCGTGTTCAGAGACCTATAGATTTTATAAATTTTTTTTATTAATTTATTTGTAGGCCATTAAAACTTTCTTTGGACGGATTTATTGAGTTAAATTAGAGATATTTTTTATAAAAAGTTAAAAAGTCTCATTTAGGGAGGGAATTAAGGTGATATTAATCAGAAATATATTACGGATAATTTTACTTTAAGTTGCTAAATAATAAAGTTGTATTCTGCGATGAAAAAGTGACCATGTCTTCTTTTAAAAATATAATCAACACCGGACAAACTTTAGGATCAATTTTAAAATAATTTAACTACTCATTAGTCAATCCTGACACAATTTCTAAGTCAAGGAATTACCAACTTAAATTCCTCTTGACACTCATACAGGTGTAAAAAATCCTTAAATTTATATATATTAGAACATTTAAGTTTATACAAAAAGAATAATTTTGTATCATGTTCATTCACAAACTGATTAAATTCAAATTAAGAGTTTAAATCTAAAAGTTTTACTTATCAAAAGTTGTTAAGATAATTCAAATTATTAGCAAGCAAAATTTCTTTAAGACTTCCAAAATTCCAATTTAAATTAAATTTGCGCGTTTTTCATTTATAAATAAACACGAATTTAAAAAAAAAACCAACAATTTAAAAATATTTAAAAATTCCTCGCAAAATCTACAGGAAACCCTGGAAAAAAAGTAGTTTGTATGTCGTTTAGCGAAAAGCTAGAACGGAAGTGCATAAATTACGCTTGAAAAATGTTATTTTTACAACAGCGCAGCAGCCAACAAAAAATAAATAAATTATAAAAAGTAAAAATAAACTCAACGAGTTACATGCGAAAAAAAAATATACTCGTACTTTACTAAGTAAATCCAAGTAGTAAAGAAAAATTGGGCAAAGGACTAAGCAAACATGTGAAAAATCCTCGCACACATTCGCACACTCATATGCACGATCATACCAACAAACACATACTCAAAAATAGAAAAAGCGTATAACCTTTGAAGGCATTTTGGGGTCGACTGGCATAAATATTTGCAACGGTTACGCAGCGCACAGTACTTGATATAGGGTAAAATGTTAAATATTCAAGATTATGTGTCAGACTTAAAATAAAATGTATTTTAAAGGTATAGAAAAATAACAAACAAATTTGGTAATACATTTATAATTGTATTCAAGTGGAACTTTAACAAAAAAGGAAAACTTTTTTCAATATTTCGTAAGCAAAATTTTAAAGAAAAATACAAACTAAAATGAAAATGGAAAAGCCCAGCATTGCTATTCAACAAATACACCACAAATTTATATATGCGAAAATTAAAATTTATACAACACCAACTGAAGTACTGTGCAGCGAAAGGATTTCTTGGATTCCCAGTTGGCAGAAACCAACGCGAGCGGAGTGTAGCATGCGACCTTGTGTCTTTGGATGCAAACGATACCGAAGCAGCAAATGCAACAATAAAAATAAACACAACAAAAATCGACGCTCCTCTTAAAAATGCAACGAAGTTTTCGGTGCTTAAGTGCGTCACACGAGCAGGAGCGGGCATTGGTTAAGGGCCGGAGCGATGAGCGAGGCAAGAGGCACCCTTTAGGGAAAAATAACAATTTCATTGTAAGCGTGCGTATGCTTATATATGTGTGTAAGTGTGTGTGTGTGTGTGTGCGAAGCATAAATCCTTCTACTTCAGCTTGCTTTTGTAAAAGAAAGTAAATGCGTCTGTGTATGTGCGTTTAAAAAAGAAGAAAAAATCCTTTTTGGCAGCTTCTTATTATATTCTTATATTATAATTTACTCCTTTGAAGCTTAAACTTAACAGTGCTGGCGAAATTATTATTATATTCGGTGTATATATACTTACGTACATACATATGTCACATACAACATTACTCGGACGCACGTTCCGAATGGAACCATTTGGAGTTTATTTATTGAATATTTCTTAGATTATATATGGCACTAGACTCATTTGATTTAATTTTAATTATTATATTATTATATATTGATACAAAAAAAAAAAACAATTACAATAAAAAGAATAAAAGTTATTAAAAACCATTAAATTGAACTATTTTAAATCCGACCTACGGCAATTTTTCACAAAAGAACTATGAAATCAATAAATATATTTTAATAATATTATTTTATCATAAACCGTAAAATCAATAGATATAACAATATTTACTATACATTGTATATAGGTTCGGACGTTCAGTTTATCCTTTGATAGAAATCATATTTCTAAACAGAACGCAAAAATCAAGCGCCCAAACGATTTCAGGTCACTGGTTTCTATACCTCAAGTTAATGAAATCCTCGTCAAAACAAACTTCAGAACTTTAAAAACGAAAGAAAGTCCCTTGAAAGTTATGGAAGCTATTGCAAAAATAATATATACAAATTTACCAAAGATGGGTTCAAGAAGAGTCCTCCAAGATCCGGACAGAGCAACTAACGAGCTGTATTAAAATTGGTTACACTAAAAATTACGAAATTCTACTGTGGAAATAATAAATTTTTTATCAATATGAACTTCCAGTGTCAGAGAAAATACTCTAGAGTACAACAAATCGTTCTGGAATAATTTCCAAAAAAATGCTTCCCTGCATGGTTCACTATACTTACTATACTTACTAATATAATAAGAACAAATAAAAGTTTTTTCTTTAGTTCATTGTAATTTTTTTTTTATATTTCCTTTCCGGTTCCTTTCTTTTTACGACAAATCTGATTTTCTTTGAACTAAAAGAAATTATATGCTATCTGAAATCTGTTAAGCTCAACTATTACACCCACAATAGCTGAACAAAGTGAATAATGTAATTAACTAAGTTAAAGTGAGCCCACCACCATGGTTCGGATACTTGGCATGCTACAATGATTAAATATAATATGAAGCTGTATGGAACTGTATCTGATATCTCACAAAAATACGTCTTCCACCTTGAAGTTAAACGATATTTAAATTTATTGTAAAGATAGATGGCAACTTTAACTGCAATCTATGCTTAGAGACTTCATGAGTTTAAAATGGTTTCACATTTTGCACCGCCACTGTAGCGGCAGCATATGCACAAGTCCATATGTCAGTCCATCTGTCTGAGTGTCTGTGTGTGAGTGTGTGAGTGCATCTGAGTGTGTATTTTAATAATACAAAAGCAAACAATGCAGCAGTGAAACGAGTCGAGGTGAACATTCTTATTCCGCTGAAATACACAAACTAACAAAAATAATCTTCTTCGTTCTCTCTCTCCCTCTCCCTCTCCACCATTTATAAGATTTTGTATATTTTGTGGTTTTATGGCAGAGTGCAAAACAAAAAAAAATGCAACGAACCGACGGAAGAGAAGCGAAGCGAACGAAACGCATTGCAACGAAAACAACGAAAGCAGACAGCATCAAACCGGAAACGGTGAAATAAAGTGACAGTAAGGAGTTCCGTTTCAAGCGAAGCTACTTCGGTTGGCTCCTTGTTCGCTCCTCAGTCGTATTGCATGTGTGTGAGCATGTGGAAAGATCATTTGCAATGGATCAAAGAGCATTTCAAAAGATCCGAAAAGGTTTTCCACTGGTTTGGAAATTGTGAAAAGATGACTGGAACCACGATTATTTGTTTAAAGTAAAACATCGCATGTCCATTTTATACGAAAATACGAATCGTCCAATTCTATTCGTAGTAATTATTCGGCAGGAGTACTCCTTAATACGAGATCAAATTTTGTTTACCTACTGATGTTATCTGAAATTAAACAACAACATTTTGTAATTTTTCAGAACGCAGACGAAACTATAATTTTTGTCCGTATGTTTCCTTAACGACAAAATCTGTCCGCGCCACCGTAAGACGATGATTTACGATCTCATCTCCTTTAGCTATATTGATGTGTTGCTGTCAGCCGGATTTAAATAAATTGCCTAGCAAGAATATCGTCCGAAAAAATCTACTCACACTGGCAGCACAAAAAATTACACACATACCACCCAAAAACCAAAAAAATAAAACTTACAAAAAAAAACGCAACAACAAAGAGCAAAAAACGAAAACCCACAAAAAACTGTCTCGATAGACGTGCACATACGACATTTGTCATAAACAATAATTTATCAAATTGCGCGAGCACCAACACAAACACAGCCGCACTCATGCTCCGTCGCACACACACACAAGTGCAGAAATTCAAACACAATCGGAATGGCACTTGAAACTAAGCAAAAGTGTGACAAAGGACGCACTCCTCAAAGCCATTTTTCTAGATTCGTCGTTGATAAGTGCGACCCAACAACGACCAGCAACGACAAACACAACAACAACAGCAACAGCAACATTTGACAGTGCCAAAAGTTAGAAGCGCGTATGGCGCGCGAGTGTCCACAACGCGATAAGCAAACACGAGCAAGAGACGGAGGAGCGAAGAAGCGAAGCATCGTAAATTGTCAATTGATGCTGTCTAACAGAGTGACGGCCAGGCCCCCGCCCGCACAATTGACTGACGGACTGACTGACTGACAATTTTAAGTGCATGGCAACACTGTCTCCGCAAGGGTTACTCCACGTATCGTTATTTGTGCACACATACTTACGCTAAAAGTACAAAGCACCAACTCAATACAAATATGAAAGACATAAACATTTTGACATTTTTGGAAATTTCAATTTGTGTAAATTCAGTTTGAAGCCTTACGGCCACAAGTAATTGACAGATGAAACATTTTCATTTTTATAAAGGGTTAAGTTAAATACATACATACGTACAAAAGAAAACATACAAGCATTTCTTTATTCGCATAAACATTCCTTTGAATGTATTGAAATGTTTTAAAGGACATCCCAACAGGAAAATAGGATGGCAATATGTCAGCAGAACTATTGCTGGGAGTATAAAAAGCTATTGCTGACATAAGGCATGCCTTTTTATGTGGGCTAAGTCTTATGGAATGTAAGGTATACTACTTTCCTTTCCAGTTGTAAGCGGGGCTAGCAGCAAAAAAATATATATGCCGACTTATTCGATTACGCCCGAGACAAATTTTCAGGAAAAAGAAATACTTTACTCTATCGCTAAAGTATCGTCTTCTCTTGGGAAAAGGATAAAGTAGCAATAGAAAAATTATTGCACAAAATATGGCATACAAAGGTTATCAATACTCATTTTCCTGTTGGGAGATGTTTGTAAGCAAATTGCTTATTGTTAAAATTTTAAATGCTTTTTAGGATTACTTACAACATTTTTATCCCAAATTAATTGAAACGAGTAAATAATTGTTTTACAAACTTACATTCACACACGTTGTGCAAATTGTTCCTAACTGCTTATAATTATAATGAAGCTTATAATTAGCGTTTGTAAAGTTAGTTGTATAAAGTTTACCCAATATGTCTGCATTAAGTTTAAGTTCAACTGTAACTTGCTATTAAGAGTCTATTGCAGTTATGTAGAGTTTTTGAATATAATATGTTCTAATTTTTCCTATGTTTACATAGAAAAGGAATTGATATTACCAGAGCTGCACGAATTCGTTATGATTAAATAACGTTATTTTCAGAAAGTTTTCCAAGAAAAACGAAAAAATAAAATTTATAATACAACGTTTAGAAGTAATATATATTGTATAACTAATTATTGTTACTGTATTTAGTGGGAAGTAACTGTAAAATGACAGTTCCGTTAATATTGTATAACAACACCTTTCTATTGCCTAACCATAAATCCCAGCGGTTTCTTAACGCTATGCTTATATGTGGTAGTATGTAAACGTATATTTTATATGCTACAAAAATGAGGTGAAAACTTTGACATTTTCTCAATTTGTCTTCAATTAAAAAATGTGATTAACCACATTAAAAGTGTTTACCAAAAAAGTCGCAACCGCCGAGAGCCAAAAACTTTGCATGCAGCACCACCGAACAAATTTGAATTTGTTCGCGTCAAATTTCGCAGACTTTGCCCGCGGATCATATTTTTCCTCTTTTTTTTTGTTTTTTTGTTATTGCGCTTCCGATGAAATATTGTTCAGCCTGGCGTTGTGTGTGCACACGCCTTGCGGGTGTCCTTTTGGCGCAATCAACGCTGGCACTCATCATGCGCTTATCACAGCAACGGGCCGCGTCGATTGCTCCCCTACGGTGGTGTGGCGGCTTTGAGAATACCGGCACAAAGTGATGGGCGGCAGAGGCGAACGCTTTGTCAATGATTAAAGATGAATTGTTTGGCGGGTGAACTGAAATAAAAAAATTTTATATTTTATATTCTCGTAAAAAAAACAGAAATGCTTAACGCTCAACTTCAAAATGAAAGTAAACCAACTTCAATTTAAAAACGAAAATATTAATACAAAGTGTAAATCATTTAACTTTAAAGTGTGGAGCGTAATTGATAGACTAAGAAGAAAATATAATTATTTTTTTTAATATTTTCGAAGTTGAAAAATATTCGATTATTTCTCTTATATTGTATAACAAATGAAATTCTGAAACTTCTTATTTGAGTTTGAATGGCCAATGCCGAAAACTTTATAAAAAATTTATTGGATCAATTCAACGCCCACCGCCGTAAATCAGAAAGATGTTGCAATATAATAATAAAATATGAATTTGCCACGCACCCTGTAAATATGTTTAGAAAAAAGCTACAACAATTTTAGTTACATATAATGTGATTACTGGTAAGGTTAATTGATATGATACGAAACTTGGTGTTGCATGACATGATAACTATATCGAATAACCCACAACGGGGATCACCGGAAAGTTCAAAGGAAGTTCTTCATGCTAGGATGATAAAAATGTCTGTGAAAGTATCCAGTTTGCCACATATGCATTACCTATTATTTAATTTAAAGCTGCTTCACTTTGGATTTAGATTTATCCATAGTCAAGTCAGCAAAATAATAGAAAATTTTAGAATATTTTTATCGATCAACGATCAATAAAAAAAAATTGCAGCATGATTCTATCCCAGCAAAAACAAAGCGATTGCTGATGCCAGCATTTCATTTGTTCTTGATAAATTATTGATAGAGCATAAGATAGAATTAAAATCAATCTTTGTATAACTTAGCTGGAATAAAGATGAAAACTTTTTAAAAACCCTTTCGGGACAATCAAAATGTTAATTTGCACACATAAACAATTTCAGTAGAAGCGGGCAAGAGGGCAAGAGTAGACAGTTCATTATTAAAAATTTAAAAGTACAACGCCGGGTACTATAAGCTTGTTTTAAATATTACTAACAGTATTTATTTTATACTTTTGCATGTATATTTAAAAATTTAAACATGTTTTAATTTGTAATTATTAAAAAAAATATTATATTTCAATTCTTTTAACATTATCCAAACCTAAATATTTGTTCATACATATACTTGTACATATACATGTGCACGACTATATACAATATATTAATTAATTTTGATTAAAAGTTATGCTAATTTCTAAACTTTTGTACTTTAGTAAATTAATTCACGTTATCATTTTCCTTTAAAGCGTGCATACTTTTAGGCTGAAATCTTAATATCGGGTGACTCAAATATATCTTTTTTTTTATAATATTTAATAGAAGCAACAACTCAACTTAGAAAATTATATCATATTAAAATATACTTCTAAAAATGTGGTGCAGTTATAAAAGTCGGTCAGACCAATAATAATTTCATTCATATTTCGATTAAAAAATGCGAACAGTTTCTGGAGTGATGACAAAACAAATAAAAAGCTCGATAAATGAGGACATAAAAATGTGCTTTAAATAGCGTTAAATGAAGATTTTTACACAATTCAAATTTCTCAATAGTGCACTTAAACGAATCCGTTCCTTTATGTCAAACGCTGCTCAATAATATTCGAAATTTTTAAAACTATTTTGAATGGTAAGAGTGGTTTGAAATTATTTCAATTGTGATATTTCTTTAGCATAATTCCAATTCGGCGCTTTTGCTTTGCATACTTACATATATTAAACAGCGTTCATCACTTCATCACCTTCCGCACACCATTCGACGCTTCTCAACACTCCTCACTATCAACAATAATCGGGGCTCATTATCGCACCGCATAATCCACATTAACACCGACCGACCAGAACAGAGCAGAGTATAGCAGAGCGACGAGAAGCGGAGCGGAGCGAAGCTGAGGAAATCAGTTTATTACCGCGTGTAATGGCGCGCATTCTAATTCAATAATTACGAAACTTTTTAATCGGTTCTGCCATTTTTGGAGTAAGCTGTTGGCTGCTTCAACGCTGGCTCGAAGTAAGTTAAAGCGTATTTACTCTAGCGCCAACGTCTTTTGCCAATGGGCACCTGCCAACAAGCCAACCAACCAGTCAAACACCCACCCTCCCACCTGTTCTGCTACTCGCTCTACCCACCATTGGTGTGAAGTCAACAATTGCCATAATGAAATTTGAGTAGCATCGAAAATTCGAAAAGGCAACATCGACGAACGTACGAACAAACAACCAAAACGGAAGAAAGGAAGTAAATCGCAGAGAAGGCAGCCACCAAGACGTCAAAAATACCAAAGGCGCAACTTTTCCACCTGAGCTCCTGAGTACGTCTGGCTACTATACCAGGCAGAACTTTGGCGACGCGTTTATTAGGCATAAATTACACCAAGCCGTCAGACAGTGGGACGTTTCTTTAAAAATAAAGACGAATATTTACTTTCTTTAAAAACTGAATCGAAAACGCTCTTGATCAACTTATAGATAAAAAGTAAATAAAAACGCTCCTCACCTTTTGATATAAATCAAAAAAGTGGCGTCATCTAGCAATATAATAAAAAACTATTCGGAAGAGACAGCGAGAGAAGCGACATCTACCGATTAATAACATGTTTAGATGAAATAGGAAAGAAATATTTGGCCTAAACGTCTATTTTATATGCTTATATAATTTAGACCGAGTCGAAAAAAAAATTAAAAAATCAATCACTTATTTAAAAGCGTATGTGAGTGGTGAGAATATCGAACAAAGTTTTCTACCAGGACCATACATCATAAAATCTGCCAAATAAATATTAATAAACGATGTATATATGTTATTTACCTCCGAAGATTTCAATACTGAAGTCACGTACTCAGAATCAGACCCACTAAATGCAAATTTTTGTTTAATTAAAGCCCTCAAAAACTCATTCAGAGCTGAATATTAGCTAAAAAGGAAATTTAGCAAATGTCGGGACTTCTATAAAAAAAAATTACATTGTTTAATTAAATCGGACATAAAATGCCAAAATTATGAGAAAAAAATAATATTGAAGATTTTCAGAGCTATCAGAAAAATCTTCCAGATAAGCTGTTAAGTAGGGATCGATTTTTGTTAAACTCCAAAACATTTAAAAATCCAATGTCGCTGAAGGTTTTCCACTTGAATAAAACTCATGTGATCTATTTGAAAAATTCTAAAAGATCTATTATTTTTTCTTTATAATTTAACTGTACTATATATAACATATACCGTGTAGTTAAATGAATATAGACTCGTAAATGGAACCACTGTACGTATTCGACTGTCGCTTGGTCTGTTCGGTCTCTTCCTGTGCGAGTGTGTTTACGTGGGGGCGTGTTTGTCTTTCGCATTTTAAATGTTGGCAATGCGCTACATTAGTCACAAAATTATTATTGAAATTGTTGTTGGCGAAAAGTTCTCAAAGTTCTGGCTACAAGCAGCCTCTCACCGGAAACGGAAATGCCGTGCCGTTCATTGTGCAAATGGCGGGTACTGTTCTACCTTTGCGCGAAATTATACGCGACTGTATTTGCGTTTAAGTTCTGTGTTGAAATAATTAATGTCGACTTAAGTAATGTAAAATAAGCGAAAGGGGTTCCGTAGCGTAGCCCACAAATCTCAATCTCCACCTGCGGGCGAGCACGTTCGCCTCATTTGTCATTTTCTGTTTTTCCACTTGAATTATGAAGAATTTCTTTGTAAATTCAATTTCGCGTAAACAATGAAATTTTTGTGTTTTCCTTAGCGCCATTTGCGGATTGTGAATTGTTTACCTTATTCATTTAAGTCAACAACGTCAACAATGGTAATGGCTTTAAAAAATACATATATATATACTCGTATATACATATATATTTCTTTTCAAATGGTTTAAGCCATTTTGATTAATGGTTTTCGCTGCAATGGCTAACTTACGAAGCCAATTTATGAAATTTATTTTTTAATGGAAATTTGTTCTTCTTTGGTTGAGAGCGAAGCCACAAAAACATTAAAAGTAATTACTATACAAATGTGCCGAAGCTATACGAAATCATTATATATGTATGCAACTTGTACCTTAATCATGGCAGTTTAGTCAATTGATCATTCAGTTGGAAGTATTATTATTAAAATAATTAAAACCTGACGGAGGCTTAAAAATTTAACATATAAAAAAATTAATTAATATGGCAACAAAAATAACTTTAATGTCGTTTGAACTAATTTTCATAAATTTAAAAGTAGTCGAAACCAACTTCATTGGATTTTTCATATTTGATACTATCTTTCTATATGAGTAATATTATTTTAATAATATATTTAAAACTTTGAAGAAATCTCCTTAAAAGACAAAGTATACTCGTTCCTTTGAGCGCCTAATATTACCCAATTATAAGGAAAGTAGAAATGAGAATGCAAATTGAACGAACTCACCTCGAATCCAGCCTCATTTTTTTGTCTTAGTTTGAAGTTTGTTGTTTTGATTTTTTATTTATTTACTTAATAATTTTGTAGCAACAATGGCATCTACACTTCAAAAAAGAGAAACAATATCGAGGTGAAAAGGAACATTTTTCTACTTATTACACCATGAACATTCCTACTTAATAAGTATTGTCATCTGCTTGCTGTAGTTTCTTTTTAGCTCTATCATTTGTAATCCTTAATGTACAATATTGGTATCAATTAAAAGGAGAAGAAACTTTAATCGATCGATTGTATCAGCGAGTCTCAACTAAGTTCATAAGCACGCTACAACATAAGTTGGACTGAATCTTAACACTTAATGAGAAGTTGTGCTTTCAACTGAAGGCATTATAAATAGATTTGTTTTTTTATGTTAATTATTTTTTTTAAATAAATTAAATTGTCACGCCACTACTTACAAAACTTTCAAATAAATTATGTCGTAAATTTGCGGAGTTTTATGTGCGCCCTAAACTAATTTTTTCTTATATTCGGCAAAATAAATTTGAATGGATTTTGCAATAATTCGATTGGTGCTAACAAAAATGGCTTTAAACGTGTGACATATAAATTACAACAATAACAATACTATGATATATAACAAAGCGGCACGCTCAATTGGAAAAATAAAAAGTTTGTATAAATTAAATGGATCTGACTTGAAATCGTTTACAAGAGAATATAACAACAAATAAAAATGTTTACTATCAGTTTTTGACTTAACTCGAGATTGCGATTTGGTAGCTTAAAGAAAGAAGCGCAGATCTTATTTGAAAATTCAAAATAATATTTGAAAGAAGAAAACGATTTCACTTAAATTAATTTAATAAATGCATTTTGAATTGTTATTTATCAATTAAATAAAGTTAATTTATTAATTAATCAATGAAATAAAGTTTAATTCAAAAACGTTAAAAAAGTTCAAAAAATATCAAAATAAAAAATTCTCTATCGTAAATGGAAAATATCTAACTCAAGTATTGCTTCGAACTGCAAACGTCTGCCCAAACACAATATACCCACTTACTATAGTGATGCATATGAATCCACTTTGCATTGTTGCCATGTTGTTATATTGTTTTACTCCGGCGTTACAAATACGAATTTAATTCGACTTAAATCTTTTGTCGAAGACAAAAAAATAAAAAAAATCAAACCTAGGTCAATATCGTCAACAACAAAAACAATAGAGCCACTAACAACAAACGCGTGATTTGTAACGCTCACATCTTCAGAATTTAAAGTCAAACAGTTTGTATCTTGGATACTCCGCCACATGAAATCAAAACAAACCGGCCGGTTTTTTATTCATGTAAATTTGTGCTAAGGTGGTTCGTACATATCCAACAGCCAACAATGTTTAACTTCAACACACATATATAGACATTTAACTTGGTTTTAATTAAATTTTATCTATAAATATTTTTTAATCCAAGTATAGACAATATTTGAGTCTTAAAAATCATCTCTATTATTTTAATATAGCCTATAAATTTTGTAAAAATAATAAGACAACTAAAGTTAAACCAACCTAATGCAGATGTATGTTTTTTTTTGAAACCCTCACATTTGACCCAGACTAATAGGACTAGACATCCCGTGAGTTCAGAGGTGATTAAGCGGGTCAATTCGAAATTAACAAAACAACAGAAAAACGAAAACGAAACGAAACGCGAAGCGCACAGCAGGAGAATTAATTTGGGAGATCATTGTCAGATCGCATATGAAGTCGGTCGCTTTGGAGGCGAACGTCTTCGCTTGGCTGTTTGCTGGCGTGGAGAGGTTAGTTTTGTAGTCGAAACTGATCAACGAAATGATTATGGCGATAAATATGTCGATGAAGATGGAGGTGAAGAAGACAATTGCTTTGTTTCCAACGCTGATGAATTGTTTTATGCAATTTTATGATACCTATTCACTAGCTTAATAAGACTACAAAAGCTATGTAAACGATTAAAATGTATTTGTGTATCTATTTGAAATTTAGGAGGTCACTCGAATTAGTATTTTTAATTTTTAGTTTGTTTTTCTTGAAGCGTCTCAGCTTCAATGCTAACACGCTTCATATGTGAAAATACAATTTGGTATTATAGGATTTAAAATATAAAAGCACAAAGCTATCAGACATCAGATATCATTCCACATTCGGCTTTTGCACTGCACAGTATTATCTCAGTAACAAAAACATTCAAAATGGTTCGTCAACCTTAACGCACAACTGAAATTTCTTTGGTTTTCTTAATTCACTTCAACTTTTCTCTTCAACTACAGAAACTCACTTTGGCCCTCTTCGCGCTCATTGGCTTGGCCGCCGCCGATGTTTCGCATCTCTCGAATACATATTTGCCACCGGCAGCACCACAGCAGTCCTATTTGCCGCCAGCCGCTGCACCGCAACAAAGCTACTTGCCACCCGCTCAGCCGGAACAATACTACGAAGCACCTGTTTCCCAGTATATTCCACCTGCACCACAACAACAACACTATGAAGCACCTGCTCCGCAATACATTCCGCCAGCACCACAACAACACTATGAAGCTCCGGCAACTCAATACATCCCTCCTGTAGCACAGCAACAACAACACTTCGAAGCACCCGCTCCGCAATACATTCCGCCAGCACCACAACAGCACTACGAAGCACCAGCGCCTCAGTACATTCCGCCAGCACCTCAACATGCTCCAGTGCAGCCAGCTCCCGAATATTTGCCGCCCGTTGAAGCTGCTCCAGCGCACAATGTTGCCGAGGATGGTTATCGCTACAAGACCGTCAAGCGTTACCGCTTCAGAAGCCACTAAGTAGCTCTGAGTAAGCTTTGCTTACAGGGATTATGTATTGTGAACCGATATTCTTATGTTAAATTGTTGATCATTTTCGTTTTAATAAATCTAGCTAATTATAAACATTTGAACTTTTTATTGGGAGTTATATACGAGTAAAATAAGTCAGTTTTGTTGTAGCTTGAGTATAAGTTCCAGATCTGCATCTTATAAAAATTATGTGCAAACATTAAAAAACACAGACCATACTCCAGTTAGAAAGTTGTTCCTAAACGGTCTCAGTTATAAACCATTCAGAAACTTCCCTTTAACGTATTCTAATTGCCGTATATATTAGCTTTAATTAAATATTTGGCATCTAGAAGATTTGACCTAGTTCAAGAGCATAACAAAATGAATCTTGATATAATGGCTTATCTGGAAACGTTGTGAAGCAACTAATTGAACATTCTTAGCATTCGTATACTGGAATTACTGACAAAACTACCAATTGGTAAATTCAATCTTGCACCAGTCACAATACAAAGTTTCATGCTTGATAAACAAACATTTAAAATATGGCAACATTAGGCAACCAACCAAAAAAGCAGAGAAGCAGATCACATAAATAACGCATGTCACGAGATATTAGCCTGATATGCTCCACTCCAGCTATTTATGCTAGCGAGAGAATAAAACTATATTTTTTCGAATTGAAGCAGTTGAGACACTTCTTCTGCTACTGGTACTTTCGTCCTGATATCCCAGATGCAGATAATGTACGAAAACTTGAGAAGTTGCTCTGAATGGGAACCGTTCATCCAACGCAGCATCAGCGGCAGCAGCAGCGACGTGGTCAGTGGTTATGAATAATCTCAGCGTCATTGTAAACTATTGTAGAGACGACCACCATGAGGTAGGACGACAAGAAACCCTCCAAAGGGATGTCCATGCTGTGACTATATTTCATTATTTATGCACATTCAATGGAATTTGTTTGGAGCATTGACAATGAGTTACTATCGCACATGAATCGAGGCGAACGAACACACAAAAGGATAACGAAAATCACCAAAAGAAAAAAAAAACTGAAAAGAAACGAAACGAAAAAAAGTCCAACCGAAATCCTGATGTGTAATTTGTGCAAAGTATCCTGCATGCTCGAAATAAAGGATAATAACAAATGGGTAAGGACAACAGCGGAAAAAATAAACCGAAAAAAAGATAAAATACACTACTCAAAATGGTATCAAAATCAATTTGCATAGCTCCGTTCGGCTCGTGGACAGAATGTGCCCCGCAATTGAATAGATTCCAATTTGTACGCTTTCAGGATAAGAAGGACGGCGCGCAGCAGCAGGAACAGCAGCTTCAAAATGATTAATGTTAGTGGTAAGGATAATTGCAGATTATGCATAAATCAACATGGCTGCGTAGTTCGAATGTATCCTCCCTCCACCTCCTCCTCCACCACTGACATGATATTCAATTTACCACGAAAGCAGCAAAGGAAGATGGAACATTCAGAAAAAAAATCGAATAAGGCGTAAAAGGATATTTAAATAGGATATTAGAAAAGAACTGGTGAGCGAACATTTTGCATTTGTATGATATGTAAAATAATTACTCTCATTGATGATGTTCTTTATGTTTCTATGATTTCTTTTTGTTGTCGTGATCAGCGTTGTCCGCAATACCAGAAAGCATAATAACGACTTATGTTCGCATAAGTGCACAAGTCCTGCAGGGATATATGCATATGTAAAGCGTTGGGGAAAAATTGTTAGATTTTTCTAAAATAAATTTCAGGTAGAAAATAATTGAATAAATAATTTTAATGTTGGACATTTTAGTTATATAATTTTCTGAATCTCAGTAAATCATTTTCAGTATTGAATTGGAACAGAGTTTTTATAAAACGAGATTTCCAAAAAAATTCTATATCGAAAAAAAATGTTAACAATTTAACAACGACATCTGTTAATATTATCTCAGACATTTAAATTTGTACACTTTGAGTGCAATATACTCATTATTAGCGAAAGTAAAGGAACACCTATGAAGCAAAAAAAAATAATGAAGCAAACTTTGCCATTATTTAAAAATATAAAACTTATATTGTTCTCTATAATTTGATGATAAAATTAGTTATGTAAGGTTTCGAATATTTAGGTATACTCGTACATACATTTGAGTACCAAAGATATTTATCTTAAAAATATTTACTTTGTTTTTGTGTACTATTGTTCACAAATCAACAAAATTGTTTACCGATTGAGTACTTTAACTTCTATAATTAATATTTCAACCAAGTACCCTTAGATCGATTAAGTGCTAAGTAAATACTACTTCTGATTACTTTTTAGTACTCAAATCAACATTTGTTAAAATCTAGTATTACCGATTTTTCCGACGATTGCGTACTTACTAGGTACTCAGGGTACTTACTATATAAAATATCGATTCTATCCAACACTTGATAAAATCATTAAAATTCAGTTTAGCGTTTTCCCACTTATAAAACTGTCGGCAGCAGAATATGTCTAAGCACAGCTTGCTAAGAACTAGTTAATTAGTTAAAAGTTACCTACCGAAGACACATTTTTTGCATATTTTAAATGACATTAACTGTTTCAACGAGATTAACGAAACTTAATTATCAAGTTAAGTTTTTGGTTAACTTTTCTTGAATTAACGAAGTTAAAATCTTAATTAACTATGTCTACCTATGGTCTTTAATATACAAGAGTGGATCGTATAGTACTAAGCCTCACCTCCCGATGTAGACCTATTTCGCAGACCTCGAGAAAACGTACTTTTCAGACTGATTAAAGAAGCTGGAGCATCGCTGGGTCAAGTGTATCGAGCTAAAAGGCAAAGTACCTATCGGACCACCCTCGTATATTGAAGTTCGGGTTTGTGTTATTATCCACACAGATTTATATCTCTAAAAGAAAATATCTTTCATTTTCATAGCAAAACTAAGTTTTTACTTTTTTTTTCAATTTATAGCACACTCAGGTCTAGCATGAGGAAATCTAAGGCTTTAATTCTAACGGAAACACATTCACGAACGTGGCTGCAACGGTGTAATGTGACATTAGTGATTTGACTGTCTCGTGGCAAATCATTTGTCAAGGTGTCAACTTATGAAAGAAAACGAAAAAAACAGATAAAGTAGAATAGAATGGAATAGAATAGAATAGAATTGAACAGAACAGAACAGAACAACATCTTCTGCAACTGCTTTTGCAATACTTTATTATTATTTTTCATTTCTTTTTGCCTTTGGTTGGTAGACGGACAAAGCGACCCAAAGCAATTCACTGCGGTAGCATTGTGTGCGTGTCTTGCCTAACTGCAACAACAACAATAACAACAACCCCAAGAACAGCAAATAACAATTGAATGTGTTTGTGTGTGTGTGTGTGTGTGTTGGCCAAAATGGCATTTACGCCACTAACACCAACCAGCGTCAGCCATTATGCTTCCTGCCTTTGCATTACTCGTATTTCTGCCACTGTATTTTATGCTTTTGTTAGTTTTGCATGTGGCGAGTGAATTGAAATCCCACATAAGAACAAGCCCAAACACACACCCACACACACACACGCACGCACATGCAGTCACTCAGAGTGACAGCAGCAAGAAGCACACACACACACTCACACACAACTACTTACAACACATATTCCTCGCACGAATTGTAATTCCTCATCTTTTTTATTCACTCGTTCTTATTTTTTGGTTACTTTTCTAATTCTGTTTGCATTCTATTCGCTTTTTCTTTATGCTTTTGGCTTTTGCAAACGGAATTGTCATTTCCGCTTTTCGAAACGAAAGTGCGAATATGATAGTGTACATGTGTGTGTGCGAGCGTCACAACAAGAAAGAAATGGAATTGCATGCATTAGACACGGTGTTGGCTGCTGTTTTATCTTGTGTTTTATTTCTTAGCATACTTTCCTGCAGGCAGTTGTCTTTATTTAGTATGTGTATGCGTTAGGGTGGTTCTGTATGAACAATAACTATAACAAATTTAAAGAAAAGGGCGTAACACATGAAAAATTCCACCACTTTTTGTGTGATGATTGATGTAGCCGAGAAGTGAAAGCGTGATTAAAATTAAAGATTTGTTTACTATTCACAAACAATCATAACACGGAGAGCCTTAAATCCATAAAACCACGCCCACTACTGGTCAAGTGACCATACCAACTCAAAATCCATATTTTATTTTCTTAAAAACAAAAATAATTTATTATTTACATTTAGTTTTAGTCGAATCAGGGGGCGTGGCAAGTCTTATACAGGAACGATTTTTTGTTTAACAATTTTACTTAAACCGAAACAATAGCCATATATACGTTAAAAATTCATACGAAAAAAATATTTTTTTAAATGGAATAAATAAAAAATAAAAGTTTCGTATTTAAAAGTGAAAAAAGAATCGTAAGTCCGAGCTAAAATTAACATTATATATTGTAAGATTAAAAAAAATCATATTTTATATGTAGCGAACCACCTTAGCCAGTGTGTGCAAGTAACTCTGTGTGTGAATTGCTATAGGTTTGTGGTAGTGTAGGTGTTGGAAATGCATTAGAAATGTGAGTGCCTTTGAAAGTGATGTGTGTGAGTCTGAGGGACTCCGAATATTTTATCTATTAACCGGTTAGTTTGGTACTATCATTTAACCTTTGTGTACTCCTTTTTGTTGTTCTATGTCCTCCACTGCCTGTTTGATAACTGTTGTCCTGTAGGAAAACACATGCCACACTTCTTTGATTCCTTTTTTATTTCGAGTGCAGGTTTTAAAGCACACTCAAAACCGATTATTCACAACTGCCTTATAATTCCAAATGCTAGTGTGAGTAAAAGTACGAAAAATATTTTGAGCACCATTTCCAAGTACAACACACACACACACAGAAATAACAATAATGGTTGCGCTTTAAGTGCCACTTCAGCTGCAGCAAGCAGCGCCAAGAGTTGAATGGCGCCTCGCGTTATGCCATCAAAAGAAAGCGTTGTCTACTTTTAGGTGTCTTAACATGTTCTCATATTATTATTCCATGGCATGTTAGCTTTGCGATCGCATGTTGCATGTCATATGCTCTTGTTGAATGATGGATTAACGTTTTTGTGATAAAAAATAAACAATGAAATATATTCTTTAAAAATGTATTTCGTAGACTTAATTCTAAAGTAACTTTCTCGGTTTAGAAACTTTTTCAAAGTGTCTTTGGAATAGTTCCGAAAGAAAACGGCGATTCAATTGTTTCAAGAATTGATGCCACTGGTTAATATTTTGACGTGTAATGAGGTGGCAAGTAGGTCTTTGTGGAAGCAACTCGATGTGGAGCATGATAAAACTCTAAAGGCGTAACCAAGACTGGAGGTAGATACAATTTTTTAGGCGCAACCGGAGCTGACGCTGAATGAGCCGCCTTTGATGCAACTCGATATGTATGAAAGTTAGTCTTTTTGGGAGCAATTGGAGTCGGAGGCAGATAAGACCGCTTAGGTACAACTGGAGCCAGAGGAAGATACGATTTTTTAGGCGCAACTGGAGCCGGAGGTAGGTAAGACTGCTTAGGTACAACTGGAGCCGGAGGAAGATCAGATTGCTTTTGTGCAACTGGTATCGGAGGTAGATAAAATTTTTTAGGCGCAGCCGGAGTCGGAGGTAGATAAGACTGCTTAGGTACAACTGGTTGCGGAGGCAGATAAGACTGCTTAGGCGCAGCTGGAGTCGGAGGAAGATCAGATTGCTTTTGTGCAACTGGTACCGGAGGTAGATACAGTTTTTTAGGCGCAACCGGAGGCGGAGGTAGATAAGACTGCTTAGGCACAACTGGAGGCAGATATGACTGTTTAGGTACAATTTTATCCGAGGAAAGATAAGATTGCTTAGGCGCATTTTGAGCTGGAGGTAGATACTTTTGGTTTGGCACAACTGAAGCTGGAGATAGATAAGATTCTTTAGGTGAAACAGAAACTATGTGTTGATTAGTTTCTCTAGACGTTGCTGGAGCTGATGAAAGGTAAGTCTGTTTAGCCAAGTAGTACTTAATAGGAGAATGTTGTCCATATACTTGTTGGTCCGTTGTCATTAACAAAAAATTATCCTGAGGCGCAGGTGGCAAATATCCTCTTGAGAGATGCGAGACATCAGCTGCTATCACACCAATTAAGGTCAGTATAACTCCAAAAAATCTCTGAAAATATATATACAATATTTTTTTTTAATTTTAACCAAACTATTTCTAAATTAAATAATTAAAATTGGAACCAACCATTTTTCAGATTATGCTAATATGAAGCTGAGCTAATTGCTTAAACTGCTTCAAATTGTTGATATGCTGTTGTTATTTATACCTTGTGTTGTTGTATTTTCTGTTATTCGTTTCGAACCAATTTTTCACGGCACCTTCATTTTAAACTGTTCCATCTTAAACTCATTTTTCATTTTGATATTGATTGATTTTGTCTTTTTGGCCAGCGTTTTGAATGCTCTTTCAGCTGCGGCGGGATTATTTTTAATATGCGGTTAGTTTCGTGTGATCTTTTTAGATGCAACGTCGTTTAATTGGAATGACCTAAATATTTCTCACAAGAAAAAATGTTAACCATTATGCTACAATAAATTTTAAGTTTTAATCAGAAAAATCTCGTACTCGTTTATTATTAAACTACTTTAAAATTGGAGCGAATTGTTTGGTTCTCAAGCGTAATAATCTCTAAATTCAAAACGAATTTCAAATGAAAGTTCTAAACATTAAAGTTCTTACTATACATTAAAACACCAAACGAATGCGAGACTGAAAGCATATCAAAAGCTTCCAAAGAAGTGAAGAAAATAAAGTAATAAAACCCACAAGAAAAAAATAATGCCAAGGTGTAAATTGTGAAACATTCACTTACAGCTTGAGATACGGCAGCGTCAGTCAGGGTAGTCCATATTTTACACAAAACTCTTCCCTACATAGGAATGCAAAGATACTATTGAGGACCATAGGTCACACGTAAACCAAACTTCAAAAATAGTGAAAGTATATATGAATATATTTTTATTTAAAAAAAGTTAATAATACTTACTCAATATATTGATAAAACTGTGGAAATTGTGAGCGGGTGATAAAAAATTTACTTTGATAATTTTAAGTAACATATGTAAGAACAAGATATTTTTAACTGGTTATATCCGGTAGATGACAATTTCGGTCATCTTAAGGTATGCAGCAAGTAGAGCTCTTTTAATACTTGATTAGAAAACTTCTGATTCAACTTAATAATTCAAAAAATTTTTATTCAAATAAATTTTTGAAACTTTAATCCAATGTCATCTTAAAATCTATCCTGATGACCTTGTTGGCCGGTACATCCATTTAAGCCGATTTGCGTTTGACAACAACGAAACAATTTTAATTTTAACAAATTAAGGGCCACCCTAACATTACTTACAAGAGTGTGTATATTCGAGTGTTTGTATGTGTGTATGCATTCACACTAAAACAATTTGCATTTGCAACGCGCCAAAAAGATAAGAAATAATTTTGTGCTGCACACGCCAGCCAGCGCAGGAGAAGCAGAGCAGCGCCGAAGTTCACATCCGTGTCAGACGCATCACGTGAATTTGTGGCCTCTGCGTCAAGCGATGAAATCTCTAAATTACTTCAGTCTCCGTCAAACTGAAAGGTGAATTGTTTGCCAACCAAGATTTCGCAAGATACGTATACATAAATATGCACATACATACGTATCTTTACATACAGACATACGCAGATACGCACACATTTATGCAAAACAACTACGCAGCAGATACTCATCGCAGATTCGCTCGCTTACTGTGTCGGATGCATTTCCCAGCGTTACGACTTGATTTCCTTTTGCGTACACGAGCAACACAAGGAAATTCGCTTAATTCAAATCCTTAAAATTGCATTCACAACATTTCAGCGCCCACTAGGAAAGTGCGGATGGAGTAATGATGACTGTAACACATTATATTTAAATTAATTGAAATTGATAAAAATTTTCGCCAGCATTATTTTATTAAATAGCCATGAGATATATGAAATGTGCAAAGTGAATTTATCACTCCCCGCGAGTTAAGGAATATCTGCAAACAAACCTGGACATCGGTAGAGGAAAAATCCCAGGCAATTCGGACTTTATCCAGTCAAATTGACTCAAAAACAGTTCAGAGTTTTATCGATTTATAACAAGTATTATTATTATTATTAATTTTTATAAACTATAATTAAAATTATAAATTAAACTTATGCACTAGCTGCCAGGGCTATCGGCTTATAACTATTAAGTAAGTATTTCTATATAGAACGAAGAGGTTAACATTTTTCGCATACAATTCCTACTGGGTATTAACGCTTGCGTACTTGAGTAGGTGTATAAATGTATTTGGATGTGTGTGTGTGTGTGTGTTTGTGTGTGTGAAAGCGGATTAGGTTGTTTTGCGATAATGTGCATATGACTCTAATGCTTTGTGGGTATGTGTGGGTTCATTGAAGGGTGTCTTTGGTGGTGCGTGGAAGCTTCTGCTGCTCCCATGCAACTGAAATTGTTTTAAATTATGAGAATGCAATAAGATGAGTCGGTGCAGTGCAGTGCAGAGCGGAGCAGATTCCATTTCAAGATGGAAATACGCTGCGCTGATTGTTTGTTATTTATTTAAATTGCCTTTTTGGCAACAATTTTGCAAGTTTCTTCAAATGTGTTGAAACGAATTTACTTATTCTTTGGTTTATAGTTATTCGGTTCAGCTTTAAATTAGATTGAATAATTTAAGTCCATTCTTAATTTGAAAATATGTTTTTTAATGAGTTCTCTTCCTTTGTTAGGTCAATACAGAACTATGGCAAATTGCAATTCAACATGGAATTGTTTACACGATCTTGGTCCTTGGAAAATCACGACATCTTCAATTAAATTTAAGATTGCATTTAAGTTGGCCCAACTGACTCGTACAAATTTCTCGAATCTGTTTTTTTTTAATTTTGATAAAACATCAGACAAAAATTATTTTGATTTGAAAACAGAACTTGTTCTGGAATATCTCAAACATCTTACAAACAACGCGGAAATAGCCATTCATCAAGGATTTGCTGATTGCTTTCTACGATTGAATTAAAAATTCACTTAGGATTCATGTAAACAGGTACAAACCTTTACTTGGTCAAAATATTTCGACCATCACTAACACTCGTTGAAATTTTTCAATCATTAAATTAATAATTTTTTTCCTTTTTCGAAGCGTTTTGTATCTTCTTTTGATATCTCTTATAATCTCTAGTACACTTGCAAAATGGACATAATTTCACAATCCTTCTCGAGATCGAGTAAAGGTTCGTTCCCGAAAAACAATGTTTCGTTAAAACAATCCTTCTAAAATCAAATAATTTGTAACGAATATTTTGTTAGTTTTTTTAGATCTAAATTGTTAAATCAAAAATGGATTTATCGGTGTTTGGTTTTAAACTCCTCAGTTATGCAAATGTCGGAAATTTAACGCACGAATATTTCACACTTAATTTATTTCCAAAATATGCAATTATTCAAATAATTGTATTGTTGTTGTTAGTGCAATATTTAAATAATTGTTGTAAATTTCAAACGTGAATGACATAAATAAACACCAACACATTCACACGCACACATTGCAGCCAAGCTTCAACTAATTGCACTCGAAACGCCGATGAAGGCGTTCGATAAGCGCGCATTACTTTTTTTTTGTTTGTTTTCAATATTTTTAATGAAATTGTTAATTCAACTTAAAATACAATTTGCTAAATTAACATCAAATTATAATGTAAAGTAGAAAACTATTAAATTATCAGTCATTAACAAATGCTTCGACAAAATAATAACAGACAATTGCAGTCATTAAAGACCATAGAAGTATAAAAAACAACAACAATGATATGTAAAAAAATTAATATATATAAGTATACATTTATTTACATACAATAAAAATCCACAAGTACAAAAATATTAGAAATGTTTAGGGCTTAATTTCTTATTTACTAATTAATACAAAATTTAATAACAACAAAACAACAAACAACAGCAATAACTGTCAATATGAATTGTTGCTTTAGCACAGCTCTGAGATACGTACGTACTTATGGATGCATGTACTCGTACTGCAACCGCATTTATTTTATAGATATAAATTGAATGCGGTTGCATGATTATTTGAAGTGGGAGTAGAAAGACCGTTTGAAACAATGCCCAAAACGAAGTTAAGACGACCTGATTCCGGATCTAATTTGTCATCGTAAAGCTGTCTGAAAAATACAAGCTCATAAATTTAAGTCTACAATAACATTCGCCATTTTGGAGATACATTAAAAAAGTGCTTACTGTAGCATATATTTGATACATGTCTCTATTATATATGAACGTGGGTCTTATCCGATGACGCCTATTTTTGACAGCAGTTTTGCGTAACAACTTTAATATTAAATAGTAAATTGGAACTTGTTATCTGCACTCGAACTATTTTTAATAATTTTTTGTTCTCATGAAATCATAAAAGGGGCAGTTTGTATGGAGGGAGGGAGAAGTTTTTGTCCGATCTGAAGAATATTTAAAATTGGTTTTAACAAAGAAAAAGGTTTGTTTTATTTATTTTAAATTCTAAATTCAAAATCCTTCCGAACTAAAAATATTTAACACACTTTAAAAATACGAGCACATAAGTTTATTTAGAATCTAAAACAATATAAAACGAAACTTCAAAAAGAAGTTCTGAGCAATAAAACATAAACGTAGTTGCCATATTCCTTGGCTAAACTTTCGAGCACATCTTAGTAGGAGTCAAGAGTGTTAAATGATTTATTAAATTGATTGTTTTCTTTATTTTATACGAAACACTTTCAGAATTTTAATATCGGAATTCAATCGTGGTTGTTTAGTTATAATATGTTGGAGGTACTTTCAAAGTGACACTAGAACATAAACTTAAATTTTTTGTATTTAAAATTCCCGAGCTTAATACAATTTAAAGTTAAGATAAGGATACATTGAGTCTAAGTTTGGATAAAATAATCAAAAATATTGTAAGTATATTTAAGTTAATAACTCTCTTTAAACTAAACCGAAGCTTCTGTACAAATTTGTTTAAAACATGATAATCTGTTCCACGGTGAAGGACAAGGATATTGTTACCCACAGAATCGGCCCAAAGTACTATAAAATCTAGTAAGACAAAACGAGGACCCACAATTAATACAACTTAAAAAGTTTTGGTAAAGATCTTAAAATCGTAACATACGATTTAGTCAACTTTAATTACCGAAGTAGCTATTTTCAATTTGAAGAATCAATCATATCAAAAATAAGATCTTTGATCTATGAATTACTTTCCAACACGTTGAACACATTTCTAAATGCGCCGACTTCTGCACTTTGTAGCTTTGGTTGAGTAAATATGTTAAATAAATTGAAATTTCCTATCTGCAAACATAAATCAAATGTCACGTCCACGAATGCAACTTCCTGTCCGGCCGCACTCCTGACATTATGTCATATAGTCATTCATTCGAATAGCAGAGGTTCTACCTGCCTGCCTGCCTACATTTGCACATGCATTCGTAAAGTCACAAATAAATACGGCAAAGTGTCAACTGCATAACTGCAAAAACTAAGAGACAGACAGACAGACAGACGGACCGACGGACTAACCTGTCTTTCTGGGGCGCCTGCATTTTATGGGCACAAATATTGCGCCCGGCAAATCCGTCTTTTAAAATCAAGCCAACAGCAAAAGCAACAAATGAGGTTGCGACCATTCATCAATTTTATGGCAGTATCTGCAACACGTAACGCGCTACAAAACTATTACAAATCACACACACTGAAAAAAAACACAACAATACAATAACAACAAAACTCTACAGAAGCAAACGAAGATACTCGAACTAGAATTAAAATAAAACAATATTTCAAATGTCACAAGCAGCACAAACGTGTATCTGAGGTTGTCGGAAGCTAAACTAAACTATTTCACTTTTGGAGATGTTAATAGTAGCATTTCAAAGTTGTACTCCCATAGAATATGTCCATAGGTTAAATTATTCTACATTGGCTGATCTAACAAGAAAGAGAGATCACACATAGGCCTAGAATGTGTCCATGCTCTAAATAATTTTTCATCAACTCCTTAAAGAAAAAAATGTTCATTTCGACTTGTCTAATTTTCAAGAAATTTTATAAAATGGGCCGAAAAGTGGGCGTCCTTAAAACAAGTTCTTTTAATATTTTTGTTGTCATAATTTTATTAAAATATTATGAGAACTCCATCGGTTCTGATATTCTACAATTTAGAAACAAAAATTTTTCATCCAAACGATTGATTCTAAAGTTAAGGAGATTTCGACTTAAAATTAAATATGCTAGCTATTATATATCGAACAATGTTCGAGTTCGATGTTTGATATTTTTTTCTAAATAATCCTATTAGATCTTACAAAAAATACGTCACTTTTTTAATATATAAATATAAGTTCTCAACTGGAATAGTTGAGTTTTGATACCGATACCTTCAAATAACAAATACGTATGTAAAGAGCGAATGTCACGAACAGGCACGGGCATACGGGAAAAGTTTAATAAAATGACGTAAAAAGGACAAAGGACCTGGACAATTTTAGTGTTGCTTCTCCAGTTGCGCAGCTGCCAACAATAAAACAAAAAGTGTTTGCATTTTAAGTAGAAAACGCAAGATGAATAGCGCTGCAGCTGCAGAACCAAACAAAGGCAAAAGAAAACAACAACAACAAATAAACAAACAAAAAAACGAAAACGTGCAGCGCTTGCAACACGCACACAACCACACGCTCGCTTACATGCTGCAGCAGCAAACACACACAAAAGAGAGAGGCACATGTCACACATACTCGTACACGGTCATCGAAATAAACACAATCGAAATGATTTCTTCTACAAGTTGCAAGAGTCGCCAACAAGAAATGGCCAAAAATCATTTATTACTCATATGCTAGGGTGACCAACTCTCCAACACATTTAATGGGTGCATTTTGTTAGGATTTGAGGAAGCCGTCGACAAACAAAAGTATACCACTAATTAAATTATTCTGCTAAAATGTGCTCCATGTAGCACAATTTTAAAGCAACCATGCCCTTTTTTCAATAGTGTTGTAACCGTAGTTATCGTAAGATTTTTCTTATCTTAGAACTTGATTTCCGACAAATTCGCATATCGTAAGTGAATTCCTTCCGTAGACCCGTTGTTATTAAAGTGGGCGTGAAACTTTTCCAATCCCCTCCTGATCATTTCGACAAGCAAATAAGAGGCAGTCATTTAAAACTAATATAACGGTTGGTAGCTCTGCTGAAGTGCTTTTTGTTGTTGTAATGCATTCAGATGATGCACGTACAACATTTCGTGCAACAACATAAATTACCCCGAAAAGTTCCGTTTCGGAACACAACGAGTGACACACATGTTGCAGCACACACACACACACACTCACATACATAACAACAAACAAACACACATGCAAAACACAAACACACACATGTTTTTAAGTCGACTTGTTTAAGTGTGAGAGCAAAAGAGGCATGCAACACAACGACGCACGAACTAGACCGCACCGCACCGGACTGGACAGGACCCGGCAGCAGGCATTTTCATTGCACCACAAATTTCCGACCATTTCCGGTTTGGTTTAGACTCAGCATTTTTTATTAAATTTTTGTGTTGTTTTGTGTTCTTGCTTCTTTTTCCCACTTAAAAATGATCCTTTTGACTTGACTTTATTTCCAAAGCACACAATTTTTTTTTTTGCAAACCGCATTTGTACACGTTCAACAATGCTGCGGCTTGACCGGAAGCGGCACACACTCGCGCATATATTGTTGTTGTTGTAGCTGGTGTTGTAACTGCAGTTACTGTCCCCCAAAAACGAAATCGAATGACAACAATTTATAAACAAAAGTTTACATAAAAAACACTACCGCGGCTTGGCGGGGCGTGGTGTGGTGGCGTGACGTGGCGTTGCGGCGCTTACCAACTCGAACTCGTATTATCAGCTGCAACTGCGGCAGCATCCGTGTTTGTTTTTACGTGCACAATTTTTCTTCGAGTGTAGTTTTATTGTTTTCGAATGGAGCCTTTGTTCATTGAATGTCCTCGCAGTTTGCCATTGTGGCTTCTATTTTTGTTGCATTGTTTTTGCTTTTTTTTTATTTGAGTATATTTTTATTAATTTTTTTTTTTGTTTGGCCATTATTGCAACTTTTAGTTTAGAATTGCGCACAAATTATAAAAGTTTGTTTTTTAATGTTTTTAGTTCCTCTACTACCATAAATAAACAACTTTTCTATTCCAAAGTGCTTTTTATTGTGCTTCAAACTCACGTTCGGCATATTCAATTTGATTTTTTGTTTCTAAAATCTATAAGAGGGCGTGGTAGGTATGGCAGTATACCCATTCATTTATTTAAATGCTTTTCAGCGATTAAACAATATCCTTCCGCCCATTCGTTCGAACAAAAGCAATTAATGTTTAAATATATTGGTACATAAATTTGAAACCTGGTAACAAAAGTCAAGTGCTGAGCTCTGAGAAAAAACCGGCAGTAGTTATAATACGATTTTGAAATACTTAATTAAATTAAAGTAGTTGTAGCACAGGAGCATAACCAAACTATAACCAAAAATGCTTAACGAAAACATAAAATTTACTTTCACTATTTACTAATACCCGTCAACGACTGGACTCTTGCAATTTTAAACTTACTGGTAAAATTACGGCCTATTAACCAGTAATATTAATTTTAAAAATGTTAAAATGTGTAAATACAAAACTTATAATTTCATTGCATTAAGATTTGAATAGCAAATATATAGTTATATATCTAGACAAAAAAATCAATATATAAATTTTTGCATTGAACTGATTTGTAAAGAAATCTCCAAAAACATTTCCAACCAACTGCAAATAACTACTTTTATATTTTTTTATCTTTTAGCGAATCTTAGAAACTCGAAGAAAATAGAACTAAGCGAACTATTCTAACATTTCGTATATCTACTTTGTCCTACAATTTGAAAATGATTCAATATTCACAAGTATATCAGAAATATCAGATAATTAAATAAAGTATTGTTATATAAAAATTTAAAAATCTTGTGGATTTATAATTATAAATTTTAATGGTAGTTTTAAACGCCAGTAAACACTTTTTCAATTCAACAAGTTGAATAAAAACAACAACTTCCATCTCTTAAAACCAAACATTGCCCAGTAGTGGATTGCAGTGAAATGAAATTATATGAAATTAAATAAAATTTTAACATTTCTGGGATCAGTTTCACATATACACACATTTATATATACTCGTATATATTTTTAAGTGTTTGCAGAATCGAAAATTAAAGTAGTTGGTAAGTACCGAGTCGATTATAATAATCAAAAGTACTTCAAAGTACTCAGTAGTAATACTCAAAAGTGTTCTGAAGTAATTACTCAAAAGGTTTTGTTAGTAGTACTCAATATCAATCTGAAACTAGACATTAAAAAAAATTATCTTTTATATAGTAGCAAACTATAATGTATATTTTGGATAGAAAAAATTAAAATTACGATTTGAGAAGCAAAAACAAAGAGTAACAAAATTGATTAAACAATTAACAAAGTAATACATTTTCTTTGTTTTATATACAGCACCTACTTTATACTTACAAATCTAACATATTTCGATTACTACAGTACTCGATACTTTCCGTCACTAATAAACATATGCTCAACCATTGTCCCCAGCAGAATTCGACTTTGTTTTCGGTTTTGTGATTTCGTTGCTGCTGGACATGAAATGGTCATCATCGATTGTTTACAATTACAATTACATTCCAGTGCATACAAACAGCGACGGACTCTCAGAATCACCGGCAAATGAACAAATAAACATGAGCGCAAAGGAAAATATTTTCCACAGTAAACATCCGCTTCCGTTTGGACTACTCGCATGTGTCAGTTTACCTGTGCATCTGTGTATTTGTGTTGGTTCAGCGCACTTGTAACGCATTTTTTGTTACATTATTATTTTGCAGCCACCTTTTGTACACATACACGAACGTTGAGGTGGGTGCAAGAGAAACTTACGTCAACCACTCAAAACTAAATCAAGAAGTTATCAATCGCAGACTTTTCGTGGCGTCACATTAATAAAAGACGTTATGTGGCACACATAAATTAAATTTAAAAATTTTTTTAAAGTAATTATAATTTTTGTTAGTTTTTTAAACACGTGATTCTTCCAAATTCACCAGCACCTATGCAAAAAACCGAATTGGAACTACTCGTATTTGTTTCTAATTCGGTTAACCTTTTATAATATAAGAGTCAAAAATAAAAGATATACAAGGTGGCGCAAAATAAGTCATCCGGCCTTCAGAATGTCGGTTGTGGCTCGTGCAGTGTGTGCTGTTGCTCCGTTCTGTTGGAACCACATGTCCACCAGTCCTAATTCGTCCAGTTCGGGCAGAAAAAACTCGGTCAACATTGCCCTATACCGCGCACCGTCCACTGTTGTCGTTTGACCCGCGGCGTTCGGCCCGATGACTCCTCCAGCGTGAACAGCGCACCACGCAGTCACTTTGAGCGGGTGTAATGGTTTCTCGTGCATCACTCGCGTATTTTCGGTTCCCCAGAAGCGATAATTTTGCTTGTTCACGTACCCGCTGAGGTGAAAATGAGCCTCATCATGATTTTTGCCAACACCACAGACGAATTGTTACGCAAAAAAATAGACACAATTATTCCGCGTTCTTGGGGAGTGTATCGCTCCATGGCTTATTCACTTGTATTCTGTATCTGTCTAGTCCACAAATGTCAAAACAGATTTGACATTGGCGGCCATTTGCAAAAATGAGAGCATCTTCCAATAGGTGATTTCTGTTGCGCCACCCTGTATATTAATTTTTTTATTTTTTATATAAGGAGAGAGATCGTGACAGATTACCAATAAATTGTGGAGATTTTTAGCAAACATTTGTAATATTCCGCAAGTAAGTAGTTTCGTAAAAAGTACTTATTTATGTTTGTTTTACTAAAGTGAATTGCAAACACTTTAAAAACCATTTGCAAAGGTAACCTCAATTCAAATTTTATTGAAGACGTGTCTTCTGCTTTTAAGAAATACGTAGGTAGAGTTCGTTATATTTCTGGAAACTCGAAATTCTTAATTGAGACAATTATCGCATCGAATAGGCCGCTTCCGTCTAATTGCTTTAATGAATCAACGACAAACGCTTACGACAAGCGTCTATGGTATGGTTGTGAGGATGAAAAAAATAGCTCATAGAATGAACGGAGAGTTTCTTTTGGCACTGCCCAAAAGCATTTGGAATAGAACATCAGATAACACTATGAGAGGGATCTGCGCACCCCGGATGAAACCCTTCCGATGTGATATCTATTCTCGTACCTTGTGGACGTGAGGCCGACCAAATATTGTATATCTTATTTTTTAAATACACAAGTAGAATGGATATTTATTAAAATTAAAAATATAATTATAATGCAATGATAACTTTATTTCAAATAGTTTTTTAAATTTATGTAAAGTACAAAGCATAAAGACAAAAGAACCTCGAGGTCGAACAATAATTTTTATTATAAAAGCATAAATTTAAGTGAATTACATTTTTCAGTTTATCAACAAAATAATATTAAAGCACAACAAAAATATAATTTTATTAACAGATAAAATTTTCGAATTTTCAAGAAGTTTAAAACTTGCCAAAATTATTTGGTTGTACTTTAACCGAGTGAGAGTCCCAATCCTGCACCACCATAGCTACCACCGCCACCTAAACCAAGACTTAGTCCACCTACTGAAGAACCACCATAGCTACCATGACCTCCTCCGTAACTACCTTTGCTGTTGGAAACACCACCTCCGATACCTAATCCAAGTCCTAAACCATTGTTGCCGCTACCGTGACCTCCTCCGTAACCACCTTTATTACCGGAAAGACCACCTCCAATACCTAATCCTAGTCCCAAACCAGTGTTTGCACTACCGTGATCATGGCCATGACCTTGACCATGACCGCTTACGCCAAGACCTAAACCAGCGCCAGAATTAGCCGTAGACGATGCACCAGCAGAGGCAGATCCAGATCCTTCGCCTATAGTGCCTTTAGCGTCTCCAATTGAACCACTCGGAGAACCACTGTACGAACCTCCACCAATATGTGCACCAAGACCAGCTCCAACTTCGCCATGGCCATGCCCAGCACCATAGGCTGATCCGGAGTTTTCGTTTCCATGACTAACAGCATAACCTGATGCGGAATTTCCATTTCCATGCCCAACACCATATCCAGATCCTGAAGTTCCGCTTGAGGTTGTATGGACACCAATTCCAGCACCTAACGTTGCTCCAGTTTCAGCATGTTTTTGTCCATGACTAATGCCAGATCCTGATCCAGCAGTGCCGACACCTAAGCCTCCTCCTGTTTCTATATGTTTTTGTCCGTCAAAGTTAGCTCCTACGGATGTCCCTGGGTTTCCATGAGTATGACTGAGTTCAGCACCGTGACCAGATGCATAGTTTGTATTGCCATGGCCATGCCCAGCACCATAGGCTGATCCGGAGTTTTCGTTTCCATGGCTAACACCATAACCTGATGCGGAATTTCCATTTCCATGCCCAACACCATATCCAGATCCTGAAGTTCCGCTTGAGGTTGTATGGACACCAATTCCAGCACCTAACGTTGCTCCAGTTTCAGCATGTTTTTGTCCATGACTAATGCCAGATCCTGATCCAGCAGTGCCGACACCTAAGCCTACTCCTGTTTCTATATGTTTTTGTCCGTCAAAGTTAGCTCCTACGGATGTCCCTGGGTTTCCATGAGTATGACTGAGTTCAGCACCGTGACCAGATGCATAGTTTGTATTGCCATGGCCATGCCCAGCACCATAAGCTGATCCGGAGTTTTCGTTTCCATGACTAACACCATAACCAGAAGTCCCAGTTGAATGTACACCAAGTTCACCGCCTACAGCACCTGCTGTATGTTTATTTTCGTGACCGTGACCATGTTTATTTTTATGACCTGATGCAACATTACTGGAAGCAGATCCAGTTGAGCTTAAATGTACTCCAAGACCACCGCCAATCTCTTTATTGCCATGTCCAGATCCATGTACGCCAATGCCAGCGCCAATTTCCTTATTGGCATGTCCAGAACCATGTACGCCAATACCAGGACCTAGGGATGCTCCATGATCTCCGTGATGGTGTTTGTGTTCATGTCCGTGTCCATGTCCACTAGCATGGCCAGTTCCAGAAGATGCTAAATGTGAACCATGACCAGCACTTAAAAGAGCGTCATGAGTATGTTTATGATCATGATTGTGCCCATGTCCACTGACAAGATTAGACCCAGTATTTGTTGAACCAATACCATGACCAACTCCAGCATTTTCATATCCAGAACCAGAAGCTGTATATCCGTGATTTAATCCTGTGTTTCCAGAACCAATTCCAATCTCTAAACCAGATCCAGTGTTTCCATGTGCATGTCCAGCACCATAACCAGATCCTGAAGTTCCAAGGCCGGTTCCAATCAAAGCTCCTGCATCACCATGTCCGTGTTTGTGACCAGTTGCAGAAACTCCTGAAGCAGTAGCACCTGCATTGATATTTAACCCAGCAGTTGAAGCAGTGTCTCCGTGATTATGTTCATAAGTTATTCCATGCCCACTGTCATGCTCAATACCGTGATTTGAATTTTCTAAACCATGTGTTACCCCAACACCAGCTCCAGCATCTCCATGACCATGTCCAGTACCATGGCCAGATCCAGAAAGTCCAACCCCAGAATGAACAGTTGCTCCAGCATCTCCTTGCTTATGTCCGTGTTTATGAGCAGATCCCTGAGCAGCTCCATTACTTGCGCCAACAGTGGAAATTCCTGTTGATGATGCACCAGAAAGCTCCGTATTATAACCCAGACCGAAGCCAGCACCTATACTAGTAGACGTATCAGCACCGGCACCAGTGTGCCCAGCTCCCGAATGATCAGCACCAATTCCCAAATGACCAGCCCCAATACTTGATCCCAAAGTTCCAGTTGATTCGTGATGTCCACCATGAGCATTGGCACCTCCAATAGATCCACCGAATAGACCACCATGACCAGCACCGATGCCCAAGCCAAGGCCACCAATATGCTCAACATTACTAGTGGCACTGCTTTGACTAAATGAATTCGTCATGCTGGCAGACGCAGTTGCCGTAGATGTCGACGTTGCAGCGCCATAGGAACCAGCACCAACATTTTGTCCGCCACTGTAACCGCCTGTGTGACCACCATAACTTCCGGTAGCTGCACCAGCATTCGCGGCACCAAATCCTAGTCCAAATCCACCACCCAATCCAACACCACCAACTAAGCCATGTCCGCTACTGAGTCCCAAATCGCCAGTGTTAGCCGTAGCACTGGACGAACTCGTACTACCGACAGAACCCTTACTGGCGCCATAAGCTAAAATTGTAAATATATTTTAAAAAAAATTTTACTTGACGAAGATTTCGAATATGCTTTTAACCCACCGTCACTTAAGGCAAAGCTTATCGTTAGTAAAACAAACACTGCAACTGATTCTCTCATGGTCAGAACTCTTTTATTTCGATTATCAACGCTTGAGTATGCTTTTATAGAATTCGGCGCAGTACGGCAAAAAACTCGTTCTTGAAATTCTAACAATATCCACGAATTTTTGTATCTTTTTGAAATGTATTTTTGTCGCTTTCGCTTTGGTTTTCGCTTCCGATTTTGCGTGTCATAACCGCGCTCAAATCAATGGCTCCAAACCAAAGCTGTATAACTTAAAGTTGACCGCTTTTAGCTTTTTCTTTTGATCAGCTTGTAGCTTCTTTTACAATAATATTTTTAGTTGGTACAATGTGTTTTAAATATTCAACAGGCGCTTTTTACTTTGTAGATATATATATATATATATATATATATATATATATATATATATATATCTACATACTCGTATAATAAAAATATATTTATTTTATAAATTGTTATAGAAAATGGATTTTTGAAAAAAAAAAATTTGAGCTCGATCCTGTTGTTAGAAGTAAATTTTGACGACTTTCTTTGTCCATATTGAAAGGAAGCATATTGCAGTCTTCTTCTGAAGCTTCAGCCGATATATGTGTAAGCCATTTCAAATATTTCATATATCATAATTTGAAACTTTTGTTTGTGTATTGATATATGAATATATGTTCCATTTGCATGGTGTAATTGAACCTTTTCAACTACTCTAAAAACATTACCAAATTCAAACATAACAAAGGTTAAAAAAATTTACAAGTTTATAACCGTCTTCATCTAAAGTCGGCTTTTTCAAGTTAGACTTACTGAGTTCGGAACCATCGAAAAGCTCTCCAAGTCCTAATCGACACTTTCTCAATTTATGTCATTATCTCTGCTTTCCTTGTCTTTGTATTTTTGATATTCTGTTTTGTTTCAGTTAGTTACTTGGTAGGCAAAACATGTTTCCCAATCTAAACCTGACAAATTTGATTCGCATTTGATTCAACCATTCCAACAATTTATATGAGTATTGTAATAAAAGACCGAATCCAATTTATTATGACTTGTTATTTTATTTAGCCAAGTTAATTGAAGCTAATTTCAAAAATCGCTTATTAAAATACAAACTTGTTGAAATTGCGACAATTGCTTTGTTTTTATTGGGCACACCGGGTTCATCTCAATCTCCTGACACATGTTCTTAAAGTCGCCGATTGTGATGCATTCAGATATTGCTTGTAGCTTGTTAATTGTGTCTGTCGGCAGTCACAGCCATTTCGTATTCAGCTGGGTCTGTATATTAAGATTTTAGGCAGACCGCGGCGATACGCGTTTTGCATTCGAGTGTGAAGTGGATTTACCTGTTTCACCAGCCGGTATTTGTTGGCTTGATGACGTAGTAGCCATTTTTCGATTAATCACTGGGGAATACAAACAACTTGAATTTGCTATTAATTGTTTCTTATCACGTAAGGGTTGTACATTTATATTATTGACTAGCTCCGAAATCAAATGATTCGCTTCATGACTACTTCCAACTGACTAGTCAATTGAAAATTGTGACTTTAATATTTAAAGTTTAAATATTTTGTTAAAAATAGAAGTAAGGAATACGAGCAAAAGCTTGATAATATCGGCATCGAAACTGTATTGAGTTCAAAAAATATAAATATAACATTAAATTCGTATCAATTTTAAAACGGCCTAACAACGGAAGCAATTGTTTTATATATAAGTGCTTGATTAAGGATTATGTATGAGCACTTTGTATATGTGCTCATATAGTAAATCCAAAAATGACACCAAATTCTATTGGTAATAAAATTTAAAATGGCTTGTCAGCTGTTCAATATTTACATGATCGGTTTTTATTCAATTATATTAAAAACTATAAATTTCCAATTTTATATTTAATTGTAAATCTTTAAATTATTTGTTTAATACATTTACAGGTTTGAAGCTATTACCGAGTAAAACTAAACTAATTTTACCTTTTCTAATTGATTTTAAAGCCAATTCAAAATTTATTCATTGTTTATTAAAGTGATGTATGTAAAACAAATGTTTAGCACACTTATTTGAGCACATTATCGTGCAATTAATTGAGTTAATGGATACAACTTTCAGCTACACCATGTCAATAAAATTAACACAGTTCCGTTCCGATGAATATTTATGTAGAATTTTTAATAAATTTTTTTTTGCGCCAGATTTTCAATTTCTCATGTTTCAGATAGAATTATTTTATTGGGAAAGT
Organism: Suillia variegata; assembly: GCA_949127995.1. Classification (NCBI taxonomy): domain Eukaryota; kingdom Metazoa; phylum Arthropoda; class Insecta; order Diptera; family Heleomyzidae; genus Suillia; species Suillia variegata. The sequence continues at coordinate 19,307,894 of OX421846.1, forward strand.
GAATATTCGTTAGTATAATTTTTTGTGCACAACCTTATCATATGATTGAAAACATCAACAAAAAGATTTAGCTTATCATTAACATATCATTTGAATATATTTTGTTCATTTTGTGGTTTTGTTGGCGGCGTGAAAAAATAAACAAACCAGAAGAAACACGTTTGATGGGATTTCTATGGAACCAGCTTCTGCTGTTGCGGTTACTGAACCAAAGCTTTGCTCTCACATAAAAAAGTATTCTATGAACTGTTTCTGAGAAACTTATTGGCAATAATTTCTTATTATTATACCCAACGCAACGCGTACTGAAGGGTATATTGAGTTTGTTGATCCATTTGTAACGCCCATAAGGAGGCGTGGTATGTATGACAATATGTATATATAAATGATCAGCGTCAAATTCTAAGTCTGTCTGCCTGTCTGTTTCTCTATCAGTCAACGATTACAGACGTAGTTTAAGAGCTATCGAGTGGAACTTCTAATTTTTAAGATAGGCTAAACGACTGCCCCTTTTCCATGCAAAAAAAAAATAATTAAAATAGTGCACACAAAACTGCTCACAAACAATTGGTGTGATAGGATAGAAACCACGCCCACCTCCTATACAAAGCACTACTTTCCATTAGGAGAAAAATTATTAAAAGTATTACATTTGGTAGTTACACAAACCTACAAACCGAAAATGGGCGTGATCGAATAAAAACAACATCCACTTATAATAGAGACATAAAACACAAATGTCCTACAAGAAGCCCATTTGTTTAGTCTCTAAAACGGCGAAGGGTATTTGAGCTTCGACATAGCCGAAGATAATTTTCTTACTACTTTTTTTAATTAAAATCGTGCATAACTTTAATTATGATTTATATGATGATTTCACTTTCGCTGAAAGCTCTTTTTGTTAAATCTCATATCCAAACGAGTACAGTACATACCAGTATAGTACATCCGTTCATAGAAGTACTTACATACAAATATAAGTGTGTACTTAATTAATGATTAATAACTAATCGTTAAACTGTTTTACATTAAAGTTTAGAGGTATACCAAAGGTGAAGAAAAATAATGGTGAATATTTTAAAAAGTTCGAATATATTTACTAGCTGACCCGTGCCGCCCAAAATTGAGTTTTGGATTGAAATCATTTCGAGTATTTACAATTCCACACGATCCGTTCTTGAGGTATGCAACTTTGTTTTATATATATAGATTTATTTCATTCATATTTGTTACAGATGTATTTCATTTAGTACGGAATATGTAAATACTTAAAATTAAATGAATTGTAAAATTAGAAATTAATATTTTTTTTAATTTTTTTAAAGTAATATACAACTAATTGTAGTAACCCCACAAGAGACTGATTTAAAGCATTATAGGTTTTAAAAGTTTTTGTAAAAAAATAGCCTATAGTACCCATAATACCCATTATAAAACCATCTTTGGCGTTAGCACAGCAAATCTCCGAAAAATTATAGCAATCGGATGAATGGTTTAGACGCGCATTGTACCCTATGCGCGTCTAAACCATTCATCCTGAAAGAAAGATAGAAAGATACTTTTATATTTATATGTATTATAGTTATAAAAGTAATAGTTTTGATTGGTACAGGCAATTTCAATTGACTTATCAATTGACCACAAATGATATCATACACAAACATCAACGAATTAAATTTACATACTTCTACATCGTGGCTTATATGGCTTGTTCCACTAACCTATTTTCTTCTGAATTTCACTGAAATTAATTATTTTAATTGTTAAATATTTTCAAACAATTACAATGCTAATAACTGATAACGTTGTTTAATTTTTTTTATTCTGTTCGAAGTTGAGTTGATTTTTTTCTATACAAAAAACACTCGCTAATAGTTACTTAATAAAATTCTTGTAATTAAAAAAACTGGAAAATTTGGAATTATTTAAATTAGTAAAATAAACAAATCATTTGCACATAATAAACACAAATCAATACTTGCAAATTTGATCACGATTTAACTTTTTTGTCACGTATAAAAATTTCACTAGTCAGAGGGTAAATGACAATCTCACTGTGACTACTTCTCACCGGAAATAATTGATAAGGTTGGGTATTTGTTGTGGAATTTAAAATCTCTATTAGCATAACATTGAACACTTTCATATTGTATATACCTAATCTACGAGTATATAGTATGTAATCAAAAATAGAAAAAAAATCACAAATCTGGCTTTGGGAAATATCGAAGTCTCAATAGTTCCGGTAGTATTCCTAAAGCGGTTATTACCAGGCTCATGATTTTTTTACGTTTCATTTCAATGTACAAACGATGAAGTTGTTTGTCGACAATAAAAATTATCAAACTATAAGTTCATATATTTGTAAAGTTAATACTTTGATAGTAACGTATTCAAAATTTAACAAACTTAAACCAAATTTCTTACAAAAATATTATTAAGCGTTATAAATTATTCAGACCGATAATATTTCCATCTAATAGCTAGATCATGTCGAGCGAATATCAAATAATCACCAATGAGAGTTCTTCCAAACTCTAAACGCTACCCATAGCTGGACGTTGGAGCCAAGGAAGAACCATGCAATGGAAAATCTGACAAGTCTTGAGAGGTGGTACCAGCTCACAAAGTAAACAGAACATTTTGGAGCAAGTTAACAATAGATCGTAGCACCAATTAAATAATTCATTTAAATAAACGTTAAAACAATATTTCTAAGGCAAAACTTAAAAGTTTTATATATGAACAAGTTGCAAGGATTTTAATATCGATATAAATTCTGGTTATCGTTATAACCGAAAATAAGTTCGATAAAAGTTCCTCAACTTTAATAAAAGCAAATTTATAAAGCATTCTGTTGTTTAATTTTCACTCTTGATAGTTGTCTAAATTCTGAAGCATATCATATGAGTGATATAAAAATTTGTTTGTTTGTTTTAAATTTGTTAGTACTACAACAACCTTTACAAGTTGTTTCGGTGTCGAATGTTAAAAAGTCAAAATTCAAATATCTCATAACTGGAGGCTATGATCTCGAAGAGCATTCACCGGGCCAAGCAAATGATTACAATGAATTTCTGGAAACTGATGAAAAGAACCCAGAAGACAATACTTTAGTCAAACAGTCTCTCGCGATAGTCTCACTAAGAACACTTCACTATGTAAAGTATTTCGGTGACAATCACTTCTGTGGCGGCTCCTTAATATCATCGAACAAAGTTCTAACGGCGGCCCATTGCGTTTACAATAAGTGAGTAATTACAAATTGAAGTAAGTAGTTGGTAATGGTTCTCCAAGTCTTTCAATACGTTCCGACAGCAAAACGAAAAAAGTCAAGAATCCCAGTGAGATAATAATTGTTTTCGGTTCACCACATCGCCTAAAAAGAGAAAACTCAAAGATGGCCAGTGTCAACCAGGTTATCGTACATCCGGAATACAATACAATGACCTTGGTGAATGATATCGCCGTTTTGCGGTTAAGCATGCACATTGTCGAGGATGGGTTAACAGTACAAAGTGTGCCAATTCCAAGCGAAGAGCCCGTAGAATTTATGTATTGCACAGCTGCTGGCTGGGGCAGAATTATGGATGTGATTTATCTTGTTATCCTATTTACAAGCAGTTATGTATATATCCACTTTTATTGTTACTTAGAATGGTCCCTTTGCTGCTGATGTAAAATTCGTCGATCTCATGATTATTCCCGAGGATCTGTGTAATGCCATCTATGTGTCATTTAAAGGGCGGCTGCTATGCTTGGGCGATTACAATATCTTTGATGATGAGGCACTGGAGAAGGGTCCTTGCAAAGGTGATTCGGGAGGGCCATTATTTTGCAATGGCGCTCTATACGGTGTAATCTCCTTCGGTTTGTGTAATGGTTCCGGATATCCATATGGTTTTACTAATGTTTGGTACTATCGCGATTGGATTAATTATAGTAGTGAAAACAAATTTCAACTTAGTGTATCATTGTTACTTACAACATTCACCTTGCTTCAATATGTTATTTACTGAAATATATGCATATATGTACGATATGGTGGACCACTTACTTGCTATTGCGAGAAGAATATTTTTTATAAAACCTTTAATACATGTTAATGGTCTCAAGAAGAATAAATATCTAAAATATATACATCGTTCGTTGAAACGATTTAATCCAATAGAGAAGAAAACCTGACAGCCCTTTGAATTTCCTCTTGGAGCATGCACGCGGAGAATATTGTTAGTGCAGAGAACATGAAATTATTTCGGAAGAGGTCCTGACCGACAATTGCTAGTATCGCGAATAAAATAAGTTAGCTTGCATTGTGCTTCACATATCATTGTAAATGGATCCACATGGTACTAAAAAGAGGGTCAGTGATTGTAAACAATAGAAACAATTTTCAAAGACATGACATGAATCTGAGCTAGATTTAAGAAATTATCTGTAACCAACCTAATTTCTAGCTAGTTCTGGAGGACTATGGATTTCTCGTACATATGTTCTGCATAGTGCGATGGAACATTTTTAAGAAGGGCTTGTAATCTATCATGGTCTATTAAGATATGACTACTTGTTGATATACAATATGACTGTTTGGAAATTTTATTCTTTTTTTATATAATAGAATTTCAATAATTAGTTTAGAAGATATCGTAGCCAGCCCTATTGCAGAAACACGCCTTTAATGCTATTTTAGGTTTTTATGGTTTTCCGAAGTTGGACTTGTAATGCCACTGAAGTGTGGGTGAAATTCTTTACAAGTACATTTTTATTTCTACTATTTGTGAATAAATAAACAAATACAAATGTCTGTCTGTGAATAAATAAACAAATACAAATGTCTGTCTGTCTGTCTGTCTGTCTGTCTGTATAAACCTAATTAATCCCGCCTGTTGTACTATAATTCATGAATATTGCACATCGATTTCGTAATTAATTACGATTTGCTTTCCAGTCAGCGTGTGTTGATCATTATCTGTTGATAGCTTTGTTGGCTTCTGTACTGCTTCAGAACTACAACATGATAGGCAGATGCAAGCAGCAGCAGCAACACTACCCCCGCCCGCCTTGGCTTACTCACTTGTCAGTACCCTGCAGCCGTTCAGACGTAGTATTAAAAAATTGAAATGCTTAAATTCAGCATTTCAGCAATTCAACGCTACAGCAAAATCGATGAATTCTATTGGAAGCGCGCGACTTGCAATTGTGTTTTGTTGTTGTTGTTATCGTCTTTGTAATTGTGTCTGTTATTCTAGGTTTTCCAGTCACTGCTGAGATTGGATTTTCCCAGCTTTCTATGCAAATTCACGATTGTTAGAATTAAAAATATTTTAATTTTTGCGTTGAATGCCCAAAGTCGAGTATAAAATGAAATTGCAAGTGTTATGAGTGCTCAATTGCTATTCCGAAATGGCGCGGACAAGGTTTCACAAGCGAGCGAGGATAGTGGCGCTAGCCGCTTTGGTGATGACAAGCTGTTTGGTTGGTATGTACTAAAATTGCTGACGAGTATTTAGTAAAGCGGCATTACTAATAAACCGTTTTTTTATTGCAGACCATTCGCTGGCTGGTGGTTACGGCGGAGGTGGCTATGGAGGTGGTGCAAGCTCGTCGGCAAGTAGTTTCGCTTCAGCCAGTTCAAATAGCTTTGCGTCGACTGGTGGCGCTCTTGATGGAGATAACTCACTCGGAGGTCATGCAGCTGGCGGTGGTTTGGGCCATTCGGGTGGTGGCAATCCATTTTTGCCAGGCGGCGGCAAGGGAAATTCCGGCGGCGGTTTGTCGTTCTCATTGCAATCGAATGTAAACGGCGTTAAAGATGGCATAACGGGATTAGTTGGTGGACTACTTGGCGGAGTTAGAAAATTAAGTGACACAGTAACTGGCGGTGGCTGTCAGAGTGGCAAATGCAGCAATGGAGGTGGCGGCCATGGAGGTGGCGGTTATGGAGGTGGTGGTTATGGAGGCGGTAACACCGGAATTGGCGGCGGTGGATCTGGACTTTTAGGCGGAGGTGGATCTGGACTTTTAGGTGGAGGTTTACTATTCGGTGGGAAACCAGGCTTGGGTGGTGGTGGTCGTCCTGGAGGAGGTTCATTTGGAAATTCGTATGCTGGTGCAAGTTCTTCAGCATTTGCGGGTGCTGGGGCAGGATCATTTAATGGTGGAATTGGACCAGGTGGAAGTTATAAACCTCAAGGTGGTGGAACTCCTGGAGGTGGTTCGTCATGCAATGGACCCACTTGCGTTGGCGGTGGACAGCCTGGAGCGCCAGATGGTCATGACAATGATTTTAATTCTGGAAGGCCTTCATTTAATGCACCCTCAGTGAATGGCGCTGGACAGCCAGGTGGTATTATTGGAGGACAGCCTACTGGTGGTGCCCCCGGCAGTGGATCTTCTTCGACAGCATTTGCTGGCGCTGGTGCAGGAGCAATAAGCGGTGGTTTTGGTCCAGGTGGTGGTTATAAACCTCAAGGTGGTGGTGCTCCAGGTGGTGGCGCCCCAGGTGCTGGCGCTCCAGGTGGTGGTTCACCAGGTGGTGGTTCACCAGGTGGTGGTGCCCCAGGCGGTCATTTCCCAGGTGAAGGCGCTCCAGGTGGTCCTTCCGCAGGTGGTGGTGCCCCAGGTGGTCCTTCCGCAGGTGGTGGTGTCCCAGGCGGTGGACAGCCTGGATCTCATGGTGGTGGAAACTATCCCTCCGGAAATCCTTCTTATAATGGACCTTCTGGCAACAACGGTGGACAACCTGGAGCTCCAGGTGGCAGCAATTATCCTTCCGGAGGATCTTCGTTCAATGGACCTTCTGACAATGGTGGTGGACAACCAGGAGGCCCTGGTGGTCATGGAGGTCAACCACATGGCGCTGCTCCCGGTGGTGGTTCTTCCTCCAATGCTTTTGCGAGTGCTAATGCTGGCGCCATCAGTGGCGGAATTGGACCAGTTGGAGGCTATAATCCTCAAGGCGGTGTTCCTGGAGAAGGCTCTTCTGGATCGCCCGGTGGTAACAACTTTCCTTCTGGAAGCTCATCATTCAATGGACCCTCTGGCAACGACGGTGGACAGCCTGGCGGTGGCAAAGGACCCGGGAAACATGGTGGACGACCGAATTTATCTTATGTACCACCTAACGGACCTGGAGGATCCGGTAACAATCCCAACAGTTGGCAACCTGGTGCAAATCCCAATGCAGACTGCTCCGGCCCCGCTTGTCAAGGTGGTGCCTCACAGCCCGGTAATAGTGGCGGTTTTCCAAGCAGTAAGCCAGGTGGCTCACTTTTCCAGTTGCCAGGTGTTGGCGGACTATTATCCGGTGGTGGTCTCTTATCTGGTGGTAGTAATTTCGCCAGTTCTGGAGCGTTAAGCAGTGCAAATGCGGGAAGTTTTGCCGGTAATGGAGGTTTTAATTTCGGTAAACCAAGTGGAGGAAGTAATGGAGCTCCTGGCAGTTGTGCAGGTGGGCAATGTGGTGATAATGGCGGCGGCAGCGGCTGTGCTACAGGAAACTGTGGCGGCGGTGATAATTCAGATGAAGGATTTGGAGGCGGTGGACACGGTGGTGGTGGACTCGGAATCGGTGGACACGGAGGCGGTGTTCATGGTGGTGGTGGGCATGGAGGCGGTGTTCATGGTGGCGGTGGACACGGAGGCGGTGTTCATGGTGGCGGTGGACACGGAGGCGGTGGTTATGGAAGTGGCAGTTCTTACTCAAAATCCTATGCTAGCGCGTCCGCAAGCGCATCGTCTTCTTCGTTTACGAACAGCTACAGCAAACATTATTAACAATAAGGCCATTCACACACGATTTTATACTCTAAGTTATGTATTATTTTAATGATATGCGAGTTATTTTTATGCTAAACGAAACAAATGCTCTTTACTCAATAAAAACGTTCTAATTTTTTTTAAATATCGAATTTTCTTTTTTTTTCAACATTATTCGGCAAACTAACAAGCTGTCATTTTTAAGTGGCAGATCCAGCACTCCAGTCTCATCAAATTTCACACTTGAATGCGTTCTCGGAATGTGTTATTAATTGTGTTCAAATTAGCATGAAACATTAAATGGGTTGGCAGCTACTCTCAGCTCAGCTCAGCTCAACTTTGTCACTGATGCATATCCTTGCTAATGACATTTTACCACAGCTCCAATGGCCCATATACTCAAACACTCGCATGTGTGTGTGTACAACTACAAAAAGCATTAGATACACTTGTGCTTCAGTCTCACTCAAAACTGACACTCTCAATTGTCATAAAGTCTTACAGTTCCTTCAACAACTTTTGACAAAGTTGGCACTTTGCGTACATTTACATTGGCCAAAACATCGTTTAAATAGGAATATGCTCTGCTTTGCTTTGCTATGCTATGCTATGCTAACAAACACAAACAAACAAACGAAGCAAGGAAGCAAGGAAGCAACTCCTCCTGACGCCTTCATTTAATAATAAATCAATCATTGTCGTTGGATTAAACTAAACTCGAGTCTTAAGTTTCAACCAGCATTACTTTAAGTTTACTAATAATTTTACTAATGTGTATTTGAAGGTTCTGCCGGGTTTAATTTTGTGAATATATTCGTAGTATAGTAAATGTGTTGGTGCTAAAGTAATATTTAATTTCTGGTAGCAGCTGTCAATGAATGCCTTAAATGACATTTAACGGATTTTAGATATTAATTTGCATATCATCTAGGACAATCAGTTTCATTGTACAGAAACCATCGTTAAAGCACCTTGATTAAAAATTTCAATGATTTGTGGAACTTAAGCGAGGAGACTCTTGAGTTTCGAGGAGTACACCTGAAATAGTCCATCGGTATGTTTTATTTGATGGGGGTTATGCTGTATCGAAAATTTGCTCTTGTTTATTTTGCTTAAATTCTTCTCTGATTCAGATAATTAATCTACATACATATATGAAACATTAAATACTATTTTTAAGGTATTTTTAATTTTGATTATCAAATTAAGCGAATCGCCTTGATAAAATTTCCAATTGTAACAAATTGTCTTGGTAAATTACGAGAATAAAATTTCATTCCTCGTATTGAGGCTCACTCAAATGTGACTAATGGCAATTCGCTATTAACAACAACATTACCAACTGCCAAAAGAATGAAAGCGGAAATAACAACTGCCACTCTTAAAACGAGCCGACATAAGGTACTTCGGACGGACAAAAGCCAGTCGCTACACTTGTACTTCACTTCCCTGCACTTGACTTTTCATTCAAAATAAAGTAAAGTAAAGTCACAAATTCGGCTAAAACTAAATGGAAGTGAAGAAAAGTAGGATTTCATTGCCACTGGGCATACGGCTGAAAATATCACTTCCTTTCGTATTTTTGCCTTCACTTATCGCCTGTTGTGTTCCTGTTCCTGTTCCTGAGCTGAATACAAAATCCCCTCAAGCATGGAATTCCGTTCTGATTGCACAAAAAGTCAAATCAAATAAAATTCGAATTTTTTTTATTATTTTATTTTTTGTTTTCTTAAACTTCCGGCAAAGATGGAACAATCACAAGCTTAGTAAAAGAAAACAACAACAACAACAACAACAAAAACCTCCAGCTTAATAGCATGAAAACAGCCTATGCAAGTACAATATTACTGTAATTCCCCACTTGATGGCAACCCGCAGTTGACTGTAGCCTGCATTCAACTTGGCATCCTTTGCGATTTATTATTTTCGTATGCAACACTCGTATAAGTACACATACTCGTACACTTCAAAATGACATTTATGCTGACAGTATTGACTGCAAAGGATTTCCAAATTCAATATTTAAAAACCGGTTAATCGAATTTGAGTATTATAAATAAAAATCCTTTTACTAAGTAACGAATTTTAAGTATTAAGTAAATAATTAATCTGCAATTTAAAAATTGGGTTCCGAGCCAGAAATTGGTAAAAATTCGGTGGAAGTTATGCGTTGAATTAGCGACTACATGGACTCGATTTGTACTAGAAGGTGGTCCCACCTAAACTCCTGCAAAACCATCAAGTGCTTCGTGAAACAACCAAATAGGAAATGAGTATACCTTCTTCTAACGCTAAGAAGGAATGATCTTAAAGTACTGATTGGTGTAATCACGGGACATAATACATGTGGTAAACATATGACCAACATGGCCGTCATCCACGATCCAATTTGTCAGTCCTGCTTTGAGAGCGATGATACTACAGTCTGGTTTTTGCAAGAGCAAGACTGCGAATACTGGGCAGTGATATGTTGAGTATAAATAACAATCTTACTCTTCCTATCCCTAATCTTCTTAAATTCATTCGTGAAACAATGAAGTTTGAGGAATATCGTATAAACCTATCCTATAATTTTCCCATTCAAATACTTCATTTCCATATTTCTACTTTCTTATTCCGACACTATCCTGGGTACAGCATAATGGTCCATGAGGCCTGGGAGCTATGGTCCCAAACCAGCCTACATCAACTCTAACACTGTGCAGCAAATTTTGGTTCATCGACGTGAGCCTAAAATTAACCCATATAAAGTTTTGAAAGATTAGCTTTTTTGGTATGACCTCTTAAAGTTGGCAATATGGGCGTGATCATGGGACGATTAAATCTATAGTCTAATATAAGTAGTTATGTATGTATATTGTAAAACTAACCGGAAAACATTTTGTTTTGATATTAAAAAACCAGGTTCTCAAATTGTTCGAATACATTAAACATTGGAAAACCGATTATTGGAAATCAATCGCATTGTGCATTTCTTTTGTTGAAAAAAAATTGGTTATAATTTTCCTGTTGTAAGTCAACATCCTTTTCCGCCGTTGCCTGAAGTAAGCTTTAATTTTTATCTTCTGTTTTGTGCATTTTTCGCATATTCGTGTTCATTGAGACGTACGCGCCAATATTCTCGAAGCACATTTTTGCTTTCCATGCTCATCACAGCCGATGGATGACGCGGCGCGTCGCTCCGCTTCAACCAGTGATGTTATCAGAGCCGGCTGCAAATAATTTTTACAAAGGGTTACATTTCTCCGAATGCGAAAAAGTCTGGGATTCTTAATTTGCAGAGCTGGTTAAATTTTGTGTTGGATGGAAACTAAAAAATGGTTAACAAGTTTCTTAAAAATGTGCTTGGCTTCCTCTGGTTCGGATTTAGATCGCCGCCTCTTGATGTAATGAAGTGTATCGCATGAAAGCGGTTTTTGGAAAAACAATTTTTAACGCTCGATTCCTTTATCGAGGGAATATAGACAAAAGTGCACTTTTCCGGATTTGTTCGTGTTGTTGATTTCCTGATAAGCATTTGCCAGCAGCATAAGCAGCGCATTAAGTTCAAGTGGAAACGGCTGCAAGCGGAAGTGAATTGTTAAGGATAAATTTATGTTTTGTTATTGTACAAATGCTTAACTGAAATTAAAAGCGAAACCTTTTCCTGCAATGCACCCATTTTCATTTAATTGTATTTTTTATCTTTAATCATATATCCAAATAAAATTTTTGTTTATTAAGGTAATCCGCGAAAATGTCCTCGCAATATGCCTAACAAAAGCACAACATAATATTCTCTACTTATTTTAATTATATCTTTAAAAATCAAAATTTTAATTTTGCGTATAAATTTATGAATACGAATTGTTGAAAAATTCAGCGAAATATCCACAAGAAACTAATCTCGGTTGTGTTGGTTAACAAAAATTGTTGTTGTGCTTGCGAAAGAAGTCTGAGAATGTTTTCGGTACGAAAGTATTTAATGTCATTGCCAACATTTAATGGCAAAGTTTGCGCAGCTATGAGAAAGCCAAAAATTCCACAAAAACAAAAACGAAAAAAAGTAAAACAAAAACAAGAGCAGGAGTATCTCATAAATATATACATATACAACGATACATACATACATAGATGTGTGATTCACTTGCACATACTCGTACTCGTACGATACATATGAACACACATTAATATGCAAACATAACTTATGAAAGCTAAGAAGACAAGCTGCAAAATGATGTAACTCAGCGATAAGATGTGATGCCATGGTATACGATACGAGAGATTACACATGTCACGCACGCGAATATCTGCATTTGTGTGTGTGAGTTTGGTTTGTGTGCGACACTCTCTGTGTGTATGTGTGTGTGTGTGTGCGTTTGATAATATATTTATATGCGTTTGTATGTTGGCGATGATGTATTATGATTTCCAGCATCAAATGCGCAGATTTTCATTTTACTTTCTCACTTGTGTATGCAGTCATGCTGTTATTATTGTTGTTGTTGTTCTTGTTGCCTCTTTTGATCTAAATTATAATTTTGCATGCCGGAAATGGAAATGCATAACGATTCCATACGAAATACTAATAAATATATGTACATATAAATAAATTATTTATATTTTTGTGTTCTGCTGATGAATTCTTCTAGATTTTCATGAGGTCTTTTGGTTTTATGTCTTTTCTTTTGGACTGTTCTCGACTTTGTCGTGTTGACTTTTAATTACAAACGGAAATGAATAATTGGATGCTTTCATATTGTGTTCATAATTAAGTTAGAACTTATGTATATTCGAAATTGTTGGTGCAACAAATCCGAGTACGGTTTTAATTGCCCACTCATGATGGTATAGCTTAAATTTCGCGAGAGTATTTAAAGACTTGACAGTACATGGATTTCAATTAATTTATTGTTATAAAGACTAATCTCGTCTTGCTGCCTATGCAACATTGTTTAGTTCATTAAGTATAACCATTTGAATCGCTTTTATTAAAAATTTACGTACTTCAAATCATAATTCCTTTATATTTTATTTCGCCCCCCGCATGCAAATCATTATCTGCACTTCTCGAGCGCTCTTCATTACCACCAAAATGCCGAAACAAAACGCCGCAAAGTTATTATGCTACAGCAGTGCCAGACATTGAACCCGACATGCAGCAGTCAGTCAGTACAAACGGCAACAAAACCAGCTGCAGCAGCAACATCAGTTACGCCGGATTATTCATCATAAGCATCGAACTGGCAACGCCGCACCATCAGAGGCAGTTTTTTTTATTAGCGCCGGAAAAGTAAAATATTGTCACCCATTTGCGGATGATGATGTTACTGCCGATGTTCGGTATCAACAATTTTGCCGCTGAACGTAATGGCAGTGAGTGTATTAAGCCGTTTGGTAATTGCACGCCACTGTATGATTTAGAATGACTATCTGCCGAACAGCCGAACGATGAAACGAACAAACGAACGATGAAACACACACAGTGCAGCACTGCCAGCATCAATTCCGGCATGGCACTGCGCCATCAAGTAGCAGAAGTTGTAGACTCAAGGATTTATGATTAAAAATGCTCGAAAGCTCGAAAAGAGTGAGTGGAGAGTGGATTGCCGCGAAGAGCGAGAGTTGATAAATGCACTCATCATTAAAATTTATAACCAAGGGCAACCAATCAACTTCAGTCAACAATTTCAATGGCAAAGTACATTTAACAAAGCGACTGTACAAGTACAACAATGAAAAAAAAATAAAGCCCGAACATGTAACTTCACAGATATAATCGGGTACTATACATATCCACATGCATTTCATATTTTTTAGGATGTTCATTCATATATATGCTTATTAGTTGATTTAATGAAATCTTTTGATTGTACTTACATGTTGCTTTATTTGTTTTCTTTATCTAGAGTGGCTTTCGGGAGAAGTGGTCTAGAGTATTTAGAGTGGTGTGGCGAATTTAAGTGAATATCGAAAAGAGACTCGGATATAAAGATATAAGTTTCTGGCCTAAATAATTCAATATTTTATTAGACTTATCTTTAGGGCCATATCTAGGGGGGCGAAGAGCGCAATCGCCCCGGGCGCCAGTTGAAAGGGGCGGTTTAAGCAAATTGGAACTGGAGAGTAGAACCAGGGTTCGGACCGCAGCGTTCCAACTTTGACGATTGCGTAGTCAATGATGAACAAAAATCTTAAAATATCAAAAAACTGAATAAATAAAATTTTTTTAAAACTGATGCGCTTCATTTTTTTTTTTTGGAGTCTCCATCTTCTTTTATCATTAAAATAGAATATATTATATTCTTACAAACAAACAAAAAAAAGCGAAAAGACTAATAGAAGCAAATTGTGGCCAATTTTAAAGCAGCGAAGTTTTCACATTCGACGCTGATGCAAGACTAAAAGTGGAAATTTGAAAATACCTTAAAGAACAAAATGTGTTTTAAGGTAATAAATACATAATAATTTAAATAAGATATTTCAAATCAAACAATTTTAAATATATTATTATGGAGCAACAAGGTCAAGTCTTTCCTAATAACGGTCCTGCTTATCTTTAAAATTTCACTGCGTCTGCTGGTTAAGATGAACTATGACCAACCTATACAAAATTATTATGTTACAGGTCAGATATTACATTTTCAATATTTTTGGCAGTTGACATTATGATGAACTAATTACATAATTAATTATTTATTCATTATATTGAATAATAAGAATTACTTTACATAATGATTACTTTGAACTAATTCCATCCTGCCTTCAGTGGCTTCTTATAAACGGAAGTTGCCGCCGACTTTCATCGATTTTTTAGAGTTCAGTGTTCAAGTTTGTCTCCCTACTCTCCACTTACTTGTAAATAGTTTTGTAATTACATTTGGTGGCGCCACCGACTGCAATCATTGTGGTTTCTTTTCGTTTGGGTCATAGGACCACTCCGCCCCGCCGCCGCTGCGAGTATTTTGCCAATGCTTCCAAATTAGTTTTTAATACGCATCAAAGTGCTGGAATCAGACTTTATTTGTGCGTTGCAGCCGTCACCGCAATTTCATGTCTGAAGTTGTACCAAAACTTGTTTAAAAGTATCGTTTGTTTGTTTATTTTTTGTTCGTTTTGTTTTTCTCATTACTGTAGTGGTGTAGTGTATTGTATTGTATTGTACTTCGATAATGCTTGTTTTTATGGTTGTTAAGGTGCTGCTGCGAAAGAGTTCAACGACAACGAAATTAAAGAAAAGAAATAATCATCTTCTATAGTAAATGAAATTCTTGGAAGTCTGGTTTTTTTTTGTTGTGTGTGTGTTAAATTAAAGCGAATTTGTGTGTTTTTTGTTTGATTGATTACAAAACTGATTGATTTATAGCTTCGTTTTGTTTTACTCATGGTGAAAAATACATTTTTGTTTTCAACAGAACATTTTTATCTTTTAACCATAATTATTTGATTTTGTTTTTTTTTCAAACGAATTATAAAACTAAACGTCAACACGTGCCTTTGAAGTTAGCAATGGAACATTCAAAACTTTAACTTAATATCTATTCCAGGAACTAAACCCAGTATATGTAAATGCCAAGATCAACTTTGATCATTCAATCAATTTTGATTGAATTTTTTTATACGCAATTTATTTGCTTAAATCATTGTAAATCAAAAAATTTGTAAACGTTAATTTTGATTTACCAACGTTTGCATCTGCGGCTCATCGGGCTTCTCTCTCAGCTACCAATTGCTGAAGCATAATTTCTACCTGCCAGCTGCATGTTTTTAAGGTCAGCAGTCATTTTTTCCCCTTAGCAAGAAGTTGGGTTTTAATGTGCTAAAGATCCATATCTCAGTAATTGCGAATAATTTTTTTTTAAATCTATAATCTTTCACTCATTAAAATGAAACAGTTAATTTTATATGACCTAAAGAACAAACTTGGATATTTTTTAACTAAAGTCTCAAAGACTTGTTTGTTCTAAAATCATAAAGGGAAAGGCAACATATGCTCCCAATCCAAAGATAAGAACAGTGAGTGTGATTGTAATCTATTTGAATTATATTTGATTATAAATTCCTTGAATTAATTTAAGTATTTAAATCTTTACAATATTAATAAACATTTGTAAAGTATTTCTATGTGCGCTGGCTGGCACAAGCCACAAGACCACCTCCATTTGAAGTGATCTTTCCAAAAAATAAAAAATCTATTTTTAATTACTGTTTAAAAGCTTTTGTACTGCAAGGATTCACAGAGAGTGCAAAAAAATTACGAATCTTTTTTTTTCTGTTAAACTTTGCTTCATTTGTGGTTTTTTATTCAGTTTTTGGTGTGGCCCACTTGTCCTGTCCACATAGTTTGTACACAAACCGCTGCACTGCTCTGCTGCTTCTGGCCCGGCTTTGTCATTTTGCTCTTTCGCTTACTTTTTCATTCCGACTGTTTCGATTTTAATGAGTGTGCAAACGGTTTCGCCAATTTCACTTTAATGTTTTCTATTATTTGGATTTCTTTTTCTTCTTTAATTTTCATTTTTATTATCATTATTTCTCTCTTTTTTTTTGTCTTTTGCCATTTTCAAGCAAATTTCTATAATTACTTTCAGCATCTTTTTCATTTTTGGTTGTCGGTTTCCAATTTTTTTTATTTTTGCCTTGCTTCGGCATTTTGTGGCTTCCTAATGTTTTAAGCTTTTTCTGCGCTAATTAAACAAAATTTTCCAAACAAAAAAAAAGAACATTTCTTGTTTTACTCTATTATTACATTGGAACTTATGTGTTTGGCAACCATAAAAAGTGTATCGCAAGTGAAACAAATCTAAATTGCCATTGAATAACCATATTTATATATGTATATATACATATTTATACAAACACGAGATGTCGGCCCAAAATATTTCAATATCATTTCAAATATAATATAATATTGGAACATAAATGATTCGAAAGTTTTTCAGAATGACTGCAATGTTAAATGTCATTTGAAATTTGGCTGGAGCATATCCCAAATTATTGTGATAACTTTGGCTGGGTCAACTCTAATTACTTTTGTCTTCTTTTTGCAATATTTTCATATTTGAGAAAATCGTTTTTATTGTTTATCGTTTATTGTGTTTTTACTTTTTGTCTGACAGATCTAAAAAAAAAATGTTCATAAATTAACATATCAATAAAGTTTTTTAAATAAGTTTGATATCAAAATGAATTCCTCAATTGAGGAAGCTACATACAAAAATTAAGCAATCTTAACAACGTTAACAATTACCTTTATGTATATAACAGTATACCGAGTATGTTGTTCCATTTGTAACGCCCATAATGAAACGAGGCCAATTTAATATTAAATTTGAGCTGGTTACCTACAACGCTGTTATATTTTTTTTACATAAAACGGGAGAGTTTGCATAGGAGATGGAAGTAGTTTCTTGCCGAAGATGACGAAGTTTCTGTCCGATCTTGCTCTTGAAAGAGCTTATAATCAACGTGAAAAATGGGAACCTACTTATCAAATCAGGTCAGGTCAAAAAATTTTAATTTGTTGCTGTTATCACTTAAACCGACAGACAAGCATATAATTAAATCAACTGATATGAATCTTAACATTTATATAGTACATGCACTTATCTTGTGAGTGGTAAAGGATACAATAACTTATATATATAAGTTTCCAATTTTAAGTGTCCCCATATTTCTCACAAAATTAAACACAATCAAGTACGGGTATGGATCAAGATTTGTTATATAGCAGTTGAATTCCAAGATCAATAACGATATATTTTGAAATTAAAATATTTGCTTTTGAAGAATGAATTATCGAAAATGTTATTGTTTCATTGATATATTTTCAAATAACTTTAATTCAATTTTATTTAAAAAGAACAGCTTATCCGTGTATAAGCCACGTTAACAAGTACACCTTAATAACGACGCTCATTAAATTCAAATTTTAATGATAATTTATTCAACGATATCTTGTGCACTTTCGTTTCCGCTTGGCTGAGCGCCAAAATAATAATAACGGTGCAACTAGAGTCGCATCTTCAACTTGAATATTGTTACCCGTACGAAAATGTCCATTTGGATATCCTGCAGGCAGATGCTGCCGCCTCCGGCTGTAATAATGCAGCGTAAAATCGGTGCGCTTCGTACGCCGCTGTCGCTGCCGCTGGCTGTTGTTTGGCCAACGCGAAATTTCAACAGTCCCCCTCGAAATGGCAAATTACGTGAAGCACCTAAACAGAGGCAAACTGCAGGAGTACAACCGGATATGGCCAGGACATTATTTGCGAATATCTTTGTAGAAATTTGTCATTTTGTTCGGCGAACGAACGAGCGAACGAACAAAAGTAACAAAAGTCTAGTAAGAGAGGCTATGCCGAAGCTCAAATACCCTACGCCATTGTAGAGACACCAAAGTGGGCGTTGTTCGCTCGATGCTGATCATTTAAATACAAGCGTATGTATTTTGTTATATGGGCGTTACAATTGATAAACAAACGGAATATACCGTTCGGTATATGCTTGCGTGTGGCGAAGGGTATAAAAGAGAGCAAAGTGCAATTTTGTGAATTTCAAAAGCATTTTGCATTAAAGCACAGTGCACGCCCATGCCCTGTGCCCACTGCCGTGTACTGTTTCCACTTGAATATTCTGTTTGTCTTGTGTCTGAGTTGTTCTTTTAACAGTTTTCTGCTGCTTCTGCTGCTGACGTTTTGCCATTGAATAAATTTTGTCGGGGTTTATTTGATCATGTACTTCGCCAAGTTAAGGTTTTGTTTAATTGCATTCTTGCATTCGCAATGGTCCTCAATGTTGAACTTTTTATTAATTTATTTAATCTTTTTGGAGAAGTGTAGTAATGGCCTTAACAAAAATGCTCTGCGCAACCTTTCCATCATCAGCTGGTTGAGATTAGCTACCTCACGAGATGGTTCTTCTGATTCTAAACCAAATGAGAATTGTAAATATTTTTGCTATAAATGAACAAATATATTAAATTGATTACAATTTATCAATTTAATTTTTTTAATTAAAAAGAACTGACCTCGTAAAAAAGTTTTCCTTAACGTTTCGAATACTTTTAAAAAATAAAACATTATATTAAATTAAATGTTACTGTCTGATGGAATAAATATACCGGGTATTCTTGCATTACATGTAATTTAACCAGTAGTGCTACTGAACTATCTGTTAAATTTCCCATCACATTCTTAAAGGCTTCGGGAAAAATATTACTTCCTTTTCTCTCTGTGTTAGTTTTAGGGGGCGTAGTTGAAACAATTTAACGCCTACCACCATAACTCAGAATCGATACAACGGGGAGTATCGGGATGTTGAGCTTAATACTTATCTATATATATTATTATTGATAACGGATATATAAGCACTGCGATCTGAAAGATATATTGTGCAGCCTCATTGTCCTACAAAAGTTACAGGGTTAATTTTTTTCATATCATTTGGAACTAGAATCCCATTATCTAAGCAGTTAAATCTGCGTCTTGCCACCGCTGGACAAGTGCAAAGAACATGTTCAGCAGTTTATAAAAATGAATGTACTTGAATAAATAAATTTTTATAAACAAACATTTTCTTCTTTTAAGTGGCATTGTAACACATGCCGGACATTTATACATACATATGTATTTATAAAATCTTTTTATTAAATTCTTCTATTCTTTACTTATTTGACTTAGTCTTTTTATGCAACAATGCCAAATAAAAGAAACCACCAGCAAAATTGTCAAAAGGAACAAAACAAAACCGACATCATCAGCAGAATCCCTTAACCGAAACTATTTGTACGCTTAATAGGGCGTTCGAGCAAATTTGCCAGCGTCCTGTGCGAATCTACAAACAAAAAAGTAAAGTTTGCTTTTTACCGAAACAACGCACATCGAGAATGTGGAGGAAGTGCAGCAAGAACTGGCAAAGTGGACTTTACTGCATGCGGCTCTCTGCTGACTTCTGCGTTCTATTTTGTTTTCAATAAACTGTAATGTTTAATTTGTGGCAAGGTAGAAGAAAATTTACACGACAAAAAACCCGAAAGAGTTCTTTAAAAGAAAGAATTTGATTCTAGTTTTTTGTTTGGTTTGGTCGAACGGCTGAACCGATTTTTTTGAATATTTTAAATGTAGTGAAATCCATATAGAATATAAGATAACAAGAAAATAGATTTGCCACGCCCATCGATTTCACTCTGCTAAGTGACAAAATATCTACAAGCATTCAGTTGTGTTGAAATTTTATTTTGCTTCAAGTTACTCTGAGTTATAATGAAAAATATCTCAACTTTGAACCCAAGAAACGCCGAGTGCTATAAGCGCATAAACTCACACACATACACACATATACAAAGCGAACAAACAACTGTAATCGAAAAAAGTAAATAAAAAATTTTTAAATTATTACGCGTTTTGCTTGCAAAAATTAAACGAGCTGAAAGCATTTGCTTAATTGCAGTTGCTGCAGCAGCAAAACACGCCAAGATAGCAAACACAATAGGCGGAAGCGGTTTTGTGGCTCCAAGTGGCTTCCGGATTTAGGACAAAACTTAGTGCTGAGCGGTGGAAAAACATGAAAAACGATAAGAGCAAATGTACACAGCTTGCTGCTTTTTAAATAAAAACGATTAAACATTTTGTTATTGAATTATGCTCTGCCAGACCGAAGCTAACATACCCCACCTAGGGTACTTGGATTTTCAAAATTAATTTAAATTTGTTTTATTACTTTTTGTTATCAATTTGCCTCAATTTTTAACCTAGAAGATACCGAGTTATGTAGTCATGCAATGCTGTCCTTCCGGCTTTTAAAAACGGAATATAACCATCGGTTTGGGTTTGTTTCACGTGATTGGTATAAATTGTATTGTACCTAAACTACAACAAATACAAAAGCAATCTCGGAAACAGAAATACTTTGCAAATTAAAAAAAAATTTCAGTTGTTGGCATATTTTATTAAACGAAACAATTGCAAAAAAGAAAATAAATAAATAGAAAAATAACAATACCAATGCCCAAATCCCTGCAACTGCCCACAATCTTCTTAAAGGAAAAGTTGCATCCTATTTCATGTTGTTGGTTGCTGTGTTCACGCTGGTTGTCCACAAAACGTAACAAATTGCAAACGACAAACGACAAAACGTAACTAAAAAAGGCTGAGCCCAACTGCTCAACTACATTTTCAAATATCAGCATTTATCCTGGCAGATTCTATTTGATACCTTCTTGAATATCTGTATCTGTATGTGTTTGTGTTTTTTGGTCAGTGCATTTGAGTGTGTGTGTGTGTGTGTGTGTGTGTGTGTGTGTGTATGGTATGTTGTGTGGTTTTCATGTAAACCACAGAACTTGAAAAATTTGTTGTTAAAAATAAGTTTTGCTCGAAAAATAACAACAACACGAACCGAAGGAACATACCAAAGAAAATATGTTTCAACAAAGTGAGCTGACAATGCATTCTACAGGATACAAATCTATGTTTATGTATTTTGTATTAGGAATAGGCAGAACTAGGTTATGTCTCCCTCTGTACTGTATTTGAATTTGCCTGCGCTTTGGTGTTGTAACTCCGCAAACGATTTAAAATAATTTAATTAAAAGATTATTTTTAAAAGTTTATTAAACTGCCAAACAAGTTGAAATGGTTCCAGCATCAGATTGTAAGTAATTTGGGTTGCCGTATTTTCATAAAATAATTTTAGCTAATACTTAAGATTAAATTTTAAATAACGCACGGATTTGATTTTGAGCTATAATAAATCCAGAAACCTGAATTTAGGCGTTTGGGTTACTGAGGCATCATTCATTGCTCAGGCAAGAGCCATGGTCGCTCTCACCTCGATATTGTTTCTCTCTTTAAAAATTTAATTTTTTTTATAGGAAACGCTATATAGGAAACAAAGGGATAGGTTATAATAAACCTGTCACGCCCACATTTTGTGAAATTGAGTGAAAATATTGCATACTTTTGCGCTTTAAAAATTTATGATCACTGTCGACAATTTTACCAAAAATGGGTGTGGCAAGATCAATTTACCTCCCACTTTTTGAAAAAGGTTGGATCAATTTTAAGGAACTTGATGCGCTATAAAGGAAATATATATAGAAAACATTTATACGGACAGTAAAAAATCAACTAACAAAATAAGACAGAATTCAAGGTGAGTTCACTTAATTTGCGTTCTCATTTCGACTTTTCCAACTTTATTATTCAATCAGGATTGGAATAAAATATTTAAAAAAAATTAATTTCAGAAGAAAAAGAAAAATAAAAATTTTTTTCATTTTGTTCGTTTTATTTGTATCTTATAACTCTCAGATTACTTAATCTCGAATCGTTTTGAACCTAAACCTAAATCGCGTGGTTATTTTTCTATACTCTAATGTTTAAATAAGTTCAACCAATACAGTTCATCAATCCAAACAGATTTGTTACATATTGTATATATATATTTACTATGTGTTTGTATGCAAAGTCAATGACAATTCAAAAAAACTGCAATGTAAAAAATAACTAATCAAAAAAAAACACTCCAGAATCGCATGCGATAAAAATGCTGATTTACGAGTATGAGATAAGCACATGTGATGAAAAATCACATTTGATTACGTTTCGGATTAAAAGCGGACAATAGCAGAAAAACCAAAAACAACAAAAACAAAAAAACACAAAATAAGTGGCATAAAAAAGAAGAGAGAAATTACAGGACACAAACACAAAACGAAATCCCAACAAAGCGCATTAGTAGTGACAACAGACAACAACACAAATACTTGCACAATCATACACACGCACACACATTCACACACACATACTATACATACATATATAACAACACAATAGCTAAAGCGAATGTCATTCGCATGTGAAAGTGTTTAGCAGGGAACACCAGAAGCAGCCAACTTCAAGCCAAGCTCCTCTGATGATAAATTTAGTGATTATGATGAGTTATTAACCCTGGCGACAACAACAACAGGAAAATATGGATTAATATCTGTAGTTCCACATGTAGAATTTTACAACTCCGGCTATAATACCCGTAATTTGTTGTTCCTCTACTACAACAACAACAACAACAACAGCAACGACCGACGACGACGACGGGAAGTGGATTATTTTTTATGATGTCCTTTTCGTCAGACGAAAGAAGATAAATGACACTCGTATTGTACAATTGCATCTGACAATGACAATAGCAACAACAAAAACAACAACAACAAACAGCACAGGATCAACCATGAGATTTAAAAAAGTTTAAGCCCTAACTAAATTCTGATAAAGAAAAATGAAAACTTTTAAACCAAAACTTATTTGGAAATGAGTGACCAAGAATGACCTGTTCAGTTTGCTCCTGCCTTGACATTGATAACAAATTGCTGTAGAAAAATTGCTTAATTATTCTATTGGTATAAGTCCTAATTAAAATTATAACATATATATTTAACATTGTACAGATTCAAATATTCTATAACCTATCAAATGTCGATTAGTGTTCTTTTCTCAAAAATAGGTGATAGTATTTCGATTTATTTTCTCGAAATTTAAATGTCGCCTTCCCAATTACCAACGAGGTTGAATGTTATATGTCAAAAGATCTGATCAGAAAGCTTTGTAATAACTGCGATAGACAAGGATGACGATTTTAACAGATAAATTTTTAATTTTCATTTTGACATTTGACGCATTAGAAACCAGAAATCAGCCGATAAACTGAATTTTTTCTTCTTTTTTTGTCAACTTGAAAATGTTACCATTGAGGCAGGGTTCCTACAAATTTAAAGTTTGCTCCTGTGACAATACAATATTTTGGAGGAGAAAAGAAATCACCATTATTTTAATTAAAAGGCTAAAGGCGCTACAATAGTTCCCGAATTTGTCCATATCCAAAATTGATTGCCATTACTTAAGTCCAAAAGCTGTCAGCTAATCCACCACTTGACCGGGGACCGTATCAAGTTCATATTCACTTGAGGCCCAGCATAAGCACAATCCGCCGCTGGCAAATACAACAACGATAACAACATCCTACAAGTTCGCGCTGCTGAGCATATGGCAAAAATCACACAGATTGACAGTGACCGCTGCTGACAGCCGCTATCTTGGCAGCCACTGCTTTGGTTTATGTCATAAAATCCGCACACACACACACACACATACGCAGTCATATATTAGAGGAGGATTACACAACCCGCCATGCGATTAGAGTCAAAAGGGAATGCAAAAATCCAAACAACAATTCGCAACTACAACAAAGTGAACTACCGACGACCGTTTGACAGTTAAACGCTTTTGACAACAAACTAATACTGTCAGATGATACCAAAAATTACTGCTGTCACATTTTGTGCATATTTACAATTTATCTCGACTTAAATACAATAAAAAAAAGAAAAAAAACAAAAGTTTTTACTTACTTTCGCTGCGCAGTTTTGTCTCAAAGTTCTCCTGCAGCGGCCACTAAAAATATTCGCAAAAATGTTTGCAAACAATCGCAAATGCATTAAAACTCCTCCTCTCTCCCCTTTTGGTTTTTTGTTGTTTTTGTTTCACTCCCAGAAAAAAACGAACTTTTGCCATATTTGCCTGAGCATTTTTTCGGTTTTTTATTTTATTTTATTTTATTTTGCATACAAGTCGCTGTCATTTTTATTATCTCAGCGCAAACAATGCAATTTCTTGAGTATTTCGCAAGCGGCAGGGCGTGCTCGTGGAACGCAGGCGTCTTCCACATGTCAAATATTTGCCAACATAATTTCCACACAAAACTTTTCTTGTCTCTTTTCATTATTTTTACTTTTTCAAACACAACTTCAGCAAAGTCAACGCTTTTCTGTTGCACGCACACATTGCAAACAAAATGCGAAGACTTGAGTAAAAAAAATTGTTTTTTTTTATTTTTGCTATAAAAAATAAATTTTTATTGGTAGTAAATTGTAGTTTAAAATTTTTAAACCCACACCCAAAGAAAATTTAAAACTATAACTATCTGAGAAATAAAAAATGATAGTCACCTTTTCAATGGTCACACGCCGATTCCAATTCAGATCTTAAATGTAGATCACAACATGATTGCATGAAGTAAAGAATGTATTCCGGAAAGCTTTAGCAAAATTGACTCAACGTATAAAAGAGAAATTCACATTACATTTAAGCCAGACTATTCGATGATAACTTTATTAAAGGTAAAGTAAGTTACTTATAAGTCAGTAAGTAAGGGCAGAAGGGGAAAAAGACTTCCAAAAACAACGTGGAAGCGAAGCCTAGAGAAGGAAATAGAAGAATCGTACAAGGGGGAAATGTTTTGTTGAGACGATATATGAGTTCAAGGATCCAATAATGATGAAGTAAGTAAGTAAAAAAATAGAATATATAAGTCAGTGATATAAACAAAATAATAGTTATTTAAAATAATAATAAGGTTAGGAAAGTAGAAATGTGAACGCATTTTGAGCGAACTCACCTCGATTTCTGCCTCATTTTTGTGTCTTATTTTGAAGTTTATTTTATATTTATTTTTAATTTTATTCATTTACTTATTAATTTTGCAGCAGCCATGGCAACTTCACAAACAATTTAATTTCCAAAGAGAGAAACAATATCGAGGTGAAGAGGGAAATTTTTATATAATACTTTCCTCACCTTACATTATTTACACAATAATTTAAAACACATATTTAGTCCAAATAAGCCATGAACTCTCAATTATGCTGATCGAAATGGATTTTAACAATGATTTTGATCAGCTGGATTCGCTGCTCCTATCGCCCATTTAGAATGGTTATAAACCACTAGTTTATAGTACCCGGCGTTGCCCGGGTTTATGTTTTGATTATGTGTAAGATAATTAGCGAAACTTCTAGTTACTTCCCGTAGTAGTGTTTCTGAGTTACGGCGATGGGCGTTAAATTGGTTCAACGCCCATTTTTTATGAAGCTGTCGACAGTGTCATAAAACAAATTTTTAAAAATAAAGTGTTAAATTGATATATTTTATAAGTATAACTTAATATCATTTTACTTTTTATTTAATAAATAATAACAATTAATTTTAAATTTCCAAAACTGTATTTTCTTATGTTAGCACAAGTGTTAAATTATTATATTTCATTCTGAGCTGCATTTTTATGTATGTAGTTAGCAAAGCATTGAAAGAACAAGCGAAGTTATTAGAATGCAGTGTAAAGGGTACATTAACATTTACATTTCATATTAAAGTTGGGATGAGTGTAACCAGAATGATTGTGACATGAAGCCATGAGTTATTTACAAAAATACTTTTATTGATCATTATTGTCATTTCCTAAAATAAAAAAGTCTAGTTTACTTCTTCGTGCTTTTTTTCATAAAATCCAACTGCCAATAAGACCGACCTAAAACAGTCTACAGTAAAACGTTTAGCACCATAAAGAATATCTATGAAAACCTCTTTGAAAACTCTGACTGAAAACAAAATAAACGCCAAAACAATATTTGCAGGCGGAAAGAACGCCGCTGCTAATAGTTGTTGTCGCTTGCAATGATAAGGAGCAGAACTCAAATTGTCGTCTGCTGTCGGAAGAGCTTCGCTTGTCATTGTTGAAATACGTAACACAAAAGCAATTTTAAACATTTCGCATCAACTAAATCCGTCAAATGAAGTCTTCAGGTTCCCTGTTGTGAATTTGTTGTAGTTAAAACGAAAGCTTATATCTACGAGTATTTGTAAACTTTTTCAATTAAAAACGAAAAATGTATAACTAAACTTCGAATAGACTTACTCGACGCAAGCGATGAAATGAAAATGTTTAAATTTATTTTGATAAAACCTTTATTATTGTCTGAAACTACAATTGTTAGCAATTAACACCATACGGGTTTAACACCCTACACTAAGTGAACTTCACTTATAAGGAGGCATGGTAGGTATATACAATATATTAATGATCAGCGTTGACGTAATGTAGTCTGTCCGTTCACTTGTCTGTCCGTCCAAGGGATTACAAAAGGTATTTGAATTTCGTCTCACCCTAAGATTATTCTTTCATTGGTTATTTAAGATAAATTTTTAATTATTTTTATATTTTATGTTATTTTTTACACGTGCATTGCTTTATTTTAAAGCTTTTTCTGCCTTTTCAATGAACTAACTTCACTTTCTTATATAGTTTAAAATTTAATAAATATTTTTGTGAATTTTTTTTAACAAATTTCTGCATCTCCTTCTTTTTTCTTTTCGTTTTATTTATTTGTGCTATGCCAGCGCAGATGCTTGTCCACTTTACTTTAACGCCACTTCGACGCGCCATATACACACCCTGCGTACGCTCGCGCATTGTATGGTATGTTAAGTTCCTTAATATAAAAGAGGCATGATCGTTCCTTACCCTAACTTTAAAAAAATGTCCGGTCCATTTTTTAGCTATCTGTCAAAATAAATGAGGAGCAGCATATCTAGGATATGACGCTACAGTAAACTTTAAAGCTTATTCTTTAATAAACATATTGATTTTAAAAATATAAATATATGCATTTAATATAAAACAAAAACTGTGAAAAGTGGGATAAAAACAATGCAAACTTTTATAGAAACCAACTAAAACCAAAACTATATTTTAAACTGTAGGGTATTTGAGCTTTAACATAGCCCAAGACATTTCTCCTACTGCTTAGTTTCTTATTTTGTTATTTTTCCAAGATTTGATTCACGTCCCGGACGTCTTTTAAATTACAAACTTGGTTTACTGCTAGTGCGATTGGAATGTACAGTTATCCGAATACTTTTTCTTAGTTTCATATTTTCATTTAGTTAAATTTAAAAAAAAAAACGCAATTTTTCGTCACAGACTTAAAGACCTAAAGTGAAATAGATTACTTAGAAATGATGTCTAGCTCAAATTTGGCTTTTTACATTTTGCTAATAATACGCAACTACTTACAAAAATGAAAGAGATTGGATAAAAACCACGCCTACTTATAATATAGTAAAAAATGTAGCCCTAAAGCGGAGAGCATTGCTGAAGATAATTCTCTCACTAGTTTTATTTTCAGTTATGGGTAGTTCAAAAAATTCGTTTTCTAAAAAGCTCATCAGGCATCCTCAGTAATCCTACTCCGCCGACACAATTTTTCATATATGTATATGATATGACTGCATGCTTTGAAAATATCACAAAAAATATACTAGACAAAATTTATGATGGAAAAATATATTCGAAATCTCAAAAAAAAATTAAAAATCATTAAATTTGGTATCATGCGACTTGAAACTTCATTGACTTTAATTAACATTTTCAAAATTTAGCGCACACTCATATTCCCAAGAGTTATAATTGTACCGCTAAGAATTATTAAACTTCAAGGTCGTTAAGCACAATGTTAAAGATGCTGTCGAAAAATGAAACATGGTACGAGTATAGATCTTACAAATATTGTAGTAAGCGAAAAACCACTGAAGGGTGCCTTATCTCCCACAATGCAATTTAGTTTTTCATCATAGAAAAGTGAATCATGATGATAAGGTCAATACGAGTTTGTATCTTAAGTTAAGACCAAACAAATATAATAAAAACTATTTTAAAACTTTTGAATATATATTTTTAATTTGGATAAAATGAAGGTTGATTTCGTCTGACGATTATTGTACATATTAATTTTGAAATTAATTTTAGTTTTAAAGCATTTTTAGATTTTATGATACAAGTACATACTCGATTGTATACTTAACACTGAACTCATATAAAGCTGCAGATTTTCGTTGCAAATGTATAAAACCGTTTGTCGTTCGCAACACTAAACGCTGCTAAAAATCGTCGACACGTCTTGCACCCGCACCGGGCGTACAAATGTAGAATTCAATACGCTCGGCAGCGTTTTTATTGAATTTTCTGATGAAATTCTCACGCATCGTCGCAATTGTTCTGTCGACGGCGCTGCGCTGCAGCAACGTAACGGTGCAACCGCCAAAGCCACCGCCGGTCATACGTGATCCCAAAACACCAGGACAATTAATAGCCGCTTCCACGAGCACATCCAGCTCGATGCAGGATACTTGGAAGTCGTCACGTAGTGATATATGCGACGCTGTCATTAGTGCGCCCATCTGTCCAGGACGCGTACGAAAAGGGCGCGTAGAGCAGTGGAGAAAACACATAAAAAAGAAACAAGAAAATAAGTTAGTACATAAGTTGATACTTTTGTGACGACAAGTAGCGACAAAAACAAGAACTGACCAGAAGGAACTACTAGAGATGGGCAACTTTATTCGATTAAATTCTGAGCGTACAGATTGAATTATCCAGTTTGGTTATTTAAATTTAATCAAAGTTTATTTTTTTAACCTGACATCTTTTTTGATTAAAAAATTTATAATACTAAAGTATAATCTAACTCTAAAACATTTTTTACTTCCCATCAATTCGTGAAGAAGCTCCCGGAAAACAAAAGCTATTGGAACCAACTTAATGCCACTTCGAAATTCCTTAACTTGATCTTCTCTTTTAACTCAACTTTAAATTTTTAATCAACGATTTTTAAATCAATTCACAGCATCGCGTGAAGGACCTTTTCTATGCTGGCAATAGATTTTCTGTTGTCTTGGCAACTTGCTTAGCGCTTAGCATTGACTTTTTCATGGATTTGTACATATATACGAGCATATATATTTTCAGTTTTATTTTCTCTATGCAGAGGCACAGCTTGATCCTTTATATTAAACCGCATAAATCCTGGACATGGTCCATAAGCACAGCAACAACCGGAATCGCATCACATACACATCCGCATCCGTATCCGCATCCACTTCCACATCCACATCCACAAGGCACGAGTACAATGTCCCACGTGAAATTACAAGAACAACTGTTGGGAATATTCTGGTGCACGAAACAATTTTATGGCCAGAGACTAGAAATATGTCATGCATGTCCTTTTGCCACCACTGAGTCCTTGTATTATTGTTTTCTTTTTCTTCTATTATCATTATTATTTTCTTTTTTTAATTTTCGTTTTCTTTGTTACTCTGCGAATATTGTGCTAAAGCGTACGCGAACATTACGACTTTGCACGAAATTGAAGCGAAATTTAATAAGAAAAAAATTAAATGTGTATATGTGTAGCATGGAAACGGAAATTAGCTGCTACTTATTAGTGTGCGTGCACGCGTGAATATTCGCATGAGCGTGTGTGTGTGTGTGTGTGTCTGTGTACGTGTATGCGATTTTGAACATATGTTTTCTATGCATACGAGTATACGCTCTATAGAGCTGTTAATTGATACTGCCTATACTAGCGCGCTTGCCTACGTCTGTGTGGTGTTTATGTGTTAGTATGTTCGTGGGTGTGAGAGCTAAAAAGTTAATGCCGCATTAATTTTTGGCATTAAGTCGCAATTTACGCCACCCGAGTCCTTGGGGTGTCAAGCAGCGGGTAATTAATCTTAGTTTTTTTTCACATCGCTAAAAGTTACTTTGTCGCTACCAACGATCGTCTGCGGAGTTTAAGCATCTTAAAGATACTCGAATTGATTTTAATATTTAATATTTCAAAACGTTTAAAAATATATTTGAACTTTTTTATTGAAAGAGATTCCATCGAATGTTTAATAAAACAGTTTTGTGTTTTTCTAAGCGTTTTAAAAAAATTAATTTCACTGTTGAATGATTAAAATCGATAAAAATACTTTAAAAAAAGGACATGGAATCTTATTCGAAAGATTTATCAGGACGACATTTATACAAATAAATTTCAAACTAACTATAAGGTAAAAGTATTTGTTATTTTATTTATTTTTTAAGCCCTACAACACGCTTGTATGGACAGTAGATAATATTGAGTAAGGTTTTCCTTTTGCAACGTTCATAAGAAAGTGTTGAAAACATTTTTAATTTATAAATTTATAATCAAAAGTATTGAAACTCCCACGACCACTTCGGTAGGACTAGATTTAAATGAAGGTACACATTAAAGCCCGCAGTGTCGAATAAAAAAAATCTTCACTAAGGCATCATTAGCGATAAATCGCGCACAAGGCACAAGGAGGAGACAAAAGAGCCGCTTCCGCAGATTTGAGCGCGCCTCAAAGTTTCTTTAATGCAGGCAGGAGCGCTTTGTCGCATCGCTGGCACAAAAAGCATTCAAAAGAATTGTGCATGTGTGAGTCCTGCATGCATGTAGGAGTGTGTGTACAAAAGCGTAGGCTCCACATCTGGGCGGGTGTTTGATAGCAGTTTGTAATGCGAATACATCTGCACAGTATACAGAATTATTAAAAAAAAATGAAGCAAATGTTGTTTTGCTCATATGTAAACGTAGATCGGACTATATAGAAAGAGACTAGGCCGGATTTAGAAACCTCATTTTACTTACATACGAAGCACACTCAGAGTAAGCTTATATTTTAAAGTATTCTCAGATGACTGCAGAAAAGTGTTAGTTGTAGGAAATCTGTGGCCAAAAGATAAGTGATCATTTGGTCATTCTCGATTATTTGATTGTATTATTTAAAGGAAGACATTTTTTAATGACTTAAATTTATTTTAATTTTTTAATAACAAATTTAATTGTCTCTATTTGCGACCATGTCAAAGTACTGTGCACGGCTACACAATTGGAAATTCGCTGATTGCAGTTGAATTGAATGGGGCAAGGCTACACCATTGCAAACACACACACATACACATAAAAAAACACACACACATACGGCTGTATTCAGCTTCGTTTAAATTGCGAATATTTGCATTTGAATTTGGCGCGGTGGTGGGAGGGGAAGGGGTTGAGATGTAAGCGTGTGTGTACGATACTCGCATGCCCTGTTAGCTCAACATTTAATATTGAAATAAGCCGAAAAAAATCGCGCACTCTCACACACACACGTGCACATATAGACGCGAAGAAAAAAACGACAAAATGGCGCTTTTGAAAAAAATGTGTGATCCCACCACCCACCCTTTTCACTTCTGCAGTGCCAATTGCGGCAGCTGTAAATGCGGCTCGCATAAATTAGTTTCGCTGCTGCAATTACATGTTTTTTTTCTCTTCTTCTTTTTTTTGTGTTGCTTTTTGCTTTTTTTCGCGCTTTTGATATTTTGCTGCATTTTTGACGCTTTTGCAGCGTAGTTATTCGCTTCTTTCTGCTTTCTCTCATTTTTTTCTCCGTTTTTGAATCGTGCTGAAAAGCAAATTTTACAAATTAAGCGAATTACCCGAATTATGCGAAATTATGCATGTCGATTGCAAAATGGCAAATGGGCGCTCAGAATTATGATGGCTGCCGGAAGTATAGAATGGCGCTGGCAACACACGGACGAACGCAAGCGCCGTTGGAAATTAGCGCGCAAACGCTTTTGCCTTTTGAGATATTAACACACTCGAAAATCAGACGCGAAGAAAAAACGAACGAAAATAAAAAACAATAAACGCAGAAGAACAAAAAAAAACGTAATTTGTGCTAATGAGAAGTAAAGTTGGCTTTTGTGTTGCACTTTTCGAATGCGCGCATCATTTGGGCACATTTGTAAAATGGCGCCCGGAAGTGTGCTCTTAGTTTAAGAATTGTGTATTATTTGATTGTTGTTATTAGCAAAAAGAGAGAATTACAGCTTTAAATGCTTATTTTATGATTCAGTTTATCGTGCATTTAAATGCATACTTGTGTTAGCTAAATTAAATACTATAAATTATATTTTAGTTAGAAAAAGATTTCCAACATTTTTAGAAATAAAGTATTTGTTAGAATTCACTAAAGTTTGTTGTTGTTCTACGTCGCAAAAAAAAATATAATGCTACACTAGATTTAAAAGTATGATAGTGAAATGTGCTATTAAGAAATTATGAAATGGGCGGTGCACATGGCCAAAGAAAGAAAGATTGAAATAAATATAATGGGGAATAAGGAAGAAAGATTCTTATTTGTGGCAGACTTCGTTACTTAGTTTGCAACTGCCTATAACCTCTAGAAATTGCGGACAAAAATCCAAGAAGAGTTTTTGAATTCCTGATTAATATTATAATTTGAGAGCATTTGCAACCAATTAAATATGTCACATTTGCCCCATTGCCCCATTAAAGGCAAGAGGACCAAAACAAGGCCGCAGGAACCTACTCTACACTGTAGTTAAGTCCATAATCCTTTATGGATCACCGATATGGGCCGATGCGATGAGAACGAAGTCATATAGAAGAGGAGTCGAATCAACTTACCGATTGGGTGCGCTAAGAGTGTGTAGCGCGTTTCGCACAGTTTCTGCTGAGGCAGCGTTGGTGATAGCTAGCATGGTACCAATCGATTTGCTTGCTTTTGAGGCGTACAGAACATATGAACAACATGTTAACAGACAAGTTACACTACGAGAGCAAACAATTGAATCTTGGCAGGACCGCTGGGATCAAACATCG
Organism: Suillia variegata; assembly: GCA_949127995.1. Classification (NCBI taxonomy): domain Eukaryota; kingdom Metazoa; phylum Arthropoda; class Insecta; order Diptera; family Heleomyzidae; genus Suillia; species Suillia variegata. The sequence goes on from OX421846.1 coordinate 19,340,994, forward strand.
TCAGGCCGGTGGACGTACCGACTCATCCCTAGACTAGATGTGTGGATCAAGAGAAGACACGGGGCAGTCAACTTTTACCTTACACAGATGCTAAGTGGACACGGGTGTTTTAGGGCGTATCTGTACCGATTTCAACATACAGACGATCCCTTCTGTACACACTGCGGGCCGAGAACAATTGAAGACGCAGAGCATGTTCTATTCGAATGTCCCAAGTTCGAGCCGGAAAGAGAGGAGCTTAAAAGGAAGCTGAGTATGGTACCAACAACAAGTAACCTGGTAAATCTCATGATGATGACAGAAGAACACTGGGAAGCTGTATGCACTACGGCAGAACATATACTGGTAGAACTTCGCCGCGTGGAACGAATTAGAAATGACGGCAATGCAGCTGATGAAGATACACATTACTAACACAAATTAAATTGTATTTAGAGACTATTCACTAATATTTATTTACATATAGGTATTAGCAATGAATGCTAATTAAATTATATAATGAAATATATATATTGTATTCTATAATGAGATACTCTCCCTACCCGCGAAGTAATGCTTTACGGCGGCTACCGCGGGCACTGGGAACTATACTTCAATAAAGTGGATATTTAAAAAAAAAAAAAAAAAAAAAAAAATTAAAGGCCGCAGTAATGAAAAGAATAGTTCCTGTTCTTTTTTAATCTTATCTAAGCTTCATTTAGCAAATTTGAAGATTTAAAAAAAAAACCTAAATTACTATTATACTTTTTTTAAATCAGTTGGTTTTCTTAAAAAAAAATTAAAGGTCAAGAAAAATCCACCTGCACTAATAAACTTTTTGGTCCATAAGTAAATACAATATATGCTCAAATCTTTAAAGAGTTCAACAAACATGACGACTATCTTACAACTCGAAAACCATTTATCAAATTCGCTATCATCCAGTCATGAAAGTTGGTTGATCCGACGTCAATCCCATTTTATTGACTGAAATTCCGATATTGCCTTACAAACGATTTCTCAGAACTCTTTCAACAACTTTTCGAAATCAATTTCCGCTCAAATTTCGAATGAAAGCACAAAAATTGCGAAATTGTTGTGTGTGTGGCCCACTGACACCAATTGGCAAGGACTGATCCGATAGAGCACCGCGCCTCAGTTTGCCGTATTCGAATTGCTGGCAACAAAAAATATCGAAGTGCGTGTGTGCTCGTCGCTCGCACACAAGTTAGTTTCCGGCGTCGAAACGGAAACGCATTCAGGATGTTGACGCCGACAAACACATACACACATACGCACGCTACACACAAGAATGTGTGTGTGTGTTTGTTTAAGCGATGCCTCCAAATTCGTGAATTTCCACGTTTCTTTTTTTAATTACGAGATATGCTCGAAGGTAAATTGGTGCGCGCCTCGGAAAGATTCGCATACAACAACGAGACCGAGACTTATTTTCACGCAAATCGCATTTCACACGGTGGTTTTCAACGGGGTTTTCTAGCGCACATTCATACTTGTATATCTAGCGGGAACTCAGCCGTCCCTGTCTAAACGAAACCAACCGAATTTTATTTGTTTTGGGGTCTGCATTCAACAGAATCTGCTCGTGTCATGTCTGAACACATTTGTATGTTAATAAGATTGGTTTTAGAAATTGTTTAAATTTAGGAACCCCTTTTGATCTCCATAAAAAAATTTACTTTTGACTGCTGTCGATATGTTAAAAATATGAAAAAATTACAAAAGTGTTTTATGTAAAATTATATCACACCAAAAATATTACCAATCTGCATTCTTTTACAAAACACGAACATTTTGCAAAACCCGTCAATAATAAATTTGAATTCACAACCAGTCTAATGGTAAAATATGCAACAACTTGCAACATGTGGCAAAGTGTTTGTTTGCATTTCCAAAGGGTTTTGTGTATTTTCTAAGGTTTTTAGTTTTTGTGTATTTTTCCTTTACTCACTTTTATAAAGTCGTCCTCCCTGAGGGCTTTGGCCGCCTCCTGCGTACGTTTAATTTCCGTAATGACGTGACGCGCCCGCTTCAGCAGCACTTCCCGATCCGCGCCGCCTTCTTGTAGCACTGTAATTAAATCAAAAGCGTATAAGGACTCCAAAAGAAGCGAAACGAAACGCAAAAATCGGAATAAGAGAATTTTAATGAGCGCACACACATACACGCACACGTATCCACATTACACACGAGATCCCCACTTCTAGACCTATGGTAATTCTATTTTTTCCTCTTTTTTTTTCTTTCTTTGCATGTGTAATTTAAAAAGAAGGAAAAAAATTCTAAAGAAGCGGCAACTTTTGTGCTAATGTGCAATAATTGCTACTTTCTGCTGTTGCCACTCCGCTGCAATTGCCGCCTGTTGGTGTTGGTGTTGCATGTGCAAACTGCTATTTCACACCTAATGATTTCCGACTCATTCAACCACCCGCTTGATTCACCTGCCAACTCCATGATTACTTTAATTATCCTAAATGTTTTGAACTCACAACACCAAAAACTGGTCAAGTCAAGTGCTGGTGGGGAGTTCGTAAATTGCCACAAAACATGCAAAATGTATCTTCAAACCTGGAATGGTTTAGGTCAATAACCTGTCAAGACATTTTGAAATATTGTATTAACCTTAAATACTCGTATGCCTTTCTTCTAACAGAAAACGATTATTACTGAAAATTTTTTATTATTAACAATTAGGAATAAGGAATTGCAGGTCGTTTGTTGATTATTCTGACACGTCCGCCTACAACTCCCGTTTGCTTATGTATAATATTAATGGTGGGATAGAGTATGAGTCACAACCACTTAAATTGCATTTTGAATACCGGGAATTTTAGCATGCCACACTATTCAAATGAAGTGGCCAAACATGGTGAATATGTCTATCAAGCCAAAAAAGGAACAAACAAGTAAACGAACAAAACTAGAAGCTATGAATCATAAACTATTTCAAAGGGATTATCGTAGCTGATTTAACGATCCTCAACTTTTCCTATCTCTAGATCCATGACATACAACTTTAGTCTGTCAGTTTGACAAACACAAAAATCAATATTATGACTTCATTCAAACACATTTATGTACACAGTTCGAGCCTTGATTAAGTTTACAGAGGATGTTCCACGCCTCTATTTTACGCTCACGTGATTTTGTGTGCCGAAGAAGTTTAAAATATGTTTTATACAATATTAATTTGATACTGAATCTTGCTTAATTGAAAAATACTTGACGGAAATACTCTTATGACATTATAGTAACTAAGATATTAGAAGTAGATTAGAAAGATGGATTTACAAGTGTAGATATGTATTTTACATTATAATTAAACAAATTTACAAGTTGGGTGCTTTCAGCTAGTATCCTATAAATATTTAATCTTTTAATGCTATAAAATTCTCCATATGAATACAACAAATAATTATTGTCCGATAAAAGTGCTGATAATGAAGTTCCAATTCAATCCATTTTGGCCACATTTAACCCAGTAAAATATTTTTATAAAAAATTCCGAAATCCCACACAACTTGCTGTGGAAACTATTCGCTGCCGCTGCTGAAATATGAAGCCAAAAAATTCAATTACCACATAAAAAGTAGGTACATAGATAAAATCGCAATTACAGTAACCGGGATACCGACAACAGCAAAAATACCAACCATAAAAAAATCCCCTTGATGATCAGAAAAAGCCAGTTCGAAGCGATTATCAGCGTCCACGGTCGCAGCCAAAATATCCAACAGCAAAAACAACAACAAGAAGCAGAAGCAGAAGCAGAAAAAAGCACAAAATAAAATATGAAAAGTTAATGGAAAAAGGCATTTCACTAAATTCAATTTAACTTGTACGATTTTTTGCGTTGTCAACATAGCAACAATAACAACAACAACAACAGCAACAAGGACGACACACGCTGCTGACAAAATGAAAAAGCAACAATTGCTGAAAATAAAACAGATTTCAACCGCAGGATTCAAACCAGAAAAGGATATTCTCCTAACGATTCGACTGCGACTGCGACTGGGAAATTGGAAAGGGAAAAATGCATTTTAGCAGAAAACTTGCGAACAAAAATAACAAATCAAATATAATAAAAATGGCGTTCTGCCGTTTACGCCATTCATGCCTTGCAACGATTGCCTGCCGAGGATATGCGCCGCTGACAACGAGCAGGACGACGAAAACGATGAGAGCGACATGCCAAAGGAATCCCTAAAAGGCAAAAACACAACAAACACAAAAAATAAAACCCAAAAGCCAAGTCAACTAAAAGCATAACAAACGAACGACAGAACGAATGTATGAGAAACAAACAAACAAACAAACAAACAAAAAAAGACCGACAAAAACGACTTCTTTGGTATGTGGACCAGCGTCGAGCGCCGCACAATTATAACCAAAAAGAAGAAAACGTCAAATGGCAAGAAAAGCAAGCTTCAAAAAAAATAACCAAAAGAAATAAAATCAACAACTTTATTATTAACCACAAAAGCCCTGATCACAACTGCCGGTTTGGCAGTGGGCGCTGATGTGGGTGGGGGAGGGCGGTGGTTGACGACTCTTAAGTCACACAGCACGAAATGCAGTTCTTATTTTCATATCTCAATTGGCCAAGTGCCAATAGGAAAATCAAAATATTTATTTAAGCGCGACCGAAGTCGCTTTGGTGTTTACCCCAGCCCATAAGATCGCTTTTTTATGTACTGTACGCCACTGATTTTGGCTTTTTTATTTTTTTGGTGTTTTCGGTTACTTTTGTCCATTTTACATTGTGAACAATTTTTAAATTTATTCTTTTATTTTAGTACAATTATTACTTCAATGCTTTGTAATCGAATTCCAGAACATACAGAGGCACTTGTCCCAATAACATTCATAGGAACCGATTTCTAAAACACCATGCCACAAAAATAAATCTTGGTGAGTACCATGAAAAAGTGTTATACTATATAGTCAAAATATCGACTTTCCACTAGGGTATAAGTTATGTCCATGACAAAGTCAAAGTTCCAATATTTTCAAAAATTAGTACAGTACATGGTGAAGTAAAAAGGTTAGGAAAGTAGAAATGAGAACGCAAAATGAGCGAACTCACCTCAATTTCTGCCTTATTTTTGTGCTTTCTTTTGAAGTTCGTCTTTTTGATTTTTGACAACAAACTACGTTGTTGTTTCTATTTACTTAATACTTAATGGTTTTATCGCAACTATGGCAACTACTCAAAAATTTAATTTTCAGAGAGAGAAACAATATCGAGGTGGAGAGGGACATTTCTCTACTTTCCTTAGCTTATATATATAACACCAGGGTTTAGTAGACTTTAATATTTAAAACAAAAAATCACTATAGATTTGTAAATCTTTGATAACAATTTCATTTTATTTACCTAGCAATATTTAAATATCTTTAATAAATTTAATATATAATATAATTTTAAAGTTTCCTTTACAACTTTAAAGTTTAACAAATGGGTTTCAAGTTTTTTCAAATTTTCTAAAGTTGGGTTTTAGTCAAGTAAGGATTTTTTTTATAAATAACTTAAAAAAATATTGCATTATTAAATAATCTTAGATATATGTGATTAAATTCGTGAACTTTGTTGTTCTTATATGCCTACTTAAATGCCCCACTGATTCATTATAGTGTAAAATAAACCAAAACTTAATCATATTTAAGAAGTGTCTAAGTTCCTATTGAACAAAATCTAAATTTAAATGGACATTATTATATTTAAAATTTAACCAAATAAACCTGTTCGGACTTTAAGCTTTAAATGTTATTTTAGTAAAATAAGAAAATTAAATTTGATAAGGTTGATTATTGTATTACAAATGCGAATACTAACACACCAAAGTGCACACACACCCACATAGTGATATATCCATATGCAATCATAAAAGTCTTCGTGAGAATGTGAAAAAATGTTGAGAAATGTGGCAGCACTAATGGAGATGGCATATCAATTTCAAACTGTATTTCAACCGGAACGGTACAAAACGAAACGAAACGGAAACGGAAGGAAACAACAATTTTATGTGAGGGCATAAAATTATTTCTAGAAAAAGCGCCAAATGCATAAATCCAACTTTTAACACCACACTTTCATACATACGTACATACACATACAAGCACACACTTACAATCTGAATACAGGAAAAAAGAAGCAAATGTTGTACCAATATGCAAGACTATTTCTGTGAGTGCTTGGGTGTTCGGGGTGCAGCAGTATTGGAGGGGATGCTGCTGTCCAAGCAGCAAATGCGGTACATCAATCAAGCACGAATAAATTTTTCTTTCACCATAAACGCCGAACGAAAACGTTGGAATTTCGCAATTTTTGTGAATGATTTGAGCAATTTTCTCTTTTTATAATTTTTTAGGGGCGAAATCGACAGGCAACAGAATCGAGGCAAAGGACAAAGCGCGACATTCGGAGCAAAGCAGCCATTCCAAAAGTTGTATGTATATCATATAATAACGAATAAAAAGAAACATTATTTCTGAAGGAAACAATAAAAAGTAAAAGGCAGCATTGACACTTCCAATTACAAAAACTGTTTTTCGGGTAACTTCATTCTAAATATTTAAAAAATATATGAAATACGAAATTTCCAAAACATTTCCAAGACATACACACAATATTGAACTGATTCCCGAAAGTGGACGAAAATTGGAAAAGAAAATGGGACTCATGGCAAATGATTTAGAGAAGAGATAATTTAGACACGAGATGCGTTTCAATTCCAGCAAGCTTCATCACTTTCTCTCGCTCGTTACGAATTCCCCAGCGTCCAACAACTACATCACAAACGAAGTATATTAATACTTAGGTATATATAGTACGGAACTGTAATATTCCCTATGTCTTATCTACATCTTACATTTGTCCAATAAAATCTTCTCCATTTAGAGTTTTGCTAAATATTAAATTTGGGCAAAGGAAAAATTTAGAAGAAAAACACAAAATTATGCATTTGTTTGCTCTGGAATCTAATATATGCAAATGCATATTCAAATATGCATTTAATGCTTTTATCTTCTCTATTGATGACGAAGGTGGAGCTTTACAAATGTGATAAATCCTGCATTTGATTTGCATTTTCAAATTTTTCTTTCAAAACAAAATATTATTTTTTATAAAACTCTATAAGTTCTTTTGATTCGAATTTAAAAAAAAATTTACCGAAACGTATTGATCAATTATTTTAATTTTTAACTCGTCTTTCAATACATATGTAATATGGATGATAAACCGTCATACGATATAGTATTTATATTTTTTTCTGACCATTTTATGTACAAAGTAAATTTGATTTAGCGGATTTCATTGATAAAAAAAACAAACTGTTTTAAGTTTTCTTCGAAACAACAAAGTTTTTAAGTTTTTAGAGTTCCTTCGATGAATGCGTTTAGAACGGCTGAAATGGGAAAAAGCAGAAGATCGTTTTGTTGGTTGCTGTCTGCTCTTCGCGCGTCGTATGCAGGATATGCAAAATTTGCCAAACGAACTATTTGAATTGCAGACTTTGGAAAATGCTTTTCCGATTTTCCCCATTTTTTTCCATTTTTACCGGTTGCTTTTTTTGTTGTTTTTGTTTTAGTTTTTTCCCTTAACATTTTGTCGCGCGCTTACGTCCAGTTTGGCGCTCAATTTGTGCAGCGAAGCCAATTTTAACGGTGAATTGGCTTTCGCCGCATCCATCCAGCGCCGCCATCTTTCAAGCAACGAAGCTTCACTTCCGGTAGCGGCGTTACCTGAGCAGGAAAGTTGGTTGGCGTTTGCGGTTGTGTGTGTAAAAAAGTTGCCACCAGACGAAAAAAAAAACTAAAGCGGTAAAAATTTATTGCCACCTCAATGAATCGGTTTAGTTGTAGGCGATTCTTCTTCTTTTGCTTTTTTCCATTGCGAAAAGTTTGCAAATTTTAGATTTTTTTTTATTTTCTGTGCGTTTTTTGCAAGTTGCACGTTTCGTTTAAAACTATAAATTCATGCAGAAACTTTTGCGCCAAGATGTGCAAAACTTTTCGCTGCGGATTTTGGTTAATTTTTGCGGCGGCAACAACTTCAATGGAAAATCGACACAATATGGAAACATTTTATTTGCTTCCACTTTTTTGTGTCCCAAATTCTAAAAAAAACTGCTGACGAGTCTTTGGCATCTCTGAAATGTTTGTCAACACGAGGCGACATTTTCGTCTGGCAACACCTGGCGACCCATCGCACCATAATCATGTGAAAACACTTCTCTGCTTCAATCTGGTTCCATGAATGTGACCCTTCAAAAAACTAGTTCAAACATAAAAAGCGGCGCCTCTGCCAAAAAAAAAACACCCTGTGCACGGCAGCCATTAGAGGCAACGACTCATGCTTGTCATCATCATTTTAATTTCTGGCACTCGTAAAGCTGTTTGCCGTAATTGCCAAAGTGACAATGAGGACATCCAGCAACCATGATGGAGTCAACGCTTAGTAAAAAAAAATAAAACACCTCTTCTTCAGATGAGGTTGTTGCACGGGCGCGCACTTGACAAAAACAACCGTCACAGAAGCTCTCGGTGGAAAAAGAACGAGCTCTTCATAAGTGGCCATCTCTGCTACGACTCCACCTTCTGCTTTTCACTTGAAAATGTGCGCAATCAAGTGTTGTGAGCTTGCACTTTTTACACTCGGCTGCACGACGGAGCAAGGTTAGCAGAATAGCTGGCTGTTGGTGTACGTCTGAACAGTTGTGCAAAATGTGTGCCAACGTGTGTGAGGAACGCGGACTTAAAATTCACACCCACAAAACATGATTTTAGAAAACGTAGTCCAATCTATAAAATTTGTCATAAGACCTCGTTGCAAAGGTCTTGGGTTAATAAGATTATGTCTACTTTCAAAGCTGAGTGTTTATTTAATTTTGCTTATCCACATTTATTTTCAAATTTTAAACTATTTTTGTTGTTGTTAGAAGTTAACATCAAGAAAACTTAAAATTATGCTAAAATAATTGATCTGCTTAGGACTACTAATTAACCAGTGATCATTCAACAACAAAAAAATTTTCCTTTTAAGTATGTAAATATTAGTTTGTTCCTTTCTTTCCAATTTTAAAGTGTCTAATTTCTCACCCCCCAAAAAATTTACATTCGATATTAGGAAAAGGTACACAAAATTTCAAGCCTTTGAGAAAAGTCCTTCATGTGCCGCCAAGGTTCTTAAATTATACATTACTCATACGCCACCATGCCAAGTTCGCATGTTGCAAGTAAAGTCAAAGATAAAGATACAAAAATAGAATGTCATAACAAATAAAAGATTCTTTGAATTTATTTCAAAGTTTACATACATTTCGTTTCTTTTTGTCGTCATATTGCCTGAGTGCTATATCAATAAATTTTGAATTCATAAAATTTTACTTTTCGAACTAAAAACTAGTAAGAGAATTATCTTCGGCTATGCCGAAGCTCATATACCCTGCGTCATTTCAGTGAAAACAAAAAAAATGTGCTTTTTTAAGCACATAAATGCTACATATCTCTATTATAAGTAGGCGTTGTTCTTATCGGATCATGCCGAGTTCGAAGATGGGCAAGACCGGATCAAAACTTCTACCCCCTCCCCTATAAACCACCCCTTTCCATACTAAAAAAAAATTAATTAAAATAGTTCCAGTGCAGATATCCAATTCAAATTCGATAGTTTTCACTTCAGTAGTAACACAAAACAGCTCACAAAAAATGTGCGTATCGGATAAGAATCACGCCCACCTCTCATACAAACCACCCCTTTTTGATTCGGAACAAAATTATTAAAAATAGCTACCGCGTAGATAACCAGTTCAAATTCGGTATTTAAATACCGAATTTGAACTGGTTATCTACGCGGTAGCTATTTTTAATAATTTTGTTCCGAATCAAAAAGGGGTGGTTTGTATGAGAGGTGGGCGTGATTCTTATCCGATACGCACATTTTTTGTGAGCTGTTTTGTGTTACACTTTGGAAGGAACACAAAACTACTAACCAAAAAGGGGCGTAATCGGATAAAAACAACGCCCACTTATAATAGTGACATGTAGCACTTATGTGCTAAAAAAAGCACATTTTTGGTGTCACTGATATGGCGAATGGTATATGTATGAGCTTCGGCATAGCCGAAGATAATTCTCTTACTTGTTTATTTTTCATATGGAAAGAGTGGTTTGTATGGGAAGGGGTAGAAATTTTGATCCGATCTTGTCCATCTTCGAACTTAGTCTCCGCTTGGAGAATAGGAGCTCACATACACATTTCAGCTCGATAGCTCTTAAACTACGGCTGTAATCGCTGGGACAGACATCGTTAAATCGACTCAGAATCCGACGCTGTATACATATAAATTGAAACCAAATAAAACATACATATTAGTAAAAGTAGGCCTAAATTTAAAAAAAAATATTTTGTTTTCTTTTCAAAATTTTAATTTTAAAAATAATAATAATTGGAATTTAGAGTGGAATTAATTTAGCGTAGCTAAAGAAAAACATTTAAGAAACTCCATTAAAAATTAAGTTATAAATTTAAAATTTAAAAAAATCATTACTAGTACTTTTGTTTAATTTTTATTTTTTTTTTAAATGTTGACACTTTCGGTTTTTTTTTATTGTACTTTAAAGATTTATTAAATTCCCTTCATATATTTGACTTTATACAATGGCATCGCTTTAACAAAAAATTTTTGTTATAATAAAAACAGAATAACTTATCTCAGAGGCTTCAAATTTTGAGTATTTTGTTCTTCTGCTTCTTTCCGAATTAGTAAAATTAAATAAAAGCCTTGAGTTAAGTCTGCGTTATCAAAACCACCCTTAAAGACCTTTAAATGCTACTCAATATCTTAACCTTAAGAAATCACTTGGGAAACTTAAATTACCTCAAGAGGAGTTCTTTAGTAAGTATCTGAAAATGTCTCAAAAATGCAATCGCATTAAAGTTGAGATTTTGAACTTAGAAAGCATTATGTATGGGCTTTTTTAACCATCTTTTGACCTAAATATCAACAAATGTCATAGACGAAACAACATGTTCGCCCGATATCCATTTCGAAAATGGCATTTAACAAACAATAAAGTCTTTTTTAAAATATAACAAAGAACAACTTAGGTCTAGGACTAGCCCAACTAACAGCTCTTAACAAACAAATCGACAGAATATTCTCAAACCTTACGTGACTTTGAAACAAATAAAAGCAAACCTTTTTTTTAATATACCGTAAGAAGGAAAAAAAGGACACGCCTATTTATTTAAATTAAATTACACACTTACTCACGTTTATTTCTTAATTTCTGCTTGAGGCGTAAATTGAATTTCCAAGTAGAAGAAAAATCTCACGAAAACAGATTTTTATCATACTTAATTTTTCCAAACCGTTATTAGTTTGCGTATCTCCGGCACAGGCCCATTTTTACCACCAACACCAACACGCACACACATACACACACAAACCGTGACTTATCACACTCCCACATCAAGGCATTGCATATCTCAAGGCGTTCAACAATGACACTTCGCTACATTAGCAGCGCGCAAAGTAGTAGCAGCAATGGCATTCTAGTACTGCTCATCAACTTCATCATTCGCCATTACATTCCATTCCATTCCATGCTGTACCGCAGCAGGAGAGGAGGCGGAAGAACGCTAAAATGTATCATTAAATTTTAAGAAGGTATCAACGGCAAGCAGGCGAAGGAGCAATAATCAAGCCAGCCAGAAGTCGAGGCATTCAAGCATACAAAATGCTTGAAATACGACACAGCAGCAGCAGGAGCAGGAGCCGCTGAAGCAGGAGCAGCATTTGCATAGCGAGCGCGCATAATAATTTCATTAAGATGTCACCGCACAGTACTTATCGGTAGGCAAACATTTTTGATGTGGCACAGAATTACGTACAATGGTGCAAGTGCGATTTGTCCCCGCGTGGTGCTATCCAGAAGTACTGTGCACCGCTCCCGCTTTTGTTAAGTTGGGAAGCCGAAAGCCTAACATGGAATTATATCATGCGCAAGGAAGCAGGCAACAATTTCCACTTGTGTTTTTCTTTGTTGTAATGGTATACTTTTAGGCGTAAAGCGTGTTTTGTGTAATTTTGACATTAAGTGCAATCGGAGCGAATGTTGCAGCCGTCATTGTTGTTGTTGTCGTTCTTCTTTTTAAATATGCAAATTAAAGTCGAGATGATGTTCTTTGCAAAGCTCATAATTTTAAATTTCCGCCGTAGAATATTTAAATATTTCTTGGCATGCAATTAGGTGCAGGCTTTCATGTTTCTGCGGAAATAACGTTCGTAAAAGTTGAAATTTCAGCTAAATCATTAAGGCGGAAATCTGTGCTCCATTATTGCTGTCGCCCATTCAGTCCGTCAGTCAGTCAGTCAGTCAGATATGAGCCTCGAAGCGAATGAAAACATTTCAAAGCCAGCGTTGTGCATGCCATGCATTTTACTTTGTGGTCGAATGTGTTGCATACTTGCAGGCACAAATGAAACCAATTGCATGCCGTGTTCCGTCATAATGAAGCACGAAACTGGAAACTAACGAGAGGCGACGATGAGGACGAACAACGACTGTGAGTTAAACAAACGCTGCGGGACATCTGACGCCGGCTTGAACTATGAAAAAGTAATTATGTGTAGCATACTTTTTGGCGATTTTACAGAAAATAACTCAAAAAACTTTAATTTGTTTGTAAATCAACATATCAAAAGCCAAAAAACGAAACAAATTCGCTTTGCCAAGAGATGATGTCGTCGTCCTTTAAGCTGGAAAAGGGCTTAAATTAAATATTAACAATGCAAACTACGAAGTTTTGTTGTGGACAACAAAGCAACAAATTGCAATCGAAGGAAAAGAAATATGAAAAAACCAACTATTGCTTACACAAAAAAAAACATGAACACACACACACACACAAAAGAACTCGTTATCCTACAAGGAAATTGTAATCCAAGAGTTTTCTTTTAAAATCCCACAAAGCAGCTTTCGACTCTGTTGCGCTTCCGTTCAGAAACATCAAGAAATGCAAAAAAAAAAAAAAGTACCCATCAAAACAAGAAGACAGCTTGAAAGCAACTAAAATACACTTGTACGACCACCGAAAAGACCAGCCTTCCAATGCAAGAGAATGTCAAAGGATATGTCAACAGTTTGAAGGAGTGGCAACAGCCTAATTGTAGGCTGTAAAGCGAAGCGGCTCTGGTAAAAGGATACAACGATGCTGAGGAAAAAAGGACGTTGGCAATTGGCTGCTGTTGTGGACACGTCAGGACATGCCATGTTAAAAAGCACAAAAGCATCGGAAAAAACAGTTTAGCAATTATTTATGAGGCAAAAGTAAGGAGCGGAACTTTGTGAGTTGATAATGACGTAGATGCTCCATCTCATTTTTTAATGTTTAAGGAAATTCGATTTACAGCAGAATAATGCTTTTGCAATTCTGACATAAAATGTGTATTAAGATTTTTCTTTACTTTCATATTTATCACTCCGCATAGCCGAAGATAATTCTCTCACTAGTTCATTTATTTATTTATTTAAGTCTTCCTAGTGTAACAAGATGAAATCTTATAAATCCAAACTGGAAACAAGTATTTTATAGTTATGTTGGAAATTTAATTAAATTAATATAAATATTGTTATTAATAATTATTAAAATGAATTCTTTAAAAGTTGAAAAATATTGAATATGTAAAATTAAAACAAATACATTCACAAACAAAAATAATAATAATAAAACTCAGCGTAATTTTATTTCTGTTAATGAATAAGAAATCAATCAAAATCATAAATGTTATACTTTTATATTGGCACTGACCAATCTGCTCAACATGATAAAATTCTAACTATGTGTTCATTTGTAAACTAACACACATAAGAAACTATAAAAATCAATAAATGCTTGACAAAGTTGAACCTTATAATCATTTAATATTTTGTTTTCAAATGAATATTCAATTTGTTCATGGTCATCTACAAATTTAGTTTATTTTTTCACAAAATGTATTTCTTTGAGTAGGTTTTTATTGCAACCACTGAAGCTTTTGAATGTTTAATTGGCAGTTAAGGTACTTTCGTCTATCTGTTTTCTCCCTCATAATATATGCGACAATGTGTCTTAAGAACAGCAGCAATATAGAATTGTTACATATATGGTTAAAATACAACAAAAAATCTACAAAAATCCAAAAATATTACCTTCAACCTCAAACAATCGGATTTAATTGACAAACTTCAACATAAAAAACAACTTTATGAATTTTCATACAAATTCAAATACATTTATCAAATTTTATTCCTAAAATGTTAGCAGAATATCAAAAATATACAAAAAGCTATATATAAAAAACATTTTTACGTATTACAGATATTTGAAATTAGGTAAAATTCATACATTTATTTATTCATACATACATAAGTGCCTCCTCTAAAACCTGTTAATTTTTTCGATTGCCTGTAAAACTTGCAGTTAAATATCTCGTGGCATTTATGAGTTCGAGTACATTGAAAAGTAAAAATTTATTTCGATGTGTTTTAAAGTCATTAAGTTATACAATTTAGGAATAAGAAAATAAGTCCCATAATCTATCATAATATTTGAACACTTCAAACTTTAATATGTAACTAGCTGTACCTACCCATATTGGCTATAAGCAGGGACCGTTTAATTCGGCTACTATAATATACGATTTTACTAAACTTCTTATTGACTTCTCTAACTCAATCGATCAAAATTTTCCCAGTCTGTCAATTTTACTCAGCGGCTTTTACACCTCTACGTAATGTCTTGTACTTAAGTAATTATTAACCTTACGAAATTTTGTGCATGTAAAAATAACAGCGAAAAACTTGAGTAAACTTTATTCGACCCAGAAATTAGCAAAAGTACTTTTTACATAACTGAAAATGAACTAAGTAAACCGTTCTTAATGGAGGCAGTAAGAAAGTTTAGAGTCAAATCTGCTTCATGCCACACTTGAAGCAAGGTGTTGCAACTTGGCTAAAGTGACTCGAGTGCCTGGCTTGACGCACTTCAACTGCACCGCCAAGAGGCAAACAGAGAAGAAACGTCGCTTGCTTCTACTGCAGCTTCTTCAACTGTATGGAAAACTGCGTCCAAACCATTACAAATATAACTTGGTAAACGTAGTTAGCTGAATGGTACATAGGTAGTTACTATACATGTATGTCGGTCTGTCGGTCTCTCTGTCTGTCTGTCTGTCTGTCTGTCTGTATGTCTGTCTATCTGATGACAGCGTGTCTAGCGGCATTAATTACCTGACAAGTTGCCTTCTGTTGCATCTCGGAAGCTCTTCAGTGTCATTAGCTCGAGTGCCTGCGAGCATTGTTTGCGCCTGGTTGGATATTCACTATGGGATAACTCATGCCGCACATCTGAATTGCAAATTAAAACCACGACATCCTTTGCATCAGCAACAAATGGAATTTGGAATGTTTCCAGCGATCTGAAAAATGGATGAGCTTGGCTTAGGTTTGTATTTCTATACTAAGTACGAGTACCAAAATATTGTATATTCGAGTATGAGTGTATATGTATGTGATAGGTCTTTTGTTTTGTTTGATTTTTTCATTTTCATTACAAAAAAAGATGCCCTACCCTATTTGAAATGCAGTTTTCCAAAGGCCACAAAAGCGTCACACAAAATTCAAATTGAATATAATGTCTCGCCTGGAGATTATGCCAATAATAAATTTATAAATGCGCTCTGCATTAGGGCCAACGTCGTTAGTTATTTTTTTTGTATATGTACTATGCGATCCATTCATAAAATACTACCATAACTTGGCTTTAGACTTTGGCTTTTCGAACGTGTGCCACACAATCTATTCATGCTTCAGTAAATAGTTTTTTGGAAAACAATGACACACTTCTCGCTGCGGCTGTGGCTGCTGCTGCTGCTGCCGCCGCCGCTACTGCTCCTCCTATCCAACAACACCATTTCAATTACGAAAACAAAAACTTGACTCTATTGTCTGCAAAATGTCCCTTCCGTTTGCTAAATCCTAACCTAAACGAACCCAGCGCACACACTCGCAGTTACACAATTCAGTGACGTAATCGGGAAATAATTTTGAGGGTTTAGAGTTTTGTTCAAATACAATTTAATAAAACTTTATCATATCAGATCGCTAATTTAAGCTGAATATAATTATAAGAAGTTTTAAACTATGTCTCATTTTGAGTTCATTTCATATTATCAGTTATAACGATAATCCGAATTCAATCTATATTTAAATATGGAATAAACGTTTTCCCTGATTTATCATTTGATGAAGTCTCCATTTTTTTATAAAAATTATTTTGAAATTAGTTTTGAATATGGTTAAATATTGAGTCATTAAATTACTTGAGTCGGATCTTGGCACTTAATACTTTATTTCCTTATTCTATTAAATTAGTTGGAAGCCCAAAATTATTCTCCCATGAATTAGTCGTAATGTTTTGAATCTGAAACTAAACACGTGGAGAAGAAATTCGAGCCGGAATCATAAAATCAAAATCTTAAATAGCTTCTTTTTTTTTCTTTTTTAGTATATTAATTTTTAAGGGATTGACAAAATTGGGCCATCTATTTTTTAACACTTTTCGATCTTTAATGTTCTTATCGACATCAAATCCAAACTCAAAACTTAACTATAGGTTGATTATATTATTTGAAGCTATACCATATCATAACATATCAGACTTTCAGACATTTGATTCGCTTAATTTAAATTTTTACTTCTTCCCGGATGGGTACAGAACCTGGGTTCACAACCCGACGAGCATAGTCAGTATTCATGCACAGAGTAATTTTCTAAGATTAACTAAGAAATTGTCATTTAAAGGAGTACGCCACTGCCTTACACAATAGCTAGGTCTGCAAATGAAGTTAGTTAAGCTCATGTATGTTTTGCGTGTGTGTGTGCGTGTGTGTGCATGTGAGGACCCCTATTGGAATTGGTTCCAAAATGCAGACAGGTAAGCAGTAAAATAAGGTATCTCGGGGTAGGGATAAGAGCAAGAGTAAGAATAGAATAGAAAAGCGTACCCACTATCACCTGCGCTCATAAAATAATAATTTGCTTTTTGCATATGGCAACTCTTCCGTGCTTGCAAAACTTACACTTGCAAATTTCGTTTAAATTCTGTGTAATGGCAAAAGTTTCGCCATCCTTCATGGCATTCATGGCTACAATTTGTATTTGTATTTGCTGCTGCTGCTGCTGCTGCTACTCCTTTTGTGTGAGTTCATTTCGATTTTATTTGGCTTTTGTACTTTTTATTATGTTTTGCTTCGATAAATGGTATTTTCTGAATTTACATTACAATGTGGCGGCAAAGTTCCACATTGGCATCGTTCGGTATTTGCAAATTGGGAGAGTGGAAGAATTTGCCGAGAAATTAAGCTAATGAAATCAAGTGCAAATCAAATTAACCTAACAGCAGCAGAAAGTTTCTCGTTTAACAAAGTGGAATGTTGTCTTTTTTAATTTTATTTCAATTTTTTAGTTCACAATTAGTTTTGAAATTAACAGGAAACGGAAGTTAATGTTTACATGTTCAAATACTTCCCAGCAAATAAAATTTCTTTTGCTCATTTTCACTTCTATTACCACTTTCACAATTCCTTCCCACTACTGCAACAAAAAAGGTAGCAACAAAATTTGTTTATAATATTTTAAAGCTTTAATTTATTCCTTCGGAGCTTGTCTTTAAAATTATTTTCAAAAATAAGAAAACTTCGTTTATTAAATCAATTTTAAAAACCTTAAAAAAAAACATTTTTTTACTAAATATTTATAGAATTTATTTTTCTTTTTTTCTACAGAAAAAAAATGTCTGCCTAGCTGCATCCCAAATGTGTCGCCATTTTTATGCCAAAATATGTACAAAATTTGCATATTTTGTTGTTGTTGGTAACTGAATTGCAATTGCAATTTTTATTTATTTGTTTTACTCGTTGTTGTTGTTGTAGTTGCTGTGTCGCGCATTTTACTGCCACTGCTGCTGCTGCTGCTGCTGCTGCTGCTGCTGCTGCGGTTACTGTCAACAACATTTCGAACCGTGCGCGTAACTGTCGCGCGAGCGTAAGTAAGTATTATTTCGTTGCCAGACCGACAGACAGACAGACAGACAGACAGACAGACAGACAGACAGACAGACAGACAGACAAACAGACAGAAAGACAAAAGCGAATTTGCTACGACAGAATGTTTAGTCTTATTTGTTTTGGCAGTTTGAGGTCGTGTGCAAAATTTCGAATTTCCAATGGATTTTCGCCGGATAAAGTAGGTAAGTAACTGGAACTGTTATGAAATTGGATTTTTAACGATTTGCAAAATGGTATTAAGGAAATTATCTATCGAACAAAGTAGCTACCTGACAGTCATAGCCTGTCAGTAGTAATGACAGATTATGATTTTTTAGCACTTTGGAAAAATTTTGTCTTATAAAAATTTTGACATAATTTTATTAAAAGCTTAAAAGTGAACACAGAAAAAAAGCTAGAATGAAAGAGCTTTATTTTGATTCCACATATTCACTCAAAATCGAATATGTATGTTTTTAAATTACATATGTCAATCAAATTTTATATATATTGAATATAATTCCAGATTCTTGCTATCTTAGAAAATAAATTTCAAAATGTATTTATTCATAAGTTTACTTAACTCAAACCACAAGGTAGGAAACTAAATAGATGAATACTGCATATGTTCGTAATTCAAAAAGAAGAAGCAGATTGGTATAGCTAATTCGAATTTTGCTACAAATTTTCATCAACAGTCAAACCACATTTTCGAAATAAATTACAGTCAACTGCGACCATTACTCATTTGCACAAAGGAAACGAAGTTATACTAACCACTATTAGTTGCATGGCTTTGCTTATTACAGGGAAAAGATAAGTTAAAGACACGATAAAACTAACATTTAGTTTTGCCTAATATCAGGTTGATTAAATTGGTTTTTGTGAAATAAATAAAAATAAAATTTATTTTTTTTTAAATTGGTTAAAAGTGTTTTTTTTTTGTTGTTGTTAATTTACCTGCAATCCACCAATAAAACATGATCCTTTTGTCCTGAAACCGAAACAGTTTGATCCATAATACCGCAAGGACATCCCGCAAAGTGCTCGGCTGCCTGGCAAATAAGAGCGCGTTTCGAATTGCTATCGAAAAAGCAATAAATCGATTAATACAAGGAAGCGTACGAACAACAGCTTTCAATATAGTAAGCTTTTACCTTTCGACAGTTTTGCCAGTCAACTGTTCCAAAAAGGTCAAAGTGGAAACTTCTAGCGCCGCACTGGATGATAAGCCGCCACCAACGGGAACATTACTACAAATGACGGCATTGAAGCCCTCTTCCACAACGTGTCCAAAGTTTTTAATGACGCCTTGAATGTAGTTAGCCCATCTGTAATTTATTTATTTATTTATTACTATTATTTCTATTTAATTACAATATTTAGAGTGAATGTATTCCGTTGTTATTGTCTCCAATATTTCAGTTATATTTCAGAAATATTTCTGACATCTTTCAGTTATATTGCTCAAACACTTTAGTTACATTACTGAAAGGTAGAAACATTACAGGAATATATAAGAAACGCTATTGGAATATTTTTGTAATATTACTGAAATATTAATTAACAACGGACATATTCACAATTTGTAATTTTACATTTATAAATATTTAAAATTGTATTTTATATGAATTATTGAAAAACTATAAATTTATCTTGTTCATAAGTAAATTTTAACATTATTGAGTTTTATTTTTACAATAATTTTCAAATTTAACTAAATCTATAATTCGAAATATCTTATTGCGAGTATTATAGATGAGGTTCCAAATAAAAACTCGTTTAAATATTTCGCACAACCACCCTCGAAGAATATGGGATGAGCTAACTATAAGACTTATCTAGTGTTGTTATAACTCAGCAATCATGTGTGCTGAGAGCACACAGAAACAATATTCTTCAAACAAAAAATTACTTTTTCTATATCTTCGCTACCTGCGCCTCAAACCTGAGACCGTTTGATATCCATCGGCCAATATACTTACCATCGTGCTACGTGCCGCCTGAGAACTTTACATTTATCGAACTACTTCTATTTTTTATTAAAAAAGTGTCTCCAAATATTCAACAACTGGACCACTCTCTCTGTAGATACATGAAGTTGGAGGAGCAGCCACTTCATAACCACAAAATTCAGACATCTAAACGGAATAATTTCTAAACTAAAATTTTCCAACGAATGCGCACGGCAGACAAACTGACTTCCGCTTTTTCCGGTAAGGCAAGACACAAAGCACGGCAAAGTGTGGTGTGGTGGGGTTAGGTAAGAGCTAAGGTAAGGTTAGGTTAGGTAAACTGATGTCGGAAATTTGGCACAAAAAGACAAAAGGAAGCCAAAACAATCGAAAAGGAAACAGCTCAAAATGCAAATGGCACAAGATAAGAGGCGAGACGAAGGCGTCTCCCAAAGATGCCACCAACACGGAGTCACTGTGTTTGTGTGTTTGTGTGTCAACTGGACGACCGAAAACCAGTGTAAACGCACAAACGTCTCTGTTTGTCTGTGCGCCGCTCCGTTCCGGCATCCCAATGCGACAGGTGACGAGCGCCAACAGCAATTTGCAAAGTTATCAACTCTCGAGATAACAACTACCAACTACAACAACACAATGAAATGGGTAAACCTAGGAAAAAGAAGCGAAAAGTTTTAGGAAAACGAAGAAAACGACTTTTGAGATAAAGGTGTCCAAATGTTGTACATGAATTGACGCCGCTAAATTTAAATGCCACTAAAGTAACTTCAGATTTTAAGTTCGTATGCCGCACGGTTAAAGAGGTACACTCACTTCTAACTTGCCAAATTAAAAAACCGACGAAATGGAAGCTTTCCGTAGTTATTTGAAAGTCTACAAGGCAGTGGAAAATAAAACATATTTAGTTGTTCTAGAAGGTCTGCTCAATCGGCAACGTTTTCGATTCAAAATCTTACTGGATTCCTTGGGTACACTCACTTTGGTTTTCCAGGCGCTTGCACGTCATCCTTCAAACTGAACTTTACACGCTTCGGCTCATCGGCGCCGGCACAGCATGTAATTATATCGGCCTCATTGCCGGGACGACGACCTCCCACAAAGAGCGTCACCATGGGTAGCGCCTAAAAGCAGGCAAATGTGAAAATACGAAAATAAAAATCAAACACAAGTGAAAAAGTTTCTCGACTTTGAATTTGTTCGTGGTTCGTTTTTGTGCGGCTGTAATTCTAGCAAAATGTGGTTTGCTAATTAGTGCGCTCTCTGCACGTTGGCCGCCCGCGCGCCAGACACGCCCACAGCAGCGCAGCTCACTTACCATCGGTAATACGAAGCCGTCGTTGTAGTCAACATGTTCGCCAATCAAATTAACACGTCCGGGCGCACAACAGGCCCACTCCGGCGCCACACCAAAACTTTGACGAAACGTCGTCTTGGCGATTGCCGCGATTTCTTCGTATGTTGGCAGTTGTGTGGTCATGGTCGACACAGTCCTCCTCTTTTCTCGTCGACTGAAGTTGCTTCTTGGGAATTTGTTGGCGGGCAATTTGAGATGCTTTTTGGCGTACGCGCTCGTTTCTTAGCCGTCGGCTCTGAAGTGTATAACAACACTGTAATTGTTGCGTTCAAATTGCTGTTGGAATTATAAAAAAAAAACATGAGTCGCCATAATTACGTATAATAATGTAGATTTCTTTGCAGGTAACATTAAGTTCTCTCTTTTATTGCCACCTCGTACAGTGGCTAAAAATTCTGCTTTTTCTTGAAAAAAATGACACTTGAAGCCTTTTGATCTGTAGAAGATGTTTCTTTAATTATTTCCAAATACTTAGGAATTCGGGGAAAATAGTAAAAAATATTTAGAGACTTATATAATATCGGTTCACTTAATAATCAAAATGTTATTGGTGCTAATAATCTACCATTAAAAATCTTGTTCAAGCCAAACGCACAGCTTATTTTAGAATGGCCTAATTTCGAATTGTTAAAAATACAAAGAACGCGCGACTCATAAGGAGAAGCGCCAAACGTTCTAAAACGGCCTTTCCGCATCTTTGTTATTGTTTTGGAAACCCCCTTAACTCGTTTATGAACAGTGGAAAGGGTAAACTGAAATCAAAATTAAATGTTTATACATGCAAACGATGACCATTCGTAACGTATTACCCGGAATATTCCCATTTGCCAGTGCCGGTGAATTACTTAAAAAAAGAAGAGGCCGATGATTTAAAAACATTGTTGATGTTTACAGTAAAAATAATCTTTGATGTATATACAAGAGTTGCTTCTATTTGTTTTATTGTTTCTCATAATATTCTCCATGCAGATCAATTAACTTTTGCATTTTCGAAGCACTTTTCCATTCAATATCCATTCAATTGTAAAATTATATGGAATCCAACGCGAACTAATGTTATCTCCCACTAATGTTAAAGGTTGCCTCAATCTCACGATAAGTTAAATGACGATCTTGCAGTATCAATTCACGCACAGAATCAATATTTTTCGGAACAGCAACCAATTGTGGACTACCTTCACGTTTGGCTCGTCATGGATCGAACTACGGTCACGATTAAATTCCGTAAAACATCAATAAATATTTAAATTAATTTTGTGGGCGACATGAATTTTTCAAGTTAAAATACTTCAAAACGTTTTGAGTACGTATACAGTCAAAAATATCGAACTTTACTATAGACACGTTGCCAGATGGGAGCACAATTGGGTGCCCAATCCCAAAATATAAAAGCCAATTCTCGTACTGGCCGGAATATAAAATTAATCAGTATTAAAATTGTAAAGTAAACCACTTTCACTTTTTCCGGAAGAAAACGGAAAATTATCGTGTGATATTATAAAAAATAGCTTACTAAAAAAATAACGGTAATCCTTTTAAGTAGAGCTGTAATAAATCTAGTCCCAATACATATACAGGGTGGCGCAACAGAAATCACCCTATTGGAAGATGCTCTCATTTTTGCAAATGGCCGCCAATGTCAAATCTGTTTTGACATTTGTGGACTAGACAGATACAGAATACAAGTGAATAAGCCATGGAGCGATACACTCCCCAAGAACGCGGAATAATTGTGTCTATTTTTTTGCGTAACAATTCGTCTGTGGTGTTGGCAAAAATCATGATGAGCGA
The DNA here is from genome assembly GCA_949127995.1 of Suillia variegata. Lineage (NCBI taxonomy): Eukaryota > Metazoa > Arthropoda > Insecta > Diptera > Heleomyzidae > Suillia > Suillia variegata. Next base: position 19,364,210 of record OX421846.1, read on the forward strand.
TGAAGCTCATTTTCACCTCAGCGGGTACGTGAACAAGCAAAATTATCGCTTCTGGGGAACCGAAAATCCGCGAGTGATGCACGAGAAACCATTACACCCGCTCTGTGCGCTGTTCACGCTGGAGGAGTCATCGGGCCGAACGCCGCGGGTCAAACGACAACAGTGGACGGTGCGCGCTATAGGGCAATGTTGACCGAGTTTTTTCTGCCCGAACTGGACGAATTAGGACTGGTGGACATGTGGTTCCAACAGGACGGAGCAACAGCACACACTGCACGAGCCACAACCGACATTCTGAAGGCCGGATGACTTATTTTGCGCCACCTTGTACAAATATCAAAAAGAACTTTGATTAAGTTTTTTTGCACATCTGTGTTTTATCTTTAGTAAAAGGAACTTAAACTGTCAGTACATATTTTTAAAAAATTTTAAAATTTTTTTACTACAACGATTTAGAAAAACAATTTAGCCACTGTGCTTCGGTTTAATCTATCCGGCAACTTGCTCGAGCGTCTTTTCGACTGCAAATAAAATCGTGCGATTTGGAAACGGCATAAAAACCCTTTTTAACAGCCGTCTAAAAACTTATTCAAATCTTTCAATTAAAATTAAAACTTCTTCTTGCTTCTTGGAAGAAAGTCGTTAATTTCGCCTGTTTATATGTTTATACATTTGCCACCTTTTTTCACCTCTTTCGTTTTTATTGTTCCAACTTGTTAAACGCTGCGCATAAAAGTTTTGCGAACATTTCTCGCGAAAGTCTTCGTTTTGCTCGCAACACCAATCATAAATTTTATATCTTTCGGTATGCAGGAGCCTAAGTGCAACTCAACTTGCTGCAGTTATTTCGCTCGAGCAGAGTTTTGTTTATGCGAAAGCGTGGAGGCGTGCAGTGCGTCCGCCATCTTGCGAATTGAATTCGAAATGGAGTTCCTAACTTTTCGTTGACTATGAAGACACTTACTGACTCTGTAATTTTTAGTATGTTTTAATGATAACTACTAATTTGTTTTAAACAATTAAATAATGTATTAAATGAGAGCCAGTGGAAAGGATTTTGAATGACACAACATGCGCACGTCTTTGCTCGTAATTAGGGCTATAACTCTGAAAGTAGTTAAGAAATAATTTGAAAGTGTTCGTGTGTTTTCTCTTGTCAATTCAGTATAACGAATTTGCACAAAATCAAAGAAAGTCGATTATCATCTTTTATTTTTTCTTTTCGTATAGAATAAAATAGAACCAAGGTTGTAAAATAGCTCACAACCGCTCAGCTCAACAAGGAGCTCCTTTGTGAGCTAACTAAATATGGTCACTTTATTTGACCACCACTTAAGTCAGTTTTTCTAAGTAATTATGGGTATCAAACGATGTGTCTGACTTTAAGGAAAAGAATATTTTAACATAATTTGGTTGGTGTGGTCAATGTGGTCTTATATAAGTTTATTGGTGACAATATAGGCCCTAATAATAAAACTGAAATATGATCACAACAAAAGTGTTTTCTCTTTGCGTTCTGTGGTTATCAAACAATTTCTATCTGGTCAATGTAATCGTCAGAGTTCACCAAGTTATATACTTGTTAACTGTAAGGTGTTTTATTTTTCATAGTATGTTTTGTTTGTTTGTATTTTTAATTTCAAATACAATAAAAATTGTATAAAATCGAAAAAATTCAAATACAATTTATAAAAACGTACAAAATTGTTTTAAACCGAAATTTTTTTAAAATGGACTCAAATCGCAGAACTATTTAAAATATTTTGTGGTCACCGATGTAACAGATTTTTCTTTGAGCGATAGAAAGCAAACAACATACTGTATGTATTTATATAGTAATGTTTGCAATTATGTCGCAGTCAGCTCTGGAAGTACTTTCAACATGCTACGACATCTCCGTGTCGAGTTGAAGGTATTTACAACTTATGTATTTGTTTCACAATACATTTTGAATTTTTAAACAGATATGTACATCACAAGTACTTCATCGAACAAGACGATGCTTGTACAAGCTCTTCTAGTGATACAGGAAGCGGGACGACGCCAGTAAAAAGATTAATAAAGCACGACAATGACGAAGAAATTAATTGAGTCAATCGAATTAATTAGCTTTAAATCTTTAATGAACTTATCGGCGCAAAGGAATGTGAATTTGATGAATCGCTTAAATACAGAGTACGAAAAGATAATTCAAAATCTTAAACATTTTTCAAAATCGCATGCGTGACTGCCGATTTATGATTTGCGCATCACCGGTACTACCTCGGTCCTTCTTCCATTTAATACCACTTATAAGAAAAGTCATAGTCAAATCAGAAAATTAAAAATATAACGATTAATAACAATGCACCAGGATTTGCTTAAATTTCAAGAGATGCGTTATACACAAGGTTAATTTTTTTATGTTTTAAAAAAGTTGTATTAATTAATTTAAACTTTCGCATTTATTTTTATTATACGTAGATATAAAAATGTTTTTAAAAATTTCGACTTTTTGATGGGTTCCGCAATTCATCGCCAGTTCAAAATTGAATTCTTAGAAAGCATTTTCTTAACACATTGCAGTAAATAGACTAATGTATAATTCCAAAAATAGTGAAGTAGAGCCAGAATTACATTTAAAAACTTAAACCTCAATCTCTTATTGGACATCAGACGATGAAGATGAAGAAAATTCAATAGCTGAAAAATAGTTTTATGAACACAACTCCCATCTTGATACAAATACAAATCAAATTTTACAAATTCCAAAATTATCAGTAATAATAATGAACAATTAAAGTGTACTTCCCAGCAGTGCTAGTGTGGAACGTCTATTAAGCGAAGGAAAGTTAACTCTTGTACCAAATAGATGCTGCCTGGCAGATGAAAATTTTGAAAAGCAATTGCTGCTTCACGTAAACAGAATACGAGAAGTTAAGGTGCATATGAGGTAAGTTAAAATTCATCTTATTACTTATGTACTTTTTCATTTTTTTAATGTCTTGTTAAACATGAATTGAATTTAAATTTTGAATTTGTTGTGTTTGTTTTTGGGCCTTTTGCTTTTCGAGATTATGTGTTTGGAGTTATTTCTTCACGCTGGATATTTCTCATTTGAGGATTTTATTTTTGGAGATTTCGTGACCCTCCCAATTTGATAAACTAAACAAATTTATTAAATTTAAGATTGGTGTATTATTAAAATATCGAGTCTATAAAAGTTTAATAACTTTTCAAAAGAAAACAAACGCAGTAACAATTTTTGTTCTAGCAGGGTCAAACCACTAAATTAATATATCTGACGTTGAATGGCCTACAACAACATACTAGCATGTTAATAAATTGTTCGAATTGATATTCTTATAATATTACATAACATGTTAATGTCTAGTTTAAGATTATTGTATAAATTTATCTATCCATCTATCTATCTATCTATCTATCTATCTATCTATCTATCTATCTATCTATCTATCTATAATTTAAGTCATATTTTACGAAATTATACAATTATATAAGAAACATTCTTGTAAAATAATAATAGTTACAATATTAAAATGATACTCATTACAAACTTAAAAGTTATTATTTCTTAAAAGCTAACAATCCGAGTTAAAATATTTTTCAGGTTTGTAACTTTATTTAACTGCAGTACTGTGGAAAACACACTGGTTACTGTTTAACACCTTTGATAACGTTCCTAGTAAATGGAATTACTGCCCATATGGTTTCTACGACCATTGCTCACCTGTGCCACTCAATTCATGTCATTATTCAAAATTCTTTTTCAATTTTTTTTGCCGAACAAATTTCCAACATATGCATTTCTCGTTTAGAAATTTTCATGCTAAAAAATGTGAGAAAACAATACCCCGCTAAATTTTTAATTTTTCAACTGGCAGCATAGACAGCTTTTGTCCAATGTAAAGACTTTTTTGTCTAAGAACTTCCTAAAATATTCCATTTGAACTGCTAGTTACGTAACTGCCTTGTTCACTGTCGATTTACTGCTACAAAACTGCACAAATTTTTGTCTCGGGAACAATCTTTATTCAAGACTAAGTGAAAAATAAAAAATAATACCCCACAAGTCAAATAAATAACAACAAACATTAACAACTGTTTTATGAACGTGATAAACAAAATACGCTCATAAATTGCTTTTTGTTTGAAGTAATCGACGAGCTTTAAATCAAAATTCGGTAAATCCAATTTAGGAAAGAATTTAAATTATGATGTTTAAAAAAAGAATTCCAATAATCTTAAACAAAGATTTTTTAAAACGGAAAAATATCAACTCATTTGGAAAAAGTAAAAAAATTGCATTGGGTTATTCCTAAAGTGTGAAAGATCTCTTCTATGCAAACTATTTGACATCGCTAAAAACTTTGGGTGCTTTTAACAAAATCCAATAATCACAACAAATTGCTTAGCAAACACCGACAAATCTACGAGTATAACTTCTAAATCAAAAGCCAAATCTTCGTACGCGATTTGTGAGATTTTTAAAAAAAATTTAAATGCTGTCTTCTCCAGTTATTTCACTTTACATGAAGTTTTTTGAAACTGAAACTGAACCATTCATAAAATTCTAATAAAACTTTGGTGAGTTGCTTATCACACGCCCTGGAAAGTTTTGGGCTACAAATCACACGCCCAAAATGTATAGAATGAAGTGAAAATATTCGATTATCGGTTAACATTGCTCCTAAAATTCGGTAAATGAGTTTGTATAGACACTGTGAACAACTTCACCAAAAATGGGCATTGTTGGATCAATTTAACGCCCACTTTCCGAAATAGGTCCAATCAATTTTACGTTATTAACCAATGCTCAGGAACTTGATTGGGCATAATCAATTAAATAACATGAAACTGTTTCTACTTAAAATATCCGAACATCGTTCAAACTAAAAGTCACAAGTTGGTTTTTCTATTTAGTGAAAGGAGTCAGAAATTAGTTTTGTTATATAAATTATAATTTTTTCAAATGATCACAAGTTTTAGATGAAATAACTGCAAATATGATAAGACCAAAAGTTTCACCTCAAACGAATTTTGCAGTTCTATTTTAGTTTTTTGTTTTTTTTTCCGCTGTGATGCACACAATCAATTCAATTAAAATCGCGATAGCACAAACTAAATGTGAACTGAAAACAAACCCAACAGTGACAAGTTATTTAAATGCAATTGACCTCTTGCTCTTGCTCTTGGTCGTGCTCTATTCCGCTCTTCCCATTTGGGTGTTGTGTTACACGTTACGCCGACGGCGAGCAACTCAATGAAAGTGTCAAAATCATCACGCTCCCGTGTTTTTTTTTTATCTAATCGTTAAGTTATTCGGAAATTATGTTAATCGTGTTGCAGAAATACCTTTTAAATCGATAAATTTAGTTAAGTGTGAACTCGAAATCAAAACAAACACTCAAACGTCACTTTGACAGAACGCCAAATCGAAGAACGCGAATTTATTTCGGTATTTCGACGACGACGACGACGACAAGTTCGAAGAGAAGAGCGTCCGTCAACTGAATGCGAATCGCGAATCGCGAAGGGAACGCGCACTCATAAATATTAGGTTTATCGCCGGTTTTCAGTTTCCCCTTTTGTTTATTTGTTCTTCAGTTTTCGCTTCAACACTTAAATTCACATTTTTTTGTTTTTGTTTTTATTTCTATTTCAAATGTCAGACAAAAATGTAAACAAAAGTGAGAAGACGAAGAAGAATGAGAATGAGAGCGACCGAAACGTCAAAAATCAGCAGATTACGCATGTGGAAAGAGTATCGGTGCCTCTTCGTATGGCAACAAAGTCAACGACTCAACGCAATGGACAGGTGCTCTCTCGCACACCGGCACAGCGGCACCAGCGGGTACTGCATCGTGCTCTCCAATGACGTTTTGAATGTCAAAAGTGTAATCAGTGCACTGATAAGGCTTATCATTAACATTGACGGAAGCTAATCACTCTTGTAATAGCAAACAAACGTTGCATTTTATAATATTCCACTACATTTCTTGGTTATGCCGGGGTTATATCACAATTGATACGACTTTTTAAATTCGTTGCCGCTTTAGCATCACGAAGCCAAGATGGTCGAAATATTGAACTGAAATTTGATGTAATTGGCATTTTTATGAGATGCGATCTGATAAATTTTTTGATGTTGTCACAACTTGTTTGATAGTATAGTAGACTTGTTTTTCAAAAGTCGTTGCATTTGTTTTGTTTTAGATTTTGACATAAGTTCTTTTGCAACAGATGCACAATAAAATGTTGTTGGTAAAAATATTTAAAAATTTCGTTAACAAATTCAAAATTGTAATTAAATTTTTTTTTTGTGAAAATATATTTTCTGACTTTTTAATATTAAGTGGGCGTTTTTCTTATCCGATCACGCCCATTCTTTGTAAGTCATTTTATGTTATTACTAAAGTGTTAAACTTTGAATTTGAAGTAGTATTATCCGATCACGCCCACTTTTTGTGAGTAGTATTAAATACCGAATTTGAACTAAACATATGTACCAAATCTGAGATCGATATCTACGGCTTTAATCGCTCTGACAGTCAGACATCATTTATATATACCAGGGTGGTCCTATAAATACTAAGCATCACCGCCCGTTGGAGACCTACTTTGTAGACCTCGAGAAAACGAATTTTTAGACGGGTTAAAAAAGTTGGAGCATCGCTGGGTCAAGTGTATCGAGCTAAAAGGATACTATGTTGAGATATAAAAAGTCACTTTTCCAAAATTTTCGTTTTTCTTTTGGAGGCTAAGTACTTATCGGACCACCCTCGTTTAATATATGTATATAAATTTCGTACCTCAATATACCCTTCGGTAATGCAGGCGCATGAAGCAGCGTATACAAATAATTCAATAGTACGATATGTTTTATCTAAACCCGATAAATCCAATTATGAACCAAATTAATTTTCGTATATGTTATTTAAGGTTATGTTGGTCTTCCCTTGGCCCGATACTAAAAAATCAAAAAAAAAATTTAAATAAGTTTCTAAATCGAAAAAGCTTTGAAATAAAAATATTTTTTAAAAACAAAATATTAGGCATTGTTAAAATACTTATTCCTAAAGATCCGAAATATGCCTCCAATCAATTTGTGAACTTATGAAAAACGATTTGTTCGTCTTCTTAAGGGCGCTACAAACGGAATATCAAACTTAATAAACTCCATGGTCCGTTCATGCACGTGAAGTGGCGTAGGTTATAATGAACGTATTCTATAACAGCTGGAAGATATACGATACACTTCAGTGCTTCCATATCAAACGTTCTTGTTACAAATAATTGCATTTCCTCCTCTCTCAAACGCTTCACCGTGGTCGCGTGCAATCGATAAAGCGAACGTCGTTAAAATTATTTCGCAAATTGCAAAACAGTTTCGTATCGACGCGGTATTCGACGCGGTACATTGCGTGTCGCTGCCGCAGTGTATACAAACGCTTTACACGGACGCTTATCTTGGTCAGCGCAATCAAGTTTTCGCGCCACGCGGCACACATCTCTCGGCTTTCGCCTCTTCGTTTCGAGTGGTGCACTTTGAAGTGCGCCAAATAATCACGTTTGACAATTGTTCCAAATGATAATTGGAACTGCACTTTGGTGTACGAGTATGAATGGCGACTCGACATGACCACGTTTTGCGCTAGAGTGCTCTTGCGGTGTTTAGTCGAGATTTTGATAATGATGCTTTGTGTGGTCAAACTTTTAGCAAAAAAACTTTTACCTAAGACTAGAGTTCACCACATTAAATAGTAAAACAATGAATCTATTTTGAATCGAGATATCGCTTAACCGAAATTTTATCTCTGACTAGGTCGTCATTGTATTGTACAATATCTGTCAAATAAGATTTTTCGCCGAATTATGTCTCTGAAATACTCAAATATTTATTCATATTTTTTGTCTAAAAGAATACTTTCTAAAAATATGTATACTAAAATTGTAAATAATCAGAACGAAAAAACTGAAGTAGTAACTTGTAGGTACAAATATTACTCTGGAGTACTCTGAACACCTTTATATAAAACTGCATAAATATTTATTAGTATTCAAAACGATTCCAAAATGCGTCCATGTCCATTTTGAGAAAATAACCAAAAATCTGTAAAGTTTACTTTAGAATTTACACTAACATGGAAACGTGGTAACCACTTATGAAAAAATTTATAGATTATACCAATCGGCATTTCCATAAGAAATGTTCATAGAAATCATTTGAACAAGTTTTTTATTTGTTTCAAAAAGAAATTCACATTAAATCAAATAAACTGGCAAAAACAAAGTATGAAATTATACAGCTTATATCATAATTCTGTTTCACAATTTTTTAACCTTAAATTGTGAAATAAACTTAGGATATAAGCGGATTTGGATTGTTCTGAAGAAATTGCACTAAAATTTAATACATAGAGTTGTTATTTAGTGACATTGAAACAGATTTATCTAAAAAGTCATAAAAAACACGCATCGGCTCTGAAGAAATCCCAGTGAAGAGTACATTGTTTATTATTGTCGTTAATATTTAGTGCTCTTTTAGGTCAACGGCAAGCTAAACGATTCCTCATCTCATCAAAAGGAATATCCAGAAAGTTACTTTCACTTAGTAGAGAGGACTTACGCATTTTAACTAGTTACAACACAGGACATTGTAACCTAAGATATCATCTGATATTAACGTCTGTCGTTTTTGTGAAATGAACACTGAAAGTTCAGAGCATGTGCTCTGCGAGTGTCCTGCACTCGGCAGACAAAGATTTTGTCACTTCGGTGACACTTTTGTAAATCCATATAAACTTTGGAACAACAGTCCCCAATTTGTGCTAAAATATATTAAAAGCCTATGGGGCTAAAATATAGGCTATGCACAATAGATCTTATTGGTCGCAGTGTTTCCTGGCCTACAATAATAATAATAGTCGTCTTTAGTTCTAAAGGACGCGCTTAGATTTTGAAAAGTACTAGCGAGTCCAATGGGGAGCAAATTTTCTCAATCACGAACTCCTCAAGTCAGAAAACTATCGTTCGGAAAATTATCAAAAGTTATTCTTCAATCAATAAATATTTAAAATTTTCTTTAATGCAATTTTTTCTTTTAATTTAAAATTAACTTGTCTTGAAGCATTTTGCAAAATTTTCCACACCCAAAGAAGCTCTTAATCATCTTCTAAGCGCACCCACACCCTCGGAAATTTTCTAATCAAAATTAATGAGTAAAAAACGCACACTCAATTAACTTGTTTATTTTTAACGCAATTTATTAAAAAAAGGAAAAAATAAGTAAAATCAAACAACAACAACAATAATTAAGAGTGAATCGAGAAAGGCGTCATCTGCGCCACCAGCAGCAGCAGCGGCAGCAGAAGCAGGAGAAGCAGAAACGGCAGGAACAGAAGTCGCACAGCTGGCCCCGGTTTTCATCGCTAGTTCTGCGTCATTGTCGGCCATCATTGCCGGCAATATGGCTGAAAGGAGAAAAAAAACAATTAGTTGCCAATTAATACAAATTACCCCGAGTTGCCACATTGTTCCACTTCATTGTGTGTTGTTGATGTTGGACTAAATTTGCGGCGTATCAAATGGAGCAAAGAAGAAACGCTCGATTCATTTCAGTGGTGGCTAGTGACTTTCGTCTATTCGTCTTCCAATCCGATCCAACAGTTGTGGAGTCACACGCCTATTTCTTCTGCAAAGTATTCCATGGTGCAAGAGATAGAATTCAATTGTCAATAAAATGATGACCACTTCTTTAAAATAAAAGTTACTTAATGTCAGTTATAAAAAAAGAAAATATATTTTACCTAAATTTTTAAAGACGATGGAATGAACTTCTAAGGTTTGTTGATTCCCCCAGCATATACGAAAGCACTGTGCACAATCTCACTGCTGCACACCCAGCGGATACGGCCAAGTCACTGTGACGCAAGATAGTAACGCTTCACGTCCACTTCCAGATCCAGCACTGTTGCCGCTGCTGGTATCCAGCATTTTCTTGTTTATTTGAGTCCCGCTATTTTTCTTAATTATTTGTATTAAATTTCTTTTTAACCCACACAAGCAAAGCAGAACTGAACTAACCAAAAGGAACATGGGGGCGAATGGAGTGCATGGTTTGGGTTTGCATTTGGGCTTGGATGGTAGGAAAATTCGAATTCAATGACTTGCAGGACATCAAGAAGAATTTTGTTGTTGTTATTGTGATGCTGTTGCCGCCTGTATTGGCGTCTTAATGCTCTAGCTGGTATTTGCTTAGTGTGCGCAGGGGGCAAGTGGCGTGAAGGGCACAATGCGTCAGCATGGGGTGAAACTAATTTCATTTGTGGCCGAAGATTAAGTTTGCCTACTTTTTTTTATTTGCATAAATTCCACAACAGATTGCTGAGGAAAATTGTAAAAATTTAACGAAAATACAAGGTGATTTGTACAAGACAATAAGAATATATTAAAGATTCAGAATATTAAAATGTAATTTGCCTGTTACGATATACACGATTAAATGTATGTACCATATGGATTATATAAAAATTGATACAATTTGTTCAAAGATTACATAAAACTTTATTTTCTGTGTATTATGACTGAACTGAATTTCGACAAAACTCGCTTCAATGACTGATATAAAATTTCTTTATATGACATCGAAACAAAATATCTTTTAAATAATATCCTTCAGCAACTTTTTCATTAATTTCTTATTACAATTAAAAAATGCTTGTAAAAATTTGATTTCATTTCAGCCAAGGTAAAAGTAAACTCAGCCACGTCTACGTCTAGCAGCCGATCCATGAGTTTTACTTGATATTCCTAATGTCCATATTTTTTTTTTGCTTACTGAGCACATCGATATATTTTGTGCTTCAGTTCGTTTTTATTTTCGATCTTTTTACAATCTCCAACATCAAATTGCAGATTGTCTTATCTTGCAGTACGTTATCCTTTTCAGAGAGAAACTAATTGAACTTTTCTTCTAATGAATAATTGAGCGTAATGCAACATAAAATGCACGTGAAAAACACAAACTGAGGGCATGATCTGGAACTAAGAAAAACATATCGACGCAAAAGTTCTTTGTACATAAAAAATAAATATTTTTAGCCTTTTATATGTACATATTACATTTTGATATTTTGTATCAGTTTAACTTTTCAATTCGCATAACATTTTTGTTGTACTGTTCATATATTTGACAGACAGGTGTACTACGAATTGCTGAACTGTGTTTACTTTTAGTTATACCTTCTAAATTTATCTAGATTTGAGTTACCAAATTTTATAGAATCTACATTTATTTAGATCCACAATTAGTATTGCATATTTGACTTATTTCGCTCGGCTTAAAATTTGGAACCAAAACCATGTATAAGTATCTCTGAGCGAAGATCATATCTACCGGATTAAGCGAATATAAACTCCAAGTCATTTAGGCTAGACAATGGCTTATATTTTTTCTTCTTCGTATTTTTCATTAGATATGCAAGTAAGAATAGAAAAATGTTAACAATATAATTTTGATTTTATATACGATTATACATGCTATAATTAAATTTTATTATAAATAAAAGACATCCTTTAAGTTTACAGCAAAACTTGTCTAAAAATATATTTATTCATTTATTACAAGAATCTGTTTTCATTTTTAATTTACAAAAAGTACTTAAAATCTAAATTTACGTTTGCAGGCGGATGATGTGCGTCCACTCGACACACCCTGTATTCTAGTTTATTATACTCTCGAAAAAAAAGACCGCCCTCAACTTAATTACGAAAAAAATGAACTCAAGTCGAAATTTTACAACAATTTTAGCAGCTACACAAATAAAATGAAAAGCGGAAAAGAAGAAAAAAGTATGAATATGAAAACAAAAACAAAAATAAACCCTAAAAATTTAAACCCAAACGGATACGAAACGAAAAAGAACAGAGAAGAACTGAAGCGCCGAAAGTCAAAAAGTGCTTTTTAAATGTTAAAAGATGGCGGCAACGGCGAAGGCAAAGGCAAAGGCGGATGTTGATGTTTTGTAACGATTAGATGAGATGAGATTGTCTGTCGCTGATAATGGTCGATTTCATGCTGCCAGATACGCCGAATATGTTGATGAGTTTTTTGAGATGTTGATGTTGCTTCGATGCCACTTCAAGTTGACAATTGCTGTTTGTGATATTTTGTTGTAGTGGCTGATGCTGTTGTTGTTATTGTTGTTCTTGCGTTGATTTAGCGCGCGCGCGTTGAAGCGGTCAAAACTAATTGTAATTCCGTTGAAAATTAAAACGGAACCGGAAACGGAATTTATGCAAAATTCAGTTGCTGTTCCTTTCTGCTGTCGTTGTTGTTATTATTTTAGTGTTGTTGTTGTTGTTGTTGATTATTTTGTTTTTGCTGTTGCTGCCGCTTCTTTTATTCTCCTTAATTTGGTTCTTTCCGCCACACTTCAGCGCCACTCTAATTTCTGGCGCGCTGAAAGTTTTTACTCTGCAGCGGCAATGGCGGCACACCTTCGTTGGCCAACTGCAAAAGACACAAAAACCAAAATAAAAAGGATACAAATTAAAAAGAAAACCGTCTCTCTGTTAAGCAAGTTAAAAAATGTGTTTACAGCAATTAAGGCCAAAAACAACAAATTGCCGCCGCCAACCAAAGACAAAGAAAATGTTTTTCTTGTGTTTTGTTTGTTTGTTTTGTTGTGTTGTGTTTTGTTTTATTTTTTCTTTTCTTTCTTACTTCTTAATAAAACACAAGTTTTCTTATTTCTTAGTGCGTAGGTATTTTCGCCTGGGGACCTCTAAAGCGGAAACGGAAGTCGTAAGTTGTTGTCAGTAGACGACAACACCAAGTACGCCAAACGTGAAGTAAAAGTAGACGAAGAAGAAGAAGAAGAAGAAGCAGCAATGGAACACATTCTACAAAATGTCGCTCGTTTAATTGTTTAATTAAGATTTTCATGGCCCTTCTGTGATAGAATCTTCTTCTTTTTTTTTTGGTAATTTCGTTTTAATAACTTAATTGGTGTCAATTATGAAGATTTGAAAGTAGGAGCGTATTATGAGGAAAACTTTTCGCTTTTAAGTTTTTAAACTAAGGCAATTTACATCCAGATATGGTTAACCTTCAAGGGAAGTTTTAGGTTTTTCCCTTTTTCTTCATAATTTGAATAGAACCCTTGCCACAGTATCAAAAAAAATTTATGTAAATTGAAGCATTAGGCAATTTACAATGTCATAACAGAGTTTTACTATCTTTGATTCTTTACAGAGCTGGGCACGATCTAGTTAAAAAGTTAAAAGTTAAATATCGAAGTTAATTTTTTCCAAATTTTTAACTTTCCCGTTCATTTTGAAACCACTAAAAAGTTACTTAACTCGCGGTAAATTTCTTACGTTCATTCAAGTTAGTTAAATACAATTTTGCGGGTGACTCTTGTCGAATTGTACGTCACAATTTTTTTGTGCTCGTATTTTTAAATATTTATTTGTGTTTTTAATCGAATTGATTTAAGGCAAATCGCATAATTTACAATCAGAAATGATTTTTTGTATATAAATAAATAAATACAATTAAATTTGATCAAAACTAGCTGAATCACAAATTTATAGAAATTAACCCTTGTTTAAATACAAATGCATAAATTTAAAAAAAAAAAATGTTTAATATTTTTTTCAAGTTTATTTTTGTTTTTGCTATAGAAATTTTAACTTGTACGTTCAATTTTTAACGACTTTACCTTTTTAACGAAATTGTCGAATTTAACTTAACGAAGTTGAGTTTTTGGTAAGCATTTCTCGGATTAACGAAGTTGAATTCTTAATTAACGATGCCCACGTATGGTTCTTTAGAAATCCTAAGTAGATGAATTTTGCATGCTAATTGTCAAATCAACAATTAACTCTCAACTCAATTGAAAATATAAAATACAAATATGTAAAGTTAACGCTGCTACCAAAAACTATAAGAACTTTAGGTTGTAAATCTACTCAAGTTCAATACTTAATCATTACTTCAATTGTTCATATATACTTACAATACTTAATAGTATTAATAAACGCTTCTTTTGACTTATGACACTTATCATTCCAGAACTCCGCCAGGTTTTAAGCTAATGTGCGATATTGGAATGTTTTTAAAAAGGATAAAATTTAAAATGTTTGATGAAACAATCCTAAAATCTGTTACTTTTTTTAAAGAATCTTTAGTTTTCACAGCAATAGTAAACTCGATCTATATTTTATTGTTTTTTATAAATCGTTTGTCTTGAAGTACCTTTCAATAATCCATAAAATAATGTTTAAAAGCGATTTTCATATAATTCGTTTTGTTTTGCCTCCTGATCAATTCGAGTTTCTTAAAGTTAGACATTTTTTCATTTCAACATTTAAAATCCACGGATAATGTAGTTATTAAACCAACAATTTCAGTATCTTTTAACAATAATTATGAAAGAAAACTTCGCACTTATTCGTATTTTAAAAGAGAATTTCCATCGTAAACAACTTTATTAAAAGTGGCTCTAATAAAAAACTTTCAAGATAAAGCATCAAAACGAAAACAAGTTCAACGCCAAAGTTCGTCCAATCCCACGAAAATAACAATCAAGAGAACCAGCTAGAGGAAAACAATGACGAAATAATGTTGGACAAGTGTCAAAACAATGTTCAGCTCGAAAACGCTTTTATGTCGGAATGAATCATAAAAACGTCATTGAGATATTTACAACAACTGCTGCTGCTGCTACTGCTACTTCAACTATATTTGCAATATTTCCTAAGTACATGGCACTACTACATAACCGACGCAAACAACGGCAGAGAACCCGCTCTCGAAACTGCAATTTCGCTACAAACGGAAAATAATTTCAAAATTTATTTCCGGTTTATGAATGAGCACAATGAATGACATAAACACCCTTCACCGGCAGAGAAGCACTTCACTTCACATCGAAAGAGTGGACGCAACGTGAACCACTGCGAATGAGGCGAAACAGCAAAACTGCCAAAGTTACGAAATTTATTTAAATTCTTCTTAAAAATAACACAACAAAAACAAAACCAAACGAACAGTTTTTTTTTTCTTTCTTTCTTTTCTTTCTTTATTAAATAACTACAAAAAATATCAAAATTAATAAATATCCATTGGAAAAAAAGAAGAAGTAGCTAAATTCCATTCAACACCTGACAAGGACGTGGTCAGAATTCAGTCAAAGGAAAAGGAAAATACAAGTTATCGAACAGAAAAAGAAATATTCAATCTTTCAAATGTTGCAAAGGAACTCATTAAAACTATCAAAATATTCCTTAAAAAATCAGGTAGTAACCCTGCAGGAAAACACAATCTAGATTCATAATGTTCTAGTTCTGCCATCAGCGAAGATTTAGTTATCAGTTAATACAAGGTCTCAAGTTATATTCTAACAATATAGGAATAAAATAACTCAACATCTATTTTAACCGTGATAGTATCGTTCCAATTTATCTTTAGTGTGAAGATGAAGACTTCGATATAAAATTTATGTCATTTCAAAAAATCGCTCATCACTGGAAAAATAAAATCTATTATATAATAGATACTAAAATAATCAAAAAAATTACGTCGAATAAACATTTTAACAAGCGAACTAGGAGCCAATGACGTCACAGCCACTTGTTCGGTTTTTGATATCATTGCCTAAATTGTATTTAAGATTAAATATTGAATTCTTTTAATGGAATTCAATTGAATGCAATTAAATGAAATTGAATAGAATAAATAAACTAAATACATTTGAAGAAGTTAGAATTCAATAGTCAAATTAGTTCGTAAGCTCTAACGATATTAACATTTTTATTTAATCATGTACAAATTTAAGATATTTATGTTAACGCTATAAACCAATGTTCATTCTGCATAAATCATTGTTTAGATTATCAGCCAGTGACTTATTGTACCGTTATGTTACAGTTCATAACTGGTGATACCGATTAGGACATTCTCATCTTAAATTTATCAGTTGTTTTCATGGGAAAGAAATAGAAAGTGTACTAGTGGTGGCTCCAAAATAAATAGTAATTCGCTAGTTCGAAACTAGTTGTTTTTCCTGCAGGGAAGTCATAGCGTTAAGATAAAAGAATATTGAATTGGCACAACATTACTTTGAATTCAGTTGTAAATTCCACAAATATTTAAGGTAAAAACATAATTTATAAAATTAGTATACATTGCATTTAAATGGAATACACTCACAAATGCATAAATAAACAAAAAAAAAAACACAAACACCTTCAAAACATTCAGTTCTCTTTTTTCCTTTAAAGGTTTTTCTTTCGATTTTTAAAAACCACGTACAAAGGATCCTTAAAATAGATACACACATACAATTAATTGGATAATAAAGAGAGGGGCAGCATGCCCCTCACTATGACAACTATGGCTACGCCTCGTTTGATACCCACAATCAACTTTAACGTTAGGCAAAAGTAATTTTCTCGCTATTCTGCAGAAAATATCGAATATCGCTGATATCTCGCTTGGAAGCGGAAATTGAAATTTTCTCCTTTGAGAAATTTTTCCGCTCGGTGTCGCTGTTGTGCCCGCCACCGTTTACCATGTCGACGCGAACGTTTTCTCCTCCAGCTACGTCTTTATTTTTTCTTTCGTCCTTCGGCGCACTGTCACATCAAAAAGGGTTGCCATAGCATCGTCGGCGACGGCGGCGGCAGCAGCGGCAAGGGAACGACTGTACGTGCAGCTGCAGCAAAAGAATGTTGCCACTTTTGTTGCGATTTTGTCAATGCCATTTTTTATTGAATTGCATCGAAGTACGAGCAAAAAATATATAAATACAAAATACCAAATCGCAGTCAGGTAAAATGGAAAAGTTGGCGCTGTGGGCGCACTTGCAGCTTCCTGCTGTCGTATTGCTTCGACTACACTTTCCTTTGCCTCGCTAAGTGCAACTTTTCCGTACAGCACAATTTCACCAACACCCAACGGCATTCAATTTATTCAATATGAAATATTGTAAATACCGTGAGCAGGTGGCGGCGCGTGCGGTGCGGTGCGATGCAGTGGGATGGGGTGTTCGAACAACGTTCAGGGACGTCACAAAGTTTTTTCATACGCTTTGAATCAGTCGCAAATGAAGGAAGTGATTTCCTATTTTTCAGTTTTAGTTGACTTGAGTTGAGTTGAGGAACTTGCTTAAGTTGTTTATGTTTGCGTTAAATCAAATTGTGAAAATTGAATTAAATTTTGTAATAAGCTAAATTTGTGTATAAATGCAGTTTGGTAAAAAAACAGATTGGTTAAGTCAAATTTAACATGTTGCCAAAAAATATTTGTAAAAATTGTATCATCAAATTTTAAAATTATTAATTTAAAACCGGATGTTTGGAATTATAAAAAACTCATTATAAAAGCAATTACTTGAATTACAGTGCAATTTCAAAGTCAATAAGCCTACGAAACCCAATTAACATTTACGCTTTTAACAACTTCTGATAAAGTCTTTCACACTTCATACTAATTTTTATAAAGTAGCGATTTAAAAACTTATAAATCAAAACAACATTTCACTTGAACTTGTATGGAAAGAGTTCAATAATCTCTTGTTTTATTGTTCAAACTAATTCTATTCTTTCAGCAACATGTTTAAAAAGTATCTAACTTCACTAAATTTTTAAATTTGTTGTATGTATAATGGTATCGATTTCAAACAATACTTATATCATAGCTGCTGTCCAATCAAAAAGTCTCAAGCTTCGAGTGAATCGCCTTTTTAATTTTGATCTTTCTCATTAGTGTATAAATGATTTTATTAATTAAAAAAACTTTTTTTTTAATTATTTGTCATAACCAGATTTAAACTTCATCATACACAAAAGGTTAATCCCTTATTTATAGTAATGAATTGTAATTTTAAAAATTCATAATAACTTAATTAAAAGTAAGTAATGTGATACAAAAAGTGTGGATATTTTCGGATTGTATTTAATCAGATCTGATTTCAGGAATATATTATATTAAATTATATTATTATAAAAAAGTCAAGTATTTCTACACTTTAAATAGAGTTGCTAAGTTAAGTTACGCCTGTCTTAGACAGAAATTTGTGAAAAAAATGAGTTGAATTATTTTTATTTTTTTAACATTGAATAAACTGAAGTAGAAAAATAATAAAAAGACTAAAGATTGAGAATTTTAATAAAATGCATACAATTCAATTTGAAAAAGAATATATGTACATATATACATTTACAAGTATATATAAAGCAGCAATTTGATTTCAATCGCAACAGAAATTTCTCAAACAATAACAATTTAATTTATTTTGCTTGTATTCTGCTTCTTGCATTTCTTACAATTCCCCTTAAGCTACGTTCTATCTATTTGCGAACTACACTTCAGAAGCTAAAACCCAAAGTACACAACAACAACGACAACCACGACAGCAATAGCAATAGCAACTATAGACAGATAAATAGATACAAGCACAATAAGAGAAGATATCAACTGAAGCAACACTATTGCGGTGTCAAAAACCGAAAAATAAACCCGTAAAATACAAATAATGATAAACGAAACATGATAATCCAAAAGATGCGATAGCGAAGCACCGAGTCAAGTTTAAGTAAGTTGAAGCCTTGGTTACAGCATTGGTTACACCACGCCACAAAGAAGTACTCAACTGTAAGGTACGCAAGAATATCGCGTAAATAGTTTGGTTTACGCAAGTGAGCATACTCGAACCAAAGGAGGATAATAGGTACATTAAAAGTATTCATATTCACTTCTGGATTTCACACAATGAAAAGGAATACTTTTAAGCCAAGTTAGTTTTAATTTTAACCACCTGTGAGAAGCTTTACAGCATAAGCTTATAAGGCCTTAAGGATTACAAAGAATTGATTTTAGTTTGATTTAAAGCCCCTCATATACAAATGATAGATACACATATACGGTGTAATAATGTAATTCTTTTTTTAAATGACGACGAAGAATGAATGCATTTATGCAGATATTCACTTGTCAATATTCACTTTGAAAAGAATTTACAAACTGACTATTTTTAATTGCCTTATAAAGTTGTGAAGCGTTTGTTTCAATTGTTAAATTACTTTTAACATTATTTCCAGTATCCATTCCAGTGTCCAAACACATTCAAAAGCAATCTCACATACTATCATCTCAAAAGAGTGTGTAATATTTATCTTTAAGTGTGACAAGTAACATCTGCCTGCAATCTATTTTCCTCCAATTTGATATTCGATTAAGAGTGAATCGGAATGTTCCGTAGTGCACCGGAAATCATAAGATATTGCATTTCTTTATTTTTATAAGTTTCTCTTGTGACGTGCAGCCAAGCCACAACGCACCGGAAGAGGTTGTCGTCGACAGCAAAATTCCGGCGGAGCAACAACACGGACGACCGACAACTTCATTTGTGCACTTTGTCGTTGCCACGTGGAGGTGGAGTTGGAGGGCGAAATTGGATCTTTTGTAATCCTGCTGCAAATTCTTTTTGCAATGGCGTTTATATCCGACATGATTAAACGTCGATTAATGTTGTCTTTAATGCCAGCAACAGCAACTGTTGCTGCAGTTACAGCTGCTACATACTTTTCTCTATTTCTTTTTCTACTGCTTCTGCTTCTACTTCCACTTTCAAGGGTAGCAATCTCCTGTTGCCGCCGTCTGACGGCATGTCGCAACTTATTTTCAAAGTCGTTGCTTGTCATCAATAATAGCAGCAGCCGCAGCAGCAGCAGCAGTAGCAGTAGCAAAATTCAGTAGCATCAATGGCATTAGCAGTGGCAACATTGCCAGCTAGAAGAGACCACATCTGCGATGCCATCATCGACATTCGCAAAGTGAATTCACGGAAAATGCGGAAAATTGCTGCAACTGAGTCTGTGGCAACAAATGGCGACGACAACCACCAACTGCGCATTGCATTGCAAGTCAAAGTTGCTCCGGCTGCTGTCGCTGATGTTGCTGCAGTGGCTTCTGCCGCTACTGCTGCTCCTTCGGCTGCTATTGCTGCCGCCTTATGCTGTCGCTGACTAATGGAGTGAATGCATCGAGGGCATGTGCAAGTGCGACCGATTGTAAGATTTGCTGTCATGGAATTTTTGTGTATTCGCAAAAGCCATTTCTAAAGTGAAAATTGAAATTGTTTGTTAACAGAAATGTGAATACGCTCGTTTAAAAAATCATACGACAAATACAAAACTGTTTGACAGTCTGCAGTTAACATATTAAAACATTTATAATCTAGGTATAAATAAATAAACGAAATGTAAATACGGCTTCAAGTGTTACCAAGTGATATTAAATTGCAAATGTTTTCACTATCACTTGATTCCTTATTTTATATGACAATATTGTTTAGTTATTTCTTTTTAATGTTTATATTTTACATTTTATCCATTACATATATTCATTAAAAAAACTATAAATATATTAAACCCTTATTAAGGGTGGTCCGACAAGTACTTAGCCTCATTTTAAAGACCTCGAGAAAACGTATTTTTCACACGGGTTAAAGAAGTTGGAGCATCTCTGGGCCAAGTGTATCGAGCTTTAAGGAGACTATGTTGAGAAATAAATAGCCACTTTTCCAACATTTTCGTTTTTCATTTGTAGACTAAGTACTTATCGAACCACCCTAGGAAATGCATTTAAGTTAAATTACAAAACAAAATATCTTCGAAAATAGAGCTTGAAAATGAAAAAAGAACAGTGATGTATGCTATTTTGTGTTTGAGCTTTGAACGTAGAGAAATAATCAAGATAGATATAGACATATCATACTTCACATCTTTATATACAATATAATACTGTCTGTCTGTTTTCTGTCTGTCAGTTGCTCGAGAACCTCTGAGTCGATTTCTTTTAAATTCGGTCCATGAGAGACCGATAAATTTTATAAAACTATCCACTCCCGCCGAAAATTTTTGAAATTAAATTAACACGACAACTTGAGACAATTAATACAGATATTGGGTGGAAACTTCGCACAAAAGTTGCTGTTATGCGAAGGACTGATTAAATATTGGAAACGATTAGTGTGGTTCATGTTTGATTTTTTTATTATATATATAAATATAGCCATCATAACTAATTTAATTAGGATGATTAATGATGATAAATCATTCGGGTGATTCGCAAGAAACTTCTTTAAAATATTTTATATATTTTTTTAATACTATTTAAAACAAGTTTATATTTTAAACAATTTGTTAATTCATGAACCACCCTCATTTGATTGTGATATTTAACAAAGTATAATAATGGACCAGCAGTATTCAATCACCCAATGAACAATGTATACTAAAAACGTTATATTTGTTTAAATAATTACGAAAGTATTTTAGTACAAGTGAATACAAATACAAAATTTTTCTACCAATGGAATGACATTTTGGGTGAGAACAAATTAATCATTTACATAAGTAGTTGAAATAGCTTCAGCATTCCTTACTTAGCTTAACATTTCATATGTATGCCATCAGAATGCAACAATAGGAACGAACTATCCAAAGTCCTTTGAAGCACACAAATGTCCAATTTCTACAAACAAAAGGGCAAACAATTGCAGCTATTAACAAACGAGCCATTGACTAGCAAGGCTTGTTCTTCATAAATTGCGCTTGTCTCTCTTAATTTCCCACAAATTTTCACTTCCTCTTTCAACTACAACAACTACAACAAATTGACACGGCACTAAAAATCTAGACCAATTAATCACTGGTCAAGTTCGAAATATGTAAATTCGTAACAAGAAGGAAAAACTGTTGCAGCCCCTCAATTGCTGCAAACACGACCACACACACACACAGAGGGACGTGTGAGCGGCCACCAAAGCAAATGTCCCGAACAGAAACAGAACCACTTTTAACTTACCTCAAGCGACGCTTCGCAATCAACCACCCAACTAAATGCTAAACCAAATTCATAAATCAAGAACTCTTACCCCCGAGCCGAAACTTACCTTGCGCTCCTGTTCATCCTTCGACAGTTGGCCGCCGACATTGTTGCTCTCCCCTTCGCCATCGATTGGCGATGGCGTTGTCGGTATATCACATTCCTCCGTTGGCGGCACAACACACCGCAACGAATGCCGATCGAAAACCAGCATGGCAGGACAACGTTGCAAGCGTGGATAGCCGCCCTGACATTGCCAATAGCGGTTGCAGGACTTTCCCAGCGGCACATTGCCATTGGCATCATCGTTGCACAGCGCTGAAATTAGAGATCAGCGTAAGTAAAATCTAAACCCATCACAAATACTAAAACCGATAAGCCGAAGCCTTTGAGCAGTCGGTCTCTCGAAGCGGACATGTTTCGTAATTAGCACCAAGTCATGACGGCCGTGCCAACAAAGCTCCCTCTCGATTGTCATGCCAAACGCTATTGAAATGACAATCGAAATAAATGTGCCGCAATGTACCGTTTGTTAGTCCTCATATCCTCAACCGAAATACTGATGCTTCGCCTTAAAATGCAGTAGGTAAGTTCAATGCTTCATCGGAATGGACACTTAAGAAATACTTGTACAATATGAAACTCTCTTCAGACTCTTTATAATTAGCATTAAACTGAAATATTAACGAACTTTTCATTTGTATCTACTATTTTAGGTTCAATGAGTAAAATCTTATTTCAAACTTATATCGCTCCGAATCGAAATTACTTAAATTCGACTAGGCCGGCACTTTTTCGTGTGTACTTACGATGTTTCTGACAACCGTCGACATTTTCGGGCCAATCACAGCTGTGCGCCTGCTCGTTGTACAAAAGGCCACCGATGCAGAGCTGTTCCGTTGCTGTGCCATTCCAGCAGGTCCAGTAGCGCGTGCAGGATGTCTCATGTCCAAAGATGCCATACAACCAGTCGCAATGTTCGGTGGAAATCGGACCATCTGTTGAAAGAACGACAAAACGAAAAAAAAAAAAAAAGTTTAGATACCCACATAGGAATGTGTACGTACGTAGACCCAGACAGGAAAAACTCCGTTGCACGAGAGGAGGAGGAAGGGAGTGGAGTGGAGTGAGTTAAAGCAACGTGTATGGAAATTTAGGGAAATTGGGAAAATCAAATTGAAATGTTGTTGTCGTTTTTATCGGCCATAAATTGCTGTTAATGGGTTTGCCGAATTGTTGCAATTGCTGCAACAGTGTGCGTAAGTGGAACGACATGTTGCCGTGCTGGTGGTCACTTTGCTGCAATCCTTTGTGGCCATTGTGCCACACTGGTCGTCCAACGAACAATGTGGGCTCTGTTGCCGTGCTCAATGTGAAATGCGTGCCGTAAAGTGTCTTTTGTGGTAAACGATTGTGTCTGGCATTTGCAACGATGAGAATTCGAAATTGATTTCTAAGGCAAAGCGTTTCCTTTTTTAAACAAGCTTGACATGGAATTGCATTCAATTGGAGGGTATTTTTTTTAAATATATATTGTATATAAAAGTAACTATCTTTAATCGGAAATTTATTGTTAAGGTACTTAATTCTTTTGAGAAGTTAAATGTTTGATACTAGTTACTAATTCTTGTTGCCACACTGCAAGAGTGATTTCAATTTCAAACTGCATTTTTTATTACAATTAAATTATTATATTGTATTAGTATCAAAAATAAAATTAATTTATTTAAAGTAAATGTAGACATTCTGGACTTCTCATTGGGTTTTCATTTAGTTCATACAAGCCACTAAAATTTAATAAAAAAATATCTTCAATACTAACTAATACGCATAATACCAAATAGAGTCAAGCACTCTTAGCCGCAACTATTGTTCCAACATGTTGGACACATTTGAATTCCAAACATTCAAGCGATATTCTCTCCCACATATGCCGAACACTTTGTCAACGATATCGTTAAAAATCTGTACAACAAAAATTCAGACTCACTTGCTAATTGTTTGCCATCGCAATAGCTGGCACGCCAAGGATAATCACAGCCCTCGGTGACACCGCGATGTTTGCCGGCAAAGACAAGTCCATTTGGACAATCATACAGTTCCGGCTGATTGCTAACACACTCCCAATAGCGGTCACAGTAGGTCTCGTCGCTCACAACGCGTCCTTTCACTTTGCACGGATCCTCCTGGTTACCCTTAAGCTGCTGTTGTTGTGATTGCTGCTGGGCCGCAGTTATGCCGGATGCTAGAAAGAGGTTAAAAAAACGTGCAACAACAAAATTAGAAATGCGGTTTCGATAGAGAAGGGACAGGGGGCTAGAATTTTTAGTTAGGAATTTAGGAAAATTGGAAAATTTCTAAAAATATATATAACCAGAATCTAACACATTTATGAACATTATATAAAATTGAAAAGAAGCGATTTTTTTTAACGAAAGATATAGCATTAATTCCAGTATAAAACTAACTAGAAATTAGTTTGATGAAAGCATATTTTCGATTTATAAAAAGGAGTTTAAAAAATATGGAAAGGCACTTCAATTAAAGATTTAGAAAAATGTTTCCCCTGTACATATTTTAGTTTGAATTTCTGTCTGAAATACCTTCCATATACAAGTCCAAAGAGCATATATGAAATGGATACATAAAAGGACGTTATACTCTCCTGTTTGCTGATACTTTTTGTGTTACACAAGATAAATAAATGCACAAATGCAAGGGGCGGCTCAAATTGCAAATTGTCCAACCCTAATTGGGTCAAATGGGCTATTCCAGCAGGTACGACAATACAAAAGTAAAGTAAAGTAAATATTTGTGTGCACACCAGTTGGCGGCCATTTAAATTGACCACAGTGTATTAGAGCCGAAAGGACAGACATGAGCTTTATATGTCATTTCCGGTTTATTCAATTTTCATAACACACGCCATCTAAAACAGAACTACATATATTAATAATCCACAAAACAAAAACAACAACAAAAAACATCATTGTGATAAAACTTAATCTAACCAACAGCAACAAAAACAACAACAAGAAGAAGAAAAAACGAAGATTGCTTTGAAACTTTCTTAGTTACTTAAATGCATGCAATAAAACTTTTGTCGCTCTAACTTTATTAAATATTTACACCAAACACAATCAAATCACACACAGCGACTTGTGCACGTCGGTTATTGCGTCAGGATGGGTGGGGGAGTGGTGGGGTGTTGGTGTGGTCGGGCAAAGAAAAACAAACTTTCGGTATTAGAATAACATGCGGTGATGCCATGTAATCCACTAAATTTATATAAATTTCGCACAGCTCTTGCCTTGCCAAGAAAGAACAGCGAAAATAAGTACATAAAACAAACTGAGAATCAAAAAGGAAGGAATGAAAAAAAGCAGCGCCCATATTCTGCATGGGAAATCCCATAAAAACCACAAAACATTAGTTTGCTCAATTAAGCGGAAGTGTGTAAATTCATTTCCGTTTAGCGTATACACGTATACACCGCACAAACAAAGTTACAGCATTGAAAAGCTATTGGCAAGGCGGTGCTGCGCCTGAGATATGACTGTGTTTTGATATTGACTACGTTCCGGACAGGGCGCGTGCTAAATCCAGATGCATAAAACTTTTACGCTTCCGACTTGGATTTGAACGCTCTGCCGGAAATCAAAGTAAATCCTCACGTGTGTCACAAAAGTCAATGCAAATCGTAATTTTTTGACAGTGTCACATGATGGGGGCAAAATACCTTCCTTCTCCGTCGATGACGAAGCTACGGGGGGGGCGGGGGAATGGAGGAGTAAACAGCAGACGTCAATGAGAACGACAACGATAAAGAAGCAACACGGAGGCGGTAAAGTTAAAGTCGAGTCGAGGCAGGAAAACAGGAAAAGCACTTGCCGCGACAAACACAGCAATTGAGGCCGAGTTGGCATGTCATCAATCAGGATTGAAATTTCCGCAATTTCATGTAAGCCTCGTCAAAAAAACAACAACAACAAAAACAAACAAACAAACAGAAAAACCACCAAGTGCTTGTAGTCAAGACGAGTCGAGACTCGTTATTGGGGGCGTGGCAATTTGCTCATTGTACATTTGGTCACATCCAAAGTCCATTTCTTTCGCCGACTCCTGACTGCCTGACTGACTCACTCTCGTACACACACGAAATCGCATTAATATTTCACTTTAATGCAAGCATATAAATTCAGGACATTTTCATTAATCTGTCCGTCCCGACCCTTCCCACTTCGTTCGTTCGATCCGACTTTCTTCGCGTGCGGCGTGCGGCATGTGGCGTTACAGCATTCGCAAATCAAAATAAATATGGCTGTCGCGTCATTGACAGCAAATTGTCGTTTGCGTGTCTTAAGGACTTTTTTCCGACATCTTCTTCTTCTTCTTAAGTATTTTGATTTGGGCTGGTAAGTGTGCAAAGAAATTGCGTCTCTTGTCGCTCTGATGAAATTTCACTACCCCAATGTCCTTTTATTTTATTTATATTATAACGTGCTTATAGTGCCCGGCGTTGCCCGGGTTTTGTTTGGAATGGAAGTGTGTGGAAAATAATAATTTAGCAGAACTTTCCATTACTCCCAGTTGTTAATATAATAACGCAAATTTTTGGTGAAGTTGTCGACAATACCCATGTTAACTCAGATACAAAATTTCAGATTTTTAATATAAATATTATTATTAGATTCTTAAATTGTAGCGTGTAATTTTTTTTTCTTAGCCTAAAACCTTCCCGGATATGATCATAGCAACTTCCCAAATTTTTTCCCAATCGGATGAACGATTTAGCCGCGCTTCGGGCACAAAGAAAAAAAACCAAGATATAAACAAACATTTATTTTTATATATGTATTTAGATGACTTTTTTGTTGACAAATTTAATGCAGTACTTTTGATTGCTTTTACATGGATAGTTTCTTTGACACGTGTACAAAGTTAGTTCGGCTTCTATATAAAGTTTGTAGTTTCGAAACTTGAACCCATCTACAACAAAGGTTAGATAAGATAAGGAAATTATCAACTCTGGAGCAGACATGTGTCAGCAAAGACAAAGATTTTGCCATAATCAAAATCGTTGTAGTTGCATCAACAAACAACAAAATATTGCAAAGTCATCCGAAGAAGAAGTCAAGTAATCTGCTAGCATCGAAGCACTTTTAATAGCGAAAGGCCGACAACTTTTTCAATTCCGATTCGTTCGTTCTTTCTTTTATTTTTGTATCAACGGACCCAAAAAGCAGAACCTTCTTCTAAGGTCTTATACTGCATATGTATGCATTGGGGGGGACCCTGGCTTACCGCAACAAATATAAAAGAAAATAATCAATTGCGTAGGTAAAGCGACATCTTCTTTATCGGCGCATATACGCGTACATGCAACAACTGAAACTGTCAGTGACAGCGATGGCAGTGACAAACCTTCCGCCGCCACGACAATCAGCCGCACTGTCACGCCGCGATGACAAAGATGGAGGATGACAGCCTGCGTGACATTTTCAATGACTTTGCGGTTAATTTGATATGCTTCTAATCGAATTTTTATTTGATTTTGATACAGATTCGAGTTGTTTTTTTTCGATGTTTGCACAACAGGAAATGTAAATATTAGGCAGAATAATTAAGGCCGCCCACTTAGCACTTTGACAGTTGCGACGTAAACTAAGAATACAACATGAAAAGCTTTGATTGGTTTTTTTATTTGAGAATTAAAATGAAATGATGTCACTTGGTGTAACAACTCAGATGTGGAGATTAAGATCCTCTACAAGGATTTCTCTACTCAAAAAACATTGTTATGTCCAATGTTTTGTAGTAAATTCAAGAAATTTGTGTATGAAATCATGAACAATAATTTCAGGAGTTGTTATCACTACTAGACTATCATCTTCATAATATCAAGTTCGAATTCATGAAACTTGGTAATCACTTTATAAAGATCAATGGTAAGGGTTGAGTCAGACCCAAGACAAATGTTCTACTTTTGATCAAGTATAAAAATCTTGGCTTACATTCTTGACTTGTAAAAAATAAAATTGTCTTGAAAAACTTTTATTAAAAAACATTTTTAAATTTGTATATATAAATGCTTGAAGAAAACTCGATTATGAATAAAAGAAAAAATTCTTCCGCAGTGTTGTTGTTTTGTTTTGGAATTGCTTTAATTTTCTTCACTTTCTAAACTTAGACCGCATTAGACAAATTTAGGCTGAGGACCTGACAAGTACAATCAAACGAAAATAGGTCAAGTTAATTCGGCGTCGAAAGATGTTCGCGCCATTGCGCACTGCAGCAGCGAGAAACGCCAAACAAAAATAGCGAAAATGCTGCAAGTCACGTGAGACACATAAATCGCAAAAAAAAAACATTAAATGCAAATATGCATCGCCGGTGATGGCGATGGCGATGTCGCAGAAGAAGACACAACAGCACCCGGAAGTGCTGCTGGTGCTGATGCTGGCGCGGATGGCGGTGCCAGTGGCAACCCTGGCCGTTAAAGGGAGCATAACCCGGTATACGCAACACAAGACACATGAATGTGTGTACGAGGGGGAAGGTAGGCACTGGCTGGGTCATAGGGTAAGGTGTCAGCGCGCTGTTCGCGTAGCTTGGGCGTTTGTGATTAATGGATTTGTGCTGATGTGACGCTTTTTTTTGTCGTTATCATTCAGCAGAACACACACACAGTCACACACACACACACTGTCTGGCGCACAATTGTCCTGGCATTGATACGTATGTACAAGCTTAATTCGTTGTTATTGTTGTTGTTGTTGTTGTTGTTGTTGTTGTTGTTGTTGTTGTTGTTGTTTGTAGCCATTCGTTGTTGTTGTCGCCACTGCCGTCATTTTCGCTTTAAGCCAATTTAAGCAATGATGCTGAAAAGTGGCTTACACACCACATCGCTTGCGGATACATTTTCATTTTTATTTTCTTTTTCTTATTTTTGTTTTTGTAATTTTCGCTCATTTTCCCATAATCATCACAATGGTTCAAAGTTTAAATTTTAGATGCAAAAATAAATTTTAAGAAAATTTTAATTTAGAGCGAAATGCATATTTGCCAATGACCATGACAAATATTTATATTTCTATTTGAACTCGGCATTTCATTACAAAGTTGAAATTGAAAATTACTGACACCAGAGATTTTAAGTTAGCGGAACTGCCCGTCCTCGTTGTCAAGATTCTGAGTTACGTCGGTGGGCGTTAAACCCATGTTTGGTGAAGTTATCGACATTAAAGCTACAAACTGAAATAATAAAATTTCAAATTTGTTCGAGCAATATTAGCGAAATAATCGAATATACTTGATTTATTTCACAAATTGTGAGCGTAATAAATGGGAGTGGCAGATTTTGTATAGCCTATTATTCTTCCCGGTGCATTCCTACGAATGTTTATTATATAGCTCTTCAAGTTCCTGAACTATGGTGGCGTTACATTCATACGACCACCCAATATTTGCGATATAATCGAATATTTTAACATAATTTAATACATTGTAGGTGATTATGTGGGCGTGGCAGACCATGGCCGGGCGTGATCATATTAACTTCTCAAGATTTCATTTGAATGAATGATTTAGTCAAAAAAAAAATAAAAAAAAAAATAAAGATAAAAATATTTTCATTTTTATGTATTAGATTTAAAAACTAACCTAGGCGCTTTACAATATCTCTAACTAAACCCTGTGTACTAAAATTTATATCTGATAAAATGGATTTCTTAACTATAGTGCAACCACCAGAAGAAAAAAGAATATTTCACTTGGGTTGAATGTTGAAATGAAATAAAATAAGGACAACTGCTGCTGCTGCTTCTACTTTTACACGCGTCATGCTGATGTCGTGCAGTGCCACAATTCCGCTGATGATGCACGTGATGACAAAGCATATGCGAGGACGTTCCAACGGAAACGAGCAGTGGACGCGACGCTGACGCGCGCATGTGGTGATTGACACAATTAATAAACAATTTCTGTTCTGTGGATTTGTTACTTCAATCAAATTACACGCTCTACAAAGTTTGTTATGTTGTGCCAAATAGTTTCGCCTCGAAGGCGGTTGGGCTGCGACAGAAGGCGGACACAATAGAAAAACGCCGTTGAGCCATGTGTCAATCTGTGGATTATGTAGCTTGATAAACTGTAGTTTAGACGCTGAGACAGGAATAACGATCGATTTCGTTTAGGTACATTAACGAAAGGTATTTCAATTTTCCTTTTGTAACTGACATTCAAAATACATGAAGAATACATACATACATACATACATACATACATACATACATACATACATACATACATACATACATACATACATACATACATACATACATACATACATACATACATACATACATACATACATACATACATACATACATACATACATACATACATACATACATACATACATACATACGTTACATGTTATTCCGCACACAGACAATTTCCACTAAATTTTATTTTCCACACTATGCATGTATAATACAATTTTCTATGAAAATTTAAATGTTAAATTGACATCAAAGTATCTAGTCTCAGATATTAGAGTTGAGTGTTGGCTGGTATGGGTCTATAGCACTCAGTCCTTCATACTGTAATGTTAGTTTAACATGACGCAGTTTTAATTTATCATGGATTGTAATATTAAATTAAGCCGTTTGGATAAAATATTATGACAAAAGTATTAATTTAACATGATATAGTGTTAAAATCAACAACACAAGAAGTGATAAATTAACATTGGATCGTATTGACTCAACATTTTTATTGTTTCACAGTATCATAATGTGTCAAAATGTTGGAAAACTGAATTAAATTTATCTATTTATATAAAAATTAATGTTTCTTTCTTTGTACCCCATGCACGGCTAACAAAAATTTGCCACGCCCACCTATTACGGCCACAATTTGCAAAACTATGTAAATATATTCGAATATTTCGCAAATTTTGCTAATAAAAACTTTGAATTTTGTTTCTGTCTATAATTTTACCAAAAGTAGGCGTAATTGAAACAATTTGACGCCCACCGCCGTAACTCAGAATAGCGTCAACGGCGAGTACCGGGAACTTCACTAACCAATTATGTAACTTATTTAGATTCACAACTAAACCCGGACAACGCTAGGTATTAAAACCAAACATAATTTTAAATGATATTTGTAACATTTTCGTTAGCATTAAAAAATATTTACCTGAAAAAATGTTAATTTTACATGTTTTTTTTATTTTTCATGTGTTTAGCGAAGCTTGAATAGGCGTTCGGAGCATTTAGAGAATAAATAAAATAAGTACGCGTGTGTGTCCTTTAATGTATTTCAAACAAGTTATAAATGATAAATTCGCCTTAGCATATTCTTGACGTCACTCTCATTGAGTTAAA
The DNA here is from genome assembly GCA_949127995.1 of Suillia variegata. NCBI lineage: Eukaryota > Metazoa > Arthropoda > Insecta > Diptera > Heleomyzidae > Suillia > Suillia variegata. Next base: position 19,395,503 of record OX421846.1, read on the forward strand.
AACAAATTACAACAAGACGTTGTAAACTTTTTACACGAACAAAAAGTATGAAGGACAAAAGTTTATTCGTTTAACTTGAACTGAAGCACGTTCCGAATACGCTCCAAACGCTCGTCACATATTTGAGTTCGTTTGAACCATCGATTTGGGACATCTGAACATAATTAACTTACCCCGAGCGAGTGCGACATTTCTCGAAAGCGAATCGACAATTTCAAAGTGAAACACTTTCAAGTGAGATTATCTTCCCGCTTACTTGCTGACGCAAATAAAGTTTTTATTGATTTATGCCTCCGATAGCTTCTTATTTTGTTTTATTCAATTGTAAACTTCCTTTTTCCCATAAATAAATTCAATCTAAATTTGAGAAATTGTCCTTTTTCAGCCATTGGAAATCGTCACCTCCTCGCGTTGCCATAACAAATAAATCGGAATTTGCCATCTCAATGCTGGCCGCAAGCACTGCAATAGTGCAAGAATGCAATTTAAGCAACAGATTATCGCTGAGCAGCGGATCCTTGCGAGGACGAATGCGACGCGTTGGCTTTGTTTTACAATTTATTACGCGCTCGGCAATTGTTTCTTTTATTTCTTTTCCTCCTTCTTTCTTTCTCTCTTTCGTTCGTTCGTTCATACATGTTACACAAATGTCTGCTGGCTTGTAGCTTATGTATTCTCTAAGAACATTTTATTGCACACAAAACGACATTTTCACATTTCAGCCACCCGCCCGACCAACCAACCAACCGCCCCCCCGACAGCCAAAAGAAGCTACTAAAGAAATTATGAGCGGAAATGGATTTGTACGCCATAATGGAGGCAGCATAAAATCCGACTATGACACAAATGACTTTATGTGATTTTAGTGAATGCGTATACAGAGACATTCGCGCACTAGATCGGTTTTGAGAAAAAAATATATATATACATAGTATATGGGTTATGTAAAATAAAAACTTGATTTCTAAACTTAAAAAAAGCTAAAGAAATGACATTTCTAATCTATATCGAAAGAATAAATTTAATCTTTATGTTGACGTATTTTTCATGTCTTAGAATTATTTTTACATAACGTATATAAAATATGATTTGAAAAGAAAAATTAATTCCAATTCCATACTGCATGAACCACTCACACTCGTATGCCTATACTCGTAAGTATATTTTTCCCTTAAACTACACTTTAGTTGCAACACTTTATACCTCACTGCCACTTCCCTTTTATGATTTTAACCACTTCCGGTCGTGTTGCTTCTTCGTCGTTCTCGCCTATAAACATAAAGAAATAAAAAAATATTATTGCAGTCTACACTCACAGCAAGAAGACCTCCTCCTGCTCCAGCTCCTTCCATTGCAAGGAGCTTTCTCTTACCCTCGAAATTTGCTTTTTTCCACGCAACAGTGTTGTATACCAAATGCGAGATTAACTTTACTACTTTATTGCAGCCATTGTCATTGTCGCTTTGACAATTTTTTGTTTCTTTTTTTCTTTCTCGTTTTACAATACCTTTGTGCGTTTTTATTTGTTTTTTTCTCGCTTTCTTTCATTTCTTTCGTTTGTGTAAAGGCAAAAAAATCATGACCAAAGCTGTAAAACTCGTCCGGCTGACTATGAAGATGAACAAGTGGGTGGGGCAGGAGGGGAAACAGCAAAAAAATCGAAAAGCAAAACAGAACAGAACAAACCTGAAAATTCTAGGGAAAAATCATACAATTGGAATTTACACATGCTACTGTGTTGGTTTGAAATGGAGCGGATTGCACGAGTGGTAGGAATCAGAGTTGTAGTAGAAGTGGAGGACAAGCGCGTGATAAGCTCTGTCGGATTATCTTTGCGGCTACTTCTTTCGCATTTTACTTTTTCCATTTCATTACGATGTTTTTCGGTTCGAGTCGTTTTTTAGTCACTGCAGCCGGTGTTGTCACATTGTGTGGCAAAGTGCAGACAAATGTTGCGATCGTATGACCACTTTAGCACCTTCTTTTTTCTATCCTTCCTTCCTTTCGTCCGCTTTTTTACAATCCAATTGCACAAATGTAGCAGAATTCATAAGAAGAATGGAATGCTTCAAATGTCTCATTTATTGAATGAAGTTTATGTTTCTCCTTTATTGGTGGAACAATTCTTGCAGGGAGTCCATTAGCCATTGGACGAATTGTACATCAAATTGGGCATAAAAAAATAATACAAATTTATATGCAAAAAAAATTTTTTTTAAATTTACACATAATTTAAGAAATATTAATATATATACATGTATTATATATATATTCTTTATATAAAGAAGAAAGTCTAAGATAGCCATATGAGACTTGGTGTCTCATCCAGTTCCAATTAAAACTGTAAGGACTTAGCTTCCAAATTTGAAAGCTCTTTAATTCAACATGAATACTAAAAAGTTGTGCTGAACGAAAGAAATATATTTTAAAAAAATAAATTATATTCTGTAAATTTCTTTTAAATTGTTTTGTAAGAAAAAATAGTTTTTTGAATCTATAAATAAAATAATTAAATAGTTTAAAAATCATAAACAATAACTCTAGTTTAAGTTGCAAATCACAAAGAGAACTCTAACGTCAGCTCGGAGATAGAAACGTAGTTCGATTGCTGGCTACAAACCAGATGATCATAAAATTGAAATCCCGGCCCGACACAGAAAACAATTTGTAACTTTATATAGAACGAATAATTGGACTTAATACTACAACCGCAACTAAAGATTTCTGAAGACTGTGGCAGCTCGTTCACATGAAATCTAAATATAATCTGTCAAGTCAAGGCTCTCATAGAAAAGCAATGACAATGAAATCTCATTTTTCTCCATAGCCCTTCATTTAATAACTTTATTTGTGTGACTCTATTTCCTTTCCCCTCTTCCCCTTAAAATACTACCGGTTCCATATTGACAGATCTTTCCAGATCCCATGTCTCGTAAGATTTTTATTAAAAGCTTTCCTACATATTTAAAATATTTGCTAAAGTCAGTTAAAAAACTTCGTATTATTTACTTGGAACTTTAACCAAAAATATTTCCTCTTATCTGCTTTCGTAATCACTTACAATAGTGACGTTGGAAAACCGCGTCCCACCAAATTCCAGTCATGCAAAAGCAAAATCATCAATTTTCTTAGGAAAACATTTTTTAATAATATTCATGAGCAGCTGAGGCTGAAGCGGCGCGATGCTCCGCTTATTTGGCAATAAGTGTTGACAACGACGCCAATGAAAAATAAGAAGAAGAAGAAGAAGAAGAAGAAGAAGCAGATAAATCTACGCTCTGAGCTGTTGCGCAAATATTTTAAATGCTATTAACATATTTTCGAGCAAATATTTGCGACAGACAGGAGCGGAAGAAGTGAGGCAGGCGTGTGTCAATAAGACGCGCACATCGCGAATAACAGCGGTGGGTGCTTTCGGTCCGTCTGTTGGTCTGTCTGTCTGTCGGTCTGTCTGTAATTCTGTTCATGTATCTGTCCGTCTGTCTGTTTGTCATACATAATACGTCCGTCGGCTTGTACCTAAACTCACAGAAAATAGAAAATTTGTTCACGCATTTAAATCGGCGTTGACAATGACAACAGCAACACAACAACAGCTGCAGCAGCGGCAACAGCAATAAACGGCGCTGTTAAATCAAGGCGCCCATTTGCCGCTGACAAATATGCGAAAATCAACAATAGTAACAACAACAAAAACAGCAACAACAAACAACTCAAATGCGCCTAAAATTTTCGCCCAAGAAAATTCCAAACTTAGACAGTGAAAAAGGGTTCTATCAACAACAACAACTGCAAAGATAAATGCCAATAATGCGCAGCAATTCCAAAGTGCGATGCCGCCTGTCAAACGAAAAAAAAAATTGGAGAAGCAAGCTCAGGTGTTTTAGTCTGTTCCCTAATTTATGTGATAGCAAATGCTTCAAGGAAATCGAAGATGAGGCTCCAGCAAAAAGTGTTCTAAGCATATTCGATGCCCAAAAAAGTGGCCATGCCCACGATAGAGGAAACAAGTGGAGAAGCTGCTGATGAAACGGTATTTAATTTGAGATCATTGAAAACCTGAACCAGCCTATTAGACCTAAACGAGTGTATGCGCGCTTTTACATACCTATGTATGTGTGTATGTGTGTTTGTGTGCCGCCAACATTGACACTAACACGTATGCAAATTGGCGTCATTCCGTGAGCATGTCAAACATTTAAGAAAATATTCATTGTTAGCGCGAGTGTAAACATTCGTTCGACGCACACATTCTGTCACTTCCGTATACATGAGTGTCTCTATGGGTGTGTGTGTTTGGGCGCACCGTGTAAAAACGAAAGAGCAAAGAAGAAAACGGTGACATAGCGAAGGCAGCGAAGGCGGCGGAGGCGGCCTCCTTGTTAATATTTAACAATAAAGGAAAAGGAACATGTTTTTCATATTTGAATACCCAAGCAGATTTTCAAAATCAACAAAATATTTTCCCAACAATAAGTTCGCATTCCGTTTCGCTGCCGCTGCCGCTGCTGTTGTCGCTTCCGCATCGCGAGTGACACGACTCGATTGCGGGCGTAGACGTCTTCCGCATCCTGCGCACCACATTTCAATAACGTAATTTCCTGTCGATGTTCTCTATGTGTGTCTGTGTGTTTATGTGTAGATGTGTGTGTGTAAAGGCGTGCAAAGAGTGCCAAGAAATTATTATGCACAATGCAATTGTCATTTTATTGAGTTGAGTTGTGTCCCATTGTCGCTTTTGATTGACTTGTCAAATGTTGATTTTACTTCAGATTTTATTTGGTTTTGTTGTTGCTATTGTTGTTGCTGCTATTACTGTTGTTGTCATGTAAATTTGACAAGTGCGTCTAGTTATAGTACTAGTTGTTGTTGTTGTTGTTGATGTTGTTGTTAATAAAATTATATTTACACAGATTGTAATTTAAAGATCAATTGCTGGAACTATGAGGGGCGTGTCGTTAGTTCGGATATTAAAATGATGTATGCAAAATTGTTTATTCAAAAATCGTTTCTGCTTTCCTACAACTTATTTTTTATTTTATAACTAATTTTGTATGTAAATATTGACCCAATATAAGTCAAAATATGATTTACAAGAGACATCTGGAAATTTCGATTCCATAAACAAAATGACAAATCATAATAATCTTTATTTTCAATTGGAATTTAAAATTGTTATCAGTTTGTCGTCATTGTAGACTTAAACAATTTAAGCTTATAAATTCATTTGTAAAGAAATTGCACAAAAATTGCTCGGAGCGAGGTCAATAAAATTCCGTAATTCCTGAGATGAAGTGAATTCGCTTTGGGCATAGACTGGCATATGTGAAGCAATCGCCACAATAACCTCACCTAGGAAGTTATAGAATGATATTTCTCGGCCAGGCCACTTCTACTTCAACCAACGATCTTTTTATGGAGAAAATATCAAAAATCAAAATCTTTAACGTTCGGTACTTTTGTGATAAATGAAAATCAGTAAGTAAGGTCAGAATTATGCTCCAACTAATGGGAGATGTGATATTGCTGAATGGTCCCTGTGAGATCCTCGGCCGTCACTATAACCTCACCTATCCTACAGAAATTACCCTCCAATGAGTACATCCACGTCTTACTATCTGCATTCAAGTGAAAAGAAATGTGTTAAAAAAAATTAAGTTTTTTAAAAACCTAAACTAAACGATATTTGAACCTATTTCAATATTTTCCATATTATTTATTTATTAAATTATGTTTATAAGAATTGCAGGACTTTCATTTGTATCCCAAAGAATTGTAAAACGCCGATTAAAAATTTTTATTTGGGAATTTTGATCCAGCCAGAATCTTAAGCCCAACCCGAAGTTGCAGATAAATACCTCTATATATCAAAAGGAATATAAGCCTAAATTTTATTACCTTTAGTTAAAATTTCAATAATTCAAATAAAAACTTCACACACCAATTAAATACTTAAATCAATTTTTTCCTGGCAGTTTTAATAACGGCGGAAATTTGCATTTGCGAACCCTTCACAATCACTTCGAGCGCTTTCACACTTCCTGCAATAAACATTTTCGAACTCACGAAACAGCAGCACCGAACACACGCACACAGATAGATAGACAGACAGGCAGATGAATAGGCAAACAGTTAGACGACATATAGACAGACGGCACGTGCTCCAAACTGTGTGTGACTGGGTTTTATTTACTTCTGGCCCACGTTCTCTCAACACGTCAGCGACCAAAGCGACCCCAGCGCCAAAGCCAAAGCCAACGGCATCGGCACCGGCAACACCAACGCCATCTAGCACACGTTTCATTCAAAGCTCAAAATTGAACAAAATTGCAACAATATCAAAATCGAAATCAAACTTCCTGTCGACGGAATTGCGACGACCAACTTCAACTCTGGCAACTTCCAATTCGCTGTTCGCTGTTCGCATTTAGCGTTTTTGCCTATTTCAGAGTTCAGCGATATTGTTTTCGAAAATGGTCCAAAGCGGGACAGTAGCTGCAGTCGAGAACAAAAAACAAGACGAGACCCGTTCTAAGCTTTGCTGACAGAGTTGGCAGCACACACACACTAACATACACTGAGGCGCGCATTGTCACATATACAATTACAGCCGCCGCCGCCATATTGGAAAACGATGCGATGCGTTTCTAGCTGTTAACTGCTTCGTTTGCAAATACAAAATGGCTGTCAGATTGTCTTCGTTGCATCGCGTATTGTCGCTTTTCGCTTTCGCATTGTTCGAAGTGTGGCAAGCGCGAAGCATTTTACACCGTTTTGCAACAAACTGAACTGCAAAATGGCTGACAATGCCGTTGTCGAGGCGCCATTGTTGTTGTACTTGTTGTTAGCAGAGACCGATGACAGTTCTAATGAAGGTAGCGACCGATGATAGTGCGAAACTGCGGGCATGTGTGTGCGCACAATGGCTGCGGTGATCATCTTCAGTTGGCAAATTATGAATTATTAATATTAAAGAATAAACCAGATTTAAAAGTTCTAAATAGTTTTTATATTTAATTTTTTTTTTTAATACAGATTTATTTAGAAAATTATTAAAAAATTTAATATCAATTTATATTTGCATATTTTTAATAAGCAACACCGAATCAAAAGCAAATCTGTTTGTTTAAATACCTTACTCCACGAACTGTAGGGTATATTCAGTTTGATATTTCATTTGTAAGGAGGCGTGGTACGACACAATATCTATATAAACAGACTTCAGATAAACTCACGTATGAGTACTCTAAAAGTACTCTGGAAGTACTCAGGTACAAATCTGAACGAGTGCTCCCGCAACCATTTCACGTTGACTTGTGAAAGAATAAAAAACTATTTTTGATTTCGGCCCACTGTGCGTTACCATTTCTTTTTTCTTTTCTATTTTCTCTTTTTTTTTCAATAAAACTGCAAATCTAGACAAAAGCACAAAAGACGTGCGCAATTCAAATCAAATTGTGATTATTCGAAAATTGCGAGTTTTCAATTTTCTTCAGGAAAAAAGCAAACACAAAAACGAGGACAAGCAACTGCAGCATATTCGCTTCATTTACACTATTTCCTCACTTCCTTCACCCTTCCTCCCTTCCTCCCTATTCCAATTGTTTTTTTTTTTTTTTTTATGCACTTTCAAATCTACAAAAGGGATCTACACTCAGACAAACACACACACATAGGAGTATACGTGAAGCAGCTGTCAGCACCGTTACATTTTTCGCATTTAATTGTTTTTACATTCACTCTACCAATACACACACACACACACATACCAGCTCTTAGACCGATTGTTGCTGCATTACCACATCACACATTCATACCAATACAAAATACACACCCACACTAACTCACTGTGGATTGATTGTACTACAACCAGACTGGATACAATAAAAGCATTTTTTAAAGAGTTACGCCCTCCTGTGCCCCTCGAATTTTGACATTTGTTAATAAATTTAATAAATTAAATTTTTTCATTCATTTATTACGGCTTGGAATGATATAAAAAATGATTTTTCAAGAAATTCTGTATTGAACAAGGTTAGGCAAATTGAAATCGATTACTTACAGATTACTCTAGTAATCATGTGCTATAAAAGTGTATTCATTCTGATTTAGCATATTAATGGAAAGCAAGGTTCAAACCTTATACATCCAAAATTAAAGCATTTAAAAGATCAAACAATTTTTTATTTTCGATTAAACTACAAAACTTATAAAATCATTTCGAAACAAAACCAAGTTCGAGAAATCGTTACGCGAAGTTCAACACAAATTACATTTTCTACAACACTCTGTGTTTTAGTACATTTTATTTGATACCCATATCGGAAATTTAAGGTGTATTTCAAAGAGTTCTTTTTTAAGTTTTCTTTAAAATTGTTCAAAGATTTCGTATATATATTAAAAAAAAAAAGCGTAAGCTCTTACCGTAGGGTGTATTCAGTTTGTTCTTCCATTTGTTACGCCCACAGAGAAGCTTGCAAAATATGAAATTTTTATATTATTACCAAATTTTAACAACAATTTCCGAGCGCCAGTCTAGTCTGCATGCTGTAACGTATTTTATTCATAAGTTGCGTTTAGTTGGCAACACTACACAGTACCGTACTATACCAGACCATACAAAAATCGTCAATTAAATTGCGGCATTCGCATTCGCGCTGCTCGGATGTGTCATGCTGCGCCGCCGTCAGTGCAGGACTTGACGTCAACAGCCTGTCGTGCCGCTCACGTTTTATGTTTGTGTGTATGTGTGTGTTTAGCGTGAAGTTGGTAGTTTATTGCTTTCATAAACTCTGTTTTCGTTTTTTCATCTTCTGCTTCTTCACCATTTGTTCATAGTTGGCACTCGACTGTAGGTGCGCCATTTTCTATTTTTGTAATTTCCGTTTTGCAATTATGCATTTTTTCGTTGGTTTCCTTGCCTACACCGTACCGCACCGCACCGCATCTCACCTCCCCTCCGCTTCGGTTTGATTTTCAAAGTTGATTGCAAATTTTTGCTTTTGAAATGCAAAACGTTTGCGAAATTAATTTTATATTGTTTTCATCTTTTTTTTTTATTGTTGTTGTTGTTGTTGAGTGGGAGTTTTGGGGTTTTGAGTTTTTACGTTATGTTACGTTATTTTGCAATATGAAATTTGTGCAGTCTGTCTGTCTGTCTGTCTGTCTGTCTGTCTGTCTGTCTGTCTGTCGCTTGTGTGAAATGTCCCCTCGTGACGAAACAAAAACTTTGACACATGAAATTCCGGAAATTCATTTTTGATTTTTATTTTATGTAGTTCTCCCTTCTCCCTTCTTCATTCTCCATTTTAGTAATTGCATTTTTTTCGGGTTTTTGCAACTGTTTTGGGATTTTTTTATACACTTCGCCAAGTGGAAGTGCACTTACCGAAGGGTATATTGAGTTAGATCTTTCATTTATATCGCCCAGAAGGGGGCGTGGTAGGTATGACAAAGTATATAAATAAATTATCAGCGTCGGATTTAGCGATGTCCGTCCGTCCGTCTGTCTAACACAGCGATTACAGCCGAAAGTTTAAGAGCTATCGAACTAAATTTTGGGTGAGCTCATATCCTCCATGCGGATGTTCAATATAAACTATCTACCAAAAATAGGCGTGATCCGATAAGAACAACGCACACTTATGATAGAAAAATGTTGCACATATTCATGTGATAAAAGAAGCATATTTTTTAGGTTCAATGAAAAGGCGGAGGGTATATGAGCTTCGGCATAGCCAAATGAAAACAAGCGATCTTTACCCTACGGCGACTTTATGAATTTTAAGCAAGTCTTAATTAGTTAAATTTTGGTAAGTATTTCCGAAATTCAATTAAATTTAATTAGACACAAAATTTGTTCTGGTCGATCGTACGCAAGAACGCGTGCATGTGTGTTTGCATTTATGAATGTGTGAATGCATGTGTATGTGTGAGTGTGTGTGTGTCTAGTTTGCTATTTGTGTAATTAAGCTTAATTGTGTTTTGCAAATTTGCCAAAAGGATAATAATCAGCATTGCATGCAGCAAAGCCAAGCAACAAATTTAGCAGTGGACAACATTAAGACCGACTGGATTTAAACTGGAGTACAATTTTTTTAACACTTCAATTCCACGAAAATATTGAAAAACAATGAAAACAAAGAATTTATTTTATTTCGAAAATTACTTAATTAGAACAAAGTTGAAATTTTTAATGCAAATGAATTAAAATAGACTAAATCCTTCTAAAATTGTTTATAACAACTACAAATCATTGAAATGATCTTCGGTGAATCTTTGTGTTGTTAAACACATCCTTAAGATTCCATCGATTTATGACCAAGCAATAACTTAAAAGAAATCTCTCGAGTATCAAATTGAAAAAAATAGCCAAATTGAAAAATTTTCATGTCGTGGTTTTTTAGCAGATATTTGTTGGAATTTCTAGAACGCTTCTTGTGATTTTGGAAATATTCAAATTCGGGAAACCTCTGTGCATTTTCTTTTTTCTCTCTTTCTTTGTTATTATATTATTTGTTTTTATTATCCGTTGCATTCAAAATTCAGCCTTTTCCATCGAATACTTCGCAGTCTCTTGAAACTTTTAAAGCGACGTACATGACGTAGCTAAAGAGCCGTTGACTTAATTCTTGTATGGAAAAATATTTTCAATGCGTGAACTGCCAAATTCAATTCTTTATAATTTTGACCATTGTGCATATAATCGAAGATAAAAAAACGAAACTCTGTCAATTTGTTAACTTTCTATTGTAAGTAGTTCTGACTTGATAAATATGAAACTAGTAGCTTAAGTAATTCAATGTATTGCAGACGGAGTCAAATAATTTTAGGAATACGTCATTAAAAGTAAACAGTTGTTAGCATGTGATTTGAATCCATAATTGAACCTGGCTTCGTAAAATTTGTTATTTAAGATGAATATGACTGGATATGTTGTTCTGCTTGGATTCACCAAATAACTTCACCGTTTCACCTTTTTTAATCTTTTCTTTTAAATTTTACTTGAAAATAGAATGCTTAGAGAAGTCGTTTCGCCGAGCATTTTCTGAACATTGCCCTAAACTTTTAGGACGTCCTGGTTTTGAGATATATTTTAGCACAAAACTAACCTATGAATGAAACCCTAATAGTATTCAGCGGCACCTTTTTGCATAATTTTATTCCTAACAATTTTAATCTTTTTGAGTAAAAGGCAATTATGAAAATCTTTTCATTTGGTTAATTAAATATTTAAATGGACATTTCAACGAGAAATGATTGAAATGATTAATTATAGTTTGAGCGCAAGCAAATATTAATATTATGGAAAAAAAAGAAAAACGAAATGGTCGCACTTTGTTAATTAAACAAAAGCGAATTTTCAGTGTCCTTCTATTGACTCTGGCTGAATGCGAAGTGCTCAGCGCGCATTCAAATCCAAATCAGCATAATGAAAACCATTAAAAATTTAAATAATTAACCAAAACTCGTCGTTGCCCAAATATGTAAAAACAACAAATGACGACGAGGACAAAGTAAAAACGTCCATAGACCCATTGAAGTGCACAGAGTGCTCAATAGCAAACTGGCGGCGCAAACTGGGCTGAAATGCGATTCAAGGTGGACAAAGATAAAAAAAAGTGTTTTCAAATTGGATGAAAATTCAAATTCAAGTGATACGAGAACACTAAAAAATCTATAAACTTGGTTTATAGCAATATAATGCGTTATGGCTATAGTGGTGGTAGAAAGTTGAAATTCACTTGAAATAGGTACTGAGTTTTTAAAATTACAAAGTGTTAAAAGTAAATTATGGGCTCATTTCAAAGCGAGAAGCTTCTTTAAAAAAATTTATTTCAAGAAAAAAATTTATTAACTGGTTAATTATTAGGTAAAATATTGACTATCTTATGCCATAGACTGGAAAAATTGTACATCAAAAGATATCAAAGAAGAACATAACAGCTAAGATTCTGTACCAATTCCACATTTTTTTTAAATTTCTTAAATTTTGTCAGATCTTTAGAGACCACCATAAAATATCATACAAAAAATTTCAGAATGTTTGGTCAACAACTTCTACTTTTATGTAGCTAAAATCGCATTTTCGACCAGTGTGCGGCATCCCAGGATGATCATTTCAATTCATTTGATTTTATTTTGAAATTTTAAATTCGTCACTGTAACAAGACAACTTCTGCGCACTTCACTGCGGTCCGCTCAGTTCTATTCTCTCCAGGCAGTTCTATTCATTAGCCTTGATATTAAGGTGCCCCCAAATTTGTTTTGAATCAAACTTTCAAATAGAGATTCGTAAAAATATATAAAGTGACTTTTCAGCATTAGGGAGCACCCTACTGGACGGCGACACAAATGGGATTTGTTTTTCATTTGCGAGTTTCCTTTTCAATTGATGTTCATTAACTTTCGCATATTTGCTCATTTTATTCGTATTTTTATTTTTGGTTTTGTCGTTCTTTTTAAGCCAAAAATTCAAACCGACAAGTTTCGACTTGACGTCTGCCGCTGCCGCTGCACGTTGATATTTATTATTTTTAATTTATTGTAATTTTCTGTGTTTTGTTTTTATTGGCACAAGTTTTGCACAAAAGTTGCGAATTTTCGAAATTTCATCATTTGCGCTGAAGCATTACGAAGGAGCGTAGCAGCGAGCCCAGCCCAAGCGCCAGAGTTGACCTCCTCGCTGAGGATGCCAGTGCGAACGAGTTGATAGCGGACAAATTTTACATTTCTGAGATGCTTGAAGTTTATTTTCGCATTTATGGAGAAATTTTTCTTCTTGTGCTTTTAATTTGTTATCAGTTTCAATGAATTTTTCAAGTTTATTTTCAATATGGAAATTTCCATGGATGCTTGCTACTTTTCGCAATTGTTGTTTGTGTTCCTTTGGGGCACTCAAGTAGGAGAGGTTGGGCAAATTCTGAACTAAAGTTTTCTCTCATTTTTAATACTTGGATTAAAATATTGGATGCATTTGTATTTGTGTGTCTTCTCGAACACACTCAAAAAGAGTTTGAAGAGAAATAAACAGCATGTCTTATTTACAATGAAATAATAAAAATTGTTGAAGTTGTTCAATATTGTAAAAAAAATATATAATTTAATAATAATTTCATTAATTTTCATGTCTTATTATTTAAACTGAAATATTAACCCTCAACTAAAGAGGACTCAAATCATTTAAGTGGGACCAAGAACCAAATCTCATAAATCGCATTTATTCTGATGTCGATACTTTAGAATTTGGATAACTTTTGGATAATTTTTTAATGGACTAAAATTGTAAAGTCAGGTATAACCTATTACAAACCGAATTGATATGACTGGTGGAAATCGAGAAGAAGAGATTGAGCTTCCTGTTGTTCAATTTCTTAACACTTGACTTTTTCTCTAAATTTCCGCTTCTCTCATTAATAATTTTTCGATCCTTCTCTCTTCTATCCCTTTTCGCTAAACAGTTTAACATTTTATAATTTGTATTGCTTAGATTATTAGCTCCTAATCAGATGGTTAGTAAAAATATTTTATTTAATTTCTTTTTAATTTGTTGAATGGTTTTTGACCTTTATTTATAAAATCAAGAAAGTTGTTTTAAAATTTCATTGAACTTATTGGCAAATAAATCCATTTTTTACAAAAATGTTTTTAACAGCCGAAGGAATAATCGGAATAAAAGTTGAATGCGCTTACCGAAGGTTATATTGAGTTTGTTCTTCCACTTGTAACCCCCAGAAGGGCGTGGTAGATATAACAATGTATATATATATAAATAGATTCTGAGTCTCTCTGGCCAAGCGATTACAACCGTAGTTTAAGAACTATTGAGCTCCTATTATCCAAGCGGAGCCTAAGTTCTATGATAAAAAATTATTACAAACGGATACAGCGTATATAATCAGATCAAATTTAGTATTTAACTAACCAAAAGGGGGCGTGATCCGATAAGAACAACGCCCACTTATAATAAAGACTTGTAGCACTTATGTGCTAGAAGAAGCAACTTGTTTGATGTCACTGAAATGTCGCATGGTATATGAGCTTTGGCATAGCCGAATATAATTCCCTTACTAGTTTTTTTTATGAAAAACAAAAATAAAATTACTATGGGTTAACAATTTTCCGTTAGTTTTATACTTTTACTGCATTTGCGAAAGTTAAGAAACCTTCAAATAGTTTTGCAGTTTCGTGTTTGGGGGTCGATGCTGCTCCAATGCGCAATTTGCTTTTATTTTATAAATTTCCATTTTTTTTTTAGTTTTTGTTTTTGTTGTTAGTGATGTTGAATTTGAGTTGAAGGAAAGTTTTCGGTCGAATGACTTAAGTGGCGCTAATTAGTTGCGCCAAAAGTCATTAAAATAAAATCACATTGAAATTATGTGCCCCGGCCCGATCCGGTTCGGGCTTAATTGAAATTTGTTAGTTTTTATGTCAAATTTGCAGCTCAAAATGTTTTCGGCCTAATTACTGCAGCAATTCCAGCGGAAATGTTTTTGTGAATTTTTTAATTTCAAACTTTCCGAAATGGCCATTATTCTCGTAATTATGAAAGTAAATAAAGAAGCTAGTATAGTGTATTAAAAAAAGCAGCAGCTCCACTTCGTGTGCGATTTTTAATTAAACTAAAATTCTGTGCGAAAATAAAAACAAAACGGAAAATACGAAAATACGAATCATAAAAACGTTAAATAAAGCCCGAGCTAAGAAGCCGTAAATGACAACTTAAGGCTACCGCAACTGCAGCCGCATTTAAGCAAGTGTGTTGCGAAAACACACACACTCACATACACACACACACGCATACATCCTCATGTAAACTACGCAAAGGACTCATTAACAATTTAAGCGCCAAATTTCGTGTACTTTGGGGTTAGCTAAGCTGCTAAAATGAAAACTAAAAACTAAAAAAAAACGCTTCTTAACATGCTCAACAGTTGGATGGGAAGGGAATCTTGTCAACGCAGCAGATTCGCATATTTTTTTCTTCCATTTTTTCCTCATTTTGTGAAGGCTGAAGTTGAGCTCACGTTAATTTTGTTTGTTGAGCGAAGGTTTGGAAGGATCCCGCCCACGTTCCAAACCCACAACAGTCCAGCGCATGTGAACTACGAATGTTGCCAACGAACAGTAGCTTGTTTTTTACATAAACTATTAAGTCAGAAGAGCTTAGATACTTTGCACCATATAATATTGTAGTAAACAAATTTAAAATTATTTTAAATTTTGTTCCTAATTTTTGAAACACGCCCAAAACTTTTTTTCAAGCTTTTCGTTATTAGGAACTTGGTGGAGAAAGTTCATACGGCGAGTACTGTGCTGCGCCTGTGTTCTGTTGAATTGCTGTTGACGTGGATATATGTGCGTATGTGTGTGTGAGTGTGTGTGTGTGTGTTATGTTGGCACTTCCGTTTCATTTCGGTGTTTGCTTAAACTTTAAGTTGAGCGCGTTTTCTCTCGTTTTATTTGCGGCGTTGACTGTGGCGACCGAAATTGTGCTCATCACCAACAACTGAAAACTGCATCGTCCTGCGCTTTAGTAGATAGCACCTCTGATGCAGCCTTTTACGGCATCGTCATCGTCATCATAGCCACCATCAGCCAGCGTTAAACGTTAGTCAACATCGTTGTGAAATCAGCAGCCGTTTCCGTTTCCGCTTTGTGGCCCACATCGTCAACAGAAAAAGTAAAACTCTGCACACAAACGGAGCATAGCAGTACACACACACACGAACACACAAAAACACACATTGTTGTCAGAGGCACCAAAGTGCAGTGGTTCTTAAACAATGCTCCTTAGTATATCAAGCAAAGCAACATATAAAAAAATAAATAATTTTAAACTCTTTTAAATACTTAATTTTCAATATAAATAATATTGAAATTTTTAACTATCTGCTTTAAATTATAATCGACAAATTTGAGAGTCCCAACGCCAAAAAGAAATCTCGCCAGTGCAAAGTATGCGAGTAAAAAAGAATAAATATGCACATAAATACTCCACTCCACTCTACACTACACTACACTGCCAGCAAACACATCTCTGGCGCATTCTATACGAGTACAATACGTTTTTTTTTCGCGCCCTTCACAGTTGACATAAGAAGACCCCTATGCAGAAAAAAAGAATCCTAAAAACGACACGTCATCAAAAATTTAATTAGCCATTTAGCAAGAACCGCACAATCCATTCGACAGAGACAGAGCAGCCAAGCCGGTCGCACCCGGACCAGAGCTACCACAAAGGCGGCGAGTGCGGCGCTGCCAGTGGATTGTTTTTAATCACATTCGTTTTTTAAGCGGCGCTCGTCATACTGCCGCATTATGTAGCAAGTAAGTATTTCGGAATGTGTGCATTCCAAATGAGGCGCCAATTCCGCTTAACATTTGCGCTAGAATAGTAAATAAAATTCAAAATGGCGCAGTTAGCAGGAAACTCCAATTTTCAGTTACTCAGCTCAGCTCCTTCTCATGCCGGAATAATCGTATTAAATAGAAATTATTTAAAGAAATTATTTTTAATTTAAGATATTTGAAATGTAGACAATAAATTCTCGTACTTTATATTATTTAGAATATCTAACTTGAAAACTTTCCGTTTCTAAATTGAATCTAGTAATTTAGAGTACACCAAAGAATTAAAATAATAATAAAAGCTGTCAAGAAATCTTTAATTGAATATTGCTTACAACATGGACATGGAAATGTTTGTACGAGACGACTTAAGTACTTGTTTCAATATTTAAAGAACTCAGCTGAAATTGCATTATTACAAGACATTAGCACACAAATGTCTAATTTATTGAAATGGAATTTACAAGTGCGTATTGAAATATTCGTACGAATGTTGTTCCAAGGATAAGCTGTAAAATTCAATTGAAAATCAAATACAACACCTCAACGAGGAAAAAAAATTAAGGCTCTGCCGTGGGGGAAAGTCAACTTCAAATCTGAGCACAAGTAAATTTTCGACAGAATTTAATTAAAAACTTAAAATAGTAATTTGTGTTGATATCTCCAGCAGGCAGGATTAAAAGACAAAATCGCAATATTTGCATAGATGGTCAAACAGACACTTCAGACTAAGACGGACAGACAGACAGACAGACAGACAGACAGACAGACAAACAGACAGACGGACAGATACAAACAACGAAATATTGTCTGTCACATGAAATGTAAATAAACTCAAGTTCAGCTGGTTTTAGTAGAACAATTCTTGTAAAAATCTATTGGGTTGTCTTGGCCAGAAACTCAGTTCAAAATATGTTTCAGTATCATCGTTAGATCGTTTCTTTAAAGTTTATGTTTAAAGAAGATAATTTTTTCAAAACTTATTTGACCCAAACCTATAAAAAAGGTTTTGAATATCTATTGGATTGTCAGTGTAAACTTTTAACGTTAAATAAGTCAGCAGAAATCGCTTCGAATGGATAATGGATTTTCTTCAACCAAATCGATTGAACTGACAACTAAATGAAAGGCGCAATATGAAAATTTTTTGTTGTATCATTTTTAAACAACAAAAATAACAGATGGGAGTAGGTCATCCCCATTTCGTATACAAGACTTAAAAACAAAAATTCGAGTAGAAGATTAAGAAAACATTTATAAGATCCAAGTCAACGGGATAAAAAATTTGTTTATGTTTCACTAACCATATCCAAAAGATTGAGTGTATAAAAGTAGATATAAGTAAATATTCCACGTTATTGTAATTTAGTTTTTGAAAATTATTTTAAGCTGTATTTATTGTTTTAGATTGATTTGGAGATCTCCAACATCCAGAGGTGGACATCGTTAATTAAGAATTCAACTTCGTTAATCCGAGAAAAGTTAACCAAAAACTTAACTTCGAATAGTCCAATAAGTTTAGTTAATTTAATATCGTTGAAAAGTTAACGTCGTTAAAATTTAACACACAAGTTAAAATTTCTATAACAAAAACAAAAAACATTTTTCTTTCACTTTTTATTCATTTAGTTTTTATCTCATTTAATTTTATTTATTTATATCCCAGAAGCCGTTATCTGTCAGTAAATCATTCGATTTACATCCACTAAATTCTAATTTTTGATATAGCAAGAAAATTCAAAACAAAGAAACTTTGGAAAATATTAATTTAACATTCCTAATCCTTAGATATTTGGACTCAAGGAACTAAAAACTGATTACATTCAGAAAAAATTAAAGTAACCTAAAAGCAGTCTAGCACACACGTTAACTTACATACATACGTGTTCTTGCGTATGTATGTGCTTGCGTACGTATGTATGTCTGGGCAAGCATTGAAAAATTTCAATTTCCAGAATAATAAACACTAAATGTGGACCATAAAATAATAAGTAAATATTTGTACAAAAAATAGAAAATTCACAAACTAAGGAGAAGATGAAGATGAAGAGACAATGGCAGCAGGCGACGAAGAAGAAGAAATGGCAAACGTGTGAACAATGTTTCGACTGCGGAGCAACAATGCAAATTGTTGATTTCTCTCGGAGTATTCTGAATGTTTTGTGAATGTTGTTTACTATTGTTGCTGTTCGTGTTCTTGTTGCCTGTTAACGCACAATTTACACGTCGTTGTTGCAGTAGTTGTAGTTGTAATTGTTGTTTTTGTTATTGTTGCTGCTGCTGCTGTTTTACCTCTCCTTGTAATGTGCGTCGTTTGATCGAAATACATATTCGCACTTAATAGCTACAATTAGCACATGAAATTGTTTTATGATTAAATTATAGTACATACGAGTACAAAATACATCGACAAGTACATACAACTCGGGGCATACATACGAGAACATCGACTGCCTGCTCGAAGTTATGCTGAAAATGCAGTGAAAAAGTGCTTAAACAGCAACAGCGACCGAACCTCATCACAGCGCTTGTTGGGCTACACGCATACTTTCCTACCCACACAGATACAGACAGTCAAATAAATAAACATACACTTAGATTTCTTAAACTAGAGTAACTTACAGTTTTGTCTAAATTGATTATTGTACAATATTTATCCAGTGGTTATTACTCACAAATCAACTAAGATGCAAAATAAAGCTGATTATCTCTTTAAGATATTTTGTGAGCAATAACACATGACAAGATATTTAACCAAGTTTTCATACCTTAAAGTAACCTGACTTATTTATATTTATTTTAAGTAAACTCTTTTGAAGTCAAACTGCTCAAATGTCTCGAGATGCTCACTGTTAAGAATGCTCTCTAATCATTTGACTTGGGCGTTTTACGAAAAATGCATTTTTACACTAATTTACTGCAGCACCTCACTGCATCATCATATGCGGTTGCTGGAGAGGGTGATAGTGTGTGTGGTAGTGGTTACCCTACTACAAGCAAAAAAAAAATATTTTCTTTGCGCGCACCACACGAGTCCTTCTTGCGCTTCAAAGGAAGTGCTTAAATTGTATTCAACTCATGTGTTAGTGTGATTTTATGTAGGTATGCGTGCGAGAGAGTGTGTGTGCGTAACTAACAGAATGTGTCTTTTATTTTGTTTTTAATCCCTATAAGGAATCACAAGCTAGTTACAAGCTAGTGTTCTAACATAGTTCTGCCTCCAGTTCTAGTCTAGCGAAAATTGAACTAGTGTATAAATGACTAGAGTCATACAAGTGAAAGAGGGAACAAGTTGGGCACATATTTTACCTAAATATACTTTTTTATACTATATACTTTTAAAATAATTAAGTTAATAGTTACAAAAAAAGGTAAAATCATGGGTCAATGTCATTAACCACTCTCTTTCTTCTTTTCTTCATTTTCAATATAATACCCTTCGCCACAAGCTAAAAGGTTTTTTCAGTTTGTTCTTCCACTTGAAACTCAGATAAGGAGGCGGTAAGAATCTATTTATAGAAGATCAGCGTCGAATTCTGGGTCAATTTACCGATGTCCGTCTGTCTGCCCCAGCGATTACAACCGTGGTTTAAGAGACATCAAAATTAGATATGTTAGCTCCTAGTCTCCAAAGTAACTATCGATTCGCTAGTTCGAAACTAGTCCATTTCCCTGCAGGGTTGTTATACTATGAGTTACCTGTGCGTACGTATGACACAAGAGCAGAACATCTTGTTGCCGTAATTGTTTTTTGGCTTCTATGTGTTGGTGTACGTGTTTGTGTGTGCGTTCGTAACTTACCTGAAATGAGAGTAAAAGAGAAACAAAAAAATTATTACTTGGAAGGTATGTGAATTTATTAATTAAGCAGAGACAGACAAAAGAAAGACACAGGACCCTGTTGTGAGGTTGCCAAGTATCGTTGGAGAAAACTGAAAAGTGAAACTTAATCAGGTTCTCTCTACCGCATTAAATTTTACCACTTTGTGCAAGGTGTTTGTGTTTGTGTTTGTTACGAGTATGTGTGTGTGTATATGACACACCATTATTTATACAGCCACACAACAAAATTATAAATTATTTAAAAAGTTTCCTGAGTTTACCTGAATTCACGTTTAACATTTCTCAAAAGTTAAATTAAGCCAAAGAAATTTCACAACGAATGATTTCAAATTTGGTCAAATATTATTTTGTAAACGATTTTTATTTTTTACTAACTTTCGGCTATTTTTGTTGGTATCTTTAACTACTTGCAGTCACATTAGTTTATAACCTTACATTGGCAAAAACAGTTGAAAATCCAACTACAGTTTAACTAACAATAAATCAATTGATTTTAATTTATAAATAAATGTTTTGTCAATGCTATGTTTATTTTGTGAAAATTTATAATTTTAATACAAATATTATTATAACTTTTATTGAATATGAAAATCCTAGATAAAGAGAACAGATTCGAATCCATCAATCGTAGTTTACATAAGATACAACTTCACAAAAAGAGTTTTTCCCTAATTCGAAAATGCCGCGAAAAACTCGAAACTCTTGCAACTGTCAAAGTTTTTATATAGAAATTTTCACATGCCTCGAAAATCATTGAAGCAAATTAGTCCCTAAAAAAGCCTAGAAAAATTCTCGAGTGTTTCAGAGTTGCTGCTATGTAAAACAAAATACTACTACTAAAAGTTGCACTTTGTTTCTTTAAGTTGAAAACGTTTTACTAGAATTAAAGTGAATGTTTGGTTTTAGTTTAAATCTCGTCAAAAATAAAAAGTGTTGTTTAGTCATAAAGGAAGACGGACAATACTGCTTAAATATTGACAATGGGCTACACATATTTAAAAAGTACATGAGGCAACACTTCTTAAAACCAACCGTAAGTTAGAAACTGTCTGAATTGCTGAATTTCATAAATGAGGTACTCGAAACTTTTTCTAGTTTAGCAGTTTTTGCGTTTAAGGGAATCCCCTTATTAAGTGCAAATTGAGAGAAATATGAAGCTTTCATCTAGTATTTAAAAATCTGGACTTTTCTGATCCAGATCCAGACACTTTGAGGTTAGTTTAGGTACCATCGCAAGCAGTCAATGGGTTCATCGTTGTAGATTCTCAAGGGTGATAAAATATCAAAATAAATTAACTTTTATTTAGACTTACAGCACCGTAAAAATTTACGAGTATCAATGTCTATGGCAATCACTTCAAATGTTATCATTTCCAAATGAACACAAAAACAAAGAAAACAAAAATCAATCTCACGAGTAAAGCAGCCAACGCCCGCCTTAAAGTTTTTGAGCGATTCGTATCTAAATGAGGTGTTTACGAACTGCCAAAAAGGACACATCCCAACGAGGAGCGGCGGTACGAAAGTGGAATGGAATGGATATCCTTTTGGAAATTTGTAGTTTTCCAAAAAAACAATTTTAATTGCACATCAGATAGATGAAAATGAAATTTTGTATTGCGAACCGAACGTGAACGTGATAATTTATTTTTACAGCTTGTCCAAAAATAATATAAACAACAAATACAAAATGTTTAAGAGGAAACTTTGGGTTGAGGTTGCGCAGACAGAAAAGGATAACGATACGCCAAGCAAAAACCGAAAACCGAAAACCAAAAGTAGATAAACAAAGTTATGAGGGTTATTTTTCGTCAAAAGTCAAAATTTTATTAATTGAGGTTTCGTTGCCATAAAATTCAAACCGAAAACGTTGAAGATTACATTTTTGAGTTGAATTTGTGTGGAGTTTTCTTAAATTTTCCGTTTGGGTCATTGCAGGAGATACTTTTGAGCGACAACAATAACAACAAAAACATTTCTTTGGCGCTACTTAAAATTAATTAAAATTAATTGTTGCAAAATGCGATTTTCCTCATTAATTTCAATTTGAACTTTAAAATTTAATAAATCGACCATAAAAACTGACACCAAAAAAAAAACGAACGCAGGCGAGTTTTTCGTCCAGTTGTTCCCACAGGAATTGTTGGTCAGTCAGTTTCTTCAGACTGACAGCCAGACAGACGTAAGTAGAAATTGTTAAGCCAGCCGAAAGGCTTAAACGCGCCGACACGAATAATTTCTAATTCAGAAATTCATGCAAAATAATGTCTTGCACTTAAGGCGAATTTATTTACATTTCTAATTTTACAATTTAGTTCTAACCAGCATATTAGACTGGTTTTCAAGAAAAAAAACTTAAGAATTTACACTGATGTGTCTTCAAATAATAATTTTTTGTTTATGCAAATTTATCATATTATTATTTGATCCAATCGAAATTTTTCAAAAGCTACTTTAGTATCTCAAAGATATTTAACCATAGACAAATGTATTAAATTAAGGTAACGATATTCCAATATTTATGAAGGATGAAGAGAAAAAGATAAATATGTGATACATTAAAATTTTTGAAAATTCAATTTCATATCTTAAAGGTGCATTGGATGTGATGAAAACCGTCATGTATTAATTTCGATCGGAATTCGTTAGAGTCTTTGTTTGACGCATCAAAATATATCTAAAGTAAAAATATCTTGTATTAAAAACACAACAAACATCTACGATTATACTTATAAATTACTACCTCGTTAGTTAATTTGCAAAAAAAATTAAATATGTAGCTACTTCCTCTATCAATCCAGTATAAAAAAATTCATGCTATGAAGCGAGATCAAGTATATAATATATATAGTCTTCAAAACCAATCTTATGCATACGCAGATATACATACACACACACATAGATACATACAAGCTTATCATATCGCATTGCCGCCGCCCTTAGCCGCACATCCGCATACTAAAGGAAAATCTCTGCTGTGGCAAAGTGGAAATCTTGTTAAATTCCCATGAGCAACCATTCACAACAACATAATTTCACGCAAACCTACAAAAACAGCAACAACAAAAACTACAGCAACAACAACAACAACAATAATAATGAATGCATTTTCCAAATACTTCGCCGCAGGATAGCAAAAATCTTATGAAATACGAAATAGAAAAAATCGTTTCAAGTAAATAAGTAAAATTTAAGTTGTCAAGTGAAATTGTTAGTTTAATATATTTGTTGGTATTTGTTTTTGTTTTTGGGGGCTTTGTAGTTGTTTTTCAGCATGAGAGAGCAGACATATCCGAAGGCAGCCAAGTTTTCGGATGCAGTGTAGCATGAAAATCCAGACAGACAGACAACCAGAAGAACGCCCGCCACAATGGTTGACTACCCCGGAGCCAACGCCGCTTGATTGATTGATGACCATGGTCAAGTGCAATTGTAATTAAAATACCTCGGCGAGGTTTTTGTTTGTTTTTTTACTAAAGTATATTTAGCAAATTTTTTCTATAATCTAATTTTATGTCTTTTGATCAATTCCCAAAGAATCGCTTAAGAATCTCTTAAGTTTAATTGATAGCACAGTCATCGAAAAAAAACTGTTCTTCAGAGTTTTTTAATTACAAAAATACTTTCATTTAAATACAAGGATATCAAAACTTAAAATTATATATAACGCAACCACTCTAACAGAGTGTAGGCGGAGCTTTTTTCTTTTTTTCGAACCTTTCTCATGGAAATCTCGTAGAAATCTTCCAAATGAGAGGACGGCAGTTGCACAGAAAGTTTTCATTTGAAAAATAACTGTTTCTTGTTTTTGCGTCTACCGAGGATCAAACCTGGAATGTCTACGTCGAAGGCCAATGTCCACTACCATTGCTCTCTGCTTATTTAGTACTTAGAGCGCTTCTTTCTAAAGAATCTTTCAAATGAGTACACTGGAGTAAAAGTATACTTTGGAGTATCTGCTAAAGTTGGATTTCTCCAAGCAATTCCATTTGAGTTTATTACATTGGTTCTAAAGAATCATTCAAGTTGTTTTTTTTTTAATTTGCGACGTCTTAAGTTTAGTTTTATCTGTTCACTTTTATGTTGTATCTACTTTGTGGACGATATCTTTATCTCTGAGTATCTCTAAATGCTCAGCAACTTTAATGGAAAAACCAGCAAAGAGACCGCATCAACGTGATTGCAATTGTCACTTATTGTCACTTCCTCCCCGACAACGAACACAACAACAAACAACACGAGTGCAAATAGTCGAAGTGAAGCCCGAAAACCCTTTGTACACTTGCTAAATTCCTTCTAAATGAAGTAACAATCGCAAAATGAAATACTTTGTGTCCTTTTTCGGATTTTGCTTTTGTTGTCTTTTCTTACAAGTTATTTTTTTCACGTCTGGTCACACTGCAAAATTGCATTCTTGACTTAAAAAACACCAAAGTTAAACCACACAAAAAATAAAAACAAGAATTTTAAGCTTCACAAAGAAAAACGAAGAGACGACATTAGGCGAAATGGCTTCTACTCGGCCGAAACTTATATACTCCGCATTGTACTCGTACTCATTAGGGTGGTTGAGAATTCAAATTTATATATGAAATTAAATTAAATAGTATTGTAATATGTAAGAGATAAGAGCGCTGCTCACTTTATCATTTAAAATAAGTGGCGCCATCTAGTGATGCAATAACAACCAAGAAAGAAGCGACACCTACCAATGATTATAATAAATAAAAACTTTCAATCGTGCTTTAAAAAGTTGTTTTTGTGCAATAAAAAATTAAATTACAAATTCTTAACATTCAAGCCGTTTGTCATATTTGATATGCCCTTACAATAGACACAGTGTGGGGTATAAAAACAAGCACAACTGACAAAACAAATCGAAATTAAAATTTCAACACCACAACTGAGAACAAAACATTCCGGCATGGTGCGGCGCAGCCATTCGCAGCTCGTGATGTCCCTGCTTCTGGCTTTCCGTTGCCACTGCCTCTGCCACTGCCCTTCTCTCCTCAGCTGCAGTCATCATTTCGTACTGCTGCTGTTGTCTGCACAAAATTGTTGCAACGAAAACAACCACAAGAACAAGAACAACAACAACTAAAAAAAAATCCAAATGTTTACAAAACATTTTCAATGAGCAGCAGGATAAAGCGAAGGGTCCTCGCAAGAGGGCAGCACGAGCATGAGTAGGGAAAAGCACAGCGCGGAACGCAACAACAGCAACAACAACAACGAAAAAACAAGAGTGAAAAAAAGGAATTTCAAAAAATGACAGGAATAAATTTTGCAGCCGAATTTGCGAAAATTGAAAAATCCATTGACAGTTAAAGACAATAATGGCGCAGCAAGGATATGAACAGGAAGGACATGCGCTAGGGCTGGGCTGGGCTGGGCTGAGCTGAGCAGGCGGGCAGCAGTCAGGCAGGCAGGCAGTCAGGCTGACTTGTAAAGCTAAAAAGCTTGCCGCCGACTGACAGGGAACTTCTTTTCAGCCATTTCTTTTTCATGTTTCTGTTGTGGTTTGTTATTTTTAATAAACAGCGCAAAAGACGTGATCGAAATTTAAATTGGATGGCGAACAAAATTAAAAAAAAATACAATAAACTTGACGATTTTCTTTAACTTTGACCAGAGACATCTTAAGTCAACTGACTGAAAATAAAAAGTTCTGAATTTTAAAAATTAATGTAAATTCGATACATTTAAAAAAATTCCATACAAAACAAATTAAATTAAATGACAACTTGGAAAGAGAGAAACTTCGATTCCAAAACAAACGAAAAAGTCATGATTAGGCCCACTGACTATTATAAACGTGCCTACATTATTAGAAGTATTTAAAAAAAAACAAGTAACAATTGTTTTTGGAATCATGAGCTATTCAGATTTGATTGAGATATTTCTTTATATGCCAAAAGAACCATTTGAAGTTATGAAGGCTTTATTTAAAATAGAAAAAATAATTAAGTATAAACCAGCCTAACTTTATCAGTGCGGTCGTTATCAAAATTTAGTCTGTATGTTTCAAGTCTAACTGAACGCGGTGTTTAAAATGTCAATCCATCTTCAATGGTTTCCAAGAAGAAATGGAGAATTTTTTTGGAATAGTGGTCGTGGTCATGGACTCATTGTCTCCAAAATCTAATAAGACTAAAGCATAATAACTGTTAATTGTATAGAACCAAAACTACAAAGGAATGAAAAGAGCTGATCTCAAATTAAATTATTAGGCACCACTCAGTCGTGGATATTGAGATTGGGCAAATGTTTGTAACGTAGGCATATGCTCAAGATAGATATGTATTATATTGTTTATCAGAATCAATAACTGAGACAATCTAGTCATGTCCGTTTGTCTGTCCGTCTGTCTTTCCATATGTCTTCCTGTTAACACGTTAGTAAGAGAAGCGTTGGAGATATTGATTAAAATGGTTGTTCTTATGCCCTAGACGAACTGATTCGATTTTGGAGCCAATCCACCACTCCACCAATCTTATTGACACGATATCTTGAAAACCACTAGAGATGTTAGGTTGCAACTTAAACAACATAATTAGTTATTTTTTACACATTCGATCTAAAATAAGGAAAGTAATCTTATTGAAGTGGTCGTGTAATATTATTAATAAGAATTATATTAACATTTAGTATATCATGAACCACCCTGATTTGACTGTAATATTTAACAAGGTGTTGCATTTGTAATAGTTGGTATGACCGACTATAATTTCTTACTCGTATCGTATTGTTGTTGATTTTTGCAAGTGTGTTATTCTCGTACGTATGTAGAATTTTTTATTTAAAAAAACTGCAATTTTTAATCAATAAAAATATTTCTCTATGTGAATTAATGACGTATTAAAGATCCGGTGGAGTAATTTATTTGACCATACCATTATTCATTTATTTCTTCATAATTTTGTTTGAAATCTTCACATATCTGCGATAACTGATATAAAACATAGTAACCGACGATTTAATCTAAAATTTTTCTGTGTTAAAATATCATCATCAACATCTTTGACAACAATCCCGAGATATGCAAAATATGCAAAATATGCAAAGCGAAGATAACGAGTGCAGGTGTTCATTTTAAGTGTTCAATTTGTTAAAAGTCGTAAAAGCAGCTATTTATGATTTATTTGCTTAGCCACAGAAACAAAACAAAAAAAACAGACACTCGCTAAGAACATAAACGACAGAAAAACAACAACAACAATGAATATGACAACAAAAACAAGATTGCCGCTGCGGCCTTTAAGATATTCCAGAGCACAAAACACACAAACAAAGGAAAAGGGCACAATTTATGATATTGGTGCGTAAATTGTTGTTGTTGGTGTTCGTAAATTTACGCGCATTACTTGAGTCCGCCCTTGAGAGGACGACCGTCTCTGCCCACCCAAACGCTTGCGTCTAGCGTGATGCGTGAGCGAGCGAGCGAGCGAGCGCAAATAAGTAGCTTAGGGCCATCAATTAAAATAATCTCAAAACAAGGACAACACGAAATATTGTACGGGTATCAAGGGAAAGGTATAAAAGGACTCGAAATGGCAATATTTCTAATCAAGCGTAATGAATTTAGCCCAAGCTAAAGTAGAAGAAGACCACGACGAAGAGATGAAGATGCGAAGCTGGACTTGCTGCAGTAAAAGTTGATTAAATTGTTTATTAAATGAGTCCGCGTTCCATTTGGCCAACAACTCAGAGCAGTGTTACTGTCAGTTGAACAAGCATCCGGATTTTTGAGTATGGAAAGTAACCGGAAATAATTATTATTAAAGTGCCAAATTCAAAAACACAAATGTTGAAAATCTTCCAAAATATTAATTCATAAATATGTTTGAAAAACAAATGTTAAATCCGTTTGTAAAGATAATTAAAAAACCGTTTATAATTTAACTAGAAAATGTTTAAAACTTTTGTTTAATTTGAATCATGGTTGAATAATAAGGTTAGGAAAGTAGAAACCGGATCGCAAATTGAGCGAACTCACCTCGAAACTTTCTGCCTTATTTTCGTGTCTCATTTTGAAGTTTGTTTTCTTGACTTTTTAACTGTCTGGTGTGCTAAATTAGTCAGTTTTTTGTTGTTGTTCAAAAATTATAAGACGGATTCAGCTCACTAAAATTCGTATTTAATAATTTTGTAGCAAGCATGGAAATTACATAAAAATTTAAATTGCAAAGAGAGAAAGAATATCGAGGTGGAGAGGCTCAATTTTCTACTTTGTTCACCTTATCTTTATTGCACCATGATTTGAATATTTTAATTCTAAAAGTCAAAAGTTATACAATAACTGATTTAAAAAATTTATATTTCGTTTTTTTGCAATAATTTAAAAAAAATGTAAAAACAATAAAAACAACGTTCAAAAATTTTTAGTGCTTTTTTTTTTATTGTCAAATTTGGTCAAACTGAGCTTCAACTAAGGAGTAGTACGAAAAATCAATCAAAAGTCAACCTCCCCACTTTATCAATTTTTTGAGCTAGGTTAAAATTATAAATATGAAATTTTCTGACTAACAAAGAAATAATATTTTGTACTAAGGTTGTTGATGGCTAGTGCATTGGCATTCGACACAGAACGTATTAGGTTTGATTTCACATGATTTGCATATTGGTAGGATTTGTATGAACCTAAAACGATATTGTAACATGAATTATATAAATTTGAATCTTTTGATAATAACATTTTCTGAGCAATTTAATTATTTTATAAAACAAAGAAATATCAGTAATAATATCAATAAGTTTAAAGTTCTATAAATAAAAATAAAATAATTCCTGAATTACAAACTAATCAATTTTACTTAAATGATCTCTTGTAGGTAATCGACACAAAGAGTTTAAAACCCTTAACCGTCCAAGCGGTTAACCGATATTTGAATTGAGAACTCTAACCAAATCCATCGTAAACAAGTGAAGTGACTTATGTTAAAAAAGTCCCTAAATAATAATTTCACCAGCGCACGCCGGTGCGTTTGGTCGTGCCGAAAGTTTCTGTGGCCGCACAAAACTTTCGCCTCTTACTTTGTGAGAGTTCAAAAATAAATATCAAAAATGTGAATAACTGCGCGCAATACCAAAGAAAATGAAACAGTGGAAAAAGAAGAAGAAGAATAAGAAGAATTCCCCATTTTTGGTTTTGGCCAAATAAATCTTAAGATTTCGAAAAACAGAACGCGAGCGCGGCACAAGTTTTACAAACTTTTGCTCATATGGTTTATAATCATGTGGCCCACAGCTTCACAGCACAAAACTCTTTCCACTTCTCTGCAATACCCTCCGAAAGGGGTTCGCTGTGTGTGTGTGGGTGTGTGTGTATGTCAACCAGCAAACATTAAGTATCTGGCGGATGTAGTAAATTAGGCAAGTGGCCAGCCGTCTTCTGTCTGGCACAAATTGTAACTGAGGAGCTCTGTGCCTTCGCTAACATCGCAAACCGCTGCGGCGACCTATTTTTCCATATCAAAAAGTCAAAAGTACCCATTCTCGGATTAGGCGAATTAGAATCGCTCGCGCCCAGAGTCGTCTTGATTTATGCGCGTATTTTTTGGGTCGCATTTAATTTGGCGCTTAACTATTTCCGTTACTGTTTGTTTGTCTGTCTATCTGTCTGTCTCGCTGTCGGTATGTTTTATTTACCCATATCTATCGATAGCAATAGTATTGCTGTTGTTGTTGTTGTGCCTCACATATGTTGTTTTAGATTTGCGGCGCTCCCAAAAGCGCTGATAATGACAATTTTCAGTTAATAATTGCGAAATTGTTTGGAAAATTTGCGCTTTTCTTTGCTTGTTGTTGGAGTTGTAAATAGTTCAAGGATACGACTAAGATAACATGGCGTGGATATGTCTGGGTTTGTTTATGAGGGCCAAATGGAAATGGGTTTTATTTGCATCTGCAAGCGATACGCAAGTTCTAATCTGTGACAATGACATATGAAAATTCTTGTAAACAGGCATTAATCTTCTCTGGAAGGGTGCGCAAATGTCGTGAGAATCGCTCGGCATAATGAAGTTAAATGAAGTTTAGCTTAATATCGGAACAACCGAAGCACATTCTGCCATTGAATAATCGTTTTCCTTTTTTATTTTTAAATATTATAAAATGCGACAGTTTAACTTGTTGACAAAAAACTTGTGGATACAATTTATTATTCAATGTGTATATCAGGTATTAAAACTTTTTAAAGTTTATTTTCTTATATACAAAATGAGTTAATTTTTAGAACTTAATGTAAAAAAAACTAGTAAGAGAACTATCTTCGGCTATGCAGAAGCTCATATACCCTCCGCCATTTCAGTTACACCAAAAAATGTGCTCTTTTGGCACATGTGTAAGTGCTCATGTCTCTATTATATGTGTACGTCGTTCTTATCGGATCACGCCCCTTTTTGGCAACTGGCAACTACACACAAATTAAATTTTCAAATATTGAGACAATATCGAGGTGGAGAGGGACAATTTTCTACTTTCCTCACTTTATATTTATTACACCATGCTTTATACTATTGAATAAAATATTTGTGCCAAATAGAAAAATATATTATTAGGTGTACAAATAAGTTTCCGCCGTTTTTTGTTAATAAAATAATATTTAAACGATTTTAAACGATGTGAGACTGCTTGCTGAGTGACTTCTAAACTATAATATGTGCAAGTTCCTTTTGTGTTTGAGACGAATCTTCACCCAATAATTTCTCCAAATCTGCATCCTCATAAATTTTCGGCCTTCCACTGGATCTTTGTCTTTTATGTCAAAATCACCTTTTTTAAATTTTTTAAACCACTCACGACATGTTCTCTCACTCAAAGCATCCTCATTATATGCTTCTACGAGCAATCGATGCGACTCAGCAGCAGATTTTTTTAAATTAAAAAAATAAATCAAAAGTTCCCGCAAATGACACTTAGTTGGCTCAAATTGAGACATTTTTAGATGAAGAAAAATATATGATGCTAATGCGAACTTAATAACATGATAAGGTTATGTTGTTCTGGAATAAACAAACTAATTTTCAAGTAGGTTACCATCTGCGAATTCCAACGTAAACCTCGTGCCACGCCATCTTTCTCAAAACGGCGGAAACTTATTTGTACACCTAATAAAATATAAAAAATGATCAAAAGTAGAACATTTGTCTTGGGTCTCACTCAACCCTTACCATTGATCTTTATAAAGTGATTACCAAGTTTCATGAATTCGAACTTGATATTATGAAGATTGTTCACGCCAAACGTTTTTAATTAATATTTTATATTTTTATATTTTAAGTTTTTGAATTGTCAACTTTAAATATATAGGTCGCTGTAAGTTGCGACTTAAAAAAAAGTGTACACACTGTCGTATAACCGAATTAGAATTCGGCTTTTTTGTTTGTTAATCTTATACGAACACTGTTTAGAAGAAGACGATTTTTGCAGCCAATAAAGCGACCGAAAATTTATTTTGGAAATAAAACTGAGTTTTTATTTGGAACCATCCCACACCCCCCTAGATTTCGAGCCTCAATTAGAAAGTTACGGAGAAGAAAAGCCCTCCGCCCGTTCATTTTGGTCCTTCGAGCCGGATATTATTTCCGACATCCACTGAAAGATTTTTTATCCGCTACAACATCCGAAGATTTGAAGCAGTTCATCCAATTAAAGGTGCGTTGCATTTGTTTATCTATAAAAAAAGTGGTTTGGCCTTTGTTAGAATAAATACAAAGAGAATAATAATTAAAATACACTTGCTATTCTCCCACAAGTTTGTTCTCAATTATTAAAATCAAGAAAGTGCAAGTTAAAGAAAACAACAACAGTAGCGCAAATTAGAAAAAAATTGCTTGCTTTTTGTTCACCATTTGAGATTTTCGTAAAAATTTTAGAAAACAGAAAAATAAAAAACATATCAAGCTTGGTTTTTTAATTACAAAACGGTTTTATATTGGTGAATTTTTTGATTAAACGCTTTTTTAAGTGACTTTTTAGCGTTTCAAAATTATAAATATACAAAAATATCCGCTGCTAGCTTCAAAGCAAGAAACAGTAAAGCATAGAAAGCGAAGCATATGTACATATTTACATAACTGCGTACCTACATACCTATAGCGAGAAACGAAAAGGTGCAGTGTATATATTTACATACGTATGCACATATATTATTGTCATTGGTAATTTTTTTTGGCAAAGAGATTACCGAAACATACACACACACACAAACTTTTTTGCACTCTTTCTTTTTGCCTTTTGTGCATTATTCGCTTTACAATAATTAGAAGCTTTTTTCATTTGTGTTCTAATTCCGCGTTCCGATCATTCTTTGCCTAATTTTCAACAGCGAACACACGCTGCTTTTTTTGGAATTTTTAAATTGGTTAATTTTATAAAGAAAACCAAGTTTTAAATTAATTTAACGTAAAATCAGTGATAAATAAATAACATAAAAGGAGACGAGCTACAGGAAGGAGTCTGGATACAACAAGAAAAGAGGAAAAGACGAATTGACTACAAACACAAACAGCAATAAAAAACATAAGGAACAAATTTACACCTGCGAACAAATTACTTGGGCAAGTGTGAAATTTATTTAATTTGTTTAATTTTTTGTGTGTGAAATTTATTGAATTTATATTCATTGTTTTGTTTTTTTTTTTTGAGAAATAAATAAAATAAGAAGTGAAATATTTTTCAATTCATTTTTGAGCCAAATTTGTTTAGTGAAAATAAATACAAGATTTTATTTTCATTAATCCTGTAGAATTGCGATAACCGTTTTTGTGTGTGTGAGGTTTTTTCGAGTTTAATACAAAAATAACTCATTTTTGCGTTTTGTTTTTAATTCATTGATTTCATAAATATTTTTAAATTAATTTTATTTTCTATTTGTGAAAAACTTTTGGAGAAGTCATCAGAACCATGGCTGCTTTACAGAAATTTAAACGTTTAGCTATGGGCATTTTAGAATTTGAAGCCGATTTCAAAGAAGTTCCTCAAGGCAATCATACTGCTGGTACTATAAAAGTTTAACAAGACGAACTCAAGTCCCAGTGGTTTGCATGCAAAGTCGCATATGAAAAATGTCTTCAGGAACTTTCTAGAACTAAGGATTTCGATGAAGAAAATAATTGTAAACTTTTATATCGAAATGTTTATACAGCATACGTTGCATGCGCTGGTCAGATGGGAGATTTTGCGCATCTCACAGCCATGCCTTCTTCACTTAGCTCAACAAGAGTTCCAGTGAACACATCAGAAGAATCAAGAGATAGACTCATTAGATATTCAACAGGAATTCTCATTAGGTGTTTCTAAAACTTTTTAAAGTTTATTTTCTTATATACAAAATGAGTTA
Organism: Suillia variegata; assembly: GCA_949127995.1. Classification (NCBI taxonomy): domain Eukaryota; kingdom Metazoa; phylum Arthropoda; class Insecta; order Diptera; family Heleomyzidae; genus Suillia; species Suillia variegata. Next base: position 19,429,038 of record OX421846.1, read on the forward strand.
ATTTTTAGAGCTTATTGAAAAAAAACTAGTATGAGAACTATCTACGGCTATGCTGAAGCTCATATTTATTCAATTATGTATTTATTTTGTTATTGTTAGTGTTCAGTGTTTATATTATTTGTGCAAAACAAACATTAATTTGCGGGAAACATGCATGTATTAAGTTTGAATTATAAATATTATGTTTGGTACAATTAAACACCGAGTTGTGTAGTAAGAATTGGTTGATTTTTTTTGCATCAACTATAATAAAAAGTTTGTTTTTTTTTTATTATTTTTTGTATACTTAGAAATTCTGCTCCTCCAGAAATGTTAGAAGATGGTATCGCTTAGCAAAAAAATGTACGACCTCTTCATTTATGTTGCACTTTTGTTCTTAATACTTATTATCTTATATTGTTGCCCCTACTAAATGTGTTATTATAAACTAAAACGCTTTCCCCTCTTTTTGTTAAAACAACAAATTTCCTAATTGGTAAATTGTTATCGAACACAAGCTATATAAGGACAGATAGACACAACTTTTATAATTTTTAAATAAAGACCATAACAGATACTTTCTGATTTTTGAAATACAAATCACTGACTTTTTCAATATTTTTGTTTTTTCTGATTGTGATTTTGAAAATAATTTGTTTTTGAATTAATTCTGAACTGCTTTAAGTATCTTAACAATTTATGAGTGTGAAATCTAGAACGCAACATAGTCCATAAACCATTTTTCAGGTCGATGTGGTCACTAAGTGGTCTTCCAAGTTCAACATGATTCAGTTGAAATCTGTTTTATTGTTTTTAAGAAGTTTAAGCGCTCAAACGAGGTGAATGAATATTGAAGCCTTTAGGCCACAATAACAATTAACAAATTGTTTTACTTTCGAGAAAGTGCCACGGCCAACAACAACAAAAGAATTAATTTCGGTGCATTTAATGAAATTGGCCGCGGCACACGCTCCTGCTGCGCTCACCACGACTGATAACGCTTCTTTACGAGTAATTAATGAATTTCCTTCCTCTGCGTTTTTACTTTTATTTATGCATACTTCTTCCGTTCGGTGGAAATCGAATACGTAGGAACGTTTATTGTTTATAATGCGACAATGCGCTGCTGAGCTGCTTTATTAACTGCGCTGGGAAGTGTGAGGCGCAAACAACGGCAAATGAACACAATTTTCCATGCATATACAACAAGAATCGACGTGAGGAAAGTTCAGACATACAAGTGCAAATTGCTGCGCGTTAACAACATTTTACAATTCGATGCAGTTGGAATTTTAACAGAACCTCTCCATAAAAGACATTATCAAAGAGCTTCTGGGCAAGCACTTATGGAATGTATGTATGTAAGTACATACATACTTATATCTGTTTTTAAATTTGTTTGTCATATTTCTCTATATCAAAAGACAATATTTTTGCTATATATCGAGATTCAATTAACTAATTTTATTCAAATTTGGTAAACATAGGCTTAAGTGTTCTTGGAATGGTATTGTACTTATACTATACATAATTTTACTATATACGATTTGCTAAACCGCTCATTCTACGCTTTGTAAACTGTTTAGGCAACTATTTAAAACTCAGTAGTCGAATATACTTGTACTTCCCGTTTGAATTGGAAATGCTATACGAAGACTTAAAAGACTGAATTGACTAAATGAACGAGATGGACTGGAAGAACTTATTGGACTGTAGTGGGTGGAAATACTATAATATATTAGAATTAAAGGAATTGTAAGAACTCATTGAATTAGGAATTTAATCTAAAATTCAAAATACATAATAAAATCAAATCAAAATCTCTTAATTCTTATCAAAATTATTGTTTATATTTTATATTATCAATGAGCTTTTCATTATATAGATTCGCGGATTAAAAGAAAGAATAAAGGCATTATCTTACGTTAATATCGAGATCTAAATAAGTGATAAGGCCGGTACATCTATATTCATATAAATGTATACTCATATATAAGTATTACAATGTATACGTTTAAATGTGTTTGTGCACACAAAGGCATTAAGTACAAATACAATCACGAGGCAATTGCCTAGTGGCCGAAGAAAGGACAAACCGAATTAAATAAATTGTAAAGTTAATTTCGCCGGAAAGAAATATCAACAACAACAACAAATTTAATGAAGCGAATTATTTCCGCTGAAATGTGCAACTTCAGATACCGCAGATATCCAAACCAAACTAAAAAAACACAAACACAAACACAGCCACAAACAGAAAAAGTGCTCACGTGCAAATCCACTTGATGAATATGCATGTCTTTGTGTGGATGTGTGTGTGTGTTTGTGTGCGTATACTTGAATATTTGTTGCACTTTTGGTAACAACAACAACGACAACAACTACAACAATGTCGACGACAGGCTGTACAAATCGTATGCAAAGTGTTTCCGGTGGTTCGTCTCTGTGTGTAAGTACGATGTCTGTCTATCTGTCTGTCTGTCTGCCTCTGTATGCGTGCATCGCTGCAATTATTGCCGCAATCAAAGCATTTGAAGAATGCTCCTCGAGAGTGGAGGCGCCCCAACTGCGGCGTTGAAATTGGTTAATTGAAGGATTCGTTCGGTGCATGCAACGCGATCCACATTGCAACATGCACCTTCAGCCGCCTCAACAGGCCGCCACAATGTCAGACAAATGAACGGACGGAAGTACTTTTCGCCGGCATTTGGAAATGCGCAGCATGGCCTCCTCATGACAACATTATGTAGATTTGGTTGTTGCCCCGCTGAATTTTTCCTGTCTCTGTACTCGTACATTTGTTATAAGCTTGTTTTCACACAACTTCGTTTAATTCAACTTTAAAAATATTCAACCACGATGAATGAAATTTCTGATTCCAAAAGTTAAACTTCAGAGATACTCGTTGAGAACAAAAGTTTTCCCACAATATTATTATCATTTATTTCTTACTTTTTTTTATAAAAACCGGTCTAACGTCGATGTTTGTGTGTGTATGTAAATGTAGGTGCTTGTTATAATTTCGACGATTGCGGCAGAGTGAAATGAGCTTAAAGCGTTCTACCGAGGGCGGCAATTGTGCAGCGTCGAGTGGTGCTTGTTTTTGTTGCTAATTTATTTGTTGATTTCATTGCAAATTGCAATTGAGTTCAATTTTAAGTTGAGTTAAGTTGTTGTTGAAATGTTTTGCTAACATTTTTTCTATAAATTAAAGTCAACAACTTCACCGTTAGGCATGAAGACTTAATTTGCATTAACTCTCATTCAAGTTGGGCTAAAAAGGCAAAATGTTGAGGGCAAAATCTCGCAAACTAAATTCATCTTAAAGAATATAAAGAACAATAGGAAAAAAGTATTTAAATGATTAATAAAATACGATTAAATAAATAAAATTAGATAAAGCAAACAATTTTATGCCCAACAACAAAATATTTCCTTTAACTCATTGTACCAACAAATTAGAAGAAATAATTTTAAAAAATTATAACAAGTATGAAATTATAGTCAGTCCTACCGCCTTTTACAAATGCACCACATTGTTAAATATCACAATCAAATTAGGGTGGTTCATGTACTTTTTTTTTCAATATTGTATTAGGAAATAATTTATAAAAAAAGTATAATACGAACCACCCTTATTTCATAAATCACCACCATAATCAAATAGATTACAGTATTTATAGTATATTGCTTGTGTACCAAAACAACCAATTAAAGTTTTAACATATCATACAAAAATAACAAACATGACCCACCCTAATCGTTTCCAACATTTAATCAGTTGTACCCAAGGATTTAAAGCAAATCTTGTACCAAGCTTCAACCAAATATCTCCAATGATTCTCAAAATATCGTGTTAAGAAGAAATCAGTATTTTTTATAATAGTGGGCGTGGTCATGGGCGAATTGGCAAAAAATCAAATTAGTTCGTCGATGGCATATAAGCAGCCAGTGTACAACATTTCAGCACAATAGCTCTAACGATTTTTTCTCACTATCGTGTTAACAAGACAGATCAGACAGACGGACGGACATAGCTAGATCGACTTAGTCGTTGATTCCTGATCAGAATATATATATATATATATATATATATATATATATATATATATATATATATATATATATATATATATATATATATATATATATATATATATATATATATATATATATATATATATATATATATATATATATATATATATATATATATATATATATATATATATATATATATATATATATATATATATATATATATATATATATATATATTTCCAACCACGCCCATTTTTGGTTATCGACACTGACCACACAAACTCAGATACAATATTAGCGACACAATCGAAGTTGATCGAACCACATCCATTTTTGGTGAAGTTGAAGTAACAAACATTCATCTGTATATACATATATAAGTCTGTAAGCCAATAAAAGTAATTCAATAAGGCGCATACAAAAATGCTTTTATACCCAAATTAAGAATAACAACGAAATGTCCAGCTTAATTTATCCATAAACACGATTTTATTTAAATTCGAATAATGTGCAAAATCTCTTAAATTAAATCAAATAGTTGGAATTATGACAGCAAATTGGCGTCATTAATTAATCCCACGCGGCCATGTAAATTGATGTTACTAAATATAAATAGTTTAACTCCTCTCGTATACGAGAGCAGCACGAACAAATCCGCAAAACGCAAATTTCGAAAATGAATGAGTGCCAACCAGAATAGCACAAAGTGAAATGTGCAAAATATGTCGCAGCCTAATTAATAAAATTTAAATCCGTGCGATACACAAACAGATACAGATACAGATACGTTTGCATTTGGAGCTCTCTGAATTATGACACGCTGCGCAACGGCAGCTGAAATGACAAAATGCCAAAATTTCGCAACAACGGTTGTTGGTCGGATTTACCAAACCGTAGCAACAAGAGGAGGAAGAGGAATTCCAAAATGAATTTTAAATTTTCGATAGCAAATCGTAAATATAAAATTCGAACGGATATCAATTGAATTATTCTACAATAAGCGGATGGAGTATTATTTCATTATCCGCCCACACATCCCTTCTATACTCTATCTGAACACTTTGCATTGGTCGTACTATACTAGGGTGCCTGCTGTCTGAAAGATAATTTATCAACGGAATCCGATGCTGCCACGCCTAAATGAAAATTTATTAAGAGCATTGAACGTGAGTCGTTAAATCGTAAAATATATTAAAGAAAAATAGAACAACACGAGGACATGGATACCTTTTTAATCTCTGACACACTCTTTCGATCGCACCACAGATACGCAGACAGTATGAAAGCAAGTGCGTTTGTGTGTGTGTGTATGTCTACTACCCATCCAGTGGCGGATCTGCGACACTTTTGTAGTATAAATTTTAATTTAATATGTATTTATAATATTGTATAATACTGAAGGAAGTTTTTTCGATTTCATATATCGAAAGAATAGAATTCCAATATCTAAAAGCTCAAAATATCTCTAAAGGCACATCTTAAACTTTCTACAAATTCGTTTCGGTTTCTTTTGGTATTAAAATACATAAATTGCTTTAATCGAATCGCCACTGCTCCTGTCGATACATTGTTACAACGGATTGCGCGCCAAATACTTCGCCAAAGGGGGTAGGCAGGAGTATAACAATTTATTGGATTTTAAAATCGTTCCCAAGGGCCAAAGAAAATCACCAAGTACAACAACAATATCAGCAGCAATTTACCAACAACATTATCAACAATAATAACAACAACAGCAACAGCAACAGCAACATTGATGGCGACGTGAACGACGAACTCAACCGACATCAATTCATTCATTTTCATTTTCATTTCATTTTAATCTATTGCAAGCCATTAAAGAAAAAGAGTCTTACACCCTCACACAGATACGCACATACAAACACTCGTACACACATCAGATACACAGATACAAAGGAGATACTATGCTAAGGACAAAAGGTAACTACGCCATATGCAGATGCGGCAAATGACCTTTCCTTGATACTTCGAACAGATTGAGGTGTTTATTTTTGTTTGGATGAAGTGTTTCCTGCAAATATTTTACTTTATTTATTTATTTGTCACTCATTCGTGCCGATAGAGCACCTTTGAGTTGGGTTCTGTGTCGACTCATCAATCAGAAATTACCATTTTGAACGATTAGTTTTCAATGTGTACACTCGGGATGGTTTGAATATCGAATAGGAATACTCGTAGTCGAATATTCGAAAACGAATGAGAACCTTTAAACTTGAATGGGCATATCGGAATTCCTTAAAAAAAAAATTTGTTTTTTTCAAAGCTTCTTTTGGGTTTTGAAAATATAAAGAAAAACATTTTCAATTCAATAAACTAAAAATCGTGAATATACTTAAAGTTGTTTTAATAAAAAATATAATTGCACAGGAATTTGAAAAATAAGCACTTAGCTAACCAAAATGCAACTTTTTCCCATTTTGGAGAAAAATAACCGCTTGCAGCTGAAACTTTTATCATTTAACTTCATAAGCCGTAACGCTTATTTTTCTCTAGAGAGATAAAGCGGGAAAAAGCGATTTCGCACTCGTTTATCACAATTTCCATCCGTCCGTCTGTCTAACTGTCTGTCCCCCCGTCCGTCGTATGTCTGTCTGTCTGTCGGTCTGCGCTCTTTTCGGATTTTGAGTATTTTGCAACTTTTTTAATTGATTTCAATTGCTGCAAAAGTTGTTTGCGTCCAAAGTCCAAAATAACTTCATTTGTCATTAAAGTGGCAAACTAAGTCGAGACATGTCTGATTTCTACCACCCACCTCCTCCTTATACACGCTTCTGACCTCTAAGCCCTTTCACGCTTGTTCCGCTTCGCAATAATCCTCGTAATTAAATTTACAAAAAGTTTTCTAAAACTGTTTTGCGTGCATTTTCGCTTCCAACTCCAGTTGCGAGTAAAGTTGGCTGCAGTTGCATATCATTTGCACGGAGACTAACTTTGACCCCTGGACGATTTTCCCCCCGACGCCCGCTAAAGTTGAGGAGGCACGCGCGCATACGCCACTGCCACTGCCATTTCCGTTTCCGCTGCATGCGCTTTGGGCGCATTCATTTCAAAGTCGTGCTTGACTTGAGCCGCTGCCGCTTCAGTGGCGCCTGCCGCCACAAGCTCCTCTCCGCATTTCATCGCCTGTCCGCACATTTCACTTGCAGCCGGATCCGTGATCCGTTGTTTTCACGCTATTCCAGGAGTATTTTTCTTTTTCATATTTTATGCTAATTTTAACAAATTCTTACTCTGCGATAAGTTCTTCTTTCCTTTATTATTTTTGTTTTGTTTTGTTGTGTTTTGTTTTTCTCTCTCTCTCTCTGTCGTTTGTTTAATTTACTCGACACATTCGCACACACACACAAGACTGTCGCAATTTTCTTACTTTGGCTTTGCGCCTTGAACAGAAGCGAGGGAGCATGAGCGGTCTTGGCAGGAGGACATTAGTTGAGCACGTTATAAAAATTGCGACGCGTCAACGGAAGTCTTTGCGAAGCGACTTATTCGCCAGACGCTTTGCATGGCTTAAATTTATATTCTGCGTGGGCAACACTCGTTAAATTTAAAATGTTAACATAACATAGGTATTAATTTAAAAGGAATATTTATATAAAAAAAAAAGGTATGATCAGATCTAACCAGATCCGTAAATTCATTGAATCTGATTATTTTGGGTGGTATGTGTAATCAGATAATTTTATTTGAGATTTAAATACTCATTTTATATTCCTAAAATATGACACCATGTCAAATAGTTTTTATTATACTTGGAATTAGATCTGACCATATAACAGGCGAAACCTCTGATTAGATCTGCAACCAGATATGAACAGATTGGATTAAATCTTAGTACCGTCCTAAGACAAGAACAGTTCGTTCTACTAGCAAGCAAAATACTGATTTGATATTTGCTGTAAATTGCTGCCAAATGCAGTTGTGCCACTCTTGAATTGAACAATTTTCCTAGAAGGGGTATAAGTCAAAGTAAGGGACTATACTTTTTTGTTTTTATTTCGAATTTTTCAATGATCAATTTAAATAATACATTATTTCAAACTTGTATCGACCATTAAAATAACACGAAATCTTACTCCACCTTTGCTTCATTACTCACAATTTAAGAAAGTGTAGGAAGCAATTTGAAAAAGTTTTGCCCACCGCTGAATGTCGCCGCAGACAGTTACATTTCGTTATCGCAATGGCGTCCATAATTCATTGCCGCCAGAGCGCTTGCAACCCTCATCCATAAGAAATGCGAATGCGTTTTTGCCACTTGGCCTTTTGGAATATTATTGCTTCTGTCTGTCTTTCTCCGCTTCAGCGTTTTGCTAAACTTGGCACAAATAATGCAAACGCTTCGTCTGCGGCAATTCTTCAATGTCCGCCAATGTTGCCACCCTCTCTGTCACCGGTCACACAGACACATGCACACACACACACACATATTTATATGTATATGTATTAGAGAAGACTACCGTTAGAACCGCAAATGTTGCCCGCCCGTTTGTCGCTTTCGCGAAATCCGACACTCTGTTGGCCATAACCTGTTAACTTGTTTACAAAATGCACATAATGTCAGACAGACTGACTGGTGTATAGACGGACAGACATATAGACAGACAAATGGACTGACAAACAGACGCAAGAACAGACATTGCAAGAGTATGTGTCTCTTAGCTTGGCTCATGAGCGTAGCCAAAAACAAGTCAGACATTAAAATCGATCTTACCCACATTATTGAAGATGCACGCACACAAATAAAAACGATTCAATTAATTTTATATTTAAGAGTTTTTACCGATTCATCTAAAATAAATTAGATCTCGTCTTCCGTAAACGTTTCCCTTGGCTGCGCCCATGCATTAACTCCTTTCTCCGGCGCGCTTCAAATGATACGCTTAAGCTGTCATCATTGATTTTTAATGCACTTGTTTGCGCTTTTAAAATTACTGCAGACGCATTCGCCTTCTGCCCCAAGTCTATACGAGTAGGTACATTTGTCTGTCCATTTATGCTTTCGTCCGTGTTTGTTTTATGATCAAAATGGTTTTCATTTTTTTTTTTTAGATTTTTGTAATTTTATTTATTTCAATTAGCAAATGACGACAGTTACGAATGACTTGAGTGTTAGCTTGTCGAGGGGTTCTTGCTTAGGGGACACAAGGATGTGATACAGTAAAGTTGTAGTGTCAACTTAATTGTTTTATCACATTTAAAAGCAGTTGGTATAATTTGTTGTTGAATTCTGTGAAATTGTCGTTGGCGAACTCTTGGCTTTACTTTTGTTCGTAATAACAATTATTAGTTTATTCTATGGATGAGATAATTTAGATACATATGAAAATGAGAATTTAAATCCATGGAAAATCCTTATATACCAACCCTCCCTATTTCATATATATATATATATATTTTAAAGTACAACGTACTACAAATAAATTGAGGTAAAAAGTGTTCTCTTTCTTCTCTTTTCCCATTCATAAAACAAATAGACTTTGTACTTTGGAAGATAGTTTTAATTAGAAATGCTCCATTTAAAAAAAATATTATACGAAGCAAATTTGTATAAATGAATTTGTCCGGTCAATTTTTAATTTGATCTAAATTGATAAATTTATATGGTGAAACAACAAAAGATATTCTTATAATTTAAGTTTTATCACATGTTAGACATACATTTTATATTGTATTTGTATAACTCGAGGGTTGCCTTTTATATTTTGAGATTGGGATGAACTTTATTTGATTGTTGGCGATGAAGCACCATCAAGGATCAGTTTTTATCGATGGTTTACTGAATTCAATCGAGGCCGTAGTTCGCTTAACGACGAGTTTCGTGAAGGTCGTCCAAAATCGGTTGTTGCTGTTTCGAAAAAGATTAACAGAATCAATGTTTCTCGGAATGCATACTACAAGATCGTCATGTAACTTATCGTTATCAATATTTCATTAAAATTTGGATGCAAAAGAATTTTGGTCTCATTGGATTCCACACAATTTGACAATCGAATAGAAATAGAATGGAAATTTTATGGGGCAAGTGCTTCCAAAAATGGTTCACACGTATACAAAAGTGTATTGATCTTCTGGAGAATATTTTGACAAGCTTTTTCCGATGATAAATATTTATTTGCAATCCTTGTGTAAACTGATTTAGAAATAATCATCATAATGATTTAATTATTTGCTCTAAACGAGTTTTTTTGTTCATATCCAATTAACTTGAGATCTAAAGATCCTATTAAACTAAATATAGTATTCCAAAATCTAAATTTAATAAAACTTCAAAAACTAACCGATTCGTTGAATTCTTTCGAATCGGGAAAAATTCTAAATTATTATTATAGCTTCATAAAATAATACTGTAAAATAAAAAACCGTTTAACCATTTAGTTTGAGTAATATTAATTGCAGATAATTCAAGTCACTCATACTTAATTGTTTTTGTTTAATTGAGAACTTTGGTTTCAATACTAAAGTTTTCCTTGTAATACAGTATACATAAAATAAAATAAGTTATGATTCCACCCTCACATCCTCCTTCCCCTCAAAAAAGTGTAAACATTTTAACGAAAGAAGTTTAAAATTAAAAAAGAAATATAAAAAATAAATGGAAAATATAAAAAGTTAAGTTGATTATGAGCACCAAGCTGCAGGGACAAAAAGTCGGCGTCTTAGGATGTGAAGCTGGAGACGACAACAAAAACAACAATAACAAGAAACAATGTCAGCGTGCCGTTCCGGTGTGACTTTCTCACAAAGCATTTTGTTTTTGGTGTTGTTGTTGTTGTTGTTTTTGTTTTTGTCTCTGCAGACATGAAGACGTCATAAGCGAATTTAAAGCGCCAGACGCAGATACATACATACTCATATAGGTATTCACATGCACACACACATACACATAATTATACTTGACATAGACAACCAACAGACGCGGATGTTGGCAACATTGGATTTTTTTTTCTTTCTTTTTTTTTTGTTGTAGTCAGTTCATATTAAAAATGACATTTCAAAATAAAACTTAACTTCAAAAACAAAACTAAGCAACAACAATAACTTCTTTGCTATTATGTTAATGAAATTTTTTAAAGCTGGCAACTCTTGTAGAATTGTACGTCAACATTTTTCTGTGCTCGTATTTTTAAATATTTATTTGTGTTTAAAATCTTAATTAACTTTTTAAAGTGGTGATAAACAAAGTGCATCTTTCAACTTTTAATATCGAAGCTAAGTGCTAATATTATAACAATTGTTTTATGTTATATTGTGGAAATTTAATTTTCATTTTTTGTGAAGCTTATTTTGTTTTTGCTTTTTTGTTTGTTTTCTGCCTGTTTTTGTTTTTATTTTTGTTTTCTGTCAATCAGTGTATGTGTTAGTATTACAGCTTACTTTTGGCGCACTTTTTTTTTTGTCAACTGTAAACTGTCAACTGTCAACTGTCACCATATATTTTCAGGGACGGTGACTTTTCAATTTCAATTTAATATTTTATTATTTTAATTTCTAAAATTTTTTAAATAAATAATTCTTAAATTACATTTCTTATTTCCATTATTTAATATTTTGAATATGCAGTGCGGTAACTTGAATTGCACTTTGAAAAAAGCATCTGATGAATATTTATCTTGCTGGTTATGTGACAATAACTGGCATTTTAAATGCGCCGGATTTACAGGCCGGCAATCAGATTTTATTCGAGGTGACTTTGGGCTTCGTTGGTCATGTGTGAAATGTCGTACTACTGATGTTGACATTCTCAGACTTTTTAGGCAAACAAGATCTGGCTTAACGGAAGTTGGTAAAGATCTTACTAATTTAATGAACAAGCTTGATTATTACCAAAATTTGTTCAATAAATTAAAGTGTTTGGAAATTTCTGAGTTATCTCCAAACCCTCAAAAAACAAGCTTACAGTTAGACATAAGTAAGGAATGCCAACTTGTGTTACCACCGGAATCTGTGCCGACAACACCAACTTCGCCCTTAGTTACGCATTCAGTTTCTTTTAATCCTGTTACTCCTTTGTCGATTTATTCTGATGCCAATGGTCATTCTCCTACTCCAAATCAGAACAATTTAGATACATCGATCCCTCCGATTATTAATATAATTCCTCCTCCGGAGCTGGAACCTCAAAATAATCTTGTTGTGGTTCCCCCAAAAAAATCTGTATTTATTTCTAGATTTGCACCGGAGACAACTATTGACCAGATAAAAAATTACATAAATTCTAAATTGAAAATACAAAGTAATAATATTAATGTGATAAAATTTAATTTTTCTTATGTTAGAGACATTTCATCTTTTAAAGTAACTGTTCCTTATAATGCTTTTGATTTAATTATTGACAAAAATTTTTGGCCAAAAGATTCAATAGTTCATGAGTTTATTCAAAAAAGTAGACCTCCTCGAGCTGAAAATATTGCTCAAATTCCAACAAACGTTCCTCAATCAAAAAACTGTTAAGCTCTTCAACTGATATTAGCATTCTCTACCAAAATGTTAGAGGGTTAAATACAAAACTAACTGATTTATATCTAAATAGTTCTGATTGTAGTTCTGAGGTCTTAGTATTTACTGAAACCTGGCTGAAACCTAACATAAACAATTCTGAGATTTTAGGAAATGATTTTCAAATTTATCGCAAAGACCGATTTCTTAAAACTGGTGGTGGTGTACTTATTGCTGTAAAGACTAAATTTCCATCCGAAGAACTTTTGATTTCTGAAGCGGTTAATTTGGAATTTATATGTATTCGTATTCATGTCAATAATAAACATATATTTATTACATGTTCTTATATTCCTCCAAACTCTGACATTACTATTTACCTTGAACATGCTTCTATTATAAAACACATTTATTCAAAAATTAAACCTTTGGACTTCTTTGTTGTTCTTGGTGACTTTAATTTGCCTTTTGTATCTTGGAGTTTTTGTAAAGATACGAACCAATTTTTACCTTGTTCGTCTCGTGTCTGTTTTGATGACTTTTTTGATTCGTTTTCAGACTTATGCTTAAAGCAATCAAATGGAATTTTAAATAGGACGGGAAAAATTTTAGATTTGGTATATGTCAGTGATCCGGCATATGTTACGCTCGATCGTTGTGACCCTTTTGTTTTACCTGAAGATAGTTATCATCCTTCATTGTTGTTGTCGGTCGAATCCGTTATATTGGCAAACTCTAATATTGCAACACCCACTAGAACTTTTTGTTTTCGTAAAACAGATATAACAAAAATGTGCAACTATTTGTCTTCAATGAATTGGAGTTTCAATTTCAAAGACCTGGATAATTGTGTGTTTACATTAAATAATACGCTTTACAAAGGTTTTGAATTATTTGTTCCTAAAAAAGTTAAAACCCAAACAACTAATGGTATAATTTGGTTTACTGAAGAATTAAAAAAATTAAAAAATGCTAAAAGTCATGCCTATAAAGCTTATAAAAAAAGAAATAGTCCTGCAAATTATTTGAAATATACCTTATTAAATCAAAAGTACCAGCGTTTGAATAAAAAGTGTTACAATGATTACCTAACGAAATTAAAATTAAAAATTAGATATAATTCAAAAACTTTTTATAACTTCGTCAATTCTAAAAGGAAGGATAATGGTTTTCCCACTTCTATGAAATGGAAAAATCGTGAATCAAATGATGAATTGGAAATTTCAAATATGTTTGCAGAATTTTTCACAACTACTTATTCAAATGAAGTTTACGACGATAAAATTCACAGACCATCTTGTATTCAAAGCTTTAATAATATTATTAACATGGTGATATCCCCTGATGAAGTTCTATCTCATCTACAAAACTTAAAAATTTCTTATTTTGGTGGACCTGATAATATTCCTAGTTGTATTTTAATAATGTGCGCAGAATATCTATATCTTCCTTTAACTGAACTTTTTAACGCTTCTTTACAACAAGGATATTTTCCAGCTATTTGGAAAGAATCGTTTATTTTCCCTCTCTTTAAATGTGGATCTAAATCAAATGTATCCAATTATAGAGGTATTGCCAAACTAAATGTTATTCCTAAACTATTTGAACAAATTATCACAAAAAAATTAATTCATTCTGTTAAATCAATAATTTCAACATCACAGCACGGATTTCTTCAAGGAAGATCAACTACTTCTAATTTGCTTGAATTTACAACTGATACAATCCAAGGTTTTACAAACAATTTTCAAACTGATGTAATTTATACTGATTTTAGCAAAGCATTTGATAAAGTTAATCATGATTTATTAATAAAGAAGTTAGATATTCTAGGTTTTCCATTTTTGCTGTTGAACTGGATTAAATCATATTTGACTAATCGGAAACAGAAAGTCCTTTTCAAAAATTCTATATCAGAAGTTATAAACGTTGTTTCAGGTGTCCCTCAAGGTAGTCATCTTGGACCTATTTTATTTATTTTATTTATAAACGATTTACCGTCAGTAGTTAAAAATTCAAAAATTCTAATGTATGCTGATGATGTTAAACTTTTCTCCTCTTTTAATAAAATAGAGAATATAAAGCTGCTACAAAGTGACTTAGACTATTTAATATCTTGGTGTCATATGAACTTAATAACCCTTAATTTAAAAAAGTGCAAGTCTATGACTTTTTCTAGAAATCAACCGATTACATCAAGTTATCATATTGAGAGCTATACTTTAGAAAAAGTTGAATCATTTATAGATTTGGGAGTCACAATGGATAAAAAACTTCGTTTTCATTTGCATATAAATTTATGCATTAATAAGGCAAAAGGTGTTCTTGGTTTTGTAAAAAGATGGTCTAAAGAATTTAATGATCCTTACGTTACAAAAACCCTTTATATATCACTGGTTCGACCTATTCTAGAGTATGCTTCAACAGTTTGGAATCCGCAGTACATTTGCTATTCTGACAAAATTGAATCTGTTCAAAAACAGTTCTTGTTGTTTGCTTTACGAAATTTACGTTGGAACCCTTACGTTAAACTTCCATCTTACGAACATCGTTTAAAGTTATTAGATTTACCTACATTAAAAAGTAGAAGAATAATGCTAAATGTTACGTTTTTGTTAAAAATTATAAAAGGTGATTTAAATTCCGAATACCTTCTTGGTAAAATATATTTTAATGTTGTTAATCGTCCATCTCGAAACTATATTGCCTTAAAATTATCCCTTTGCAAAACAAACTTTGCCCAGCACGATCCTTTTCGATCAATGTGCAATGAATTCAATTTTTACTTTTCCATCTTAGATTGGACTGATTCCACCATAAAAGTTAAAAAGTCATTATTAGCATCACTAAATATTTAAATATTTGTTTTCTTGTTTATGTTAATTGTTTATAAAAATAATTTTTGTTTGTTTTTATGTTTGTTTGATTGTTTGTATTTGTATTGTGTTTGTTTTCCTTTTTTGACCTTCGAAACTCACACCACGCTTTATTGTATGATGGTCGTTGATGTGATGCTGGTCCTTTCATTGTGTGATGTAAGGTTGATACTAATCCCTCTGCCATATTGAGAATATGGTGGTCTGGTTGATGAATTTTATCTCCGACCACACATGATTGAACATTATTATCAGAAAGGAATAGTTTTAAGTAATGTTTATTTCTAGTTTTTAGCTTTCGTTTAAGGCACCTCCCAAGGGCTAGTATTTTGGACTAGCTCCCTCAGAGCCTAATCTCTTGATATTTAATTATATCGGGATAGGTGACTTCCTAGTTAATTTATTAATTAGCTATGATGGGAGGTATAATTCTGGCCTGGGCCTTCGGGCCTTTAAAAAAAAAAAAAAAAAAAAAAAAAAAAAAAAAAAAATAACAGTCAAAACGACAGACATCATTCCGAGTACAAAGAGGCAAATGGAAAACTACGTTAAAATCAAAAAATATTAAAAACCATTAAGTGAATTATACAACATAATTTCTGATATGACGAAGCTCGAATATTTTTTTGGTTTTATCCTGCAGAATTTTGTTTGGCGTGATTTATATATGTAAAGTATTTAGTGTTAAACCGACAATTAGACAAGTAGACAGATAGACAGACAGATAACAAATTCGGTCGAAAAGCAAAATCCATTCAGAATTGCACGCTGATCGTTTAAATACATGTTCGACGAAGTACAAAAATTGAACTGATTTTTGTATATCGATAATATATGAATGAGTTTTTCTATATTTCTTTCTTTCTTAATATTTATCTATAAATCTATCTATTTATCTATATTTCTATCTATCTATTTATCTATTTGTCTACATATTTATCTATATTTATTTTTACATTTTTTTTGTTTTTCTTTCACTCTCCCCTATGACAATGAAATTTTGTGTCATTTCAGTACACACACCGAGGAAGGATTTGGGTCAAACAAACATTTTTTTTCTTGGGAAATCTCAAATTTTTTTGAGGTAGGTTGATAATTTCTGTAGACTATAATCAACGTAAATTTACACAAAAACGTTACAGAGAATAATTTATTACACCATCCACACCTTCATTGGAGTTTAAAAAAGCTTAATAAATTCCTCTAACATATAAATTCAAAAAATTCTTAACCGTTGTATATTTTTTTAACATCATAAATTTGTTAGCATTGCAACTATTTTTAGAAGAGCTCAATTTTCAAGAATTATAAAAGAAAGATTTTGAATATGCTTTACCCATTTAAAGCAAGCCAAGTACAATATCGAAGAATTGATTGAGGCCACATTAATTGATAATTCTTGAATTCTTTGGTAAAATTTGCAAGTTCCATTAAACTAATGCTTAGTACAATTTGTTTGATTCCGAGTGTAACTGCATTGGTGAAAGTTTCCTGCACCTATCAAGGAAGGTAACTGTCTAAGTTGTAATTTTGAAACACGACCCCCGCTTTGTCCGCCCACGTCCACATGTTTAAAAGAATTTATTACATTTTAGTGAGCGTCAAAATCAAAAGTTTAGCTGTTTTTTTTTTGTTGTTTTCCTTTTTCGGTTTTCATTTTTTAATGAGGTCAAAACGGAAAAAGTTTCGCTGCAAAGTTTCTGTGATTTCTGTTTGTTGATAATGAGTGCGATTTAACTGTCGTGGCGGCTGTGATATTTCGCTTGTGCGAATTTGTTGCTGTCACGCGCCAAATGTTTTTTTTATTTTTATTTTTTCTAATTTTATCATCAAAATGTGTTTGCAGAAAGACGGCAACACCAGAAATACGCATAAATTACAAATCAAAGGGACATTTGCGTAGTTGTGTCCAAATGTCTGTGTGCATGTGTGTGTGTTTGTGTGCTTTGACATTTCTGACATAACATTTCGCAGGTACAAAAGTGACATTTAAGGCGCTTACAAAGTTTTATGAATGTAAGTTTTGCGCACAAATTGCGAGCGGTTAACTTAGCTTTTGACTAATTAAATTTAAATGGAAACTTTGTACTTTTATTTTGGCCCAACTCATGCTTCGGGCTACGAGTTCTTGCCAAACAAGGTACATAAGTCCAAAATTTCATTTTAACGTTTTTAAGACCTTAATGAGTCTTTAATGATAAAAATCGAGTTTATTGGAAAACATTTTTGTACTCCAACTCTAAATGTAAGTTTCAAATAAATAAATTAAATGTTAGGTGGCATCACATTTGCAAATATCTGAATTAAAATTCTTTAGAAATTAATTATAATACGAATTTTAACTAAAAGGCCTTTCCTTTTAACAACATTCATGGCTACTATCATTTCCGTTTGGAATATAGAAAGAAACATTTTAATAGGGTTAGTCCCTTAAACATTAAAACTGGAAAACTCGTAAAGCTCGAAAAGTGTCTTACAACTTTTCGAGCTTTCAAGATTTCAAAAACTTTTTTATTTCATTTACTTTTTTGCTGCAACAGGTATTTTGAATTAGTTGGCTATTGTTACTTTAGCTCCAGCTTTTTTTAATAATTATTGTCTGACTTTTGTTTTTACAAGTATGGCATTAGTCGTTTTTTAGCATAAGAACAACTTTGCGAAGCTACTAATTTGCCTCGAAAATGTACAAGGTACTCGTAAGCTATGTTTCATAAAATGTTCAACAGTGCGAACTTTTAATAGGCCTAATGTAATGTTTTCCATATTATCGATTATACTCATATTTAGCTTCAAAATTCCAATACAAAACTACTCGCAATTACAAGATATAAGTAAATATTGTTCAGAATCAAACATTTATGTAACAAAAAGCTATGATATTTATAATAATTGTAGAGTAAAAAGTGAATTTTTTATTGCATCTTCACTTCACTTACACAAAGGAAACTAGAAACTAGAAACAGTATTCCAATCGAAGCGGAGGAAAAGACACACAACTATTTATATCAAGGCCTAGTGCAGTGCAGTTAGGTTAACCCAGGATTTGGTATAGTTGCTTCCTTCCTTTTTAAACGCTTTCAAAATACTTGCTCTAGTTTCTAGTTTCAAGTGTCCAAGTAACGACTTAACCTATGCCTTAATCTAAAGTAAATATATCTATAAGTATTATCTATTATTAAATCGAAAACGAATTTGAATAGATACAAATCATAAAAGATAAAGCTAGATAATTGCATCTAGCCATAATAAAAATGTCATTGAAAATTTATCAACCAAAAAATCACTTTAATAATTTGTGGCAATCGTCAATCAGTAATCCTCCTCTGCATATTTAAAGTTCAGATACGAAAATAAATCAGTTGCTTTTATGTTTCTAGAAGATATCTGTGAAAATACTTGTTTCACATTTTCAAATAGTATCTAAAGTTCAAATGAAATTTTACAGATACAACTTTTTGGGTGTTTAATAAAAACTACAAGTTTTGTAATTTTAAATAAGCAAATTTCCAAACGTTTTCGTTAAAAAGCATCAAACTCTTTTAGCCTACAAACAAAGATACTCATCCCCACCAACTGCCTACTTACATAAATAGCTGCATATCTAAGCGCAAGATAATATCTCGACATGTTGTTGTAACAGTTTAAATATGATGGCGAAGTAGAAGAAGGTGCCGAGGAGCATAAATATGCAGACGAATGCATCTCTTTTCACTTGTTAAGCGTTTCTTCAACGCGTAAATTAGAAGCGGCAACACTTGCACGCAAACAAACGAACGAACGGACGAGCAAACCAAACGGCTAAAAGTGAGGAGCTTAGAGACAAAAAATAAGTAAAAGTGTTTTTATTGTTGTTGCAAACGTGGCTAACACGTAATGTGGCAACTGTTGCTGCCGCCGCTAATGTCGCTATCGTTACGCGTTGTTTTCGCTCATGACGGATATTTTTCTTCTGTTTTTCTGCATTTGGCGAACAAAAAAAAAAAAGCAGGTAGAGACAGCAACAGCAACAGAGCAACAGCAAGAAATCACCAACGCCGGCAAAAAAGTTGTCGGAAAATGTAGCAAAAACCACGATTTACATACACGCTCATTTCTTTATGTGCGTGTGTGTGTGTGTTTATTCGCTTGTATGAGTACTTTTTGGGCGCACGCCACAAGAAGTCGCCACCTTTAGCAGTACTTTCACGCGAGTGGTTTGCTTTGGCAAAGTGTTTTAGGGGGGATATGGGTGAGTGAAGGGGTTGAGCGCGGTTGTTGTTAACATGCTACGCTGTTGTAGCATAAATTAACGCCGTGCGGCAAGAAGGCATTTGCGGCGCGCAGCATTATTTTATTAAACGTGCAAATGTGCCGATTTATCTAGCTGATAATTGGTTCCCAGCAACCGGTTCTTTAAGTTGATTTCAAATCACACCATGTTAATAACAGATCAGAAATACTGTAAAAGCTACTGAAGCTATATGAAGTTTCGATAAAGCTATCGCATGGGCTGAGTTATGCTGGTATACAAGCACGGCGGAGTCTACAAATAAAACTAGTTTTTGAGCAAAAACTTTAACCTTGATATAGTGAACAACCTCAATACTGTGAGCAGGCCTTGCAACAATAAGTTCACTATATCCAGACACTACTGTATTTCTTTTCCATTTACATATATGAAACAACAAAACTATGTACATACGAGTATTTAGGTGAGTTTCACATTTTACGAGTAACACAAAATTATCCGATTACTTGTCAGTGACATACGAGTGTGTGCGCATGTCGTACCTGGGTGTCTCGTAAAGCCACCAAATGTGGCATAAATATTAAAAATCGTCCAAGCATGAATTTCGCCGCAAAATTGCTTTTCTGCACACAGTCTAAAGAGCATATCGCGATATGTAAGTGTGTGTGTTATGTGTTTGTGTTATGTGTGTGTGTATGTGTAGGTTTGTAAGTGCACATTTTGGCGTTACCTGTTTACACGCATTTTACACATTTTACACCCATTTTAAACGTAAAATGTACCTGCTACTGCCGCCAATGCCGCCGCCGCCGTCACTACTGATGCTGCTGCTACGGGTGCTGTTGCCTTTAAAAGCATAAAAGTAACGTTATGCTTCCGCTTACCGCTACGTTGCCGGCATATTCCTGTATACATACGTATGTATGTACACATATATAAACATATATGAGTTTGTTTTTGTGTGGTAGCGCGAAATTGTTTGACACACATCCAAACACACACACACAAATACGCTCACACACGGCGTACGCAACAAACCGTTAAGTGTTAATCATTAAGAAATTTCGCTTGAACACCGCCAGCAAATTTACATTTTTTCGCGTTTTGGCACAATTACGGCTTTAATTCACATTTAACAAATTAGCAAATCAATTTGTTAAATATCGAATTTTTTTCAATTAAATTAAGCATTTATTCAAACTAATTTAAATGTTGTATGCAAACTCGTATCTTGACTTGAACGTTGAACTAGATGCAACGCTTGAAATGCACCAAACCAAATCAAAATCAAAATCTCAAGTTAACACGTAAACTTTGGAAAAGCGACTGCACGCACGTTCTCAAAACACAGATCGACGACAAACCGACAGTCAGACAGACAGACAGACAAGTCCCACGTGAAACCATTGTATGGAAATGTTAGCGCACAGCAGCAGCGTCGATGAACGACCTCGACTTTAACGCAGACAGGCAGGCAAGCAAAGACGCCCACGATACGCGACCTTCTCGCATATTTTTTGTTTTTTTTTATTTTAACTGGTATGGTGAAAAATTAAACGTTCGAATGGATGAATTTCCCAAAATAATAACAACGCTTGAGTTTTGTAACTAATTTCACAAATTTTAAATATAGAATTTTTTTAAATCAGCTAGAGACGCTTTTGTCACATGCGACTCACGTTCCAGGCGAGACTCTCTGCTTTGAATACTAGAAATATTGTTTAGATATTAGTTTAATGTTAAATTTACACCTTTGTCGCGACATGTCGAAATTTTCTCAAGGGAAATTTCACATGCTTAACTTCGAATAATAATTTTGGTTTTAATGTTTCCGAATTGGAGACCGTCGCCTTAAGCGTTTTAGTGAAATTATTATAGATATACGAATACGTGAAGGCTGTTTGCATTTTAAGAACATTGTAGACAACAAAAACGTACAAAATGTTTAAAACATTTTTGTTAAAAAAATCGATTTCCCATTTTTAAGCCAAATTATTTGAAGCTTAAGTCAACTCAAGTAAATATGCTAACAAAATTTAAAAAGCTGAAAAATAATTGGAATGAAATCAAGAACTTTTTGAAAAACAAGTTATAACAATTTAATAAAATTGTAAATTTATTTCAAAAGTAATAAGTAAATTATCTTTACTTCCAACGAAACTCAAATACCCTTCGCCATTTTAGAGACAAAAAAATGTGTTTCTTGCAGCCCAAATGTCATATGTCTCTATTTTAGTGGTCATTGTTTTATACGCCCATTTTTTCTAGTTTCATTTAATACATAATTTTGAACTTGAAATCTATACAACAAATATTTTTATAATTAATTTCCACAATAAAGCGGGAGATTGTATTGCAAGTAGGATTAGCTTGCGTCCGATCTTGCTCATCTTAGAACCTAACATCGGCTTTAATATGAGCTAAAACACCAAAAGTCAAGTCAATAACTTTTAAACTACGACTGTAATCGCTGGGACTGTCTGACGGACAGACATGAATACATACATTCGGACGGATATTCACTAAGAATTCAATGCTGAACATTCAGTCCATCAAAAAACACAAACAAATATCAATTATTTTCGTTTGAGACAAAACACTTCAGCCTACAATTTGAACTCAAGAAGTTTTTTTTTTTTAAATGTCAATCAACAACTTTTTAGAAGAAGCGGAAAAAAAACTTGTTCAACTCTTCCTCCGAATAAAAATGGCTACGTGCCGGCTTAAGCGTATACATATTTCGTTAGTAATGCATTTAATGTATACCTGTGTATGTAAATAAATACGTATGTGTGTGTGTGTACGAGTATACGTTATGCCTGTGTAGATAAATAAATACATGCGTGTGTGCTGGAGTGTTAAGAGTTAACAGTTAATTTAAGCTTGTTTAATTTACAAAGTTTAAAGTGTACAACAAAGTGGCAAATGTGGTAACTCCACGCACACCCATACGTGCACATGCACATGCACATACACATACACACATTGAAAATTATAAACGATGACGTTGTCGGACTGCAGCAAAATCAACAGAGTACAACGCTGCCATGCGATACCGTTGCCTGTTGTGTATTTCATACTGGGGTCTTAATTCATATTAGCGGATATTTAAATCAAAAGTCGATAAAGACATAAAAAGCATTACTAAACAAAAAAAGAACTGATTTCGTCCTTGAATGTAAGCTCATAAACAGCATATATCGTAATTTTGATTTGAAAATTTTTGGTGTTTGATTAAAAGTCTAATAATTTCTGAAAGTAGATTTTTATTTAAAACCATTTGAAAAGATTTTTGTCTTTGTTAATGTGAAATGTTTTCTTAATGTTTCGGCTTTTTTGGGTTTCAAAAACTTAGAAGTTTTTTTAAAATTAAATTTTTTTAAAAAATGGAGTTATCGGTTTTTTAAGATCTTCACTTTTTCATTGATTTTATTAATTATTTTTAAAGTGCTTTTAAATTATATTTTTGTTTCGTTTCAATACGAAAACAGATCCAACCGTATTTCAAGCTTTTTAAATTAATAAATCATAAAAATTATGTTAGCTATTATCTCCCGAATATAACCTAAACTTATCTTACTTATTTAAAATATATTTATTTTGTTGGTTTTTGAGGTGTGTTTATAAATGAACAATATCTAATACTACATAAGTTAAATAATTTTAGACGTTACATTGTTCAACTTCGCAAACGTCCTTTCACCTGCAGTACCACGCACAGTACTCAATATTTATTTATGGATTTCATTTAATGTTATTCCATTTTCTTATCGTATTAATTAAACATTTTCTTTGATACAATCAAATAACCTTAAAAGTGTATAAATGATGAAACATTTACCTAAAAATAGATATATATATAAAAAATAGTCATTTATTATTAAGAAAAATTATTTAGAAACTAAAAATGTCAAATTATTATGGAAAAAAAATAAAACTTATAGCATGGTTGAATACTAAGGCTAGGAAAGTAGATATGGGAACGTCAATTGAGCGAACTCACCTCGATTTCAGCCTTATTTTTGTGCGTTATTTTGAAGTTTCTTTTCTTGTTTTCATTTAATTCAAATTTCATAGAGAGAAACAATTTCAAGGCGGATAGGGGCAATTTTCTACTCTCTCTTTACCTTATATTTATCACACCATGACTTATAACAAATATTGATTTGTTAGCTTTTAAACATTCTTCTAATCAAATTAAACTAAAGTAAACACATGGAGAAGTCCCCAGTTTGAAATACAAGTAGATATATACATATATCTGCCTGTAAGTATTTATGTATATATGTATGTATATCCATAGCCAAGAAAGCAGTTGTGTTATTTTTGTATGAAATGTGTGTGTATGTGAAAAAGACAAAATATTTTGTTTGCTTAATTAAATCTCGAAGCTGCTTTACACTGTGCTTGTCTGTGTGAAGTGTGAAGGTGTCCTTTTATCAAGAATCTCAACTAACACAAAGTCACCGAATTTGCGAGAGATGCTGTCCAGCTTTAGTGGACACTTGCTGCGTTGTGCAGCGATTGCCAAATAAATTGGATAAATGAGATGCAGGGCGCCGATCGATTTGAATCAGACAACCGAATTTAGGGACTCCGTATGTGACCAAATTTACTCTAAATTAAATTCTACAAATATCTTAATTATCATTAGTTGTGGGGCCCCTAAGGTTAGAACCCTAATGCGACAACTTAGTCAACGTAAGGTTAATCCGGCCCTGGCATCAGGTGCATCAAACGATGAGCGAATGCTTCGAATTAATTTGGCAAACATTTTCCAATTGTAAATTGTATCAATTTCTTAATTATTGCTGCAATTGCTGTTACTAATTTGCCAAATACAAGTGCACTTGTTTATCTGTGCATCTGTATGTTTATGTGTGTGTGTGTGTGTGTTTAAATGTTTAACTACGATGATTTATTTGGATTATTTGTCTTAAGTCATGCAAATAAAATCGTAATTGAAATTGTAATTGTAATTTTGTTTTTGTTTCTGTGATCTCTAAAAGTCGTTCTGATGGATAAATCGTTTTGTTTGAGGTTTAATTTTACAGTTTTAAAATGTGTTACAGCAACAACAAATTCGAAAAGCAAATCAATTTTTATCCAAAAACCACTTCGATAAAGAAATTTTGATTTGTAAACCAATTTTAGAAATTCGGCAATGAAGATTTAAATTTATTAATACTATCAGAGAACATCGAGACAAATAAGTCGTTTTATGTTCCATTTACAACAACAGCAACAACAATTCAAATATAAGAATAACCAAATTACAACAAACATTCGATTGACTTAAAAACTGAAAACAAAAAAATCGATTTATATGTATGTGAATATGATAATGAACTACAGTTCATTATTTTAAAATGCTTGAAAATCTTTATAATAATTATATCAAATGTGGTTTTTCAAATCGAACAATAAAATTAAATGTCTGTCTGTTTGAATGTTTGTTTGACATCATATCAATCTTGTAAACTTTGATTGTATTGCTCAGATAGGGTAACATTTTTTTAATTTAGTCACAGTCACATACTAAAAGTGAACTAGATCTGCTTGCCCAGTTATTCCAAAATCAACACATTTCGGATGTCGTAAAATCTCTGTGAATGGGAATTATCTAAGTTGACTAGTTTGAAACAAATAAAACAGAATAGGACAGTATAGAAACAATTTTTCAAAGCATAAGCAGAATTGGTTTAACATTAGGCGAATACGAACCTAAAAGAAAAGTACTTATGCCCTACAGTTCAACATATTATGAGTAATTGTATGGGCTACTTCGTTACCTGCGGGTCCTGAAAAGCTTTAAACAATCGACCAAGTCGAAATTGAAGGAAAGTGCGCGTAAACTAGGAACTGAAGACACATTTACATTTTACCAGAACGACCGCAAGTTGAGTCCTTTAGAATTGTCCACATTAAGATGACATGGAATTAATGCGAAACATGTACGTGTATGTATTTAACAGGAATACTTTTGTAGTTCAGATTAGAACAGACCTGACCAGATTCACTTAATTTACAGATCTGATCATATTAACTATTTTGGTTGTTGTTGGCAAAGATCCTACTAAATAAGGTATGCAAATATATATTTTCTTTAAAGTCCATCCATCTTCTTTGACAAGTTAACAAATTTTTATATTTATATTATACATAAAATTTTATTTATTTTCAGGTCTTGAAATATTTTATGCAATCTGGAAATACATTTTTAAATTTATCGATTTGACCTTCGGTAGGGAATTATACAAGCTCGATTGACATTAATCCGTGTTAAAATGTTTTCATCCAAGAGTGAAATTTCAAAAAAGACGACGGATAAAAAATGCGCTTAAAAATCATCGATTCGAGTGCTTCCAAGTGTGCGTGTGTGTGTGTGTGTGTGTGTGTTTATTTGGCCGGCAGCCGAAATAAGTCATTAAACAACAATTTCGAATTGAAATTGTGTTTAAATGCGACATTTACTGTTTTTTACACACAAGCGCACACTTACTGACACATTTGCAACTTGCGACATCCCATCGAGCGCAAATAGCGCAGAAAAAAAGACCAAATACAACGACACGACCTACAGTAACAACAACACAAAACAACTACAACTACAACACCAACAAAAATAATAACAACAGCAACACCGGTGAAATTAATCAATTAATGCGGTTACTTGGCTCGGTCACTCGACGAGGTCAATGCAATTCTGTTGCTGCTGCTGCTACTGCTGTTGCTGACGTTGTTGTTGTTGTTGCTGTTGTTGCTGTTACAGCGATCGTTTAATTGCCGCAATTCATTTCGCTTAATGTTGCACACGCGTCAATACGAAACCAAAAAAAGTAGCAACACAATTTAAATGTTTTTAATTTTTACACTTAAGGGGTTACAACAACAACAAAGAATAAAAAAAAACATTTCACAAGCAACACTTTTACATCGAACTACAACAAAAAAAAACCATACTCATTGGCGTACTTAACAAGTGGAAAACGAAGGAATAAGTTATCAAAAGGTTATCACACGTACAAAAACAAGTTGTTATATATCAGATAAATATTTAAAGTTTTTTTTATATATCAATAGATATCCTAATAGTTATCAATAACTGTATATAAAACTTATTTCAAATATGTATCTAAAACTTCTCAATAATTCATTGCAGAAACTATTAAGAAAACAATTAAAAGAGGCCACAAAAAAAACTTTTATCAATTTTTAAAACCTTATCAATAACCCCAAAAATAATTCCTGACTACGGCTCTGGCAGCATCAACTTTCTCGAGCATACTTTAACTGGATAGTGGAGGTCAACAGTCGCTTGCGATGGATTCATTAAAAATCAATTGACGATTGAAGGCAGTGGCAGTGGCAGGGTTGTTAGGTGCCGTGCGTTCAGCGGCAGCCCATTAAGCACGATAACACTTTATCTTGATGAACAGACGGTCGGTCGGTCGATCGGTCGGTCTGACATTAATCGAAACACGCAGAAGCACCAACAACAACAACAGAAGACATTACGCAAAGAAATGAATCCATCACTTTGCGGCGCAGAGGCGCAGAGGAGCCGCTTCAATTCAAAAGATTCCATTTACACCGCGAAACACTTAAAAAGCGAAAAATAAAAATTACAAAAATTGTTACAAATTGCGATGACGACGGCAGAAACGGAAAAAAAGGTGTTGCCACCTCAGCCGCATTGCAACGCTTGTAGCATCAGGCCGGTAGGTGTCGCTGTGTCACGGCGCCACAACCAGAGGCGGTCACTCCCCTACACCCACCTATAAATTTAAATATCTGTGGTCGCTTGGTTGTGAAGGAGTCGGCGGATGCTGCAAAGATGAGTGAGCAGAGACTTTATCCAATGAATTCTTTCGCATGCGCTACATGTGACTAGTGCAAGTGTATTTAGAGATAGTATCTATAGGATATTAAATAAAATCCAATTGAAAAATATCTTCGTAATTTATGATATAAATTAAAATTCTAAGCTGATCATTTCGATACTCAAGTTTTAATGTAATATTCAGACATTTTTTTATAAAATTGTTTCGTTCTGTAAATTAAGAAAATCTGATCAGATTTGTCAATGTCTATTTTCAAATATCTGATTTCATATCTGTTGGGATCCTTTTTTCATTTGATTATAATCGGATTCAAGTATGATCCTATCTGTTATTAGATATAAGATTCACTCTAGTTACGAATATGTTCTGTTGAAGTCATGTAAAGTTTTTTTTTTATATTTATAATTTCAGAGTAAGAATTTTAAACAAAATACAATTTTTTTTTACTTAAATTGGTTGTTATGTGAGATTGTTCAGAAACAAAATAAATTAAATCCACTATGAACTTTCATGTCTCGCTAAAATAAAACATTACTAACCTGAAAATACTACTTTGACTTCTTTGTTTTGGTCAGTTGTGTCAGCTTTATAATTTTAATGAATAAATATATTTTAGATGTTGTTGTAAAAAAATTGGTACATCCCATAGCATTATCAGTTATTGAAAAACTTATTTATTTTCCAACAAAAATCTGTAAGTCTGTATGATTTAAAATAAAGTTTTTCTTTTTCGATATAACAATCAGGAGCTTTAAATTTTAAAATTACAGTAGTGTCTGGGTATAGTAAACACCCTTTGTAGTGAACACCTCAATATAGTGAACGCCCAAATTTTTATATGGAGTACTCTATATAGTGAATTATCGAAAACCTCTAAATAGTGAACAACATTTTTAAACAATTTCAAGCATGAAACAACAACAAAAAAAAGAAGGAATCAGAAATTAAACAATATATCAATAATTAGTTCACTATATCCAGATACGACTGTTCTACTTTTTACTAAAAACAAACCATTTCTTGGATTGTTTATTTAATTTTTCAATAGCTTGCCGCTTTTTTAAATTATAAGTACGATTATAAATAAGTTCTTTCTCAATTATGATTTGTTCATGTTGTCAACGGTCTGAATTGCGGAATGACCGGACTTAGCTCGCGCACTTGTCAAGCTTGTCTCTTGCAATTGATTTCTCGTTTACGAGTTTCTTTGCTTGCTTCGCTTTGCTTTTCTTTTTACTATTATTCTACAAAAACTTGTTGCGCTGCTTTTACATTTTTTCTTATTACATATTTTGTTGTTGTTGTTTTTATTGTTGGCCATTGTTTCTGAAGCCGCAAAATATATAAAAAAAATTGTTGTTGTTGTTGTTTTACCAACTCAATCGCAATTAAAATTTAATTGTCTTTTATTTGAAGTCACACGTACATCGAAGGGGACGCGAAGGCAACCGCTTGGGTTCGAGATTTAGAAAGTCAAATGTCACTCAAAGCGGTTATCGGATTAACAAACAAAAATACATATTTATGCACTTAACTGTTACTTTTTCTTTATATAAAATCATTGAATGTGTTAATTGAATGGATGCTATACTTGAGTACACACAAAGTTCCATCGAAATAATGAAACAACACCGCAAATATGGAAATCAAGAACGAAGCATCCCAATTAGGTACGTTAAATTAAGGCGTTTGGCATTTTCAATCTATTGGGTCAATAACCTCCAAAATTTAAATTACATCGTCTTCACAGCACGAGATTCGGTTTGCTATTCTAGACGGATTTCGAAATAACCTCAAGCCTGTTTAAATATTTCATGAATTCCAAGTAGCATATAGAGAGAACGCGTTATTGCGAGGCATCGCATGTGACCGTCTCGAAGGGATTCCTAGACCGGTGATCAATGGAGAACAATTTTCGTGAAAATCATCCAAAATTAGTTACTGAGGACGTATCTGAATGTGGCTCCGATGAAGTCTAAATTTGACAAAGACCCAACGTGGACCAAGGAACTAGCCTTGAATTACATGTTTGAATCGCGAATATTTCGAAAATCAGAATGATATGTGCCTCGATTTTCTTTAAAGTCCAGTACCTACAATAAAATTGTGACATCAGATGAGTCTTGGTTCTTTAAGTACGACACAGAACACCGAGCAACAGTCTATGCTATGAAACCCAGAAGGTGCTAGTCCACCCATTAAAGCCAAGTCAGAAGTTATAGAAATGTAATGATGAGAAGCGATTGATATTCTTTTGAAACTGGAGATTGAAAAAAATCAGTCGCAGATGAGGAAGGATAGCGCCTTCCGAAACAGCTGTCCGACCTGCTACACTTACATATATTGTTTTATTTTGTTATTCGAACCTTAAGCTCGAATAATAATTCTTATTATTAAACATTTTAGGACGAAAAAACTTTACTTTTTCAAATTAAATAAAATTAAGTAAATAACCTGATTAAATTTATTTTCAAATGTTTATGAAATTTAAACAGGCTTGAAAGCCTTCAGATGAGAAACATTTTCAGCACACCATTAAACTACGCCAAAGCGTAAATTTTCAACTTATTTTGAATTTGTTGGCAACTCGACGACCCGACGTACATAGTTCAGTTAAAACGACAAAACTTTGGCAATAAACCGCGACATGCAGTGCTGCCATATTTTTGTTTTATTTTTTGTGTGGTTTCAATTACATGTGAAAAGTTTTTTTTGTTTTGTTTTTTTTTTTGTTTTTCAATGTGCTTAATCGAAAGTCTGCGTTACCGTAACATTTGTTGCAGTATCGGGCGAATGGAGTAAAAACGTTGAATGAACTTGAGTCAATTTGGAACGGAAACGCCATTAAGGCGCGCTCTATGGTAAGCAATCCTGAACCGTGAAAAAAACACAGATTGAGTGCCAGCGCATTGTACGAAGCAGATGAGCGTGAAGCATGTCGGCACAAAATCGATGTTAGCGTTAGTATGGTTCCAAAACCACTCTAGCAGGTAAACAAATACAAAATAAAAATGGAAAACAAAAGTTTTCATTTGCAGCATAGATACCAGGAACATGCACACATAGACATACACACATGCTAGCATGCAAACGATGAAGCATTCTAAAATTCAAATTAAAAAAGTTTAAACTAGGAACAGCGAAACTGGCCAACAGACACAATCACCAAATCCAATGAGTAGCAAATTATAGCGTCCGAGAGTCCACATGTGTGGCTCAGGCATAGGAAAGTAGCTACCTACCTACCAACCTACCTTCCTACCTACCTTGTTGAAACTAGCACACGAAAAAATGCGACGCAAACTGAAAGGTGCAAAAAAATTTCCACACAAGCCGCAAAAGTTTTCGAGTTGTTTGCCCACTCCCTTAACATCTCTTCGCATCCCGCACTTACTGCGCCAGCACTTTTAGTCTCCAGCGTTGTTGCCAACAACTTCCAGTTTGTAAACTAAGTGCTAAGTTCGGTAATGGTCGATTATTATAATTCGCAAAAATAGTTAAAGTACCTACATATGACTACATATGCATCATGAGAAGGCTAAAAGCACAGTGGGTTAGTAATCCTCTGGGCACACTCATTTGATATAAAATATATCATATATCGAATTTTATCATATTATTATTAAGAACATCTTTGCACCTTAGGCGTCGGCGTAACTTGATGGTTAGTGCATTGACTTTCGATGCGGAACATTCTAGGTTTTATCCCCGATGGACGGAACATAACAAAATGTATTTTTCAATTGAAAAAATGATTCTGTGCGATCAAAATCATTTGGTAAATCTTCTGAAGCAACAACTTGCCATAGAAAAGATTCGAAAAAAGGGAAGAACTCGTCCGGCATGTTTATATTTTTTTAGGTATTTTCTGTTCAGTTTCTTAAGGTTGTTATAACAAAATTTTTTGTAATCAAATTTGACTAGTTTGGTTTTCTTAATG
Organism: Suillia variegata; assembly: GCA_949127995.1. Classification (NCBI taxonomy): domain Eukaryota; kingdom Metazoa; phylum Arthropoda; class Insecta; order Diptera; family Heleomyzidae; genus Suillia; species Suillia variegata. The sequence continues at coordinate 19,460,403 of OX421846.1, forward strand.
CCACAACATTAAATGGCTAAAGAAGATGATGCAACTCTAATGGCAGTAGAGTGCTCGAGTTACTAAAACCCAAGTAGTAACAAACAAACAAACAAACAAACAAAAAACAACTGCCAAACATATGCATTAGGTATATAGTTGCCCATCTCTATAACACTCCCGCCCATTCTGCTCCTCCATTCCATGCATTCCGACTATTGTGGTTACTTTTTTAGTGCAGATTTGCACAATCCATAAAAAAATGTACACGAGTATAAACTAAAAATGAGAAAAAAATAGTCTGGCTGCGCAAATTCCAAATAGTTTCAAACAACATTATAATCTGCAATAATGTCTTCCTTCAGTCGCCGGTGGTACCAGCGCCGCCGCCGGCACCGCTGGCCTTGTCCGCTTGGCTGCACAAATTGCTGCCGCCAGCCACGCTGACTGCGACCGGCAATGTTGGATGGCGCTTCGATAACACCGTCCGGTGCTGGTCACTTCAAAATGCAACAACAACAACAGCAGTTGCAAACAAATAAAAAACAACAAAAAAAAACGCCAACCGGCTATACTTTCAGGCCACTCGCTGTCGGCGCAGTGCAGCGCGGAAGTGGTAAACCCATTTTTGTTATTACACTAATTTGAAACTTACACACACACACACATCCTCGTACATTTGCACTAATACGAGTAACAACGCGGCAAAAGTTTAAACGGAACCGCATAAAAACGCGGTAAAAACACGTTACGGACCAACAAAAAAAAACAAAAATTACAATAAAAAAATAGCATTATTCGGTTTGGGCCATTTCCAATGCATTTTCTTGTTGTTGCCGTTGTTGTTGTTGTTATTGTTATTACAGCTCTTCTGCTGCAGTACTTTGCGGCAGTTTGTTAAAATTTACCCAAAAACCGTTTTTACTGCGCGAAAATGCGGTTTTCGAAATTACACAATTTTATTATATTCGAAATTAGTTGCAAATGGAAACCGGCACTTTTGGCTTTCCAATTTTTTTCTTTTCTGAATATTCAAAGGGGGCAGTACTTTTGAAACAAACATTAACCTTATAAATGCAATTGGTTATAATCAGGGCTCGGATTTCGATGACTTGTAATTTTTGCATTAAGGAGACATTTTCTAGTTTTTCATGAGTGCCGCTCTTGGTTCCTAGATTACGAAATGATAGGTTTTTTTTTTGAATATTTTCATTGTAATTGTTTGTCAATTTTGGTGTTTTGGTCATTTTTCTTAGTTTTTGGTCATTTTTTATTCTATAACTTCTTTTGAATTAGTCAGGATGACAATTAATTTAATAATTGTGAGTTCACTAGAACCAATTGTAGCTAAAAACCACTGAATATTTTTTTGTTTACCTCATAGAGAAGGCGCCAGTGAACTTGTTATTAATAAAATATTATTTTTTAGAATTCTCTACTTAAACCTATCTTCTCTATCTATACTTGTATATAAAAAATTAAGGTATCTCCTTTTATTTATATTTTTCTACGTTTGTTCCATATAGTCTAAACCATTCATCCGATTGCGATGAAATTTTGAGGAGTTGCTGTGGTAAAAATTTGCCACACCCACCTATTTCGCCCACAATTTGTAAAACTAATTAAAAATATTATATTTTTTCGCTAATATTGCTCTGATATTTGGTATCTGAGTGTGTATAGGCCCCGTTCCAACTTCCCCAAAAATGGGCGTGTTTGGTTCAATTTAACGCATACTTTAGAAAAAAAGGAAATATTCGGTTATTTCGCTAATATTGCTCCTAAATATTTTGTTTCTGAGTTCCTATGGGCACTGTCAACAACTTCACCAGTTAGATCAATTTAATGCCCACTTTAAAAAAAGATTGGATCAATTTTACGCCTACCACCATTGCTCAGTGACTTGATGTGCTATATAGCAAACATGTATGGGGGTGCACCGGAAAGAATAACAGGGTATACAAAATCTGCCACGCCAACTTATTATGACCATTGCTTATATTGCTCCAAAAAATTTTAAGTTTTGTTTCTGTATGGTTACTGTCGATAATTTCTCCAAAAGTGGGCTTTATTGGAATAATTTAACGCCCACCGCTGTTACTCAGAATCGATACAACGCACAATCGATACAATACTCGGAAGTTCCGCTAACTTACTATGAATATAAAAATTATTGTCTTTGAATAAATAAATTTAAAAAATAAACATTTTCTTTATTTAAGTGGAATTGCAGTTCATGCCGGGCATTCGCTTGTATAATATAAAAATATTTAAAGTATTATATAAAAAATATTGTGTAATCTAAACAACAGTTCGACTTTTTTTAAAGAATGAGTGAACATTTTCGTTGACTCGGGATTTTCTACAAATACATAATTTTTGTTTGCAATGCTACAGTTTTATTCTCTTAATGATGTACTCGTACATAGGCTTTCCATAGAACAAAGCTAGCTCGGACCAACCGGAAATTTTTTTTAAGAAAACTGGTTAATTAAATTGTTCGCACACCACCTTAGCTTAGGAACTAGACGAGCTGCAATAATAAAATTTAATGGGTATAAACAGACAAGTGCCACGCCCAGTTTAGTTATCATGGAACTATCGAAGTGTCTTACATTTGGTATTGTGATACATGGTGACCCACAAAACTTTTTCTTTTCTACTTCAGCGGTGTGTATTTTTTTCCTCTTTTTTACATAATTTGTTTTTAAATATAAAATCTGAGGAATGTCATCCTGAGAAAATTCCCTTTTGTAAGAGCTATTGAAAAGCAGGAAGAAGATTAAAAAAAAAGAAATCAAAGGATTCGTGAAATCGCATTTGTAGCAAGAAGCAACAGCGCAGAAAAAGTTAATCAGCAAAAAAGAAAAAAAAACAGAATTAAAAACTTTTTGATCAGGCGCTAAACTTTACAGCCGAATAAGTATCGGGCGGGTGTCTTAAATAGAAATCGAAGAAATAAAGGATCGATGTGAAAATGAGGTTTGGTATGTAAAAAGAAAATCCAAAACAACAACAACCAACAACATTTTCCAATAGCTCGTGCCAACCACAAATACAATTATTTTCAAATTGTCTACAATACTCGATGATTGTGTGCGGCGGCGGCGGGCAAAGTAAATGAGACTAGAGGACACCAGCGCATAGGACTGCACTTAGAGCAGCCCACAGAAGAAGACGGGAAAATAAGAAGCGCAGGCCGCGGAGTAGCAGCAAAGTTGCTGAAAGCGTTGCAAAAGTATTAAACCGCGTGCAGACTCAAGCAAATTCCTCGGGATAAAGTTAATAAATTCTAATTGATACATTTTCCCTTTTGATGTGCAGAGTTCGCGTTGAGAGGAAGGCGCCTTCGTTTTTACACACCACGCAAAAAATTCGTTTCTTTACAATTTTTTCCATAATTTCAATCTATAAACGAGGTTGGTCCGATAAGTACTTAGCCTTACCGCTAGACGGAAACCTACTTTGCAGACCTCAAGAAAACATATTTGTCAGACGGGTTAAAGAAGTTGGAGCAACGCTGGGTCAAGTGTATGTAGCTAAAACAAGACTATGTTGAGAAATAAAAAGCCATTTTTCCAGAATTTTCGTTTTTTTTTTTTGTAGGCTAAGTACTTATTGGACCACCGTCGTATATAAAATTGAATATTTCTTAATTTATATTTTTGGTTCTTTAAAATAAATTTAACGCCTACCGCCTTAACTCAGAAAGCTATACCGGGGAGTACAGGAAAGTTTCACTAACTTTATATTTAAGAATTATTTATATTCAAAACAAACGGGCAACGCCTGGTACTTTAAGCTAACTTTAAAAAAAAAAAAACATTTTTCAGTTGATTTAGACATTTCCCTTTTATACTCGGTTGTAAGAATATTCAAAAATGTTTAATTAGACTCGAAAGCTTCAGATATGTTTCAAAATTAGTACGTAATCACTTAAACTAAACATATTTATAATAAAATTTATTGCATCCGATAATATTAAGTTTATTCTCAATTCTTAACGTTTAATATTAAAATTTTTTGCGAGTGTTTTGCGAAGCGTACTGAAAAACTCTTCAGCTCCCATCCGCCGCCCGCTGTCCGACGGCGTTGTTTGAAGCGCGTGTAGGAATTTGCAAAATTATTTTCCCACAGAAATTACATCGAAATTCACTTAAGAATTTGTTTTATTCTGTTTGGCCTTCTTCGTTGGCGTTCATTTACAGAAAAGTAATTTTTCGTTTTTCCTTTTAGTTTTAGTTTTTTGTTTTTTTTTGTCTTACTGCGTTTAACTTATCGGCTCGGTTTTGGTCCATTCAACCGTGTTTCCTATTTATTTTTATTTTTTCATTTTTTCTAAATGGATTTTAATTTTTATAATTATACTTTTAGCGTCCGTCGTTGTCACTTTTGGCTTCGGCCAAAGCCACGCTCGGACTTTGGTGATGAACTTGGCAGAAAACAGATTCACGCCGATAAAGTGCAAAAGTTTTGTGTGGGCGATGGTGGACAGACCGGCAAGCAGGCAGGCAGGCAGGGGTAAAATTTAATAGATTTTATTTCCGGTCACACTTACCGGATGTTATGTGTCAGAATTTCGAGGCGAAGGAGTCGAACCATCGAAGAGGAGGGCCGCATTAAATTAAAACGTTCCTACACAAATTCGGCAATAATTGCGAAAATGTCCTTTCTAGGCCGATTTATTCGTACGTCCGTTCGTTCGTTTGTTGTTTCAAGTGCGCGGTGCCGGCTCGATTACAATCATTAAAATGCCCGTTAAATCCCTTGGCAACCCTTTTTCTGGTAATTATTTTCAAATTGAAATATTTCAAGGATTTATCGATAAAATGCGTTCGTACGCTTGCCTTTCCTTTCTTGTAAGATTTGTGTGTGCTTTTTGTTTTTGTTTTGTGCACCAACGAGTTTCTTCTTGAATTTATCGGAAAGTTTCCTATTGCAATGCCGCATTTCGTTATCTTTTAATTTAGTTCATATCCTAAAATACGCTAAATTTTTCCACAAAAAGGGTTATTCATTTAAATTACTTTAAAGCTTAATGTCGGATCCCATGAAGGGTTACGTCAGTGTATGTACGAGTATATGTACATAAGTAATAAGCGAAGTTAATCTTTGAAGAATTACAATGCCTCTTTGCCATGCAATTAAAAATTCAATCACGTTCGGTAACACGAAAATATTCATATTCACGGTATTACGCGGGCTTTTCTCTGTTATTTATGTAGTTACCGATGTTTGAAATGAGTTCGATGACCCGCCGAAAATTTACAATAGTTATTTATACCGTGTGAGTGGTAAAAGGGCATTGCTCCAGTATTTACACTGAGCATAAAAAATAACACTCCTGACTGTAGTCCAACAACAATTTAAAAGCGAAAGTTTTTGTGTTTTATTTCACGTCGGATATCTCAATTTTCGTTATTTTTTCAATTTTCATACTTACTAAAAGCTTTTTTAAATTCAATATTATTAAAAAATAGTTTTTAAAATTTATTGAAAGAATTTTATTTAAATTATGATTAATAAAAGGCCATAGAAGTGCTGCGACCTGAAAGATCTATTTTGCTGCCTCGTTGCCCTACAAACACAATTCTAGACTATTTATAATTGTTTTGGGATTAATTTTGACTATGTGATTTGGAACTAGAAACGCACTGCATAAGCAGTTAAATCTGTGTCTTGTCATCACTGGACAAATGCATTAAACATATTTAGCCATTTCCTGCTCCTCTTGGCAGAGTCGTTATGAATCATTTTCTACCACTCCATTTTTCTTCAGATGGTAATTGAGTTTACAGTGTCCTTTCTGCTTCTTGACTGCCGCATGCCTGTTAGAGCTTTCCGATACTCAAGTAGACAAGATAAAAGTATCAAGTTTTTTATGCAGCCACTGTTTACCCCACAGAAGGGTTCCGAACTCATAAACAGAGTTTCTGCATTTCGACTACTGGATAAATATTTCACGTATAAATTGTGATAGTTTTGCATGGTGATTTAAAGATTAGTTTGATCTAAAAATTAATTTTTTCTTCGTGCTCATTAACTTGAAAATAATTGGAACTACAAAAAAGATATAATCAATCTACATATAAAAGAATGGATGTATCTTTCTTTGTACTTAGTTACATTGATGCTCCTAAAAAATTTCAAGTATGGATCAATTTAACGCCCATCGCAGTAACTCAAAATCGCAACAATAGGGAGTACCGAGAAGTTCCGCAAACTAATTATCTTACACATACATATTTATATTAAAAAAAAACCAGGTATTATAAGCTAGAACGCATCTTGTTTTATAATTTTTAGCATTGTCCCTTATGGTGATATCTGATAACGTGCCAGATAAGAGGGCTGCAAATGAAAATGAAAGTATCCTCACAAGCTCATTTTAATGTTTAATGTTGTCCTCTACTTAATAAGTACAAAAAAAGGTTTACCAAAGATTGACACTTACCCATAAAAATCAGCGTAATCAATGTTGCCAAAGTCTGTTGCTGCAACATGTTGAACGACTTTTCGTTTGCTGCCGCGTGTCTTTGTTGTGTCAAAATCCTTTGTTAAATAGAAATTGTGTTTTTATTACACTTTTATAATAATTGCACGAAGTTTTTTTTAAATTTTTTTCTTTTATTTCAATAAAATAAAGAAACTTTCACAATTCACACACAATTTTTATATTTTTTCTTATACTACTTTAAAAAAATTTTCTATTGTTATCGCGCTTTTGGTAAAATTTTGGTACATTATTCATGGACTTTTGTACACAAAGCACCCACAGAAAAATCTTAACAATAGATACAAAGTTACACAATTAAGGTAGTTAATTTCCTAACTGAAAAGAAGTCAACAAAAAACAAAAAAAAAACGAAAACCACATCAAGATACACATTTTTTTTTATAACCGAATTGCAATTGGCCAAATGTAAGTAACTCTATTTGTCCTATGTTAATTCGTTGCAAGCGGCAACTGCACTTTAGTACAGTTGAGCAAAAGTGGTTAAGTGGCATTTCCAGCATGGTCACAAACCACATTCCTCCCACTTGTCCGCCAACTGTGCTCAGTTTTCGCTAATTTCATTTTAATGTTATAAAACGCAACTGGCTGCATTCCGACTGCATTGCTTTGATTAAGTATTTACGATAGTTAAGCAATTACAAAATATTTCATTTAAACAAACACAAAATTTATGAAATCACATGTCTGTCTGTCTGTCTGTCTGTCTGTCTATTTATTTACTTGTTAAAATACCCACAGCTAGACTATAAGTGAACGTCTTACACCTATCTTGATTGTTTTTTTTTTTGTTATATTGATCATTCTTTATGAAAATAGAGTTTATGGTTACCCTTAGTCTCTATATAAAATCTATACGAATATATAAAAAAATGAATGTGTTTATTTCTTTCTTTGTATTATATGCGTGTCTAAACCATTTATCCGATTGCGATGAAATTTTAGGAAGTTGATGTGCTCGTGCCAAGGATATAAATTTGCCACGCCCTTATTCGATTGATTCGCTAATATTGCCTAAGTTTTGATATCGGAGTTTGTACAGGTATTTTCGATAATTTTACCAACAATTTGAGAGGTTGGATCAATTTAACGGTTTATTTTGAAAAAAAGGAAAAAATACGATTTAATGCTCCTAACAATTTTCAAGTTTTGTTTCTGAGTTTGTATGGTTACTGTCGAATAATTTCAATATAAGTGGGCGTAGTTGGAATAATTTACCGCCCACAGCCGAAATTCAGCATCGCTACAACGGGGAATACCGGGAAGTACCGTTAACTAATAAGGAGTACCGGAAAGTTCCTCTAACTAATTATCTATATATATATATAAATGAATGTACTTGAATTAATGGATTTCAAAAGCAAACATTTTCTATTTTTAAGGGGCAATGCATTGCATGCCGGACATTCGCTAGTCTCTTATAAGTCTAAACAAACAACAAAAGAGCTTGACTGCAAATAATATTCATTAACCTTTCAAAACCGTTCCAAATGCAATTTTTTGACTACAGATTTCCAAGAGAATCAGTTCTCAACAGATAACCGGAAATATAAATGGGGCATATATGTCCAAATAGTCGTGAAAGGGTTAAGGTATAAATGTTTATAAACGTCAGTTCATAAGTATTCATGTTGATTTGAGTATATTCATAGAACCGCCTAAGTAAAAATTTATTATCGGTAAACAATTGTCTTTTCGGTTTATAAATTAAAAAACAAACCAAACTTCGATCTGATATTAGGAAGATTTCCAATTATATATTTTACAATTTAACTTAATATTAATCGAAATTAAATTTATATATTTTAAAGCTAGGATTAGTTTCAGTTAAATAAGCAGTCCACTTAGATTGCGAAAAAAAAGCTTTGGAACAATGTTTATGTGATCCTTCAATAAAATTGTATCTCTACTAGAGTTATACTTGAGGGAGTGGCAAGGACTAGAAATTCCATATAATGTTGTTAAGAAGAGAGAATTTGAGCTTCAGCTACTAAATTAGCGTAAATCACCTTGTCAATAGGTTCTTGTTATCACAATATCGTAGGTGTAACCACATGTTTGGTGGAATCTACAATTTTAAGTCGAAACCGAATGGCAGATTGAAAGGTATTTTAAAAATTGAATTACTGCTTTAAAAACGCACAATCGAGAAGAAAAATTTCAATTTCTACTTTGGTACAGTGTGGGATTAGAACTTAAGAAAAATCTCTGTGGCAAAATCAGACAAATTTTATAGTTATCAATTTAACAACTAAGTCTGTTAAAATCACTTTCTGCAGATACTTGAATTGTTTTTTGTTCAAATGTTTTTTTAGCAAAGAAGTTATAAATATCTCGAAATGCCAAACGAAATGATAAAGTCTTTGCTGAAGTCCATGTTGCGTTGATTCATGAATCTCTTAAATACATTTATTCGTATCACACCAAAAAATATTTATTTTTAGACTCCTGTCATTTTATTTTTAGCACAATTACAAATGAAACCACATACAATTACGTTCCAGATATCGTAAACTATTCGTAAGACCGTCTTAACGAACCGAACTGCAATAAAACTCGTCTGCAACTGAAGGTAAAAGTTGGACTCTCAGCCTAATGAAGCACCTTGGCGCTGTCGTCCGTCTGTCTTACTGATCGTGGAGTTGTCGTCTGTGGCTTCGTTGAATTTCCATTACATTTCGTTGAATCGCACTCAAGTCTGACTTATATTAATATAGACGAGAGTTTGAGGGGGGCGGCATAAGACGCGTCTTACCACTGGCAACAAACAACTGACAATGAGCACTCGTCATGATTCCACTTCACCGCATACAAGTACATTTGTATCGATAGTCAGTTGCGTACTCGTACTTTTAGTTTTTCTCACTTTCGCTTTTCTTTTGAATCACTTAGATACTGGACATAAAAAGTATCGTTCATAGTGTTACTAAAAAGCTCTCAATTTTGTCTAAAATCGGTTAGTTCATAAGTTTATATATTCATTTTTGTTTTGATTTTTGCAAAAACATTCACCTTTATCGAATGATTCTTAAAACACAGTCTGACAAAAAAGTGATTTTTAAGTAGTTCACTAAGATTTTTAATGAATTTGTATGGAAGCTTCAATAAAATATGTGATAAATTCTTAAAGAACTTATACCACCTATTCTCCATATAAATTACTGTCAAAATGCACAAAGGCACTAAACAATATTTCTAAACTGTTACAGGAAAAGCAAAAATCAATTATCAAATGTAAACAAAAGAAAAAGTTATGGTTAAGCTTCATTTTTGGCTTTAAGACTTTAATTTGTTGTTAGGAGGTGTATTTTAAAATACACAACCAAAAACTGTAAAGCTGTACTAACAAATTTTGGTTAGGGTTTTTATTCATTTTGAATGCGAAATGTTTCATTTTGTAGAAACACCAAAAACAAAGCCCGTCTTTTTTGTTCAGTTTCTTAAGAGATTCAATTTGGTGCTTATTCGTAAGAGGCGTCTTTTATCTCTTTTATTTTTAAGTTTGGTTTTAATCCAGATTTATAATTATTTACGTATTTTTTCAGTCGAATATTTAAATAGGTCAGTCATTTTTTAACATAAAAATTGATTTTAAAATGACGAGGTCACAAGGTTAATATTTACGATCAAACGCGATAAATCTGATTTTTCTTACTTGAGAAATCTGATTTTTTTTTGTCAGACCATGTCCAATACGCTTTACTAAATACAAACAAAAAAACAGGATGCTCTCCGCATTGATTAACATTTACAGTTAAACCTGATTAGCGACTTGCGTCGCCAACAACTTTAGTGCTAACAAAAAACCTCCTCTTAGCGAATGTTTCGCTACTTTTCGATGTGGCAAGTGTCGTTCCCACATATGTTGCCAGGTAGCTATTTAATACATACATGTGCATATCCCAGCAGAAAATATCAAAACCGCTAAACAATTCACCAGTAAATTCGATGTTGACAAATCTGGCGTTTAATTTTGCACAGCGCAATGTTTAGTTCATTTAACACCGACTCCGAAAGTCCCAGGTACGATCCTCTGCCATGATTCGAACAAAAAGCACGGCCAACATCCTGGATGGCTTATTACGCCAAAGGAACTAATTCAAGTACTCCGTTGGCTTCAATGTTGGCTTCCAGGAAAAAAAATTATTATGACCAGATTTTAACAATAAAGGTTTAAAACTCCAATAAATGAATATTAAAATTTAAAGAACTTTTGAGTAGCTTTCATTTGAATCCTCTCTTATAGGTATAAGAAATACGAATAAAACTCAGCGAGACTACCAAAGCCAGAGCCAATGGAGTATGTACGCTCTATGTAAGGCAATATTTATTATATACGTATTTATTTATTTTGGAATTCAGCTCTGAAATTCAAAAATCTGATAAAATGTCTAAGACTTAAGTAAGACCTGGATCAGACACAGGAGACTTAAGGCTTGTATAAAAAAAAAAAATTGTTGGGCGATTAAACAATTTCGTGTTGAGATATTAAAGTGGTTCTTATATGTATGCATGGGAAATTTGTTGTAGGCTTAATAAATATTAAATACTAAACAGTATTTTATTTAAAACATTATATTTAAAATGTATTTTCTTTATCATTTTAATATTTTTTCCACTTAAAAAACTTTCGAAATTTTATAGTCAAGTTTTTTGCCAACTTGTTCAATATCAACAAAAAAGCAATAAATGTATCAAATAAATACTTATGTATGTACATATGTATATACGATTGTTTCGTAAATGTCAAACGTTTTTTCACATTCACAATTTGTGCAATTCTGTCCCGCTGGACGTTGAATACGCTGCCGCCGCCGTTTATCAACCTGTGTGAATGAATGTCAGCCAACTAGTCAGACAAACAGACAGACAGACATGCTTCCATGCCGCTCGCGATCTCGTCGCGAAATTCGCTCCAAATCCAGTTTAAATGAACCTCATCCATCGCAAAGTTGCGTCGCGTTCATGTTCAACTTTATTTTATTAAATTAAATTTACTAAAGGCAAACATAAAAAAATAAATAAATGAACAATAACGAAACCGAAAACAATTCCCAACATAAAGAAAAATGTGCGCTTGTCTCGGCAATTGTTGATCGTAATTTACAGAATCTTGTGTCTTGATCTTTAGCTGAACATGCCACCAAGCCGTGTTGAAGGTTGTAAATGTTTTTGTTTTTCTTTATTTGCATTTGTGTCGGTTTTCACGGGGTTTTGCAATTCTCCCACTTGTCAGTTGCACACGTAGTGAATGAAACACAGCTCCAACGACATGAATTCAAAAGATGGTCAGCATCGTATCTTATACAATAGTTATAGTTTCATGAAATTGACGTATTTCGTGCTTCTTGTGCAATTCTTTAATTAAGAATATTTCTATGGAAGTGAAGACTTTTTTGTTATGATTTTTATACCCTTCGCCACGTGCAAGTACACGTACCGAATGGTATATTGAGTTTGTTCTTCCTTTTGTCGCGCCTAGAAGGGGGCGTGGTAGGTATGACAAAGTATATATATATAAATTATCAATGTCGGATTCTGAGTCGATTTAACGATGTCCGTCCGTCCGTCTGTCTGTCCCAGCGATTGCTGTGGTAGTTTATGAGCTATCGAGCTGAAATTTAGTATTCTCCAAGCAGAGGCTAAGTTTGACAAGATGGACAAGATCGGACCAAAATTACTACCTCTCTGATACAAACCACCCGTTTCCATGCTTTGATATTAAGCACTTTAGTAGTAACACAAAACTGCTCACAAAAAATGGGCATGAACGCATAAGAACCACGCCCATTTCAATCGAAAAAAATGATTAAAAATAGCTACAGCGTAAATAACCATTTCAAATTCGGTATTTAACACGTTGGTAGGAACAAAACTACTAACCAATAATGGGCGTGATCCGCTAAGACGAACGCCTACTTATAATAGAGACATTAACACTTATGTGCTAAGAGAAGCACATTTTTTCGGGTTCACTAAAATGGCGGAGGATATCTGGGCTGGGAAGATAATTTTTTAACTAGTTTGAAATAAGTTACTTGCCTCGTTAAGGCAAAACTCTTAAATAGTTTTTAAATAAGCGGAATCAAAAACAAATTATCACATAATCGGTTAATAATATTTGCTTAATAGTTTCGGATTTTCAATATTTTAAACTTTTCAAAAAGTGCTTATAAACAATTGTAAAATTTGTATTCTCAATTCAATTAATCGGTTTTCAACAAAAAAGTTGTTAATTGTATCTTACGTTAAATTCGCTTTATGTGTAAAACTCCATAATAAGGAGAAATCCAAGAAATATCTAACCGACAGATACAAAATTGTTTTTTTATTTCCTAATACAAATGAGAACGCAAGTTGAGCGAACTCACCTCGATTTCCGCCATGTTTTTTTTCTTTTTGACAACAAAAAACGTTGTTGTTTTTATTTACTTGATAATTTTGTAGCAACCATGGCAACTATCCAAAAATTAAATTGTCAAAGAGAGAAACAATATCGAGGGACAATTTTCTACTTTCCTCACCTTTTATTTATTACACCATGCCAGGATTGAGAGATATTTCTCATTCCTGACACCATGCTTATACACACATACACACCCAAGTATGGCAATTTCTTACGACCCAGCCAGCATTTGGAAGTTTGTTGGAAGAGCGCGATTGTTTGGCGACTCTTCTTTTAAACGTCTGGGCGATTTAAGTACGATTTTTTGTTTTTTTCTCTCCGAAATAAGAGCAAAATTTACCGTTTCTTTTATTTTACTCTCATTTGAATCGCGTTGACGATTGTTGAGCGACTTGATCGCTTTTGAATCGCACTGGCGATTGTTTTTCGTATTTTAAGAACTGGTTTTTGCAGTTTGCGAAGATTTTTCAGTCGAAATATTCTGTTCAAGAAAGAACATGAAATTTCTTGCCTCAACTTCTGTTAAAGACGATAAAAATCTTGGACGTAATGAATATATCGGAATTCAATTGGTAAATTTTTATAAACATTATATTTTTTTAACAAATTTTAAAGCATCTTTTTTTTTTTTGCTAGAAACTTGTCTTTAGCGAAGTGGGCTGCGACGTTACTTCCAATTTCCTGCGTGCTTCCTTTAATAAAATTTACAGGCGCAAATCCAAGCATTCAACAGTTCAAATTTGTTGAAATTATCAGAAGTATATATACATATTATAGTTTACAATATATCTATGTTCCAACTTAATTTAATTTAATTTTTTACACAGACAAGAAAACAATCAACTACAGTTGTTAATTAATTTTTTTATAAATATTTAATGTACCTAAATTTTTAAAGAATATTTTTAATATATGTTCCTTATAAAAATCAAAAATAAAAGAAAACATTTAAATGTAGTACTTTGTATTTTTGTTAAATGATTGAGGCAGACCATAAAACAAAACAATCGCCCTAGCGTCGGTTGGACGACTCTTAGAAGAGTCTTCCAAATTACTCTTCGGCGACTCTTCTTGGTGTGTCGCCTAAGACTCTTCTTGATGCGTCGTCGAAGATTCTTCTGCACGAATCGCTTTGTTGACACAGTTTCTCCCGTAGGCCTGATCTTCCGCGATCAGAAAACGAGCTCGCGGAAGATCAAATTAATCGCTTATTCCGATCGCTGAAGAGTCTTCCGCGAGCAAAAATGCTGGCTGGGTCTTTAGAATTGAAAATTTACTATCTAAATATCGGTACAATAACAGTAATATCACTACTAATAGTATGTATTATTTGTCTAAGAAAGATCGCTAATTTATATATTCGGCAAGTCTATTGACAAATGCGTAAGCAAGAGATTCAAGCTCACACAGATAAAGAGAATGTGTTACATTTTACAGTGCACTGCTGGTTGAATTACAGGTAATATATTCGGTAGATTTCTTGAATATTTAAATGTTTTCGCAATTTGTAATATCGACTGAATTTAAAAAAATAAAATACGATTTGTCCAACTATTTAAAATGTCTGAAGGGGTTTAAAAGTTGTTTGACCAACTCCATCGAATTGCGCAAGTGTTGCATGTTGGTTGCTACCATTGCAGCATCTGCTGCTGCGTAAGTGTGACGTGTGACTCGGCGCAATCGCAACAAGCTAAGAAGAAGACTTCAAATGCCCACAGAAACAACACAAACACAATTTCAGCCGCAACGGAAAGAAAAACCAAAAACCGAGCACTGGAAAAGTAAGAAGCAAATCATGGAAACGCGTAGATTGCTGCAACCGCAACAACAAAAATGTGAGTAACAACAAACACAACTACAATAACAATAACAACAGCAACAGCAATTGTGAACAAATTATAAATTGTAATTTGTAATTTTCTTTTTTCTTTTCCAATCCGCTTCAGCCGTAGTGTATATCTCGTCTTCTTCTTCGCAAAACCCTCAAATTCATTCGAGTAAATTCGCAGCGTTGTTAGCTGAAAATTCAACCTACAATAATCTGCCATAATTCCTGGAAAGGTGCTAAGTTATTCTTATTCAGTTTATTCAAAGTTCAAATCGATTTCGATTATAAACCGATGATTTTAAATGTGACAAATCCGGTAAGTTTCCAAATATTTGCTTAATCTTAGTTTAAAAAAAACACACAAACTTGTAAAAAAAATTATCTTCAGCCATGTCGAAGCTTAAATACATATAATTAGTGGCGAAGCAGGGACAGTTTACATGGAGGGATGTGAGCTAGAGAAGTGTTGACTATTCAAAAAACTACGCCAAGTTATTTCTTAAATTGTCCGACGTCGACCATGGCCCCAGGAATTTTGTTTGGTGTTAAAAAAAAATGTCTTGAACTTTTTATATGATTGTTTTTTTTAAATTTACTTTATTTTTGAATTTCGGCTGCACCTGCACTTGAAGGGTAAATACCCCTCCTCCCCCCTTCCGTAAATCCATCATCAGATAATATATTTAATTGATGTATATGCGAGTAGTTTAGTGTATTTAAGCTTTGGTGTGGCCTAAGATGATACCCCTAGTAGTTTCATTTTATTTGTGTTTTCTTTAGGTCTTTGCTTGGTTCGATTTGGTCCCGCACAAATAATGCGGATGAGTTTGCTCAGCTCCGCTGTGCCGAATAAGCAAAATAATCAATTATAATGGAAATTTGCCGCCTGTCCTGCTGCCCCCCTGCGATGAGTGATGCACAAACTAACAAATAGACAGACGGACGGGCAACAACGAAACACAATAGCAGCAATAACCGTATGCGCAACATCCGGCCCGCAGGTAACAAACAATGGACCGCACTTTTAACGTTTTTTTCTTATCATTTTTATTTAATTGCATTTTTTAATGCTTTATTTTGATTTTGAAATTTTCACTGCGATAAGATAATCTGCATTATTTTAATCTATATATATAAAATTGAATTCTTCTATCTTTCTTTCTATCTATCTTTCTTTCTTTCTTTGTACCAAATTGGCGTCTAAACCATTCATCCGATTTTGATGAAATTTTAGGGAGTTGCTTTGCTCACGCCAACTTAGGTTTAGGGCAAAGAAAATTTTGCCACGCCCACTTATTACGCCCACAAATTGTAAAACTAAGTTAAAATATTCGATTAGTTCGCTAATATTGCTCCAAAAAATCTGAAATTTGGTATCTGAGTTTGTATAGACACTATCGATAACTTCCCCAAAAATTGGCGAGGTTGGATCAATTTAACGCCCACTTTGAAAAAAATAGAAAATATGTGATAACGTGGAAATTTGGTATCTGAATTTGTACTGGCACTGTCGATAACTTCCCCGAAAATGGGCGTGGTTGGATCATTAATTTGTTCAAATATCGAAAAATCATAAAATTTGAAATCTAAAACCGAAATATCCAAATTCGTTTCGCACAACTTCTGATCTTATTCAAAATGATATTTTCGAACTGTTTCGCCAGTTTATTTGATATAACGTGAACATATTTTAGAAGAAAAGAAGAAAATACTTTTGAACTTGTGTTTGAAAATGGAATTAATTTTTTAAGGTTAAACGTTTTGCATATATGTATAACTTACGAAAACTCAAAAACACTCAATACATCTGAAAAGTATTCAACATAATTAAACGAACTGCAGCAAAGTTTTTGGACCACCGGTAGTCATAATTTTATTAATATTTTGTTATTAAAAGTAAACACAATCTTTATGTTGAAATTCAAGGAAATATTAAAGGTAGCATGTCTATGCCAAAATCATATATTCTGAACTTGCTAAACAAAATATTAGAATTTAAAAAGTATAATAAAGAACATTATTTTAAATGTGTGTTTGTTGCTTTTTTTCTATTCTTGCATGTCACCAGCGTTTCACAATTATTTGGCAACCGGTTGGACTTCTGTTCTCCTCCACTTCTGCTTAAAACTCACGACGATGATACTTGTCAGGATCGAAGTACGAAGTGACGACAACGCGGTCGCTAAACTTACGTCCAGTGAGCGCCTGCTGCGCCTTTTGACAATCAATGACAGAATTAAATTCTACAAACACCTTTCCGCAGCCGGGTACATCGACGCCCTCAATGGGGCGCGGTATTTCTACGCTGCGCACCACGCCATACTTGTTGCACTCCTCCTTGATGTCCTCGAGAATGTCCTCGTATTCTTCTTCGTCACGCAGCTCATCGGGTGTGACCATATTAAGCAGACAGAGCACTTCGGTGGGTGGACCAGAAGTACCGACCATCGACATACCGGGCACTTGAATCATGACCGGTGCAGACGAGGCTGAACCACCTTGTTGTGCGTTCTTGGCGCCAACACTAGCGCGTTGTACAATCAACTTTTTATCGCCCAGCTGCATGCCATTGAGACCAGCAATAGCCTGAACAAAATTTCAAATATATATTAAACCAAATGTTTTTTTATAAATGATCTTTTTTTTACAAATTCAAAGAAATGTTTATAACAATTTTCGATTTCATAATTAAAAAACTTACCTGATCAGTGATGCTGTGATCCACATACTCCGAAAATGCATAGCCCTTGCTCAAGCCGGTGGCGGCGTCTTTTACCAAGTTGAAGGCGCGCAGCTGTCCAAACGACAACAGCAGCTCCTTGACCTATGTAGCGAGAAAGCAAGATGTAATTTTAATTTTAGGCTTTGATTTTGTATTGTTTATTTAAATGAAAATTCGTAAAGGGAATTTCTAAGAAAAAAAACACCCGTTCAAAATCAATTCGTTTCGTGTTGAATGCTAAAAGGGGAAAACGTGACGACGTGACAAAACGAACTGCGCGCCGCCCCGCCCATATATTTAAGCTTAGGTGAGGAGCAGCAGCCACAAACAAGAGTAAACCACAATCCACAGCAACTCTAAATAACGCTAGCCACTCGCGTTTTGTGTATGTGCGTGTATTTGTGTGTGTGTGCGAGAACCGCGCGAACCAACCACCTGAAAGAATCGAACGACAGCTGTAGAGGCTAAATAAAAAAACAAAGGTACAAGTACAAGTACAAAATATTTGGACACCGCATTTTTTGCTAATTTCTATTGCTAATATTAAAGATGTAAAAGATTAAAGTATTTTTTATTTCTATTCATTTTAGATTTTTTCAATGGCTCTTATTTTTATTTTTATTGTTATTTTTTAATTTGCATTAAACCGACAATTCAATAATAGGCAAAACTATTGAAGAAATATCGAAACGGATTTTTCGTCAACCTAACCAATTTAACACTGACAAATCAACGAATTTGCTGAATTAATTGCGTTCAAAAGAAATGATTTAAAACTATAATCTTTATTAAATGAATTGCATCAAGAAATTTAGAATAAAATGTTGTTAATAATTATTTTTTTCTTAATTAATGGCTTATAAATAAAATCGATATTGGTTTCGCAAAAAAAAATCATAAATAATTAATGTTTAGATGTAATACAAAAACTAAGATCAATTAACAGTGAAATTATTATATAATTTCTTAGTGTTATTCAATATTTGAGTAGCTTTAAATCAAAAACTGATAAATCCATAAAAAAACGGAGAAACTTAAAAACCGAATTACGTCCTCAAATAAAACTTAAACAAAAATGTTTTCTGGTCCTTAATAAACTTCAGCTAAGTCAAATAAACTGGCGAAAACAGTTTGAAAATCTACTGCGTAACAAGTTTTAGATTTGCTTTTGATGTTAAAACCAAAATTTTTCAACGGTTGAAATGAGTTTGCATAAAAACGATTTGGTTTTATATTAAGAATGTTTCAAGATTTCGGAATAACCTTTTGGCAATGTAAATTGTTTAATGTCTTTCATATAAATCGACATTTTTGCATTTAAAAAACTAAATAGAAGTTTTATCTGAGCATCGATCTAAACAATACTAGAAAAAAATTGGGAACTGAAACGCACCCACTTAAATAAATTAAAATAATAATTTAAGCACCAAATTATTTGTTTGCCATTATAATGAAAAAACTAATGAATCAGTCTGTCACGAGTATCGACTAATTTTAATCAATTAAAACACAAAATGATTTGAATCTTTTACATCTCCAGTAAATACTTAAGCAATAGATAAATCTGCAAAGGTTACATATCTGCTCCTGTTCATTTTGTATTTTTTTTTTTCAATTTTCTTTTTAGTTTGTTTTTTGTTTTTTTTTTCTTCATATAAACTTGCCTTTTGTGCAATTTACATCTTCTCAGACACTAAATAACGTACACACTCGACAAAAACACGACGCGTGCGTGGTGGGCGTGGTCGACGCCAGAACAACGAAAACGACCGGGTGGAGAGGAGTTGTACAAGTGGCTGAAGTGGCTGTTGTAGTGGACGCAGTGGACCTAAGCTACAATCAAACACAATGAAACTGTATTAATATGTATGCAGAAAATTAACAAAATTTAGTTTGCTAAGAAATATTTTTTTTTAATTGTAATTTTTCGATTTTTCTTCTTTTTTTATATTTGGTTGGCTGAAAAAAGTCTTGAAAATGTTTGCTGCTTTTTAAGTTGGAATATTTTATGTTGCTGCTAGCTAAAAAAAAAGGAAAATGAAATTGAAATTGGAAAATTGTTTGGCAACTCGAGACGCTTTTGTTTTGCGTTAATTTTTTTGTTCGTTCTGCCAAATCGAATATTTCTTTCTTTTTAAGTGTCGCGCCAAATTACTGCAAAAATGTGCGTTCAGATGCGGCGCTAAAGTTTTAAAAAAATATATATATATTTTTTTTTTTAATCGGAACAGTTTTTCGGTTATCCGTCCTCGATCTAAATAATCTGCTAAAGGCAAACTTCAAAGTATATTTTCTTTAATTCAATTGAAATATACAAATTACAAAATCCCCTATTGACCGGACTTACCTGCTCTTCATTAAGATAGTTGGGCAAGCCACCGATAAAGATTTTATGTGGCGAATCAGGCACCACCGTCGAAATGACGCCATTCGAAGCAGTCGAAAAGATTGAATCTATTGAAGAATAAAAAAATATTAATTTCGTTGTATTTTGAAAGTAGGAATAACAAAGCAAAAAATAATAAACATAATGATCCATGCCTGACAAATTATCGTAAGCGACAAGAAGTTAATTTTAAACGACACAAATTTTTTTATTCCTTAATACAAAATTGTAAGGCACGAATATTTTGTCTCTAAATAGTTTTCATATCGCTTTTGATAATTAAGCTTATATAGCTTGTTAAGGTAATTAAGTTCTGCATGTTATTCATGTGCAATACAAAAGATTGTTTAAATGATCAAATTTAGAATTCTTAATGTTTATTATACGCACCCACTGGCGCCGCAACAGGCTGTGAATCCGATACCCCCGGCATCGGTTGATAATCGTGCGGCCGTCTAATCTTTAAACTTTGACCCTTAAAGTTAATTCCATCGAATGCCATCGCCTGGGTCGTCTCATCGGTGGAACGAAACTCAAGGAACGCAAAATTTTTGTCCAAATTTATTTGGCATGCGAGCACAGGACTTCCGGCTGCCTGCGCTAAACCGGTAAGATGCATTTGCTGATTAAAGAACTCCATCATTTCCTCCTCGGTGACACCGAATGGGATGTTTCCCACGTAAAGGCGACGAGCCTGACGCGTAATTGTTGACCCGACGACGGGCACCGCCGCTTGTGGAATTTCGGGTACTGCATTGGCGGGAATCTGACCGGCCGCTTGCATCGCCTTGTACTGAAGCGGTGTAATGTGTTCGAAACCTGGTGGTGGCACGTCCCAGTATAGAGACGGTTTACGGCGACGAGAGCGCGTATTCGGACGACGCCCACCACCTCCTCCACCGCCACCACCACCACCACCACCACCACCACTACCACCACCACTTCCGCTGTTGTTTCCACCACTGTTGTTATTAGGTTGACGACGGCGTTCCTTGGAACGGGATCGCGATCTATGGCGGCGTCTATCGCGGTCTGTGTTTTGACAAGGGTTAATTTTTTTTGACAAGGGTTAATTTTTTGTTTTTCCTTTACAGCGCAATTTATTTTACTTACCGTCTGAACCCATTATTCAAGCTACTTTTTATAAATAGGTGTATGGAATATGTATGAGACTTAAGTGGCTTGCTTAATTTCAAGAATAGTTTGGTTTGAATATTTTCACTTTTAGCAATAAAAAATTATTTTTTCACAAGAAGTTTTTTCTCTGCCTCGCTTTTTTCGTTCGCATGTAAAATCTGACAACCGCTTCCCGCTTGACCGACGCAAATAGTGAACAAGAGTGAAACAAAAAGAAACACAAACCGTCTCTCTCTCTCTCCCTTACTCTTTATATTTTTGTAATAGATTTTTGTAAGACAACATTGTTTTGGCGGAGTTTGGAAAAGATTATAAATTCTTTATAATTATATACAAAAACTTTTATGTAGTATTTATTTATTTATTTATTTATTTATTTATTTATTTATTTATTTATTTATTTATTTATTTATTTATTTATTTATTTATTTATTTATTTATTTATTTATTTATTTATTTATTTATTTATTTATTTATTTATTTATTTATTTATTTATTTATTTATTTATTTATTTATTTATTTATTTATTTATTTATTTATTTATTTATTTATTTATTTATTTATTTATTTATTTATTTATTTATTTATTTATTTATTTATTTATTTATTTATTTATTTATTTATTTATTTATTTATTTATTTATTTATTTATTTATTTATTTATTTATTTATTTATTTATTTATTTATTTATTTATTTATTTATTTATTTATTTATTTATTTATTTATTTATTTATTTATTTATTTATTTATTTATTTATTTATTTATTTATTTATTTATTTATTTATTTATTTATTTATTTATTTATTTATTTATTTATTTATTTATTTATTTATTTATTTATTTATTTATTTATTTATTTATTTATTTATTTATTTATTTATTTATTTATTTATTTATTTATTTATTTATTTATTTATTTATTTATTTATTTATTTATTTATTTATTTATTTATTTATTTATTTATTTATTTATTTATTTATTTATTTATTTATTTATTTATTTATTTATTTATTTATTTATTTATTTATTTATTTATTTATTTATTTATTTATTTATTTATTTATTTATTTATTTATTTATTTATTTATTTATTTATTTATTTATTTATTTATTTATTTATTTATTTATTTATTTATTTATTTATTTATTTATTTATTTATTTATTTATTTATTTATTTATTTATTTATTTATTTATTTATTTATTTATTTATTTATTTATTTATTTATTTATTTATTTATTTATTTATTTATTTATTTATTTATTTATTTATTTATTTATTTATTTATTTATTTATTTATTTATTTATTTATTTATTTATTTATTTATTTATTTATTTATTTATTTATTTATTTATTTATTTATTTATTTATTTATTTATTTATTTATTTATTTATTTATTTATTTATTTATTTATTTATTTATTTATTTATTTATTTATTTATTTATTTATTTATTTATTTATTTATTTATTTATTTATTTATTTATTTATTTATTTATTTATTTATTTATTTATTTATTTATTTATTTATTTATTTATTTATTTATTTATTTATTTATTTATTTATTTATTTATTTATTTATTTATTTATTTATTTATTTATTTATTTATTTATTTATTTATTTATTTATTTATTTATTTATTTATTTATTTATTTATTTATTTATTTATTTATTTATTTATTTATTTATTTATTTATTTATTTATTTATTTATTTATTTATTTATTTATTTATTTATTTATTTATTTATTTATTTATTTATTTATTTATTTATTTATTTATTTATTTATTTATTTATTTATTTATTTATTTATTTATTTATTTATTTATTTATTTATTTATTTATTTATTTATTTATTTATTTATTTATTTATTTATTTATTTATTTATTTATTTATTTATTTATTTATTTATTTATTTATTTATTTATTTATTTATTTATTTATTTATTTATTTATTTATTTATTTATTTATTTATTTATTTATTTATTTATTTATTTATTTATTTATTTATTTATTTATTTATTTATTTATTTATTTATTTATTTATTTATTTATTTATTTATTTATTTATTTATTTATTTATTTATTTATTTATTTATTTATTTATTTATTTATTTATTTATTTATTTATTTATTTATTTATTTATTTATTTATTTATTTATTTATTTATTTATTTATTTATTTATTTATTTATTTATTTATTTATTTATTTATTTATTTATTTATTTATTTATTTATTTATTTATTTATTTATTTATTTATTTATTTATTTATTTATTTATTTATTTATTTATTTATTTATTTATTTATTTATTTATTTATTTATTTATTTATTTATTTATTTATTTATTTATTTATTTATTTATTTATTTATTTATTTATTTATTTATTTATTTATTTATTTATTTATTTATTTATTTATTTATTTATTTATTTATTTATTTATTTATTTATTTATTTATTTATTTATTTATTTATTTATTTATTTATTTATTTATTTATTTATTTATTTATTTATTTATTTATTTATTTATTTATTTATTTATTTATTTATTTATTTATTTATTTATTTATTTATTTATTTATTTATTTATTTATTTATTTATTTATTTATTTATTTATTTATTTATTTATTTATTTATTTATTTATTTATTTATTTATTTATTTATTTATTTATTTATTTATTTATTTATTTATTTATTTATTTATTTATTTATTTATTTATTTATTTATTTATTTATTTATTTATTTATTTATTTATTTATTTATTTATTTATTTATTTATTTATTTATTTATTTATTTATTTATTTATTTATTTATTTATTTATTTATTTATTTATTTATTTATTTATTTATTTATTTATTTATTTATTTATTTATTTATTTATTTATTTATTTATTTATTTATTTATTTATTTATTTA
The DNA here is from genome assembly GCA_949127995.1 of Suillia variegata. Lineage (NCBI taxonomy): Eukaryota > Metazoa > Arthropoda > Insecta > Diptera > Heleomyzidae > Suillia > Suillia variegata. The sequence goes on from OX421846.1 coordinate 19,484,311, forward strand.
TTTATTTATTTATTTATTTATTTATTTATTTATTTATTTATTTATTTATTTATTTATTTATTTATTTATTTATTTATTTATTTATTTATTTATTTATTTATTTATTTATTTATTTATTTATTTATTTATTTATTTATTTATTTATTTATTTATTTATTTATTTATTTATTTATTTATTTATTTATTTATTTATTTATTTATTTATTTATTTATTTATTTATTTATTTATTTATTTATTTATTTATTTATTTATTTATTTATTTATTTATTTATTTATTTATTTATTTATTTATTTATTTATTTATTTATTTATTTATTTATTTATTTATTTATTTATTTATTTATTTATTTATTTATTTATTTATTTATTTATTTATTTATTTATTTATTTATTTATTTATTTATTTATTTATTTATTTATTTATTTATTTATTTATTTATTTATTTATTTATTTATTTATTTATTTATTTATTTATTTATTTATTTATTTATTTATTTATTTATTTATTTATTTATTTATTTATTTATTTATTTATTTATTTATTTATTTATTTATTTATTTATTTATTTATTTATTTATTTATTTATTTATTTATTTATTTATTTATTTATTTATTTATTTATTTATTTATTTATTTATTTATTTATTTATTTATTTATTTATTTATTTATTTATTTATTTATTTATTTATTTATTTATTTATTTATTTATTTATTTATTTATTTATTTATTTATTTATTTATTTATTTATTTATTTACTTATTTGTTTGTTTGTTTATATAATACATTACAACGCGGAACGTCGTTACCAATCAATTTCAAATTATGTATTGCTGCCGTATTCAATCAGACAGCATAGCGTTGTGCCCCTGCACAAATTTGGAAAATGTTCTTAATTCAAAAAACTTATTCCATATAAAAAAAATTTTATTTAAATTCTAAATAAAAATTATCTCACATTTTCTCATTTGGTTATATTTGAAATACTTTCGTGCTACTAGCAGCGTAGTTATTTAGCAAAATAAAGTAATATTAGTTAATTTTGCATATACTATAAAAAAAAAATTAAATTGTTACTATATTTGCTTTCAACAGTGTTTTAAATCGTTTTAAAATGATTTCCAGCTGCCGCCAACGCATAATTAAAACTTTCGGCTTTAGCCGTTTAGCCGTTTAGCTGGCCGCAGCCGATATATTTTGCTCGGCTTTCTGGTTTGTGCCCTGGTCCGAACGTCTGTCCCAACAAACTTCACACACACACATATGTTGTTAAGCTATTTAGCAAAATAACAGTAACAATGAATGAAGAGGGGAAATTTTACTTGTTTAAAAAAAAACGAACCACAACAACAATAACACAGCAAACAGTAAATTGCAGTTACAACTCAAGAACATAAATATTAATATTAAATAAACAAAATGGGTTATGATGGTAAACAAAATTTGCTTGCCATGGAACAAGATGAACGTAATTTGCCTTCTACATCTCGCAATGAAAGATATCGTCGCAACTCTCCGCGTTCGCCACGTTCATCAAATTCGCCACGGTCCACCCGTGAACGATGCCGTTCACCACAAAAAAATAAAAATAAAACGAAAACAAAAACAAAAACAAAAAGCAATAGTCGCTGTAGTAAAAAAAGGAAGAGTTATTGGGATGTACCACCGCCCGGCTTTGAGCACCTTACGCCGATGCAGTACAAGGCGCTGCAAGCGTCCGGACAGCTTAACGCCAACAGGTCGCTTGAGCGACCACAAGCTACGGGGCCTACCGTCGGGTCGTTAATATTACGTCAGGCACGTCGCCTTTACGTTGGCAACATTCCGTTCGACTGCAATGATGTGGAAATAATGGCGTTCTTCAATGAACAAATGATTCTACATGGACTGGCTCAATCGGAGAAGAATCCCGTGATGGCGTGTCAAATCAATTTGGACAAAAATTTCGCTTTTGTCGAGTTTCGATCGACCGATGAGACAACCAAGGCGATGGTATTTGATGGAGTTATCTTCAAGGGTCAAAATTTGAAAATTCGCCGGCCGCACGATTATAAACAAATACCAGGTGTGGATACGTCTTCCGATAATTCATCATCAGTCGGTAATAATAAATAAAAAACTAAACACATAATCTTATGTTAAATACAAGTTTAAAATCTTTGTATATAATTTCAGCTGCTTCGTCTGGAATTATTTCGACTGTGGTACGCGATTCGCCGTATAAAATCTTTATCGGCGGCCTACCAAATTATTTCAATGAAGAACAGGTATGTTTGCTTTTTCCTTAGTTGATTAATGTTTTTTATTTCGTTGATGTTCTTCAGCATTTTCTCGTTATAATTATAATTCAATACACAAGCGCCATCCGTCGTATGGAATTTTGTTTGGATTATGACCACCTAAACGTACAGTTTTAAAGATAAAGGAAGTTTATATTATCAAAACGAAAAATGCATTTAAAGTGTGGGCAAGCTTCTTATGAGTTTTTACAGTGAAAGTTGTGTTGTTACTATTAAAAGATGTGCCAAATGATTGCTGAGAGGACGCCGGCCGCAATAAAAGAAATTTTTCTTTACAAAAAATAACTTTCTGTTTCCTCGAGTCACCTTAGCCTCGAACCTGGGGTGTAACTCAGCATAAGTCAGTAAAACACTAACCATCGTGCCAAGATCCGTAAATAAATTCTTATCTGATCTAATACTTGGATTTTAAACAATCTTTAATAATGACAATTTCCTTGAAAAACAAAAATAAAATTATTTCAAAAGGGTATTCCCTGGGCTTTATAGCTCATAGCTCATCATATTTTCATGCGAACTATTTACATCCTCAAAGCTTTTGATTCTAAAACATTTATTATGTTTTACAATATCTTTTTTTATAAAAGAAAATTTTTTTTAAGTTATTACCAAATAGACGAATTGCCACGAACTAGCACAGAACGTATATTAACTACTGACAAAAACGGAGCGTGACCGGATAAGAAAAACGAGATATATATCTGTATTATTATTATTATTATTATTATTATTATTATTATTCCCTTCGCCAAATGCAATTGAACTTACTGAAGGCTATTTTAAGTTTGTTCTTCCATTTGTATCACCTAGAAGGAGCGTGTTAGGTATGAAAAGTATATATAAAATATAAAGGGTTTCTCAATAAGAGCGCTACAAAAGATTTTTTTTAATTAAAACAAAAACGGTTTTGGATATCAATGAAATTCTTTACTCCTGTGAAAGTATATTCGATGCCATTATGTATGGAACTCGATTTCTTTTGCATGGCCACCACGGGCACGCGTGCAAAAGTCTAGACGCTGAACCCAATTTTCGACGGTTTTCAAGCATAAATCGACCGATACTACTGCAATTTCACGTTCAATATAATATAATCGTCGCTGGCTTGTTGGCATAGACCATAGACTTGACGTAGCCCCACAGGAAATAGTCTAACGGCGTCAAATCGCACGACCGAGGCGGCCAATCGACTGGGCCATTTCGTGAGATAACACGTCTACCAAACATGTTTTCCATTAAATTGATTGTGACATTCGCTGTGTGGCTTGTGGCGCCGTCCTGTCGGAACCACATGTCCTCCAAGTCCTTATCATCCAATTGGGTCCAAAAATATTTGGTTATCATTGAACGGTAGCGATTCCCATTCACAGTAACGTGCCGGTCGTGATCATCACGGAAGAAGTACGGCCCAATGACGCCGCCGGCCCATAAACCGCACCAAACCGTAATTTTTTCGGGATGCAATGATGACTCATGGAGTACGTGTGGATTGCTGTCTGACCAATAACGCATATTTTGCTTATTGACGAAGCCATTCAGCCAGAAATGATCCTCATCGCTGAAGATGATTTTTCGATGCAAATCCGAATAATTTTCAAGTTGTTGCTCAGCCCAATTCACAAACATACGACCCTTCTGGTGGTCAAGCGGCTTCAGTTCTTGCGTCAATTTGATCTTGTAAGGATGTAGGCCAAGATCTTTTCGCAAAATTCGCCACAACGACGTCACAGAGATGTCCAACGCTCGAGTGCGACGTGTGAGAGACACATTTGGGCTTTCTTGAACTGAAGCCTCAGCGGCAGCAATATTCTCGACACTACGGGCACTGGGAACATTTTGTACTGTGCCTGTGGATTTAAATTTTTCCACTAGACGCTCAATTGTTGACCTGGTAGGACGATTATGACGACCATAAATTGGACGTAGCGCTCTTAAAGTTGAGGCCACTGACTCCGAATTTCGGTAGTAAATTTTAATAATTTCGACTAGTTGTTGGCTCGTATTTCTTTTCATGATGAAATTGCAAACCTTACTGAAGAGAAATGTCAAGAGAGCGGGAAAAAATATGGCGTCGTTTGCTGTCCCTATCGGTCTACTTTTGTAGCGTCCCTTTTGAAAAACCCTTTATAAATATCAGCGTCGGATTCTAAATCGTTTTTACGATATCCGTCTGCCTATCTGTAGTTTAAGAGCTATCGAGCTGAAATTTGGTATTTCAGCACCTATCTCTAAGCGGAGGAATATGGACAAGATCGGACCAAAACTACTACCCCCTCCCATACAAACCACCCCCTTTCAAACAGTGCAGATATCCGCTTCAAATTCAATGTATAGCACTTTAGTAGTAAGACAAAACTGCTCACAAAAAATGTGCGTAATAAGATACGAACCACCCCACCTCAAATACAAACGTTACAGAGCAAATTTCAGTAACAAAAATCTACTAACCAAAAATAGGTGTGGTCCGATAAGAAAAAGGCCCACTTATAATAGAGAAGTGTAGCACTATTGTAGCTTATTTTTTTGAAGGCACTGAAATGGCGGAGGGTATATGAGCTTCGGCATAGCCGAAGATAAATATCTTTTCCTAGTTAGATTTGTTTTTAAAATTAATAATAAATTCTGTTCTTGGAGTAATTACAATTCATTTACAAAATTTCGAATATCTTTTTATGTTTATAAATGTGCTCATAAAGCAACCCAGTAGTAAATGGAAGAATTACAAAGCAATGATGGAAGGGCTTATTAAGAATGGAGAGGACCTTATCAACTCGACGATTTCCTTAGTTATTTGTTATATTAAATCGCCCATTTTAAAAGATACTCCGTTCTGGCTTTCCAAAGAACATTAAAAGCATTCTTAACTCGTTTTTAGGTAAACAGACAAATTGACACATCATTCTTGAGAAGAAGTGTAAGGCACACTTATTGTGTATTGATGTTTACATAGTCATGCCACTTGCTTTCAAGCTATAATGTCATGCCCTCTGATGGGAAGGCCTTGCCAACTTTACTACTGAGAATCACTTCATAGTCTTGTTATTGTTTGCATGTCTTTAATAACTAATTTCATCGCATAAATTTATGTACTTCATTAAATTTTTTTTTAATTTTGCACAGATTAAAGGTATATTAGAAACTATGGGTCAGTTACGCGCCTTTTATTTGGTTAAGGACGCCGCCACTGGACAGAGCAAAGGCTACGCTTTCTGCGAATATGTGGACCACAGCTATACTGATCAGGTGCGATAGTTTAAAACATGTTCTGTTGTAATTTAAAAATAAAATAAAATTTTTCTCAGGCAATACAAGGCTTAAATGGCATTAATATGGGCGAGAAGAAACTTCTAGTGCAGCGAGCCAGCGTTGGTGCAAAAAAAGCACAAGGTAGTTCGACCTCCTCCGGAGCAGTCACTATTCAGGTACCTATAAAAATTGTAGCACCCTAACTTGATAATAGGGTTTCTTGTGCTGTTTTTTTTTTTTGTATAGGTGCCAGGTTTATCTGAGATCGTGCCTTCCTGCACACCCACCGATGTGCTGTGTCTACTTAATACGGTCACACCCCAAGAACTTCTAAAAGATGATGATTATAATGACATTGTTTTAGATATCTACGAGGAGTGCAACAAGCACGGTTTGGTGCGCAGCGTTCAAATACCACGGCCTTTTGATGGCGTAGATGTGCCCGGCTGCGGCAAAGTATTTGTGGAGTTCAAATCTGTTGCGGATTGCCAGAAAACTCAGCTAATGATCTCAGGTCGCAAGTTTAATGATCGTCTTGTTTTAACAACATTCTTTGATTCCGACAAGTATCATCGACGTGAATTTTAAAATTCTAAATGATGTCTTGAAATATTAGGTTATTTTTTTAACAATTGGGCGGGTAATTTATTAATAGCTTTATTTTATTTATTATGAAAAAAACAACTTAGTTTTATCACCTATATATTTATTTATATTGAAATTGAATAAATTTTTGTATCTACTTGTTAGCAACATATGTATGTTTTTATTAAAGTAAATTTTAATCTCACGACGACACCCTTTAAATATATTTTGGAACCTCGCATGTATTCAAAAGGGGCAGAAAAATATTAACTCGTATTGAAAATTAAAACAACTATATTAGGTTCAACAAATATTTATATTTTAATTATACGTTTGTTTAAACTAGTTGACAAGAACGACTTATCGCAACATTTATTTAAATTTTTGAGTCGAAATGATAGAAATATATGAATGCGCCCTTGAAAGAATTTTCATTACGGCAACGGTTATAATTTTTTAGTGTAAACGTATGAAGAAATGTATTTTCAAATTAATATGAAGAGCAATCGGATTTTTAGGTCCCCACACTGATTCTAGTATTTTCCATTTATTTTTATTTTGAGATTTAAGTTACCACCTTCCCCTTACAACTAATGTGTAAGGTTGGTGAATCTACTATGGAAATATTTGGACAAACCGAAGTTTTGGATCGTCATACAAAATTTATTTTTTTTTCACAATACGCGTGCAAAATTTAAGATGTTACACGCGGACTCGTGCTTGTTCCCATGGAAAAACGCGCGTCCCGTTACTCGGATCCCGTTACCTCCACTGGCCTTAAAAGGTCTATGGAAAACACAGAATAACTGCAAAGATTGACTACGCCACCGATCACAAAACACGAATCGTATTTTCCAATTAATTCCATACCTGCTTACGGCTTACGTGATTTATGAACGTCTCAAGAGAAAAAACTAAATTGGCATCCCTGACACACAATAAAAAAACAAATCAAACAGCTGATTTAAAAATAAAATAATATCATGAGCATTAAAATCTTCCTGCCCACGGAGTTATTTTATGCTAAAACGAATGTCGATATTTACGGCGAGATTCAAATTAACGACACCAACAATGGCATTTCCTATTTCGTAATAGCTGCCACCGCTACTGACGGTGCCTCTTCCTTCGCGTCCAGTTGCGAGAAACTCCGTCACTTGGGTCATATCACTCATGCCGGACAGGCCAGCGAGCAGCGCCATTTACGTGATGTGGCGTTGAGTTTTGTTTACGATACGGACACGCCCAACATATACCTACACAAGTTGAGCATAAAACCATCGTATATGACAAACGTTAACGTCTTCCTTTACGATATACTCCAAGTGCTGCAGCTGCATGACTGCACATCGACTTCTTCGTCGATGACAGCTGCATCAACGACAGGTGATTGTAGTAGCGGAAGCGGTTCTGCTGGAGGTGGTGATTCTGCAGCAGAACATTGCGGCGACATGCAAATGTTGTTCCAACTGCAACGCCAACATCGCAAAAATACAAAGCCGCCAGCTAGACAGAAGCACGCAGCGTTGCGATTAATCTGTGAGGCCGTCAATTTGCCGCTACAGTTGATGACGCGCTTATTCATTCTGCTCATGGATTGGCATCCAATTGTGCTGCTGCTGCGACCGACTGTGCTATATGAGCATTATCAAGAGTGGCGAAGATTTCGCGAAACCGGGTGCGTTGTTGTGTTGATATTAAGCATGAATCTACATTTCACTTAACTAAGCGTTAAAGTATCTGGAATACTTAAGACTTTCTCTTGTTGTTTGTATCATATATACAATAACGTTTGTTATAATTTAATCTCATTGTATATAAAAAATTCTCGTCAAAATACATTTTTTAATATGTATAACTTTTTTTTATATTTTTAATAGAACGATTTTATAAAAAAAAAAAATATTTCAAATTGGTTCGAAAAACATAAATTATTGAAAAACCTAAAATTGATAAAAGTAAATTTTGTGAAATATCCAAACTGCAGTTGAAAACAATTTATAAAGAATCATATTGGATTCTCTTGATGGGAATCTAACATTACTTAAATAGAGCTCTAAAATAAAAATATATATTTGAAAGAGTTTTGAGATTCAATTTATAAACATTAATTTGCAGCACTATACAATTTTACAATAACAATCAATATTATTATTTAATTACAGAAAACAAAAGGCCAATATTGCGCTGGACAAATTGTTGGGCATTTGTGTCATGTTATTGTTATTGTTTTATATAGCACATCCAGGCGATTATTTAATACAAGCTTCACATGTGAGCAAAAATTAAAACACAATTTTTAAGTTTCATTTAAAATAAATAATACTTACCTCTTCAAGCTTATAATTCGAAAACTGCGTTTGTTGCTGCACGCTTTGAAGGGAAGCCCGATTGGCTTAAAACTGAATGTGCACTTGAACAATTTCTTTTTAGATTGTTTCAACTATCACATCGATCTCTGGGCAACATTTTTAGGTAAATATGAAAATAATTTTAAAAGTATAATTGCGATGAAATTAATTGAATAACATTTACATTTTAACATAACTTGACATTAAAGTACATTAAAGCGCTCTTCTTTACGTCAATGCAATACAAATCATATACTGTTTTTTATTTAAACATTATTTAACTTAGATCTTATTGAGCCACTCGTACGTCAACTGTTTGTACCGATAGCTTTGCTCGGCTCTATGGGTTTGTCCTATCAGTTGGCGCTCCTGGCGGATCTCATCTCAGTTATTGGATTGCACGCTCACTGCTTTTACATCTATACAGCTGTGTAGGTATTATTGACTAAAACAACTTTTTATGCAAGTAGTATTAGAGTATTAGTTGCTAGACAAATCAAATTATGTAGCAAACCGTTTTAAAGAAAAATACTTTAACTTTTTACCTTTAATTATTTGCAGTTTGTACAAAGTGGAAATAAAGGGTCTTCAAGTTTTGTGGAAAGTCGTGCTCGGCAAGCGACACAATTTACTTAAAAGTGCGCATATCTTAATTTATTTCATTTTACCTTCATTTTTATTTAATTACCAAACTAAGAATGTGATCCATCCAATTTCAGATCGTGTTGAGTCACATAATTACATGAACCGTCAATTGTATTTGGCCACAATTTTTTTCACCACGCTGCTGTTTCTCTTTCCCACAATAATCGTTTATTATATTGTTTTTACAACCGTAAAGCTTTTATCTTTTAATATAAAATTAATATTTCTTTGATACTTATTGTGTGCCTAATTGCAGTTACGTCTTTGTATTTACTTGGTAAATTTATTGCTGCAGTCTGTGCGTCGCTATATTTTGGGATTTCCGCTACTAATGCTGTGCAAATGGCTGACAGGCAACTTTTTTGAAATAGGTTCGAATTGTAAATATGTATCTCACAATTTTGATTTGAATATATGTATATTTTGCATGTTTTTCATATTTTTCACACAGAAAGTATACACCTACAGCATTTGCCGCATGTGCCGTCTCCATTGCTGCAACCGGATGCGGCACAAATGCGCATGTCTGTCTTTAAAATTAACGTTCAATCGTCATCATTGGTTCGTGTATTCTCATGTGAAAGTGGCGGCGTTCTGGAAAAGTTGAAAACGCATGAGCAAAGTATTTTCAAGCGCATTTTAGTTGGTCAATTTTAGCAAGCTTTATGCAATGCGATATTAAATGTTATTATAAAAATTCAGGTAAAAACGGTTTTTTTTAATAAAATATACTAACAAATGGTGTTTAGTACTAATTAGTATTCAAAATAATTTGATTTAATTAAGTGAGTCTTCGAAACAAACGAGAAAATTAGGAAAATCATAAACAAATAGCTATTCTTACAAACCATAATCTTAACTTACTATTTTACACAGAAACTTTGTTTAAATTGGAATTGGAAAAAATTGAGGTTTTTTCTTGTAGAGATAGACTAAATTAAAATTATCCTTAGATGAATGTTTATTTACTATACCGTCGTTCGATTGGCATCACCACCGAGTTTTTGAACAAGCTGCAAAGAAAAATGGTTTTCATCTGCTTAGTACATATCACAACAATCAGTAGAAGTAAAAAATAATAATAATGGAAACATTTCTTTAAGAAAGCGTCCATTGAATATTAACTAACGTATCGAAAAGTTTACAGTACTTCACATGCAAAAAATGTTCGGAATCACATCGGGACTTAACACAGGCGTGGCAAACTGGATGTACACTTTAATAGTAGGACCAATTTACTGTAAGGAGTTATGGTCTGGTGAAAAGCTCTCAATAACTAAGTCAAATATATTATAAACCTAGAAAGGGTCCAGCGTTTGTACACTGGCTTTACCGGAGCTCTCAAAACAACATCTACAGTCACTAAATATTATTTTAAACTTGCCAATTGATCTTTTTCCTAAAAGTATAGTACATTACACTGCACTTAGACTAAAATAATTTTTTTAATTTAGGATTAGGTTATTTTGACTTAGACCGTATAATATAAAAATATAACTATTCAAAACTCTCAGCTCCATTGTGAACAACAATTGCAAAAATACAAATTATAAAAATAAAAGCATAAAAGAAATGCTTATTTGGCCATCATATAATAAAAAAAGGCTTAAAATACCTAACTAAAATAATTAATGCTAGACTAATAACTTATGCTGCCTCGACGACCTAAAAATTCGAAAATTCATAAGCGTTCACTTTTGGTAATAGCTGTACTGTTCCCAAACAAATCTTTTATGCCAGCAACAATAACTACAAAGGAAGTAAGGACATTTCTTCTTTAATTGATAAATATATTTCAAGACACAACAATTCAAGTATCATAAATTCATTTGCAAAACAAAGTTAAAAAATCAAGAAATTTTGCTAAAAAATAAATAAATGTATTTGCAATTACTTAAAGAAATAATAATTTTACTGAATGTTTCCGTACTGCAAATTTGTTTAAGACATCATTACATTTCAAAAAATTTATAAAATCTTCAAATCTCATACTTTTGAAGTTAAACTGTGCCAAAATTATATTTTTGAAATGTATAAAAGGAGGACATTTGAGACTAAAACAAGAATATTTCATTTTTAATTATAAAGAAGGACAGGTTGTCCATTAGGATACCATCAGGTTAACCTATACAAAGGTGAAGGAGCGTATGTGCCAAAATTGCTGTAGAAAAGTTATCTAACTGAAAATATATGAAATATAGCAACATTTTCACGTCAAATTGTTTTTTTTTTTTGTTTAATTCAAAAAAAATTGTATTCGAATGACATGAATATTTTTATTACAATAACAGTCTTAAAATACGTCACTGCATATATATGTGTCAAGAAATTTCGAGATCATTCATGTCGTAGCATCTCTTATAATGAATTTATTTCCGACACCCGTTTCAGAACAATGTACAAGAAAAAAAAAGGAATTTTTAAATTACATATAAATCGAATTAAATTATTTAAATGTTTTAATAAGACAACAGTAACTGCTTCAATGAATTATTAATTTATTGGTAGTAGGCCAGACATGCAGTTTTAAAGTCATTGGACATCTGAAATCTATTACAATAATTTGACAGTTATAGCTGTTACTCTGACATTCGTAGAAACAAAATAACATAAGAGAAAAAGCAATTAATAGCGCAGCAGAAGCAACGTTCTCAAAATTTTACAACCTCGTCAGCGCAGCATTTGTAAAAATTTTCAAATTGTGCTAAAATGTCGGGCTACATTGCTAGAAAGGGACCAATGGTCTTCTGTAAGTTAATCGAAATCGATTTCACTGTGGAGTGGGAGTTTAAACAATTTCCATGAAAAACCCAACTACAAAATTTGTGTACCGCAAAATTTCGATTACGTAAATTCCTGCTGATGATCGTTTTACTAATTTAAACAAATGATTTTTTGTATCATTTCCAGCAAGCTTGGGAAAATGGGCCTACAACATGTCCGGATTCAATCAGTACGGTAAGTAGTAAATCAAATATGAATTTTAGTTATAATTCGCATCATCAAATTTTAACCTCAATTCGCCTTTACTTCTTCCTAATCAATCCGTTCGTGATAGGTCTCCACCGTGACGATTGCCTTTATGAGAACGAAGACGTCAAAGAGGCCATCCGCCGTCTGCCACGCAAAATTTACGATGAGCGCAACTACCGCATTATGCGTGCCCTTCACTTGTCCATGACCAAAACCATCCTGCCCAAGGAGCAGTGGACCAAGTACGAAGAGGATGTCAAATATCTGGAGCCATACCTCAAGGAGGTCACCAGGGAACGCGAAGAACGTGAAGATTGGGGCAAGAACTTCTAAAACAAAGCTGTAGTAGGCTGAGGAAAGACTTGTGTGTTTTGTTTATATTTTTAATTTGTCCATTAACCGAAATTGCCCGTAACTCTTTAAAACAAAAATGTACGATTGCAATCCCATTAATAAAATTAGAAACAATTACAGTACAAAATTTAGTTAATTCAATTTAACGCAAAATTTGTTAGTTACGACTTACGATTCAACTACTTCAAGAGATGAGTGGGCGGACTAGGATTAGGAATTTTAAATGTTTTTCTTTGAATTTTCGTTTATTTAATTGATTTAATTTCCGATTAGGGGCGTGCAGAATTGACCTATGCCCACCACGTTGCGATGACTAAGGTCAATTAACGGTTCATAGGTAATTATTCTCGCGACTGCTTATTAAGGACAACATTGAAAGTTTAAATTCCTTTTTTTAAGTGGTTTTAAACTGTTCAGTTTCGTTCTGATTGTCAAAAACGAGGTCTGTCATATTAAATTTTTTGAAATTACCATTTAAAGATGCCTTCATACAAGATTTTTTTTAACGAATATTTGCCAGTCAGAACGAAACTATATAAATTATAACTATTTAAAAAAGGATTTTTGATCTTATATATATCCTTTTTGTCCTTAACAATCTCTTTTAAAATGTTCAATATACTATTTATATTATATTTATATACTATTTGACGTTAAGAGCCGTTATGATGGGGTTGGAGTTCAATTGTGCACGCTACTAAGGAAGTAAGTCTGTTAAAAAGTACGACAATTTAGTATATTTTTAAGATTTGAATTTTTGGTTTTCTTCAAACTGATTTGTTTGGTTTATAATTGATATATAACAAAACTTTGTGAATAAAATATATCAGGAAGTTTATTAAAAAAATTTCAGTAGCTTATTAAGAAATGCGAAAATTTACATATTTTCTGGGTTGGAATTTTTCAAGAAATTCTTCGAAAATGAGCAAATGTAATCAAATCTATAATTCGACGTCGCTGATTTCAAAAATGTAAATATTTGTTTTTAAAGAAAAAGCTGTATAAAGCGATATTCTGAAATACTTATTGCATTCCATATATAAAAAAATAAACACTAAACGTTACCATACAATAAAAAATCTTGATATTCAAATTCACATAATGGCAGTCTAAGTTAGTGTGTTATGCCCAATAATGGAAATACCGTACAGACAAAACGATAAACATTTTATTTAATTCAAAAGCAGCGTTTGCTTTACATGGCAAAATAAGACTTAGACGTCCGAAATATCAACATTATTGATTTTTTAAAACAAAACATAACTTATTTGTCTTAATATATTTAAAATTATTTTATATTGGGCATCCAATATGCAAAATTCTTATTAGTACAAGTACATAAGCTTTAACAAAAAAAAACCTCCCATCTTTTGGCATCAAGATCACATAGTATACTCATATTTAATCCCTATTTAACTGGAGAAGTGTAAATCTTCAATTTTACGCTTACCTTTTGTATAAATGGGGTATTCAAAACTGATCCCAGCACAGGCACACGCCCTAAGAAATTGATAGCCACTGGGAAAAATCCACTAAAAAACAAAATTAAATCAAATGCATTTCAAAAATGTATGCCCGAAAGGTCGCTGATTCTAATACAGCAGCCAACAACGCACCTAAATAACGCAAAGAATCCATATGACTCGATTATCATGCCAATAATTGGAAAACCGAGCAGCACCACAAAAATACCGCCAAAAAAAGCAGTGGTGCCTTTAATTTTGTGACGCTGAAAGAAGAATCGAAATGTCCGCTCCACTCCAATGACGCATCCAAGGCCGCAAAGGAACAAAATCTAAAAGAAAAGGAACACACAATGTGTAAAAAGTTTATTAAAGCTCACAATAAACTTACATTTCCAATGGCCAGCAGACCCTTATCGAAGAGAAACAGTACGCCCAGAAATAAGAATGAGACCCCAAAACCCGCCAGGCCAATACCGATTTCTAAAAAAACACAAATCACAATGTAAACCAAACAAAAATAGAAAAGCATGAATAGACGGACAAAGCTCTCTTCGTGTCATCACTTGTGCGAGTCGTCGATTTAAATTTTACAAAACATAAAACACAAATCAAAACTTTATCAAAGGCTTACTTTGTAAATCTGTAACTTCAATCATAACGCGGATTTATAGATAATTTTTTTCAAGACTTCTGAAAACCAACGAATTCTAAAGTGAAATCTATACAATTTTTATAAATTTTTAGTAAATCCACGTAAACTGATTTTTGAATTTTTGTTGTGCAAACAGCTGATTCTGACTTGTTCAGTTTCGGCGTTGCCATAATTTGTCAGCAGTCCGCCCGTTGCCAACTGGCTGTACTTTTACGAAGATTATGTGAGGAGGAGACGTCACTGGACGATAATTCGTTAAATATAATAGTATTATAATCGTGTCGACTCACGGAAAGCAGACCATTAACGGTTTTCATGATATGTAAGCGTTATTATAAGCGTTAGATAAATATTTCGCAGCAAAAGGCTTGTTGCCAGCTACTGTTGTGCCATTTATCGTTAAGGGACGAAAATATGAAATTAAATACTAAAATTAAAGTTTTTTATAACTTTTTTAAAATAAATAAATTTTTTTAACGCCATTGGATTGTTTTGACAATTGCTTTTGTGTTTATCTGAGAGTTAGTGGTTCGAATCTCATCAAAGGTAAAGGTTTTCAAAAGTTAAATTCCATTATAAGCAAAAGGATAAACTTGATAAAAAAAAAACCGTTTCAAAATTAAATTATTGAGATGAAATGAAATAATTCGTATGAATTCACGTAAAATATCCGAAAATCGTTCATTTATGATTCATTTAGATTCTTAAGAGTCCGAAAAGACTCATATTTATGACACTTTTAAGACATATATTTTAGAGTCTAATTTATTAAACAAAAATTTTGATGGTCACTAATCGGTTAACAGCTTTTCCATAACCCTTGTAGTAGCCCTCGTGCAAAAAACGACTTGCTGCTATTTTGCTAAGTGGCAAAAAAAAACAAGGTCGCCAGTTTAACTAAATTGTTTATTCAGTTGTAAAGTACATATTTTACTACGGAATCAGAATGTTATGGTCGGAATCCTGCTAGATATTGATATGGATCGATTGCGCGCAGAAGTAGTTGTCACTCGGATCGGTAAACATTCACCATTTTCAACTCGACCATCGTTTTGCTTAAAAAAACAAAAAAAAAGTAAAACAGCTGTTGTAAACAAAAAATGTAAATTTACGAAGATGAGTAAAATGAAAGAGAGGCCGACCGAACGTTCCACAGTTTAATAGATTGAGTTCCACAGTTCACCACCGCATTTTTGCTGAATGTGGCTTCTATTTTTTCAGCACCGCCATTTTTTTTTACGAATTCCGCCTTTTTCGCCGCTTTGCCTTTGGTTTTAGTTTTGCTTTTTTGCATCATTCTTTTCTCTTGTTCGTGCGTAAAAGCGTGGTGCCTCTTGCTGACTGTGCGAAAATTAAATAAAATTCAGCTTTAAATCATTTTTGAAACGTAATAAACGTTTTGAAAGTACTCTGAAATGGATCGTAAGTGTGATTTGTATATTTTTTGTGTGATATAAAATAAATTGGCGAAATTGACAAATGTGCAGGCGGTGGTTATGGCGGAGGTGGCGGTGGTGGTGGTGGCGGTGGAGGCCAGGGTGGCTATAATAATTTTTCAGTACCCCCACCCAATTATCAGCAAATGGCACCAAAAAGCGGCGGCTACAATGAGCCTCCTCCGTCTTACAATAAACCAGGAGGTAAGACGCCAAAAACGCATGAAATTTAAATTGTTCCCAAAAATCTTTGTGTGCTCAACGTTTTCATTTTGTTTTTTAGGTTACGATTCGGGTAACCGTGGTGGTGGTGGCGGCGGCGGCGGTGGTGGTGGTGGCTGGAATGAACGCGGTGGTGGCGGCGGCGGCGGCGGTTATGGGTATGTATCTCTAAGAATTTTCTCAACGCAAATACTCGCAAGCTAAGCCCCTTTGAGAAGAGTGTACCTGATCTAAATCTGCTAGAATCTGAATCGTTCGTTTCTCAAATTGTTTTTAAAAACTTTAAACGTAAAATTAATTCCTTGGGTTTTTCACCTCTAAAGACAAAGACAACGGTTAACAAAAGATTAGGGTTTTCAAAAAAAAAGCGCCTGCCGCTCTGATGAATGTATGTATAATTGTTTTTTTTTTCGTAATGGAAACTTTTGCTTCTCAACTGTGTCGTAGGACGTTTAGTACTTCAATATATGACAATAAGTTTATGTGTCGTTAAATGAACAAGATCATTTTTATAAAACTTCCTGTGATTTATCCAAAATTTTGTAATTTTTAGTTTTAACACTTGACAACGCATCGATTAGTATCTTAAAATAATCGTTGGTAATTAAAATATGTATTTGGTATGCAAGGATGCAGTGATTTGAGCTACTGTTGAGGTTACCAACTCGTTAAGTAAACCAGTCATTTGTAATTATATGATCAGTGAACTGTTTAGTTTCGCAAATATGTTTCGAGTGTGTGTTTTTCTAATTTGGTTCTTTCGTAATACATTTTAATAACTTGGCATGCTGAACTACCCTTTACTCTCCGTTGTGAGCTGATAAATATGGTTGTGGAAACCACTTTTAAAAAGTTTTCGATAGTGACCATATAATCTAAGATACAAAATTTCATATTTTTAGGAGCAAAAACGAAACAGTCGAATATTTTCAAATTGTTGGCGTTAGAGGTGGGCCATGTAGCACACAACAACTTACTAAATTTTCTCCGCTGTCGTATGAATAGTTTAGAAACGCAAGATGCATTCATTATTATATATATTGAGTGTTAAAGTTAGTTCAATGTTCAAATGAGGTACATATATAATACTCTTTTAGACCGACTTTAACAACTTTAATTTTTGAATTATTTTGTTTACTTCGGGATTTCTAAAGTAGTAAGTTCATTCTTATTATTTAGCACAGATTTTAGTGATTAGCACACCATCATACAACAAATTTATACATTGTAATTTAACAATATATCCTGCAAAAGGATATCACCATTTTTTTTAATAAAGATCTGATAAAAAAAATTTTAGAAAAACGAATTATGTTCATACTTAAAAAGTGCCATCAAATTTCTTTTTGTTAAACATTTTTGTACTGCGTCACCATTGAATTTTAATAAATTTACATACAGAATTCAACTCACATGTTGGGAGAAGCAGTGTAGTAATTATTGAAACAGTGAAATAGTTTTAATAAAAATATATATGTACAGATATTAAATATTATTTTATACATATATGTATATGTACATATAACCAATAAATAAATTATATATTCGCCTCTATGGAAAATTGTTGATAAGTTGTCATGCTTTATACATCGGCAGAAACTTATTGATATGGTATTACTTATATGTATTAATAAAGTTTGGTTTATGAGGTCATTCCAATTTTTGACATTATATTGTTATTGAAGAGTAAAATAAACATGAAACTGTATGCCCTTACAAATTACATCAATCAAGTTTAATATAGAAACTTTCGGTTTTAAGCAGTTAAAAATCTGTACAAACTGAGATTAAGTAAACTCCACGTGTAAAAATACGTTCCGACAACTGGACTTGGGCTCGTTAAATAATCAATATTATGTTAATAAGTTTAAGTTTACAAATATTAAAAAATGAAGTGTTAATTGAATCGGCACTTAATACTAAATTTTTTTTTATTTAGAGGTCACCTAAAAAAATTCGATAATTTTAATTAAGATTTTGTGTTGAAATAGTTGAGAAGCAAAATATTTTCCTTTTGGTAAATTTATTTATTGTACTTTATTGATATATGTTTGCCAATCATTTACTGAACCCTACAAACTATTTAAACATTTTTATGTCAAATATTCTTGAAAGCAATTTAAAGGAGTAAAGGAAGGTGTTAATTTGCAACAGTGTAACCTAACTACGGCGGCGGCGACCGCACACAAAAAAAAACTCAAATACGAAACATTGATTTTCTGGTTTTTGGTGGTATGCTCGCGCTCGATCGACACTGGATCGGTTTTGGTTAAAAAATAGCAACAAACAAGATAAGATTTAACTACTCATAGCAATGTGTACACAATACAATAGAGATATAAAAAAAGAATAAAGATTCGCGAATGGTATGAATATTAAGACACTATATTGAGCGATTTTTATGGCGTGAGAAAGACGTCATAGATTTCGAATACGAAAAACACGTAAAAAAAATGCTCGATACAGCTTTGAAATGGTACTTGCTTGTGTATTCGTTCGATCTAAATTATAAAACAAATGCAAATACAAATCATAAATTGTACATTTAAATGAGTATTAAATATCCTATTTTAGAAATGGAGGCGGCAACAAGGACAACTTCAATAAAGGTAAAATAAATGCAAGCCATATTGCAAAATGAGTAATGTATAAAATATATCAATTCATTTACTACTTACAATTCCTTCTTCTACTGCGATATTGTACGATTATAATGTTATTTTCTTTAAGTAGTCTGTTATATCGTTTTTTTTTAAGAAAATATAAATGTAACTTACAACTGTGTCTGAATCTAGTCATTAAAGATTTCTGAAAGTCGCAGCTCAATTTTTGGTTTAAAATAAATTATTATGTCCAGTTTGTGACATTCATATCGTCGAATGACTTGCCAGAACTTTGGTTTAGGTTAGCTGCTAAGATTTAATTCGCGCACTAAACAACGATCTTAAGGTGTTTCATCCAGAAATGGCTCTAATGCAGATAATCACATTAATTATTTTTTGGTAATTTACAACCTGGTACGAAAATAAAATGTTAAATTTCCACCAGGAAAACTATTCCCAATACTTTTGCTTGCTGCAAGAATGAAAAAGTTTTGTCACTCGTCAAAATTTTTTTTTTATTTTCAAGTACAATAATATTGGACATTTAATAGTATATTCTATTGACGTCTACCGATACATATAAGTGGTATAGTTAAAAAGAAGTTAGACAGCATGTATTTTGGATGACGCCATATTAGATAGTTCATACAAAAGAATGTATTTCTTGCATCAAATGAGCAATTTACATTCGTAAAATCTTATCCAAATTTGTTATTAATAAGTTTTTCGCTCTGTTGTTTTAAGTTTTAATAAAACAAAAAATTCTCAATTGTCTATTTTTTATTCCAAATTGCTCACATCATAGATGCTTTTATGCATTATTTTTATTTTAAGCCTGACCTAAGAAAAAAAAATCGATGTAATGAAAACACCAAGTAGGATGTTATTAAATGTCGTCTGGTACTGAAGCGAATACAGTTAACGTGTACAAATAGTTTTAAGAAGGAGGTTGGACTGTTTGCGGCGTACATATTGAATTAAAAGTGTTTAAAATTTAAGAATTGTTGAATTTGGTATTACAAAGGAAAAACTTCATTAAATTAAGACAAATAAAATTCTGGTAAAACGAATATTTTGTTGTAAGCCATATTCCTTTTTCTACTAGTTCCATACTCTACGTACGGGAATAACTATGAGATGACGAATTCTATTACCTGTCCGTTGATATGGTTGAATATTTAACTTAGTGTTTAATACCTTCTACTATTATCAGTTGATTTCGGTCTTTGGTTAAACATGAAAAAAGCACAAGTTGCCCTGCCGTATTTTAATATAAACTATCATAATGGTTCGAAACAAAAACATGTTACAGGAGTGTATTGAAATTTAGTTATACATACAATATTATTTAAAAGTATCTCACATTCAACTGTATTAAATACCAAAACGATAAGGAGTTTTTGTAAACGTTTATTTGTTGTTATATCTCTCGATTCAGGTCAAAATACCTACTTAGTTTATTTTAAGTTAATTGTTGAATGCAAATAAGGAACGTATTTATTTTTGTTGTTTTAAATCTATGTATACTAAAACGAAATTGTATTCTAGGCGGATTTGGCGGAGGCGGTGGTGGTGGTGGCGGTGGCAGCAGCAACAGCGGCGACATGATCACTCAGGAAGACACCATCTTCGTGGCTGGTATGGATCCCTCGGCCACCGAGGAAGATATTGAGACCCATTTCGGCGCTATTGGTCTGATTAAGGTTAATAATTATTTATGATTTAACAGAAATAAATTGTGGAATGTCCGTCCGATGATTTAAAATATTTAAGCAGTTAAGATATTAACTTTTTTGTTTGGCAAAGTACTCTTCCAAGTTGTATTCTTTAATTTTGATTAAATTCACATTCGTGTGGCTCCTGCCTTAACTATTTTTTTCTTTATAATTTGCAGAAAGATAAGCGTACAATGAAACCAAAAATTTGGTTATACAAGCACAAAGATACTGGATTATCAAAGGGCGAGGCCACTGTCACATATGACGACACCAATGCTGCACAGTCGGCCATTGCCTGGTTCGATGGACGCGACTTTAACGGCTGCGTTATCAAAGTCTCGTTGGCACAGCGACAGAATAACTGGAACAACAAAGGCGGTGAGTATGGTAAACACAACAAACAGAGTCAATCTTAGTATATGAAAAAAACTCCACTTTGCTATTTTTACACGAATCAGTCCTGTAACAGCAAAAGAATTTGTCATAGAGAATCGTATTAAAGACAAAATATTGGCATTTACTACTTCACAACAGGTCGTGGCGGTGGTGGCGGCGGCGGTGGTTTTGGTGGTCGCGGTCGTGGAGGCGGTGATCGAGGTGGCGGTGGCGGCGGCGGCCGTTTTGATCGTGGTGATGGCGGCGGTGGTGGTTTTGATTCTGGCCGCGGCGGTGGACGTGGACGTTTTGGTGGTGGCGGCGGCGATCGCGGAGGTGGCGGTAATAATGTGCCCCAACGCGACGGCGATTGGAAATGCAGCAGCTGTAGCAACACAAACTTTGCGTGGCGCAACGAGTGCAACAGGTAGGTCATTTATACAAATATTTCCTTGACAAAACTGTGTGACTTGAAATACATAAGATTCATCAAACATTTTTAATTTTTTATAAAATTTGATAACACCGCAGTTTTGTTAATTTTTTGTCACCGCAGAATTGCAACATTCTGAATAAAATAATAAAAAATCTTAATTTAGTATCTTTAATTGAGTTGAATATTTATATATTTTCCATTCGATAGATGTAAAACGCCTAAAGGCGATGGCGGTGATGGTGGTGGTGCCTCTGGCAGTGGCGGCGGTGGCTATGGCGGTGGTGGTGGCTACGGCGGAGGCGGTGGCGGCGGTTACGGTGGTGGCGGCAATGACCGCGGTGGTGGCGGAGGTGGCTATCAAAACAGAGACAGAGGTAGCGGAGGTGGTGGTGGCGGTGGCTTCTCCCGCTTCGACGGTGGCGGTCGTGGTGGTGGTGGTGGTGGTCGCGGCGGTGGCGGTCGTCGTGATGGTCCAATGCGAAATGATGGCGGCGGTGGAAATCGGCCGAGACCCTACTAAAAGTTTTGGTAGAGCCAAGGTTGAATGTCTTGAATTTGATTATATTTAACAATAAAATATGTAATACTTTAATTTTAATTGTAATAAATGCGATTTTCTGTATTTTATTACACTCTCGATTGCTGTATAAATTACCAATTTGACAACTTTAAAAAAGAAAAACAGCTGAGACCAGAATTCGACAATTGTATGTTTGTAATTTGTATTTTAAAGAGAGAAATAAATTCAGCAATGTTTTAAGTGAACTATTTGTATTTTTTAACCGCAGCTGTAGTTTTAGAGATCAAGCTGATATTTGATATGCTCGAACAAAAACCGATTTCTTTATTTTAGTATATGGACATAGATATATACAAATTTAAACGCCTTCTTATTACGTCCACATTTGATAAAAATAAATTGAAAGTTGAAAATTTGGTTCCTAATTTGGTATGGTTACTGCCGACAGCTTAACTGAAGATAGACATGGTTTGATCAACCAAGCCTTACCGTCGTAGCTCAGGAGCTTTGTATAGACGTGTATTACCTCTTTTTAGTTTTCATTGTGATCTTATTGCGGTGGGTATGTTTGGTTTGTTGGTACCCTGTTGTCGTATTCACAATTAATATTAATAAAACTATGAAGAAATACAGGATTATATATATCGTATAGTGTACAGTGTACTTTAGAAATGTCCAGAAATTTCAAATAATGTAATTATTTATATCTCAATTGAATTTCCATTACATCTTAAAATAAATTCATGCGATTTCAACCCAATTTATGTAACTAAAGACGTAGTACTCTAAATTCTTTTATAGAGGCGTTATATACACTAGTTCCAATTTCTAAACATAAAAATAACTGGATTTCTTCAAAAGAAATTATTTTTGCAAATTCGCTGCGAGATCTGGCATTTCAAGCTTATGTAGAAAACAGAAGTATGCTTAATTGGAATATATATTGCAAATACAGAAATCGTGCTAAGTCAACAATTAGAAAAGCAAAAAAAACTTTTGGGCGCAAAGTTTTTGAGGGTGTAAATAGTAAAGACATGTGGACTACCTTAAAAAATATTGGATGTTCTGGCTCTAAATTTGAAACTGAAGGGGTTGATTTTAATTTAGTTATGTAACCGAAGTTTTCTTGTTGTCAAATCTAATTATTGCTTTTATGATCTAGACTTTGATATAGCAGAAGATAGTATTAACTTGTTCACTTTCGATAATATTGGCTTGGATGATTTATATGATTAAATTGATAAAATCAAATCTAATGCAATTGGATATGATAATATTCCCATTAAATTCATTCATTGATATTCATTTACTTTATTTTATTAACAACATTTTCACAACCTCCAAGTTTCCGCAGGTATGGGTATAGTACCACTTTACTTCTTCTGGGACTTTCGGACACCATTTATAGTAACACTAACCACAAAAAACTCAAATCTAATTTTAATTTTTCGAGTACTGCAACTAAACTTATATCTTTGTAAAAGAATGCTATTTGTAGTTTGTGGTAATATAGAATCTGATCTGTTGGATATTCAATCGGGTGTACCTCAAGGCTCAGTCCTTAGTCCCCTTTTGTTTATGCTTTATCTTAACGACTTCATTAATTGTATTGACCTTAATTTATATGCACCATTCATTTTGCTGATGACATTCAGCTTCTATTTTCTGGTGAAAAACAATTAGTTGATGTACTGGAAAATATAATAAACTATAATCTTTCAAATGTTTAATCTTGGATGTTTACAAACTCATAGACAATAAATCCACAATGGCTATTCAATTTGGAGCTTCAAGGTCAGAGCAAAACATATTAAACAATAAGTTGCTTACTGAACAGATTGAATTTGTTATAAATATGAAATGCTTAGGTGTTTATATTGTAATAGACTGAATTTGTTTATGCTTGGCCAAGCTATGTGCATTCTAGTCGTACCTGGTCTTAGCTCGTCGGATCTTGCTTGCCAATTAAAACCATAAAAAAAATAAATTACACGAAACATATAATCATGCACGATTTATTAGGTTACTACAGTAGGTTAAACAAAATTAAAAAAATATAATCAAAACAAACCCGAATAATTACTAAAATATTATCACCAATTTCTACACACAATTGAAGCTGTTGTTGCCTCTGTCAGAATTTTCAGTTTTGTTGTTTGATTAATTTTTTGACATTGTATTGGAATAACTTCCACTGTTGCTGACATCCCCCTCGTGGTATTCGGGATTATTACAATTCGGGCAATTGGGGTAGAAATATGCAATAAGTCCACAAATATAGCAAAATACTCTTCGCGGTAGAACGCGGCACTTTTTGTGATTGTGGCACTCTTCATCGCAATTCGAGCATTTCGATGGTTTATATTCTTTTGAATTTTGAAATGCAGCAAACTCGTCTTCATTATTATCAAATTCATTTAATTCAGATACTTGTTGTTAAGCCAACTAATTTGTTTTTGAAAATAAGAAACATTCTGAAAGTCAGTGAAAAAATTTTCTCTGCGTCTACAACAACGACGGAGCTCAGAAAGTGTTCTTGTTTCCAAATGTAACATTCTAGTCTAATTTCCGGCCGATGATTTCTAATTATGATTTCGACCATTTCAGTGTCGTCCATAGGAACTGTAAGTCCACCTGTTTGCATTAAAAAACTATCGAGATATTTTTCAAAACTTTCACACAAATTTTGTTTTCTGCTACGGGCGGCTTCTTTAATCTCAAAATCGTTGCGGTACTCTTTAAAGTTGCGTTGAAGACTAGCATGCACATAGCTTGGCCAAGCAAAAAAAATTCAGTCTATTACGATATAGACCATAGATTATGTTCAATGTAATTGGTCAATTAGGCTTTTAATTACAAACGAATGAATAAATAAATAAAATAAATAATATTCTTCATTTCATAAACAGTACAGGATGGTTCAATTAGCGGTATAACTCATATACCGCATGACATCACAAAGGGCTCCTAGTCTAAGTGGGTCTCTTCTCAAGAGACAGCCATTACAACCTAACCTAATCTATACATTTATTAAACTTGTTAAAGGATTAATTGTAGTTAATATACACGTAAGCGTAAAAGTAAAAAGAAACTCTTTAAGCTAAAACAAACTACGGAATCATAAAGGCAAATGAGAGACCGAAATAAATCCCTCAGAGCAACCGAAACGAACTTAAAAAAAATTTGTTTAGGGGCCTAGCATTTTCAAAGTTTGACATAACTCATGTATATCAGGAAAATAAGTGCATTAAAAGACTCGTTTTATACTCAATTTAAAATGTTTTATTAGTCTTCGTTAATATTTATCGACACGTACAAGAATCTAAATACATATTTTTTTACAGAGACATTTGCCAATACACAAAAAAACAAATAACAATGAGAGAAAATAAAAGGAATGTAAGAGTATTTATTAAAACAACTTAACGAAACTTTGAATTTTTATTGAAGTAAAGCACAATTAACTTGGGTATTTTATTTTGTTGATTATAAATTTATAGTTTTATCATAAAGTAGGTAGCAAATAAAGGTAAATTTCATTAAAACGATAATTTTTTAACAAGTATATATTGTGTATAAAATAATAACAAACACCAAAGGAGATAAAAAAAAACAGTATGGTAAAATGTAGCTACATAAAAAATAATCGTTTTTTTATTTGAGACAATTGCCGTTAAAAAATGATTTGAAAAATGTAAATTGTCTATAAAGATTTGGCAAAAACTATCTACTTTTACGAGCAGAGCGTGTAGTTGAATATTTTTTGCTTTTAATTTTTTCTACCAAATCCTCGTTAACAATTTCGCGTTAAACCCTACTCTAAATTTAAATTGCCCTTTTTACGTTATTTAGTATTTGTTTTTTGTTGTTGTATTTGATAAGTTGCTTACAGTCAACGAGGGGAAGAAGGTGCTTGGGCTGGGCGTGGCATATTTTTTTTATTATTAATTATCGCAAGCAATGAGCAACAAAACACAATCGATCTGATCAATACGCAAAGCAAAGATTTTTGGATATTTGATATTGTTATGCGAAAACCAACCAAGCAATGCACAAGAACGCCAAGTACAGAAACAGCTTCGACAGCTGCTGTTCATCTTCATATTGTGTCGTACCGCGATTAGCCGCTAAAAAAATAAAGAAAACATTTAAAAGGGGTTAAATATCTCTAGGGTATATATATAGGGTTGGAGTTCAAAATTAATAAACAATTTCTCACCAGCTGGTCGTGGTTCGCCAATGTTAAATGATGATGCAAAGTAACCAAACGGAAAGGCGCCTATGCCAAAGGACATGTGAAAGCCATCGCCAAATCCGAATCCTTGAAAGCCTTGTTGCGGCTCAGGTTCAGTGCGTTGACCGGCAGGACGCGGTGGCACCTTATTCCTGCAGATAAAATTAAATAATATAACTTTATTACTAATAACAAAATCTCCTTTGATTCCCTTTTCACTTTTTGGAATAACATATTGTTTGTATGAACTAAAATGCGAACCGACACCTTAGACCATTTATAAGATATATTTTTTTTACGAGTGTTGAAATCAATATCATATTTATAAACAGATATTACCCACCTGGGATCTTCCTGCTTGGTGCTGTTGCGTCCATACAACGGAATCACTTTGTCCTTGCCTATGGCGGCTTTGCACACAGGGCACAACTTGCGATTTGGACGCGTCTCCAGCCACTGGTGAAGACATGGCCAGCAGAACAAGTGGCCGCACATACTGACCACCGCATCCTTAGCCGTGTCCAGGCAAATGTTGCACTCGTACATAGATTCATCAATTTTCTCTTCGTTTGGATTATTGTTGACATTTGGCGTTGCATCTGCTGTCGCATTTGAATTTACGTTAGCGGTCGATTCGGGGCTCAAAGCGCTGCCAGTGAACGAATATGCTGTAGACGATGGGAGCGTGTTGTTGATGTTATTTGATAATAAATCAGCTTCATCAGGTGTAGTGGTCTCTGACAACTCGTTTGCGTTATTAATATATTCCCACTGCGATGAGGTGGCACCCTGCGATGTTGTCGGCATTTCGGGTGCTGATGGTATATGCGCCTCTGTAGACATTATGATTATGCAAGAGGTTTCTGATCAATATCAAGCTAAAAAATATGTTAACGAAGTAAAAAAAAATCAAATTAAAAAAAAATTAAATATGCGTTACTCTTACTTTAAGTTTTAAAGAAATTTGACTTAAGTTAGTTTAATAATTTTGAGATAAACTATTTCACATCTTTCTCAAATTATTTATTTTGTTTAAGAAGCATGATGCAATTCAGATTTTTAATATAAATTATTTACATTAAAAATCTCAAATATATAAGTTAGACTTAAAGATCCTATAACCAATAGATGCAAGCATGATACGAAATATTACTTTTTGTATCTTAGTGGCTATTTATTTCTCAACATAGTCGTCTTTTTGATATACTTGACTCAGTGATGCTCCAACTTCTTTAACCCGTCTTAAAAATACGTTTCGAGGTCTGCAAAGTAGGCCTCCATCAGGCGGAGAAGCTTAGTACTTATTGGACCACCCTCGTATAATGTAAA
Organism: Suillia variegata; assembly: GCA_949127995.1. Classification (NCBI taxonomy): domain Eukaryota; kingdom Metazoa; phylum Arthropoda; class Insecta; order Diptera; family Heleomyzidae; genus Suillia; species Suillia variegata. The sequence continues at coordinate 19,511,758 of OX421846.1, forward strand.
CCATTTCTTTTATAATTAAAAATTTTTCAATTAGTTTATATAAATATACAATATTTAAATTGAGATTATTTATTAAACCTAAAGCTTAGTTTATGAATAATGTTTAAAAAAACATGCTAAATTTAAAAACAAAAGACACCAAGTTTTTGATTTTAACAGCTTAGTAATTTGGGTTCCCTACCAATTTGGGTTTTTATTTTTAACCATTTTTCATCCAAGTACTTCCTCGTCCCTCTTCTCACCTTTTAGCCGACATTAATATGGAAAGTTAATAAGTGCGTACGTTAATTTATGCGATAAGAAAAATACGTGATATTTACTATTTTCAATGCACCTGTATAGATAACATAGCAGTGGCAAGACTCCAATTATAGTGGTCCTACAATCGGTACTGCATAAAAAAATTCAACATAATCAGCTGGTAGTAGCCAAGGTGTATATGGCAAATTTAAAAACTTAAAAAAATCAAAAGGTCATTTCAAAACAAAAATGTAATTTTTCTAAATATTTCAATACAAATACAGTTTTAAAATATTTATATGTATCGGAAATCATGTTCTAAATTCCAATAAGAACAAAGAGCCCCAATTAAAACTTAAAACTTTTTTTTAACAAAAGCAAAAACGAGTTGATAAAAATCATAGATAAGACCGTTATATCTTCATCTTTATCAAAAAAAAAATTTATTTGTAAAAGAAATAAAATAATAATATAATAATTAGCAAGCGTTCGCAAACAACGATCACCATACCCCGCGAGACAATTAGCGTTTTCCAAAACCTGCGTCTCACATCCCCCAGTAACCATTCCTTTTCAACACTCAACGTTCAACACAACGTCGTCGCGCCATTGCCGTCGCCTGCGCACAACTACCCCGTACGACGTCCATAACAAAATTAAAGGCTGATGTGTACTTTTCAGACCTTTCGCAATTGTTGCTGCGACAATTATTTCCCCGATTAAGCACACAATTTTATTTTCTCTTCTTTTGTTTCGTTGAGAAACTGTAAAATTATGTATTTTTTAATGCATATTGGACTTTTGCACAGCAAAGCAGCCCCTTTAGAAAAACAAAACCAAAACGTCCAACCCTAAAGACGTTTGCCATTGTATGGGAAAAATTTGATAGTTTCATCATTGCCAAATAACGAATTTTTTAAGAACTCACATTTTTGCAATTTTTGCCGATCGTTATTGTTTAACATTCACTTAATTTGCACAATTATAAAATTTTAAATCGTAAAATAATCTCAAATTGATGTTTTTCGGATTAATTTAATTTGCTCTTTGCATTTTTCTTATTTCTTTTGTGGACGTTTTCTTTTTTCTAGGATTCAGTGTTGGAAAACAGAAAATAAAATTTAAAATAAATTAAATTATATATGGAAGATATTTTTTTATACGCTCGACAAAAACAACATATGATATTCATTGGAATTATAAGCACAGTTACATTGTTTTTTTTTTATCAAACTTTGTAAAAAAAAACATTAGATGCAGCTTTTTTGGTTTAATTTTTCGTGTCTACTTGCAGGGTTGATTTTATATTTTAATAATTTATTATTATTGAAGAACGCAGCCGCGAAAATATTTACGTCGCATAAATTATCATTTTAAAAAGAAAGATAAAATAGCATGTACCATTCTAAGGTCTTTCACAAGTCCATATAAAAAGTGCGCGTTGTTCTTATCGGATAACGCCCACTAATCCCGTGTTACTACTGTATTAACTTCACCCAAGACAAATCTTTAATATCCGGTACAATTTTTGTTAATGTTAATCTACAATAAGTACTCTCCGCACAGTATATTATTTCTTTTCATTAGGAATGGCCGCTGTCGTCCGATTAGGCTACTTTTTACCAGTAGGGTTTTTTTTTACTACTATTACACTTAATACTAAATTTGAATTTCAGTACAACTATTTATTTATTTTTATTATATATTGTCATACATAAAACAAAACTATTAAACTATTTGTAAGAGTATAAAGTAAAGATCTGGAATTAAATAATTATTAATAAAGTATTAAATTAAATTGTGTTTTTTCGTATAACACTTGTGTTTAGTAGATCAATAAATAAAATACTAATCTGTGATTAAGGAAAGAATTGAATGATTGACTTGATTTTACAAGAATCTCTTGATTTCATCGTAAAGTACCAGCACAATAGCAGCTCCGGTTCCTCTGAGTACGTTGGAAAAGGCTCCCTTGAAGAACGCACCAAAGCCTTCCTGTTTAGCGATTACCATCCAGCAGTGCGCTGTGTTTTTGTAGATCATTTCTTCCTTTTTTAGGCCGGATTGCATCATCATGCGACGACGAACAGTGTCCAATGGATACGATACAATACCAGCAACTGTTGTCACAATTTGAGCGATTATAAAGCTGATGTAGATGGGCGTTTTTGTTGGATCGGGCATCATATCGCGAGCGGTATCATAGAAACCAAAATAGGCAGCACGGTATATGATAATACCCTGGACAGACACAACGAAGCCACGATACAAACCCATAAAGCCATCCGACTTGAAAATCTTAACCAGACAGTCACCCAGACCAGTGAATTCGCGTCCTCCCGCCTTGCCAACATCAACGGCCAAACTAGTTGTAAATTATGGCAAAACGAAGAAATACAATTTTAGAATATTTAAACGTCACGCATATAGCTCACCGAGTACGGGCAAAATCCAGTGGATAGACAAAGAAGAGAGAAGTTCCTCCAGCGGCACCACCTGAAGCCAAATTAGCCATAAACCAACGCCAGAACTGGGTTTTCTTGTCAACACCGCTCATAAACATCTATATTCGAATAGAAGAAAACATAAATATATTTAACCGTTTCAAATTTCTTAGTACTAAAGAAATATGAAAAACTAAGAACTTAAGAGAGTTAAAGCTTTAATCAGTCTTTTAATAAATGGGGGTCATACGCCACTCGGTGGAGCATATTTTGATAAGTAGAAGTTATATGTATACATAAACACTAACATTTATCACTACTAAAAACTGAATCTATCTAGCCATGTCCATCATAATAATTTCTTTTCAATTCGATAGTGTAAGAATCGTTGAGTGATACAGTTTGCTGTTAAAAATTTAACTTGACCGCTTTACTAACAAAAAAAATAAAATAAAAAAAATAAAAATAAATAAAATTATATATGTATATACAATATATATATTTTTTTTTTTGATCCATAGTAATACAATATTTAAGTCCAACCACTATATCGGATTTGGATGAGTTAAGTATTAAACGGCGCGAATATAAAATTTTACCGATAACAATCACAAAGCCTTAAAAAAAACAAGTGAACTAAAACCCATATTTCCATCAGCCCCTTCAATTTTTAAAACACGAGTAAATTATTTATCTTCGGACATTTCGAAGCTTTACCCGGTGAGAGTTGACTTGGCCGGCGAAAAGTAAAATAAAATATGCAGAAATATCGATAATTAATTAAAATAAAAAGATTAAAAATGAAATGGTTAAAACTTAGAAATTATGCTGCGGATAAGTTCATATGAAAGGTATTTAAACTTTTTTATATTTAATGGGTAAATTTGTTAAAAAAAACAATATTACGACATAAATTAGTTCCCGTTAGATTAAAGCTGGATCAATTACCTTGCATTGGATATATGTATCTTATGTCATACCTATCTCTTATCAATGTGACTAAATTTTCAAATCCCGGAAGACTCCCATCTTCATAAACGTTTACGATATGTTATGAATTTTTTGACTTAATGGGGATTTCTCGAAAAACCATATTATGGCATAATTTCATTTCATACATCATATTATGTCAAATCTACTTCAGAGTCCGATCGGCGAAATTTTAGACTCGCGTTTTTTTAGCCAATTATCGATATTTCTGTATTTTTGTTTTTCATATGTGAACGTTCGCCGACCAAATACCCTTCACCACTTTAGATAAACTTATTTAATTTTTTATGAGAAAATCCACATTTAAGATTCTTAAATTTTTTCAACTTTAGACTAATTTCAAAAGTTGCACAGTTATTAAATAATTTTTTTAATTATTAAAGTAAAATCAACTTGTTCCTAAATAAATGTAATTTTAAAGACATCGGTGCACATATGCAAATTTTTAAATAAAATTTGAGTCATCGATATCCTATAGTCCTGAGAGGTTTAAAGACTTATCCATGTTGTGATATAATTTTTTTACCAATAGTGACAACAAATTTGCATAAAATACTTTTAAATCAAACCATTCAAACCACCGTGGAGACGATCAATTACCTGCTTGTATACATCCTTGAAGGCAAAGTTAAGCGCCTGCGTTGGAAAATATCTAATGACATTGGCTAAGTTGCCGCGCCAATACGATAAAAATCCCTGCTCCCTAGGAATTCGGACGAAACAGTCGAGCATGCCTTTGTAACGTTGCTCTTCAGATATTTGTTTCGAGATGTGCTGGACTTGCAGCAACAATTTGACACGTTCGATGGGAGCGACTGAGGTCTTGGCAATGGCTGCCGAAATGCCACCAGCCAAAAAATCCTTGAGGAAGGCCATCGGATCTGAATCTTTACCCATTTTGCTACAAAAATTTTTAATGTAATTTGTGTTCACAATATTAAATCAACCGTTTTCAAGAATCGGATTTTCTATTTATATTTTTTTGAAACTTCAACCAGAGGGGATAAAAAACGGCTGCGTCTAACCTTGAAAAGTCTCGTTTTCCTTTAGTCCCTTCGTTTTACTTTCAAAACGAAAATTTGCTTGCGAAAATAAAACTATACTTACATTCGTTAGTATTTTTTTTTAAAGAAAATAGTTAAATTCAAAATAAATAACAACGGAAAAATTCAAATCACACGACCTTTTTTTATAAAGAAAAAGAATTTAAAAAGCGTCAGGCAGAGCAGAGATGTGAAATTCTCGTTAAAGTTCTAAATTCCAAACAACGTCAATTTAAAAGCTACATAAAATATTTTTCACTTTGTATCCAGGGACATAACTGTTATATTTTGTATTGCAAAGTAAAATCAAAATAATTAAATTCTGATTTTCATACTAAAAAACTCTGATATATAAAATAACAAATAAAAGAATTTCTAAAGGGCAAAAAAAGACAAAGCTTTCTTGGAAACATTTATTTTGGTTTCATTTATTTGAAACAAATCAAAATATTAATTAATTGATTTAATAATGTCTATAAATTGTCAAATGCAATTGTATAAATTGTATAAATTGTTAAGAATAATTATGACCCTAAATGCCCACTCTAGCTAGTTGATACAGGTGAGGTCACTTAACCCGCCAAGCCAGGTCGAGGGGTCAACAATAAAAAATGAACATTACGTTTAAACAACCAAAGAAACAATTACCACAAACGCCAAACTTTTGTAAGCAGCTGTTAAAGCTCACGCTTAGATGTTATACCCCCGTCATACTACTATTAAAATCATTACAACAGCCCATTACACTTTATTCTCCTGAATTAGGGTTCCTTCGTCAATCCGCCCCAATTTATTTTTTGATGGCGACATGCATAAATTAATTATGAAGAAAAATATGTGTATACATTTAAAAAAAAAAAACATATACAAAATTTATATAGTATAAACAAAAAAGTTAAACATTGATTATAATTAAGAAAAATTATACAAATAAATAGTAGTACCTGGGAGACCGAGCTCGCTCAGCAGATTATTTAATTATACTACAGTTCAATTGAATTTTGAGTTTAATTATTTAAAAAGAGATATTTAAATGACTGAAGAGAACATTGGTTTTGTGGTACCTTTGTACCAATAGAACCGATTTATATAAAAAAGTTCTGAAGAACACGCATATATCTTTATAAATAATAGTTGAAAAAATTGTTGAAGAGCACATGGGTTTTGTTTTTATTTAGTACCAATAGAACCGATTTATATAAAAAAAAGTTCTGAAGAACACGCACAAATCTTCATAAATCCTATTTGTATCTGGAGAAATCCCAGTGGAAGACATTTTTTTAAGAGCACATGGATTTTATTGCTCGTTAGTGCCAATATAAGCGATTTGCTTTTAAAAGTTCTGGAAAATACGCTAAGGTTCTGAAGAAATCATAGTGCCAGACATTTTTTAAAGAGAACATGGATTTTGTTGTTCTTTAGTGCGAAAGAATCGATTTGCATTTATAAGTTCTGGAAAACACGCTTAGGTTCTGGAGAAATCCTAGTGGAAGTAATTTTTGAAGAGCACATTTTTTTTGTTGTAATTAAATGCCAAAAAAAAACGATTTGCTTAAAAAAGTTTTAGAGGACGTGCTTAGGTTCTGGAGAAATCCTAATGGAAGAGATTCCCCCAAGAACTTATAGATTTTTAAAAACTTTAAATCAACTAAATTAAGAAATAGTATCAAATTTTGACTTACTGTTCTTATTTTATATTATAAAAATTAATTTTCCAAAAACTAGCGAATGCCCGGCAGGCGTTGCAATGCCACTTAAAAAAAGTAAATGTTAGCAGAATTTCCCGGTACTCCCGTTAGTTAGCGGAACTTCCCGTAACGTCCTTTCACGTTATCGTGACATTTTAGAACCTTCCGGTTATCCCATACCGACAAAAGTGGGAGTGAAATGATATAAAAGTAAGAAATAGAAAGATTATAAGAACCGTTATTATATTGGATCCAATCAAAAATAAATTCTAAATTACATATATTTTAAATATAATTTAAATATATTTTAAATATACTATAGTAATATACAAAACAAAATCTAAAAACAATTATTTATGTACATAAGTGTCAATCCGAATTGAAAAAAGTCCTTATTTGGATTAAGCTTGTACGGAAATTTTCTCATTTGCCTAAACCAGAAGTCATATAAATTATTTAAAACTACTTGTTTTGCATAAAAAAAATCATAAGGAAAGTATGGTGTGATATTTGATATAAATTAAAATTTTAAATTATATTATTGCCAAATCATATTCCATACTTGGGTTTATAAAGAGAAACTCTCAACAATTTAAAGAACCTCAAACTATTAAATCACTTTTCATTTCGCTGGTACATAGTACTCTTGACTACTGTTCAGTTATTTGGAACCCATTTTATAATGTCATTGAAAGAGTTCAAAGAAATTGCACAAAATATGCGATGAGCAAACTTCGGTGGACTGATTGTATCCCAAAATATGAAGCCCGACGTAAATCACTCGAACTGCAAATCTTTAAAAGATAGAGGGACATTTTATATAAAATTATATGCAACTCAATGAAATGTAGTGAATTATCCCACTATTTTAAGTTATATCAAGCTTGCACTTGCATAATCATGCCCATTTTATATGGAACAGTAAATATCCTCATTTTACATATTTATCGCGTTATTTCGCCCGTTTTATGTGAAGCAGTAATTTTTCGTACCCAGAACCGGTATATCAAATTTTGTCAATACTGCATTCATACAATATTAGCGTTGATATAGCGTTGTATGTTAATTGGGTGAGTGGGCGTGGCAATTGTCTAAACCTGCCCACTTTGCGTAAAGGGTCCTATATCTAATGTTATATTTAAAGTGAGTGTGGCATTTGTCAAATACCACCCATTGCCTTAACTCAGAAACGTTACAACGGAGAGTGACGGGCAGTTACGTAATATTAGGTAGTTTCTATAATAAATTTATTAATTCCTCTATTTTCAGAATGATCTTAACGGATCAGCATCAGTTTAGTGGCACCGTTAAAAAGGTGTTCGACTGCCGCTATTTATCCTGTTCGGTATATACTCGATATTTTTTTTTCTCACATCGATGTATATTGGACCTGAAGTGGTTTACGCTAACATCTCAAATAGCTAAATTCCAGTTTTTAAAAACTTTTTGAATAGTGTAAAGTATTTATTTAATTACTTAACTTTTGTAGTATAAGAAGAAAACACGCATTTACTATTTTTATTAAGTTTTGTATTTTTAACCTTTGTTTCTGTTGAGGGTGAACATATCAGGTTGGTTGGTAATTTTCTTTGCTCTTTCATGATGGTATAGGTTATTGGTATGTAACTTTCGAATCAAATTTTGTTCTTACATTTTAAATTTCACAAATTTGTCTTTGCTCTTTTTTCATGATGGTGGTTTGCAAATATTGTTTGATCTTACAATTAAAAATTACAATTTTTCGCTTATGTTTAAAATTAAATAATTTGTTTAGCTTGTAAGTGTGGTAGTATTTGAATTTACAAGAACTTCTTGATTTCGTCATAGAGCACAAGCACGAAAGCGCCACCAGTACCTCTGAGTACGTTGGAGAAGGCGCCCTTGAAGAAGGCGGAAGAGCCTTCTTGCTTGGCGATGGTGCCCCAGCAGTGCAGTGTGTTCTTGTAGATGATTTCGGTAGCCTTGCGGCCAGACTGCATCATCATGCGACGACGAACAGTATCGAATGGATAGGATACAATACCAGCAACAGTTGTGACAACTTGAGCGATGGCCCAGCTGATGTAGATAGGTGTGTTCTTTGGATCGGGCAACATACCGCGAGCGGTATCGTAGAAGCCGAAGTATGCGGCACGGTAGATGATGATACCTTGCACAGAAACGCCGAAGCCACGGTACAAACCAGCAATACCGTCAGACTTGGTGATCTTAGCCAAGCAATTGCCAAGACCGGTGAATTCACGCTGACCACCCTTGCCAGTATCAGCAGCCAAGCTGTTTCAAGGAGACAAACAAGAAAAAAACACAACAATTCGTTAGCATACTCGTATATTCAAATTAATTGGTGGTCGGTCATCTCATGAGCCGTTTTTAAAACTTACCGAGTACGGGCAAAGTCCAAGGGGTAGACGAAGCAAAGAGAAGTAGCACCAGCGGCACCACCGGAAGCCAAGTTACCCATGAAGTAACGCCAGAACTGGGTGTTCTTGTCAACACCGCCCAAGAAAACCTATTTTCACAACAACAAAAAATCATAGTATGAGCATAAATTTAACATGTATATTTGTATAAATATTACTAAGCTAGTAACTAGAAGTTTTACATACTTGCTTGTACTTATCCTTGAAGGCAAAGTTCAAAGCCTGGGTTGGGAAATATCTGATAACATTGGCCATGTTACCGCGCCAGAATGATGCAAAACCTTGTTCTTTTGGAATGCGGACAAAGCAATCAACCATACCCTTGTACTGTTTATCGGGGCTGATTTGTTTCGAGATGTGTTGCACCTGCAGGAGCAGTTTCACACGCTCGATGGGGGCGACGGCAGTTTTGGAAACCGCGGCGGAGATACCACCGGCGGCGAAATCCTTAGCGAAACTGACGGGATCGAAATCTTTACCCATTTTGCTGAAAAACAAATAAATATAAAAATTAGTTAATATTCCAATTAAAAAAAGTTTATATATATAGTTATATCAAGTCATCAAACAGTTTTCGATAAGTTCAGGAATTCGAATTTTTTGTTTACTGTTTATAAATCGCTTAGTAACAAGAATATGTTTTTTTTTTATTTTGTTTTTTTTTACTATTCAGAAGAAGACAAATTGGTATTTTTTTTTTTTCATTTTAACGAAACGATGACATCATTAAATGCGAATTTAAAGACGGTTCGCTGACGCGATTGTTTTTTGTTGGGTAACGGCACGCCGGCACCAGTTTAAACTGGTTTTAATTTTCAGAAGCACTCAGCGAAGCGCCGTGAATGTGTTGACTTGGCGTTTAATAGTTGTTGTTTTTTTGCCACGTGTAGACGACTGTATTCTCTCAATTTCTTTGCAAACGTAATTAAGTGAATGCTTTTTTATAGATTTATATTTAAAGAAAAATAGTAATTAAAAAACAATTTTCACTATAAACTTATTTTAACGTTCAAGAAATGTCAATTTTATATTTAAGAGTAGTTTAATATGCTAAATAATTTGTTCTTAAATCTTGAAACACTTTAACAATAAAAACATTAAAAACTTTACTTAAAATTGTTTAGCTGTAAGTTATTGTAAAAATCTCACTTTAAGTTAAGTATTTATTTCTTGAAATTTGGTAAAGTTCTTAAAAAAAAAGTTTTTTTATTTGTTTTAGCTTGTTTTTTAACCACTTGTCTTAATATGCTTTTTATGAATGTAAAAAAAAACATACAAATTGTTTTTGCGTTTCGGGTATTGCATAAGTTTTTCATTATACAATAACAAAAGAAGTGCCAAGAAATCTGTTCAATGCCAAAAACAATTTCAAGAACATCTTTTTATATTTAGATTTTTTTTCAGTAATTATATATATATGTACTTTTACATATATTTAAGGTGAAGAGAGAAAAGTGCAAAGCAGCTTATAAAGGAGAAATGTGAATATGCACCTCCAATTTGTGCTAATTTTTAATAAAATTTATTTCGATTTATGTAACCCCTGGACTCACGATGTCAGATATAATGTCAAAAAAATTTAAAAAACTTGCAGAAAAGCTCGAAAAAAGCACCTGGCAGAAATATATTAAAGAGAAATAAAAAGAGAGAGAATAAAGAGAGAATTAAGAATTATTATTGCATTTGGTGAAGTAAAATGTTTTTTTTTATTATTTGTCTGGACAACTGCTTGACTAAATTTTTTATCGAAAGAACCAATGAAGTTTTTTTAAGACCTAATAAAACTATAAACTGTATTCTTGTCAGTAAAAGCTTCTGAAATACATTAAATCTAATTTGGTCTTATATAAACCTTTTTCTACATTTTAAGCCTAATCACCTAAATCTGGTTTAAGCTTAAAACTGTTAAAGATTTAATTATTTAAAAAGATATTTTAAATCTAAAACGCGATAGTGACGTAACGACGGCACGTGGCTAAATTTTCTTCATATAAATTCCCTACAATTTCTTTAATTGTTGATAAAAAAAGTGTAAAAAAATTACATTTATTCATTTCTATAAAATGTCTACAAGATTAGCATCGGCCAGATAGTAGCCAATTTGAATTCACTGAGGGATTTAATCAGCAGAATTTGTGCTCCTATCTCTTCTGGTCGGCCGCCTCGCCTCTTCTCAGCACTATCAAGCTAAATATTGCATAACGGTTTTAGACAAACTATTTTTTTGCAATTGGTATTTGTTGTTGCTGGGTATGGTGGACGGACGCAAATAAAAGTGGGTGGCGCTTCCGATTACGAAACAAGATTTGAAAAATTTTCACATTTTATGCTGAATTAATATAAGGAAAATGTTCACTTTTCTGCATAGTTAGTTCACAACACTTCGCGCTTTTGTTCTTTTTCTTTTGTATATGTATATTAAATTATAATTTTTTTTTAATATTTAAAATAAAATCTCACGTACTATTTGTTTTAGTGTTAATTTATCACAGTAAAAAAAACCAAATCACAACAATCCTCTTCCCTCTTAAACAAAGGTCTACACTGGACGACAAGTAAATCGTTTGTGGGAAAATTTCAATTGCTAAAATCGACACATGCTTACTTTCCAACGTTCAATTAACTCAAGTTTTTCAGAAGCTGTACATCGAGAGAGAGAGAGAAAGACAGAGAAATTTATAAAACAAAAAGCTTTCTGAAGATAATTGTTTCTTGGTCAAGAGAAATCAAAAGAGAGTGTAACAAAATTAAGCAGCGAGCTACAAGGTAAGTTCAAACTAAATGAGATTAAATTTAGAATTAAAAAGGCTAAAATACAAAATTTTTAAACGAAATGTTTGTGTATAATGCATGGTACTTCTTCTTCGTCTTTCTCTTAAACCATGTTGAATGCATAACAATACAAAAAAGCTTCTATTTTTCAATGGCAGTTACATAACAGCGCGTGTTGAAACATTGGAGAATTTAAAGAAAAGAGAGAGAAAGATTGCGCTCAAAAAGTACGAGAAAAAAAACCATAGCAACAACGTCAAGTTTAATTCATGGAAAAGCTTGTCGTTGGTAGCCTTTGGACTTTTTCTATTTTGATCATGTGCTTTTAGATCTAAAAATTACGAAAGTAAATTATTTTACAATTTATATTAATTTAAAAGTTCGTTATGATATAATTCTAATGAGACATTTACTCTTCTACTTTATTTTATTTTTTGATATGCATTTTAAACTCTCAAGGTTTCATTTTCATTGAATTCCAACAACACAAAAGTTGTTGTTATTGCCAAAAATTCACATAAAATGTTGTATTAAATATTTAAATTTTTATTCTTTCTTTCCGAATAATTCGTTCTGTCTGTCATATGGTCTGAATTGCAAAATGGCGCTTTTGTTACGCTTATCTTTGGCATGTGACAACTCGTTTTGAAAAATTTGTTGACGCATAAATCTTGCGTAAATGTGTACGTACGTCAGCAACACGAACGGGCGGTTTTTACATATGTATAGCAAGCAATTGCAGCTAAAGTTTAAAAGAAAACTGATTTTTTTGGAAAGAAACATTTTGCGATAAGATAGCAACAATAGACTTGACTTTTACACGTTTTGGTACAAGGTCAGTTATATACATGCATACATACGTACGTACAGACATTCATACACATGAATATTTTAACGAATTTGGTTTGAATTTTTTTTATGTATTTCAAAAATATGATTTATATGTAATTATCCCATAATAATAATCGACAATTTTCAAAACGAAAACAAACTCAAGTGCCGAATTTCAATAAAAAGTATATCCATATATATGTATACATATATGTATATAATTATCGGTATATATAAATGTTTATAGCAAATTATATAATTTTTATAACTTAATTAAATGCATTTAAAATTAATCTTTTATTAAGCTTTATTTAACATTATTTTTTTATTGCTTTTAGTGTAGAGTAACACTAAAAGCAATAAAAAAATAATGTTAAATAAAGCTTAGCTTCCACTTTTAAAACTTAATACCAAATGGTTTGTTCTTCTAAAAATTTTCATCGTAAAAAATATAGAAGAACAAAACAAAAAGTCAACGAACTTATTATTTAATGGAAAAGTTTAGAACTTAAATTGTTTAAACCGGCCAAGAAACGAATAAGAAACAGAGAGAGAGAGAGAGAGGAAAATATAAACTTCAAGTCAACGCACTGAGCAAGGAAAAACAATCATTTAAACTTTTGTATTTATTAGATTAGGAATTGTTTAGCAATCGGTCATTTGGCAAAATGCCAAAGTTTTTAATTGACAATATCTCAATGTCTGAAGATGCAAATGCATCAATTAACTAATTGGAACAATTGTGCTGAACAGAACAAGAAACATCAGAGATATTAATCGCAATGTGATTGATTTACTAAAGGTGTATACATATGAATTATCTTGAATTCATGTCATATTTAAAACTGATACAAGAAATTGGGAACTCATTGATTTGTTTGTATTTTTTCATACATATACATAAACATTTCTTTAGTTTTTGAGAGTGGTACAAATTATGTTTTTGTTAACAAAATACAATAACAAGTGTCAAATTTAATTCATATGAAATATAATCAATTAAAATACAATATTAATCATTTTAAAAGTGTAATTTCTATCTCGCCTTGACTTAGAATTTCTATCTCAAAACTTAAAATTGGAATGAAATAAAATATCGAAGTCACTGCGAGATCTACAGAATCAGGTGGTTAATGTTATAAGTTGTTTTTCTAAAGTAATGATTTACCACCTTGCAGAGAGCTAATTTAACTAAAATCACTATTTTTTGTTCGATCTTTTGTTTTCGAATTTTTAATTCAACGTACATTTACATTCAAAAATCATTTTTTTTCTATTTTATTACGAGTCTCGAAATATAGCAAAATCATTCAGCAAAGTTTAGCGAAACATATATTTTTAGTTGTGGTCATATTTAAATACTTAAAATTCGTTTCAGTACTGAAAATATTATAAACAAATCTAAATTACACAAATTAGATATCTTTGATTAGTCCTATTCACTAAACGAAACTATTTGTTTATACTTTACTAAAATAAATACAAAAATATTTAAAAGATTTTCGATTACGTATATCATATTGAACTTTATTCTTTGTACATTTACTTCTAATTTCCCAATTGTATTGTTTCCAATAAAATAAGAAGAATTGGAAAATCGAAATTATCACGTGCCTCGTTGTAGATGCTGCTGGATGGAATAAGTTTTTACGAATGCTAAACTGGTTTTAACGAATAATAAAAGAATAAAAAAAAAAGAGTTCTAAATAAGAAATCAAAATTTGGTTGTATAATCAGGTAGAAAGAAATACGGCTTTGGACGCCTGCACAATCGAAGAGCCAAAAATCATTCATATTCCGGTAGAGGCAGCTGCAGAAATGCGTCACTAAGACGTCATTCAAGACAAGAGCGAACGAGAGAATAAAGTGAGCGTGTATACAACGAGAGCGGAAGCAGTTTCAAATCGTTGGAAATTTTACTGGAAATTTCAGCGGTGAGTAATATTGAATGCAAAGGAAAGTTACACTTTACAAGTGAACTCAATAAGACAAATTTAATGATTGATATTTTGGCCAACTACAATTCTCAAAAGCAATTTATTGTTATTTTATAAATACTTTTGTATTTATAAAGTTAGTTTTGACAAAGTATTTATTGCAATACTAAAGTTCATTCCAACACACTTCAATGTCTGGGAAGCACATGGGCGTTCTTCCAGTCAGCATTAGGTCTTGTTTTTTTTTTTTGTTGCTAGCGAAATAAGCGGTTTTTATACAATTTCGTATAGTATAATTTGCCACGACGAGAACGAGCTAAGTGGAATTAAATGAAACGAGACAACGACTATGTTTCTTCTTCCAATGGCAAACGAATAGGGTGGAAAAGATTGTGGCGGAGAAACATTTGTTGGTGTATCTGCATATGCCATGTTAGAGAGTACAAGCGTGCGAGGTACGCGAAAAATTCTCGAATATATGTATATACATATGTATATACGAGTATATTTCTTATTGTGCAAATTTTTGTAGGTTAGAATTTATGAAAACGTTATTCTGTCAGCCTTGTGATCGTCCATCGTCGGCAAATGCTTCGTACATTGAGAAACTTGTCAAAATTACGATATGAGAAATGAGAAAGTACTGAAATATTTTTTGTAATTATAATTTTCATTAGAAAAACTATTGGTTATTATGAGCATTACAGCTGTGAGTGACTACATTCGCATTGAAACATTTATAATTACTAAAGGTCTTGTTAGTTCAGTGACAAATCGAAAAAAACATGAAGCTTTTTAGGAAAATATATTCACGACCGCTTATATAAGTTCATATATAATTTTTCAATTTTTTAAAAATTAATTCAAAAACTCACTTTATGCCTTTAAATTTATATATTTACAATGAACGGATATTAAGGCCGAAGATTAATTTTGCCTTTTAGATAAATAAAAATCAAATAAGCACATTACATAACCCATCATATCATCTGGCACAAGGTGAAGACAGAAAAATCAATGGCAACGAAAAAAAGAAACCATTGTGCCACATTGCCAGTCGCAGCCCACTCAGCACCACACTCATCCGTTTGTTTTCGCACTTGTCAATTTTACCCATAAATATTACACTTAAATATAATTATATAGAAATATTAAATGCAAAATACCTTATTGGCCTGTTTAGAACTTCTTACAAAAGTCAAAGAATAAAAACTTCTTTTGAAGAAAAGCAAGATTTTTCCCACTTGGCGTTGACAAGTCGCGTGCTCACTTAACGACCGTGATTCGTAAAGTGATGGAACTAAAAATTAAAAATGGTGGATATCACAAACGTAATATCCCCAGAGTTGCATCAAAGTGTAGTTGCATACTCAGTGTTGCCAGAAATAAATCAAAAGTAGCAAAGCAGAAATTGTATGCCAAAACAAATATACATACGTACGGTGTATAAAAAATTTTGTGAAGCTTCATGTTGGAATATGTTTTTTTATTCCAGACTTTTTTCTTATTGCAGAATTTTTTCGCAAGATTTTTTTAAAATACATTTTGATATAATACTTTTTTTTATACAATTTACAGATTTTTTAAATACAGCACAACTTTAAATTTTTACAAACATAATTTTTAAATACAGAATGAAATACCGAGTTTTACTTTCGCAATTCTAAAAAGAAAATAATTTGTTTGTGTAAAAAATAACATATTAAAATTTTAAACTGTTTTGAAGTTTGTTGGATTGATATTAGTAATATTAGAATCGTATTATTTATGTCATATTAAAAGTTTCTTAGTTTAATAGTTATCGTTAGCTTATAATAAAAATATTTGTGACAGTAGAAATGTAGCCCTGGTAAATGTTGAATGAATTTTTCGCAGAGCAGGAAATATTTTTTCTTTACACAATTCTATTACAATTATCAAACGTTACCCAATCACGCAAATCATAAACAATTATTTTAGACTTCAAAACTATAAAGGTAAGCTATTCTATAGCTTCACTGTACAAGTACAACTAAAAGAGAGTAGTTAAATATAACTCAAATAGGAAGTAAATAAGTAAATATAATAAACCCTCCTTATACCTAGACTGAAAGTGTTTGTACGAATAGTTGCCTCTTATTCTCTTCGATTTGAATAAAGTTTGATTTTGATTTCTTCTAGGTTCACTTGTATAAGTGAAGTGAAGATTTAATGTAAGTTCTCTTTATTTTACGTGTTTGAGTGTTATGAGACTTTCAAATCAAAAGATGAGAATGAAGTCAATAAAAATTATTTTCCGATTTATCGTCGAAGATTTTAATGTTCCAAAATTTGTCTGTCTCTTTTCAAAATATAGTGCGGATGTTATCTACAAGTTCTTCCTTTCTTCGGTGCGTTATTATCTACAAGTTGGTTTTGACATTTGTTTGACGTTTTTGATTTGCTGCGGTACGGAAACGTGAAAGGTAAGAATATCTTTTAAGGTTCTTTTTTTGTGTGAAAAACGTGAGAATATTTATAGAAATAACTTCAGTGTTTTACTTTTAAGAAGGTTTTATTGAATTCTTCAGGTTTGATTAAGTGATAAAGCTTAAATCTAGTCTAAACTATTATAAAATGTTTAACTCGCAAAATCCTTTTACAGCTATCACGTTCATAAGGTGTTATAATTTTATATTATTCACTTTCAAAATGGATCGATCATATTTACTTTGCAATTTACAATGTGCTTAAGATTAAGTACGATTGATGTCAAGAGCAATTTCTACAAAAAGCCTTAAAATTTTCAAGAACTGCTGGCTGGCAAATTATTAGGAAATCGTATTTCAAATATGTACAACCTTTTTTTTATATACGAGTATTTGTATTTTTCGATCTAAGCCATAATTTCGCGATACAAAATTTCTTGTATTTATATGTATATGAAAGATTATTTAACAAACTTTACTTTAATATAACGCATTAACTTCAGAATTTGTCGTTTTTTATTGCGAACTATTTGAATTATATACTGACATTAGCATTCGAAAACATTATCAATTGCAGAACAAAGCAAGAAAGATGTCTGGTCGCGAAGGAGGAAAGAAAAAGCCACTGAAGGCACCGAAAAAGGAGAATAAAGATATTGATGATGACGACATGGCTTTCAAGCAGAAACAAAAGGAGGCACAAAAGGCACTAGATGCGGCAAAGCAGAAGGCATCTACTTCAAAGGGTCCTCTGGTTGGTGGCGGCATCAAAAAGTCGGGAAAGAAATGAAATTAAATAATGAATGCATTTATATTGATTTGTATTTTGTGACCAAATTCGATGATAACCAAGTTTACAAATAGACTCGTTTTTTATATTTAAAAAACAATTGAATTTTCATGGTAATAAGTTAATCATATTTGGATAGTTAAGAAACCTAAGCGCATGGTGGTTTTTAGTTTTACGCGGTATTAAATTTCTTTCCACTCGAATGATTTATTGTCAAGGTTCAGGTCAACCTCCGATGCGCGCGGATAACTCGATTGTGTGCCCGGATATTGCACAGAGTATGTTGCGACTTCGCAGGCTCCACCAATTTGCTGATGCAGCGGCGCATTCGGATAACGTACCATGTAGTAGGCCAAAGAGCCCAAAAAAGCATCGCCGGCGCCCGTTGTGTCTACAACCTTGTTCACCTTAGCAGTGGATACATGTATGCACTGCGTTGGATTCTCGCGTTTCGCATAAACAGCACCTAAGGGTCCTAGTGTTATGATAACAGTATTAGCGCCCATTTCAATTAACTTAACGAGAGCGGACTTCGCTTGACTAGACGGAATGGAACAAAAAAAAAACATGAAATTAGTTTTTAGATGTATAGAATAATAATTAAAATTACTCTAAAGTGGTTATATCGCCGCCTTTGGTAATTTGTGCCGCTTCGACTTCGTTAACACAGAGTATGGTTGCAGCGCTTACCAGCTCCTTGGGTGTTACCGCCAAGACAGGGGCGGCATTCAAAATGGAAATGCCCTTGAAATATTGCAGCGCAGCAAGGCTGGCAGGAAACTGTACTTCCAGTTGGCAGAGTAGTATCTGTGGGAGTGGTTTAAAAAACGAATATAATTTAATTGATGTCTTTAATAAAAGTTCTTGCGATTAGGTATTAAAATGCAAAAAACATATGGTCGCCAAATATACAAAATTATTTTTTTACTTACTACCCACGGGTTTATAAACCAGGCCCTGAAATGTTTCCACAGCTCACAGCTTTTAAAAAATAATAATTTTAAGCATGATGTTAGTACATAGGAGCCAAAAATATGATTTTTGTCATACTTTTTGTCTACATCTGGAGAGGTTAATTTTTGGTTAATGGTCTAAGTATTTTATGAGGCGTGTTGTAGTGACCATATTTATTGCTCATTTCTCAATCTGAGTAGTTTGTGTGCACTTTAATACGAAATCGAAATTATGAAGACGGTCAGCAGTCAAAAACAAACCTTGGAATTGTCAAAAAGCTCTTTGGCCTTTGTGACGTCATCTCCGCTCAGAAGATTATTAGCACCGGCTACTTCCACAATCATATTCTCGCCCTCATCGGAAACACAAATTTGAGCAACGCCCGTGGTCTGCAACAAATAAAATAATAAAAGTAAAATAATTTTTAATTAATTTAGTAAAATTTAATGCGCGTACCTCTCCTTTGCATTGTTCCACAAAGTCGACATTAACGCCCTCAGCACGCAACGCTTCTTCATATTTGGGTCCCCAGGAATCGTCGCCCAGCTTCGCAAAGAAAAACATAAATTTAATCTTTGTTTAGTTGGAGTAAATACGGCACACATACCTTTGTGATCATGGCTGTGCTTGCCCCTAGCCGTGCCGCTGCCACGCATTGATTCGCCCCCTTGCCACCGAAACCTGTTGCAAATTTTCTTCCATGCAACGTTTCGCCCGCAGTTGGCAAGCGTTCCACGTAACTGAAAATATAATATATGTGTATATTTTGTTTGTTTGTTATAAGTATTTTTTAATTGTATTTTATAGCTTGACGTGTTAAATTTATCATTGTTTACCAGGAGAAATCTATAATAGTAGCACCGAACACGAGCACCTCCATTCCTTTCTAATCGGATTCTAAATCTTGACTGAAAACTGTTAGAGTGCTTTTTGCTTTTTTATATGACGCTTATCTTTAGTGCTCTTTAAATTAGTTTTAACTAAAAAGCGTGTTTAACATACGTGGTCATGATCAAATTAAGTGGGTACATACAATATATACTTACATACATATATTTATTCCATTAATTTATAAAAAAAAACACTTTTTGTCTTCTGTCAATGGTTTGTTACTTTACGTCTAAATTACTGAACTGAAGAACTTCTAACTTGAATTATGTAAATATAGAAGTTAGACCTGAAAGAAAGAAATAATACACCAACTATATATATACACATATTGTCTTATCTGAGCAATTGTGATATTACAACGCCCATATTGCAGTACCCCAACTTAAAAAAATAAAGTCGAGAGTTATTCAAATAAATATAAACTTTGTTATTGGGTTACATGGTATGGTCATACAACACGGAAGCGGATCAAAATTTTGTGGTTGTCTACCGGTATGCTCTAAGTTATAGAGTTGTCAAGAACTTACTCGAACGAAGGATACAGTCACTTTATTATTATTTTGTTTGTAACGCACATAAAAGGGGGTGGAAAATATGGCAATATATAAACTTATATATTTTCATGCAATATACATATATACAATATGTTTATATAGTTTTTATAAATTTTTTTAATCCCGAAGAAACAGTGGAATATTGTATGAAAATAGTTTTTGTCTGATCTGATCCAAGGGGAGGATATGTTCTAAGATGAGCAAGATCAGACAAATCATACAATATCCCACTGTTTTTTTTTCGGGATTAAACAAAATTATAAAAACTGTTGCAGTTTATTTCAGTTCAATATTGATCGGATAAAAACAACGGCTAGAGACTAACTTACACACACATATGCCACAAGCAAATTTTTGGTGTCTCTAAAATGGCGGAGGGTATTTGAGAAGATAATTTCTAGTTTCTTTATTTTTTTGATTTCATTTATTTTTAAAATTTATAATATATTACATTTTATCCACTTTTATATAAACATTTTAGATTTTTAATTATTTTATTGTTTAACCGTTCTTTTGCATGCATTTCAACGGTAAAACTTGGTACACGAAATCGTTAATTTATGACACTTTTATGTGTCTCAAATTTGAGGATTCATAAATTCGTCAGAGTTATGACACTTTTATGTGTATTAAACTTGTGGCTCATAAAATCGTCAGTTTTATTACACTTATTCAATTCCTTAAACTGAGCGCTCAGTAAATGTTTTGCTGGGTAGGAACGTGATACACTATTATGATAAAAGTTTTAGGATAATAACCATATTTGTCACGCCCACAAATAATTACTAAGAATGCTAGATTGGTGTTAGGTTCAATAGTGACTATATCCATGGCCGTAGCCGGGGATTTTAGAGGTTCAAACCCCCCTCCCACAAAAGAAGATTTCCAATACAAATTTATTTTAATATATACATATTACTGGAAACCAAAATCACTCAAGAAAAAATCCTGGCTACGGCCTTGACTATATCTGCCAACCCCACAACGAGAATAAACAGATTTAATTACTTATAAGAACATAATTCCAGAACCATAGTTAAAAAAACTGAGCAAGTTATTTGTAAAGATTTGTTAGAAATTTTAAAGAGTCCGACTATTTTACCAAGCACCTAGTACTTCTAACTCTATTATATAGAATGCTTATCTGGTAAAATGCTCTAGTTAAAGTCCTATTATTTCGCTGATATTATGCCTAAAAATCCTGAAAAGCTTCACTCAAAAGTGTGTGTGTGTGTGTGTGATTGGATCAATTTAATCTCCACATCACAGGAAGGTTTTACCTTCACAATTAGGCAGGGTTGTAAAATAGCTCACTAACGCTCAGCTCAACAAGTAGAATAAGTTTACTCACTAGTGAGCTAGGTCAACCATCTAGCTAGCTAAATTTTTGAGCTTGCTAAATATACTTGTTTAATATATATTGTACATATGTAATAGAAGAAATATTCAAATAAAAACTATGTATTATATTTACTTTTAATAGCAAAAGAAAACAGTGTCATTGTTAAAGTTATGTAAAGTAAATTTATACATTTAAAAATAAAAAAAAACCCATATCAGTGTCATTATTAGATAATATCCAGTTGCCAATGAACTTATTTTGAATTAATTGAAATATATGGTCAAGGCCGCCTTGACCAAACCAAAATAATATCTTTTAAAGCGTTTCTTAGCAATTATGGGTATCAGTAATTGCTTAGAATAGCACACTTTAGTGGTGGTCAAACTAAGTGACTATATTCACGTGAAAAATGTTTCGGTGTCATTGTTGAGTCTCACCCAGTTGCCAATGAACTAATTTTTGGGTTTGGTCAAGACCACGAAGACCAGATCCGACAAAAAATTTTTAAATGTAGCTATTCAAAACGTTTGATACTCATTAACTTTGAAAAACTACATTAATTTTATAACTTTCTTGGTTCTTTGATATTTGCGAACTTACTAAGTTTTTCAAAAAGTTGAGCTTGCTAAAAAGTTGAGCTAACTGACAGGTTGACAAATTAGCTAGCTCAATCTACTTGTTGAGTTGAGCGGTCGAGTTGAATGTGAGCTATTTACAACCATGCAATTAGGTATGAGGTGTGTTTCAGTTGAAAACCGAATATTCTAAATACAATCTGCATCGAGTTTCAGTCCATAACTACAACTTCGTAGTAGCAAAAGCTTCGATGACCTCGACAGTTTGGTATTAAACCTGGGATCACTATCTCCAAGAAGTGTTACATAAGGTCGTTCTGTCGATCAAGAATATTACTCTCTTTAATCTGTTCAATAATGTCGAAGCGTGGATGATGACGGAAGCTGATCAGTTCAAGTCGAAGCTTTCGAGAAAATAACGGACTGGTTTGCATTAACTAGGAGTTACCGACCACGACCACACCACAAATAAAAAACTGCGATTACTAGGTCATGTTAGCAGATGAAAGACGAATTCGAGGACCTTCTAATATATCTCGGAAGATCTAAGTACTAATTACCGACAATCGGTTGTAGCATCAATTGGTAAGTAAGAGTAAAAAAATTTTATAAATAATTTAAAATTTTTTATAGATATTTAATATAATACATTAAATTAATAGGAATTATTATTGTTAATTTTTTTACTTTTGAGTCAGTTTTGGTTGTCATTTCTCATATCTATGGTAAATCCAACCAATCTCATGGTTTAATACTCGTGCTGTCAGTGTATAATTAAAACCAAATAAATATTATAATTATATCACTAAAGATTTATTTCAACCTAAATAAGAAAAACGAAAACAGTTCATTGATGATGTTATGTGAACATCCCGTGGGGCTGTTGGTATTTAAAATACCCAACAAAACGTAAAGAACGACTGTATATATGCATATGGCACAAAACAAGTCTTGACCTCTCATAAAGGTTTATTTTTGGGTAAAGATTTCAACTTTCTTGCTAGTGTCTTTCAAATGCAACTCTGACATTCAAGTTGCATATGGATGACAGAAATCTTAATACTGGAATTGTGAAAATTTTTCATTTTCTGGTTTTAGTGCAAGAATACAGTGTGATATTTTTAAATTTCAAATTTCTATCACTGATTTTCCAGTAAAGATTTTACATAACCACAAGTGTCAAATATGGTTGACATATGAAACTGGGCTTTTATAACATCCATGTCAGTCACGATATCCGGCAGTGATTTATACCTCGATTAGACGGTTATTATGGGGATTAAAACCCCGTAGTCAATAACCCAACAAATAAATTGCTTAATAGCTACCACCGAATTGAACACACTCTGCGATGGAGTTGCCACCTATTGGATAAAAAGAAAAACAAACAAATTTTTGGGATTATGTCCTTTATTGAAATTATTTTTGTATTTTTTTCATTACATTAGAAATTAATTGAATTTGATTAAACGCATTTTGTGTTATTTTGTCATGTGGTTTGTGTGTGTTATTATAACTGAAGAAAATCGCAAATGTTGCAGCAAGAAGTATTTGAACAAGTTTTAAAGTAAATCAATTTTATTAAACAAACTAGTTTTTAAAAAAATATTTTTTTTCCTTTTTTTTATGTTTTTATATTTTACAATATTAAGTAGATTGTAAAACTATGTATGCTAAAATAGTTAAATTAATTATAACAAACTTGGTTGAGTCCTCTATACGAAGATGCAAAACGAAAACATAAACTTACAACTAACGGTATTGATGTTGGTTGTTGCATAGAAGTGTTGATTAATAAAAAGTGGCAACAAGTTGATAATTTTTTTTTACAATGTTGTACGTATGCTGCGTGATGAATGGATACATGAAACTGTTACTGGATCGTCTCTTGCACAATAGCAATATTACATTACTTGGTCTTACGTAATTGAATTACATTTTTTTTCATTTTTTTTTTTGTTTTTTTTTTCGATTTTTCTAATGTATTTATAACTTAATTTTAAGCCTACAATTAAAAATAACAGATATTTATGTTTGTTTGCATACAAAAATTAAAGAAGCGCTTCTAAGACTTCGAAGATGAAACAATATCGACCTCATAATGCCAAAACCATTCTGGGTGTACATTTCTTGGGCCATTCATCTTTTCTTTGCTGCGTACACATAACACACCTACTCAGAAAAAGGGATTCGCAAAGTCCAACGCAAGTCAAGTTTACTGCAATGTTCGATTTGGTAGAAATGATTTTAGTTTTGAAAATACAATTTATTTATATTTTGTTTTTGTGGTTTTTAAATAAAATGAGTATTTCTCAAATATCGAGGCAAATTCTCTCGAACATCAAATCGAACGAACCGACTTATTCGAAATTATTTTTTCACTATATTTACACACCCAACTTCTGAGTTCCATATGTGTAAGTCTTGAATTAGATTTTCTACACTTTAATAATTTATACTTTTTTTCTCTACTGAACCGTTGTCGCCGGCTCCACAAAAACGCTTTGCAATGTCAACGAATCGACAATTTGTAAAAGGATCTCCACCTCGGCTTCTGAGTTGATCAATGCGGGTGCGCCAACCATCTTCACATTTTTGCCCTCGATATTTGTGAAGAAGGTTTTGTTCTTAAAAATGACCGCACGATCATACGGCAGTCGTGATTTAGTGCGATCGTTGACCGCTCTGCGGAACATCACGCACGATGGCTGATATTTGCCGCGATCCTCCTCGCTGATATTGTGCTCTCGCAACGCGCCGGTGTACGTTATCAGCGTGGATTTGGCGATTGTAGTCGCAGAAAGTTCGTACAGTGTGACTTTGCTGCTCCACGCGTCCGACGGTAGTCGAATGTCTTTTGAAACGTTCGCTAACTTGATGAGTGGAATTTCGAGCTGATTGCGTATTATTTTCATAGGGCGTTCTTCGGGCATATTGATGACATACCACGTTTCAAAGCAGGTGATCTTCTTGATGACCTTGTCGCCTTGTCGAGAGATGACCACCTTCTCGGGCGGTGTCGGCTTGCGTTGCTGCGCTATTGCTGACGTCTTCGACTTTGACTTTGCGGCAGGTGGCATGCGATTGTTGGCGGCCAGTGAATTTTCTTTGGTCGCAGGTTGATTACTACTGCCTCCTTTACTTGTGGTAGTTTTCCTGCGGTTGCCTTGGGTAGCGCTCGAGCGTAACTCCGATTCACTGTCGGTTTCCGGTTCGCTTTCTTCATATTCGGGATCATCGTCGTTGATCTCCTCTTCCTCTTCTTCGTCCTCATCGAGCGATAGTGGAAAACTATCGTCGGCAGAGTCGTCGAGATTTGCAATCATTGGCTTGACGGGTTGCGTCTTTTTTGCGACCGTTGCGTTGAGTATGCGTGGTGCTGGTTTACCTGGTGAAATATCACCAACGGTTTTCGCTTTAGAATTCCCAGCTGTGCCGCGTTTTGGTCGATCCATAGTTGAATTTGCAGCCGCCGCAGATTTGTTGGCCAGCGAATGGTTAAGAATTGTCTGCGTTGGTTTCTTCGAAGATAGTGCAATTGGTGAACGTGTTTTAGCGGCTGTCTTCGAATGTTCCAAATTCATCTTTTCGCTTAGTATGGTATGACTCGCTTTGCGTCGACTTAGCTTGCTTTCTGATGTAGTGGTAGAAGCGGTACCGCTGCTTGGAGAAGCTCTTTTATCTGTCCTCGGTGTTGGTTTAGGACTTTCCGATCTTTGTCTTTTACCTGCTGCTGTGGCGGCGTTCTTGGCGCCAGCTGTTTTCGATATTAGCACATCACCCTTTTTGTTTATGATGTCGTTGATGTTAACAATTGTGAATGTTGGCATGGTTTCAAAATCATCAACATCGACTGAGGGTGACAATTTGTCATCATCTGACGGTGTTGCCGCTTTCGGTGAATCTTTAGCCGTCGATGAAGTTGTTTTTGCTGCTTTTGGTGTAGCAGGCGAAGCGCTGCGTAATTTTTTTTCGGCTAAAACCTGTGCTTTAGCGTTGGCATGCTTGTTTGAGGGTGTCGCATTTTGATTCAGTGTTGTTCTTGTTGCAGTTGAAGCTGCCGACGCCGATTTGCCTGTTGATTTCGCTGCTGTTGTGTCCAATAATGTTCTTCGTTTGTCTGTCGGCAAAGTTGTAGTCGTCGTTAACTCATACGTGGCACCAACATCATCATCTATTGTGGGTATACTGTTCCTGATCTTGGCCCCGTTTAAAGTTTGACTGGGCAGACTTTTGCGTATCGGCGGCAGACCTTTATTGGTTTGTGATTGATGCAGGTTCTTAATTTCTTTAATGCCACTTCCGAATGATTTGTATTGCGCGCCGCTCGTGTTTAGTGTAAATCGTTTACGTGCAATACCTATTTCGTTGTCGTCGTCGTTACTAGGCTCAAGCTTGCGCTTTGTTGCACCGGATTTAGTTCCAATCCGATTAACACTGGCCGCAAGCGTTTTTCGCAAAATTTGAAGCTGGGACGGCGTGTTTTTTGCTGCCACTGCTCCTGCGGGAGTTGACTTTGCGATGTTTGGTGTGGATTTTACTGTTGAGGTTATTACAACAGCATCTGATGTTTTTAAAGCGCTACTTTTCTGCGGCAGTTGTGGGGTGCGCAAAAGTTTTTGTTGCTGCGGTGACGTTTTTTCATCAACTTTTATCATCTTTCGCGGACGTCCGCGTTTTTTCATCGTTGCTGTCATCTGCATTTCGACATCGGAAAAGTCTGAATCAGAATCATCTTTCTCCTCCATATTGTATGCCTTATCCACAATTTCGTCCAAATCCAAATCATCATCGCTGGTTTCTTTGTTGAAAAAGTCTTCCGAGCTGCTGGTTGACATTTTTCTTGGCTTTCCAAATGCGCTTTTTTTGTTCGACGCAGACATTGTACCAAGAGTGGCCACATTTTTGATCATTTTCGGCGTGACGATGTCATCGCTGGCGTATTTGGGATTTGGTTTAATAGCACGTCGAGATCGTCCAGCTGCTATGGTGGGTGGAATTTCATAGATATCGGCGGCCAATTCAGTTTGTGGCGTAGCTGTTACCTTCGCGATCTTTGCTGATGGTGACATCACCTTGGACTTTTCCTTCGCTTTAAATGTTGCTGCTGGCACTGGCGTGGATGCTTGAGTGACAGGTCGCTTCTTTATGGGACCCTTTAATGTTTTCTCTTCGGTTAGTGGCGTTGCTGGCCCTGCTCCAGTTCGAGTCCTACTTGCGACGGTGGTTGTATTGC
Source organism: Suillia variegata (assembly GCA_949127995.1). Taxonomy (NCBI): domain Eukaryota; kingdom Metazoa; phylum Arthropoda; class Insecta; order Diptera; family Heleomyzidae; genus Suillia; species Suillia variegata. Next base: position 19,538,912 of record OX421846.1, read on the forward strand.
CTCTTGTCAGCTTGGACGCTGGTGGCGGTGAGCGCACTTTTTCTAAGCGAACAACACAGGACCGAGTTTTCTTCGCTTCGACAACGTTCAGTTTTTTGCCAACGCGCATCTTGCATAGATTTGCTGTTTAAAAAAATGTAAAAACGATAAGATTTAGCTAAACATTTTAGATTTGTTGTTTCAAGATATATATCGATCTCGCACTGTTTATAAATGTATGATTTTTGCTATTAAATCTACAAATCAAAATATTTTATTGAACTAGATAATCATCGTCTTTTATACGCTACTGTTTGCAGAATTATATAGCTATGTTACATTAATTATCAATTATAAAATAATAATAAATCACAAATTCTTGTTCAAAATAATGCTCCACTTCTTCAAATTTGGATAAAAATTAACTATTTCGAACTGAAAAAAAAAACTGCTAGATATAAAATTTCAATAAAATCAGTTTTCGCCAAAAAGCGTATATTTAGTTCTAATCGGTTATTTTGATTATCATAAAGTAGCATTAAACAAAACAACCTCCGACGAAATTCAATTTCTACTATACATTTTTCTCGCTAGGACTGAATTCACCTGGGACAATTTTCTCTAAAAAAAAACAACAAAAATTACAATTTCAAATTGTCTCTTGTTTCATGCAAACTTGCTGCTTAGTGGCGGTTTTTTTGTGTTAAAATTTTAAACACATCGCTCAAGATTTTCAAAAACTACAGTTTATTTAAAGATTTCTTCATTTTTAACGCATTGTTTCTGCAAAAATATATTTTTCAAATCTAAACTGACACATTGACCTAAAATATTTTTAAAAAAATAGGTCAGTTTATTAATTCCTAGGGAAGTTATGAACTCGACAACGATGTATTTTCAATTTAATTTTTTGTTTTTCAAGAATATTATTATTACATTCATACTAAGCTTTTACTATAACAAAACAGACCTACTTTGCAGATCTTTTGTAGGCGAAGTACTTATCCGACCGCCCTAGTATGGTATAACCTGCATACTTTTTTAGTAAATAAACAATATTTAGTTTGGGAACTTCACAGATAATAATTATCAATACTATCTGCGTTTCGTCTATATGAACTGTATCTGTATGTTAATTAATATTTCCCGAGTACATTCAATAATGGTCGGAACGTTTTTACACCTAAAGTGTCTCCAAGTCACACGTTTTTATACCTAAAGTACGGCTAACAAATAAACTTAGTTGAGTTGACTAAGAGTCGATAAAACTTTTTGACATTATGCTTGATCTGATTTCAGATTTCATTGCGAGAGCAGTGCCAAGTAAAAATATTTAAAAATAAAAAAAAATTATTGACTTATATAATAACTCTATAATTCGGATATATTTCGATTTTTACAGACACAATTTAAGCATCCATTTTTCAATACTATTTAAGTTAATTTTTTTGCTTATATACGTTAATGAAAAAGGAGGGTAAATTATCCCTTAAAACGAAAGTGTTTTACATATAATGCAGTAAATTCTGTTAACTTATTTTAAAATAATTTTTAATTAATACAAGATATATTCGGAACATTAAATATACTCTGAAATCTTATAGGGTAAATCTGGCAACGCTAAGTATGGGAAAAAGTCAATGAAAAAAGAAAATTGGCGCAAAAAGACTCAATAATGAAAACAAAAAATGAATAAATTCCAAAATATTACATACACTAATATGCATTATCTATATTTCATTAAATTTTATTTAAACCGTAAACTGCTCGTTTTTTTTTGCATTTCAATATTAAATAGCTTACTTTCGAAATAACTATAACTATTAAGATGAACGATAAGAAAATTTTAAAGTTTGTTACTACAAAAAATATAAAATAATGCGACCCAGCGGAGAAAATGATTTTTTTCACCCTACTGTACCTCCTCATTCAATAAAAAAATGCACAACTGCAAAGGATGCAGCAGAGACCGAGATACTAATATTATTTTTTTAAATATTTTTAAATGAAAAAGCTTACACTCACGTCCAGCAACAGAAAACTCTGTGAAATGTACTCGGGCACACAGTCAAAATGTCCACAGTAAGTAGGGGCGCCAGTCGGGAATAATTCCCGCGCTCCAAATTTCTTATTTGTGGCAGCGCGACGGCAGCGACTAAGGCAAAAATAAATTTCTCCAAAGAAAATTACACAAAACACTTTTAGACGTTGCCCAAATCCAACGTCAACGGTACACACAAACTGCGAGCACCTACAAAACTTGTTTAACGTTGTTATTGCAAGAAATTATTGTAAAATTTTAAATTCGCGCAAGAAAAAATTATAAATTACTGAATTTATACGACGGCAATTTACGAACAACGAGCAAGACCAACGCTTAATGACATTTCGACAAAAAAAAGTGCTTCGAGTGGGACAACAGGAAAATGATAAAGCTAGTTTGACAGTTGCCTGTAGTGTATAAACGAATACAAAAGAGATAGCTAGCTAGCCACGTATAGGAACTGTAGTCGATTGTACTAGAGTTAATGGGAATACTTGTAGAAAATGGCGGATTTTTTTTGAGGAATTTACTACAATTTTATGTCGCTATTTTATATGATTGATATAAAAAGTTTATAGCAAATCTCTTTTAATAATTCGTTACACGTGAACCCTTTTCTAATGAATGTTCTGTTATTTAGACAACCAGCGAGAATGTAATTTAAGAAAAAACGGCAGCTTCAACATCATAAAACCTTTCATTTGGTGAAGCACCTTTTAATAAAATGTACTAGATCACCATTTTGGTGACTGCACTAGATTTGACACAAATGCAAAATGTCAGCACAAAACAGAAAACAAAAAAGTGACTGACAGCAGTAGGCAGCAAAACAACAAATTTTAACAAATTCTCGCATATCATTCAGCAAGCGCTAGCGAATAAAGAGTTCGAATAAAATCAAAGTTATGGCATCAAACCTAATTGGAGTTGAAACTTTATACAAGGAATTAAAAGCAGAGTGGTCAAAGAAGCCACAGAATCTAAAGAAATGTGGACAGCTGCTGGATAATTTAAAGGTAAGTTCTTCAAAGCAATATTAACCTCAAAAAGCTTTTCTTTTATTTTTGCTTATTCATTTCATGTTTACTTATTTTTGTGCTTGCAAAATTTTAACATTTGCTTACGTTTTTGTTGGGCAGGTTGCGCTTACGAAGCTCGCCTTTTTACCAACGGGTGATGTTAAGTCCTCCAAAGCGGAAATGATGATAGCGCGCGATGTACTTGAGATTGCGGTGGAGTTCAGTGTTGCCGGCAAGGATATTCCTGCATTCGAGCGTTATATTTCACAGCTCAAGTGCTACTACTACGATTACAAGTGAGTATTTGTATCCACTTGCAGACGGATAGAAATTTTATATTTTTTCAGTTTAAATAGTCTTGTTTAGTTTCAAATTGTTTTCTTACGGCTCTCTAAACTTTTCTAAAGTAAGTTTCAAAATAGATTTTAATAATTTTCGAACAATTTTAGAACACAAATTGGTGAGTCGCAGAACATGTACAAGCTGCTTGGTCTCAATTTGCTGTTTCTGTTGTCGGTGAATCGTGTTTCCGAATTCCACACTGAGCTGGAACTGCTTTCAGCCGATATCATTCAAAATAATAAATATATACGCCCGATACTAGCACTGGAGCAGTATATTATGGAGGGCCGCTATAATAAGATATTCCAGGCAAAGGTGAGTTTTAACATTGCAATATCTTTACTAGTTGTGCACTTGTAGGTTACTGCTTTTAATTGTGTTCCCATATTTTTTACAACAATTCTATTCCTAATGTTGAATTTTGGGAACTTTGCAGATAATCATAAATATTACCTACGTCACTTGAATAATGGACTGTATGTTTATACTCCTAAATTATCAAATCGTAATACTAGTAAATCTAGAAATTATATTTGCACAATATAGAACATTTTCAAGTTTGCGAAAAGCATTCCTTAAGTCGATTTTATTTTTTTTCCCATACAAGTAGTCTTGAGATCTGAATTTCTTGGTATAAGAGTTCAGCACGAGCGTCTTATGTAGGCCGTGAAGCCTGAAAGTTTAAAATTACGTTATTTCCTAACTTGAACTACTCGGCACGTAATCGGATCAGTACGAACAAGTTTACAAATGAAAGTAAAGTGTTAGATCATAAGGACCTTTTAAATTTTTCAGGTTCAAAAATCAGTTTCTGGATATAGTCTCCGAACGGGTTGATAGTAGATTTTTATTTTTGAATATAATTTAACTTTATTGCTGATTATATTAAATTTTGTGTTTTTTGCAGAGTTCAGCACCATCCGAAATCTATAACTACTTCATGGATATTCTATTGGAGACGGTTCGCGACGAGATTGCCGCCTGTATCGAAAAATCGTATGAGAAAATGTCCACCAAGGAGGCAGCCAAGCGTCTTAATCTTAAATCTGCTGACGATATGAATGCGTTCCGTAACAAGCACAAATGGAACCTCGGCACCGATGGCAATTACAATTTCGTCGACAAGACGGCAAAGCCTAAAGAGGCGTTACCCTCGCTCGAACTAGCTGAGCAGGCTATTTTCTATGCTCGCGAACTGGAGATGATTGTTTAGGTCGCCTATAATTACATTTTGCAAATTTATTTACGAAAATACACACAAATTTAATTTAAAATTACGTTATTCACACTTTATTCAAGGTTCGCTACAAAGCGATACAATTTTTTATTTTTTTTTCGTTTATTCCTTAATGTTTGCATTCGGCTGTGGACAACGATATTTGGCCATTTCCACTTCTGCCTCAGCATAGCTGAAGCGATCAAAGCAAAAGTACTCTGGTACTTTGTACGCAGCATTAGCTGAAGCACCTGGTCCGACGGGTGTTGTTATGGGCTTTACACATTTGCTGCTTAGTCCAGGTACATTGTCATTGATTGCCGCTGGTCTAGCGCTCGATGGCGAAGTGGCAGAAGGTGGTTTGGTGCCGCTGCTGGTTTGGGTGTAGGCACGACAGGCGAGTTTGTTTAGCGCACGAGAGGAACGTGATAACATTTCGATTTTTTCTCAATAAAATACACGAAATTGCACAGAAAATAAGTCAAATTTAATATAATGAATTCACGTAATCACCAGGGCTGCCAGATTTTTAAGACAGTTTTTCCAAATGCGGCATTTAAAATTCCCATTTCTTTTATTCAAATCCCTAAAAAAAATTCCCATCTTTATATTCAGTAAAATATTAAGTGCATACATTCATGTGAAAAATAATAGAGACAGTGCAATTTCGTAAGGCAAGTAAAAAGATATAATATATTCATTAAGTTTGTAGGGTTTTTTTTAAATAGGCTGACGTTCCTACCATAAGAAAATAAAAGCAAAACACTAGAGTCCAATGCAAAATCAAAAGAAAAATATTTTGATTCTAAACCAAAAATCAAGCAAAGCCGGGTACTATAAGCTAGTTAAAAATAAAGTTAATTTTCTAAGTTTTATTTTTTTCACCAAAATTTTGAATTCACATTTTTTTCGGTAGAAGAAAAATAAGTCAACTTTATCGTTAAATAAAATGAAACTAGCAAAGAGAATTATCTTCGGCTATGTCGAAACTCATTTACCCTCTGCCATTTCAGCGACACCAAGAAATGAGCTTTTTTATATTAGTGCTACATGTCTCTATTATAAGTGGGAGTAGTTCTTATCTGATCACGACCCAACCAAAGTATTAAATACATAATTTGAACTAGTTATTTACACTGTAACTGTTTTTTAAACTTTTTATTCCCAAAAAATTGCAAGTTTGTATAGAATATGGGCGTGGTTCTTATTCGATCACGCCCATTTTTCGTAAGAAGTTTTCTTTTACTACTGAAGTACCAAATATTAACTATTTTAATTAATTTTTTTTCGCATGGAAAGGGTTGGTTTGTATGGGAGGGGGTAGTAGTTTTGTTCCGATCATGCTTATCTTTGAACTTAGCCGCTTAGAGAATAAAATCTCAAATATTAAATATCAGCTCGATAGCTCTTAAACTACGGCTGAAATCGTTGGGACAGACGGTCGGACATCGTTTAATCGACCCATCATCCGACGCTGCTCATTATATATATATATATATATATATATATATATATATATATATATATATATATATATATATATATATATATATATATATATATATATATATATATATATATATATATATATATATATATATATATATATATATATATATATATATATATATATATATATACGTATACAAAACCAATTATTTTCTGAAAATTTTCTGCAAAAATCTTTCTCGTATAATATATATATTTATTTTATATTTAATGTTAAGAACAACTTCAATAGTTTTAAATAAATGTTATTAAGAACAACTTCAATGGTTTTTAAATTAATTACTAGGCACAATTTATTTGTTATTTGCAACGATATCTTAAAGTATGTTTATTTTTTTCGTTGCTTCAACTTAGGTTTCGCCACACCATAGTGCTGATCGATGCGCGACACTGGCGCTCGTTTCTTCTGCTGCCTCTCAATCTTTGTTTTGCTACGGCATTTTACCGATGCCGCTCCAGCTTGATTCTTTCCCAACTGATGGAACTTCTTGCGCTCCTCGCGTATCTCTTTCAGACGTCGTCGTTCGTCTTGCAGAACTTTGTAATTTTTGTACGCCTTCTTCTCTGGTTTCGCACCCAATTTGATAGCATGAAAGACTTCCATTTTCTTTTGGTTCTTGACAACGCGTTGATTATTCATGGCAAATCGGAGCACCTCGTGCCTCGCTTTCTTAATGTCGAACTCCTGTTCATCTTTGTTTTTTTTGTGTCCGCTGCCGTCTTCGTCAGTTTTTTTGTCACTTTTTGTTTGAGCTTCTCGCGGTGTAAACCTTGGTTCCTCAAAGATCATTGCCTGAAATTCGCTAGTTTTGTTTTTATTTTGTAGCGCTAGCGCTGCGCGCGTTGGCACAGGCTTAAAATCTGTGTTAACGTTCATCGCCTTTTATTTTTGTTTTTAAAAACCTCTCTGAAAGTTTACCCTTTTCTAACAAACGTGTGCGATGATAACGAAATCAAAAACAAAGAGAAGAACTTGTAAATTATACTTTGGTGGTGGAGTTTTGATTAGTGAAAATATATTTTTGGATGAGTTTGGAAATTGAGAATGTGTAAAATAAGAAACACCGCTGACTCAATTTTTTGTCTAGATGGAACCTTACCCAAAAATTTATTTTATTTTTGAGTTAGGTTACTATAAGCGTCATCACTGTCTCTCTTTTGAATTTATACTCGTATTTTTTTGTTCTCTTTATACATGACATTCTTAAAATTTGATTTTTTGTTATCTTCTTCTGACTTTTCATTCTCCTCGGTTTACATTTTTAACACGATGTTACTTTTTCGCATTTCTACTTTTTTAAATATTAATTTTAATTGAATATCCCGCAAATAAATTACAAAATATCGATTTGAAATAAAATCGATAGGTGAACTGCAATTTTTATCACGAACATAAAGCAAAGTTCAAGGCGAAGAAATTGCGCAACAACTTAAACTAAAAAATCCAAATTCACGTGTTTTAATATCAAAGTTGAAATTCAGCAATGATGGGCACCGATAAAATTCAGACAGCGACGACTTCAAGCAGCTCCGCACTCAAGGGTCAAATTTCCAAAGAGCTACGAGCCAAGGCAAACGATTTTTTAAATTCGAGACGACACGCAAATAATCTGGTAGACATAATTGCCCATTTAGAGGTGAGTGCAAGTGGCAGGCGGAGCTGGGAAACGCTTCTTAATATTTTGTTTGATCGATTTTTTGTTGTTTTTTTACAGCAAAGTACAGCGCAAAAGCTCCCAATCGGCGCATCGATTCTGACTCTGGAGGTTATCTTTGTAGAACTGCTAAAACGCCGGGAGATGTGCATCGAAATAACCCCATTAAAGCCAAAAGGTAAGAAAGCTACACGATAGGCATGAGAAACATGGTGGTGCAGTACGATGACGCCTCTCTTTAGCAAGTATTTGGTAAATCTTCTGAGAGTAACAAACAACTTGCCATGAAAAAGCTTCGAAAAAAGAATAAATGCTTAGCTTACACCCTGCATGGCTGGTGAATCCACGAAATATTTTTGTATTCTACCCTTCGCCAAGTGCAAGAATACGTACCGAAGGTTATATTGAGTTTGTTCTTCCATTTGTAAAGCCCATAAGTGGGCGTGGTAGGTATAACAATATATATTTCATTTAGACCAGTCTTATATTCCGAGTTGATTTATCCATGTCCGTCCGTCTGCCTGTCTGTCTGTATGTTCCAACGATTACAGCCTAATATTGACAAGATCGGACCAAAATTCCTGCCCCTCTCACACAAACCACTCTTTACATTCGAACAAATTGATAACAATGTTTGAAATTCAATATATAACACTTCGGTAGTAACACAAACAAACTACTTACCAAAAATGGACGTGATCTGAAAAGAAGAATGCCCACTTTTAATAGAGGAATGTAGTACTTACATGCTAAAAGAAGCAGATGCCATGGCATGTTTTTATAATTTTTAATTAGTTATTTAGTAGAGTCGACTAAGATATTTCAGACATTAAAACATTTTACTTAATTTAAATAACCATTTCAGATGATGGACCCGAGACAAAATACCGCGAATGGCTACTGCAACGCTACGAAGAGGCACAACGTCTTATACTCGTCGCTATTGAGTACGACAAGACTCACGAAGCGGTTCAGGCGTTAGTGACCAGCATGAAACTGCTCTCGGCCGAAGGCAAATATCCGCTTGACAAAAGCGCAGAGGCAAACTCCACATTTCCACGTCAGCGACTTCGTAGCATCCTCAAGCGTTTACTGTCGCCGTCGAAATTACAAACGACGATCATTCAACGCTTCAAAGAGTATGCCGAATACTTGGATGTGGTGTTTTTCGCATGGAAACTGTTGCCACAATTATACACACGGACGGCAAACGAGACTTTTGCCTGTAACTATCTTGAACTAATCAATGCTCTGCCACTAACCAAGGCAGTGCAAGAGGAGCAAAAGCTGTTTTGCTCGCTGGAAATAGCACGTCCAGAGTGCTACGAATATGCACAATCCCGTCGTTGCGTTAATAAAGTGTGGAACTTTGTGATGAATGAACTGTGCAGTGACGGCATAAAAGAGTCCTTGCACAAGCAGATGTTGATTGTCCTGCTCGAACGCGTGCTGCCGCATCTCGACAAACCGATATTGCTGACGGATTTCCTAATGGATTCGCTCGATTGTGGCAAGTACTTCAAATATTTTGGCTAACAACACCTTTGAAACAAAATACATACTGAATAGCTTTGTATTGTTTAAAACCAATTGAAAATAAGAAACTATTTATTACACATTTGTATGTCGATAACATAAGCATTGTCTTGTCTTTTTAGGTGGTCCCATTAGTTTACTCGCTTTACAAGGTGTTTTCACACTGATACAGAAACACAACATCACATATCCAAATATTTATGAAAAACTGTATTCAATGTTTGAGCCCGAAATATTTCACACAAAATTCAAAGCGCGCCTCTTTTATTTGGCGGACATCTTCCTTAGCTCCACACATCTGCCCGAGAGTCTGGTTGCTGCATTTGTAAAGCGTTTGGCGCGTTTAAGTTTGATTGCACCGCCACAAGATGCTGTCATCATTTTGTACTTCATTGGGAACTTAATACTGCGCCATCCCGGTCTGAAGCGTTTGATGTGTGCACAAGCTGCCATTGAGGGTAATTTAATAAAATATATTATTCATACATTTGAATTCTTAACAAACAAATAATTTTTTATGTTATTTAGTATCGCGCGATCCGTTTATCATGGACGAACGTGAACCCACAAAATCAAATGCACTCGAAAGTTCACTTTGGGAGATTGTATCGCTACAGAAGCATGCCATACCCTCCGTGGCGACGGCAGCTCGCTTTATTGTACAACCGCTGCCGACAAAAGAATGGGACCTTTCGGCGGTGCTTGAGCTGAAAGAGGATGACGTAAGGCACACTTTTTTTCTAAATTTAAAATTAATATTTAACTTTAATATTAAATCTTATTTCTTCCAATTAGATTTTCGATCAGGAAATTGCAAAGAAGACCAAACAGTACGCCTTGGCATTTGAGCGTCCGCAATCGTTATATTTAGCCAAAAACGACAAAGTGATACAATATTGGAAATTATTTTAAATAAATTTTGCAAACGAAATTTAATTTTTGTTATTTTTAACAGCTTTCAAGTGTGACTTTGTTTTGAAAATAAATTAAAATATTAAAATAAATATAAGATGTCAATAGCTTAGGAGTACGTGTACTTGCGCTAGTAGTAGCGCTGTTTAATTAAATGAATTTCGAATTGTAAAAATGCATACTATTATTTAATCAAAACTAAGACATATCCTATTCTTTGCAATGTCATATGCTCGGTAAATTTTAATAAAAATGTGTATTTGTTGTTGTGCTAGACTAAACTAAGTGTTATTTTTTTTTATAAATTTGAATATTTTGACTTACATTTGGTCTAGTTTGTGCATAAAATAATTGGAAAAACATAAACATCAAATGTAAAGTTTTATTCTAATAAAGGACTATGCATTATCTATTAAGTTACAATTATTATTTTATTGGCCACATCAATAGTATCTAAATTGAAAGTCAATTAAACACATCTTTAAAGTGCAGGCGTCAAATAAAGTAGTTAGGATATAATAAAAGAATGTTTAGTTATTTATTTAAAATCAATATATAAACAAAAGTATTAGGCGCTTCTAGCTGCCTTCCGTTCATAGTATTTTTGAACGGCTGCATCGAATACGGCACCTACAGTGCGTTTTTTCCAAATATCAATTTTATCTTTTTTCGGTTTTGGTGGCTCCAATTCAACTACTGGTGTGGTAGGAGGCGATGTTATTACTTTAGATTCTTTGGCCTTAACTGCATCCTTATCTTCTTTTTCTTTATTTGCACAATCAAGTTTGAGCGCAATTGTCGCAGGATCTATTTGCGGCAGCTTAGAACCCTGCTTCTCTGGTTTGTTCTTGTCCACGTTCTTTTTATCAATTTTATCAGAATCCTCATCTGACGATGACGAAGAGTCAATGCTAAAGTCCGAATCAGCGTCAATGTTGTTTTGCAGATGAACCTTCTTTGTTTCGGGCTCTGCTTTGGCATGTTCCTCCTCGTCGTCTTCAGATGAGTGTCTTTTTCGATAGGCGCGTTGTTGTTGTGTTGTTTTTCCTGAAGTGTTTGGTATCATTTCAAGTTTCTCAGCCATCATCTTAGACGTGCCAACTTTCTGTTCATACAGATGCCGATAGAATCCGTCGAGATCCTTTTGTTTTGTCACGTCGCCAATCGCTTCCAGATATTCGTCGCGCTTCTCTTGTTCCTCCATTTTGCGCATTTCCTCAAGCTTTTTGCGATAAGCGGCAGTGACAAACGACTCCTTGTCCTTGAACTGTTCGCCTTCTTCCTCACGTTCCTTCTGTACCTGTCTTTCAATTCGCAACTCGTTCTCAAGTTTCCGACGCTCGGCGCACTGCATCAGGCGACCGATGTACTTGGGTTTTTTCGGTTCGTTGCTTTTGCTTTGCTTTTCCTCTTCGCGTTTGTTCTCCATTTCGTCATAGAGTTCGTCGTACTGATAGACAGTTGGATCCTCCTCTAGTGCCGTCTCCTGCATGCGCCGTGCCATTCTTCGCTCCATCATCGACATTTGATGCGGTGCCTTTGCTTTCAATTGCTGCGGACGCCCATCATCTACATCTGAGGTTTCACTGCTGCTCTCGTTAAATATCGAAGGTTTGGTTACTTCCCGAACTGCCACTGTTGGCGTTTTTGGTTTTTGACCGGGTAGTATGAGACCATATCTGCGTAAAAAGTTCAGTAAATGTTGGCTCTAGCACAGGTTAAGATAAATAAATTTGTTAATATTTACATACTCTTTCGACATGTTTACTAAAACCAAAAAGTTTAAATAAGGAATTGCAATTCAATTGTAATGGCAAAAATCCAAAAAATCTGCTGTTTGTTTACGAATAAAATTTAAAAGAAGAATTGATGACAGTTATCGTTCTGCGATAGTTTCTCGTTATTCTCTTAAGCGCTGAATATCAAGTCCTCTTTCACGTCGTACCAATCGATACTCGAAATTAGAAAACAATAAATCGCAATAAAATTCGAATTCTATTCGAACGAGAAACACTAGATTTCCGTTAGGCTTGTTCCCAAAGTGTAGTTAGTGAACCCTGCTTGTACCAGACAAAATTTGTACTTGGCTGTTACTTTGAGGAAACATAATCACCGAGCCACTACTGAGCAAGCGTTTGAAACAATTAATAGGCGGATGATGTGACTTTGGCCGCTCTAGTTCCAGTTTACAGATATGCATGTTCTAATCTAATTTAGCTCACAACTATCAAAGTGAATGTTACTAAAATGTTTACAGACTCCAAAGTATTCATTCCATAGAATTGTGCTTGTCAGAGCTGTTAATACAAATATTACTATATGGGTAAGTCTTGACCAAAACTCTTTTTTCTAGTCAATTTTCTTGTCATCAGAAAATTTTTAGATTGCAATAATTTTTAAATGGATATGGTCTCTTTATTTGGCCACGACAAAAATATTTTATTCGAAGAACATTTAAAAAATATCTTGTTGTGGTTAAGAAAATCATTCTATAAACGTGTAATTTATGAGTTGAAATATACAGAAATATGTGATGTAAATATTATTTCTAAACTTGTAAAACTAGCCTTGTGGTTATTTTTAAAGTTTGAATTTTCTACTGTAACGTATAAGGAAATAAATTTCCAAACTCGCTTTCTGAGGAATTGGAAATTGTGAGATCTATCCAAATTAGCGATATATAAATATGTATATAAATATTTTTATTAATTTCAGGCAGATTATTTTTCGCTATAAAACAAACTTCTACCTCTACTTAAACGCAATATTCTCAATAAGTGGAAATTATTGCTTTGTTTTTATATCATACACTACGCGCAAGCACGTACCGTAGGATATATTGAGATTGTTCTTCCATTTGCAACTCTCATAAGAACGCTACAACAACAATTGAACCAAGCACGCTCGTGATTTTTGATCGATTTTTGTATTAAAAACTCGTGAATTTTTATGATTTGCATTAAATATTTGACCAAAAAATATCTATTTCTATTTTTTACAAAATCAACCCGATGACTGTAGGTCATAGTCACAGTTTGTTAGTAATCTGCACTAAAAAGCTTTTTGTAGCCGATCTTTGTCATTATCAAAATCAATGTTATTCCATTGTAATTGTAATTGTCATTTTCATTTTCATCATCGAATTGTATTTTTAAAATGAAAGATGCGTTTTCTAACTAGACCCTCTTTGATTTTTCTAAATTTACAAGACCAAACAAATTTAACTCTGATTTTCGATTACAAGGTTCAATACTCGTATCGAGTGAATCGATTTGAAGCTTATTTATTTTCACCTGTACATTAGTTCTACGTTGAATATTCAAGCTGGAACCTGGTAAAACTGAAAGTAAAATTGATAATTTACTGCCAAGTACAGACTAGTTAATGTGACAACAATCTAACGAAAATGATTGCTTTTAGATATGTATATACGTGTTTCGAAATATAACATCTCAAGCCTGTCGAAGCGTTAATTAAATGCATGCAATAATCATTTTCAACTAAATAGCTTAGCTTGCGATCGACAATGCTTATTTAGTTTGTGATAAAACAGACGTCTTAAAACTCGGCTGAAAAATATTCTTCAAGAATTGTTAAGTTTAAAATCCTACTGCCTGTAAGTAAGCAACCAGTATTTGAAATGTTATCTCTGTTATTGTTCTGCTCCATCCAAATATTGGGCATTTTCGGCCAGCTAAACAGTGAGTGAAAATTTAGATTTTGATTTTAAGAACTTTGCATAAGATTTTCCACTTTCGTTAAAGTGGACGTATATAAAAAAATGCCACCGCTCTATCATTTTGAAGACTATGATGAGTGTTTGCGAGGAAACACAACCATGGCTGGGAATTACTATTGCATGGTCTTTGTTGAGATTGCGCCCAATGAAACTTCGGCGCTCTGGAAGCGAATATCGGAATTTTCGTCTGATCACAAACGTCATTTTCGACATGATCACTTATTTTTTGGTGTCTGTTTGGAACGTTGTAAAAATTTACTAAAACCGTTTAGTCCCTACCGAATTAGAGAGTTATATGGCGGTAAGCCCAGCGATAATGAAGTAAGTAACATCCTCTATATACATAAATACAATATATAGATACTTCGACGTCGTGAGAACAAATCAAACCGACACAATATTAAGAGTTTGCACAAAAGTAAACATTTTTGTTACATTTTGTATCATCTTGTTAAAAATTACACAAATCACGATATCCGCTTCAAATTACTTTGTTAATTACCTAACTTTTAATTGTTGAATTAATCTTTAGATTACAACTTATTATTTTGATGTCCATAAACGAGACACAGACGAACGCGTAAAATACGAGCGCTTGTTAGGCAGTTGCCTTAATTACGACTTCCATCGTACATATAATTTGACCCTGCGCACGAGTATTGAATACTGCGAGAGTAATGACACGCGATTGGAACATGGTCGATTAATAACATATATTTTAAATCTTAAACGAAATACCTAAAACGAAATTTATTTTAGATACTTTGGACTTTGTGGTTTATATCCTTTTCGCTTCAATTGTGATTTTGAATATTTTGTCTACTTTATTGGATTACCGATTAAAAACAATGCAACCATTAAGCGCTCAAAACAACAACTTTTACAAAACTAACCTGCATACTACAGGTTTGTTAACTTATAATTTGCAGAAAAATCTAAACTTAGAAATTATACATACTCGTAAATATAAGAAGTACATATATGTATAAGTAGTATCTAATAATTTAAGTAAATGCTCAGAGTTTGGGTTTATGTGCCACTTACAAAATGTTTACTAGCTACAAAACCAATTATGATTAAAGTTCTGCACGATTTACAGAAATGCGGCTAAATGCAATTTATGAGATATTGGTTTCAAATAATTGTTTAAAAAAACGATTACTTATACGAGTACTCAGTATGTTTAAATTTTTTTTTTTTGTAAAAAAAAATTAAACATTTGAGGAGCTTTAAATCAAAAACCGATAAATCAATAATAACCGATACCGACAATAATCAGATTACGTCCTCGAATATCACTTCAAACTAGTTTTAAAGTTATGTATTTGTTGGTATTTGTAAACATATTGATCGGTTTTTGATATTGAAAATCAAATTTTTGAATAATTAAAAATAGTTTGCATAAAATTTATGTTTGGATTCATACTGTGTATGTTTTAAGATTTAAGAATAATTCTATTGAAACCACTTTTCACAACGCACCATTAAAAATCATTTTTTCTGGAGGAATCGACATTTTCTCGTTTTAAAAACTTTAAAGAGGCCAGGTGGAGACTTTCCTTAATATAATAAACACATTTTTTGTTTTTCTAAACTCGAACTTGTCGGTTTGCTATTTAAAGCTCCTCATTTGTATCGAGAAATCAAACATTATAAAAATTTAATCAGTGATAGTTATTTAAACAATCCGTTTTCACACTTTTCTTTAAATGTGTGTAAACTTTGGTTACCGTATAATTTCAGGATATAGGTTCTTGACCTCATTTTCGGTGTGTCGCAACTACTATCGTCTTGTATTGCCGTCCAAGAACAAAATGGCGGACGATTTTAAATTTCTCAACGCATTTAGAGTAGTTGGGGTGTTCTTGGTTATATTTGCTCATGTTTTGATGCTTTTCATGGCCGTTCAAATTGAAAATCCGGAGTTTTTTGAGAAGTTTCTTTATCGCATAGAGACATCCATTATCCAGAATGGTTCGGCAATAATACAAATATTTTTCATCATGAGTGGATTTCTTTTATGCGTCAATTTTTTGGAAAGGAAACCAGTAACTCCCGCAACAAAGGTGTACGATTGTTTTGTCGTATATTTCAAACTTTTCGCATACCGGTATTTGAGGTATTTAATACAATAAATACCATAAAAAGTTTAGTAATAATAAATATTTGATATACATATGTAAATGCTTTCGTTTATAGGTTAATGCCAGCTTTATTAATTTTGATACTATTTAATGCTACAATATTGATACGATTGCAAGATGGTCCATTTTGGAGGCACTATGTTGAAGCTGAACGCGTTTTTTGTCGTGAACACTCGTGGAAAAATTTGATTTTCATCAACAACTATTTGATGAAAGAAAGTGTATGTATTGTTAAAATAATATTAAAATAAAATGGCAACTTAAAATGGTTTCCTTTTAATTTGAAGTGCGCTCATCAAACGTGGTACCTGGCTGCGGATATGCAATTATTCGAATTATTTTTAATAGTTTTAATCTTGATTGCGAAGTAAGTTTAATTTATAATTGAGAGATCTAGATAACTATCTGAATAAAATTTCTCTCTTGTCATTTTGAAAAAATGTTACAGATACCCAAAAGTGAAGGCGATATTATATGGTAGTCTTCTTTTTTTGTCGATTGCAATTCCCGCATTTGTTACTTACTATTTAAAACTAGATGCTATTTACCATTTGAAACCTGAGTAAGTAATTGTAGCCCTGCTAAAATTATAATATACCTAACTAACTATCTAAACTCTGTTATTGCAGAAATTATCGTTATATGTTCTTTAAAGATGCTGAAACATTTTACCAGACTTATACACCTTTTTACACCAACATTGGTGGTTATCTCTTTGGGTGTTTGTGCGCTGAAATATATACCAAGTGCAGTTTGAGACCGCGTCCATGTCACTATCAAGGCATCCTAAAATACGAGTTGTTATGGTGGTTAATCTTTCCCGTTGGCCTAGGTTTGCTATTCTCTGGTGCGTTATTTATGTCTTACGACTTTGAAAAACCCTCGATATGGGTAGCACTCTATGCGGGACTTTATAGAAATCTATGGGTTCTGATTTGTTGCTGTGCACTTCTGGGAATGTGCTTTAAATTAGGCTGTGAGTATGTTATGGAAAAATATTTTAAATTTTTTTATTCGTATTTTCACATTTTCAGGGATCGCTTATGAGTTCTCCTGCTTGTCATTCTTTCATCCCATAGCAAAAATTTCGTATCAGGCATACCTCTGGCATGTGGTTATTTTGAGATTAATGGTGGGATACTATAGACAACCCATCTACATAAACCGTTTTTCCTTGGTAAGCAGCATCTTTATGTAGAAAATTTGTTGCATACACTGCACACTTCCGGGTCATGGGTGCTCTAATGCATAGAATTTATTTCTTTATAGATTTGTAGTATTGTTGTGGCATTTTTATTAACTAATGTCTTGGCTTTTATTTTGGCAATATTTGTCGAATACCCCATAACTGAAGTTGTCAACTGCATTCTTCGTAATTGTACGGGTAAGTAGAGAATAATACACTAAATAGGTTTTAATCAAATGTTCTTCTTCTAGGTAATGCAATCAAGGAGAGAAAAAATGAAGCTTTTGTCTTAAACACTGCTAAAGAATGCAGCGGGACACATACAAAATCTTTAAGAACTATCTACGTAACATAGTGACGGCTTTTGCTTTGTACAATTTTAACACACGCAAAAAAGAACAACATTTAATACCCTACACCATGCGCACGCACTTGTAACGTCCATATTGAGGCATAGTAGGTATGACAGTACCTATATAAATAATTAGCTTGTCGATGTATATACGACCGTCTGTCCGAGTCGAGTGATTACAACCGTAGTAAAGAGTTATTTAATAAGAAAAACGACCACTTCAAATAAAACATACTCGTATAAAAGCACATTTTTGTGGATTATCTCATGAAAAATGTGTCTTTCTTTAAAATGGTGTACGGTATTTGGACTTCAGCTAAGCCAAGGATTATTCCCTTCTCAGTTTAAATTTGATTTGCCGCTCGTAGTACTTGCCTTTTACCAATTGTTGGCATTTTGAAATTAACGTATCTTGTTGGTTTTGGCTTAAATAAATCAAAATAACGTATAAATAAATAAGTTTTTGAAAGAAGTAAACAAAGTTTTAAACCAAAAATGCTTACTTTGCAATTCTGAAATAAATCTACTATTGAGGATAGAGGAGATCCATTTCCAGATCGCTAGAGGCATGCTCGGAATGGTTGGCCAAAACATTTGCATTAAATTATTTACGATTTTACAAATTAAATTAGAAAATAAAATTAGAATTAAAAAAGGGAAGTGCAAAATTCGTCCACGAATTTAACAAGACCCGGGGATCCCAAGAGCAAGTATCGGCTTAAAGGCGTGCGGTGTGGATACATATATGGATACCTAGCGGCTGGACTCATAAATCTGCGTTAAAATTCAGCTGCGGAAGGCATAAATTATTATTGAACAGCGCTGTTTGCCTCTCGACATCAAACCCTACCAATACTTGCACTATACTTTGCAAAGAAGTTTTTTATCCTAATCTTGTACATGTATTATTTTGCACCGACGTCGCGAAAACGAGTGATTTCTCCTATACGGTAGACGCATCCCGTAGGCTAGAACTTCTAAACTGTCAATAGCCACAAATATGTAAAAGTTTTTTGTGCGTCTACTGTGTACTGTGCTCCGCTGCTATTGTGCTATTTCTATTTGGTTTCTTTGATTTCGAGTCTCGTTTGTTACGAATAGGTATGAAAGAGGACTTGATATTCAGCGAAGGCAGAGAATAATGGTCTTGATATTAACGAATTGGCGAGAATCAAAGAATTAAGAATGAGAGGGTGATCGGGGAAGTTTCGAATTGAGATCTTTCAGTCTTTTTTTGCGATTGAACGTGTAAAGTTTAAGTTTCAGACGATATTTTGTGTTTTATTTTTTGTGACCGGCGAGTTTTGCTTTCATTCTTTAATTAAATTTAATTATATTCTATTAAATTGATAAATACAAAAAAAAATACTTGCCTCAAATAATTGCAGAAAAGTGATAAAACCGGTTCACAAGCAATTGGAAAAATAAAATAAAAAATAACGTGCTAAAATTGTTCAAATAACCCCAACTAAAGGAATTAATAAAAACAAATTGTAGCAGTGAAAGAATTGCAAAGCAGAAACAAAAAACGAAAGCTGCATAATGATAATGTTGTTTAAAGCGGAATAGCGGAGAAGGAGGCAATTTCCAATTTGGGGAATTGGCTGGATTTGTTCCACATAGTTTGTGCGTGTGCGTGTTTTGTGTACGTAGTGGCGGAAGTTGCGACGACGTAGCTGGCATTTGGTGAAGTCTGTTGAGAAGCAACAGTTGCTGTTGAAGACACAAGAACATCCTTTATCGACGATCTTTTAAATACAAAAAATGCGAAGATCTGCACTCAATCGTAACCATTATTTCGTTTTTGGAATCCTCGTTGGCCTCTTCCTGAGCTTTTACATTCCGCAGGATATATGGGAATTAGTGCAGCAGGAAGAGTGTCCGCAACAGGCGGCCGAGAACAGTCTAATTGAGAAATTCGGTCAAGATTTTGAGCCACATTTGAATTTAATCAATAAGCCGCTTTCTGCCAAAAAGCCGGTAAGTTTAAAATGCACATAGAATATGTTGTTGTTCGCGGGGATGCGGGGCAGCAGCAGCAGCATCAGGTGCCTACATCTGATATTGTTTATCTATCAAATTGAATGTATTTCTCCCTCGTTGGAAGCCAAAGCCACTTGTTTGTTTGTTGTTTTCTTTTTTTCGCCTTTGTTTATTTTAAAAGTTAATGGATTATTTTTCCAACTCGAATGGAATTAGTGAAGGTACACGATGAATTTCTATTTTTAAAGTTTGAAGTACACGTGGAACAAATTCGCACATGAAAACAAAATTACAAGCACAAACAGACAACAAATTTATTGGCGCGAACAAAATCGAATAACAAAATTCAAAAAAATTATTGCAAAAATGTTGATAGTTTAAAAAATTCTTATTTGTCTCTAATTTTTCTTGTACGTAGTTGATGTTATAACAACAATTTTTGCTTAAATTAATTTTTTAATTTTGGTAATTTATCTTTTTGCACAGTCGTCAATTTTTTATTATTTTTTGTTTTTGCTGATACGATTTTATTGACCTTACTTTGCCTTATCTCTGTTTTGTGCACGTCACATTTCATTCTCTTCTCTGATTTTTCAGTTTTTCTTTACGTTTAGCCAATTCTTTTTAATTTTTCGATTGGTTCGTTATTCCAAAAATGTGTGTGAGTGTAATTATTTATTTACACTCATTTTATTTAATTTATTAATTTAATATTTTGTATGCTTGTAAAAAAATGCATACTAAAGTTTTACTAAAAGTAAAACATATAAAAAAATATTTACCTAAAAAATGCAGAGCTGTACGAATACGTTATTTATTTCGTATATCGTTTCTAAAATACATTATCAAAACGTTATTTTGGATAACGTTATCGATATCGTTATTCTTCAAAAAACGAAAAAATAAAACGTTTTCGGGTAGAAATTGATTTTTACCAGAGATTGCTTTAACGCTATTTTTTGATAATAAGACATGGAAAAAACGAATATTGGTTTATAATTCAAGCCAAGATTTCGAACTTTGATGTACAAAAGGAATTAGTTATATATCTTACTTCTTATCAAAGATATAAGCCCGAAAACGTTATATTTTTTCATTTTTTGAAGAATAACGTTATCGATAAGGGTATTTTTTCGTTTTTTGGTTTTTGTGTTTGTTGGAAAATGTTTCTGAAAATAATGTTATTCAATCATAACTTATTCGTGCAGCTTGTTAATGACAAAAGAGAAGAGAGAATTCCACTTTTTCTTTTCCTATTTTAAAATTTTTTTTAATGCTGTGCTTATAAAAATTATGATTACGATTAAGAAATGGTAATCAAATAAACATGATATAGAAAGAACAATACAAATAATATACATATATTTTTTTTTAAATTTGTATATGGGTTCTAAAAATTAAAGCTACACTTCCGAATATTGGGCCTGACCAATTGACCTTCGACCCCCACCTAACGGTACCTATAATTAAGTCAATTATAAAAAATCCTTCTGAATTTAAATTGGTTATCTACTCTGTTTATTATTAAAAATTAATTTGTTAACCGCATGAAAAGGGTTGGTTTGTATGGGAGGGAGTGTAGTGGAGAATAGGAGTTCAATTCTGCCAGATGCCCGGCATGCGTTGCAATGCCACTTAGCAAAACTTCCCGGTACTTCCGTTAGTAACGGAACTTCCCGGTACTCCCGTTAGTTAGCGGAACTTCCCGGTACCATTGTAGCGATTCTGAGTTACGGCTGTGAAATTATCGGCATACAAACTCAAACACAAAATCCCAAATATTAGCAATGTATATAAGTTTCTGAGCAATGGTGGTAGGCGTAAAAATGATCCACCCTTTTTTATAAAGTGGGCGTTAAATTGATCCAACCTCGCCCATTTTTGTTGAAGTTATCGACAGTATCTATACAAACTCAGATACCAATTTTCAGATTTTTTGGAGCAATATTAGCGAAATTATCGAATATTTTAACTTAGTTTTACAAATTGTGGGCGTAATAGGTGGGCGTGGCAAAATTTTCTTTGCCCTAAACCTAAGTTGGCGTGAGCACAGCAACTCCCTAAAATTTCATCAAAATCGGATGAATGGTTTAGACGCCCATTTGGTACAAAGATAGAAAGATAGATAGATAGATAGATAGATAGATAGATAGATAGATAGATAGATAGATAGATAGATAGATAGATAGATAGATAGATAGATAGATAGAAAGAAAGAAGAATTCATTTTTATATAATAGAGAAGAAGATAAATAGATCGTCACATCTACAACGATTTCTTATATGAGTAATGGAAGAACAAACTGAAAGTTCCCTTCGGTACATGCTTGTTTTATCTTAATGAAAAAAAATTGTTTTTTAGTTTACAGCCAAACTACTTAAAATGCAAATCCTTGAAAATTCCAAATTTTTGTGTTATTTACTGTTCTCTGTTTTAAGCAGACCCATAACTAAATCTCCGAAAATATTCCAAGAAATTTTGATTTTTTTCATTATCTTTACTTCGGTACATCATTCTTGTCGTATCTTGTCTGGATGAATATAGAATCACGATCGTCAGCTTCAAAATCAATTAACACCACTTGTGAAACATATTAACTACAAACGAGAGCATATGGTGAACATTTTTTTCGTTCCCTTTGTATTAAAATTTATTTTGTGTGTGACAGATGAAGACTTTGAGACAACACGTTTAAAACACATTTTTAATAATTAAAAGGTTTTAATTAATTTACTGAATAGGTCCAGCAGAGAAATAAAAGCGAAAATTCGGCCAGAATTCGGAATTGTTCTTATTTTCTAAATTGTAATAATTTTACTTAGATAAAATTGTCTGTAATCTATACCAGAATATGTCTAGGAGCGCTTTAATAAATTCGAAATGTAAATTAAAAAAATTAAACGAATCGTTAAAACTAAAATTGAACTTTAAAATATCGATTTATTAATTTTAACGGTAAGCTTTAATACGCGGCTACACGTAGTACTTTGGTAAGTATTGTGCCCCTTGGTGCGTAGCGTCCCAGGTTCGACGCGCAGGTAATGCGAAAATAAACAGAAACATTTATTTATCGTTTTAAGAAAATGTTTCTGTGAGACCGCCCCACTTTAAGCAAACATTTAGTAAATCTTCTGAGAGTAACAACAACACAACTTGCCAAGTAAAAGGTCACAAATAGCTCAGCCCACACACTTCTAAAGTGGCTGCGTTAGATACTTTTCTGATAGGTTTTATGCTTGATAATATCTTTTAAAACTGTTTTGAAATGTTAGCTTTAGTTAATATTTATTTTAATGTTAATCGTTAGATCGAATTTTTTTAAATAATACAAAAAAATAATGGAAATTTCAAAATCGAATTCCTCAGCAATTCTTATTTCTAAAAATACAATTTTCAAAGGTAGTTACTACATATAAAATATCTTTGAAATGTTGAGACGACGTTTTCGCACACACGAATTTAGTTTTGTACAATTTTTTTGTTTTGTCGTTTTTGCTATTACATATAATTTGTATTATCACACAGAGTGAATGCTACTTCACTCTTGGTCTCTGTGAGCGTTTTGAATGTACTCGTATACTACGTTTGCTTTACTTGACCGTAATTTGCATAAGTTGTACTTCGGGTTCACTTAAGTTAATAAAGAAACGTTTTAGTTGCGGCTGCTGCTGCTGCTTCTGCTCTTTCCATATTATTTTACTACTTATAAAAGTGAAATCATAATAAAAGTGTGGACGTTAAAAATAACACATAACTATGTAACTAAATAAATTGCATTTTTGTTAGCAATTAAAGATGATCTTTTAGCCTATAATTAATTTTCAATAAAACAAGGTCAAATTTACTTCTCGGAAAAAAAAGCATTTTTTTTATTAAGTTTTAATAAAAATCTATTTAAAGATACATTTTGTGTACTTTCTTCTTTAATTCTGTCTTGGAATGGAAATTTCCATGGTGTAGTAAATATAAAGTGAGTAAAGTAGAAAACTCTTCCTTTCCACCTTGAAATTGTTTCTCTCTTTGGAAATAAAATTTTTGAGCAGCTGCCATGGTTGCTACAACGTTGTTTGTTGTCAAACATAAAAAACGCTTCGAAATAAGACAGAAATCGAGGTGAGTTCGCTCAATTTGCGTTCGCTCTCTACTTTTCTAACCTTATTATTCAACCATGGAAATGAATCTCTATTCAAAATAAAGATAATGATTGTGGAACTTGCTCCAGACAGAGATGACCTCTTGGTCATCTTACACTTATGCCAATTAAATAATAATTTGTTTTCTTCTTTATTTAAAAACAAATTATTTAAATTAAAAAGGGTTTTTACAAATTCGAAGAGGTACTTGTACTTAATAGGTACTCACTGAATTAAAGTGAAGCTGAATTGACAAGTGATACGTAATACGAGTCGCATATCTAACTGGACTCTAATCATGTTGGATTATCGCTGGTATTTTTATTTCTGGTTTTTATTTGTAATCAACGCTCACTTTCGCATAGATTTATTAAATGAATATAATCGCAAATCAGTGACGATTATAAGTTTTTACTATACGTCAACTGAGTGATAAGATTTTTCTTTTGTAATTCTCGTATATAAATTATATTTTTTTTGCTGAAATTTAAACGCGATTTTATTTTTGTTTTATTAAATTCGTAGCTAAAACGACACATATGTAAAACTAAGGCATTCGACAACTTCACCAAAAATGGGAGTGGTTGGATCGATTTAACGCCCACTTAAAAAAAGGTTGGATCTTTTTTACGCCTACCACCCAGAAACTTGATAAAAAAACATGTATAGGTATACATTGGGAAAAATAACAATGTGTACAAAATCTGCCACGCCCACAATTTAATTAAATAAGTTAAAATATACAATTGCATTGTTAATATTGCTCATACAAATTTGAAATTTTGTTTCTATGTTTTTATTGTCGATTATTTCACCAAAAGTGGGCGTAGTTGGTACAATTTAACGTCCACGGCCGTAACACAGAATTGTTACAACGGGGACTACCGGGAAGTTCTGTCTACTTATTTATATTCGTACTTATGTATATTCAAAACTATACCTGGGCACCGCCGGGTATTAAAAGCTAGTTTTTAAATAACATTGAATGTTAGTACTTATAGTTTATTATTATTACTTCAAGTTCATTTTATTCTTTAAATATCCTCCAGTCAGCTTTCATTTGATAAAGAAATCGAAACTTTTCTCTCCCTCTTAAATATAATTGCTTTCAAGCTTTATAGCGTAAATCAACAAGCAATTACAAATATGAAAATAATAATAAAAATAAGCCAGAGACAATCAATTAAGAAATATCGCTTCAATACTAAAGCACCGTCCAAGCGTCCCACATTCATTTTCATTCAGTCGAGGAGAAATCAACTAAGTACAAGTAATTAAGAAGAAAAAAAAACACTTTTCAAATCTTCGAATTTTCAATTACAAAGATTTCGCGCAGATTCGTTTCGGAATGATCGTTACGAGGATGATGATCTTCTTCACACTCTTATATGTTTTGTTGTTGTGCGTCGCGTTGGGCGTGAAAGGCAATTGACGCGAGCGGATAATTGATATTTGCATAATATCAGATTTAGCGCGTGCTCTAGCCGAGTTAAGTCAAGTTAAATCGTCTACAGACAAATGAATTCCGCGTAATATTGTTTCTTTTCAAATAAGTTTTGCACACAATAGAATTCGCCTTCGCCTTGTGGTGGTTGTTCTCGTGCATTCATCCGAACGGAAGTCGAATAACTACAAATATCTTATAAATTCAATATTATAATCTTCACAAAGCGAACTGCATCTTTGCGATAAGATCTTAAAATTAATAATACGTCTTGGTTAAAACTGTGACTGGCATCTGGGCAACTATTTAAAGACAACTTTGTTGTTTGTCAGTTTTTAAAAGAAATTAATTTCACTAGTTGTTGTAAATATTTCAGTATGTATTCCTGATTTTTTTTCTTTTTTAATGCCTTTTTTAAATAATAAAGGAAACATAACTATTGTTTATGTATGTAAATTAATGCATATGTATTTGAACAAAAATTAAGTGTAGTTCTTTTTTTTTGTTTATTTATATTTTTAATAATCTTTTCATTTGTATGCACGGTTAGAACATCGATTCCACCGATGACAAAATGAATTGAATAAAAGTTATATTCGACTCGACTTATATGATAAAATTTATAACATACTTTTTATAAACTAACTTTAACAGTTCCATTGTCTAATTTTATAATATGAGCAGTTCTTAAGAGTAGTTACTACTAAACAGTAGATTTATGAAATGCTGTTAACTACAATACAAAAAACTAATAGCAATAATTATTGAGATTGTTTTGTTCAAAAAGTAACAATTTAAAACTACTTAAAGATTGAGAAATTTAAACATTTTTAAATGATTACAAATTTGAAATATTTTTAGAGTTTAGAGTTGAGCGAGAGCTGGTATGACACCATGGCACTCAGACCTCTTGTACCATTGTACTGTACGAACGATAGAGTCGGAATAAAAGATATATCAATGAAGTATTTAGATGGAAAAATTAGAAGATAGGTTCATACGCTATTCCATATTTAACTCACTAAAATGTGTCCATGTGTGTTTGCTATTCACAAAGAATCAAACTTTTTCCAAACAAACTGGGGTACTCATTAAGTAAAACTGCTGCTAGTTATCATGTGGAATTCCCGATACGACCTTGTTGTTTAAGAAGTCATTAACTTTATCAACACTGCCTTATGTCGCAGCCGTGATAAGTCGATCGAATTAATAAACGAATAAATCCATTGCTCGATTGAAAACATATTCAAATAAAAACTTTAAGAATTACTCAAAAAAGACATTTTGTATTTTAGTTATGAACTGTCAATAGACAAAGTAAAGTAAAATAAAATAAATAATAATAATAAACTGCGTAAGGCATTTACATTACAAGAGCCCAACTCTTAAAGCACTTCTCTTCGATAAGACCCATTAAACTAAAGTACATAGTGCCAATAACTACTTTAAAAGCGGCAAAGGCTTCTTCTTCTTCTTCTTTGACGGTCGAACATTGTTCTGGTGAGCAGCTGGCGTTCGGCGACATACAGACACTTGAGATAACAAAGATTGTTCCAATAAGTAAACGCACAAAGTACTTTCTTAAATTTGTCTTAAGCCAAGTGCTAGCCGCCCGTCTGCTTTCCTACCTTCCGTCCATTGCAGTTTTCTGATTATTGATTGCTCTTTACAGCACTTTGCCGGAGTGGCGTTTAGTAAATTAGTTTTATTTGTTCGATCGTTCGTTTGTTGCTGCTAAATACACAAACTTTGTTTCATTCGAATTCGAATGTTTCATGCGCTATTTGTGCTAGATTCATTCACCTCAAAGCCTCAAAGCAAGCGAATTCACCTCTTTTTTTCTACTTTTCTTTTTCTACGCAAATTATTTGTATAAATATTTAGATAGCAGCTAATAACTAATGTGTGTTGAAGTTTCTACATGAGACGACCTTGGATCAAATTTGCAAATGAAAAATTTCAGCTTAGTATACTTGCAAAGAATTGTTTTATTAACTCGCCGCAATGTTCTGAATTTCAAACGACGGCCAACGAATTAGGTAGGAGCATGCATGCGTTTGGAATTTTAAAGCATCCTTGTTTTGATTTTTAAATCAATTACGACTTAATTATATTATACTAAAAAGTATTCAAAAACTTACGAGGTTTTTTGACCTAGACCACATATGAGAATATTTCTTTAAATCTACAGGAATGAAGCTTCTGTGAACGGAGCGATTATAAGTTTCAAATTAGTAAATTTTTGTAGTAAATCTAAGGAGGGCTATATAAAACTATGGAATCAAAGAATCACCGGGAGAATTTATTTAGGCATTCGCTCTTTTTATTCGATCTATTTTTAGTGTATTAAACTTAAATCCAAATATTTAAAATTTCAATGAGTTGAAGATTTTTTTATAAACAGTTTTGCTATAATATATTTTGTAAAAAGGAAATTTTAAATATCAACATAAATCTTTGACTGAAGAAGGTTTTTACATATCCTTAACAAATACACGAATACTATTTAAGATCCGTCGCACTTACAGATATGTCCGATAAGTACTAAGTTTACCCCGATGGAGGTCTACTTTGCAGACCTCGAGAAAATGTATTTTTTAGTCGGGTTAAAGAAGTTGGAGCATCGCTGGGTCAAGTGCATCGAGCTAAAGGGAGACTATGTTGAGAAATAATTAGCCACTTTTCCAAAACTTTCGTTTTTATTTTGTAGGCTAAGTACTTATCGGACCACCCTCGTAAATTTTAATGAACCAAATAAAATAAATTTTTAAAATTTAAATGTTTGTTATTGTAATTTTTCAGGTAAAAAATGTTATTCGTCCACGATATTATTCTTCCGAGCTGGGAATTCGCGAGAAAATCTTTATTGGTGTCATGACATCACAGGATAACATAAACAGCCTAGCAACAGCCATCAATCGCACAGCCGCACATTTAGTCAATAAAATAAAGTTCTTCATTAATGCGGATAACGTCAAAACGAACTACAAACTCAAAAATATTGTTGGATTCACAGATACGCGCGAAAATCTACGGCCATTTCATGTGATCAAATACATTGCGGACAATTACCTCGATGACTTTGACTATTTCTTAATTATGCCGGACAGCGTTTATGTGGATGCGCGAAAGCTCAAAACCATGCTCTACCACATGAGCATCACATTCGATTTGTACATGGGCACCCGGATGCAGAATAATTTTGCCGGCTACGGCGCAAATCACGACTTCGAGGTGGGCGCTGACGGTGGCAATGCGCTGGACGCCGCTGCGAATGGGGAAAATGCAAGTAACGATGACTTCCGAATGCTAAGTGATCGTAATTATTGTGATTTAAATGCCGGAATCTTGTTAAGTAGCAGTGTGATCAGGAAGATGCGCAATAATCTCGATTGGTGCGTGCGAAACGGCATTACTAATGTCCATAGTGTGAATATTGGACGTTGTGTGAAGTATTCCAGCAATTTGGCGGGTTGTCAGGACACTTTTCAGGTGAGAATGAAACGATGGTTCTAGTTGCATATTTGTACTACTGTCGGTCTCATTATACCATATTTTTCTACTAAGAAGAGTATTAATTTAACTTTTGCTGGTGTTTTTTTTTTTTGTACCTTTTAGCTTTGTTATAGGCTGACTCAAATTTAAAATCAGTTTTTTGGTGGGATATTTTAACTCAATCATCTCTAAACGTGACAACGCAAGCAAACCTAGAATTTAGGTTTAAAATTGCGTTTGGAGAATGTTGGTCGAGTTGTGTCACGACTGTGGTTTAAGGTATAAACAGTCAACAGTCAATTAAATTCGAACATATTTTCCGTAGTTTTTTATTTTAATTTTCAAAATTCTGACTTTTCTCAACACGGTTGACACCCTTGGTAGATAACTACCACAACTGGTAACATTTTTGTGGCTGGTAATTTGGATTCTATCTATCGAAAAGTCCAGTCAAAGTGAAATAATGTATAAAAATCAAATCAAGAACACTTTATTAAAGCTGTAGGTATATTTTTTTCTTTAAATATATTAATAGAGAAGCACAGCTGGGCACAAACTAGCTAACTAGTTAAAAGTTATTTAACGAAGTTAAATTTCTTGCTTATTTTTAACTTTACTGTTTATTTTAAAATCCATTAAAAAGTTAATTAACTCAAAAAATTTCATCCGTTAGTTAAATATAAAAGATAAATTGGTAACAAAAAAGTAAAAAAATCAGAATTGATTTAAAAAAAAGTAAAAAAATCAGAATTGATTTAAAGCAAATACACTGATATACGAATATACAATACAACAATTCTCTCCAGAACTGCAGTAGAACGATTGCTTTCTACGTGCAAGGACATCTTAAGATCAAGGAAGTCAAAACTTTGAAATGTTGCTTCTTGTGAAAGGCAACCTGCATCTACTGCATAACATCGAGGAGAAAAATATTAATTTTATAATTAAATAAAAAAAACCAACTACATACGAGTATTTCACGAATTTAATTATATTTATAAATTTTAAGTTTGTAACGCCGAGAAGGGGCGTGGTAGGTATGACAAAGTATACAAGCATATATAAATGATCAGCGTCGGATTCTGAGTCGATTTAACGATATCCGTCCGACTGTTTGTCCCAGCGATAACACCTGTAGTTTAAGCGCTATTTGGTATGCGAGTTCCCTTTTTCCTAAACGAAGGCTAAGTTCTAAGATGGACCAGATCGGATAAAAACTTCTACTCCCTCCCATACAAACCCCTTTCCATGCGAAAAATTTAATACTTTAGTAGTAACACAAAACAACTGACAAAAATAGGCGTGATCCGATAAGAACAACGCCCACTTATAATAGAGATAATAGAGCACTTATATGATAAAAGAAGCACATTTTTTTTAAATTTTGATAGGAGAGTAGCAACCATGATTCCGTATTTTTTTCTTGTTAACATTTAAACGTTTTTTTTTATGTTTTTTTTTAAATCCCTCGATTTTTGGATCGATTTTCTTCATTATTATTGCTATTCCCTAATCTACTGTGAAGTCTTAGTTAGACCTTTTGTAATTAAAACAAATCATTTTTATTATTTAAGAGAAAAATGTAAAACTTTTGATTTTGCGTTATCGCTCGAACTACCTTAATCGAAGTATTTGTTAAATTGAAATTCAGCAGAAAAAACATTTGTCTTTCTGTCTGTCAGCATTTCGTATTTCACACTCACCTTATTTCGTAGTCTAATTATTACTTTGATGTCTGTTGCTGTTGCTGTTGTGACGACAGAGTTTTTAGACCTTTTGCATTTTACTCGTTTTCTTATGACCAAGTATCATTCACATTTTTTGAATGTATGTTATTTATTTTTCCAATAATCAGTTTTTGTGTACGAGTATGTATACTTCTGTGTGTGTGTGTTTATATTTTAAGTTACCACTGGAAATTTTACCCAATCGACCGTAGTCGATATAATTTCGAGTTCACTGATGCTGACCCTGAGACTGAAATCAGACACTAAATTAAATTAAAATGAGATTTTTTTTTTACTTTGGTTTTCAATTTGCTTTATATCTTTAAAATGCAGCATGTGTTATTTTTGAACAAATTTTACACATGTTCCATCGATGCTATCTATCATTTATTTACTGTGATAAATTGGACACAATCGACCAAGCCACCACGTGGTGTGGTGTATTTAAATTCATGATCAAATTGTGCAATTTATTCAATTAGGTTTGATTGCATAGCTTCGCTTCGCTTTGCTTTGCTTTGTTTTGCTTTGGTTGTGTTTTTAATATTGTTTACATTGACATTTGACTTCTGTAATGCAATTACATTTGAGTAGCTTTAAATCAAAAACTGATAAATCCATAAAAAAAAGATGCTGGGAAAAACACAAAGAACTGATAACGTACTCGAAATAAATTCTTTAAAATATATATTAATTTTTATAAAATTGGATTTATCGGTTTTTAATTTAATGCTCCTGATTTAATTATGACGATTTACTTTGTATTTGTAAATTTTTTAAAAACTTATCTGCAAGTAAAAGAATAGTTTTTTAATTAAATTTAAAACGTTTTTTAACACATGTATCAAAGATAAGCAGAAAATGTGTGCGTGTACATATGCATTTTTTTTCGAAGGGGGAATCTTTCATAGATACCGTCAGACATATGACGGCATGCACGATTCATACTGCACGCTAAGGGTACACCTCATTTGGGACCACGCCCTGACAGTAATCTTACTATGCTGGACTTGCGTAACAATACACCTACGTACTAAACCCTTTAACTCCGACTGCAGCTTAGTTGCCCCTGCGGTACCGCCGCTAAGCATTTCATTGCAAGGCCGAGCTTAGCCAAATTGGCTCTTCATGTGTGCCTTTCTAGCCTATTCTTCGCTGGCTCTTCCATTTTCTCAATTGCGTTGCCTCTCTTTTTTCCTCAGCTCCTGAAAAGCAATTACGGACCACGTTTTCACTATATTCCACACCAGTTTAGATTGTATCATGTGGCGCATAATATTTTCGGGCGTCACACTTTCCTTTATAAGCATCTCTATATATGCTCTGTCAACTTCGTATTTCGGGCAGTAGAAGCAAATGTGCTGCACACTTTCGCTGCCACTACCACAAAAAGAACAATCTGTTCCGTCCTCGTGACCATATTTTTATAAATATTCTCTAAAGCAGCCGTGCCCCGTCAGAAATTGCGTCAGCTAGTAATCGGTCTCACCGTGTTGTCCCTCTACCCACATTTCTACGTTTTTGATTATTCTATGCGTCCACCTTCCTTTCGCCGCCATGTCCCAGCGCTTTTGCCCCTCATTTAGACTCGTCAGCCTTTCTTTTTTCCGCTCTACTGTCATAAATCGTCTTCCAATATTTCTAGATTTATCGAAAGTTCTTTTAAGTTCCATGGCCATTATATCGGGTGGCATGATGCCTGCTATGACTCCTGCCGCCTCGTGTGATACCGTGCGAAACGCGCTGGTAACATATGTGTATGTGTGTGTATGTGTGTTTATTAATGTAGACTTCCCTTTCCTCATGTGAATAAACATTTTAAAGTCATTTTATGCTCATGGTTATTCACTAACGACAACATAAAAGCCATGACTAATGAAATTAGAACTTGCACGAACAAAAAATTCATTGCGCGGGACGGGCATATGTTTTATTATTGTGTCAAATTAATAATTTAAATAAATGACAACAAAACTGCTGCAGAAATGAAAGGATTATCGTTATGCACAGACTTTTTTTACTTTGCCCGACAATATAAGATGACGGTTGAAATGCAATTTAAACTCTTCAAATTTCCTTCTAAATATTCACATCCATTATTAGGTAGAAAGCAATTTAAATACACTCGACAAGGTTTGCTTTTTTTTTTTTAATTTTTTCCTGAAAACAAAATTGAACCAATTTTTAAGGCTTCTAATTGTAATTGTTAATGTTTTCTATTAAAAAGTTTGTTTTGTTGTCCCTTCGTGATCATTACAATCCTTAATTTATTTAAAAATTTTTTACTTGAAAGTTTTTGAAATATTGGAAGTTTTTACAAAATTATGATTAAATTTTTATATCTTTCCTTTTCAGGGTATCCGGCAGCAAACGTTCTCTTTAAAGCCATACGTTAAATTATTTAAGGACTTGAATCTCCTATCTAAAGATGAAGCCTTTCGAAATGCAACTGCGATTTATCCCTTGACAACGTCCGATGATTTTTATAGACTTCATGCTTATTTTTCAAAGGTAAGAACATATTTCAAAACGCGAAGCTTATTTTAAATTGCTTGTTATTTGAGAAAAAAATGCATTTGCTGGTACATCAAAAGATGTCAAAGAAAAACATAACAGACGGTAAAGGCGGATTATAAGCGCAGCAAAGGGCTTACGAAAACAATATTTAAAGGAGCTTCCAAAGAATGTTATGAAAAACAAAAAATGTAAAAAATGCAAATAATATTGAATTAAATGTTGGTCATTAATTTACATATGTTGTAAGTAATTTTTTTTTATCCTTTTTAAAAATTTTGCAGCATCTCAAAGGAGGTTATAAAAGTTTCAAACAAATTCTTTTCTAATACTACATTTTTCAATATTTTTTTTTTTATGTGGCAGCCCACGCCCAGTTTTCTAATTTTGACCATTTTTATCAGAACTTTAGGGACTAACAAAAAATATAACACATCATATTTCAGAATGATTAGTTAACTCCCTCTACCTTTGTCCAGCTAGAATCGCATTTCAGACTAGTGTTCCGAACTAAATAGAAACCTTACCAAAACCTTTTTCATTTATGTATGCATTTCAGTATCACTTAGAATCGGTACAAAAACGTGGTTATGAATTGGAACAGAAGTCCTATCACATTGCCAATGGAACCATTTCAAATAACATTCTCGAAATACGCTGGCCACTGGGAGTGCCTCTGAGCAGTGCACCAGAGACACGACATGACATCATCACTTGGCACCTTGTCAATCGAACTCACATCTTCCTGCCGAATGCGGAAAATATCGTTGAACCGCTCAGTCGGATTGATTCGTTGGATCTCGAAGAGGTGCTCCAAATAACGCTGCAATACGCGGCACATAAATACCCAAATCTAGAATTTGTCGACTTTCATACAGTCTATCGGAAATTCGATGCGACACGCGGCATGGACTATCAAATGCATTTGAATTTTCGTGATTCGAAGCGAACTCATCGTTTATTCACGAAAAGTTTTCAAGTGGTGAAGCCACTTGGTCGTGTGGAGGTGGTTCCCTCGCCTTATGTCACGGAGAGTACACGTATTGCCATCATGGTGCCCACGTTCGAACATCAAATTGAGGATGCCGTCAACTTTATTGAGCAATATGAACGCATTTGCATGAAAAATCAGGACAACACATTTCTTCTTATGGTGGGTATTCACAGATACAGATACATGAAGTTAATATAAAAAATAATACAATACAAGTTACGAAATCTATAAAAAATTGAATTGATTTATCAAATATATTAATATAATTTGCAGATTTTTCTCTACCGTTACGATTCCTCTAGCAAAGGTGAAACAGATCCATTTAAAAACGTTAAAACACTGGCTTTGGATCTATCTTCAAAGTACAAAACTGATGGTTCGCGTATCGCTTGGGTTTCCATACGCCTACCGCCCATATTAAGCGATCCCAGTTTACCGGAGGATATTATGCTCAATTCGCTCTATGCACGCAATGAGTTTCTTAGCATTGCTGTCGCTGATCTTGCCTTGCCGAAAATCGGACTCGACAGTCTGGTCCTGATGGCATCCACTTCGATTACATTTAAGGCTGATTTTCTTAATAGAGTATGTAGTTGTGTATATTTACTATATATGACGTGTAGATTAATTAATGCATTCGTCGTTGTAGGTTCGCATGAATACCATACAAGGCTTCCAAGTATACTCGCCCATTGGATTTATGATGTATCCATGCAAGTTAGCGCATTTTTGCAAAGATTGTGAGACATGCGATGTCAGCCAAAGCACAGGCTACTTTGATAAGTGGAATTACGATGTCATGTCGTTCTATAGCCGGGATTATGTGCAAGGTAATTGTTAGCAAGCTTATTTATCTATGTATAACTTGGTTTTTTATTTATTGTTTATGACATTCCAGTTATTAGAGTAAAACATTCAGAATTTTTAAATTAAATGGCATACTTTTCATGTTTTTAGCACGTAAAATGATTGAATCCTCGTTGCCAATCACACGCACCGACACCGACATTGAAAACTTAATCGCACGTGCTGACAAAACAATAAACACGATTCTCGACATGTTTGTCACGTCACAATTGCCTGTGCACATATTACGCGGCGTCGAACCAAATTTACGTTACGGCAGCGCCATAAGAAACTATATCGAGACCAATACAAATGACATACCTAAGTGTCCAGCGGCGACAGCAACGACGACGATGAATGACAACATAAATATTTATTCCAACGAAATTCCGCTGAGATACGATAGCCTCAGGAGAAGTGGCAGCAGTAACAGTATCAATAGTTTAAGTAGTCGTAAGTGCATACATCTAGCATCTAGGAAGCAAATTGGCGATGCTATCATACGATACGACGACAAAAGTATTTTACATAAATAGTTAGGCAAAGAACTACATACGAGTATATCGTTTTAGCTAGTTAGTATGAATATGAAACTAGGGAACGCGTGGCCTTATAAAAACAAAAACATAAAGTATTAAATGTCTATTTTACAGTGATGGTCAAATCATTTGCAGCCGACTTGCTATATCATATGTTGAATATTTTCAAAACAAAGAAGGTGCGTTGTTAAATTACTCAAAAACAATTATTTAATAATGTTTACAATTTTGCAAATAGTTTTTAGTATTGCAAAGTTATTTGATTTTCGATTTGGTATATAAAATTATAAGATATTTATACAAGATTAACATTTTTCGACAAATATCCTATATGCTCGACATATTTGATTTTTTTAAATTATTTTATTTATTTTTTAAAACTTTGTTTCAACAATATACAAATTTTCTTTATATTTTAAGTACATACAATATTTTGTTAAATATTTTACTAAGTCGAATAAGTTAGTTCAAGTTAAAGTCGATTCAAAATGATTTGACCACCACTGTATTTATGCATATGAGTAATACTTTAGGAAGCAGCAACAGCAGCAAAGCCAGCAGCATGTTGCTGCTTCAAACGAAACTTTTAATGCTCAAAAAATTGTTTACGCATTGTTTACAATGTTGTCTGTTTTGCTTCATGAGAAATTCAACTTTTAAAGAGATTTATCGTTATTTTGCAAAACTGTATTCAAGCATGCTTGTTTGTTTGTTTGTTTGTATGTATGTATGTACATATGTATGTCTGTACAATTATCTGCCAAATTCTTGCACAAATCTTTTAGGTATTTGTATATTATTTATGTTATTATAGTAAGTAAATATTAAGCACATTTTATTTATTTATTTAATCATCTTATTTTTTCGTAATAAAAGTAAGCATTGTAAAACTCAATTCCTATAAATAATGAATTTGTCCTACATTCAGAGTTATAGCGTTATACATTCGACTATTACAGAAAGTGGCTGTTATTATAACATTTTATGACTAATCGAAAAAAGTACCAAAAGTAAAGAATGATTTACATTGTTTTATTCGTATCAAACGATCATGTACTTGTTTGTAGACTACAACTACTTCTATCTATCTATATTTAAGTCCTATACAAAACTGTCCTACGCTTTTTAATATTTTTTGTCAGCAATAGCACAATTTAATTGAAGAAAAGCAAAACACTTGCCTTACATAAATCGTTGATGCAGAAATACGTACCTATGTAAAAATCTTGAAAGTTATAATTGGTTGATTTTTTTGAAGATTCGTGATTTAGACGATCAATGTAAATCAGGCATATATACAAGACAATAAAAAAAGAAAACAAAATACAATATAATAACAGAATATTGTATAATATAATATAAAAACATCAACTTCTTGTTGACTGGTTAGTTCTATTCAACTTTACTTTAAATGTGACTGCTTTAGTTTTACTACCTCTTTTTAGTGTTTAAGCTCGTTTACTCTGTAGTTGCTCTATTGATAAAACTTCTTGAGAAAAGGTGCCAAAGGTTTCAAACTCCTAATTGTGTGTAAATGTATCTTTAAACATATACAATAAGTACTAAAACTATTTTTTTCGGAAGAGTGTAACTCATTTGATAGTTTTGTTCTTCAGTTCGACTAAAAATTTATTCGGACTCTTAGTTTTTCATAAGCTTTTGCTCTAGCTTTTTATTTTAATAATCAAGTAGATTTTTTTCCTCACCAGTATTTGTGTTTACATTTTGAAATGAAACGTGTTTATCGCATAACTATGATCTTTTACAGTGACGAGTAAAACTGCAACGCAAAGTTCATACATTATAGTTAAAAATCAACAAGTGACCAGAGTAAGCACAAAGTAGTATCAATAAATGTGTGAAAGGGCATTAGAAATCGATTAGGTCATACTGTCATTTGAATTTTTCTGAAAGTAGTTAAACAAAATATTTTTAAATAAACTATAATTTTTTTTTAAATGTTATTACTAAAAATATTGGATCAATTTATTTCAAAAATAATTTGTATATAGATTTGTTGCAAATGTTTAAGTTAAGTATAAGTATAAGTACCTTAAGTCGATTTTTGGACAAAAAAGAAATAAATTAAAAAAATAAGAATTTTATCTTTTTTGTGAAAGTGCCTTGAACTTTTTGTTGCTGTTTTAAAGTAGGTAATATTTATCAACTCAGAAATAAAGAATTTATAGTTTTTAAAACTAAACTTAGCTTTGTCTTGCGTATTTAAGTGAAGGGCTATGAGGAAAAACGATGAAAGTAATTTTCTATAAATTCGAATTTTTATGTTTCGTTTTCACCGTTTGTTTTCGATAGCAGATTTCTTTTGGTTCTATTTGTAAGGAGACCGTGAATGTAATTACCAAGCGCCACAGAGCTACAAAACTGCATCATTATCAAATTTTGAAAAACAATGGACTCATCGTTTTTCAATACAGCTCTTTAACACATTTCACGTTGCGTCGAAAAAATCCTTACTTTTAAAGACTAGCGCTACAGTCTTGCATCAGCAACTGTAAATTGCGATATTTACAAAAAAAAAAATTTGTAAATGGTTTAACACTTTATAAGATTAAATTGTACACAGTTTTGGTAATTTATTTAGTTATAAAAAGTATTGTTTCCTGAAAATAAAATAATAAACAACAATTGAAAGAAGTCTTTTATTAAATTTTGAATTTACCAAATAAGATTTTGCAAATCGGGCACAATATGAACTTTTAAAAATATAACAAAATAAATGGTTATTTAGTTTTCGTTTAAAAGAAAACTCATGTCTGCATCGGGTGCGCAGACTTGTATTTGTTCATTACTGAAACGAAAAACAAACAAGACAAAAGTATATTAATTAAATTCATATTCGTTGTCATCAAAGGTGATTTATTTTCTCTGCTTTTTAAATCGCTATGCAGGCATGAAATGCTGTGCACGGAGAACAGTTTTGTAATAAAATTAAAAGAAGATATTTACAAGAAAACTTGTTTTAACAAAATTGTCCTTAAGACGAACAGCGTACGTTAATTAAAGAGGTCTGGACAAAAAAGGAAAGGATGCTACTTTCCTTTTCTGTGGTTGTGCTCAGTCGAACGAGAATGATTTTTTTTTTCGACTTTCATTAAATGTTTGCAAAGTTTTTAATAAAATTAATGTTGTATTTTCTTATATACATTTCTTTAAAATCATATACTTTTTTATTTGATCTCTAAAATATACAATATGCACACTTTGAGTTGGGTTATATAACATTATTATAATCAAACACGGATTTTAGTTTATTCATTGGAAAAAAGATCTTGCAATTGTATTTCTTATTTGTTCTGCTTCAGCGTCGTCGAATTGTGTTATTCTATTTATAGTTACGTCTTTCTTGTCTTCATGTGTGGTTGCTATATTTTCTGGGTTACTGTCCTCATCCGGTACATTGTAAAACTTACAAATATTGTGCAAAGCAACGCATACATTTATTATTTTTGTGGTTTTTCTAGGACTATAATTTAAAGCCTTTTCTCCGAGTAAGCACCTAAATCGATTTTTGAGTGCATATATTGTGCGTTCAATGTTTCTCCAAGCCTTTGCATGTTTTTGGTTAAAGACACTTTCGACGGAACCTTCTTTGGGAGCTCTAAATGGAGTCAGTAAATACGGTTTTAAAGGATATCCGTCATCTCCTGATGTAAATGTAATCCAAATAAGTTATGTAAAATCAGATATACAAAATATAAAATAAGAATAATGTAAAAAAATAAGGCACCTAGTATTAATGAAGTCCCTTCGCCATGTTCATATTCCTGGTCTAAATGATTTTTTAGTTTTGACATATTAAAAACCATGGAATCGTGGCTTGCTCCTGGGTGTGTCGCATTCACATAACGAATCTTCATTTCATCATCGCAAACCTTGTAAAGGAATATAAAAATAGAATAAATGCAATCAACTTTAGCTATTCAAATATTGAATTACTAACAAACATCGCATTAATGCTAAAGAATCCATTTCTGTTCTTATAAAAGTATTGTAATTTTTTTTTTGGAAGTCTAATTTTTATGTATGTTCCCTTGACGCAGGCAATCACACCGGGAATACCGCTTTCCTTTAAAAAGAAAGCTTTTGCTCGTTGCGTTTCCTCTTTTGTGTATTTGAAGTTTATCCACTTGTGGCATATGCGCGTTTCTAACACATTTAACACGTCTGCGAACGCTTTAGAAACAGTAGCTTGAGCTAAGCCATGACTGTATTTTTTTCCAACCGATAACTGGTAGGAACCCTGTGCAAAAATGCTTAGGGCTGTGCAAAGCTTAACAATTCTAGGCACGGAAGTGTTTCTTAAGCCATCGGATAAATAAGGACTAATATCTGTTAGTAAGTCCATAAATGCGACTTTTGACAATCGATAGTTTCTGATAAACCTGTAATGACAAATTTTTATTTACGTCTTAGTAATCAATAAAGAATAGTACATACACCGTCTCGTCTAGCTCCAATGGATTATAGGCATCTCTTAAACTTTTCCTTAGTCGTGATAGTTCTAAGCTATTGAGGGTACTTTCTTTTTTTTCTCCTTCTCCATCACTGGACTCTAAACACAATTCCATCGGAAGTCACTTTTAATTTTTCCTTTTTTTTAAGCACACTTTTTAAGACGATACATTTTTATTTTGATATTTTGTAAAGATAAACAAAAATAAAATCAGCTGTTCATCAACATTTTTAAATTCACAATAACATGACTGCTATTCGTGACTAGCACGCAGAAGTTCACAATAGCAACATTAAGATAAGAGAATCCCATTTCCGAGACTTCATAACATAAAAATTTGCATTGTTATCACCTTAAATTATTTTTGAATAACAATACAAAATTTATTACTACTTACGGCGATTAAGTATGATAGATCAGGATTATAAATAGCTCTCATTTGAACCGATCAATCGATCGCTCAGTACATTCTACTTATGAAGCTGAGAGGGAACGAGCAAGTCATTTTTCTGCTTTTTTACAATCGTAAGATTGTAAAAAAGATGATGAAAACTCAAAAATTTCCATTACAAAACCGTTCATAACGATGATCTCTACTAGCAAGGAACAGCATGGTTTGTGCTAATTGGAAAAATATATTTAAAATGGGTCGTATTATTGGTTCCATACAACAGGCATTTTAGCATGACTTATTAAGTTACCAATACATAATACCAAAGAAAATATCAATAAAAATTATTTTCTTCAACGGCAGTATTCTAAACGCCGGAACCAATAACACGATCCCATACATTTAAAAATTAACTTACGGTTTAAATACGCTTGCTTTTTTTCCACCCAACAACGATGCTTTATCGCCCTCAACGAGAAGGCTACACCCCTCGGGTAAGCCCAAAACGGGCAAATTGTTATAAGCGACAAACTCTTGTAAACGTTGATTGCGTGTTTCACCTTTGTGACCAGAGTTTTCGTTCCACATAGCGTCGTCAACATAATGCGGATTTATATTAAATGGCACCAGTTGCAATGCTTCGAATGTTGGCGGATAGACCACAGGCATGTCATTAGTCGTGTGTATGGAACGTGTTGCGACATTTGTGCCGGCACTGCTGCCAATATAGGGCGTACCCGCTTCTAGGACTTTTGAGCGAATTACGTCGACCAAGTCCTTCTCGTAGAGCGTTTTTAGCAGCACAAAAGTATTACCACCGCCAACAAAGATCGCCTCAGCTGCACGAATAGCTTCGATGGGATTTGATTTGGTATGCAAGCCTTCAACTTTGTAACCCCACGTCCGCAAGACAGTATCCACTTGCGCGGTGTAATCATCGTGATCCCTAAGCGCATAAGGAACGAAAAGTACAGTTTGTACATTTTTCCTACGACGAGACAAAAATTATTCGAATGCGTGTTGGTATTTTAATTATCTGTTGTAACATTTTTGAACTTACTTTCCTAGAAATGCATTTAATTGTTCCTTGGCATGTTCCAAGTAGCTAAATCCCTGCACTCGAGATGAGGACATCAACAAAATCGCCCTTTGACTCATTTCTCCTTAAGTTTTGTAAGAAATAATGAAAACTCTTTCAGGTGTTAAGTGGTTCGCCTCCTAAATTTATTAAATTGCCCCGCAGGTAATCACTAATATTGAGATTTATGGTAGAACAAACGATAAGATTAACGACTGATTTTACGGACTTGTCAGAAACAACTTACCGGACGTTTATTTTTCTTAAATGCAAATCCTATGTGGTACTGATAACAATATCAGCTGTACATATCGTAATTTTTCTTGTTCTTCTTTAGCTTACAATTCACAAAAGAGAGAAATCCCATAATCAGAATGGTACGGCTTTTTTTATTATTATGAACAAGAAACTTCGTATCGTAGAGTATACTCAGTTTCTTCCATTTGTAACACTTATAATGAGGCGTAGTAGGTATCTCAGTACACATATTTATTTATATATATATATATATATATAATGAGGCGTAGTAGGTATCTCAGTACACATATTTATATATATATATATATATATATATATATATATATATATATATATATATATATATATATATATATATATATATATATATATATATATTTATATATATTTATATATATATATATATATATATATATATATATATATATATATATATATATATGATCAGCGTCCAATTTTGAGTCGATTTAACGTCGT
Source organism: Suillia variegata (assembly GCA_949127995.1). Taxonomy (NCBI): domain Eukaryota; kingdom Metazoa; phylum Arthropoda; class Insecta; order Diptera; family Heleomyzidae; genus Suillia; species Suillia variegata. The sequence goes on from OX421846.1 coordinate 19,580,899, forward strand.
TATCTGTCTGTCCCAGCGATAACAGCCGTAGTTTGAGAGATATCATAATGTTGTAAGGGATTCTCCAAGAGGAGGTTAAATTCTAGGATGAGCAAGATCGGACAAAAACTACTTTTACAAACTTATCCTTTGTAGATAACCAATTCAAATTTAACATTTTATTAGTAACATGAAACTACGGACAAAAAATCGTCGCTCACTTAGAATAGAGACATATAACACATATGGCTACACAAAGCACATTTTTTATCCAAAATAGTGTAGGGAATAAGAGCTTCGATCTAACCGGAGATTATCCTCATACTAGTTCTGCTTGTTTTTTTATTAAATTAACTTTTAAGTTTAATTTTGTATTTCTTTAAGGGGAGAACACTTGCAAATGAAAGGACGAAACGTTTAAAGAATAACTAGAAAATTGATCAAGCTTTTGAACAACAATATTTTAATATTTTCAATAGATTTTATTTTTAACACTTTACTAATAAAATATAATTTTTATATATGTCTACAATAATTTTGTATTAAAACTAATCCAACTGATAAAATCAATTCCATAAACCTTTTCCGCTTTCTATTAATTGTAAACGTGTGTCATAGTAATTTAGTTAGCTTAATCAAATCGATGCAAAAGAGACTGTTAATTGTATAAGCATCAACTGAAAACAAATCAATAATATTTTTTTAATTATAATTTGCATGAATGATATCTTCTTGCTGTATAATTTAAATATTTAACTTAAAAGTAAGTAAACATTTAATCAAACAAATTGTAAGCATAATAACTCGGCAAGGCAATTTCTGAGGATGTTGTCGACAGTGCCCATACAAACTTAAATACCGAATTTCACATATCCTGGATAGTTTTATATTTTTTAGCCCAAAACCATCCTCGGCGTGAGCACAGCAACTCTCCAAAATTTTATAGCAATCGGGTACACATAGGGCACAAAGACTTTCATAAAAAAATAATAAAGTTGAATGTTACACCCTTTTTTTAAGTTTGAAACGATTTTGCAAATTTTTAAAAATAAATATTAGTGGAAGGATTTTTTGAATTGTGTGTATGCCGTCAGATGGAGACTACGCTTAGCCTAATAAACATCTCGAAAAATATTTTTTTACAACATTGAATTTATCGATTTGTGATTTACCGATATTCAAGTGTCAAACACATCTAAAAGTATATTTTTTTACTTACACTTATTTGTAAAATTAAGATCGAATCAATTTATACTCGTATATGGAAGTTTAAGTTGACTTGAGTTCTAATTAAGTTTTTGTTTATCCAAACAATATATAGCAAAAAAAAAATTGTTTAATCTTTATCATCAAAAACTTAAATGAAAAATCAATTGAAAAGCAATACCAACCATAAATGGAAATACTTACAGCGCTAATTATCCTTAAAGCAACCACTACTCTACTTATGCATGCCACTTTTGTCAAAGACACTTGCATCGAATATGTATGAGCCCAAATTATCTTCACAACGTTCGAGTTTCCGTAAATAATCGGCGAGTTCTTTTAAGGCGTCTACCTGCTCCTGCAAGAAATTCGACTCGATGAAATCGCACAAGTTGGGATCATTCTCCTTTGCAGCAATAGCGTGCATCTCCAACAGGGCCTGTCCAAAGTGGAATGTTGTAATTTTTTTCTTTAATGCTTAAGTGTATGTTTATTGGTTTAACCTCATTCACAGTCTTTTCCATAGTAATGGCCTCCATGACCGCCTCTTTTGTATTTTCGTAACATGGCTTGGGCGTTGGTATTGCCTCGAGTATTATCTGACCACCGCGCTTATTCATGTACTCCATTATAATTGTGGCATGATTGCGCTCCTCATCGCTGGCGCCTTTGAAAAATTTAAAAGCGCCGGGTAACGCCACATCGCTCCGATCAAAATGGAACGCCTATTGACAAATAATGGAAGCAATCAATTAATTCGTAATCAATTCAAGTGCAAAATAACTCTCACCATTGCCAGATAATCGTGACATGCCTTCAGCTCCAGATTGATTTGTTTGTTAAGCGCCTTTTCGCATTCACTGGAGAAATTTTGACGTACCAACAAACACATGAACCGCTTAAAATGTATACGTCCCGCAAAGTTCATAATTTTTTGTTTTTTCTATATTTGATGACGACAAATCCTTCAAAACGTCCGATTTGAATGTTTTCAAATGTGTAGAAAACAAAATAAACAATTTTCCAAAATAATTTTGCACTTACCAAAATAAAACAAAAAACAAGTTTTATGCAACGAATTTTGTTTTGTTCTTGCCAAAGAAACCAGTTGAAAGAAAGTTCGATAAAAACAACAGCAACGCACTGCGCCGGTGCAGATTTCAACACGATAGTGGGGTGAGGCAGGGACATACGTAAATAACTTTTCGCGAAATTGTAAAGAACAAAAAACAATTGAAAAATAGGAAATCTTGTTAAAACTTTTCGTGATTTTACAAATAATAGCGTGTAAAAAATGGAATTTTTTCTTCATTGTGAAAATCGTTAGCGACTAAAAAAAGTTATGTTCGAGATCCTATTGGCGTAATTTTAGGCAATTCTTGCTATTTTTCCCATATTTAACCATATGCGAGGAGTGATTTATTAGCGATTCGTAAAATGAGGTTCTAAAACGAGTTCGCAAATGCTAATGTAAATGAATAATTGGTGCGCATTCACTAACGATTCGAAAAAGATAAATTTATGATAAATAATTGAAGCAACTTTTACGCTTCGTTAACTAGCATGGATTTCCTGATGGCAGCGGAATTATTAACGATTCAAATGCGAGAATCATTTTCTAATAAAATGCGATTCCCTATTATCAATTTCAAATCGCATGAGTGAAAAAGTGAATACAATTTTCACAAGGTTTACTGAAAACTGCAAAATTTTCTTAATAAAATTTCCATAAACGAGTTGCATTTTTTATATCTCAATTTATCAATGCAATCAATAATAAAATAAATAATTATGATAGCTAGCCATAGTAACTTCTTTTCGTTTTTTATTATTATTTTTACTTCTTAATTGTAAATATTTGTTGTTTCATTTTAAATGATTTCATAATTGAACATGTTTGCGTTTTGTTTATTTTCGTAATACATAGTTCAAGATAATTTAAACTCTCTTGGAGGATCAACACTTTATGGGACAATAATTTATCAAGTTTATCTAAAATAGCTAAACAAAAAAATATACAATATGTAAGGCAACAATTGTTTAGTATTTGATTTGTAATCTGGTTTAACATTTAACTTACAACATGCATTAAAAAATAAAATAAAATTACATTAAATCTGTTGTTGGCTGTGTTTTACACAGCGCATGATATTGAATTTAGAATTTATTTGCATTTAAAATAGCATCTTTTTCCAGTTTCAGATTTTGCATTGAAAATTTGTTCTCATTTAAATGTAATGATTACGTTTAAAACGAAAACTAATATTAATACAAAATCTGAAACTTCTAATTTATTTTCATTCAGAATGTAATCCGAAAAAGGTTTGTTTATTTACATTTTGTGCGAAAATAATTTTTAAATGCGAAACACTTTGCAGTTTGTTAACTTTTAAATTAATTCTAAATCCAAAGTTTACAATTTTTTCAGTTATAATGATCTCGTATTATTAATATTTTTGTAAGAGCAATGGTCGCGCTACAGTTTCTTACAGCGTGTATTTTACTCGGAAGCCTATTTCATTATTTCCTCCGTGGTTTCGATCACTCAACTGCTTCGGGCAGATCCAATATTTTAGACACAAACTCCGATATATCTGTGTTGCGCTTTATGTGTTCAGCAATGAAGTTGTGCTGCAGCAATTGATCGTAATTTGGACGCGCGGTATATTCTTTTTGCAAACATTTTGTAATGAAGTCTTCAAATTCGGGGGAAAAAGCTCCGGCCTCAAGCCGCGGAGGATCATCCTTTACAACCTGTGTGTGTATTCAAGTATCGAACATAAATTTAATGATAACAAAATAATATAATTTAATAAAACTCAGATATTAAATTCACATTATTATGATTTCAAGCATTATCAGTATTCTGCCAAAACAAAAAAAAAATTATATGAAAAATCAAATTTAAATAGCTAATAGTAATGTTCATATAATATTGTCTAATGTGCATTTGATATTCAAACTCCCGTGTCTTATTGTTTTAATAGTTAAACATTGACAGCCAAATTTTAAATATAAATTGAGATCAGTTGATGCTTTAAGGTTGTTTTGCATTACAGCTTGACTTCATTTGCACAAGTAAAACTAAAGATCAGTTGCAAACTGCACCTTAAGCGAAGAAGAGGATAACTATTTATAACAAAAACTGTCAGTTTAGGTATAAAAGGGGTTTACTCTAGTTACTTTTTTTTCCTTTTCGATTTATATGTAACTGCTCTCTTTTAGTTTCACTTGTTCAATTGTGTTTAATATGTTTAATTTACGAAATTCTCATTTAGAATTAATATTTTACTTTCATTAGTTATTAATATTGTATTTTACATTGTAACAGTTTTTTGTAAAAAATATAAGATTTCTTTATCAACATTTTAATTCGATAAAACTTAAAATCTTGTTATAAACTTTAACTTTTACCCACCTGTCGCAATTGCTCGAATGGTGTCTTCCACGATGTATATGGGAATTTTCCAGTTGCCATCTCAATCAAGCTGATGCCCAACGACCAGACATCTGATCTTATGTCATAGTGTCCCGGATTGCCCGTCGGATCGATACGTTCTGGAGCCATGTATGGTTTGCAACCGGCATCAATTGTTTTAGCCACAGAATCGACCAAATAACCTGCAATGTTGATAATAGATTGAAGTTATTTCAAAACAGATACACTTAAAAATAAAACGAGTGAGAAAATAAAACAAGGTCGATTTATACCTGAGATGCCGAAATCACAAATCTTCACTTCGCCGCTGCGATTAATTAGAATATTCGATGGCTTCACATCACGATGGATTACCTTGAGGTTTGCGTGCAAATAATGCAAAGCGTTGACCACCGACATGGAAATCTATAATAAAAAATTATCGATTTAAATACTATCCTGCTTCTTTTCTTTAAAATATAAGGTAAAAATTCACAATACCAGCGAAAGTCCTAATAAAAAAAAATTCAGAATAGGTGGAATTGAGCTAAAAATAAGATTCCAACAAAAATTTATTGGCGCTCGGCTTCCCCAAAGGAGTTATTCGTTTTGGAGTTAGTTATAAAGCTATTGCAGGTTACCACATTTTTATTTGATAACTCTAAAATATTTGTTGATTGTGAGCATTTTTCGAAAATTTGAAGGGTTAAAGAGTGAAAAAGATAGGACGAAGCCGGAAAACCCAAAAATTGATCCAGCACTATCACTTACTTTTCCCAGTACACTCTCTTCCATGACCAGATTATTTTTGAACACTTTGGGATAAAATTTATCCAGACTGGTATCCATGACCTCCATGCATATCCAGACATCACCCTCTCGAAATAGCGCCCCATAAAAGTGCACCGTATAGGGACAATCGCTAGAGCGCATCGAAATGTCCAAATCCATAAGCAGGCGCTTTTGCTCCTTACGATTAACGGTTGCGGTAATCCGTTTAACGGCCATAACCGTGTTAGTTTTGGTGTGACGCATTTTTTCTACGATGCCGTAAGCACCACGACCTAAATCACAAATCTTTTCCAAGCCATCGGCGTCCACCTCAAACGTGCTGTCGCCGATTTGGATTGTGGTGCTAGAATCCAAATTGCGCGGGGGCAAGCTAACGGAAAAATTAACCATTAAAAATATTATTGTGGGTAGAGATAATATAAAACCAAAAACACATACATTTCTGGTTCCGGCTCCTTTTGGATTGTCATTTTCAGATTGGGTCTTCTGGCCATTTTGGAGTGGCTATGTGAATGTGTGTGTATGCACGTAGTTGCGCGTGTTAGTTTGTTCGCTTTAGAAGCTGGCGTAAAAATACTTTTATAAATTCTACGTTACTTTTTACCGTTGCGCGCGTTCAACTTTATTTTTTTTCTAACTTTTGAAACCACTTTTCTGTTTTGTTCTCGTAATTTGAACTTTTCTTATTTGCCTAATTAGGAATTTCGAGTTTGCAAATGTAGGGGCCGCCGGTCTCGCAAAAAATAAGATTTTAATTTTATCGTCTCGATTTTTCTTGTAACGTATGTTGCCCAGTTTTATTTCTAATTTGATGTGAATAACAAACGCATTTTTTTTAACAACGTGTTGCTTTTATAATTTTTGTAAAAAAAAAGAAATGATGAAAAAATACTGTTATGAAAAGCTTGCAAATTTTGAAGAATTTTGCAAATTACTTTTTCCGATTTTAATTTGTTAGTGATGAGGAAAATTATTATTTTTTTTTAAATATTCGTATCGGATAGTTATCAATGCTGCCAGATCCGTTAATGTTATTAAGTAACAATTTCACACAGCAGTGTAGCCACTCGAAAAATCATTTTGGTATAAAAAAACAAAATATCTCTCACAATGAATTTAATTCTTTATATTTTTGAAATAAACCTTTATTCTTTGTACCCCCATTCGAGTTGAACCATTCATCTGATTGCGATATTATTGTGTAAATTATCTTTTTCACTAATTTATTGAAACGGAACAGGGAAATCATAAACAATTTTAATGCAATATATCGTCAAGGTTTAAATCAAAGTATTAAATAAAAAAAAGCCGAGCGAAAATTATCGGCGGGGCCAAATGGCAGAAACCTAAGGTTTTAGCTTAGAAAATGTTTAGTAAAATAGCTACAAAGACGAATAAAAAACCAAATTCAACTCTATCCAAAAAAAAACTACCTACCACAATTACTACTTTTTATGTCCCTACTACCGAAATGGCATCCCTGTTCCACAGTTCATGAAGTTTGAAAAAAAATAGTTTGGAAAATTGTTCAGCAATTTGTTTGGTCGAAATGTGAAGGTGGAGAAAAGTTGCAAATAAAGAAGTGAAACGAAGGTACGACAAAGTGATTTTGCAGCATGACAACGATCAGCCAATGTTGCAACACTGGTCAAGAACTACTGGAAAACGCTGAAATGTGAAGTTCTACTCCATCCGTCGTATTCTCCAGACATCGCTCCTTCCGACTACTACTTGTTTCGGTCGATGATACATGGCCTGTCCCAGGAGAAGTTCACTTCATATGAACAATACAAAAAATAGGTTCATGATTGGATTGCCTCAAAGACGAGTCGTTCTTTTGAGCATGTATCCAAAAATTGCCAAACTGATGGGAAAAAGTTGTGGCCAGCGAATAAATATTTGAATATATTTGTAACCAATTTTGAACAATAAATCAGTGAATTTCGAAGAAAAAAAAAACGATTATTATCAATTCAAGGTCCTGAAAAATACAATAAAACAACGAATAAAATGCTTAATAACATTAATAGTCATTCATGCTAAATTATGACTCGAAATATTTCTGTAACAATTTTATTCATTTATATTTACAAATATTTGTATTGCATTTCAATAATGTGCGTGACATTTTTCTTAATTTGCCCACTTTATGTGAATCAGTTAAGTTTCGTCCACAAAATAAAGATTTTGTCAAAACTTTAGTTATATTAGCTACGATATGGCGTAATATGTAAAGTGGACGAGTAGGTGTGGCAGTTGAGAATCAGTAAATTTTCGGAATGTAACCAGAAGGATGTTGAGAGACTAGCTAGAGCGGGACGACCAGGAAGATCACAGCGCTTTTAATCGTCTAAAAAAACGACATAATCTTTTTACCTGTTTTCTTTGAATATTCTAATTTAAACAAAAAATTGCACCAGTTTGGCAAACCGTACAGTGCTGATAGTAATTAAAATTGTTGATGATGGAATAGTAGAGTATTCAACAAATTATAACATTAAAGAATTATTTTTTCTAAATTTATTAAAATTACAATTCCATCAAAATTGACTGTAAAGATTTAAAAGTATTGAAAATTCTTGCTTTAGTAATAAATTGGTTTTACGATCAGTTCTATATTGTTAATTTATTTAAATTCAAATCTTCATTCGTCTCTTCCACAGCAAAGTTGAACTTGAATCCTCTACCGCTCGAAGTCAAATCTAAATCTTTGTTAATGAATGAAGAACTTTCAGAGTTCTTCTCCGCTGCCACAGGCGGACTAAAATTGAAGCGGAAATTCTTGTCAGACGATAAGATTGCGGATTTTTTAACAAAGCTGGATTTCTTATTGGCATCGGCAACGGCCATAAATTTGATTTGTTTGGAAGCTAGAATGTAAATTAAAATGTATAAAAATTAATATAAATATTCTAAAATCGAATATGTTTGTTTCTTTGTCAGTTTGTATGTTCTATTATACTTAAATATTTATAAAAAGTTAAGTTCTAAGGAAAGTAAATTCTAATTTTTTTAAGCCAATTACAAAAATAAACAAACGCCACTGTAAAAAATTAACAAAAGAGAAAAGTCGGTAAAGCTGTCGTTAAGCAAATAGCTCCTGGCGATAGATAGTGAAATAAATAATAGTAATCTATATCAAACGTATAAACGTACGTCGATGACAAGCTGTACGCTCATGGTACCAGCTGTTTCCATACAAATTCCTTTCGGTAGAACTAAACAAATTTGCCGTGATCAGGATCTTAAGAATACACTTCAACCTTGCTTTTTTAGAATTAACTGTCCAATCTCTACAATAAATCTGAATATCAGACCGAAGCATTTGATTTACATCTTTGTGCTTCTCATTCCTCCCGCTTATTGCACTTTTTTTTTGCAAAATCAGCTTTCTACTCCTTACAAGATAATCAACAAGTTAGTTCCTTTTTTATTATACGTGTTTTGCCGGATCTGATTCCCACTAATAACGCGAAAATTACTTTAGCAGCAATAAATAAATATTACTTTCTTTCCTTCATTCAATACTTTTCGTGACATCTCTAGGAAAACCGACATCCATAGGATTCGCAGGAGATGGAGAAACATAATAAATATGATATAACTGAAAGGTAATTGATTGGGATTTAATCTTTAACAATTGAGATCAGTTCATAATTCAATTTTTATTTTCGATAAATTAACCCATGAAAGTACAAATTTTAAAAACAAAAATAAATATGACTATATCTCCTAGTAAATATCGCAAAATATAACAGGAGTATTTTGTATATGATAACGGGACACAATTTTTCTTGGAATCGGATTTTAAAGAGATTTTTAGGAATAACGCCTTTTTTTGATAACCTCGGGTATTCTAAATTTACCCGAAATATTTTATGTGTTTCCTCTTCTATTCTTCACTTTAGCTCAGGCAAAGCAAACGTTGCAAAATGTCTTTTGAAGAGATCCGATATCCGCTGATTTTCTTTCTTTTACTTTCAAATTCATACACAACTCTAAATCTCATTAGTTTAACCGGAAAACCTGTATGCATTTAGACTCGTTGTAATAAACCTACCAAGTGCCATTTTCTTTTCTTCCTCCTTCATCTTGGAACGGTAGTCCCCAAATGTGGCTTTCATTACTTGACGCTTCTTAATAAGTGGGGCTGTACCGCTTTTCAGCGTTTTTATATTTTTCGCCGTTTCGTCCGCTATTTGTAAAAAAAAAAATTAGAAATAACATTATTTTGGTTTTGTAACGTATCATACCAATCTTTTGGTTTAATTTGCCCGTGTTGAGTGATGTCTCCAACTGCTGCACGCACCAGCACAATTCAAGATCAAACTGCACATCGCTTTCAGCATCACGTGCGGGCGGTGCAACGAGGGGCGGGGGTTTCTTGAGTGATTTAGCCGTCTTTATTTTACTCATTTTTTATGTTTATGTATATTTAAACATATAAATGCAGTTGATTTAATTTACAAAACCACGATGCAAATGAACAATATTAAAGGAGGACGTATCAGTATTCTTCGCCATCAACAACAGCTGAAAATGAACACCAACAATAACAATAAACTTTAACATGTATTTATGACATTTAAAGTTGCCAGAAATTAATCTCACATCTCACATTAAAACTACTCGGCGTTGGCTTTCAAGTATTGATGTAATATTTCAAATGTTTTTATTTTACTTCATCAAATCTTTTGATTTTATCTTGTTTAAGAAAATTGTACCTTAACAAATTTTGTAACACCGGATATGAACAACCAATTTGTTGTTTTCATAGAATTGGAAATATGTTAACAATTTATTTTATTTGTGTATGAACAAGTTTAAAAAATATTTTTTTTAACAATTATTATTTTAAACCAGGTTAAAAATTTCAAAATATACACCAAATTATATAATTTTTTATAAACAATTTTATATATGAGTACTATTTAATGATTGTTGAGACAATTTATATTCGACCCACTCACGACTTTTGGTGGTACATGTGTATACTATACATATACAAAATAAATTGTCAACTTTTCAAACTGAGCAAGAATTGTTTTATGAAATTTTGTCTATATTTATTTTTTGCAAACATATAAAAAATTTACTTTTTTTTAATAGGATGTTGTCTTCTGAAAACAACATATATGTCATGTGTTATTTCTTGGTTACATTTTTTAAGGTACACTTTCCTTTAAAAAGTTGCAATAGTGGTGCAATTAAACATTTGCAAATAATAACATTTTACAAAAAATAGACATATGCAGCGTCATCACTACGGAAGAAGTTTTCTTAATCTGGAAAAAATATTTTGGAAATTTTGGATTTAAAAGAATGTAATATTTTTTAGTTTTGGAAGAATTTTTTCAAAAAAGTACCTATATATGTCTTTTTTATATAATTAATTTTTTGAACCCATTATTATTTTTATTTAATAAACGGTTATAGAAGCACTGCAACCTGAAAGGAGTTTGGTGCAGCCCCTTTTCCTACAAATTCTAGACTATTTATAAATGTTGTAATACTTGTGGGTACATTTTAACCATATGATTTAAATCTAAAATCCAATTCTTAACTACTACCTATTTTAATTTCCCTTTAAAACTCTTTAAGTTTTTCTTTGTTTTGTTTTCTTTCGTTTTTAAACTAAACTTTTAAGCATACAGAAAATTCGAAAAATGTTATTATATTTTGTTTAATTTGGATGATATTTTTAAGATATTTCAGTGGTAACATTGAACACATGTTAATGCAATGAAAATATGAGTCCTTCGTTCATCTCAATAGAACGAAACTTTGTCAGATATTACATCCTCTGTTAAAAATTTTCTAACTAGTTTTTTAAGAATTTATTTGATTATGTGGCAACTCTGTGCACTAAATAAGAAAACGAAAAATGCCAACTTCCTGCTGTCAATCGCAAAGTCTTTCTTTTTCCTTTATCCGTCGTCGGAGGTGGGTGCGAAATTTTAGCTGCAGTTTTCTAATTCTTTTAAACTCTAATTTTTCTAATTTAAATTGTAATTTTTTTATTTATAGTTCTGCAATTGATTCATTTCAATAAAACAAAACAACAGACAACATGGTTGCCGTCAAGAAACAAGTAAGCTATTGAATATTTCAATCCGTGGCCACCACGTGTGACATCGGAGCACCATAGAAAAACCTAACCTCAAATACTAAACTTTAATTTTCTTATTCTACAGAAAAAAGCTTTGGAAAGCACCAATGCTCGTCTGGCTTTGGTCATGAAGTCTGGCAAATTCTGCTTGGGCTACAAGCAGACCCTGAAGACACTGCGTCAGGGCAAGGCCAAGTTGGTGCTGATCGCCAGCAACACCCCAGCGCTGAGGTGAGATACGACACGACTCAATGGCTGAAAGTGAACGACTACTAAGAAGTAGTTTTCCATTTCAAGTTGTATTTTATTTTGTTATCTCCAAGTGTTGGAACCATATGGAGTCTTGCGGGACTGAGAAGTATGCTTCCACTGCGATTCTGATTTGCAAGTCTGAATCGATTTGTATTTCGTAAAACAAATAATGGAAACTATGGAGTAGTCTCTCAAGTGGAGGCAGCCCATATCTAGCACAAAGCAATGACATTCAAATGGTTCCAGCGAAGAGATGGCGTAAGTGCTTAAAAAATGCAATTTATGTATGCATTTTCGTATTTTAATTTTTTTTTTAATGATGAATGTATTTTTCAGACTTTCTCTGTTGAAATTTTTTTAATACTAGAGACTCTTTCTGATTCAATTTATAAATATTTAACTTTTTTTTTTAAATCGTAATTGTTTTAACATAGGGAAAATTAATTTTGTCTTCCAGGAAATCTGAGATCGAGTACTACGCCATGTTGGCCAAGACTGAAGTTCAGCACTACAGCGGCACTAACATTGAGTTGGGCACCGCCTGCGGTAGATATTTCCGTGTCTGCACCTTGTCCATCACCGATCCCGGAGATTCGGACATTATTCGTTCATTGCCAGACAATTAATTTAAGAAGGGAGACATATTTATATCCGCAAGGATTGAAGTGATCTTTTTTTATATTAAAAAAAAAATATATGAAAACTATTCTGTACAAATAAAGAATTTTGTAATTTGAATGAAAATCGGTTTGTCTTTTATTAAAAAAAAAGAACTATCGTTTACAAGACGATTTCATGCGCGGCTGCGCTGAGGTCGGTGTGGGATGCGAAGGTGCGCTGTTGACGCGTCGCCGCCCACTCTTTTGGATGTGCGCGCTTACGGTGATGGTGCATGTTGGCGCTCACTTTGAACGTCTTCGGACAGTGTGGACACTGGTACAGATCTTCGCCTGTATGCGTAGTCATGTGCTCCTAATGGAATTATCGCGAAAAAAAAATCAGTTCTAAAAACTACATTTGTTATTTTTTTTTAATGGTACCTTTAATACGACTGCCACTTTGAATGCTTTGCCACAAATGTTGCACTTGTACTTGCGCTCCTTCTCATGCATGTACTTTTTGTGGCTTCGCAGAGCATCTTCGGTTAGCGCAACTTTGCCGCATTCGCTGCAAACATAAACAGTAGAGCCGTCGTGATGTGCGAGTCGTTTATGTCGGCCCAAACTAAACTTTGAATGTAGCTGTGCTTCACACTGGTCACAAGGCCATTTACGCTTGACGCCGTCATGCTCGAGCAGATGCCGTTTCAGCGCTTTAATTAAGTTCCTTATATAAATTTTATTACTCAAACTAGAATCGGTTAAATAAATTACCATATCGCCCGCGAAAGGATTTTCCACACTGGTCGCATACGCCGCTATGTGCGGTATTGTGTACGTTACGTACGTGAATGTTAAGTCGCGTTTCCAGAACAAAACTGCAAAAATATATTTAAAAAAGTACAACTTTAATTTTTCAAATGCATTGCTAAAAAATTATTTCGTTACTATTATAATTATTTTATTTAGCTTATAAATAATTTTTTTTAGATTTAAAAATGGTGTCAATTAGTAGAATGATAGTTTGTATTAGAAAGATAATTATTTTACCATTCACTCCGACCATAGGGAGTATAAAATATTCTATATAATATAAAACGAAACGACAAAAATATTTCAAAAATTACAATTTAATTTTAAAAGGATACTTAAATCAAACTTTTTTAACATAGCAATCAAATACAGAAACGATTAAAAAATTTTCATTCGATACCCAAAACTAATTTCCGACCGAATATTCGGTTTTGGTTTCGGCCGAATATCGCGTTTTCGACCTTCTCCTTGGCCCAAACCGAAACTCAATAAATTTTTCTTTAAATGGATATTTTTATTGAAGCAGGAAAAATATACAGCGAAATGTGGACAAGCTTTTGTTTTAAATTATAAAATTTAATTATTATTAAGCGGATGAAGATGATATCTAATAAAATCAAATTTTTGTTTTGCTTTTATTCGTTGAATTAATTTGTACATTTTTCCTCAGTTTAATAAAAAATATCCACTTACCCTATCGTTATTGAAAAAATTTTACTCATAAGACATGACAATCAATGTGATTTTTAAAAAAATATTCTATTATACAGTATATATAGGTACATAATTGTTAATATTTTTTGCTTTTGTTTGTTCTATACATGAGCACATTGGAGTTTATAATAAGTGCTTTAAAACTGCTGTATATAGTAAATATAAATTTTAACTAATTATTTTAAAAAAAAATGCAGTAAAAATAAATGTTTACTGATTCTGAACAAGTTACTGGTAGTAAAATATTTAACAAATCATTTAAACAAAAATAAGATTAATTTTCAAACCCTGTAGAAACTTTCAGTCAAAATTAAGATAATGTAAATAAAATTTCATTCTCAGTAAAAAAAATAAATGTTTATTGCTATTTTTGCAATTTTCTATGAATTACCAGTAAAAATGTATTTTGACTGCAATTTTACCGGTAGTGCAAATGCCCATCAGTGGTTTGGAATAAAAATTAAATTCAACAACATGACAGCCTCTGATATCAATTTAATAAATAATAAGAAACAAAACATTTGAATTTTGTATCAATTTTAAAATAAAATGATCCAATACGAAGAAAATAACATTCAATGGACGGCGCACTTTTTTAAGGCAACAATTTGCAAAACTTGACTAACTTTTTTTACTACAGGAATGGCCATTTTTATTACCGGTACCAAAAAAATATTCTAAACTTTTTCCAAAATAAACTCGATCAAAACATACCCCTTGCCACAGTGCACACATACAAAATCCTTGCTACCGGTGGCATGTGTGTCCATATGACCGCGTAGCACACCAATTTTTGCAAAGCGTTTGTGACACACTTCACACTCGTGACGTCGCTCCTTCATTTCGGCGGTGTGCATCGATTTGATGTGAGTGGCGAGACTGCGTCGATTTGCGCTGCACTTGCCGCATTCGGCGCACTTAAAATACTCGGGATTAAGATGTACATGCAGATGATCGACAAGGTGAAAGCGATGAAAATACTTGCGCTGACAGCAAACTACATAACCCTTGGCGTTGTTGTGCGCCTCGCGAAAGTGTCGACAAACCGCTGAGAAATCGGAACAGACTCGCGCGCACAGATCGCACTGCATTTCCCGTTTCCAGTGCTCGGCAATGAAAGCCTCCTGTTCGAGCACTTGCGATGTATGTTGTTGTTTTTGTTCGGGCGTTCGTTTTATTTTCTCTTCGCAGATGCTGGCGGTTTCGACGGTTGGAGTTTTATTCAATTTTGTTTTTCGTTTTCCGATTGATCTTTTGCTTTGCGCTCGACTACGGCTTTTGGGTGCAGCTTTTCTGCTTAGTAGAGGTTTATCGTCTTCGTCATCCTCACCATCGCTAGTGGCATTTAATACTTCGTCGAATCGATAGTTATTCTCTTCCGGCAGTACTTGCACTGGATCCACATCCTCGTGGAAGTTCTCTTTTAGTGTTTTATCTAAAACGTGAGTCGTCTCCAAATCAATTTCATATTCCAATTTGACGAAATCATCAAATCGCATTAACGCTTCATACTGCTCCTGTGCCT
This sequence comes from Suillia variegata, assembly GCA_949127995.1. Classification (NCBI taxonomy): domain Eukaryota; kingdom Metazoa; phylum Arthropoda; class Insecta; order Diptera; family Heleomyzidae; genus Suillia; species Suillia variegata. The sequence continues at coordinate 19,596,306 of OX421846.1, forward strand.
TTAATACAGTCAGCTGGAATCGGTGGAATTCGCTGATGCTGTTCCAGCAGGCGGCGCATATGACGCGCGAGTACTTTTGTCCATTTGTGGTAATTGGGCTAACATTACGCAGCTATTATGAATTTGGAAATAAAGACACAATCAGAGAACAATCCTTCTTGGTCTCAATTGATATGAATAGACTTAAGCTCACCTGCTCCTCAAAATATTTAGCTGTCATTTCGTAGGTTTCGTTTTGTTGTCCCTCAGCATCGTACAATTCCTTACAATCTTCACAATCGCTGATGCACAAACGACAAAACATCCTCATGGAATAACAAACCAATTCCAATAGAAACGTAATTTACAAAGTTGAGTCCAATGCAGATTTAAATTTTATAAAAGCATCTTGTAGGTTGAGTTTCTACTAGAATCTTTACAGCGGCTACTTATGGCAGAATGCGAATATCAATTAAAAAAAAGGTAAGTGATGACGCAAATTCTTGGTGATTTGCATTTTGGAACTTGTTTTAAAAATAAAATAAACTTTTGAGTAAGGTTCCAAATTAATAAAAAAAAAATCGTCAGTGGTGTTCCTTTACACATTTGTGCTTATTTTTTTTATCAAATAAAAGCAGTTTAATTGAATGAGACACATATATAAATAAATTATTATGGCTTAAGTGCTCCGTTGACTCCGATTTTAATTTTTCTTTTTACCAGATATGTGGGCGTGAGAGCTGAATTTTTTAGTGTAAAAGAAAATGATAGGAAAACTTCACAGCCCCCATGCCACGCCTTTTCTATTATTTTCTTTTACACTAAAAAATTCAGCTCTCACAGCCACATATCTGGTAAAAAAATATTAAAATCGGAGTCAACGGAGCACGCTTTTGCTTGTTCCATCATTATTATTAAAAAATGAATGCAAACATTTAAAAAAATGTGACTCTGTTTCGTCGCTCTCTCCCATTGCAACTAGAAACAAAAGTGGGGCAAATGGGAAAGGGACGCAGGTGGGTGCCAAATTATGTTTTCATATCTATCATCAATCAAAACAAACTGGATTTTGAAAATTTTCTTAAAAATTATTAGATACGATTATTTTTTGAAGTTGGTAGCCTTAAATAGTACTCTCAGCGTGTTTCTCTTGATTAAAATCTTAATTTATATCAGAAGATAGAAGATATGTAACACATATACCAAATTAAGGGCTTTAATCCTGTACAATTTAGGTAAAATTTTAAAAAATGTTTATATCTCTAAAGGTTTTAGAGATATTGCCTTAAAGTACTCTTGATTGTGAATATTTTTTTTGCGATTCGCCATTATCTGCACTTTTATAAATTTTTTTAAGGTATTTTTTTTTCAAAAAGGTACAAACAAAATGTCTAATTAGGTACATACAATAATTTAGAAATATCATCACTGGTACCTGCCCTAATGTCCGTCCAAACAAAGTACACATATGTTGTAACTGTGTTTTGACAGTTCGATTTTTCTCAAAACTAAACGAATTTGTGTTTTTCTTTTTTGGTTGTTGGGGGTGGACAATATTGTATTATTCAATAAAAACATGAATTACGACTTTTTACGTGGCTACACAATCCCGACGCACACCACGGAAGCAACTGCTGAACCAATGCCGCAGCCGCCACCGTTGCCGACCGCGCTTTATGGCTACTGCGAAGGCTACGATGTGCTGGGAACTGGAGCGTCTTCAACAGCAAATCAAACCTCAGCAGAACCATGGAATCCTTCACCGCCGACTCAGAACCCTGCGGTTGTAAGCTATCCGCCGATATCGAATCGTTATGTACCACCAGGTAACTTAAGTGAAATAAATTTGTGTTAGTTGTTAATTCGGTGAAGAGCGCTAGCTTCTTTTCTATGATTTGGTAATTTCGCTTCAAATAGAATTTGAGGTTTTAATACAAGTAACAATTCTATTTCGTATGATGTTAAATAATTTTAGATGCAATTGATCGTACAATCTTTAATAACTGCATACAAAATGTGTGCCCAATTGGGGTTTATATACCCGCGATTGCTTATTATATTTTTGTCGAAATTATATTTAAAGTAAGAAAATCCTTTATCTTTAATGTGTTTTAATTTGTACAGTTTCGTTGCTAAATTGTTTATATCGTCGGAAAATCTGTTGTAGGCTCGTCCTCCTGCATGTAGATATCGGTGCTTAGTAACTTCTCGATTGCACCGCGCTATTACTAAGTTCCATATTTTTATCGTAGCGAATCTATGTGTTTGTTCTTGATACGCCACAACTATTAAAGCTGATGTTTGTTTTATTTTTGTATACCTGCAGCAAAAATTGATATTGATATAGTGTGATCAAAGGTTAAATGTTTCTAAACTCCTCCGCATACAATTGATGACTTGGAAATCTTGCATGTAGCCGAAAGACCGTTTTAATATTTTTTTTCTGCATTCTTATTTTTTATTCTAAAGTATTTGTATATGTCCAACACATCGATATACACATGTCGAATGGGAATGAATCATTGGTAAATAGTTTCTGTCTTAGGCCAAACAATATGTAATTCACTTAATCTATTTTGGTTGTATTGCCGATGCTTACTGAAATAGGCAATGTTAAATTAATCGCTTCTAATACAAGGATAATATATTAGAATCTTTTAAGACGTGAGCAGTTCAGAGGTCTCAGCAAGTGAGATTGAGCTTTGAACCCCTTGAGAGTAGCCAAATAAGTTCAATGATTTTAATTTTTATATAAGTTCAATGATTTTGAGTTTCATCTGAGTGATTTTAGATGCAATGTATGTTGTTTCTGTCACGTTAGTCTTCGCTCAAGGTGCACACCAAGAATTTCATTTCGGTGCATTCGGGTACAGTCAATTGAGAGTTTATTATTAAATTTGTACAATAAGAGCTTTATTTTAACATATAATTAAAAAGTAACAAACATGAACCACGTCAAGATAAAAAGGTGTGGTCATGGCCGGATTGGCTTCTAATAGGGCATAAAAGCAACCAGTGTACAAAATTTCTATTTCTATACAAATTACTATTTCACAAATATAATGAATTTATTTTTTATTACACAAATTTCAAATGCATAGTTAAAATATTACATAAATGAAAATTAAAGTTTTAAAGTTCAGTGTAGTATTTCGGTCTCCAAGCCTATTATACCTTCCTTTGCATTCCTATACATGTTTCCTATATAGTGCATTAAGTTCCTGAGCAATAGTGGTGGGCGTGAAATATATCCGACCTTTTTTAAAAGTACATTTTTGGTAAAGTTGTCTACGATGCTCATTCGGTTTTTCTGGAGCAATATTAGCGAATTAATCGAAAAATTTTACTTAGTTTTACAATTGTGGATGTCTGTTTGTTTGTCCGTCTCATTACAGCCTTAGTCTAAGATTGAAATTTGGTATATAAGTTCGGCAAAACGAAGATTATTTTTCTACTAGTTTTTATAAAATTTGATTCTTTTCCAGGTAAGCATGGCACTAAATTACGACCAAACCTCCCAACGCCGCGCCAACCTCAAAAGCGTAAATACAACAACGGACCGGGCAAACCTCCTCAAGAGGTACCTGCTGAAACCACAGCAGACGGTAAAATGGCCATGTTTCATGGCCGCGACCCAAGCTATCCCGATGAGTTAAACGCATTGATACGTGCACTGAACTGTCAGCTGTGCAACGTGCAGATGAACTCGTTTCACAGTGCTAAGGACCATTTTGAGTCAAAGGCGCACGATCGCAATATTAGTGGTTGGCTGGCGCGCAACTTTACCGAAAAAGGTCTCAATCCCCCCGAAGTGAAGCGTTTCATTCGACAGGGAGGTCCCTCCGGTCCCGATGCATTTCATTGCGAAATTTGCGATCTGAAACTGACATCGTTAACGCATGCCAATCAACATTACGCTGGGCGCAAGCATCGCCTGGTCGCCGGTAATATTTCGAAGCCCTCTGGCGCTGGTTTCTATAACAGCGAGGGTAAATGGACGCGCACCGGTACTCGTCTAACGCCAAACGTTGACAATGATGGACGCTTTGGTATTGGCGATCAGTTCAAATACGAATCGATTATAGCGGCGGGCACAGTCAGTACGGTTCCAGATACGACCACTTCGGCCGATGGCGAACAAAAAGTTACTCCTGTCGTAGTGGTCCCCATAGCAGTTGCAGCCATTACTGTGCCGCCAGCTGGTGCGCTGCACTGTCAGTTGTGCAATATTAGCGTCACATCACAGGGACAAATGACGATGCACCTGGAAGGTCTCAAGCATCGCAAGAAGTTAAAGCAGAACGGCATCGAGATGCCGCCATTGCCACCAAAACTAGCACCTGTCGACGTTACTATTCCACCGGTAGCGACTAGTGATTCCATTTTGGAGAGTATTGGTGATACGTCGTCAGTTGACCTTTCAGAGGATTTGTCCATGTATCGCACGCCCACTGGTTCTTACTATTGCAAAACGTGCAACATGTCCATGTGCCACGTGTCCGGACTGACGCAGCACATGATGGGCAAAAAACACATAAAAAAGATGGCCGACGAAAAGCAAGCCGCCAACAAAACCGCAGCTGCCGTCACGAAGAAGTAGACGAAAAGAATTTCAAAATGAGTTGAAAAAATCAAACTGACCTATTAACGAGTTTCTAAATACTTATAATAAAATGTTTGTTCCTTATTGGTGTTATCTTCTATCTGATTCGATCATAATCTTTTAAAATGAAATTCTTAGAAAAGCAGACTACGTTTATTTTAACTTACTTGAATGAATTAATATAGTTATTAAGTTTTTACTTAATTTAAAAACCTAATTAAAACAATGTATGAATATTCTAATATTTCTAATACTGTTATTAATTTTTGAGTTTTTTCTAATCGAAATTATTTTTTTACATTTTATATAAGCCAATATCAATTGATTGTAATTATTTTGCAACTATTTTGTTTTTCTTTGATCAATAGACATTTTTAGTTCTAATAAAATAAACAAAAAATATTCTGCTCTTAGATTAAATTAAATTCTGATTTTAAACTTTGTTATTGTTCCAACGGATTTGCACAAGCGAGGGGCTGAGCACGACAAACCCGATCTGAATCTCAAACCCATCTACGACATGTATCGTGTTTCCATTAAGTTCAGTCTAACGGAAAATGACTAAATTAATTAACATAAAAAAAACTTATATTTAAATAAAAGAGTGTTTGAATTTTAATAAAATGCTCCTGGAAAAAGGCGTAAAATAAATTAGACGCTGTGATTTGTTTTAATTGAGTTACCAACAGTTTCAGATTTCTATGAATTTTTGTGCCAGAAGCTGCGTTTTAACTCTAGAAATTTAAACTAGTTGTTAAGTAGAAAACCACGGTTGAATAATTTCTGAATTTTTTTCTGCCTTATTTTGAAGTTTGTTTTTATTTACTTATTGTTTTTGTAGTAACCATGGCAACTTAACATAAATTTTATTTTCAAAGCGAGAAACAATATCAAGGTGCAGAGGGACATTCTACTTTCCTCACCTTGTATTTTTTACGCCGTGTAGAAAATTAGAAAAACCATGCAATTTAGTGGAAGTATTTTTTGAATCGCATTTTCATACTGTCATCAATATTTATAACTAATAATATTATTATTATTATTATTATTATTTGCAAAAAGCTTTTGCGACCTGAAAAGCTTTAATAAAGAATATTATTAGTCAAGCTCAAGTGTTCAATACCGAATTTGAACTGATTATTTACACTGTAACTATTTTTAATAATATTTTTCAGCATAGAAAGGAGTGGTTTGTATGGGAGGTGGGCGTGGTTCTAATCCGATCACACAGCTTTGTGTTGCTAGTAATGTGATAAATATTGAATTTGAATTGGATATCTCCACTGGAACTATTTTCATTATTTTTTTTTTCGCATGGGGAAGTTTATATGGGAGGGGGTAGTAGTTTTGGTCCGATCTTACCTATCTTAGAACTCAGATTCCGAATAGGAGTTCACTTACTAATTTTTATAACTATGTCTGTAGTCGCTGGAACAGACAGACACAGATGGACGGACGGACATCGTTAAATCGACTTAGTATCCGACGTGGATAATTTATATATATATATATACCTAGTCATACCTACCACACCCATTTATGGGCGTTACAAATAGAAGATCAAACTCAATTTACCTTTTGGTAAGTGCACTTGTACTTGGCGAAGTAGCGCGACGAACGTCTCTCTTTATATTCAAAATATAAAGGATGTAACTGTTAACATCAAGATAACACGTAAATAAGACAGTTCGTAAAATTGGTACATATGAATATACTCACATGTATGTATGTACATATTTGTAAGTATGAAGCGGTTAAGTTAGGTACATTTTCATTACTTTGGGAAATTAAGCGTTTTTTTTTTAGATATTTTCACATTAAATTCTATGTCGGCTCAATTTTAACCAATAAGAGAATTATATTCGGCTTAGCCGAAGCTTAAATACCTGACACCAAAAAAATATCTTCTTTTAGCACATAAGTGCTACCTGTCTGGTAACTCTTTGTAATAACTTTTTACCCGCAGCATCTTCAGTGATATTAGATCCAGCGCGATTAGATCCAGCGACTATCACAGTTAAATAAAAATTACCAACAAATATACCTAAATACATTTTTTTTTAACAAATTAACTTAATATTATAATATTTCTTTCTTTTTATTTGTTTGTTCCGTTTTCACACCTAGTCCTAGTGAACCGATCTTAAAACTTAAAAAACTTACGAGTATATCAGAATGGGTCTGGAAGGAAGATAGGCTTTATGAAATTAAGTACAACATATAAGATTGTTTTGCTTATATTACTTTTAAAAATGAAAAATTTGGTATTTGAGCTGACCAGGTTACTGTCGACAACTTCACCAAAAATGGGCGTGGTTGGATCATTGTAAAGTTTTTCGTTCTACCATAGGAACGTGATGTCGACAACTTCACCAGAAATAGGCGTGATTGGATTATTGTAACGTTTACCGCTATACCATAGGTGTATGTTGACCATCTCACGAAATGTGGGCGTAAATGTGGTCGGGTTAATTTAACATCCATCGTCATACAATATATAGTATTAAGAAAGTAAAGCTTTACGATGATAACATCTGGTATGTAGGTGTATGTATGGTGACCATTTCTACCACTTCGCAAAACTGGATGTGGTTGTATCAATTTAACGCCCACCACAGTATCTAAGTAACGTAGTGCTCTATAATGAAAACATTTGGTTAGGAGTTGTATGCCGATGAAATCTACTAAATCATAAACTTATTACTCTACGATGATAAAATTATCTTAATATTTCATTTAAATAACCTGATCACTGTAGTGTATTTAAATTGGAAATAGCTATTCACGAGGCAACGTCTGGGCTTTTGAAAAACAAGATATCAGGTATTGATATTCTTATTCTATTAGACAGACAAACTGCTCTGAGAGCCTTGTAACCAGTTAAAATCACATCATGTTCCCGGACATAGGGACATTCCAGCCGATGAACTCGTTCGACAAGGTACCTAAAATATATTGTATCCAATAAAAAGGAATATGGTATTCCTCTATCAATATGTAAACTCCTCACTTGGAAGATTTTTATCAAGAAAACTAACCTCAGAAGGATGGAAAAAAAAGGATGGGAAGTAGTACATGCAACATTTCGCTTATGATATGGCCATAGTTGAATATATCGCACTGTGATATAATTTGTTGCTTAGTAATCTTATCTGACCAGAAAGTGCACTATTTTATTTACTCATAATTCGATTAAATGGGGGAAATTGATACAGTTCACATTTGCATACAAATATAATTCCAGAAAAAGTGGGCGAGGCTGTATATGTGAATGTATATTAATTTTTATCAACTAATAAACTTAGACAGGATTCTATAAAAATATCTCGAACATAGCCGGGTACTTAAAACTGATTTTGTATATAAGTAAATTGGTGTGAAATATTTTTTTCCATCTGTTTCGCAATGAAAATAAAAAAAATTGGTGGAAATCGACAAATGGGCGTGGCAAAAATAAAAGGGACACTGATTTATATGTTTGTAGGAATATTGTTACATCGACCATGCCTTCTTATGGTCTTTGCAAATGGAAGACCACACGCTATGTACCCTACGGTTCGTGTCTAGGGTATAATGACGTCATTATGCTTGCAGAAATTTCTCGAACATGTTTTGTGGCGACTGTACCGGTCTTTCGCATATTGTGAATCATGCACAGTGGGACAAAGTGTCCTCTATGGCAGTCAAAATCTAATCGGGAGCACCTCCAACCTACACCTGAAAATACACATTGGACAAATTTCATAATTTTTATCAAACGTACTTTAGCAATAAGTCTATCGAGATTCATTAAGCATAGATTTAACATACCCAACCCGCTTATATAGTATGTAGTAAGTATATACAAACATTACAATTTATTTTAGAAATTGTGCAATATGTTTCTTGTCGCAAGCCGACGATTTGTAAATTATTTTTCTTGAACAATTTTGGCCGTCTTTGGAGATTTAAACTTTTATGTCCAACATTATAAGATTCAAATTTAACCTAGAAATGACGTCATCAAACTGCTAAACGTGCAGACATTTCTAGAAAATATTTTGTCGTGACTGTACTCGTTTTCATAACACAAGAGTCATGTGCACAGTGGGACAAAACTGCATTTTTAGTAACACATTTCATTTCTTATATAAATAGAAACTGCAACTAACAAAAATGTTGGCCTTTATTGCATTTAACAGTTTTAAATTAAAATAAGATAAAACATATCTTATTTTTCGAGTTTTTGAAAGAAATTAAAAAATCCTTAAAAATTCCCAGCTGTCTAAATAAAATCGGGCATCATCTAGCAGCCACGCCCCACTAAATACTGATCAGTACACACTTCTAGCACTATAAATTAAAACGAAATCAAAGTTGTCTTCTGAGATGTTCATTTTTGTATTTCTGCTTTTCAATTTTACATACAGTTAAATTATTTTAAAACTAATGTCGAAAAGGTAATTTTTGTAAAAATGTTTTTGCAGTCCGGTTGCAGCATATTTAAACAATACATGTAAAAGGGGCGTGGTTGGCGCCCATCATCGAACAAGTGTTTAATCTACAAATGCAAGATCAACTCAATAAACAAATTTATGTACGATTAAAAGAAAGAACTAAATAAACTAGAATCCATTTGAGTCAAGTTTCAAATAAGAAGCGATTAAATTACAAAATGATATAGCAGCAGCAGCTCGTCTCTTTTCATAAACAAAGAATCGTTCAAATTAAACTTCTTATAGCATAGTAAGTAAGTATTATTCAAGTGTGAATGAATGCATTTAAATTTGGATTTTGTGGAATATTCGCTCCCCGTAGAGAGTATTCATAAAAATGTTTTTGTGTATTTTGTTTATTGAGGAGTTTCTTGTTATTTCTCGTTTATATAATAAAAGTATTTTGTAAATTGGATGAATCTTATTTTACTTTCTTATTATTTCGGTTGTTGTTTGTGTTGTTTTTTTCTTCTTTAATTTATTATTTTGTTTTTAGTTAATAGTTTTAATAATATTTTGTGTGTTTTAAATTAGTTTCTGCCGCCCGTCTGCTGTTGGTAGACTTCGATGGTATCGCCTTCTTCCATTTCCAAAGATGTTGGGGTATCATTCTCATTGATAGGTTGACCATCAAAGCGAAACCGTACCACTTGCATGGAAAGCCCCTAAGGAGACAAACAAGGTAAAGATTAAGTAGGTGTAATTTAAGAAGAGAACACTAGTTATTTGTGTGGTTTCAACTTACCGCTCTATCGCAATAAGCGTTCATCAGCTTTCTAAGAGGTGTATGCTTCTTGATTTTAAACTGTACGACAGCGTTATCCTGTCCCAGGACTTTAAGGTTGATGTGCTCTGTTTCGGCTCCCTGCAAATATTTATAAGGTTAAATTATTAAATTAAACTATATTTAACAAATAAACTTATAAGGAACATTTTTCAAGTTTTGAGTAAAGCGACGACCTAATTTTTAAACGATTTTAACCATTTTAATAGCTCAACTATATTTATAACATTTTGTAGTTTAAACTGTGGTGGAAATAGCATTAATGTAGTCTTATGCCTAATCATCAATTGGACAAATTTTAGTGACGGCCGTCAGAATACCGAAAAATGGTTTCAATAAACTTAAACAAATTTTGTTTATTAACTTTACTAATACGCGATCATTTTACAATTTGTGAGGCGCATATATAAGTTAAATTCAAATTTAATAACAATAAAATGTTTTTAAAAAATTAAAATGAGAATTTTATTAAACTCAAACATTTAAGCAAATCAATCTAGCGGGACAAAATTTCTTTAATAAAACAAAAATACACTAAGAAGTGATGCTTTTCATTCCAGTTGTTACAAAAGCGTTTCGTTTTCGATATTTTAAAAGTCTGAATTTTTAATTCATTACTTTCGACCCGGAATCGACTTCGGATTCGGAATCGTACTGAAAACTGGTTGATCAAAGAAAAAAACATCAACAAATGAAATTTTTGCAACTCTGATCCGAATTTCTGAACAAGGGGTGTTTATTTCAGGTAAAAACTATTCTTACAATTTATTCTTAAGACCAAAGCAGTGAAATAGGTTAAAGACAAGTTACTTCGAAATTCGGCAATACGAACAATACGCAGCTGGCTTTATTATATTAGAATTTTGATGTGTTCTTCGACTAACTAAATCTTAAAATTTATTTCAAGCTATTATCAAGACTGGAAATAAAGAAAAAGATGTTTTATCTTAATTAGGAATATTAAAGGTTTAAGTTTATCACAAAAAAAAAAAAAAACAAAGATATATATGTTTATTATTATCGCAAATATATAAAAATATATCAATTCATTAGCTTACGCACTTCCCCTAAAGTGTACATAATATGACTTGGTTAAGTTAGGTTAAATTGACTGATCTAGAAGATTACACATCGACCAGTAATGGTCCTCAATGTATCCAAAATAATGTAGATATGTTTAAATGTGATATACACTGTAGCGATCTTAAGCACACACGACATAAAAACATATCAAACATTGTGAAATAAAAACAATTTATATATATGTATTTACTTTCTGTAAACGAATTCAAACGTTTTTTGTGAACTATGAAAATTTAATTACTATTGTGAAAGGTACCTCGCTTCCCTCGACAGAATTGAATATCTACTTTTTACGTTTTAGAACATTCATACGAAACTGTGGAGAGTAATAGAAAGATTACTTTTACGTTTTTCTTTTTGTTTGTTTATAAGATCGGACTTAATTTAATTTTATATTTTTTACTAGTCGCCAGAAACCGAAACAAATAACGGTATATTTTGGTATAACGTAGTTTCCAATTCAAGAGCACAATTGAGAAATTAAAATTTAATCTAATAGGAATTTCGCAATTTTTGAAATTCGACCCACTGTGCACGACACGACGGTTGTTCCAGTTAAATTGTTATGCTGTGACCTTTTTCTAATCTAAAATAGGCAGACACGAGTTTTGTGTTATTTCATGAAAGCATTTTCGCATGAATTCGCATTAAGTACAATTTTCTGTAACTGCTCCTTAATTACAAGTACAGATTTCTGCAACGTGCGGCTTTGGATGTCGCTGCCGCAGCAGCTGCAGACAGCGTCGCCGCCCCTAGCGTCTGGACGCGCAACGAGACTCGAGTTAGGCAAGGATTCTACCAAATCTTAGGTTATGGCAGACCGTGTTTATATTTTCGCCACAAGAATTAAAATGTTTACACTCGATTTAATCGAACACACAAAATTGTGGAGCCCTTGTCTAAAGCTATGGCTTGGGAAAAAAAAATTTGCACCGAAGCAGTTCAGCAGAAAAAAAAGCCGCGCCATGTTGTCGGCGTCACACACATTTTTCCCCCCTTCTCAAGCGCTTAAATTGCCAATTTTCAAATTGTTTTCGGCCGGCTTTTTTTCCAATAAAGTTTCACTTTAGTTCGCCAAAAATTACGACAAATGGAAGCGGCACTCACCTTCTTCTCGTCAGACATTTTGATTTGTTGGTTTTTTGTTTATTTGCAGCGGAAAATGAAATCGAAAAATCGTCGTTTGCGTTTTTCTGCTGATCGAAAATCGTGTAGTGAAAATGCCGAATAGCAGCGGCGAATATACGACTGACACACACGAAACAAAATTTTTAAGTGGCGGAAGGTTTTTTCTTCGGGTGTTCAAAATCGTTTTCAGTGTTTAAAAATGCTCAATAAGAAAAACAGATATAAAATCAGAGTTGCATTTTTGGTGCAAAAATTTAAATAAAACTTTTTTGTGAGTCAGACAGTCGACGTCATCGTTAACTCTTTTTTAAATTAAAATTCTTCGGAGGAGTTTGGATATTATGTAACCTACTTTTTATTTGAACTTTTTGTGTATTTTATTTTATATACATATACTTATATATTAAAAATTAAATGAGAATGAAAAATAATATCAGGACCGGTGTGGTATAGGGGCGGTGATGCTTTAAAGTTGAAAATAACGCTATTTTCTAATATCAAATACTCGCTGAGTTTTAATCGAATCGGTATGAGTGAAGTACCAAATAAGTTACAATAGAAGCTATTGAAAAGTATTTAAAGATCTAGCATTTTTTGTTATAGCTTAAAACCATTGTATATAATGATTGTTCGCATCCTTCAGTTTTCTGCGGGGACTGCCAACGGCCTGAAAATTGAAACTACGGTCTGAAAATTAGAAAAATAACCCTTAAAGCCGAATCCTACTTAACAGTAGCCACTTACCTCTATTCTGTGTTAAATCTTGTAATTATTCTTTTGAAAGAGGGCACACTTAAATGATATTTGCAGGATGCATTTTTTGGCTAAAATCCTAACTTCCTAACCAAATGAGAGTTAATTGCTAGAGCTTTAACCCTATTATATTAAAATCCGGAGTTTTCCAAAAAAATAGCCCATGAAAAAAAACTTCCGATATAGTGCTCATACAATATATCAAACAGTTTTGAAGATATCACAAAAACCATATTTTTCAACTTTAAAGCTTAACGGCCTCATACCACGTCCGATATAATTTTGTTCTGCACCAACAAATGTCTGGTAAAAAAAATCGGCAAAAACAAAAGGATATAAATTTTATCATATTTCAATTCATCAAAAATTTGTATTCGCAACTTCAAGTAGGAATCGCAACTTAGTCAGTCGTTGGCTTCTCGACGTCGTCAGTGTGTTTGACTTTAGAAGAGATTAGCATAATTATTTTGTCTTTCCAATTCGTTTTATTACAAATCATTGCTGCTCTAATTGAAATCATACCGTTACAAAGGTACCTCCATGGCTCAAATGCGACAATTATAAACCATATTCATATAGGGATCATAATTTTTAGTTTTTGCTTGAAAAAGAAGAAAGCCAAGCGAAAATTAACGGCTAACTAGCCAAAATCGTCGCCGGCGCGGCTAAGCGGCTGAATTGAGCCGGCAGCAAGCAAGGCCGCTCACTAAAACTTACTCTCGGCTTAGAGCAGGTAGAACAAGCGATGAAGGAGAGCCAATATTAACAATTTCGGAGGAGTTTGGATTTTTAAAAATTGTTTTGCCTTTGAATCTAACTAGAAAGGCAGCATGAACGGGAATGTAATGTTATATAATTTTTTAGTGTGTAAGTTCAAACAAAATATAAATTTAAATTACAAATTAAAATTTTGAACATTGTTTAACTTTTAAACGACATAAAACATTTTCGCTGCGGAAACGCACATTCCAATTGGATTGTAGTTTTATATAAAATTAGATTACAGTACCCGCCGTTGTGTTTTTTGTTTAAGAAACATGTTTAAGTTAACCGATTCGAGTTTTCTGATTCATGCTTCTTAATCTCGGGTTTTGCATTTTTTCAAGATGAGATCAAGATTGCAATCACAAGATCAAGACCAAAGCCTATAAATCTGGTGTTTTAAAAGACCAAGAGCTGGAATGCGATTGCAAGAACAATACCAATATCAAGATATCCATTTCTTGTCTTGATCTTGCATTTTCGAAACATTAAATTTCACACCATGCAGAACTTTCTGGTACTCCGTTATGGGTTGGTAATTTTAGTCATCATGTGCAACTTCACGTTCCTGATTTACGACGGTTGGGATAACATTAAAGTTGTTGACAGTGGCCATGCCAACTTAGATACCTAATTTCAGATTTAGAGGGGTAACATAAGATAATCGAAAATGTTATCTTAATTTCAGTAACTATGGGCGTTTTAGGTGAGCGTTGCAGATTTCATACCGCCTACTATTTCCTACAGATCTATCCCTATGTATATTCCTTATATAGCGTAAAAAGTTCCTGAGCTATGGTGATTTTCGTAAACCTAAGTGAGAGTTGAATTGATTTAGACACGCCCATTTTTTGTAAAGTTTTCATATAGTTTATCATTAGGTCCGGTCCTAAAGACTATATAAAATAATGTTAAGACATTTTTCGCGTTTCCGCAGCGATGGAAATATTTCGGCCTGAAAGCACAACAAAGAAAAAAACTTGATACATTTAAAAAAAAAGAAACCACAAAAGGGAAAAGGCCAAAAGAAAAATGCATAATCAATATTTTTTAATTAAAGAACTCATTCCTTTATTAAAGATCAGATGTATGTATTTATATAATATATAATTTAATTTGTTGTTTCTTTATTTGTATTTTTATTTTTGTTGTTGTTGTTGTTTTGATACATTTATATGAAATTCAAGAAAATCGTATAAAAGAATAACTTTGACAAACGAACTTCTTAAGAACAAAATCAATTTTTATTAAAAGCTACAACTAATTTTTGTTTTGTTTTGTTTTGGTTTTGTTGTTGCGGAATTTATACGTATGATAAAATATATGTATGCATGTTTATGTGTATGTATGTGTGCTCGTATGTACATACTTACGAGCATATGGTTTACATTTAAGTTTTATTTGAATATCTGTAAGTAATTTGAATAACCGCGCGTGTCGACTATTTTCACTTCACTTCATTTCATTTCACTTCATTTCATTTCATTTCACTTCGTTTCATTTTTCTTTTTATTTGGTAAATGTAGATTTTTATTTTTGTCGCTTTTAAATTTATGCATGTACTCTCAATTGTTTATGTAGTTTATTTATTTTTTTTATTTGTTTTAAATTTGGATGACAGTTTAATCGTGAAATGAACAAATTAAAAACGATTTAAAAATTAGATTTTCGAACCGGCCAATTTGGAACGTTTTGAGTGTGTCTGAGGGTTTCTTGTGGAAATTTCTCTCAGTGCATTAATTTAATTTAATTAATTATGTAATTAAGTAATTATTCATGTACATATTGTAGCGCCTGCCAATGTTTCGCTTACCGCCTTCGTAAAACATTCTCGTTAAATTATGCAGATTTTCTTTCTTTCTTTCTTTATGTTTGTTTTCTTCTTTGTCTAACAAGATTTTCTATTTCTTATTTACGTTTAAGTTTGTTTTAAGCTATTTTTCGTTGGTTTCTAATCAAGAAAAATAATCGCAAAATAATTGTAATTTATTTGTAGTTTCATTAAGCTTGAATTGTTATTGCAAGCAATTCTCCTTAATGTTATTTGTTTATATTCTATTTTTGTTTTTCTTATTTTTTTTGCTATTTATGTTAAGTTGAAAATTTTGGTGGGACTAATCTGAGAAAATTTTGTGTGTGTTTATTTGTTGTATTAAGAGTTTTTATAGTTTCACTAAAGGCTAATTGAAGGGATAATGTTAAACTATAGATTGGTGATATTTTTAAGTACAAGATTTTAGATTTATCATTTTAAAAACTAAATTTTCCATTTTACTTTCATTTCATTTGGTATGCAAGCAAACTGAGTATGACTAAGAGGTGACTACAATAGTCACAACAGTATCAATCAATTGATACTTTTATGACTAATGTTGCTAAAAAATAATCTAGTAACTAGAAACAACAACGCAGTTTGTTATAAAAAAAAAAAAAAAACTTCAAAATAAGACAAAAATCGAGGTGAGTTCACTCAATTTTTGTTTTTAGTTTTACTTTTCCAACCTTATTGAACCATGGCAGCAACCATGGCAACTACACAATTTTCAAACAGAGAAGCAATATCGAGGTGAAGAGAGACATTTTTCTACTTTTCTCACATTGTATTAATTATACCATGGTTGAAACTACATGATTACACGATTTTTACATTTAACAGTGGCTATCACAGCACTTCATAGCAAATATCTTTTAATATCTCAAGATTTTTTCTTGTCACAGTTTTTCCAGAATGTGATGACAAAAAAAGTAACAAGATTTTTGTGACACTTGATTGTGACTTACTACAATAGAATAGGTCTATAAATTTAGAAATAAATTTGTTGTATATACTCAAAAATGATTTTGAATAAAAACTAAAACCTAATTTGAAATATCTTCTTATATAAATCTAAAATCTTTTACTTAAAGTTAATTTCGGTTGAGACGGAAATTTTTTTATTTTAATAAATTAGTTCCATTTTTTTTAATTTTGGTGTATTTTTGGACACTTGGTTTTATGGATAAATTTATTAGTAAAAATTAATCTGATTTTCCTTTAAATTAAAACTAATTAAAGCAAAATAGTTTTTATGTCGGGTAAATTTAAAACTATGAAGTTCCAAAATAAACATTTTCGTAAAGTAAAAAAATTGGTTTGCATTTTTGATTTAATTTGTCTTGGCTGGATTGTGCCGCTCCGTAATAAAAAATGTTTACAAATAAATTTGATCAAGTGCCGGCCGAAGTGGTGACCGGGCAAATTGTCCCCGAATACGACCCTGTCGAAATTACACAAAATGCAAGACAACACTTTTCAACATCAGCATTAAACATAAAGTTTGAAAGTCCAGAAACCAAAATTCAACGCCTGAAGCCATATTTAGAACGTGTTCAACTGCATTTCGAAAAGTTTAAATTTCTTTGCACTTCTCTACTTTTTCGTTTGAAGCTTTATTTTTCCAAAACAGCTGATTTTTTGACAGCTCAAAGACGAATTTATTGAAAGAAAAAGTTTGGGAAAAGAAAAACGTCACTTCGAAACCGAAACATCGCACCTCATTTTCCAAAATTTTTGAGTACGAAAGGGTTTCCAAAAATACACCGTAAAAAATCGCTAAACTTTTTAAACCGATTTCTGTTCAATCAAAAACGGTTAAGTGTATTTTTTTCATTTTTATGTCTTCTCTTTGTATACAAAATATATTTTTATATGGAAATTTGTATGTGTACAAAATTTTGTTTAAGTTTTTGTTTGTTTGTTTTGCTTGTTTAGTTTTAGTGTTTGTTTCATTGCATTTTACCTTTGTATGCATTTAAGTGTTGCTTTTTTTTGTTGTTGTTTTATTTAAGTGTCCTGCACGATTTGAATTGAAATTCATCCGATTTAAGTTGCGCTATTTTAAAGATACTTGATTTCTTTCACTATCTCTTCTAATCGATACTTTTAAGCTGTGTAACTCTAAAAGTTTGCATTCGAAAAATAAACACCCGCCATATCCGATGAACTATATAAAACTACCAGAGTTACCTACCGACTATACAAAATTATATTTTCTAATCATTTGCTGTTATGGATATTACGGTTTTTGTTGTTGTTGTTGTTGTTTTTAATCTATTCGATTTACTTTTAAAACAATATTTGTTTGTTAGTAGGTAATTTCCTTTTATATACTCGTAAACATTTAATTTTTTGTTGTTTTTGTTGTTGAGAATTTTCAATTATTTAGTTATAAAAAATTTCGTAAAAAATGTTTTGCCAATTACAAAAATAATTAAGTATAAAAAACATTTATTCATAAGTATTTAAGATTGATATTTGTTGTTTTTTTTGTTGTTTTGTTTTGTTTACGTTTAATATTTAAGAATTGCGAATAAAAAATCTACAAATATACACGCTAAGTATTTATATACGTTACGCTATGTACGAGTATGTATTTATGTATGTATGTGTTTATGTATGTATGCATGTATGTATATATATATATATATATATGTATTATATCTGTTAATGTATTGCTAGTACAACAAAGTTCATATAAATGAATGCCTTCTTTTTTGCTTTTTTGTTTTGTTTTTGTTTTTGTTTTGATATATTTATGTATTTTATGTATTTATCATTTTGTTATGTATCAAAGTTTGTTTTGGTTAAGTTACTACAATAGATACATTTGTCCACTATAAGCATTTATAAAATTTTCTCAATGTTTTCTTAAAATTTTCATTGTAAAAGAACTTTTCATAATTTTTTTTCTCGTCTGCTTTTTTTTTTTTTTTAATTGTACAAAAAATCACATTCAGATAAGGTAAGTAAAAAAATGTTTTTTTTATATATATATGTTTATTTGTTTTTTTTTCTTGTATTTTTAATGTACTCGTAGTTTTCCATTTTAGTTACACATAAATTCATATTTTTTTTTAAGTTTTACTTGAAGTTTAATTGGAAACAGCTGTTATTATTCTTCTTCTTCTTGTTTATAGTAAAAGTATAAATATTTATTGCCAGTTTTCATATTTTCAATTATTAACAACTCGGATAAACCACATTTAGATGCATTTTATATACAAATGAAGCTTTAACCCAAAAGACATGAAACAGTCCTGTCGATAATATTGTCCCATTTTAAAATAACGGTATTAGAATCGATAGCAAAAAAAATCTAAATTTGTGTAAATATGATTTTGAATCAAACTCGAGAGAGGTTTTCGAGCGAAATATCGAAAAATTTCTATTGAAAAACTCAAACCGACTTCTGATTTAGTATCGATAAATCGATTAATTGTGAATTTAAAAAATATCGATTTATTGAAATGATTGAAAAACTCGAAACGATCGTTTGCAAAATCCTGCTCTCGCTTTGAGTTCTTTGCTGGATCGATCGTTTGGAAGGGCTTTGTTTGACCTTGGTAGTCAGCTCGCTCCACTGTACGTACAGTGGATACCAACTGCCAATGACCTTCATCAATATCCGATTCGACGGAGACTTTTTTACATGTTCTTTGGTTAAAATCGCACACAGTGAAAACAATTCTCTTAAGTATTTAACATAGTTTTATTAATATTTATATTTATTATATATTAAAATTTGATTTTCAATTGTTTATAAAAAAGATGAGCAATTTGTATGAGTTTGATTAATACTTTGTTTGAATTTCGTTCTGAAAGATATTCTCAAATTGTATTTAACAGATTTATGCGGTACGAAAATATTTGTTTTTGCTTTTTCCTTTTTTCTTTTTGTTTTCTTTTGTTTTGTTTTGTTTTTTCTCAATATATATCTTAATAAAATGAAAATTATTAAATTTACAGCATTCGTAATTCTGGTGAGTAGAAATTTTCAATAGCTTTTCTTTAAGTATTAAGTTTGTTTGTTTTTTTTTTGTTTTTGTTTTTTGTTTTTTGTTTTGTCGGTTTTTCTTGAATATCGTTTTAAGCACAGGTACTCTATAGCTCTGACGTACAAAAAAGTCACCTGAAGTTCTTTCTTTCTTCCTTTCTTTCATTTCTTTCATTTCTTTTTTGTTTTGCCTATATGTGGATTTAGCTTGTATTTGCTTTTCTCTGCACTGGTTTCTCTCTCGATTGATTTCGATTGCCGCGGAGGGCTTTCGAACTTTTTTGTAGAACTCGTACCAAGCTTGTTGCATTTTTACACTCAAATCATAATTGACAAAAAAAAAAAAAAACCAACGAAAGTAAAAGTAAAAGAAAAGTAAAAAAGGTTCAGCTAAAATTTACTTTTACGAATTCCTAAATAGGATTTCGGACTAAGTTTTTCGTTTTCTTTGATATATTATATAAAAATTGGAAATCAATTAAACGGGTTTTTGGGCATATGAAAACGTCAATAGCAAAAAAAGAAAGAAAAAAAAGACACATTTAGATGTGAAACGTTAATAAGTTTTAATTTTAGTAAAGGCGTGTCTCTTCGAAAGATTTTTTTTGTTTGTTTTTTTTTTAATAAAAACTTTATTGTTGTTGTTTTTTGTTTTTCTCTCCCGTATTTAAAAATACACATTTAGATTTGTCTATAAAATTGCTTAAACTTATGTACAACAATATTAAATTCCAATAAAAAAGAACCGCTTATTGTAAAATGACTAGAGTACCCAATTTTGTTGTTGTTGTTGTTGTTGTTGTTGTTTGTTTGTTTTCACTAATAGGTATATTAATTTTGTTGTAGTTTTTAAGTACGACTTATGACTTCCGAACTTGTTTTTAGATAGTATAAATATTATTGTATCCACTGATATGCAAGTATTTGTTTTTGTTTTTGTTTTTGTTTTTGTTTTTTTAATTTATTCTATTTAATCTCTTCTAAATGTTCTATTTGCATTTTAACAGAAAAAGTTATTGAATGCACTCGTTTTTGTTTATAACTTTAGCTAATTTAATGTCGTAAACGAAGTAAAAATTATTTTTTTTAATATTATCTTATTTTTAAATTTATTGCCAAATATAAAAATTATTTGAATGTTAAAATTAATTTTGTGGATGATATCAAAGAAACTTTCCATTAAAGCTAATTCAACTTAGAATTAGAAATTAGAATTTTGCTATACAAATTATTTAAACTTAAAAAAAATAATAATTTTTTTATCAGACTACTTTTTTGACTCTATTCTTTTTTTTCAAGTATATAAATGTATACAGTTACGTTATAAAATTTTATATATATATTTATATAAATATTATTTAAATACACTACAAAGACTTATTTATAAAAACTGTTTTATTTTTTTTTTATTTTGTCCGACTAATTAGAAAAATATTTTCTTTTCTTTCAAAGGTTGATAATGTTTTGTTTTTTAATTAATTAAGCCATTTATTTTGCGTTTTCTATTTAGTTTTTTTGTTAATAATTAAAATAGTAATAAATAAGAAAAATAATAAAAATGTTCGCTTAACCAAATCGAAAATCATTCTGAAGTGATTTATTCTCAAACGTTTGAGTTTTGTTGATTTTCTTCGATTGCGATTAACTACGATTTAAGAAATGATAATAAAATGTCTGTATCCATTCGAATCGCCTTGTGGAAAGCGAGAACGATCACCTGATGGACTTGGAGAGCTGTCGGCAATCGACGCTCGTAATCTACTAAATTCCCCAGATCAAACCAAATGGATTTAGCCAACTTATTTTAGCGATACTCTGGACAATCAGAGTATACTACTGGTCACATGTACACAAATCCCGCTTTCATATTCTACATGGTATGAGGAAGCCGAACACTGTCGTTCATTGTAGGATATGACGACTGGGTCGGCGATAGACAGTCGGGTTGTCTTAGGTGGTTAGCGTACAACGTTTAGTCCAGAGGTCTCGCAACCTTCATCTTGTGACTAACTGAGAATGTAGGATTAAGGACCACTACTGCAAACCAACCAACCATCCTTTAGAATTAAATTTGTTGCTTGTGTACTTTCTCTGTATGGACATTCTTATATGGAAATGAAAACAAATTTGTTGCACAGTGTTAGAATAAACTATTTTCTTAAAGAACAAATTCGTATACGAATTATTACAATTAATAACTTGTAATCGTAGACGTAATCGTAGTCGTAATCGTAGTCGTAATCGTAGTCGTAATCGTAGTCGTAATCGCAGTCGTAATCGTAGTCGTAATCGCAATCAGTGCGTCTCTTTTGAGCTTGAGTTAATTTTTTCGCAACTAATAAAAAACCTCTTCTCCACTCTTGCTGATTATTTAAAGACACAACTGATCAAATAATTTATGACCTATGAAAACTATAACAACAAATTATTAATAAATCGAAGCGCTCTACTAATCAAAGAAACTTTAAGTGAGTCACTTAATTTATAAATCAATATTGACGAAACTCTGTGCGACACAATTTCTCGAATGTCAATCTAAGCCAAATTTTGTGGTTCTCAAATTTGCCAATGTGCCCCAGCCAAAGGTAATCAAAAACTTTGGGTGGATGGGATGGGTTAAAAAACACACTAATTTATAATTTGAGAGCGCTTCTACGCTGGTAGTTAAGGTTTGGTTGAATTTGCCTCTAGTTCAAATGACAAACTTAACCCTAAAAGCACATTTTCAAAAAAAAAACAAAAACGAAAAGGAAAAAAATAAAGAAAAATTATATACATATATGTATATATGTACATAACTACTCGTACATATGTATGCATTAGTAGTAACAGTGATTTCACCTCGATCGTGATGTTGATCTTGTGGAGGTGTTTTATGAGTAGGTGTCTCGTCTGTGATCAAACCTACTGAGTACTATAATTAATTTTCTTACATTTTTGTATTTTTAATGTTGTAATAAAAAAATATCTTGTTTTTTTTTTTTTTTCGTTTCGTAGCTACTGTTTTTTTTTTGTTGTTGTTTTTTGTTTTACTAAAATGTCTACAAATACAATTTACAATTGCTTCTCAATTTGATTAGAATAATGGAAGGTTTAAATTAGTTCAAATGTGTGTGTGTGTGTGTATTAAGTTTATACTATAATTAAGTATTTTAGTTTTATTATTGATTATTTCAAACTACATTTAAAAAAGAACCCCGCTTAATTGTCTAAAATGTTCTTGTATGAAAGTTTTTTAGTTTATTAGAATTGGTTTTGGTTTTTTGTTTTTTGTTTTCTTTTGCTATTGTTTAAGTCCTTTAAATGTGTTGATGTTTGCTTTTGGTTTTGTATTTCTATGTACAAACGCAATTTCGAGTGTCTTTGTTTTTATAACTACAAATTAACTGGTATAAAAGTACAAAATTATTGATAATTACTACACGACGACTGCTTCAAAGGTACATAAATGTGATTTTATATTTCGTTTCTTTTTTTTTTTTTTCATTTGTAGTTTGATAAATATTGTTTTTTGTTTGTTTTTGTTTTTGTTTTTGTTCATGCATACAAAAAAGATTTTATTTTATCAAATTAAAAATAGCAAAAAATAAAAATATATATTCAAAATAAAACTTGTTTGAGTTTAGTTGTATTTTA
The DNA here is from genome assembly GCA_949127995.1 of Suillia variegata. NCBI lineage: Eukaryota > Metazoa > Arthropoda > Insecta > Diptera > Heleomyzidae > Suillia > Suillia variegata. The sequence goes on from OX421846.1 coordinate 19,619,322, forward strand.
TTTTAATTTGTTGTATTTTGTTTTCTTTTATTTAAATTACGCTTAGATTTTTTTGTTTGCTTTTAGGATTTGTTTGCGTATAAAAACGTTTTATTGCAATTATTTAACATTAGCACATTCGATTCATTTTCACATCAAAGCTTTTATTTTTACAAGATATTTTGTTGTTAATTCGTATGTATGTAAATTCCAAAATGAAAAGTCAACTCAACAAATGAAATTGAAAAATAAGAACAACAAAAAAGAAAAAAAAATGAAAAAAGTTACTAACAAATAAAGCGATAATGCGTAAAGTGCGGCCTTCAAAAAAGGATTCAATATATTTTGGTTGGAAATTCGTTCGAATTTTACGCAAATTCACTATTTTCATTTGGTGGTGGGTTGGTTGAGCCTTCTTCTTCTTCAGCTTTAGCAGCAAACTTCGAAACTGTTCTGCTTTCAAATTTCAAATTTCAAATTTCAACTGTTACTCTCGCATTCTTCTTTCTCTTTTTGTCGCTTACCCTGGCAGCACATTTGTTCAACACGTTGCATTGACAGTGCTTGCGGGTAATTTTCTGTTTATCAAAAGTTGTTACGTGATTTAGTTAAAACCTAATTTGTTGTTTTTGTAGTTATGGCGATATTTTACATTGGGAAATGTTTGATTGCAGCCCTTGTCTGGCGCCTATTGTACATGTATTTGCAAATGATCGAAGGGTGGAGGAGAAGAAATAAAATGAAGGGTTTTATTTTGCAAATGTAACGTGAAAAAGTTTTTATTTCATCATAAGCATGTATAAAAAGTATAAAAAAATTTTAAATTTATAAAAAATAGGAAATGTCTATATAAAAAATCAATAGAAAACATTTACGTAATAACAATTTAAATTTAAATTTAAATAAAAAAAGTAAAATTTAATTAACTACATATTTGACTAATTGTTTCTTTGTTGTTGTTGTTGTTGTTTTTATAAAAATACAAAATAAGTATATTTCACACTTCGAATCAATTAAGAACAGAACAGAACAGAACGTACAATCGAAACGTAAACGTAAATGTAAACGTAGTAATAGGAGCGGTAGCAATAATATTGATGACATTCGTGATAGATCTTTGACATTTCTTCATAATGTTCTTGTCGTATTTAGTAAATTTTTTTATAATAATTTTAATTATAATAATAATAGTAGTTATAGCTTTACAAATGTATAAAAACAGTGAAACGATTTTTACTAATGATAAAATTATCAAATTACAACTAGTTAAAAATGTGTTTTTTGTTTTCTCTTTAAAAAATAACAAACTTCTTTTGCTGTAGGTAGTCATTAAGTATAATTAGGATAAGGTTGGATAGGGTAGGGTAGGGTATATGGTAAGTAGTGTTCATATAATTTTTGTTTTATGTTTTCTCTCTAAATATTTATTATTTACTCTAGAAATAAGCAATTAAAAAAAATATTTCCATTTTTAAGTTTAGTTTTAAAACTTGATTTTTGTTGTTTTGTTTTTGTTTTGTTTTGTTTAATGTTTTTGAATTTGTTTCTTATTATTATTATTAATTACTTTCATTCAATATTTCTTCCATCTGCGACGCTGTTTGGGCGCAAGAATTGATTTTTAATTGGCAACCAAGAGTTGCTGATAGGATCCGGTTGCATTGGAATAGAACGAGTTGAGACCATCGATCAGTTTCGAGTTATTTGAGTCTTGATTGTTTGCAGCAACGGCTGCAGCAGCGGCAGCAGCGCTAGCGCTGGCAGCAACCGATACGGCGGGCACTGGACTAACCGCTGGTGGTGCCTCAGTATTGCCGCTGCCGCTACAATTTGCCACAGTGACCGTGATGGCCGCGGTGGTGTTGTTGTTGCTGGAGATATTGCCGCCGCCGCCGCCGCCATCTTTGTTGTTGACGGCAACATCACCGTTGGCGCCATTCTTGATGTTTCCATTTTGTTGTTGCTGGTGCTGATGCGACGGATGCGGTGGCGGCCCAGACATTTGCTGCTGTTGCATATGATTGCCAATTCCATAGAATCCGTGTGGCTCTAGGTACGCATTGAATTTACTCTGATGTCCGGCACCTACGCCATTGCCGCTGCCGCCACCGCCATTGGCCGCTGCATACAGTCCATTTGCCTCCGGGTGGAAGTGTGCATCGAAAATGTTACGATGTCCATTGAACTGTGGATACATGTTGGCCATGTTCGGGAAGTAGAAGGGATCGGCGTTCTGGCCCAAGCCCATCGCTAGCGGATTTGGTGAGAGCGATCTGGCCGGCGAGACGGGACCAATCGGTCCAAAGTGATTTGGTTGCGGTGCGGTGTGTCCATGGCCGTGATGTAGCTGCTGTTGCATGGCACGTTGTTTGATGTAGTTGGAGAATTCAGTGGGCGACATACGATATGAGCTGCTGTTGTCGTGAAACAAGCCAAAGGAAAAGGTCAAGCGAGTTGAACGTTTTGTAAAGGAACACAAATAAAGATACCAACCTGTTGGCTCGTTTCGAGCTAGTCTTTAATTTGGTGCTGCCAAATTTCGTCTGGGCAAAGGTGGCCGTTGTAAATGTCAACGGTGCCTGAGCGCGTTGCATAAAAGATGCGGCACTACTGCCGCCCGTACCGGCTGGATTGGGACTTCCTTTGTAAGTGGGTGAGGTCGATGATGCCGAATGTGGCGAAGAGCCCGACTGCGGTGAAGTCTTTGGGCTTAGGTTCAAGCTGTTCATGCTGGTGTTAACCGCGTCGATTGGTCGAAAGCATTGCGCTTCCGGATTAAAGGTCTTGTTGACTTCGCGATCGGCTGATGTGTTGTCCTCGTGATTGTCACTATTCTCGGAATAGAGAATCTACAAAAGTAGAGAAAAGAAGATTTTGTTTAATAATATTATCTTCAATCAAAGTTTTTTGTAGTCGAAACGTACCTTCACAGCTCCTTTTTCGCCAACGCGATATGATACTTCGCCCGGATCAACCCATACAGATAGTTCATTTGGAAGATTTTCAAGAATGTCGGCAATGGGAACGCCACTTTCACGTGCTGCACGTTCCAGCACCGAATCGATGGGATCGCCTGTTTTCAGACAGCGAAATGCAGAGCCCTAAAACGAATCGTCATACAGTTTAGTGCATTGCTTTAAGACTAAAAGCCTGAAAGTCTTGTTGAAATTCAGGAATGTGGTAAAGCTTCGGGCCAGCTAGAGCCCTAAAGCATGTATAACCTTATATAATGTTATTCAGATGAACGCATGATACAATCTTATTTTGCATTTCCAAATATTTTTTTTTGCATTTTTTATTCACATTTAAACGTAAGACAGAAATCAAAATTTTTTTGTTTCGGGTGATTATGGGTGATTATGCCTCCACCTTGATTACCTTTTAACCTATGTACAATTCAGGTATTCAATAGATATACATAAAACGTTACGAAATCAAATAAAATTTTTTACGAAATATTACTAAAAAATTTAATTTTCTTTTTATAGAGAATTTACTTAATTTTGCATTTAATCTTCCATTTTAAAAGACATTAGGAGCCATTTCTGTCTGAAATTCAATTGCGAAGAGGTGTCACTTTGGAATCGCTAGACAATTGAGAAGCAAATTCTCCTTTGGGCGAACCAAGTTAATGCCAGAAGATGACCAGGCTGTTAAAGTGTTCGAGCGTAAAATTCTCTGAAAGATATATGATCTGATAAGTGTCGATGGAGAGCACCGGACGTGCTAGAAAAAATAACTATATGCTGTTATTGATTCAGAGAGGCGCTTGCTCTAGATAGACCAGGGTGAACGACGCTTAGGTGTAGATACATTAAAAACGGATTATTGCTGGGTCATTGGTGGAGGACACAAAGGTGAAAGACAACTTGACAGAATAAATCTCGCGCCAGTGCTTGCAATTGGAGGCGACTGGCACAACTTTTTGATTGCGGTCAAGATTGACAAACAATTGTAATGGCCACTTAAGTAAGCTAGGTAAGTATAAGGAGGCATGGTCCGTTCGTCTGACCGAATATTCGTTGCTTTAAAAACATCGAATCAAAATTTGGCACGCGGGCGGAGGTAAAATTATTTACAATTATTATTTATTATACAACAAACTAAAGAGCGCTTTAAGAATGCGATCTTCATTTAGGACAAACGTACCTTGAAGGGCTTCTCCGGATACCAGTGTCCTTGGAATTTGTCTTTCAACGCCTTCTCCAATTCCTCGCCGAAAATATTGACGCGTCGCCTTGGCAGTTTGTTGTAAAGATACGAAATTACAAAGTTCAATGCCACCTGGATTTCTATATGCATTTTGTCGTCGTTGTGTGATTTATTGCGGTTGCTTCAGGTTCTTGAATACTTTTTTCTTATTCTTCTTCTTCTTCTTCTTTTTATGTTGTTGTTGTTGTTCTACAATATTCCTCTTAATATTTAAATATGCCGGTTAAATTAATTTTTTTTATTCAGTGTTTTGATTTAAGCGTAGCGTTTTTATTTAGATTAGGATTCTTCTATTAAATTTGTTCGTTTCTACTGAGAATAGATTTATCTTTGGCAACGTTTGTCTTTTCTTGTTGTTGTTGTTGTTACAATTTTGTAATTGGAATTGGTTTCTTGTAGTTAAAAAGTTTCTGCAATTAGTTCACTTGGATTGCCGAACGATCTGTAAGAACAATACAAAAAATAAGTTAAATAATTTGTATACTATATAAATGATTATAATCGAAATTCACATTCACAGGATAAATTCACAGAATGCACTTTTAATGTTAAGATCAAAGAAGCTATAACTCTCATTAAGGCTATAGTAAATTTGTTATGACTCCTGAAGTCCTTTGATAACTTGTCAATTGCTTAGGTTAGGTTAAGTTGGTTAATCTAACAAGAAAGAGAGATCACACATAGACCTTTAGTGGTCCTTTAGTGGTCCTTAGTTGTCAATCGCTTATGAACACAGTAGAGAACATTTTAATTGAAACGCCATTTTGAAAACATCGAAACAAACCGCAAGTAACGGCACTTCGGTGCTCCCTCAGAACATCGCCGATAGCAACGCTTCCGCTTGAAATGAAAATTTCCCACAGCGAAACGCGGCGTTGCCAATTAAAATGCCAATTTAACCTGACCACAACAACAAAGGCGGCCAAGCAGCTGATTTTAGCTTTTATCTATTATTTTTCATACTAATACAACAAAATGAAAACAAAACGAAACGAAAACAGAAACAGAAACAATTTCGCAAATTGTGATGTAATTTTTTTGTTGTGTTGAAAAATTTCGCTTTTATTTAAAATAAAATAACAACAAAAATAAATAGCGATTTGTTGAGACACTTTTGGCATTGGTTTTCCACATGAAATGAATGCAATTAATTTGAATAAAATTAACATGTGCCAAAATTGGCGCGCGCGCTAAGTACACCGTGCGAAAAATAAAGTCGGTGCATCATCGCTTCGTTTTTTTCGCAACAATGCAAAACCTCACAACAATACAAATAACAACAACAATATAAAACAGGGCTTGCCATAAATCACATGGTGCTGTTGTTGTTTTTGTGCAGTGTCACTGGTTCCGAATGGTCTTGGCAGTCGCAGTCGCGGTCGCTTCTTGCTTGTCGCTGCCTGTGCTCTGTTTACTTTATTTACCCTTTCGTTAACCTTGACTAGTGGCATGAGCCAATTAAAATTATAATTTACCAGCGCGTTGGTTGGACTTAAATTAAGCCAATGTACGCTGAAAAAGTGAAATAACAAAAAACGTAACGCCATGAGATGCTTTGATAAAAGAACGCCTCATCTCAACACAATAACGTTATTCTCCATAATCGCGCTTCGGCTTAAGGAAGTCGCACGAGCAAGTGCATCAATGTATTGCTAGGAAAATTAACAAAGCAAAAATATTGGTATATGAAATTTATATTTATGGCGCAACTGGTTGATAACACTTGCGACAAGATCATCTGAATCGAATGAATCTACACGATCCTAGGATTATTATCAACTTTAACAATTTTTTTTATATTTTTTTATAGATTTTAAAGTTCTTCAAGGCAGTGTTTCGGTCTAGTCTTACTATACGGACAATCTAGCTATAACTAAACGCTTGGTTACATCACTGTCCTTGTGCTGTAATGGCTTTACAAATTCTTGGTAATCACCAGAAGATTCAAGCTAACTGAGAAGTGTTAAAAATTAGATTTTTAGGCGTTATGGAGCATTTTAACTGATTTAATAGTAAGGATTTAACTTTAATAAACAGAAGCAATCATTATCCATTAAAACTGGCACACAAGTAACATTTGCCAATATAATACACTTTAATCGTAATGTACTCCCCAAATAGGCCAATACTTTTTTAAGGTACTTTTATATATTTCTGGTTGCCTTATTATTTGCGATTTAGGTTTATGTTCTTGTGTCCTACTCAAAAACCGCAGTAATTAAAGTCTCCTCCTCCTTTCCCTTTAAGGATTCCTGAAAACAACGTCTTTTCATAGCTGTAACCGAAACTCCTCCTTGGCGTGTCACTTAAACCACTGAATTTTTCAATACATTTACTTCTGTTCCATTTCATCAGCGTAATCAAATCTTTACTGAGCTCTCACTTGTACTGGCTTCGTAGGCTTTGTTTTGGCTACAGTTGATTTTCTATTAAGATTTTTCCACGTCGATAAGATGCCATAAATTTTGGTGGCACTGGTTTCGGTGGGTTGGTGCGATGCGGTAATGACTGTCGCTCTGGGGTGGGTCATCATTTTCCCTGTCGCTTTATTTCGGTCTCTTGTCTCTGTTGTGTACTTTACAAGTGTCAAACCAAATCAAACCGCACCGCACCGCAACAAACCAATTCAATTGCTTGGAAAGAAAATTGCCAACATAATCCTCGCAATTGAGTTTGAGCAAGCAGTGTGAAGTGTAAAAGGGGGAGGAAGGAGGAAGGAGGAGGCAAAACACTTTAAGATTTGTATTATCTCAATAGAATTTCCAGCAGCTTTAAAAACGTTAGAGCTTATTCTTGAATAAATTGATCCACTCTTTTAAATATATTATTTATGTGGTTGTATATATTTGTATGCATGTACTCGTACATACATACAAAAAAAAAAAAAATTAGATACCTAATGTCTCTTTTTCATTTCCGCTTGGCACATCGGCCTAAGTTGGCATTTTAAAATGTATTTTTGTACCTTTTGTGCCGATCGATTTGTTGCCACCTCTCCTCCTCCCGTTTTTGTTTTTGTTGCTGTTGCTATAGTATAAAAACAGAACAGAAATTTTATTTGCGAATAAATGCCAGTAGGACAGTGTGCCTAAAATAAATTTGGCACTAAAATGGCACATTTCCAAAATTGTGAAACATCCGAAAGAATAATTTCAGTAAAGTTCAAAAGCAAATATTTGTGTACATACATATGTATAGTATGTATGTAAATACAAACATAGATACATAATTGAATGCCTATCCTTATTCTTTGCTAATCTTTAATTTAACGTTTTTCTTTCTCGTTTTACGATTTTCTAATTGCATTAAGGGCTTAAACTGTCGCTGCGGCTTTAAAATATTTTGACATTGAAAATTCGTTTCATTGTTGTTGTGCTTTTGTTTATTGCACGTATGAAAACCGAACACGTCACCACCAAGTGTCATTCAAATGTCAATAAAGTAAATACAAAATAAACGAAATAAAATACGAGTAAAAGAAGATAAAAAGTAAAACCTAAAAACTCAAAAAAAAAAAATTAATATTTTTCATGCTTGAAACTTTGTTTGTAAACAAAAGGTAAAACTGGCTTAAATTGGCCTTTCTGAGGTTCAAAGAAACCAACAAATCATGCTGAGTGGGTTGGAAGTTATTTGCAAAAAAATAAAAAAAAATAAAAAAGTGGAGGTAAGCACTTTTGGCAGGTGTTGTAATGAACATCGGTGAAGCGTTTTTGTAGGTCCAAAGAAATAAATAATAAATTGTATATAAATTTATTTTACAAGCTTTTTAATTTTATTTTAACCAAAATCAAAAGTCGTTTAAATAGTTGGCGGAAATATTGATTTTATTGACTGATGTAATGATTAAGTTAAGGTTAGCCGCATCTGACTTCATTACCAAAAAAAAAAATTCAAGAATTTTTTTCTGAAGAAATTTGAAAAGTAGTTTCCGAAGCAATTCGAGCCGAAAAAAGAAACGAAAAGTGTTTTTAATGACGTATTGCGAGGGGCGACAAACTTTGATGATCATTACCGATATTGTTGTTGCTGTTTAACGCGGGCAGAGGCAGACCAGAAGATCGACAGACTTTGATTCTTAGTCGTATGCAGATACAAATCGAAATAATTGAGGTGAACTCAACTGCGACTTTTTATAGTATCGTTACATAAATGGACGAAAGGTACACAACTGTGGATCGGTAGCCAGATAGAGAGAGAGAGAGAAAGAGATAGAGAAAAGAGAGCGTTGCGGCTAGCGGCTAGGGAAGACTGCAGCGATCACTCGTCGAAATTAGTTAAATGAACTGCGGTGCTCGAGTAATGAAACAATTGAAATTGCAAATAAACTGAAACAAATGGAAATTTTTGACGTTGACGCTGTCATTTTGTTGTACTGTTTTGTTGTTGTCATGGTAAATGTTTATTTATGTTTTTTTTATGAAGCTAAAATGTACTTTATCATACTACATTTACATTTTTTAGTTGTTTATTTTGACCAGGAACCGTAACGGTCAATCTCACTTGATAACCGGTACTTTCTGTTGATTGTTTTATGTCGGTCGAACTTTATTATTCTTTGACGATTCTAAAAAATCAAGAATTGTAATTGTATGTCCTTTTAATAAAGACAAGGAGGTAAGAATCAAAATGGTGTATTCAAACATTTTCCCACGTCAATTCCTTCTTTGTTTTTTTTTATCTAAATATTTCTGAATAACTACTATTTTCGATCCCTGGTTTTGCAACAGAACGATAAATATTAAGGATGATCCCATAAATGAATATATTTATATTTGACGCAGCCACTCTAGCAGAGTGTAGCCCGAGTTTTCTTTTTTTTTTTAATACATAACCTTACAAAAATGTTTATTTGACACAAACAAATTTTTGTTGTGCCCACAATGGTCGCTTAATTTAATCTGCGCAGGCTGAGAAAAATGTCTTAAAATATGTGAAGCCATTTGTCAAGTTAAGTCGGTCATGATGTTAAATTATTTGTAAAATATGTTTTAAATTCCCACAGTTTCTGGCAATCCATTTCTCGCCCTGTTAAAAATCATTAAATTATGCCAAAGACAACAAAAACAACAACAACAACGAACAAATAAATTTTGCTCTCGACACCGTTCAACTGTATGATTTTTCATATACATATATGAATACATGTACTACATATACATATAAACATACATACATATATATTTTTCGAAAATACCAAATTTTAATTTTGGTACAACGCGGAGACAGACAGAAAGACAGACACTTTGCGAAAATGTTTATTTTTGCAAGCGAAAATAATGCAAGAAAACAAGAACAAAAAAAATTAAACGAGTATGAAGATGAAAGAAAAATACAAATTATGCAGAAGAAGCATTGCGCAAGTCGCCTTTTTTAATTTAGTGCACAAAAATTAGTTTTTTTCGAAAAATTCAAATGCCAGGGTTAAGATGACGACGACGCTCACGACGACGCCGACGAAGATGCGCCATAGGTGTCCCCACCGAAAATGCGTTGCCATTATTCAAAATTATTCTGTGTTGTATTAAAAAAAATAATTAAAAACAAATGCAACAAATCCATTTGGCGCACTGCAAAAATGTACAAATCATATCCAAATTGTGTTGTTGTATATAGTTCGTACACAAAAAAGACCCATTTAGATGAAGGCTTCCTACGTTCGTTTTGTGCTGTAGTGAAAAATCGAAAGAAAAAAAAAATAGAAAAGTGTACAAAAATCAGTCGTAAAATTTGCACATGTGCCACTGAGTTATTTATTTGATGTAGTCGCATGTACAGAGATACCTGCTGCTGCTGCTGTTGTTGCTGTCGCTGTCCATGTAAATAAATTAGCAGCCAGCAGCATTCGTGTCCGATTTATTGCACTCGGTCTCGTCGCCTCGCGCACATTTTGGCAAGTGTAGAGAATTCTCGCACAAATTGTGAATTGATTTTTATCTGCGGTTTAAAATTGAACAACAAAAATCACATTTTCGATGATGCTTTTAAAGTGTACGTAATGAAGTCTTTATCGGGCGCAGGTCATCGCAATTATTTTTTTTAAATTGGATAACATTTTGATTTCTTTAGTAATAACATTCTAAATCATAATCAGATAATAGGCCGCTTGACTCCAAAAAATAATTGATTTTATAACAACAAAAATTGTTGCCAGATGGAGACTTGTTGTTTTCCCCATTAATATATTTTTAAAAAAATCTTGTTTTACAAATTTAACTGATTCCGAATCTGATTTTCTTTCCAGTTATCCAACTCACATATTATACCAGACATTATCCACTTATGTTATTAGGTCAATTGTCATCTTTTGGTTATGTTCTCAAGGCCAGCGACCTGAAATATCTATTGTGCTGTTTGTTGCCCTACAAATGCAATTCTAGACTATTTATAAATCTTGTAATTTTTGTGATTTGGAAATAGAATTCTACTGCCTAAATAGTTAAATCGGCGTCATGCCACTGCTGGACAAATGCAAAAAACATGTTCAGCTATGAAAAATCTCCTTGGAATTACTGTCGAAATGAAAATTAATCTAATAACTTTTAATCGATTGAAAATAAACTAATTTTAGATTAGTTGAAATTAAACTACTCTTGAATTAGATAAAAATAAATTTCTTTGTAATTAGCCGAAAACATGTGAAGGAGATGACAATTGACTAAATACAATAGAAGACTTCGTAAGGTAAATATACATTCTCTTCGCGTTTCTTTTCTATACTTTCCTTTTCAAGGATCAGCTCAACATTACACGCCTCTAGTATTGGGCTAGTTAGTTTAGGTACTAGTTCCTGATCTAATAACACAATGACAGTATCTGCCAAGTGAAAAAAATATGCAGAACTGATTATGTGCCATGGTAGATTACATAATCGTACATTGATAGGTTAGATTTTAGTGGCGGTCAAAGCCCCATATAAGCCATTTAGGTTCATAGCGATACCACATCTTCCAATCAGTTAGAGAATAATTCTAAACTTACATAACAATAATAACGGTTTAGTTTTGTATTTAAAAAATGTCCGAACAACGCCAGGTGCGTTTTGCAGGTAAAATTATAAAATCAAAAAGTGAAATCGCTGCCAAATTTTGGTATGGGCCGTTTGACCGTCTTAAATGAAATTTGCACACTTTTTTGTGTATTACAAAGTTGTTGTTTCTCTTTTCAATTTCTTTCGTTTTGTATTAAGCGCAATTACAAAAACAATTTTAATTACTGGTGGTATATACAAACATAGACAAAATAATATATCGCGGATCCTTGTTTGCCCCATAGGAGGTATAGGTTATAAAACTCTATTACCAGTTTTTGAAAAATGAATAATAAAAATGTGAGAAGAGTAGAAAAAGGTGAAATAGATGAAGTCTCGTAAACGTTATCATCAAAATCGTCGTCATTATCGAGCTAATATGGCGTATAAATATTATGTGAAAATAGAATTGGCACTCCCCGGAGAGCGTTGCCACACCACATCAAAACGCACACAACGGCGCCGTCAGCTGTTTTATTAATAATTCGAAGAAGCTGAAGCGAACCAACAACAACAAAAATAGATATGTATATATAGATATGTATGTACATATGTATATGTATATGCAAGAAGGCATGACAAAAGGAGCAGCAGGACGAAAACAGCGCAGAAATCAAATTCAATCATCTGTGTTAGTGGAAATGCTCGTCAGTCCGACCGAATGACGACCACCCGCGAGGCCAGGCCAGGCTAGGCCACACACAATTTGCACGTAAATGACATAAAAACTTGAAATTAGGTTACGCAGAGAACATGCTTAAGTCCGAGTCCACAGAGAGCGAGCGAGAGAGAGTCCATTGTGTGTCACAAAGAGTAACAGCAGGACGAATACGAGGCAGGTGGAAGGGATGAGCGCGATATACCACAAATGCAATAGCATTCTCACTCCTATTCATATTGACACGTTGTGGCACAAACAAAGAAGCACATAAAATTCCGTTACATCGGACGCTGTTGTGGGTCAGTGTGTTAGTGGAATAGCGTTCATTCGTTATACGAGTCCGTCGGTTCGGTGGCGTATGCGCAATAAAATGCTTTCTCACTCGACTCAATACGAAGTGCAAACACTTTCCTCTTCTTTCACTTTCTAATTTTTCAATCGGCTTCACTAGACTCCGCATTGTTATAACGGAATAGCACGAGTTCGTACGAGTGAATTAAAGAGAGAAAGAGCAAATGTCATGCAATGCGGAGCGTATTTTGTATACGGATTTTACGTTGGTGTGTTATCCTTTAAGTTTTGTTTTCTTTTTTTCAGGCAAGTGAAAACGTAAAAGCTGTTGCCCCAGATTTTATTGATTTTCCACGGACTCGGGAACAAGTGTATCAAAGAGAGAGTGATAGGCAGGCGGACAGCAGGAGAGCTTCCGAATTACATCGCTACTTTGAAGGAAAGTGAGCGAATGGGAGCGAAAGTTAAAATTGTAACGCTGTAAATGTTAACACACTTATACATACATATACACACACACACACACACACACAGTTACTATGGGTTTGTTTTGGACTCGTTCTTCGTTTGTCGTAAGTGCTCGTTCGTCCTTTCGTAATAAATCAAAATTAAAAATTCATTTCGCAAAACTTAATTTTCAACGTGTTGTGGAACTGTTTCGTTTCAACGTACATTTTCTTAGAAGCCCTAGCGTGTTGTTGTTATTTCTTCATCCGAAGATGTTGGAATGCAGCTCAGCTGCAAGAGCACAGATTCGCGGCGTCCTGTGCTGATTATGCTAAGTCCTATCAACTTTTCAATGTTGTTCATTGACGTAATAGTTGCATACATATGTATGTATGTCTGTATGTACATATGCATATACAAACTATTTGTCAGTATGTGTGCACTCACGCAATCAGCATTATTTTTTTTTTTTATCTATTATTTCATGTCACTTAAAAAAACATATAGATAAAGTAAATATAGAAATATATACCATAATCATTTTTTATCTTTAATATACAAAAGTACAAAATAGTTCAAAGTATTTTCACGTGAGCGTATTTTTAGCTTATTTTCGTTATACCAACTGCTGTTGTTTGTTGCTATTCAATATCGCAAAACGTTGCAGCAACATGCCTTCGGGTGAAGGTTATTGTTGTAGCCGCAGCGTAAGTTGTTGTTGTGTTTTTTGATATAAGGCTTTTGTGCTGTGAAGCAAGCGAAAAATGAGGATACCTTATGATAAATTAGCCCACTAACTTAGGCTGGCAGACATGTACATACACAAATATATACATAAATACATATGTACATGTGGAGTGGATTGATTACTATTAAATAAATATTTCAATTTCCAATTCTAGTAAATTAGTAAATTATTGTATTTGTCGGATTGCAATTGTCATTTAAAGTAGGTTAAAGTGGGAAATACCTTAAGGCGTTAATTACTTTTGCGTGCATTTTTATCACAGCTAAGTTTTTTTTTTCCAACAAAATAGTGTTGCTTCTTTTTTGTTCCATTTGACAAAACTCTTTCAAAATTGAGTATATATTTTATATAAGTTTTGATTTTTATATAATGTTTCCTGGAGTTTTAACTTTAGATCGCTCAATGATTAAAAGGAGATTAAGCACACCCAATTCAAAAGTGACACAACTCCAATAAAGAATTTTTTAGAAAACGAAAAAAAAAAAATTAATTAAGTGAAATTCGAATCAATTAGGAAAATGCCTAAGGTATGTGGAAAAGGTTAGGTTAGAGTGGCGGCAAATGCCTCACAAAGACCAGACTAGGTCCATTGCTATAAAATCATGCTCCCTTTAAATGGATAAGAGATTTGACCTTACTTCATGATATTGTGGAAAAGGTTGAATTACAGAACTTTTTTTGTTGGCACAATAAAAGAAATTAAATTTTCTAATTAATGCCACTTTTGATGAAATTTTCATGTTATTTTTAAATGTAGTTTTTGAGTGGCGACACTGAAATACTAAAAATGGAACATTGAAAAGTTAAAACTAGTAAACAACTTAGGGACTTGAAGAAATGATTTTTGCGAACAACGTTACAACGCTTTTGGCACTTTTGAGTTGCGTCAATTTTAAAGTGGATGTGCTATACATATGTACATATATTCAATGTGCTAAGGTTTTGTTACAAAAAAAAACAGATTTTTACAAAATAGAAATTTTTTGTTACCTAATAAAAACAACATTTGTTTAAACTATTGTACTTATTTGGTTTGAATTCTTAAAGTTTATAAAATTTTCGTAGTTGAAGTTCAAATGTAGCTAACATTTTTTTACATGCTTAAATTTTAAAAGATCTATTTTAAAAACAAAGTTTTAATAAAACATGTTTTCTGCGCTTCGATATCAACAATAAACCACAAAATTAATAATCAAAGAAAAAAATTATAAACTTCAATTTGAAAGTACGTTTAAAAAACTATTTAAACTTTTATATGTACACACGAATCCAATTCAAAAGTTGATATTAAATTATTATAATTTTGCAAATATTACGATATTAGTTTTTTTAAATAAGAATATTGTATTATAAAACAAAAAAAAAGAAATCTTAGACAGTTTTTCCTTAAATTTGTTGTTCAATAACAACAATTTATGATGTTCCTTTAAATCACACGAATCCGTTAAGTCGGTTTTCAGAAATTTCTTTCGAATGGTCTCGGACTTTGTATCAAACTCAGAAAATGAAACTAAGCGCCTAATTAGCAAGCATGTCTTAATTGTATTGGTAACACATGTGCAGCATAATTCGAGTTAGCTCGTTTTCCTTATGAGCGCATATACACGTATAAAATTCTTAACAAAATATTTTTGTTTTGTCTCGATGTGTTAGTGTGCTTGTTTATCGGTTTTTGAGGCAATAAAATTAGCTTTTTAATTAAAATAATCCGAGCATTAAAAGCAAATCAATTAAAATTAAATTAACACAGACAGCGTAACAAAGTTTATTGCTTTTCGTTTGAGTCTCGTATTTATGTTCTCTTCTGCGGTCGTTGTTTAATGTGAACATTGAAATGCTCGCATTTAACAATTTTTGAATTGAATGAACTATAAATTTTAAATAATATCAATTTAAATATTTCCTGCATACAAATACAAATACGCCTCCTTATACATGTGTGTGTATGTAGTTAAACAGTATGTAAACACTTGCCTTGTCTTCCTTTCAATTTGTGAGTTTGTTGTTTTTTTTTGTAATCCAAACACTTTAAACGCACTTTAAGTATTTAAAAATACAGATCAAAAATGATTGAAACTTTGCTTCCGTTTCCTTGCGCAAGTAGTGCAACACACAAACGCACACAGAGACAGCAGCGCACTCATACACACGCGCGCGTATACAAAATATACGACAGAAAAACTGTTAAAGAACAGCTGACTGAATGTGTTTGGTGTGTGTCCGTCGTCGAATAACCAACAACAACTAAGACGAACTCGTATCGAATAGAGAAGAGCGTGTCCACCGCGCGACACAACCGAAACGACTGAAAGAAATTCCAAGTCGCAAATACCGTTAGCACGTAATCATTTGCCGTTGTCGCTCACTCGTTCGCACGCTTGCTCGCTCGTTCGTTTTCTCGTTTGTTTATCGTTTGCTCACTTGCCACCCAACCGAACCGAACCGCACTTTAAGCCAAGCGCCAAACAACTGTTCTCCCACAGCGAACTTCCGAACTTCCGTCGTCGACGAATTAAGCCAAATACAAACAGACAAAAATAAAACGATGCCAATATTTTTTTGTTTGTTTTCAATATTTTGTTGCTGTTTGTGATATTAAATTGTTGTTGTTGCTGGCTTTGAGTTGACGACTTTGAGTATAGCGAGCGCACTTTAAGAAGAAAAGTCGTCGTCAAAACAAGAGCGCGAAGAAACAGCAAAAGACGACGAAAATGTTAAGAAAAAAAAGATTTAATAGTGAACCAGTCCGTCCGAATTGACAAACAGCAGCACTTTAGCACCTTCTGGTCGTGATTGGATTGTTGTTGTTGTTGCTTTTGAGATTATACATAATATACGAGTAAGTACAAATTTGGTTGCGCGACTGCACTTCTATTATTATGATTATTTTTTATTTTTTTATTTTAAATATAGGTACGTGTGTGTATTTAGTTGTTGTTTTTTTTATTGTTAGTAGCGACGTCGCTGCTCTGAACCCGTTGCTTGGTTGCGTATACGTCCGAAGGTCTCGCAGGTGTCGAAGTAACTGAAACGAAGAACCTTTAAAACGACAACCACGACCAGCCGCAGTCGACTTTAACGTTGCTGTTGTCGTCGCTTTACGATGTTGCTTTTGGTTTTGTTGCTGCTGGTGTTGTTGCTCCTACTCTCTGCTCGACAATTTTATTTTTATCCTAACTACAATGGAAAAAGAGCTTTCTCATTATCGCCCGCTTGTCTCATCTCATTTACCCCACAAAAACCAAAAACAAATTTACGCGCAAAGGCTGAGCTTTTTTGTTTCGTCGTATTGTGCTCGCTGCCGTCCGTCCTCGTCGTCGTCGTCGTTTGACTTCGTTTCGGTTTCGAAAGTATTTCGCAATGCACTCGTTTTAAAAATAACTCAGACGCTCGCGGCATACGTTATCCTTTGACGCTGTCGTTGTAGTTGTTGTTGTTGTTGAAGTGCGCTTGTCGCTGGAGTGCATAAAATGAATGTGTGGGTGTATTTGGTGGGAGGCGTATCGTCGTCGTTTTTTTGTCAGCGATGAAGAGCGAAAAAAACAGAGAGAGAGAAAAAGTGTAGGTAGGAACTCTTGCGTAAATGAGTCCTTGTGCTGCTTTGAGGGTTAAAGCGTTGTTGCATTATTGACGACGCGGCGTCTAAGTGAAATTGTGAATGAGAAAGCTTTACACTGAATGATTATATTTGGTTCATAAAAATACAAAAATTTATCTCGATTGAAAAATGTGTCTTATAAATGAGTAAAACTGTTCCTATAACATGTAATAATGTTAAATTTCAATCATGACATAAACAAAGATTAGTAAATAGGATGTAAGCGTTTCTTTGATCAGTTAGAGGACAATCTTCTTCTAAGCCGATGTTTAAATATCCTCTAATTAATAAGAGCAAAATTATGTCATGTTAACCTTATTAATTTATGCATGTTTAAAATGGAATTGTGAATTGTTCTAATTATTTAATTTAAACTGATAAGAAATGAAAGTCCATAAAAATACGAATTTTTCCACTTTTTCTAAAGTGAACTTTTCTACTTATTTAGAATATCTTTACTGCATAGAAAATAATAAATATACTTATTTTTAACAGAATTTGTTAATCCGTTGAGTTGTTCAGTTGGAAAATATTGAATACATTTTTTCTTATTTGTCCAACTAAATTTTGAATACAGTCCGTTTCAGTGTAGCATGCGAGAGCGAATGCATAACGGAGAGGAGAGTGCCAGAGCGTAAAAGGATTTTTCGTATTTTCGACTGGGTGTGAGTTTGTGTAGTGCGTGTGCCTAAGTTTATGTGTCTAAAATGACAAACGCGCATTAAGTGCAATTAAGTTTAAACGGTTCCTCGTTAAAAAAAACTCACTACGACAACGTTTTAAATCACGTCGAAGCACTTTAAACGCATCAATTTGACAGTGCCCGCTGAGAGTATTTATTGGTTGCTGACAGGCTGGCGTCCATCTTGACTTGTGCCAGCTCAAAAGCCAGGACACATACAACTCATTTGCGACACACATTGAAACAAACAGTTTCAGTGGAATGCGTCGACGTCAGACGAGCGTGGTCGGTCGGGGGGAATGCGCAAACGAACATCAAACAAACTTTACGAAATTCAAATATTGTATATACAGTTTAACGGCACATAAATAGAGTGTAAAACTACGTAAAAGAGTGGAGAGAAACGAAAAGGAAACAACAACAACAACAACAATAATAACATATTACAACAACGTCTGTCAATGCATTTGCTCGAGTTGATCAAAAGTAGGTTAACCGTTATTTTTTGTTGTTTTTTTTTTGGTTTTATCGATTTTCAAAATTCAAACAAACGTCAAACAAAATAAAGAATAACAAAAAAAAATTCACTAAAAAAAGAAAAAAAAAAACAATCGCACACACACACAGCCGAAAGAAACAAGCAGCAAGCAACGACGAACGATGTTTTCCAATTTTAATGGGGAAAAAACGTCGAAAAACGACATCATTAAGTATCGCGCAGAGTTGTAATTTGTTGGATTTGTATTTGTGTTTGGATTTGAGGTTTCCTGCGGTTTTCGATTCCATTCGATTCGTGTGCACGACAGGACAAATTTACCAAACTTTTGATTGAGAGTTTGCGTGTGTTTGGTTGTGTGTGTGTGTGTGTGTGGCTTTATGGGATTGCGATAATAATCTATTTTTAGGTTTTGAGTTTTAACATATCGCGTTTGCGGTTGCATATTACAATTTTGATTTTTTCTTGGTACTTGTACACTTGCGCGAAAAAGTCTGTTCAAACGCTTTAACAGCTAAAATACAACTAAAGTGCTCTTTGACAACTTTAAGCTGCCATTTGGAATTTGAAATTTTCCGCATAAATTTTGACGTTTAACTTGGGAAAAGTTAAGCAAGAGCGTCTTGCGCATATTACACTTTACACAGTAACACTTGAGGTTTTCAACTCAAATACCGGTTACTTGGTATTCGAATTGCCATTCAAAGGTTAACGCGATATATATAGATATATTTTTAAAAATATATTTTAAGATTTTTTACTAAATAACCGGTTACTTAACATAGGTCCAATAAAATCAAAGACCGAAATTATTGAATACCAACTGAATAAACTCGTTAAAAACCGTTTATTTCAAATAACAAATAATTGAACAACTTCCTAACGCTCGTATCAGTGTTCCAAGGACAATGGCATTTCTCATTTTCAAAGTGGGTTAATTTCATTTGAGCAACTTTTCGAATTAGTTTGTTGCGCGACAATATCGTAACGACAACAACCAAAAACAACGACAACAAAAAATGCAAAATGTTGCAAAGTTGTTTAAAGTGCAATTTTGTGCTTTTTTGACGACTCTTTAAATCTACATAAAAGCCAGCCGAAAGGGGTGGGCTCGTTGTGGGCAATTATTTTTGAGTCAGTAAAGCGTGAATTCTTTTTTTTGTTATCAAAAGTCTCGTCTATTAAATAAATCGTTGCTTGATATCTTGGGGGAAATTTTTTTTGCAATTTAATGAGTAATTCTTGGTCACTGCTTTTAGTCATTAAATATCAAAACAAAATACGTTTAATTGTTTACCAGATTACAAGCTAAATGAAAAAAGCATATGAAAATGCTTTCAAGTGGAATTTATATCGAAATTTTTATATCTTATTTAAAGTATTTATTATTATGTTACGAAATAAAAAAAAAACAATTTGAGGTTTCGTTTCTTAATAGCGAACTTGCGTGATAACATTTGATGACAGCTGAATATGTCAAGAGGAACTAATTTTAATTATACTAAAATAGCTTGAAGTTTTTTAATATTCGTGCCATAAAGCAAATTAGGTCCAATTTTTGTAGTCCAATCCATTAGAAAAATAAAACAATTAAAAAGCATAAACCAACAAAAATATGTCAAGATATTTTTGTTTTATTCATCAGAGAGTACTCCGAAAAATGCTCCAAAGCATACGATTAAAATATTGGAAAAACGAGTACCTCAAGGGCACGAAAGAAGCACGCCCAATGGTCTTAAGCGACAAGATATGCAACTTCCAGGGAATTTTTCGAATCGTCTGAAAATGGAAATATTCCAGTCAAATTTTGTGTTCTTCAAGCAAATCAAATCAAGTAGTTGCTGTTTCCATAACCCTATGAAAAACCTCTCAAAGGGAATTAAGTTCAAAATTAAAATGAGCTAAGTTACAAGAATTTTCACAAATTTTGAAAGATATTTTTGATATGAAATAACTTGCATATTTTTTGGTAGTTATTTAATTTATTCTCTGGGTAGCTACTGTAGCTACTCTACCTTCAGTTTTCCTACAAGGAAGTTTAAAAAACAACAGTTGGATAGGGTCATGGTTAGAGAAGTAGAAATGAGAACACAAATTGAGCGAGCTCACCTCGATGTTTGCCTTTTATTTATACATACCTACATACATAAACATTTAATTTCAAAGAGAGAAACAATATCGAGGTGGAGAGAGACATTTTTCTACTTTCCTCACCTTATATCTTTTACTCCATGAATAAGGCTTAAATCCGTACTCCATTTTTTGTTTGGGAAATTATTTTTTGATTTTTATTGGATCTCATTTCGTTAGAAGTTATTTCATATCGTCGTTTTCACATAAAAATAGAATCCGCTTTTCTTTGTGTCAAATGATTTTTGCTTTTTGTACCAAGTTTGAAAGTTTGCCTTAAGGAAAAGTGACAGGTCATATGGCAAATACATAAAGTGTAAAGGTCGAATAATGCAATGTAAATGAGAACTAATGTAATGAGAACTAATGATTCAGAGTCCTTCGAAGTCTTCTGAAATAACCTTTTTTAGATTTTAAAATGTACATACATACATTTATATACTTTAAATTTAAATTTGGTTATATTATAACAAGTTAAATGAAAGTTTAAAAATTTTATAAAAATTTTTCTTTGTTTAACAGTATAAATAATGGAACTGACCACCACAAATAATTTTGCTTATTTAATTTTTAAGTATTTAATCCGTGTTTAGGTTCTCTAAGAAGTTCTAAAGGAGCGTATCCTTTTTTTTAATGGAAGCCAAATTAAAGCGCATAAACTTCATCTATCTGCAAAACTGAGTTTGTGAAATTTTTTACGGGGATGGGATGAAGACATTTTTTACAGCAGATGAGATTTTAAAAGTTTTCACATTATTATTTCATAATCACGCATCAACACAATAAAAGCACACGTGCACACACGCACACAAACACTTGGGGAAAATAAGGAATCTTATCCACTTCAATAATTCAACCTACCCAGCCCTGACACAGCGTTGCCACGTTTCTTTTTCTCTATCTTCTGAATGTGGTATTTTTTCTTTCCACTGCTGCTTTTTGTTGTTGTTGCTTTTAGCGACCTTGCCAAAAAGGGTTTTTATTGTTTGTGGCTGCTGGTTTTGTTTGGTTTCTCTTACACGTTTTGATGGCGCCTTCAGGGCTAACCAAAAAAAAAAACCACCCCAAAAGATGGACTACTAGCTCACTGACAGACAAACGGACAAACTGACAGACAGACAGTCGCAAGGATAAAAAGCCGGGGCTGACTTTCCCGTTAGCTATGAGTGTTAATGGGTATTTTCTTCTTCATCATCTTGTTGTTGTATTGTTGTTGTTGTTGTTTTAATTACACCTGTGCCCTAATTTCGTTAAGCCCTTCAACAATTTGGAGTATCTTGATATCTGCGTGTGCGTTTCTGCTCGCATACACTCGCACACATATGTAAATTGTATCCGTATCCGTATCCGTGCGCGTATGAATATTTATTACGGTTTAGCGTTGCGTGAGATTGCCTAAAATAACGGTACACGTTGACAGATGTGTGCAGGTATTTGGGCAACTGGGTTTCTTTTTATCTGCTCAATGTCAGTTGGCCCGGCATATAGACGGACAGACACACGATAAGACCGACCGACAGAAGAGACGGACGTTTTGTGGCGAATGGATTGATTGGATGCAAATGATGGAGGTGTGGGCATGCTCTACTTCCGCTCCTTCGAATTACATTTTGAGCAGATGAGAGCCGGAATGTGATTTTAATTTAATTTCATTTCATTTATTAATGAATTTAATAATGAAATAACTCGACTGAGGGAACAAGCATAATGGAATAACAGTAATTAACTTGTGTGTTTATTGTTGTTGCCAGTATACGGAAAATCTTTTATTGGAAAGTTGTTGAATCACTGAACTCACCGATACGGAACGCTTCATTTAAAAAAGTGTTCTCCATAGCGTTTCGGAGAACTCTTGGGTTAAGGACGTAGCTTGACTGTAGGTCACATATATTTTGCTTGTACTAAGCGGGTATTGAACCTCAGTTTCAAAAGCTACTGAGAATTATAGCTAGGGTTCTTATCCCACTGACAGCGCTCATTAGTCATTAACGATTTAACCTACGGAGCTTTTGACCGCCACAAAACTTTGGTTAAGGTCATTGTAAATATTTCACTGTAAACTTTTTTAAATTTCGCTTTAATATGAACCGTCCGGAGTACTCCATTTCCAAGGAGCGTTTACTCCAGGACCTTGCATATTGATCAGTGCTTAAAATAGGTAAACAATTTTTGAAAGCAAAAAACATTCGTGGTCTAATTACGTGAGCTATTAATGTTTAATTTACATACGCAAATGCTGTTATAAAATTTGCATAATTGTTATTAACTTAAAAGGAGATCCTTGCCTGTTTGACCTTTAATTTTGGGAATACTCTGAAAACCGTAAAATTTCCCACATTCAAAATCGCAGACAGAGCGACGACAACGACGACGACGACGAGGAGGATGCCGACTGTGCGAGACAAGCTGCCCTCAAGATAAGCCGCAGAGTCGCAGAGCCGCAGCCAGAGTCAGAAGTAAACAACTCGCTCCCGCCCATTGCTTTGACATATCGTAAAAATAGACAGGAATGCCGACGACGAGGAGGAAGCCTTATCCTTTTATATCGTCAGCGGCAAAATAACAACTACAACAACAATCACAATAATAACAACTACAACAACAAACACATGACATTATGTAAATTATTTGAGCGTCTTTTTATTTTTGTTGTTGTTTTGTTGCTTTTGTTGTTGTTCAACATCTAAAAACACGAAATTCCTATTTATGTAAATTAATTTCTACTTTGTCCTTGTAGTTGTATTTTGTATGTGTGTGTGTGGCTGTGTGTGTGTCTTACTATGTACGTGAGCCATTTACCGTTACACGCTGTTATGAGCCTAAAACGCTGCTCAAAAGCAAACTTTAGGAAATTTTATTCAAGAAAATGCAAATTAAAAGTTCGGAATTTAATTTTATCAATTTCATCAAGATAAAAAAAGGAAAAGCTTTTCGCTTGTTCTTCTTGAGTTTATTCTTCTATTTGTAACGCCCATAAGGAGGAGTGGTAGGTATGGCAACATATACCCGTATATTTCAATAATCACCGTCGTATTTGGAGTGTTCCAGCAATTACAGTCATATTTTAAGAGATATCGAGCTGAAATTTGGTATGTGATATCATATTCTCCAAGCGGTGAATGCGCAAGTTCTGACCAAAACTACTCTCATAAAAAAACCCTTTAAACGTGGCAAAGAATTAATAAAAATGGTTCTAGTGTAGACAACCAGTTCAATTTCGGTATTAACCACTTTAGTAATAACACAAAACTACAATTGAAAAATGGGGCGTGATCCGATAAGAACAACGCCCACTTACAAAAGAGGCATGCATCATATGTGTGGTATTTGAGCTTATATTTATGATAATAATCGAAGACAAATTCCAAAAGTGTGAAACTTACCTAAATTCTGCTTTTGAGACTCAGTACAAAAGTTTATCTGAAAAATGCAAAAATTGAAATTTATTTTCTTTGGGAAATTTTATTTAATTTGAAAATAATTTTTTATTTGTTTTCGAAAATTTGTTGGCTTTTGTTTATTTTTCTTTTAACGAATTTGAACAACTACAGAAAATGTAGAAAACTCAATTGAATTGAATTGAGAGAAAATTATAAACTGAAATGCAGGCACACACAATTGCGGAATACCCCGCAAAGCGTTTGGATTTTCGCACCTGCTGCTGCCCGATGTGAAGCGAGTACGCAGCGAGTACGTATCTGCAGAATGTGTTGCTTGGTTATTCGCTCGTATTAAGATGCGAAATTTATTTATTTGCTTATCGTTGTATTTTTTTTTCTGTTCGTTTGTTTGTTTGTTAGCCAAATATCGTCGAAAAAATTCAACTTTTTTTTTATAGAGAAAACAAAAAAAAAGTAAAATCCGTATCTATGCGTGGAAATTAAAATTTTATTGGCTCGATTGTTGTTGTTTATTTTTATTGACCGTGAATTTAATTTTTTTTCCATTTTGTTAGTAGTAGCTGGGCAGTAGCATGTGGTAGTATGTAGTACATACATATGTAAAATTAAAGCGTATTTAATAGCTAATTGGTATTTTAAACAGGAAACGCTGCCGCTGCTCCAGCTACAAAAAAAACATTATTTTTGTTTGATTTGTATTTCGTTTAAGTGGATTTTTAGCTCTAAATTTTTGTTGGTATTGTAAGCGATTTCAATGAATTTTCAGTTGTGTTGTTGTTGTTGTTGTACTAATTGTTTGTTATTTAATTAGGCAAATGCACAGCGGAATGGTTTAATTATGTGACATTATACGACAAATAAATTAAAAAAAAATATATTATGTGTAATAAGGGTACTCCCTTAAAAGCGAAGATGATTCGAAAATCTCGATACTTCGCAAGTTTCAAATCTATGATACTTAGTTGAATCCAAATAACGAAACACTGGCTGCACTGTCAAATGGCTAAATTCCACAATTGTTTTCGAGATCATGAAAAGAAGCATTCCCAAAAAGTGGCTTGCAATGTTTCGAGCTTTTTGAGTTTTACAGTTTTCGGCGAGTTTATTTGGGCAGGCAGTGTTTGATGCTCAGTGACATTTTGGAAAGCGAAAAACTCTTTAGGATTTACAAATGAATAAAAATGAAGTTATTTGTTAAACTGTCATACAGGTCAAAGTGTTTCAAGTATATTTAAAACTCACTCTCGACTGCAATCGAACTGTGAGTTCCATACCAGAGAAGCTGCCTTTAAGACAATTAGCCGTCATTGTACTGCGCACTCTTATATTCATATGTATATATATTTATTGATTTCATAAATTAATTGAGATATTTTGGAAACGCCGCCGAGTTGAACAATTTAAGTTCAGCCCGTTTATACGCCCCACTACCGAGCTGTAAAGATAAATTATCGCATTAATTTAATGGAATAAGTTGACCGCAACTTTGAAATTATTACCAATAAACTTTGCGAGCTGTCATAATTACCGCATTGGAAATGTGTCAAAAATTTAAATGCGAACTAAAATATTCCATTCCATTGCATTTTGATATTTTGTTATTTTATTTTGTTATTTATTAATTTTAGTTTTTTCATGTAAATAAATATTTAAAATTTAATTATATTATAAATATTTGTGAATTGATCAACGCGCTGAATTTTTCCTAATAAATAAACAAACAAAAACGCGTTCAACGAAATTTGGATAAAAGCAAAAAAAAAAGTTAGAAGCTCATAAATAAATAAAAAATGTGTTTAGTGGAATTGTACTCGCCGTCAGTGTCGGTGTCTAACGAATAAAATCAACAAACAAGCGAAAAAAAAAGTGAATAGATGGATTCATGCTCGGTTTATTAGCACCGCTGTCGGTGAGACCGGCTCTCAGGGCTGCCAGACGCATGTGATAAGTTTGAGTTTAGTGCGGGCGTGGAAATGCCCATCGTAAAATCATTTGAATATTTTTATATTTTTATATTGAAGTTGGAATTTGAAGCAATTCATTATGAAAAGTTTTTTATTTTAAGGTTTTTTCTCAAATTTTTAAAAAAATTTTCAAGTTCCTAAACAATTTTACTGATTTCAAAACAAATAAACTTTTGTATGCCGTGATTATCCTGAAAATGTATTTATGTATCTTAAGCATACATAGATACATTTCTGTGTCCATATTTCAGCAGTAGAAATTAGCTAACGGGAAGCGAATCTGTATTCAATATTGCGCGGAGGCGTCGCTCGCAATGAGGCATATCAAAAGTACACCGAACGAAAAAGAAAACCTTTAAAAAATATATTTTATTACTATTCTTAAACTAAATATTCCAAATTTAAGTATTGCCATCAGTTATATATAGCGACAATTTTCCAACTTTTAACTGAAAATTGTTTTCCTTCATAAATTTTTACACTTTTCAAAACCTCATATAATAAAGTAAATCAAAATGAGGCCGTTATTGCCGGGTATTATTCTCCATTTAGTATTTTAGAAGTTGTTTTCATCTATTTTTTTTTTGTCAGTGTAACAAGTCGGAACCGCGCAACGCATCGTTGCCATGCGTCAACGCAGTTTAACGCATCGCATCGCAGCGCGTGTCGCCGCAGTCGAATGTCATGGCGGCCATTATGGAGGGATGAGAGGGGCAATCAAGTATCTATCGGGTTGTGAAGCACTCTGCCGTTGCCTGTCGCTACTAGCAGATACTTTTGTTGGGTTGTTTTTTTTTTTAATTTTTATCTTTTCACTTCACGAGAGAAATCAGAATGTACTAAAAAAAAGCACGTAGAATCGTAGAGCGATAGTCTGGCATGGAACAGTGTGTGGTCGCTGCTTAGACAAAAGGAGGGCGGACATACGACCAGCGAATGCAGTGCGCGGTAATTTCTCTTCGTTGTGACGTTTATTTATCATATCGTTTGTTTTTCGTTTGTTTTCTTTTGTCTCTTTAATATTTTCGAAAATTGTAAACGTTGAAACAAACGATTCGAAATATGACATTGACTAGAGACAGCCTCCGCCGTCGCACCAGCGGATATTGTGATTAACGTCAGATTTGTTGTTCTAGATACTGTTGCCAGCAGATACGAGTACATGTGTAAATTGTTGTTGTACTAAGTACTTTGTTTAAATTTTAGAAACTTTCAGATGTCGTGTTATCAAACGAAACAATTTTACATTTACAAAACGAAATGATAAAAACGAGGATAAAAATCATATTTCAAAATTCATTCGTTTTCATTTTAGAGTCTAAATGAGCTTCAATTGGAGATAGCAGGGAAACAATTTCAATTTAATTTATTTTCAAAGTGGTAACTTTAAGTTGAAATACTCGAATTAGTAAGGAAACTTACAAACTGCTAATATTTTAGAAATAGAAAAAATCGAAATTTTGAAAATTTTTTCGAAAGAGTCTAAAATTAATTTTAAAGGTTATTTTAACGAACAGAATCTTTTCTGCTAAACGTTTCTGATGGATTTTTGGCTTTTGTTTAAGGGTAAACAATTCTTTTTTTAATGAGTCATTCAAACTGATTTAATTTTAGTAAAGTATTTTTTTAATTGTTTGTGAATCGACTTTAAGAAATCAAAATTTTTCGTTTTAGGGACTTTTTAGGAAAGCGACGCATATTTACTTATACATATACTATAATATCTTTGTTTTTGTGGGAATTCATGAGTGATAAAGATTTGATTTCAAATTTTGTTCATTAATTTTTTCAATATTTTTTTGTATATTGTAGACAACGAATTCCAAATTTGTAAATGCAAAACTTTAAATTGCGTCGTAGTGCAAAGGCGTAAACGCCTTTTTTTAAATATTTTGTTAGTAACTGTCACACAAAGTAAAGACCTCTAAGCACTTTAGTACCGAATTGAATTGAAGTATTTTGAATGTATTATTGTGTCATTCCATTCTTAAACTTAGAAAATCCAAGTTAATCCAGCTTGTGGCAAAGAGAACAACAACTAAACTTCTTTATGTTTCTCACTACAGGGTGCTTAAATAATGCTTAAATTGTTTTTATGTGATCGCTGCCCTCTGAGCAGGCAAATCTTAACAGAATAACACCTTGTCATGGGAAAACCTCGTCAGTAGATCTGGCGAATTACTAGTTACTTTAGCACATCCTTAACATAGAAACAACTGGTGAATTTAACATGGTGACGTCCAAAGCGATGTCAATTAGCCCCTTCTGCATTACTTTTTCACCAGTTGTTTTGTTGATTCCATTCCTTAGGAAGTTTTATGGCGTATCTTTTTTTAAATCAACCAACCAACCAACTGCCACTTCCATGGAAACATTTATCATGGAACTTCCTTTGTTTTACTTATAAGGCTTTTAGTGGAACTGCATTTACTGGGACTTGTTTTTTCCTTTGACTGAATAACCAGTCGAAAAGTTTCGTTTCCATCCGTGGAAATTTATGCTTATTAAGAGGAGGAAGAATTTTTGAAACATTGTTGGTTGCTTTTTTCTTCGAAACAATCATTTATACTAAGCGTTCGTTATTTCGAGTACTCGTATTTCACAATTATTCGTTATAAAAGATAGTCAACGTCCAAAATTTGGTCGTTCGTTAAATCGGGCTTTCGTTAAACTGAGAATTCGTTAAATACAACTTCGACTGTATTTAAAGGTTTGATTATGAAAGATTGAAATGTCGTTTGACTTTACATTCTATTGATACTATCTATCTTTCAGATTGAAGGGTCTCATTTTGATATATTGATATACATATACATATGTATATTTCACAGATATTTTTTTTGAAGCACCCTGCGCAAATACATGTTCAAATATACAAATATAAACGTGTAGTTGTTGTTGGCATTTTAATTATTTGAATTTTCTTTGACAACAAAATTGTTGTCAACTCGCCAAAATATTTTCTAGCAAGTGTATTGGATTTTTTTCTTTCTCAAACATTAAACAAATAAGTTCAAAACATATCATTATGTAAAAGGCGATAAATCAAATGAATTTATGAGTTCGCCAACTGCTGCTATTAGAAGTATCAAACATAAACTATGAAATGCAACGAGCTACAATGGGAAATTGCAAATTTGAGCAACTTTTTTCCTGCTCAAATGTTCAAACGAAATTAAATCATTAGAAGTGAATTTGCTATTAAAAAAATTACAAATTAAATGAAGCGTGCACGACCGCAAATTAGAGTGGGCGGGCCGAGGCAAGGGTTGACTGACAGGAACGGGAGCGGCGGAGTCGAGGGGCAGGTGGTGCCACGGCAAAATCGCACAAGACGTTTGTTAGAAAAATAGAAAGAAGAGAGGAGAGAAAAGTAGATAAATAAATAAAATAAAAAATACAATACAACAACAACAACAAAAGCAAACAGTCTTAACTCAAAAACCTTAACTGAAATTGATGTTTCTGTCACGTGAGTCGAGTCGACGTCGACGTCGCTGTTGCCGTCGCCGTCGTCGTTGTTGTCGTTTAACCTTGAGCATGTGATTTATTTTAATGACAGTCGTTATAACGTTTTCGTTTTCGTTTTAGCAAATATTTATTTATTTTCCGACGGACGGGCGGACGGACGGACGTTTTAAATCATTTTAGCAAATCATCAAAGCGCGCGGATTCTTCAAAATTTATGAGTAGTTTTTTTATTTTTAAAATTCGAAATTGCTGATCTCTAAGTACAACAAAACAACAAAAGTCACTTGGTTGTTTTAGTTTTAAAACGATTTCTTATACTCTAAATTTTTATATTAAAAATATGCAAACAGAAATAACAACAAACATATTAAGCAGTCATTAGAGTTTATCAAAAAGAAAAAAAAACAAACAAACAAAAGACAATTTATGGGTAAACAAAAATGAAATTTGTCACGCAATTTCGGACTAACGCGATACAATTAACCACGAAACTGAGGCAACAAAAATACCAACAACAACAACGAAATCAAGTAATCTATTTGAGTTTTAATCGTGTCGACGAATTATGAAAATAATGCGCCATTAGTGTAACTCAATTTTCCAGCACAGCGGCAACTCTGGAATTGCAAGTGCGCCATTGTGGAAATTTTCGCTACGAACCTTTCGTATCCAGATATTTACTACGTTTCCGACTGTTGTTGGTGTTGCTGTCACTGCTGGCCCATACACGTTGGCCAACAGTCGCAGTTTTTTTTGTCGTTTTTATCTCTAAATTAAGTTGAAATGTCGCGATCATAATTTATTAAACTAACTTTTGTTATTATTTATTATTTTCGGCAGCAATACTCGTACTTGGCCATAGCCAGCCAATTAACGTTGAGTTAAGTTTTTGAGCACTTGACGGCGCAATTTTAAATGGCCTATCAAAATGAAATTATCTTTTGTTTTGTCATACTCTATGCGAGTAGTACATAAATAACTGCGTTTGTACAAACGTGGTGCTTCAACACGCAATTAATTTGGCTAACAAGAAAGTATTTTGTTGGTATCTCGAAGAAATGCGTCACTTTCAGTTTTCAACGTTAGTTATTTGGGTCAAGGAAATTGAAAATAATCATCGAGGTTAAAGGTCAAGTATTTATTCACATGGCAAGACTTGAAAAAGTAGAACAACTTTTCATGAAACCGCTTTAAAGGGAGGATTTAATTTGACAGAGCCTGAAGATCAGATTTTTTTTAGGACAGCATGAGGTTAGTTTTTTTTTAAAATAATTGTTGGATATTCTATTTCTATTCTATTAACTATCTGAATACTTCTTTCCTATATCTCAACTTCTCTTATTTCGATACTATTCTGGGTACAGCAGTATGGTCTATCAGGACTGAGTACTAAAGTCCCATGCCAGCACACACTCAACTCTAAACTATCTAAAAGGCGTACGTTAGGAATCATCAAATATTTCTGCTAATAAAAATGAAAAAAATCAAGACCCTCAGTTCAGTGCATGACAACAACAACAACAAAAAAGAGGGAAAATCAATTAGAAAAACAAATAATTATAATTTAACACATCTGTCTACACTTTTCACAAAAACAAAGAGGAGCATTTAGCAATTTGTGACTATCAAATTGAAAAGCATTAATTAAAAGTAGTCATAATTAAGTGCAGCACTGGACTGAGCTGCGCTGCGTTGGGCTGGCCTGGCCAGAGGCAGACTGGGCAGAATAACACGCCACGATTCGCAAACAATCGTTTTACTAATTGGTGCCGTCCGTCCGTCAGTCCGTCGTGCTGGTAGCAGTGCCGCATTCGCTCTACACTGGGCCCAGACTTTGGAAGCATTGTACAAAACTCTGAGGTTGTTAAGCAAAATAGTTTGTGAATAAAATCGCTCCAGTGTATTTCAATTCAGTTTCTTCATATATTGTATGTAACTTAGTTGATGCTCGGTTTTTTTACTCACAATACCTTCCAAAGTAAAGTATCAAAAACATTTTTCGTTTGAAAAGAGAAGAGATAGAAACAGTTTCTTTTTCCATTCACTAAATCTTGTTTTTTCTTTTTTATTGGTTCCAACACTAACGCAGCTTTAAGTCAAAGGTTTAATCCGCTACTGTGACATTGCGATGGGCGGCCAGGAGTCACGTTATGTCACAGACGCTAATGCGACGCTTTAAATTTAAATGCAGCAATTTAATGCAATGTAACGTAATGTAAGGCATGGTAAGGTAAGGCAGGGAAAGGCAGGGAAAGGCAAGGCAAGTCAACAAAACGGAAGAACGCTGCGTTCCACATGTGACGGTAATAAACGGCACAGCGGCTTATCTACCGTCGCCAACGACAGCGACGTCACATTTTAAGGTATGCACTGAGAGAAAGATTTTTGCAAATATAAAAAGAATTGAAGATTTACAATTTTAATCTAAAATAATCGATTCAAAAATGTCGATTTTAATATGCTTACAAGCTGAGGAACAAGATTTGGGTTTATCGATTTTTGTCCTGGAGTATTTATCGGCTATTAAAATCGAAATCTGTGAGCGATTAAAAATTGCTTGCTTGAAAATGAAGTTCTATTCAAATTATGAAATTTTTTGCATTAAAACCGTTTCGAAACGATCTTTTACCAATTCAAATCGTAATCGTTTTCAAAGGTATCAAACTTTTAATTATTTTAAAAAGATAATAGATGAATTTTACGAGTCCTGAGTAAGTGGTCAGGGGCAGACTAATCTCAACTTAATTGCTAAATTAAAACAAAATAACTTTTGTTAAAAATTGGACAATCGGTTTTTGATTTTATACACTCAATTTTTGTATTGTCTGACTTTGATTTCATATTTTAATGAAAGAAATTGTTTTTCTATTTCTAAAAGCAATATTTTCCACAGTGTATGTCGACTCTCTCGGCGCGTTTAGAAGTTATCACCCAGCAGCAGCAGCGCACGCATTTAATCACAAGACTAGCGAGCGCGCTCAGGCACGGCGGCAAGTGTTGCTGTTCACTTCAAACGGAAACTTGCGAGGAACTGCCTTCGCCTTTTTTCCGTTTTTTTTGTTTCTTCTTTTTAATTTTTTATCAAAAATTGTCGATTTTTATTAATGACTTTTGAGTCGGGCATGGAATTTTCTTATCGTGGAACGTGTGACATTTTTGTGACGGCGCGTGCACCTGTATATGTGTGTGTGTGTGTGTGTGTGTGTGTGTGCACCTGTGTGTGTGTGTCAACCTTGTTAATTTCATAATTATTTGTGGACATTTTGACATACCTTTTCGAATATTCTTCGTTAACGATTTTCCTTCCTTTTTTCGTTTTTCGTTTTTATCGTTACGTTTTTCAGCTTTTGAAATTTCGTCACTCTCCTCTGCCCGTAACGGTCGCCTTTGCGATTCTTTTTATTAACTCACGATGATTGTTCTGTTTTATGTTTTATGTTATGTTATAATCCCGCTCTGGATTTATATTTTCATATTTTGGTGCTTATTTAAATGGTTTTTTCTTCTCGTATTTTTTGATGACTTTTTCGTCGTATTTTACGCCCGCGCACTTTCGTAAAGCACTTCCGTCCGTTGAAGCATTTTGTTCGCAACTGATGCTATGCCGCCGCGCTTTCCAACAAAGCGTTCTGTTGTGGTTTCGGTTTTTTACGTTTTTTTTTACGTTTTCGGTTTTTTTTTTTGTTGTTAATGTGTCTCTGGCGTTGTGGAGCAGCGGAGCAGCAAGCGGCCGGCCGGATTAGGCGGGCGGCATTTGTGACGTAAAAGTAATTACGTCGTTTCTCGTTTTTCGTTTTTCGGTATTCGGTTTCGTGTCTAATCTAATCATTTCAACTGATAAAAAAAACGCTTTTTAAATTCGTTGCGTTTTGTTCGTTTGTCTTTTATGTACGCAATATTTACATAAATTATTATTTGTTTTTTGTTCTTCCAAGGGTAGTGAAAATGGGAGCGGAAGGTGGCACCTCCAACGGCGGAAAGTGCTGTCAACTGGAATCTATCGTGACATAGTTTACATAAATAAGTTCTGGTATCCACGATATTAAATTAACTTTAAACAAGTTAATTTTTTTGTTTTGAGAAACAGAACAGAAAACAATTTTTTTTAGTAAAATTTGTTTTCAAGAAAATATACACAATCAACCGAACCTTGTTTGTTAAAAAAAATGTCTAACCATGCCTCATTTCGCCCACAAAAATATTTTTCCAAAATTCTTTGTGGGTTTTTAAATCATAAGCAAGAAATCACATTCAAATCCGACCACCCATCCTCATTTTATTTGAAGAATAAATAGTTTTTGACCATGCCCAGTTTAAACCTCGATTTCGCCCACTTAACGGCTTGAAAAGTGCCGCAATCTTATCTTCTCTTTTCTCGTCAAATACCGCCAAACTGGAAAATTTAAAAATGTCATTAAAAAAGTTAGCGCCGATCTTCAGATACTGGAGACAAATTAATATATACGAGTATATATGTATGTATATTGATATACCTAAAAAATCGTTTGTGGGCAAAAAAAGGCAAGTAGAATTAAAAAGAAATGAACCTATGGCCCAAATATGAGTCAGAATTAATTAACAATTAAGCTTGTTATGATTTCTGATTGACTGACTGCATAAGTTGGCAGTCGCACTACAAACGCTTCGCAATGATAAGCGATAAGCGAAACCTGACGCACTTGAAACCCTCATAATATGTGAGTCACGATCACCGACCGACCGACCGACCGATGCCTCTAGTTATTATAAGAGCGACTTTTCGTTTGTATCTACGCAATCTGACGAAATATTCCGACGAAAAGTTCCATTCAGACGCGTATCTTTTAGATACTTTAGATACTCGTAACAACAAATTTAAATTTCACATTTTTGCACTAATATTGCCACAATAAAAGCAACAAAAACAAAAACAACAGAAAATGAACTTTGTTTACAACGTGGGCTTCCTTATCTCTAAGCATCTGACTTTAGTCTCATATCGAAACGTTTTCAACACTCGCTGCTGCGGTGGCTTGATTTTCATGATCCGCTGATAGTGCTTCTTGTTGTTGTTGTTGTTTTTAGACAGTTGGCGCTAGTGGGCAAACACTTGCCACTATTTTTTTTATTTGAGTCGAGTTGTTTGTATTGTTTTAGTTTATATGTTGTTGTTTCTTGTTGTTGTTGTTGTTGTTGTTAATTTAACTTTTTGTAGTGCTGCGCTGAAACCGCCTCAGCTGATTAAATATTTGGAAGAACTCATGCAACCGATCGGCGAGTCGCAATGACAAATGTGTGACAATGCAGAATTCATGGCCGCAGACGCTTAACGTGTGCCACAGTCTGTCTCAAAATTAAAGCAACTGTTTTTTTGTTAATTTTTAAATAATTTGTTTGATTTTGTTAAAATGCTTTAATTCATTTTCGATTGAGATCTTTTTTTAGCCAAAGCTTCAATTGAATTTCAACTAATTTTTCTTGTATTAACCCAAATGAGCCGGTGAATTTAAAAACTATTTGATTGCCGATGAATGAAAACTTAAGTATAATAATTTCATAGCAATAATACAAAAAAATTCCATGTCATTTATAAAAGAGTAAAATATAACATAGTTAATTCAGAAAGTTTATAGCCAACTTGACATTAAAAATTATTACAACATAACTTTTTGATTTATGAATTTTCTCTCATCAAAATTGGGCTCAATGTCTTCAAGTTTGTATGAGATGAGGAGTGCAGAGCGCATAAGTAAAGGTGAGTTTAAATAACTTACCCAAGTGAAACTAGAAAATAGCTGTATAAGAAGAAGACGAGCAACTACAATTGACAGTGACACACTCGAAGTCGTGTTCTTCGCTCATCTTCGATATAAACAAAGTTCGAAACGGATCTCGTCCAGTTCCACTTGTGCAAATGAAGTAAAGCGCATCCCCTTTGAAATATTTATTTTGGCTTTTCTTTTTCGCAAGCTCATCGAATCGCTCTTCAAATTAATAATGTGCCAAGTCATAAACGCATGTAATTAATAACTGCGTAATTAACTGTTGTCAACAACACGCCGCACCGTATGAGTCCTCTGCTTTATCGCAAACAAAATAAATACAAAACAAAAATTGAAAACGAATTTTGCAGAATTGCAAAATAGCAAAAATAAAGCATGATTCATCATGGTTCCAATATGTTTCATTCTGGCAGAGATTACGCAGTAATTAATAATTCACAATGAAACGTTTTCTAAATTGCTCGAGACTATTCACAGCTCGAGTAGTGAGCAAAATAATCGTCACATACCTTCGAGTATGTACGTTAAATTTAATTTTAGTATAGAACGATTGTTGGAAAGAGGTTTTCCGCCAATCTATAAAAATAAAAAATCTCAATACATTTTTACCATAATTTGCAAGGACTTTTCACTATATCCGGGTTGTTTTCTCTTTCAAGGTGCAAATTTTTTGTTCTTGCGATCAGAAAATGACTTTTGGACCGCGTTTTCACGTAGACTTCGCAATGCTAGTATACCAGCTTCATTAGTACAGTTTTTCTGTTTTTTTTTATTGCTATCTGCTTGAAGTTGCTTTCAAAATTTTATTCACTAACCTCCAAATAGTGAAACAAGTTTTGAAAAGCATTTTAATTGTTCACTATTAAGAATACTCCAATGTAAAAATTTTAGTGTTCACTATACCCAGACACGACTGTATATATAAATATGAATCTGTACATTGTATAAACATATATAGAGATGCACCGTGAAGAATATTAGACTGTACAAAAATCTTTCACGCCCACCTTATACGCCCACAATTTTTGAAATTAAGTAAACATAATCGATTTGCTAATATTTATAATTTGGTATAAGAGTTTGTATGATTACTGTACATAACTTTACCAAAACTGGGCGTGGTTGGATGAATTGAACGCCCACCGCCGTAACTAAGCAACTTTACAACGGGGAGTAACGGGAAGTTTCGCTAGGTAATTATTATTTTGAGGCTTTATTTAATTTTAGTTATAAAATATTTTCGAATTCATTTAAGAATAGTTCAGAAATCTTCGAGGATTTTTACATTTGAAATTGGAACGTTATTTTGTTAAAAGAATATATCTCAAATTGGGATCGAATTGTCCTAATGACTTTTGAGGCCTCATTTCCCAGTGCCTTACTCCATGCAGCCTTGTAGCACCTTTGCATTGATTTGAGATATTAACCTGAAATTTTGTTCATTGTATTTATAAACTTCCTCTAATTCTGTACTCAGAATTCTACACGCGCGTATTTTTCAAAGAAAACAATTTCGAACTAAAGAATTTGTTGTTTTTTTCTGCGAAAATTCCATCCATTGATGCGTATTTATCTCGTGTTGTTTTTGTTGTTGTTGTTGTTGTTGTTTGGCATTTTTCAAATGCAAAGTACTTTAAATTTTGAACTGAAACAAACTAAACGAAATTGAAATTGAAATGACGAAAGTGAAGGCCCGGCGATCATATGACGAGACCAAGAAAAAACAAAAACAACACTAAACAACAAAAACAATTAAATTTGTTTGTTAGTTTTTTCACCGATTTACGTTTTCCAACTGTGACTGACTGACGTTAGCGCTAAATGAAAATGAATAAAAATATTTTCGAATACAACAAAACAACAACACAACAACAACAAAATCGACTTTTAAGTAAATTCATTGAAGTGAAATTCTATTCTAATAATACCTGCTCGTGGATCCATTATGCGGACGAGCGTATGAACGGACGGACGGACGGATGAATGGACGGACAGACGGGGAACGTTCAGTTTGGTGTTTTGTTGTCGATGTGTTCTGTTCGGTTTGGGTTTGTGTGAGCGGACTGTTTGACAGGTGTTATTTGTGGTGGAACATTTTCTCTTTCAAATTGTTTACTAGAGAAAATTGACATTTTCAAAATTAAATAAAATATAATTTCAAAGCACAAAAATATTTAATTATATGGCAAGACACATTTACAAGCAAACACAGGAGCGGTTTAGAATTACGAACTAGTGTATGCAACACTGACATCCATTTAAGTTGACATATACAGCAAAAGAACACATGTGTACATACTCGTCTATGTACTAAATATATTTATTATTAACTAATTTAAAAGGTGATTAGAAAATTCGAATGTTATGTTAACTTTGCAATCCGTCAGATTTTTGTCTGTAGGTACGCTCCTGAATGAAAAAAAATATCTTAAGATTTCGAATTGTTTTCTAAATTCTTTTTCAATTTGAATGTTTAGGCCAACTTAAAAACTAATTTTCGTTTTTCTTCGCACTTGTTTTATATGTTTACATTTGTTGGTTTAACTTTGGCAATTATCAATTCAATTAGACCACAATCCATCATAAAATCTTCCCCTGCCCGCGATTGTCGTTGAAATACGCAGCGAAATGCCGCATGAGGAAATAAAGTTCATGAATGAAAACACGCGATGAGCGTATTCACATCGACCACTCGTTTCGTTTCGTTTCGTTTCCATTTGTTCATGTGTTCACAAGTGAATTAAAGTTTCAGGCTATGTAATATATAAAATAATATAATATAGAATATAAAAGAAAACAAATGAATTTTATTTGAACAATAAAAAACTGAATACCGGCTTTATTTCCTTCTTTATGTTCCAACTTTATCGATCAATCATGTCGGCTCTCTGAAGTGTCAGCGCCAACAGTTTTCTCGCCTCGACGTTGTCGCGAAGAAGAAGAAGAAGAAGACATTTTAAAGCCCTCCAGATTCTTGCTTTACATTATTTCCGGTTGTCTAGACTTAAGACTAAACGCACAGGATTAATTTTTAATGAATTTACTCTTTGTTTATATTTTGGATGTCATTTAATAATTTATTGTCTTTTATTAATGCATGATAATAAAATTAACTGCTGCTAACACATTCAACTGTAAAAGTAGTTAAAATAAAAAGTTTTGTTTCCGACTTTTAATATTTGGAATTTTTATTATTTAAAAGAAAACCTTAACTTATAAAAAAAATTTCAAATAAAATGAAATAAATAAACAGTTAAAGTACAGAGCCGTGAATTGAAGTTATTCATTCCGATCGATAACGCTATTCAACAAACTGAGGCTCATTTGCTCGAGGGTAAACCAAACCAATCTCAAACGTCACGAGAGCCTGAACGCCATTTTGCTCCACGACGTCACAAGAGAGCTAGAGGGTGGAAACGTTCCGAGAAAATATTCTTTGGAAATCTAAATATAAGTTCCCAAAGTCAATAACCACCTCGAATTAAGTTTTACACATGATTTTCCATTTTTTCAATTCGATTTTTGACAAAATTGAAATTCCAAACCAATGTAACACAAGTAAGAAATAAAAGTCGGTCGTCCTACCGATTATTACAAATGCACCACATTGTTAAATACCACAATCAGATTAGGATGATTCAAGCTCCACAATTGTGACGTAGTGGAGTAAAAAGGCGTGCCCCAACCCCTTTTCTTACTGATGTTTGTTTGGTGTAATTAGACTTCAGCTTTCCTGCCTCCTACGGAGATATCAAGAGTGTTAAATTTTTTATTTAAAAACTTCAAACTAGTTTACCAAACTTAACTTCAACTAATTGTAATTTTAGGTTATGAAAGTTATTTCGAAATGCACCCTAAAAAGTTTCCTCATTGATAATTAAGTCCTCAGTTTGGTTTTGAATTGAAGTCCATTAGTTTCGGTTTAATAGAACGTAAAACTGAAATGTAATTACAAATTGATACCCTGAAAGCAATTCTAATTAGAGTGCCTGACCCACGGACACGAATACTCGTTCAAGTTGACAAGTTTGCGTGCTGAGGCGGGTTCCAACTGATACCCAAATACCTGCGGTACGTTTTGGTGTTACGAGTATGCGTTACCTGCGTATCTAAGTGCCAACAGCGAAAGAAAGAAAGAAAATCAATCACGTGTATTTCACAAATCCGTTTGATTGATGATTTTTGTGATATTTTTATTTTCTTTTTTTTATTTATAACAATGATAAAAAACTAGTAAGATAATTATTTTAGGCTATGCCGAAGCTCAAATACCCTCCGCCATTTTAGAGACACCAAAAAATGTGGTTCTTGTTGCATATATTTGCTATATGGAGCTTGTATAAGTGGCCATTCTTCTTATCCAATTACGTTCAATTGGAACTATTTTTTATACTGAAACTTTTTTAATTAATTTTTCTTTCTTTTAAAAAGGGCGTGTTTGTATGAGAAGGGGGAGTACTTCTTGTCCGATCTTGCTCATCCTAGAACGTAACCTCCACAAAAGTACCTCACGTTCCAATATTTCTTAAAATACGAATATTATCGCTGGGACCGATGGACGGAGTCTTTAAATCGACTTAGAATTCGACGCTGATTTACTTATATAAATATTGTATATATATTGTCATTCCTACCACGCCTCCTAATGGACGTTACGAATAGAAGAACAAACTAAATATACCCTTCGGTATGAAACGAATCTTTATTATTGCTTAGTACTGGAATTAGGATTACTTCAGCAGTGTTAATAATATTTTTGATTTTGATCTCTAACCTGACTTGTCTAATTGGCTTTTGGCACAAATTTGTCTAGATCTCGTAGCTCTTAGTTATTCTTTCTAATATTATGACTATAGCTTGAATAGGAGATGTGTTGCATTTAAGTTCTTCGTAGCGATTTGAATAATTAGTAAAGCCAAGTGTCACTTGAACTGAAGGTCGCACACGTAAGTGGAGAAATGTGAGACCTTCGTTCATATTGGAGGGTAGTTCTGCCTTAAAGTGTCCAGTATGAACAACCTAATACGTAATTATAACAACAACAAAAATACATCTTGATATTTTAAACTTACCTTCGTCCGACTTTGTCGACTTTTGACCTTTCTCGGATTGGATAAAATCTGTAAAGAATCAATTAAAGCAAACAAACAAAAAATTAGTTGAATTATTTGCTTCACGTAAATATATTTTATCTTTAACGTGAAAATAAATTTATAAATTTGCGAAATGCTGCAAACGGAACGAGCGAGTGAGCGAGCGGACGAACAAATACAAATACAACAAAAATACTCGAACAAGCACACCACAGAATGTGTCAATTAAAATTTTAATTGATTCAGATTTCGTACGTAACCCAGAGACAGACAAACGGCCACCAGTGCCAATTTGCGATGGGGAAAAGCGGTGAACGCTGCTGAATGAAGCCGTACAAAATACAGCGGAAGCAGAAAACGCCGAGGGCTGATTATGCAAGCACATGAGCTTGGTCGGACGTGCACCATGGCAGTGCTTCACAGTGCAACATTAGTCGAATGTTAAATAAATCAATAGCTGAAACAAAATGCACTCAATTTGACAAGTCCAACTGCGACTTTGTTTAGACATTTGATACAAAATGGACTTTGGTGGGGTCACTAATTTCAATCGGAAAGAAACAATCATAAATACAAATAATATTTTAACAGATTTAGGCTGTAGTTTTAACTACAAAAGACAGTCAATTTAATTGTCACACGAATTACTGTAAAGTAATATTTTCTAATATAATAAATCGGCAATGCAAGAAAATATTTTAACTGTGTAAAGCGGGACATACGACATTCGCTTTAACTGTCGTGAGATATACTCATATATATTTTTTTTTATTATTTGTATCTATAAAACCAACAAATAAAAAACCTGTTCACCGACTGTCTTAGGTAGTTAGTTTTAACTACATTCAACTGTCGTTTTAACTGTTACAAGATTTACTAAAGAATATGGCACAATAGATCTTTGAGTTTGCAGTGTGGGATCCCCTTAACATATTTTTGAAAGTTCCATAGGCAAAAACAATCATGAATGAATATAAGTAGATATATAGATAGGTGAAGCAGTAAGTTTAACTACATAAGTCAGTTGTTAAAAATCCTCTTTGCAAATTTAATATAAAACGCCAAAAATTATTTTGGCTAGTTGAAGTTTTCAGTTAATAGAAAGCAAACTACTGTATAGGAACAATGTATAACATTTCTATTGATTTAAATTTTTTAATTAATAATTTATACTTATATAAACCATAGGTTGTTGTTGTGCATACAATGTGCGACACTCTGTGGCACTCGAGGAGCGAAGAAATGCAGAGACATGTGCTGCTCCGCTTGATTGAATAAGCGCAACAAAAACGCCAAGTTAGATTTTCTAGGTTAAAATGATATGCAAAATAGTTTTGCAAATGATTCCGTGGCTTATTTTCCAACAACAACAACAACAACAACAACAACAACAACAACAACAACAACAACAACAACAACAAAACAGTAGCAGCAACAAGAACAACAACAAATGAAAGCTCTCTCAGAAAAAGGTCGCCAAAGCATAGGCGAAAGAAAACAAGCGTCGAAGTAAAGAAGAACAATGTCAACAACGCCTTCCCTACCCTACCCTACCTTACCCCAGGGCCCTGCGTTTTTTCTATAGTCACCCACAATGGTGGGCGGCTGACAAAAGAAGTGTGGCACAGGGAGGAGTGCTACTGTCACCATACCGCCAGCCTCGGCTGACATTGCGCCTAATCCGCGTTGCTGTGCAAAACATGTGCAATTCAGCGTGGCTTCTGACATTATAAAATGGCACGGGCTGTAAAAGTGAACTAAATAAAAAAAGTAATAGCCGTAACGACTGTGGAAAATCATATTTACTTCGTTCGACTTTGTTTATTGCCATTCGAAGTCGATCTTTATACAACTGCGCTGGCATAGAAATGGATTTATTGTATTCGCAAGCGATGGAACAGAGTAGAATAAACGGAAAGATGTAATTGCGCGGAAAATTCTACTGTGGGATGCTTTGCATGACCCGTTAACTGTGCGTCAACGCTTGAAATACATATCTAAAGAGAGTTTTATACTCGTATCTAAAGTATCTGCACTTAAACTTCATTCCATGAGATGAAATAAAACATTTCACATATCTGCAATTTTAATGTTATCAATTGGAATAGCAAAAGTCAACGTCAATGTGAACAAATTTAATCATACAACTAAATCAATGGAGAAATCTCTCAATTCTGGTCTAATGATACCAAACTGGTTTGAAGCTGTTAAACAACCTACTGAGCATTGCTTAGTTTAAGAATTATTTTATTAATAATATTGAAATTAAATAACATTATTGGATAAAACTAGAATCCTTAAAGTTCTTTTCGAATTTGTTTATAAACCTATTTCAAAAAATCTTTTAACCTTTCCAGTATTTTTAATGTTGTTGTTTCTTTGAAGTAATGTGAAAGAGAAAAGAAATCTTTAAACCGAGTTCAGACTGAGACGAATAATTAATTCACATTCCGGGTTTAATTCGAAAGTTTCGGCGGATACGCAGCGACGGAAATACTTGTACGCCGGTCGAACTTTGTTGTACTCCATTAAAAAATACAAAAACAAATAATGCTTAAAATAGTTCTCATCATATCTTCGCGTCACTCTAATCCCTTGAATCTTCTTTAAACGGATTTCGAAATGTATCTCGTAATGATGGGTTTACATTTTAAGATACATTATAAACGTTATGAGAGAGCTTTCATTTTAAAATAATTGTCTAATGAATAAATTACGAAAAATTATAATTTATTATTGAACTTTTTATTGACTTTTTCAGCCTGAAGTTCAATAAATATCGTCCGTCGTAAATTTAACAAATTTAACAAATTTAACAAATTCATTAAATTCGAAACTAATTAAAAAATGTCAAATTGTGATTTATTTACCTTTTACTTTTCACTATTATTATTTCATTTTTTTTCTTCATTGTTAGCTCATTTCATTGTTGCTCGTTGTTCGTTTGGTAGTAAATCAGCGTAAATGAAGTACTCGAAGCGATTTCGTTGCGATTTCGCATCTATTCTTCTGCATTAAATTGAATTTACAATTTGTCGAAATTGCTTTTGTTATTTCTTTTCGGCTAATAAGTGAAAATTCTTGCCCATTCATCTGTCGTTGCGCGAGAGAGCCTACCCAGCAACAACACCTTCTATTGGCAACACTTTCCTTGGCCAAGAGGCAGCTTGGCGTGGAGTGGCGTGGCGTGTTGCCATTGTGGTCAATTGTGTTACACTTTCGTTTTGGGTTTTATTATTTTTTTGTCGTATCATCGTCATCATCGCTCATTGGTGACATTAGTAAGTGACATTAGTGACAGTGTAAGTGTTCTAAATTTCTGCATTCAACTCAGTCAAATTGGATTCAATTCAATTCATTTCGATTTGTTTGTTGTCGGGAGTGTGTCAATTATGGCGTATTGTAATTTCATAAATACGATTTGATTTATAGTATTATTATATATATGTATGTATCTATTTATTTATTTGTACATTAATTTTGGCCTACGCTGTCATTTGAGTAAGGTGTGTGTGTGTGTGGAACATATAACAACAAAGTCTTAAGTGCTTTTATGTGTATTTGACATTGTTGTTGGCTAAATGGCGAAGCCACAGAAAAGTCACATTCACGGTTTTATTAAACAATATAATACCGAGGATTGCAATTGCAGAGGTCAGCAATTGTGCTCGACTTTATAAGTTTTCATATATCATATACATATGTATTTCGTCTAATTATATTTTCCCTTGTAAAGCAGCTCTCCGCCTTGTATGATATTTTTCTTTATAAATACTCAAAGAAAATTCTCCAGTAAAAAGCCTCACCACTCTAATGACCAGTTTAACGAATTTAATGGTTTTTTGTATTTAAAATGGAAAATATTTTATTTGTATTTCCATCACGTTGTATCTTTGTATCCCTAGTAACAGTTCTCGCTAAGAATCGTCCTACAGGTCGAGATTCCTTAATGAGCTGTTGTCAGCAGGACATCTGATATGTTTTTTTTCATTTGTTTTCTATCGAAATGTTTAAAGTATAAAGTACTCAAAAATACATACATACATACATACATACATACATATATAAATACATACATACATATAAAAACAATTCAATGTACAAAACTAAAATACACGTGGTTGTTGCCGAATGTTGTTTTTGTTGTATGGGTGACAGAACCTTACAAGGCGTTTTTTAAAGGTGAATTTACCAGAACAGCAGATTTAAGTTTTTTCTTTTGCTAGTGGTCAGAAATATCAAAATTTAAGTTTTTGTAATATTCGATATTCGTTTCAAAGTCTGAAAATGTCAACTCGGCAAAGTGGACATTGTTACACCAAGAAATTTTAAATGTATTTAAGTACGTAGACTAAGTACCTCGCATTCCAACAGCACTTCCGAAGTTGCTTAAGATTCGAAACTGCGCAGACTTCACGATGACAATTGCATTCAGAAACAATTTGCTCCGGTACTTAATAACGATGAACTATTTGTGTCACCACAACTCAATCAGTTGATTTTGACAGTAATGCTCCATTTTTACTAAAACAAAGTCCATGTGGTTGTTGTATTGTACTACGGCAACCACCTTATAATTTCGCCTTGGCACCTTTTACATCAGTATTGGTTCTATATTGGTAGGATTGAATAGTAGAGATCTAGTTGCTCTCACTCTCACCCTTTTTGACAATGAAACCAAGGTGTCAATAACTGCAGGCACCTTTTATTTTTGTGCCACATTTAAGCCTTCGCTTTGTTCTTGTTTCTCATACATACTCGTATATTTTCTGACAGAAATT
Organism: Suillia variegata; assembly: GCA_949127995.1. NCBI lineage: Eukaryota > Metazoa > Arthropoda > Insecta > Diptera > Heleomyzidae > Suillia > Suillia variegata. Next base: position 19,664,068 of record OX421846.1, read on the forward strand.
TTAACGATAATTCAAAATACCAGAATGACGTTTAAAAATAAAAAAGTTCTCGGCCGGCTGTCAAGCATTTTGGTAGCTGTAGCTATAATTTTCTTAATCATTGCTCGTATTCCTTTGGCTGCTGCTCAGATTGTGCCTCCAGCTACAGCTGTACCTTCAGCTACAGGTGTGCCACCAGCGAAATCTTATCCTTCTGCTAGAAGTTCTGCTAGTTCTGTAAGTACATTTATACTTACTTATATTTACATACATATGTGCGTATGTTTGCAAAATAACTTCCACCATTTGTACAATAGTCCAGGATGAATATGAAATTTGCAAGAAGTTATCGCAGCGAATTAAAAATTCGTCATCTTTTAACCTTGCAGTACTTACTCGCCTTACAGTTTCGGCCATAATAGCTTTGAATCTCATTTGTTTTTAAATCTGAATGTAATATTAAAATTAAATTTGTATACTGCATCGAAATAAATAATTTATATTTTAGTATGAAATACATTTTAAAAAGGTTTTTTATTTGTATGGGTCATTTGAATTTTAATTCTTTTCTTATGTACCCTGAAAGTAATTTGATGTTGTAATAAAATTAAGTTTTTAAAAGGGCTTTAAAATGTTTCTCATTTCAATATGACAGTGTCGTATCATGATGACAGTGTTGCCCCACGATGACTACTACAGCTATTCCCTCGCACCTCGGCTACCTTGACTTCGTCCTTCTACCGCCGTCACATATTTTTGGCGCTTTCTCTTTTCATAGGTTCAGTACCAACAAACTTAATAAATTCATAAAAATATTTGCTCCAGTTGGCCTTTGTTTAAAGTGCCTATTTGGGACAAGTGGATTCAGCTGTCCTCTTAAGGTTGAATTTCGAATTATCCTAACAAATAATTCATACACAACAAAACCTTTTAATATTGTTTGATTAATGTTTGTATATCTAATATAAATTACTGTAAAGTAACGTCAACATGACGTGTATTCAATTAATATTTATATTTTATATTTTTGTCAGAAATCGTAACCGAAATTCAAAACAAGAGAATGACTTTTGCAAATAAAAAACTGAACTTCCGGCTCTTTAGCATCTTGATTGCTGTGGCTTTAGTTTCCTTAATATCGGGTCGTATTCCTTTTGCTGCTGCTCAGACTACAGCGAATAGTGTTAATCCGGTAACAATTATCCCTCCTCCCACACCGATTCCTACTCTGCCCAGTTCTGCCACTGCTACGTTTGTAAGTACAGTTTTGTTTTGCGAAAATGCAATATCAAAAATAAAACGAATTTTCTTTTTAAAAAAATGTTTCACTCAAAAGGAAGGAATATATTTGACTTTTGGAACAAGACTTCCTTGCGAATTGAAAATTCATACCCGAGCTAAGTGGAAACAACTGCCAAACTTTAACCTTGCTCAACTGACACAGCTGACAATTTCTGCCATATTAACTATGTACGTCATTCGGATTTAAAAGGACTGTACTAGTATATATTGTATAATAATCATTACATATGTATGAACATGGAAATAAATAAATAAATAAATAAATAAATATAAGTACATTTGGTTTACATATTTTCTTAATCGCTTTAATAGAAATTTGTTATGCAGCGGCGTGGGTTTGCATTCCAGTCAAGATATTTTTGCGCTTTTTCTTTTGTATTTGTTCAAATGTTTGTAACCTAGAAAAATACTCAAGATAGATATAGACATTTATAAATACATATATATATCCTTGAACAGAACCAAAAACTGAGTCGATCTATCCATGTCTGGCTTTCCGTTTCTCTGTCATCATTTCTTAGACGACTTGAATAGATTTTGGCGCATTTTCATGACCACTACCGTTATTGCATTATTTCTTGTGAGCACGATATCTTGAAAACCATTAAGGATACTGAATTGAAACTTTGAAAAATTGAGAGCAAGTGAATAAATTTAGAAAACGATTGGAGTGGTTCATATTTATTATTTTTTGAAGTTTGAAAAAAAATCTCTTGTTACTTCAATTTATATTTTGGCTCATAAGCGATCTCAAGCAAATGTCGCAATTATATTAATTATTAATATAATAATTAATAATAATTACTACTCATGTTTTATCAAATCAGGATCGTTCATGATTTAAAAGTTGTTAATATCAAATGTGTTGTAATATCTTAAAACATGAACCATAATAATTTATAGTGATATATAATAATTTGATGCATTAATAATAGGCGACAGTACCGACTATAATTTCATCCTTGTACTTCGTTGGTTATTTTTTGGATCCATTTGAGGGACATGCGACATTAACGACTCTTATACAGGACCGCTCCACTAGGTTACAAACTTTAAGAACGGTCTTCTAATAATAAAAAGAACAAAAACTTAAGAGGATAAATTTGATTTACCTTGAAATCATGAATGCAGAACATCTTTTTGAACCAAGTTGCCTTGTTTTTAGATCTTGGAGGATTATTAAACTGACAGGCGCTGTCTGCATTACGAAAATCTTCGCCGTTTTAAAATGAAATTAAACAAAGACACTCACAAGAATGAAATAACAGGTTACGGACGAAGGAGAAAAGAAAATGAATTTAATGAAAAAGCGAAATTTAATTAATAAAGAAAACAATTTTTTATGGTCTAAAAAAAAAAAATGAAAAACGATTAATTCAACCAATTTTACCTGCTAAGCCGCTTTACCCTGCGCTTTACGCTCCTGCCGCCGACGCAATTCAATCAAATTAGAAAAGGATAAAAGTTACGCAGCAAAAATATATAAAACAGATGCTTCCATCGGCGCAGCGTCAATTATAAAAATATTTACAAAATAAAGGCGAACGAAAGAAGAAGCTGAAGCAGAAGAAGAAGAAGACCCGAGGAGTAACTGTCAGCGGCAGGAAGGAATTCAATGATTTCGGGATACTAATTCAATTTTGAATAATTGCGCCTTGAAATATGTAAGCGAATCGCTTCTTTTCTGCTGGCAATTCGATTACGCGTAAGAATGAAAGGAAACGAATAAGAAATAACCATGAAAAGGCGAAAGGAGGAGCATATCAAATGGTGCTCATTTGTTTCGGCGCTGGTAATAATTTAGGCATTCGCGCTCTTCTTGTTTGACGTAAAGCTCCTGCCACTTTTAGTATTGCTTCACCGACATCTGACATGGATTTCTCGTTTCTTTTCTCATTGCAAACTGAGATGAAACTTCAACGGATATTGCGAAAACGCTTGCGAATTTAATTTAAAGTAGATTTTTTTTCTTTTTTTAGCCATATGGCCTAAATAAAACAAATAAAAAAATTTTTTTTTTTTGTATTATAAGGAAAGTAAAAAAATGTTCATCTCCACCTCGAGATTTGTTCTCTCTTTAAGAATTTAATTGTTGCACAGTTGCCATGGTTGCTACGAAAACAGTAAATAAATTATTATAAAATATCAACGACGTTTTTTGTCAAAAAATAAAAATATTAAACTTCAAAATAAGGCAGAAAAATGAGGCGGAATTCGAGGTGAGTTCGCTCAATTTGCTTTCTCATTTATACTTTGCTAACTTTATTATTCAACCATAAGGAATATGGTTAAAAATCGAAAAGATTGATTAATAAGAAATTAGTGTACATTTATTCATTTTTAGCCACTAGTGTACTCCTTCTTTATGTTTGATATGACTGCTCTAACGACAGGAACGCGTTTCAGTACGACTTGAGTTTAGTAAAAGAAATAAAAGGAAGACAAAAAGAGAAACAAATGCGTTTAAATTAAATGTGATTGTTCTTCTTGTTGCTTTTGTAATTTGCACAAATTGCAGAGGAGCGAAAAATCGTGAAAAAGAAGTTTACGCAAATTGGTTCAACGTGTCAAGTGCGATTTGCCCCCTCCTCGTCACAAACAGACTTCCTTCCGTCCGTCCTTCCGGTCGCATAAACGATATCCTCCCGCGTGACAAATTAACAAACGGCACAAAGAAAGCTGGAAGTCGGAGAGAGAGCCGAAGGACACTTTTCTCAGTGATTAACCTGATAAATGAACTTATTTCCCCACTGAAATCTCCTGCATTTCCGCTTCCGCCCGTCATGAATAATTTTCGCTCCAAATGGTTTTGTTTTTGCACATTAACGGTTTTTCGTCGTTTTTTTCCGCGTGATATTTTCATTGTGATTGCTGTTGTTGTTGTTGTTGTTGTTTTTGTTGCTGATGTTGCCACATAAGGCCAAGGTTAACATCGCACTTCTTAGGTCCCCTTCGTGGTTTCGCCTTCTTCGCGATTTTTGTGTAATTATAAATATTTTTTTTCTCATTTCGTTTGCTAATTTCACTTGTTTGTGTGCTTCGACTTTTGTAAGTAAATGTGAGAGAGAGAGTGTGTGTGTGTATACGGAGTAGCGTGAAATTTGTAATGAAGCATGCCCCTTCACTTTACTTCTAACCAGGGACGTTTGCGAAATATCGGTAATAAAATATTTACCATTTGAATATTTTATTATTCACACATTTACATACATATGAGTACATACATACGAGTACATACATATAAGTACATATGTATATTATAAATTCTGTGATGTTTTTTTTTCATTACCGATATAACGATAAAAGATAGTTCTAATTAAAGTTATGCTTAGATGCCGAAATCCTCAGATAGACCGAACTAGGTTCATTGCGTTAAGCTTCCTATAACTGAAGTAAATCGTTGATTGTGCTTCGTGAAGTTGGTCCATCACGAAAGTTTCAGTCCTTAATGCAAAGCCTTTTAGTTTTGAAATATTTACCTGGAGTAAATCGTTTTGAGATCTAAAAATTGCTTGTCTAAGAGTTTCCATTCTGCAGTTGGCTAGCGATAGACAATGGCAAAGTATGCATTCTAAAGTATTCTTTTCAGTTACAATCATATGCGAGCGCCGCCCGCTCAGCAAGCATTTAACAAATCCTCTGAGAGTAAAAACCAGTCATGGAAATATGGAAATTAAATACAGCCAAAAATAATCCTGAACTATATCTCTTATATAGATTGACTTTGTTTTTGCATATGTAATGTCCATAAGAAGGTGTAGTTCGAATGAAATGTGGGCGATGTTTACCTTTTTTTGTTACTCAAATGGTAAATACTGATTTTTCTGATTTTCCTCATCTTTGAACTTAATCTCCATTCGGTAAAGAGAATAATATTTAAATTAATGGCTTCTTTTGATATTTCACCATAACATCAACATTGGAAATATATTTAGAAAATATCGAAAATCTTATAACTGAGCATTGGGCATCCCTTCCTCTGACCCTCCTCTGTTAAATGTTCTGTGACGCTGCTAAAAGGCGACTTTTGACTTTTTCGCGTTAATGTTATTCATTGTTGTTGCTCTTCTTGTTTATTGGCAGTTTGTGTGAGCGCCTAAAAGTACACTTTTATTTTTTAATTAAAACTTGCATCCTTGTTGTAAGCACTGGAATGTTGTAGTTGTTGTTGCTACTTTTGTGTTGTTTTTATTTACTTTTGCTTCTGTACTTTAATTAAATTGACACATTTTAACAAAAGTTTTACTATTAAAATTTCTGTTATACGAAAATTCGATGGATGAATTTTTTTTTATAAAATTGATTTTCAAGTTGAAAAGTTCTCGGTTTCAAGTTCTTCTGCAGCGAGATATGCTAAAGAGAAAATTCAAAAAGTTTCGCTTATATTCACGGTACGACAAAATTGTTGTGCATTAATATTTGGAATTTGTATCTACTTGAAAATGTTTATAAGTACACAAACATTCATGCTCGTAGATTGGGAATTTCCTATAATGTCTATTGTCGCAGTTGTAAGAGCTCCAGTGCTTCAGAGACGCTGACACACTTCATTTATGAGTGCCCGGCTCTAGCAGTCTCCATTCTGCTTTCCCAGTTTCTTTAGAAGAACTCGCT